>CM076580.1:1249511294-1250861660 GCA_034641835.2 Pinus albicaulis
AATGGTATTCTCATGCTACCGACCCAACAAAATTCTGTTTTCTATGTTTTATTTGAACCATATATCCTTGAGAAGTACTTCTAGAAACTTCATGAATTTGTTAAAAAGAAACGAGATTTGTAGAATGCATGAACTTTATCAAATTGGAAGGGAAAACAGAGTCCATAATATGTAAATTGCAAGTAGAATGTCATCCATTTTGCACTCAGAATCAAAGTAAGAAAGGGAATTTAATATGTGGAATTACATGAAAGAGTAAGAGAAATTATCCTTGGTATATCTTCCAACCGGACACGCATAGTTCCAGCATGACTTGCAAAAGCTCGCTTGAAAAATGTCGAGTCCCACGGTAAATCCACTTGCAGATGTGTTGAGAAAAAAACAACAATTTCGACGATGAACAATAGAAAATCTAAAGAGCAGAAATAAAATTCACAGAGGTTCAAGCAAAATAACAACTGTAAAGTAGAAACTCGCACAAGTCCCATAATTTTTTGCCATTTAATTTTGAACTAATGGTTGTTAATACCAAGAGATGTACATGGGGTGTCTATGACATCGACTAGATCCTCCAACTCAGTTCTGTACTTACATAATTAATATCATAAATTCCATATTCGATGTTGAAAACCTTATTGTTGATAATGATTCTATGTATAATCAATAACATTAAAATATAAATTAATTTGTTCGTCCAAATAGACAGAGATGATGACACAAGTAACAAGTAATAATAATAATAAAAAAATCTTCATGAATCACAATTTTATTTATTACGTTCTTATTAGCAGGTGGCTGATGTGTACTTTCTAATGCTATATATCACTGCGGGTCAATCTAGAGAAGTTCACCACTAATGTCAAGTTCCTCGGGACTCAGGTTCCTTTGTGACTGTACAATATATGGTACAAACGACTTCTTGATTGAATAAATGATGGTTAGTCGATGAAAATGCGAAGTTGGAATAGACTAAGGGAGGCGGAATAAACCAAGTGAAAGAACGGAACCTCAAGTGAGAGAGAAACGGAAGCATGCCGAGAGAAAACAGTAAAATTGGTTCGGAAGTCGATACCAACGGTATCGTGCAATCAAAAGGGTGGTAAACTATATTTGAACTTCCAACGCGATATATGTAGTTGGATGACACGTGGAGAAGAGTGGTTTTGTAATACCATTTCCATCGCACAACTTTTGTGAATTAACGCTCGTGCATTTAATCACCTGATATGCCTTTGGGTTCATTGGATCATTATAGTTGATGCGATGACTTTTCTGCCATTGGATGAGATGGGTAGATTAAGGGTTGGGACCCACTTTGTCGCGTGGAGTTGGAGAAATAAACTCTAGGTAGTTTGGCTACACAATGATCATTGGATCATTGGATGAAAACGCGATGGCCCATCAACCGTCCGATGGAATCATAAGTGGTCTAGTCGCTGGGGGACGCAATTGAATTTATATATATGCGCTTTGTTTAATCCGAGGTCGAAAGGATTCATTTAGAAATGAAATATTTGATGAACTGTGGAATGAATATAATGTGATGTGTTAATAATCGGGGTTAAATGTTTAAAATGACAAGTAAGTGTCGATGGGTTAAACCTTTCAACGAAGGAAAACTATAAAGAGGGGTCCTAAACATAAGCCTTGGGGTTTTCAACTAACGCATTATTAAAATCCACAGAATTTGAGTTGTAATGCGGGGGTTTAATAAAATGGAAAATTATCTGCATTGAACTATGGTCAATATATATATAGCTGGGGTCGAGCGCTTTAAGATTTACAAGCGCTTATAAATATTAAGCATATCGAAGTTGATTCGTCTTAGTGTAAGGACATATGTATCGTATGGAGTTAAACCATTAGCTATAAGATGAAGCTTCTGCATTTAGATTTGACCTGCCCATCTCGACGTACAATAACTATAGTTGCAGCGTTGTTTAATTTGGGATCTTTAAATAAAACTTTATGTCACAAGTTCACATATCAAATGCTTTCGCATTAATATTCCAACTAAACCCCATGTCCAAGGTGAATTAGACATATGTTTTGGATTGTTATACAGTCGACAGAAAACACGTGGTAAAATTGAATTGGATCATGTCTTTGGTGCAATTGCAATCGCTCAATCGGCTATTTCATTCGGTCGAGTTGAATTCCAGACCCGAAATGCTTATTGGATGGATTTTCTTTCCATATCGCATAACACTTTGGGCCCGTACCCAAAAAATTTTGGCGGACGTGATGAGATTTTATAAGCTCATTTTAATATTTCATGAGAGCCTGAGTCAACAGTGATGGTAAAATAGAATTGGACCGCGTTTTTTTTTTTAATTTGGGCCGAGTGAACACTTGTGATGCGATTATTTAAATCGCAATCACAACTTTAAGTTATGCCCTCCGATTGTATTAATTGCAATTTGTTTTTTTGCTGATGCGATTGGTGCAATCGCAATCGCTCAATCGGAAGTTTCATTTGGTCGAGTTGAATTCCGGACCCGAAATGCTTATAGGGCGGATTTGATTTCCATATCGCGCAACAGTTTGTGATGCGATTGTTTAAATTGCAATCGCAACTTTAACTTATGCCCTCCAATTGTATCAATCGCAATTTGTTTTTTTGCCGATGCGATTGGTGCAATCACAATCACTCAATCAGAAGTTTCATTTGGTCGAGCTGAATTCCGAACCCGAAATGTTTATAGGGAAGATTTGATTTCCATATCGCATAAAATTTTGGGCCCGTACCTAAAAACTTCTGGCCAACGCGATGAGCTTTTATAACATTTCAGAGCCTCTCGATAAGAGCGATGTACCAGCCCCTTAAAAAAATATTAAAATACGTACTCGAAAGGTTGTTGAAAAGACTTGCGGAACAAAGTTCATACCAAATTTGCAATAACATCTCAAATTTAACAGCCAATAGAATCAACAAAAAATAAATTAAAATAATTAAAATAAATAAACAATATTAAATCTTATAGTTCAACCATGGCAAAAATAAGAAATTTTTTGTGCTTAATTAATATGGCAATCAGGGAAAACACGATGCGTGGTAATATGCTGTTGATGGGTACAATAAAAGCAAGTGTTATTAGTGGATATAATATTTTAACATAACCTTACCAAAAAACTAAATTATTATTTTAATAAAAGCTAAAATGTTATTAGTGGATATAATATTTATCATAATCATAAAAAAAACTAAAATATTATTATTAATGATTTGATTGCTAAATTGAGTAAGACAGACATATTCCATTCTCTCATAATCTTTTAAGAGGAAACATGCTCTTTACCATTAGACCCACTCAATCTATAAATTGGTTGATATAATTTTGTGTTACTATTCAATCCAAATGAGGGAACATAAACGTCCTAAGAAATTTAGGATGGTTGTCAAGTGTAATAGAGACTTTTTATATTTTGGTATTGCATGTTGCAATATAATAACAGTAATTATGGGCATTTTTTCTTATTGGACATACTATAATTATTTCGGTTTAAAAATTGGGGTGGTTTTTCTTTTATTTATTTTTTAAATGAACAATTCTCAACACTATATATAATTGAAATTTTTCATCATATTGGGTTTATTGGTTTTCTATACTCTATTGTAGGAGTAGTTTATGTTTATGTTTTGATCATTTTCAAACTTTGTCCTTGTACCTTATGTGGGTATTAACTATGTTTAAAATTCAGTTTGTCTATTACTTTTTAATGAAGATTTTCAATTGTTTTTTTGTTTTTGTTTTTGTTTTTGTTTTTGTTTTTGTTTTTTAATATTAACAAAATTGAAGGGACTTTATTGTTCATGTTTCAAAGTTTAACAAATCTTTTTTATGGATCCAATGCTCAATTTTAACAATTTCATGATATTTCAAGCTCATGTGACATAAAGATGTCAAATATATATATATATATATATATATATATATATATATATATATATATATATATATATATATATATATATATATATATATATATTCGAGACAATAAGTGGTAGCACTAGAGAATACCACATTGTAACATGATGAATCTTATGTGGTATGCCAATGAACATTTTGCATTGAAAATTGTAAAATTCTTATCCTTTCAATTTGAATGGAACTTTACTGGGCTCCATAATATTTTAGGTCCACCTAAGCAAACGAATTATACCCTTAATGTGTTATCAATATGAATAAGTTCTTTCCTAGTCCCAACACTAGAATTAATTGCACTTTACACTATTTTAGGCTTGGGAGGACATGTGAAATAGAGCCCTTGTGTTCTCAAAACAAATGATCCATGTATTCTCAGATGGTGTTCCTAATGGCTATGTTGATATGTTGGTTCAATGATTCACTTATGATCCAATTCGACTACCTCTAAAAGATGAACCTATTTAGATTATTTATAATCACATGACACTTGAGAGGAATTGGGAAATCAAACACAATATTGTCAATACATACACCTACCATCCCTTCACCATTAGCAACGATGTCCCCTAGGTTGAGTCGAGGTGTAGTATACCTAGGGGGTTAATATGGGGTATACCTAGGAAATATTAATAAAGATCTGAAGTTTTTATACTTTTTTCTTGAAGTTATTGGGAATATTTTCTTTCTATTATATTTGTAGGTCAGATTCATTACTGATCAGAAACTGAATCGAGGGCAAAAATTTGCTAAAAAATCGAAGTTCTTGGAATGGAGTGGAACTTGAACGATCGGATAGGTCTCGTCACCCTAATTTTGACGCACTTTGTTTCATCGAAAACTGACTCTGTATGTGAAATTTAGAACTTGTTGTCCGTTTTTACCAACAACTAAAATTTGTGCAGAATTGACAGGATGATGACTAGGCAGATCAGTCAAAAAAAAGAATATTCCAAGAAATATTCCTTGGAATATTCCACCAGTTGGTCCTATGATCCACTGACAAGTGTCATTTCGGGATTGGTTGATGAGGTTGGTGATTTGTTGCAATTTGATTGGATGTTGGAGGGCGAATGGAGTGAGGGCACGTGGTGCAGCCAGGGGCTGCCATGGACCCCCAAATGGAAACATATGGCAAGTATGGTCGAAATGTGGAATGTTTTATTGAACAAAATTTCAAACCAAACGATGGGCAGGGGTTGGGGTCGACCCCACGACCTCCCTCGCAACAACACAACGACGTACGATTACTCCACACCATAGTCCTTATTAACCAATGGACTTTGCATATATTTAAATTTTCACATATGATGTAACGACGGAGGAAGGGGCCAACCCCGCGGGACCAGCCCCCTCACCATATAACCATACGCATAACCTTAGGCATGAGCTCCAGTATAACGTGTCGATTAAGCGCTTAACCCTCCATTAACCCCACTTAAACTTCAACTAATCACGCTTATCTCTGTAATTAGTTTGGCAGAGTCTGCCAAATTCGGCACGATCTCCAATTTTGGTGGAGTTAACTAGAGTTCTCTCCAGTTTTGGAGGAGCTTTCGTAGGCAAAAGTGATGAGGCCATAACTTGAGCAAATTTTGACCAAATTAGGCTCAAAAAGAGTCTATCCTAGCATTTTTGCACATTCTGAGTGCATTGGAGCAGGTTTGAGAGCCATCAGAGCTCAGGAAATGACTGTATTCAAATTTTTGATCAATTAATCAAAGAGGGTCAAGCCATTGAAGCTGGTTCAAGGAAATGTAGCCCAGGAGGGGTGAACTCCTTCATCATTACTGTGTAATGTGCTTACTGTGTATTATATTCTCTGCAATTTACTTAATGTTTATGTGTTTTTAAAGGTAATTTACTTCATGAATCGCTCATAAAAGACACACAAATTTGACACACAAACTCTCTCATAAACTTGCTATTTGACACCATCCTTAAGAACTTTTCTTTTATACTGATGAGGAAGCTACCACAACAAAACTATTTTGTCCTATTCAGATCATTTTTGGTATCAGAGCCATAGTTTAGCTCATTTTAGCCCAAGTTTATCTCAGGGTTTGTCAAGGTTAGCTAGAAAATTAGCTATTGGTTTTGTATTTGTGCAAGGATAATTTAACTGTGTGCAAGTTTATGTGTGTAGGCTTAAGAGAGGAGAAGGTCAAGATTTAGGACCCAACTCTCAAATCACAACAAAGAAGCTTTTTTTAATGCATTACAAGTGTGAATATGGCAACTTCATCCAACACCGATTCTAATCAATCTTCCTTAGCAAGACTCTTTAATGAAGAGATGTTGCAGAAACTCTTCATCATAAGAGATGTGGTGCAAGAGATGGTTGAAGATAGGAAGGAGAGAAGTAGGCTTCAGGAGCAGTTGATGGCCATGAAGGAGGAGAAGCAAGAGCTTCTTGAAAATATGCATGAGATGGAGACTCAGTTCTATATTGCAAATGAAACCCTAGCAAATATGCATGAGATGGAGACTCAACTCCATATTGCAGATGAAACCCTAGCAAAGATGCATGAGATGGAGATTCAACTCCATGATGTCAAGGAAACCCTAGCCAAGTATGTGCATGAAAATGAGGTATGAAAATAAATTTTATCTTCAATTTCCTCTCAAGATGAATGTTTTTGTGTTTTTGAAAGACACACTAGAGAAATAGGGTCAAAATTGTTTCAAAAAATGGGCTATGAAGGTAAAGGGCTAGACAAACATGCACAAGGAATTATAAACCCTATTGTTGTTGAGGGAAGGTCTAGGTACATGGGTCTAGGTTTTGGTGAACAAGATGATGTAGATAACTGAAAAACCATGGAGACTTTTGGAAATGTTTCAAGAAATGATTCCATTACATATTCACTACATCAAGATTGTGTTCATGGAGAATAAAACATGTTTGCACCCATTGTTGAAGATATTTCTTTTAGCCATGAAAGTAGTGGTTATGGACAACAAGAAGATGGAGAATTATCCAAAGCCAAGGAGGCACATGAAGGTGTTCCAAGAAATACTTTCGTTACATGTTCATTACCTCAAGCTTGTGAAGTTTGTGTTCATGATTAATGCAAAAGTTTTACACCCAATTTGCAAGAAGATGCTCATAAGCATGCAACTAATGAAAATGGTAAACAAGAGGATGTTGAAAAATCTAAAGCCATTGAAGCCATTGTTGGTATTCCGAAGATAGCCACTACCTCATCAAATTTACCTCCTCAAGAAGACGACAAAGGTTAATCTGCAAGGTATAAATATGTCTTTAATCAAGTTGCTTCTAATTATGATAAACATGGGAAATCCTCACATAATATTTAGACAAAATTTACATGTTCCTTTTGTGTTTTGAATAACCATACTTTTTCGAGATGTTGGAAGAAGATGGCCATATACAGGAAAATTTCAAAACAAAGGAGACAGAAAGCCAAAGGTCGAATGGATAATGCAAACCATGTTGAAAAGAAGATGCAATTATTTTGCACTCATTTCCATAAGAAGGGTCATCTTGTAGAAAAGTGTTGGACTTTTTATCCAACAAGTCATCCACGAAATTTGAAGAAGGTGGAGAGAGATTTTGACAAGAATGGAAAAGAGGATTCCAGAGTTGATGTGGGTCAGGAATATACACATGATGAAGTGCATCTGAAAGAAGTGTCGTTGAAGTGGTTTGGAAAGAGATGGTTATACTTATTAACCAATTAAGGCCTTGCATTTATTTTGATAATTGATGCAAATCTTTCCTTATTGATGCATTTCCTTGTTATCTGAATGCATTTCTTTTCTCTTGAAATTATGATGCATATTGCACGAAGTAATATGTTGGAAAAGTAGAGTTATGTTGACTCACTTAGATGCAGCAAAGATGAAAATTTGTAGTTTCAATTTGCATGTGAATGCATTTTTATTTTTCTCTAGAATGCTTGTTGCATGTTTACGCTAGGAGGGTGTTTGAAAGTGAAGTATGTTAACTCACTTTGTTGCAACAAATTTGGTCATTTAAGCTCTTTAAGTACTCATACATACCAATGGGATTCTTGTACTTACGAGGGATTGAGCATTGTATACATGCATGGGAGTTTCTCTGTGTGAACAATGGAATTTTTTATAGTTTCATTGTGCTTAAACATGAATGAGTGATTGAATTGTGTTGGTTGATTGCTTTGTTTACATGTATGTTGTCAACTTGAGAGTGTTGATCATTTTCACATGCATAAGTGATCGACTTATGTTGGTCGATTGATTGTTACATGTATGACTTATCGACTTGGAATACTTGATTTAGTCTCCAAGGATGAACGAGAGATGTTGACAAATTGTTTCATGAGATGTGAAATTCTTGTTATTTTGGGAAAAGAATCATCAAGTGTTGTACATGCTTTTGTTTGACTTAAGATTCAACGATTTGAAGATGCATGTTTTGTTGAATTGTGTTTGGTCGATTGGTTTATACACCAAGATGTAAGAATGCATGGTGATGTTCACAGGATGTGACATTTGTTGCTTTGAACGAGAAAAGGAGGAGATCATCAAGTTGTGTTTCTTGCATGATGTTTTTTTCAAGTTAGTGGTTTTTCTTGTGACAAGATGTCTTGGGATTTTGGAAGGTTTAGTCTTGAGCGAGAGGCTCATGATTAGCCTTCATTCTCAAATCTTGGCATGAGAAACATATCAATACTGGAGGATGATGGAATCAAGAACCAGAAAGAGGGAAAAGATGACAAAATATTACAACAAAAATAGAAACCCTTTTGTAGACCATATGATGCATGAGGCCAAGAAGCGAAAGAGATAGCAAAGAAATTCTTCCAGATGTGGAATTTGGTACTGTGGAGGTAAAATAATAGTAATTTTATTTCTAGTGATTACTAATATTTGAATTCTTGTTGTAGTTCACTCATATGGGCTTAAATTGGAAAAGAGTTTCCAAGGAGAAGCTTGCATCAAATGCATGTTTATGCAAAGGAGGAACATGATTCTCAGTGGGAAGGCCATCAGTCAAGATTTCCAAGCATAGAGAGATCGCTTTGTTACAGCAAGATGTTTTTCATTAGTCAGCAAGCATCTAGCAAGGGTCAGCAGCGAAAGGAGGACATTGGTTGAAGTAACAAGCCATTTGCAAGAGTAGGTATGTCAAGGAACCAAAGTGGTTTTCATGAATATTTTTTCAAGTAGAATCAAGTCGATAGAACTTGGAAAGGTGAAGAGGATTACACTCTCATCATATAACCATATTTTTTAGGTCCAAAATCCTTTCAGTGGGAAGGAGTGATAAAAAACTGAATTAGGGGCAAAATTTTGCTAAAAATTAAAATTTATCAGAATTGAGTGGAACCTAAGCGATCGTATAGGTCTCATCACCCTGATTCCGACGCACTTCGTTTCATTGAAAACCGAATCCGTATGGGAAAGTTAGAGCTTGTTGTCCGTTTTTACAAACAACTAAAATTTGTGTAGAATTGACAAGATGATGACTGGGCAGCCTAGCCAGAAAAAATAATATTCCTTGGAATATTCTCAAAATATTCCTCCATTTGGTCCTATGAGATGCTGAAAAGTGTCATTTCGGGATTGGTTGATGAGGTTGGTGATTTTTTGCATTGGAGGGCCAATGGAGTGAGGGCACATGGTGCAACTAGGGGCTGCCACATAACCCCCCCCCCAAGTGGAAACATATGGAAAGTATAGTCGAAATGTGGAATATTTTATTGAACGAAATTTCAAACTGAAGGACGGGCAGAGGTCGGGGTCGACCCCGCGACCTTGCCCCAAACAACATAAAACCACACCATTACTCCACACCATAGTCCTTGTTAACCAATGGACTTTGCATATATTTAAATTTTCACATATTATGTGATGGTGGGAGGAGGGAGCCAGCCTCGTAGGACCAACCCCCACACCATATAACCATACTCATAACCTCGGGCAAGAGCTCCGGTATAATGCACCAATTAAGCGCTTAACCCTCCATTAACTCCGCTTAACCTTCAACTAATCACACTTATCTCTGCAGTTAGTTTGGCGGAGTCCGCTAAATTTGGCACGACCTCCAATTTTGGTGGATTTAACTAGAGTTCTCTCCAGTTTTGGAGGAGCTTTCCTAGGAAAAATTGATGAGGCCATAACTTGAGCAAATTTTGACCAAATTAGGCTAAAAAAGACTCGTATATCCTAGTATTTTTTGACATTCTGAGTGCATTAGAGAAGGTTTGAGAGCGGTCAGAGCTCAAGAAATGACTGTATTCAATTTTTTTATAGGTTAATCAAAGAGGGCCAAGCCATTGAAGCTGGTCCAAGGAGGCGTAGCCCGGGAGGGCTGAACTCCTTCATCACTACTTTGTAATGTTCTTGTTTCGTATTATATTCTCTGCAATTTACTTTTTGTTTATGTGCTTTTAAAGCTAATTTACTTCATGAATTTCTCATAAAAGACACACAAATTTGACACATAAACCCTCTCATAAACTTGATATTTGACACAATCATCAAGCACTTTTATTTTATATTGATGAGGAAGCTAGCATAACAAAACTAGTTTGTCCTAATGAGATCAATTACAAGTGGAATCATAGCACTTTCTTGAATAAAGTTAGGGAGATTTTTTTTTTCATTTTTGTAGGACATTTTTGGGTGGCGAGTTTGCAGAATAGATATGAAGATTTTGGTGCAAAATTTTCAAAAACTAATACCAGATCTAGATTCCTTGCGAAAAAATAGTCAATTTCAAGAAAAATTTAGTCGAATCGAAGTCTGGATGAGGGAGATATCATTGATTTAAAATCAATGGTGTTGCATAAATTTTTCTGACGATAATTCATGGACAGCGACTCTCCTAACATTTTTGCAATTTTTGGTGCATAATTTCAGACAAATAATTATATATCTCAGCTCCCCTTGAAAAATCACCCAATTAAAAAAAAATCAGTCGAATCATAGTCTGGATGAGGGAGTTATCGCTGATTTAAAATCAGCCATTTGTTCAGAAAGTTTGTGACGGTGGGCCCGTTGCAGCGCAGAAATGAGTTTCCAGAGTGCCTAGATCGGGATTTCAATTACATGAGAAGA
Source organism: Pinus albicaulis (assembly GCA_034641835.2). NCBI lineage: Eukaryota > Viridiplantae > Streptophyta > Pinopsida > Pinales > Pinaceae > Pinus > Pinus albicaulis. Next base: position 1,249,522,289 of record CM076580.1, read on the forward strand.
CGCATAATGACTATTCCATTTTCCAAAACATGCTATAATAAGGATTTCGAGCAATATTGACAAAGTTGTGGTCATTTTAAAATTTCGCCCAACCATAAGTAATTTCTAAAAACCCTCACTCTCTTTTCATGGGTTCTAGAAAGAAGTTTATAGGAAAAGGTGATGGCCCTACTGTTGAAGCATTTATACAATCTGTGAATATTGAAAGCCCAAGGCTTTGGCAGCCTCCATAAAGTATTATGTGGAAGATGAGGTTGTTATATTGTGGAGTTCACTTGACGATGAGGTTCTAAATTTATGTAGTCATGACGAAATTGAAAAACTCTTGTTGGACAAGGGGCCTCATGTTGGAAAGCGGGACACTAAGATCATGGACAAGTGGTCTCAATATGGAAATAAGGACACTAATATCATGGACAAGTGGTCTCGTGCTAGAAAGAAAGACACTAAGATAATGGACAAGTGGTCCCAATCTAGAAAGGAGGACACTAAGAGCCCTAAAGGCTTATTTTTTACTAATATTTCTATATTACAGGTTCATGGATGTATTTAGCAGAAGAATATCAGTGTGTCTATCAATCCTAGTTGCAGGCATAATTTTATTAATGTTAATGTAGCAAGAGAATTAAAAGTTTTAGCAAAACACATTGCAAAAATGCAGGTTGATAATGAGGAGGTGAAAATTTATAAATATTTGAAGATTTCTATGGATAAGTATGTGTTGCATTCTGATTTTTATACTTTAGATATGGACAATGTGGATGTCTATTTGGGATACACTTGGATGGAATCAGTTGGTACTGTCAATATTAATGTATAGAAGAAATTCATGAAGCTCTGGTATAAAAAGAAGAAATTTACATTGTAGGATATTTCCATTAGAAACCAGACAAAGAATGGGGAGGCAGAAGCAAAAATCTCTAATGACACTGACACATAAGATGATGAGCCTTTGATGGTTGACAAGCACACACATACATCAAACCAGGTACCAGAAAAAGCACTATGCACCAATTAGATACAAATAGTGGAGGTACCAAAAAAAGCACCAGACCCACTCAGGCACCAATAATAGAGGAATTAACGAAATATCCACCATAAGTTTAATATTCAGCATATCACCACCTGCATCACCCAACAAGACAACAACTAGCAAGATGGAAAATAATTAGAAACAAGGACAACAACCGACGACCCATCCACAACACATCAATGGAGAGGAACCACCAGAACCAACGTCCATCTTAAGAGAGTGAGACACTCGATAGATCGAGTGTTCACATTTCACTAAGATGGATCGATGCACATGCATGGTACCAGTGGACTACTCTTTTGAGTAGATCTTATTATTTGTGTTCTTCTCATGTTTTGGGGACAAAACATGTTTAAGGGGGGTGGAATGTAGTATGTCTAGGGGGGATAATATGGGGTATACCTAGGGGAAAAAATAATGTAATGTAAGGATAATAAATGCATGGGCCATAATTAATAAATAAAGTGGTTAACCCACATTATGCAAGGGACCACAAGTAGTTAGGAAATAATGTAATAAACCCATGGTATTGTATGTATGAAGGCTATATAGAGGCTAGAGACTCTCCATTAAGGATGTGAAGTATTTTTGTATTGACATGCATATGGCTTATAGAGTGATCTCATTCCTTAAGGAGTATTTGTATGGCGTTTCCCTACCTCAAGGGTTTTGATATTAATAAAGACACATTTCCATTTTTGATATTTTTGGATTAATCTTGTTATTTTTTTGGCATATTTTGCATATTTATTATAATTGCAGGCCAAATCTATTACACAAGGCAACATATGTGTCCATAATTCTTGAGAAAATAACCCAAACCCTAACTCTAGGTCCTAAAGTTATACTTGAATACACCAACATTTTAATCACGTGAGACATGGAGAATATCTTGAATGAATTTAGTTTTGATTATCAAGAGTTGTTTGATTTCCATTATTGAGGAGAGAATGGGAAAATTTATGTAGAAAGATACTAGGATGGCATGTGGAAGGAATTGAATTTTCTCTATCTTCATTGCCAATACAAGGATGAAAACAAGGAGACATTTTTGTCAATCAAGGGATATGAATTATTGTTCAACATAATCGATGAACTCCTTCTTAATTTATGCCATATAATTCTTTATCAAAGAAGTTGGTTGATAATGATTTGAAACATTTAAATGTGTCCCTTATTAAGAACCACATTTATGTATCCAAAGTAAATACAGTTTTATGAAAAAGAATGAGTTATATATGGATCATTGCTCAGAAAATTGGGATCCATGGTATGTATATTTCCAACGAGGCCAATTTTCATTCACTGCATTATGTATTTTCAATTAGCCAATAAATAAAACATGAGTAATCTATTGTTATGATCAAGTAATTTGTGTTCATGCTTTCACAATGACTTCAAACAAAACTAGAATACCTTTCAACTGAGAATAATGTTGTCCGCTCACGCATCTCTTCTAAATGTTTCAAGAAATTTGTTTGTATACACATTTATGAAGAGGTACAAGATGAACGTGTAAACCCACAAAGATTAAAAAGAGTGCTAATATCACATTAAATACATTATTTGTCACACCAAAGTCATTAATATTTAATTAAAACACTCTAGGGATCTAGAAAAGTTACCTTGATTAATTTATGTTAAAAATGTAGCAAGAAAGGCTAAATGTGACTTTAGCTTTAGTCAAATTGAGTAAAATGAATTTCCACATCAACAAGACAACTTAGAGGCAGTTAACTAGTGTGACATGGCTTTGGTCACTTAGTTAGCTTAGTGAATTTGAGTTAGAGGGCTTGTAGTTCAATTATTCATGTGTGATTACTAAATTGTAGCAATCCAGTTTAGTTATTTTCAGTTAACTTGCCTCTAACTATTGATAGAATCAATTGAAGGTTAGTTGTGCATTGGGATAACACTCTAACTCAGAGATATGTCAGTTAACTAATCAATCAACCCAAAATAGCTAATGCATTCATGGAATTTGAATTCCTTAGCTGAAGTGGAGATGGAAAGTTAGTGCAACATGAGTTGTATACTAGTTGAGTGTACAGTTGTTGCATGAGGTCAGGAGATCAATCCTTAGGAATTTTGCAAGAAAATAGGAGGAAATTCCTATATTTTAGGAGCTAATGTCCTCAAGGATTGAGGGAGGAAATAGAAGGCTAGATGAGAAAATAACTGGGTAAGTGTTGGCCAGACTTTCACATTCATCAGAGAGGAAAATTATTCTTGTGTAGGTTGTAATCATAGCTGGAACAATCAATTGTAATAGTTTCTCTATTCAATTGATTAATTAAAACAAGATTGAGGGGATTTTCCCAGTTTGGTTCCCCTAGAAATCATTGTGTATTTTTTATTTTAATTATTGCATGTTGTTCTAAATTGTGATTTTCATTCCGCAGATCAGTATAGTAGAACTGTGTCTCTTGTTTTTTGGTTGACATATTGAGCAGTTGAAATTTATATCAAATATATACATGGTATCAGAGCCCTTACATCACATTAGAACCAATATTTCAAACTTTCCTCTCAAGAATTTTGAAGTAGCAGCTTCAGTGCAACAAGTTTTCTTCATGATCAGGTGAATGTCTTTAAACGGACTAGGATTGGAGTATGCTCTCGAGGTTAGATCAAATTTCATATCCTGGAATGATCAATAAGAAGTAGTGCTTGATGAGAATGGTGTTAGAATATGTGGAAATTTACATTGCAAAAACTCCACAGTCAGATGCACAGTAGTTAACCTAGTGGAAGAAGGATGTTGCAAAGGCGAGGAGAATTATTTTGGAAGGTGTGAGAGGCCATGTGGTCTCAAATCTCCATGGAAAAGAGACACCATTTTCTATGTGGAAGATACTGATTGAGCTATTCAAAAATAGCAGTGACCATAGAAAATTGGACATGAAAGACAAACTTTGAAACATCATGGTGCAGAAAAATGGCACTATTCTACAGTACCTCTCTAGGTTTACACAAGTTCGATATGAGCTTAGAAGGGTTGGGGTGAATGTAGCAGAAGATGACCTGGTGAGCCTAGTTTTTAGGCCCCTTATTGTTAATGTTAGTATAACCCCCTTATTGTTATTTGTGTGCCCATGTAGTCCCCATATTGTTATTATTGTGCCCCGTACAAGCCCATTATTGTTATTGTTGTGTCGTTACATTATTATTGTTATGTAGACTCTTATTATATTGGGACCCCTTAGACTCTTATATATAGAAAGTAGGTTTTGTCATTTGTATCATCCAATAATTGTTCATTTATGCAATGTAAAGGAGGTTTCCCCTCGAAGAGGTTGATTTCTAAGTCGTTGATCTATCTTTTCTTCTATTTTGTAAGTTGGTTTCATAACATTTGGTATCATAGCTTGGGATTCTAGGTATTGAATTAAAAGAATAAAAATAAAAATTTAGATTAAAAAAATAAAAAATAAATAAATAAACAATTAAAAATAATTAAAAAAAAAAACAAAACAATTTTTTTTTTGTATAGTTGGTGTAGCATCGGGTGTGCTCTAGCCCTGAAATTTTGTGGAGGGGCTAAGACACACTTGAAATCCAAAACCCAGAAAGTATTTTGAGAAATTTCAGTTGGTGTTCAAGTTATTCAAATAATTAATTATTTTAATGGATTTCCTAAGTCTAAACTTAGGAAAATTAAATAATTAAAATGAATTAATTAACACATGTGTTGAAATGTTATAAAAGGCACGGATCAAGAAGTCTTTTAATCTCATTTGTTGATGAATTTTTTAATCTCAGTTGTTGAAGGGTTCAACGAAAAAGTATAAGAGAAAGGCTTGAGGGTTAGTTGGAGACACACACACAGAGGCAGAGCTAAGAAATAGATATGGAATTCTAGGGCAGGGTTTGCTAAGAATTTCCAAAGGAATTTTCTACATCGACGGGTAGTATTGGCTAAGGGGATGATCGGATCCTGGAGCCAAGAGTCAGTAAGAGGCAGAGAAGCAACAACAAGGACATTGCAAAGAAGCAGAGTAGCAACTACGCAAGTGTTACACATGACAACGCAGAGGCTCCAGAGGGCTTCAAAAATTACGCAGAGGGTCTCCAGGGCCAGTGTAAGGCCTGCATCACCCTCTCAGGGGTTACACAGTCCCTCTTTGGGTAGCGCAGTGGCATTCTGAAGCTAGCAGGTCCGACGATGGGGCTTCAAGGGGGGGTTTCTAGGGCCAGATCCGGGTTGATTCTTGTAAATCCCATTTGAGGGTGTGGATCAGTCAGATATTTGGTCCTAGATCTATAGGTTAGTTGTAGATTTGATTTCTTTTATTCTCTTTTGGGATTTCCAGATATGGAACCCATATTTACTGTACTCAGAATCTACTTAATAAATAAACCCTCATATCTGCGACACCAATTTTCCTGCTTTGGGTTTTTCTGGGGACTTATGTCCAAACATCCACGTGTCACTTTGTTGGATAAGAGTATTATTCAGTAAATGATCTGCATGTGTAGACTGTAGTTGTGTTTATTTCGGTATTTTCTCAATCTAATTTCTAAAAATAACTTGTAATAATTTAAATCAAGTAGGAGAAATAAACCATGATACTTTAGTAGATTTTACACATGGTATCAGAGCGATAGCAGATCAAGATGAATCTCTAGCAATCAGCTGAAGAAATATTTTTCTGCAGGGTGGAAGAGAAGCAACAGATCCGGAAAGGGCAACTTGACAGCAAAAGAACGCAGATCCAGAAAAGGACAACTCTGACGCTGCAGAAGGCCATCAGGCTTACATAGAGCTTTCCTAGGTCAGCGTAAGGACTATGTCACCCAGTCTGGGGTTACGCAGTCCACTTATGAGCAGCATTGAGGCTACGTTGGGCCAGCTAGTGAGACATAGTCCAGTCATTTCTTCAGTTGCAGAAATTTTTTTCCAAGATCCGGAAGTAGTGCTTCAGATCTTCAGCAGTGCTGGTGTGGTGGAGATTCTACAGGTGCAGAATTGTGCCTATCTAAGTCAACAAAGGCGGGAGAAAGATAGTTACTTAGTAGATCTGAGCCAAACAGATCTGAGAGTTGATCAGGAGGATCAGAGAGTGTTGTTTGATTGTGTTTGGGTGAAATATTTCCAAGAGGGAAATCAGTGTTCAATATAAGCAATTACTAGAGGGTTTCATGTCACCAAGAAACCCAAATCCAGAGGGAGAAGAACTGGTTCCATCAGATCTGAGCAAGATGGCTCGATATGGACTGAGAGATCAGGATAGGTTGGACGACATGTCCAACTATGTTATCTGGAAGGCCATAATCTTGTCAGTCCTGGATGAGTATGTTCTCAAAGATCATGCAGAGAAGGTTCTTGTTGTACCAACCGATGTTGATCCTCTAAAGAAGTATGAAGAAAATCAAGCGTGGACCAAGCGTTTAATCATAGACGGAGTTAAGGACCACGTTATACCTCATATTTCTGGGAAGACTACAGAAAATGACATGTGGGTATCCTTGGACACGATGTACCAAGGAGGCTCTGTCCAATGAAGGATGCTTCTGGAGAACAAGATGCGGTTGTTCCAAATGATAAAGGGTGAAGAGATAGATCCATTCCTCTTCATGCTTCAAGCTATCTGAGATCATCTGATTGGCATAGGTGCTACTACAGATGAGGGGCTCTTAGTGAGGACTACCCTGAATGCAGTCTCCGAAGAATGGGAAACATTTGTCTAGAGCATTCTAGGAAGGGAAGCGTTGCCATCATGGGCAGACATGTGGGCTATCCTCCACCAAGAGGAGATCAAGAGGATCACAAAGAGGCAGAATATCAGTGGTGGTAGCAGAAAATCCAAGGTCAAAGAGGAGAAGGATGATGCATCCCTTGCATCAGAGGAAAGGAAGTAGCAAGGGAAGAAGAAGAGGGACCTTTCCAAGGTCCAGTGCTTTAACTGTGGGGATTTTGGACACTTTGCCAGCACTTGTCCTAAGAAGAAGGACAAAGGATCTTCTAATTCCAAGGCTGCAACAACAAAGGTTGATGGCTTTGAAGATGATGCAGCCATGAGTTCTCATGCACCTCGAGAGAAGAGGTGGGGTGACATGGATCTGTAGAGCATCTACAGATAGTGGCGGGATCCTTGAGTCAACCCTACTCTTGGATCACAAACGAGCTACAGGGGCCTTAAGACGGTAGCAGGATGAGTCGGGAGATGTTTGCAGAATGTCACATGAAGCATAAGGGGAGCTGAAGAGTTGAATAGGGAGCAATGTAATGTAGAGGCAGCAACAACGTGAAGGTAGCAGCGCAGAGGGGTTGATGGGACTTCAGCAGTGCAGAGAGGTTTTTCTCTCGTAGTGTAGTGTTGCAGCATAACAATGTTTCCAAGAAGGACAACGTAAATCAATATCCAGGGAGCTTCAATAATGGAAGGCAGCCTGACTTATCTGTCAAACAGTTGAGCAGAACTCTTTCAGTTGCTTACTTCTCGGCAACTGAGTTGCAGTGCAGCAGTTAGCAGTGGCAGTGCTATGGGCAGCATGATGCAACAATTTGAGAGGGAGCTGCAGTACAAATGTGGCAGTGTTATTGGCAGTGGCATGGGCAACATTACAAAGAGAAGCAGTGCAGTGGATGGAGGGCAACACACCAAGCATCAGCAGCACAAAAGCAATAGCAAGATCTTGTTATGCATGCTATGAATGCATTGGTAGAGCACACTTCGTGCTATGAGGGAGTGTTAAGATTTTGTATATTTGGTGTAGCATCGGGTGTGGTCTACCCCTGAAATTTTGTGGAGGGGCTAAGACACACTTGAACTCCAAAACCCAGAAAGTGTTTTGAGAAATTTCAGTTGATGTTCATGTTATTCAAATAATTAATTATTTTAATGGATATCCTAAGTCTAAACTTAGGAAAATTAAATAATTAAAGTGAGTTAATTAACACATGTGTTGAAATATTCTAAAAGGCACAGATCAAGCAGTCTTTTAATCTCATTCGTTGATGAATGTTTTAATCTTGGACGTTGAAGGGTTCAATGAAAAAGTATAAGAGAAAGGCTTGAGGGTCAGTTGGAGACACACACACAGAGGCAGAGCTGAGAAATAGATATGGAATTCTAGGGCAGGGTTTGCTAAGAATTTCCGAAGGAATTTTCTGCAGCAAGGGGTAGTATTGGATAAGGGGATGATTGGATCCTGGAGCCAAGAGTCAGTAAGAGTCATAGGAGCAGAAATAAGGACAACGCAGAGAAGCAGAGCATCAACTACGCAGGCGCTACACAGGATAACGCAAAGGCTCCAGAGGACTTCACAAATTATGCAGAGGGTCTCTAGGGCTAGCGTAAGGATTGTGTCACCCTCTCAGGGGTTACGGGGTCCCTCTTTGTGCAACGCAGTGGCATTCTAAAGCTAGCATGGCTGACGTTGTGGCTTCAAGGGTAGCGTTGGGGTTTCTAGGGCCAAATCCGGGTTGAGTCTTGTAAATCCCATTTAAGGGTCTGGATCAGTTAGATATTTGGTCCTAGATCTAAAGGTTAGCTGTAGATTTGATTTATTTTATTCTCTGTTGGGATTTCCAGATCTGGAACCCAGATTTACTGTACTCAGAACCTACTTAATAAATAAACCCTCGTATCTGCTGCACTGGTTTTCTCGCTTTGGGTTTTTCCCGGGACTTATGTCCAAAAATCCATGTGTCACTTTATTGGATGAGCATATTATTCAGTAAATGATCTGCATGTGTAGACTGTAGTTATGTTTATTTTGATATTTTCTGAATCTAATTTTTGAAAATAACTTGTAATAATTTAAATCAAGTAGGAGAAAAAAGCCATGATACTTCAGTAGATTTTACACATGGTATCAGAGCGATAGGAGATCAAGTTGAATCTCCAGCAATCATCTGAAGAAATATTTTTCTGCAGTGTGGTAGAGAAGAAGCAGATCTGGAAAGGGCAGCTTGACAGCAGAAGAACGCAGATCCAGAAAAGGACAACGTTGAAGATGCAGAAGACCATGAGGCTTATGCATAGCCTTCCCAGGCCAACGTAAGGACTACGTCACCCAGTCTGGGATTACACGGTCCACCATCGAGCAACACTGAGGCTACGTTGGGCCAGCCAGTGAGACATAGTCCAGTCATTTCTTCAATTGCAGAAATTTTTTTCCAAGATCCAGAAGCAGTGCTGGTGTGGTGGAAATTCTACAGGTGCATAATTGTGCCTAGATAAGTCAACGAAGGCGAGGGGAATACAATTAATCAGCAGATCTGAGCCAAAAAAATCTGATATTCGATCAGGAGGATCAGAGAATGCTGTCTGATTGTGTTTTGGTGAAATATTTCCAAGAGGGAAATCAGATCTCAACAGAAGAAATTACTAGAGGGTTTCAAGTCACCAAGAAACCCAGATCCAAAGAGAGAAGTAATGGTTTTGTGAAATCTGAGCGAGATGGCTTAATATGGACTGAGAGATCCTGATAGGTTGGATGACATGTCCAACTATGTTATCTGGAATGCTAGAATCATGTCAGTCTTGGATGAGTATGGTCTCAAAGATCATGCAAAGAAGGTTCTTGTTGTACCAATTGATGTTGATCCTCTGAGGAAGTATGAAGAAAATCAAGCACGGTCCAAGCGTTTGATCATAGACGGATTCAAGGACCATGTTATACCTCATATTGTTGGGAAGACTACAACAAATGGCATGTGGGTAGCCTTGGACACGATGTACCAAGGAGGCTTTGTCCAATGAAGGATGCTTCTGGAGAACCAAATGCGGTTGTTCCAAATGATGAAGGGTGAAGAGATAGATTCATTCCTCTTCATGCTTTAAGCTATCTGAGATCAGATGATTGGCATAGGTGATACTCCAGATGAGGGGCTCTTAGTGAGGATTGCCCTGAATGCAGTCTCTGAATAATGGGAAACATTTGTCCAGAGCATTCTGGGAAGGGTAGTGTTGCCATCATCGACAGACATGTGGGCTATCCTCCGCCAATAGGAGATCAGGAGGATCACCAAGAGGAAGAATATCAGTGGTGGTAGCAGAAAAGCCAAGGTCAAAGAGGAGGAGGACAATGCAGCCCTTGCATCAAAGGAAAGGAAGCAACAAGGGAAGAAGAAGAGGGACCTTTCTAAGGTTTAGTGCTTTAACTGTGGCGATCTTGGACACTTCGCCAACACTTGTCCTAAGAAGAAGGACAAAGGATCTTCTGATCCCAAGGTTGTAGCAGAAAAGGATGATGGCTCTGATGATGATGCAGCCATGAGTGCTCATGCACCTTGAGAGAAGAGGTGGGGTGACATGGATTTGTAGAGCATCTACAGATAGTGGCGGGATCCTTGAATCAACCCTACTCTTGGATCACATACGAGCTACAAGAGCCTTAAGACGGTAGCGGGATGAGTTGGGAGATGGTTTCATAAGGTCACATGAAGTAGAAGGGGAGCTGAAGAACTCAAGACGGAGCAACGTAATGCAGAGGCAACAACAACGAGAAGGCAGCAACGTAGAGCAGCTGATGGGACTTCAACATCGCAAAGAGGTTGTGCTCACGCAGTGTAGTGTTGCAGCATAACAATGTATCCAGGAGAACAACACAAATCAACATCCAGGGAGCTTCAGTGATTGAAGGCAGCCTGACTTATTTGTCAAACAATTGGGCAAAATTCTTTCAATTGCTTACTTCTTGGCAACTGAGTTGCAGTGCCAGTGTTATGGGCAACATGGTGCAACAATTTGAGAGGGAGTTGCAGTACAAATGTGGTAGTGTCAGTGGCAGTGGCATGGGCAGCAGTATAAGGAGAATCCGTGCAGTGGATGAAGGGCAGCATGCCAAGCATCAGCAACACAAAACCAATAGCAAGATCTTGCAGTGCATGTTGTGAATGCATTGCAAGAGCACACTTCATGCTAAGAGGGAGTGTTAATATTTTGAATAGTTGGTGCAGCATCAGGTGTGCTCTAGCCCTCGAATTTTGTGGAGGGGCTAAGACACACTTGAACTCCAAAACCCAGAAAGTTTTTTGAGAAATTTCAGTTGGTGTTCAAGTTATTCAAATAATTAATTATTTTAATGGATTTCTTAAGTCTAAACTTAAGAAAATTAAATAATTAAAGTGAATTAATTAACACATGTGCTAAAATGTTCTAAAAGGCACAGATCAAACAGTCTTTTAATCTCAGCCATTGATGAATGTTTTAATCTCGGTCGTTGAAGGGTTCAATGAAAAAGTATAAGAGAAAGGCTTGAGGGTCAGTTGGAGATACACACACAGAGGCAAAGCTGAGAAATAGATCTGGAATTCTAGGGTAGGGTTTGCTAAGAATTTCCGGAGGAATTTTTTGCAACTAGGGGTATTATTGGATAAGGGGATGATCGGATCCTGGAGCCAAGAGTCAGTAAGAGGCAGAGGAGCAGCAACAAGGACAATGTCGAGAAGCAGAGCACCAACTATGCAGGTGTTTCACAGTCGCTACGTAGGTGCTACGCAAGACAACACAAAGGCTCTAGAGGGCTTCAAAAATTAAGTAGAGAGTCTCCAAGGCTAGCGTAAGTCCTGCGTCACCCTCTCAGGGGTTACATAGTCCCTCTCTTGGCAGCGGAGTGGCATTCTGAAGCTAGCAGGGCTGACGCTGGGGCTTCAAGGGCGACGTTGGGGTTTCTTGGGCCAGATCTGGGCTGAGTCTTGTAAATCCCGTTTGAGGGTGTGGATCAGTCAGATATTTGGTCCTAGATCTACAGGTTAGCTGCAGATTTGATTTCTTTTATTCTCTATCGAGATTTCCATATCTGGAACCCAGATTTACTGTACTTAGAATCTACCTAATAAACAAACCCTGATATCTGTTGCATCGGATTTTCCGGGGACTTATGTCCAAAAATCCATTTGTCACTTTGTTGGATGAACGTATTATTTAGTAAATGATTTGCACGTGTAGACTGTAGTTGTGTTTATTTCGATATTTTTTTAATCTAATTTCTGAAAATAATTTGTAATAATTTAAATCAAGTAGGAGAAATAAACCATGATACTTCAGTAGATTTTACACAATTAGGCCCCTTATTGTTAGTGTTTTTTTTTTTTTTTTTTTTTTTTTTTTTTTTTTTCTGAATAAGACTAATTCTATTAAGAAAAAACGTATGGTACAATCAGAGCTTGCAGAGAAGCGAAGCAAGAGAACAAGGGAGCCGGAAATGATAAAGTATCAACCTCGGTCCCAAAGAGCATCCATGGCATAAGCAAAAAGAAGACAAAGAGAACAGGAAAGAACTAGCAAGACTAAGGAGTCTACCCAGCATGGGCAGAGTCTCCCAATCGACATTTTTTCCCTTTCTTTTTACTGACTTTGACCCAACCATTCTGATTTGGCTGGACCGGAACTACTTGCATATTGTTCTGTGTTGAAGGAGAAGTCTCCTTATCAGAATCAGATGAAGAAGTCTCATGCAAGCGTTTCTGCGAGATCAGAGGCGCAGAAGGATCCTCGGGGCAAGCTGAGGGCGAGTCCTTTGAATGCTCCGAATGCTCCTCTTCCACTTCAATGTCCTCCTCATTAGAGCTAGAGGTCTCTAAGTCATCCATAGGGGTTCTAGCACAAGGTTTCTAGCTCTTGGATCTGGACTTGCGATAGATATTCTTCTTTTTGTCGAGGAAAATTGCACATGTATTCTGGAGATGCCTCGTCTGATGGAAATGGCGAAATCTGAAGGCTGTGTTCTCATAGTCCAAGGTTTGCGTCCAATGGAAGTCCCCAACTTTAAGGATGATCTGATCTGGCAGCCCTTTGCTAATGTCTATTTCCGCGCAAATTCTGCCAAAGGTATATATTCCTTTCTCCCCCCTTGAGGTGTCTGTAGCCAAGAAGCGGCCTAATGTGTCCCCGATTTCTTGAAAGACAGAAAATTGCCATAGATGCGCAGGAAGATTTGGAAGTCTGATCCAGATAGGGAGCTTGGTGATGACACTGGTAGAGGGGTCGAATTCTGGGAACCAGGGGGTGAGGAAAAGTCCAGCTGATCCCTAGAACCAGGGGCCTCCTGTTAAGGCTTTCTGGTAATCTTCATTGAAGGAAAATATGACAATAAAGAAGCCTTTCGAGCATAAGAAGACTTTGTTGTTGTTGGTCCAATTGGAGTGGATCCACTGGTAAAGATCGGCAGTATGGGGCCATAGTCCATTAAATCTACATATGATGGTTGTTTCTGCAAATGTCTGGTATTGATCATCCAGAGATGGGTGAGTGATTTCAATGGAAGGGGTTTCCTCCATTTTTTCCACCAAGAAAGGTTTGGGAGGCTCAGCAGGATGGGCAATCTTCTTTTCATGCTGTGCATGAACCGCATCTTTATAGGAAAAACCCTTGGAGGCAGAGGATTTCCCTACGGCACCTCCCATTAGCCTAAGTGATAGTATGACTGTGGCATTTCTTCCAATATTGTAAAAGGAAAGTGGAAGATTATTATCAAGTTGCTTACCTGCGTAGAGAAGCCGCATAAGTGAGGAAGGGATCCCCAGCCTCTGTTCGAGGATCTTTGAGAGATGGCTCACTGTAAGAGAGGGCTGGACCCCAAGGAGCAGGGTTTTTCCCATCGGAAGAGTTATTTGGATCTGAAAAGTCTTTTGCTGGAGATGAGAAGGATCCTGGCTGCCAGAGTTAGGAATCGAGGTGTATTGAGTGAGTTCGCAGGGTTTCAGATCTAGCTCCAGATTCCGGCAATACTGCCCCTGCATGTGGAAGCACAGTGCAGAAGTAGCCAGGGGAAGGAATCTGTGGGCAGAGGCGTAGAAAAGAACAAGCCGGTAGTCAAAGAAGGTGAAAGCCAGATTGCGCCATCGTGCCTTCGCACAGTTAGGCAGCCATAGAGCTATGGCGGCAGTGACTGTCAAATGTTGTAAGGCGTTGCGAGTTGCTTTGAGGTTTGTTGCTGAAAAAAATATTTCATTGGGGTTTGAGAGACCGTCGTGAAACAAACCCCGTGTATCAAGAGTATGCTTCCACTATAACGAGAGAGCCCAAGATCCAAATCTGGCCGAGTTGGATGGCGGCTGCTGTGGAGATGCGGCGGCCCATAGTTTGAACGGAAACCCTGTGGCTAATCTCTTTTTTTTTAAGTGAAACAGTCACATATTATTAGTGTTATTGTAACCCCTTATTGTTATTTTTGTGCCCATGTAGTCCCCATATTGTTATTATTGTGCCCCATACAAGCCCACTATTGTTATTGTTGTGCCCTTACATTATTATTGTTATGTAGGCTCTTATTATATTGGGACCCCTTAAACTCCTACATATAGAAAGTAGGTTTTGTCATTTGTATCATCCAATAATTGTTCATTTATGTAATGTAAAGGAGGTTTCCCCCTCGAAGATGCTGATCTCTAAGTGGTTGATCTATCTTTTCTTCTATTTTGTGAGCTAGTTTCATAACATTTGGTATAAGAACTTGGGATTCTAGTTATTGAATTATAAAAAAAATAAAATTGAAATAAAATTTTAGATTAAAAAAAAAAGAAAATAAATATAAATAAATAAATAAATAAAATAAAATAATAAAAAAATAAAAATAAAAAACAAACAATTTTTTTAAATTAAAAAAAAATTAAAAAAAAAAAAAAAAAAACTTAAAATTAAAAATAAAAATAAAAATATTAAGTTAAAAGATTAAATAAATAAAAAATAAAAACTAAAACTAAAAATACAAAATAAATTACATTTAAAATATAAAAAATAAATTGTAAAAAAATATTAAAATTTATTAAAAAAAATAATTTAATTTAAAATTAAATTTAAAAAAACAAATATTAAATTTTAATAAATTAAAAACAAAACTTTATATTTAAAAACAAAAAATTAAATTAGAAAAAAAATTATTAAATTTTATTTTAAAAAAATAATTAATTAATTAAAAAATAATAATTTAATTTTAAAAAAATTATTTTTTTAAAATTTAATTTAATTAAATAAAATTTAATATTTTTATTTAAATTTAATTTTTATATTTTGGTTGAAAAAAGTTGATAAAATATACTTAAATGTGATTATCATGTAAAGATTTTTTATACAATTTATGAATCACATATTTTGAATTGTTAAATCTAAAATTTTTGTGATCCATAATGTAAATAAAAAAAAATTCGGATTAATCACATCATTAAGATTGACCTAATCCTAATGATGTGATTAATACTAAAGTTTTTTTATCTACATATTTTGAATGTTTAAACTAAAATAAGAACGGTACCTACCGCGAAAAAATATTTGATGTTAGCAACCACGTGGCAACAACCACAATCCGTTGTATGCATGTACTTGTGAGAGTCCAATCACAGGTCCATGTAACGAGGCTTCCAAAGTCTGAGGAGAATCGGCTCTTCAGCGTCAACTTCTTCAGAAACATGCAAAAGAACTTGAGAACAAGCAGGCTGCAAACTTCTCCAAGTACAGGACAATGTGGATTGACATTTGATTTAAATTTCAAGATGCAGTGATTGAAACTTGTTTGTATACAAGAATTGTGATGGTTGTGATCGGAGAGTCAATTGAGCACCTTATCAACACGACTAGATGACATGACAGACAGATCACAAATGTTCTATCCCTGATTTTCTTGGGCAACTCATCAGAATGTATATAGAAAGCTTTCATTATATAGTAATGGAGGAGGCCGAGTGTCAGATAAGGATAACAAAGACAATTGGATAAATGTAAGTCTCTATGTGAGCTTATAATTCATCATACTTAGCTCAAAGGCAAATGAAACAACGACAACTGGATAAATGTAAGTCTCTATGTGAGCTTACAATTCATCATACCTAGCTCACAGGCAAATGCAACGTTGGAAAAGAGAAACTCCAACAACACTTTAAAGAAAGCCTTCAAATTGAATTGTTTCGAAGAATTGACACATTTTCCCTCAAAATGCCTTACAATTCTCCGAATTGCTTTGGAGAATTAACATTTTTTCATTGAAAATGCCCTACCATTTGGAGAATTGACAGCTTTTACCTGAAAAAGCCTTAAAATTCAGTGTCATATAGCCAAAATGGTGCTTTAAAAGTGAATATCTTTGTAACATTGACATATTTTCCCTGAGAATTCTTATGATTTCTTTGATTTTCTCCCGTGGTTTCTTCGTTAAAGTATTTTCACCTAGCTATGGATTGAGCTACTCCTCCTACTGCATTACGCTATAGATCCATGCATAGTCTTCGTTGGCGGCATCATGATCGAGGATGGGGGGAGATGTGTGTATTTCATTTCCCATTCTTAGAGCTTCTTTTTTTCGAGAGGAAAAAAAACGAGTATATTAGGAAAATATAACGAGTTCATGTACATGATTACATCACGTCTATGACTGTGACATGTGATTTAGCTTGAAATTATCCACATACGGTCATGTAAACTCCAACATAAGTCCAGTGATGTAATAGGCAAAAAACGAAGCATTATGGGTGGAAAGTCCATCCCATACCACAGTATCCATTGCATCCACTGATCTTTATATATCACGAAAGTCCTCACGACTCTCATATATCACGTAAGGCCACTGAACGGTGAATTTTTACCACCGACATCCATTGACGGAAAATGTTTTCATTCCCTGAAAATGCATTACGATTTGGAGAAAGCCTTCAAATTGATTTTTTTCAGAGAATTGACATCTTTTGCCCTGAAGATGCCTTACGATTCTCCTAATGGCATCGGAAAATTGACATTTTTCCACTGAAATGCGTTACAATTGGGATAATTGACAATTTTTTCGCTGAAAATGCCTTACAATTGGGACAAAGCCTTCGAATTAAATTATTTCAAAGGATTGACATTTTTTTCCGCGTTACAATTCTCCGAGTTGCAATTTTCCGGCTTACAATTTTTTCCCGCGTTACAATTTTCACTGAAAATGTCTTACACTTTGGAGAATTGACATCTTTTCCGTGAAAAGGCCTTAAAATTAAGTGGAGAAAACCGTTAAATCGAATAGCGGGGAAGAATTGATATATTTTCCTTGAAAATGCCTTACAATTCTCGGAATTAAGTCCAAAATTTGACAAATTTTCGCTAAAAATGCTTTACAAGTAAAGAATTGACAGCTTTTTCCTGAAAACGCCTTAAAATTCAGTGTCACGTAGACAAATTTTTACTGAAAATACTTTACAATTTGGATGAGAATGGGACTCTTGGTTGAATTTGGATCTATGAAAGTCTCTCATTTTGCTTAAGGAAGACTGATTGCTGAGCACTCTATTCCTCTTCCATGACTCCAGGCCTTCAGCTATTGGATACATTTTTGACTTTTCAATCTTTGCGACTGGTTTTCTACATTTTGATTTGGTTTACAGGGATATGTTGTTTCTAGTCTTCCTCATTTCGCTGCCTTCATTCCTTTTGCTTCACTTATATGTGCTCGGCTTTCAAGTATTTAGCAAACCTCACCATATGCATCAAGCGACCCTGATTGACTCTTTCAAGCAAGCGTGATCACTATTGTCAGGCGAGCCTGTTCATAAAATTCAAGCGAGCGTGATTAACTACAAGCGAGCGAGTACACTATTATCAAGCGAGCGAGTTACATCTTCTGGCAAGTCTGATTACATTCAATTTCCTAACGCAGCTGAAGCATTCACATTGCTGCTCAATCATAATCATACAGGCTTGCTATTACTGATATTTTGTCTACAATTCGCCACATCAAGTGAGCCAAATCTAATCAGGACAACCTTTATTATGGCTTTTGAGATGGCATCTTTTCTAATTTCATGATTCACCTCTTGGAGATGTTATGGATAAGTCCTATCTTTTCTGCACTCCTCTTTTGTATTCTCTTGATGGTTTTATAAGTATGGGAACGATCTGTCCCAGTTATGTGGTCTCTACCATTACTTCTGCTCTACTGTTTGTGAAAGCGATTTTCAAGCTGAGTTTTTTATGGTGGTTTTCTCGTTGAGAGTCATTCTCGAGTGAGATTATTTAGACTATATACTTGTTTATAATCATAATATAAATCGGCGTTCTTTTCTTTAAAGAAAAAAAAAAATAGCTTTCAATAAAAAGCCTTAAAATGTGGTAGATTGATATCTATTGGAATTTAGTAAAAAGAAAAAATTTAAATCAAGTAGTTAGAGTGTTAGAATTATTTTGTTGATAATGTAAATAGATTCTAACACTATCAAAAAATTTTAGACATTTAAAATTTTGAAATTTATTTTGTTGGTTTTTAAAACTACTAACACTATCTTTTCTTGAAAAAACCTTAAACATTTGGAAGAGTAATATTTTTTTATCTGAAAAGCGTTAAAAATTCAATGTCGTGTAGACAAAATGGAAAATTGACATTTTTCACCGAAAATGCCTTAGAATTTGGATTATTGACATCTATTCCTTGAAAATGCCTTACAAGTCTCCAAATATATTGGGAAATTTGACATTTTTCACTAAAAATCCATTACAATTTGGAGAATGACATTTTTATCAGTATCTTGATGACAAACTTTCACTGAACTTGGAAAATTAGTAACTCTGCCCCTGAAAAAGACCTAAAATTTAGTGTCGCGGAGACAATTTTCCACTGAATTTTGCAGAATTGATATCTGTTCCCCGAAAAAAAGCTTTTCTTTTTTTTTTTTTTTTTTTTGGAAAAATGACATCTTTTTTCACACAGAAAAAAACTACGCCATTAAAAGCCATGTAGTAGAGGATATTTCACTAAATTTGAAAGCATTTTATATCATTCACTCACAAAGATCTTAAAAATTTGGAAAAAGTACATATTTTTCGATGCCATGAAAACACAACGCATATTAAAAAAAACCTTAAAATTTTCATGATTGACGGACAAAATGATTGGAGTACTGTACAGTACCCCTTTTTCTCCTTTTCTTCTTCCTCTCGTACCGCAGATCGAAATCGCGACCTCTGACATAATCGCTATTTCGACAACCAATAAGTTAGCAAGGACCGCGGCAGTCCACAATTCGTATTTTTAAGTCTATATTTAAGTTTGTTAATTCTTTGCTGCTCGTTAACCGAACTAAAATTCCCTATTTTGATTTGAAGGACTTTTTTCAAACGTTCACCATAATTCCAATTTAATATCTTAAAAATCAAATTATCGTAACCATACCCCCAAAAAAAAAAAAAAAAAAAAATTATTTTAATAAAAGCAAGAGTGTTATTAGTGGATATAATATTTATCATAACTATACCGAAAAAAAAAAAAAACTAAATTATTATTTTAATAAAAGCTAGAGTGTTATTAGTAGATATAATATTTATCATAACCATATAAAAAAACTACAATATTAGTGATTTGATTTTTAAGTTTACTAAGCTATATATATTCTCTCTCCTTTGATTTCGAACCTGTGATTTCTTAAGAGAGAACACATGCTCTTAACCATTATACCACGCTCAAGTTATGAATTAATGGATATAAATTTTTATTATTATTCAATCAAAATAGGTGAACATAAACTTTTTAAGAAATTTAGGATGGTTGCTCAAGTGTAATAGAGACTTTTTATATTTTGGTATTGCATATTGCAATATAATAATAGTAATTATGGGCATTTTTTCTTATTGGACATACTGTAATTATTTGGGTTTAAAAATTGTGGTGGTTTTTCTTTTATTTATTTTTAAATAAGCAATTTTTAACACTATATATAATGAAATTTTTCATCAAATTGGGTTATTTGTTTTATATACTCTTATTGTAGGGTAGTTTATGTTTATGTTTTGATCATTTGCCAAACTTTTGTTCTTATAAACTTATGTGAGTATTAATTAATTGTAATACTCCATACACAGAAATTTAATTTGTAGACAAAATATTTCAAAAGCAGTGATGTATTTCCATGAAATGTAAAGTTCCATACACAGAGAATTAATTGTAGACAAAATATATCCAGCAATAATGTATTTTAATGAAATCAGCAGTGAAATTTAATTGAGAAACAATTATATACATAAGAGAAATACCTGGAACACAGTTGATGGTTTTAAATGGTGGCTCTTCTCCCGTGATGCTGATGCTGTGGATAGTTAAACAATTCACCGAAACAATCAAGTCCTCCCAGCCAATCCGGGAACAATCCCAGACCCAGAGGATGTCTCCTCTGCCCCCGTGCCCAGATTTCCAAGAAGAACAGAGACTCCCTTCAAACAATTAAATCTGACAATTCAATCTACCTTCCACTGAATCCCCCTTCTTTCCCTCAAAACCTCCTTATATAATTTTTCCCCACCGCCATTCAACCTCCTCACCGCCTCTTCTCCATCTAGATAAGGTCTTCTTAAAGGATGGTACGATTATCATTTAAGGAGATGTTAGTGGCATTAAAGAGGAGGTGTGATCTTTGTGTTTAATTAATCTATTTAGAAGTATACGGCTTGACTTTGAAGGATATTTCAGATTAAGGCTTATATTATAATATTTAACTCAACTTTGAGTATATGTATAAATTTTAATTATTTAAATTTTTTTTTTTTTTTCATTAATCCTTTTTATATACTTTATGCTAAACCCATATGAATTTTAGTCTGAAACCTTATCCTTAATTTCTAACTTAGGTAAACCTGATATTAGTAGTTAGGTGTACTAGTGCGGTGTGTGTGAGATAGGCAGGTGTAGCTATTGTTAGAGTGTACGCACATATATCATTGTTGTAACTCGGGAATGAGCCGTTACAATTATGTTTCATAAACAGTTAAGGATGCGTTTGATATTAGTTTTTTTTTTTTTTTTTTGGTCTATTACTTTTTAATTTAGATTTTCAATTGTTTTTTAATGTTTAATATTAACAAAATTGAAGGGACTTTATTGTTCATGTTTCAAAGTTTCACAAATCTTTTTGATGGGTTCCATGCTCAATTTAAACAATTTCATAATATTTCAAGCCAGTGTGACATAAATATGTCAAAAAAATATATAATTGAGACAATAAGTGGTAGCGCTAGAGAATTCCACATGGTAACATAATGAATCTTATGTGGTATGCCAATGAACATTTTGCATTAAAATTTGTGAAAATTCTTATCCTTTCAATTTGAATGGAACTTTATTGGGCTCCATAATATTTTAGGTCCACCTAAGCAAACAAATTCTACCCTTAATGTGTTATCAATATGAATAAGTTTTTTCCTAGTCCCAATTGCACTTTATACTATTTTAGGCTTGGGAAGAGATGTGAAATAGAGCCTTTGTGTTCTCAAAACGAATGGTCCCTGTATTCTCAGATGGTGTTCCTAATGGCTATGTTGATATGTTGGTTCAATTATTCACTTATGATCCAATTCGACTGCCTATGAAAGATGAACCTCTTCATATGCTTTATAATCGCATGACACTCGAGAGGATTTGGGAAACCAAACACAATATTTCCAATCCATACACCTACCAGCCCTTCGCTAATAGCAATGGTGTCCCCTAGGTTGAGTCGAGGTAACAAATATGTCCATAATTCTTGAGAACAGAACCCAAAAACTAACTCTAGGTCTTAAAGCTATACCTGAATACACCAACATCTTAAGCACGTGAGACATGGAGAATATATTGAATGAATTTAGCTTTCATTATCAAGATTCGTTCAATTTCCATTATTGAGGAGAGAATGGGAAACATTATGCAGAAAAGTACTAGGATGGCATGTGTAAGGAATTGAATTTGTTTTGTCTTCATTTCCAATACAAGGATGAAAACAAGGAGACATTTTTTTCAATCAAGGGATATGAATTATTGTTCAACATAATCAATGAACTCCTTAATTTATGTCATATAAAGCTTTATCAAAGAAGTTGGTTGATAATGATTTGAAGCATTTAGATGTGTCTCTTATTAAGAACCACATTTATGTATCCAAAGTAAATAGAGTTTTTCTCATAGTGATTGCCCTGGAACATTAGGCAAAACATCCTAGAAATGGGGTTCTCGTCTTACTCGCTAGATGGCGTGACTGGATACCAGCGTCATAGCGCTTCTAAGTCAGGGAAAGTGGCGACCATATGATTTGGCGTTTTACACAACACACATGTTGGTCTTGTCCGCGGAGAACGGCTGGGGGTAACTAAGGGTTCCCTAATTGGTCGTTTTTCAGCTGACAAAAAGAGGATGGATCTACTTGTCACATCTTCCTAAGTTGTCGCGTTGTTCATGGATTCATTTTCCGAGCCATCTTCTTGGGAGGTGAAAACTATGGTCGATCACATACAAGCTAGTGTTGCACGAAATCTAGGGACATAGTGAGCATCCAAGACTTTAATGTCTATAAGGACCGTCTTGTTGGCTAAGCAAATCGAGACGTTTTGGTAGAGACCGATAGGGGCTGAAGGGCGTCCATCGTATGTTATAAGCGTGATGTATGATGGCTTTAGTTCGGGAGACCCTAACTTTTGCTAGACGTTCTTGGACATGATGCATGTGGATGCACCCTCATCAATTATACATAAGTGGATGGCGATGTTTTGAACTGACACTGGTATTTGAAGGGCGACCATTGAAGGAATCCTAGGGGTGGATTTGTCTAAACTGAAAGCTATTAGGCACGAATTAGCAGGGCCGATGGCACCTAACACAGAAAGTAAGGCTTTCCTTTGCTTTGGGCATGATTTTAATACCTCCAAAGCTGACATGGCAGCGGGAGATTGAGCTAGATCATCCACGATGTTATATTTATGGGCTGCTTTGGAATGGTTTCCTGCCCCCCTAGTTGGTCCCTCCGCC
The DNA here is from genome assembly GCA_034641835.2 of Pinus albicaulis. Classification (NCBI taxonomy): domain Eukaryota; kingdom Viridiplantae; phylum Streptophyta; class Pinopsida; order Pinales; family Pinaceae; genus Pinus; species Pinus albicaulis. The sequence continues at coordinate 1,249,545,003 of CM076580.1, forward strand.
ATTTTTGGAAAAGGTTCAATAGGCATCTTTGATATGGTCAAAGGTGATCTTGGTGCACTTGTACTAGACCCTAACGAGTTGGTGTCTAGTGGGGTATCGTAATTTCGGTTCTGTGTCTGAAAAAATATTTCTTCGCCAGTCATGTAGATTTCATGGCTATTCTTTCCGGAATCGTCGAGATTTTTTTGCTGAGTGCTAACTATCCCTTGGTGGGGGAAAGGCTCATGCATAACTACTTTTTGCTAGGAGGATCCCCCTTTTCCCTGGTTACCTTGAAACTTCTTTAGCTCAGGGAGGTCGGGACAGTGATGAGTATAACGGTCGTACTCACCATAGATTAAACAAGAGTGGTTTGTCAGAAGGTTTTCCCTCTTTTTATGCCTTTGGGGATTACTTGGCTCCTGGTTTTGATTTCGGTTGGAGTTGCCTCCAGCCTGAGATCGTGAAGGGCGTTCTTGATTATTGCCCCCCTGTCCAGTTTTTCCTTTAGGCTTGTTTTTTCCTTTTTTTTAGCTGCGTTGGGAGGATAATTTGGATTCTCTTGATTGTATGGTTGGCGCGGTTGAGCTTGGGAAGGTTGCACAAAGTTCACCTGTGCATTATTTTGTATATGCGGGTTTTGTGTTGGGGACTGGACATATTGCGGTCCTTGTCCCTGGTTTATAAATGGATATTGGGGGGAAGATCTTCTATCAGCATGTCTAACTGCATACTGGGTCCCCTGAGCCAGAGGATACAGACCTCCCTGTTGTTGGAGATACGATGACGCCCTATTAGTCACGTTTTGCGAAAGTGCATAATGACTTTGATAGCCGGGTTGCAGTATGTCCTGGGTAGAATCATATGCATAATCGGGGTATGGAACGTTCTTGCTTATGTGATTTTAGGTCAATGACCCAATCAAATCGTCTGCGGAGTTCGACTCGCCTGGAAATTCTTTGTAAGTTTGCAGGCGCGGGGCGTTAGGTAGGATATTGTAAATATATCCTGATTGCGTATAGATTAGCTCAAGTTGTTGAGCCTTACTGATGGCGTTCTCTTCGGATATGGGCTTTTGTTGCGCCACATACTTCGAAATCTCTGTGGTTATAGTTTTCAGAAACAAGTATAACAGAACTAGATCGTCTAGTTTGGCTTTGCACAAACTGCGACGCTGCCGCCATTTGTGGAGATGGTCCGAGATATGGATGGCGGGTGTTTGCCTAAAGTGGGTCAGTAATTCCATTCAAGAATCGTGGTGGATGGGTAACTGAAAATAGGTCAGGAATGCAGTAGCGAAGGCGTTAAAGGTTCCATGTGTAGCAGATCGCTGCTCCACATACCATTTCGCGGCTATTCCGGTTAGGGTGCATTGAAATAGACTTAGTCGAATAGTATCGTCAACGATGTTGTTCGACGAACACCATAGGTGGAAAGTCATAACATGATTTATGGGGTCTTCCGCTTGCTTCCCTTCGAACTTTGGAATGTCTGAAGGGAGCTTCATGGGCATGGAAGGCCATGTAGGGTTGTGTGCAATGGGATCGTTTGTCAACTTAGTTAAATCTGGTAAATTTAACGAAGTTAAGAAAGGTGACTGAGAGTTTGTAGCCATTGCAACCTGTGAAAATACAGTGTTCTGGTTAGGTATAGGGTTTGTCTGTGACGTGCCCTACTGTGAGTTCACCTAACTTCCCGAATGGGTAGCACTCCTTTGTCCCCTAAGGGTTGTGAGAGGAGTGGTATGCGGTGACCCTATGGGGGTGATCACCAGTGTGGTGTTGGGTGACTGACGAGGGTTCCCAACTAATGATGCCTCAATAAAGGATGAACCAATAAGGGTGGCAGTGTTTTGTCTTTGACGCCGAAATGGCGAAAGACCTGGAACCCCTTCCGATAACAGGGGGAGGTCCAAAAAGCGTCTAGATCAATGAGGTCCTGTTGGGTCTATTCTGGCATTTTCTAGGTATGGTTTTGGAAAATTTTGAGAGGATAGAGATTAAAATCAAAGCAAAAATCCGATCGCATACATAAAAAAAAGCGAAAATAAAATATAAATTTTCCCTTCAAATTAATCCTATGTGACCAGTCAATAAAAAAATATGGTTTTTTGTTGTTTTTTCGTATGATACTCAAATTTTAGAAGACCTAAATCGTCCTCACACACTCAAATGTAACTGAGCCTTGAGAAGATATCTTGTGAATGCTGGGGAAATGTCCCAAAAGAGCTAGCGACGCCTCCAGTCAACTGAAGAAAATCAACCAAGGTTAGAGGATCTAATTTTTTCCTGCACTATCACCTATATTGAAGGATGCCATAATTTTGGTCGCTAGGTATTGTCGTCCCACGTGAGCATTCGAGTCTTGGGCTTCTTGGTAATTCAACTACCAATACCTAGTATTAGACGGGTTAGGTAGCCCCGAATAATACCGTAGGCACTGGGCCTAAACCTAACCCCCTCTGAATCGGGTCTCTGTCGCGCTCGGATTTATTTTGTTGTGGGTGGATAGACGGATTTAAAAATACTCTAAACAATCAACTTCTATGTTTCAAGATGTAAACTGACCAAGGCAGCTTATTGGATGCCTACCCCCTTGGTCCCAACTTAAGCTATAACTTCTCTTGTGGCCCCTGTGGGGAGAGTTTAATGTGTTTATTTAAGTTTATTTTAGATGAATTTGATTCACTAAAGGTGTGAATGTGTGTGAGCAAGAGGTGAACAAGTGCATAGTTTGAACATGTGGATATGTTGTGATCCTTTTCAAAGTCCCCTATTTAAACTAGGTTTGGTTGTCCCTTGCTCAAAAGTAAAACATGTGTGGATGTGAGCTGCTTACAATGCTTCCTAGTTAATCTAATTGATCAACTATAGGGAGATGGTGAATTATCAGCAGAGAGTGTTCATATGCTTGCCTAGGATCACCCATGGGTGCAAAGACAGTAGAGATTAATTTCTCTTCTAAATATAATTCGATCTCGGTCCCGAATCCTAGTGCCAAAAATTGAACTAATATTAATGACTCTTAACTAGGAAAATGAAAAGAAAAATTTGCTTATGGTGTGCCTTTGTGAAGCGACAGTAAGAATAGGACGAGGGCCCTAGCTCGTCAAAGCTTCGTGTGTAGAAATTTGCTGAATAATCACAATGTTGTAAGATGCGGATATATCATGAGCAATCACAATGTTGTAAAGATGCGGATATCTGGTACACTATATTGGTTGTTCCTTTCCTTGAAATAAACAATGTGCGGATAATGGGTCACTTACAACTTGTCCTTCATATGCATACCCAGGGTCACCGTTAGGTGCAAGGGCGACATAAATTACTTGCTTTCTTTTGGTATTTTAATCCTGGTCCCAAAATCCTAATGAAAAAATTAAAACTCGATTTAATGCAAGAATTTGAAAACTAACTAAAGATGTGTGGACTTGGGCCACTTACTCTTTGTTAATTAACCTATGTTTGTGATATATACTATCAATAATCAGCTTATTTAGATGACGTGTGGATATGGGCCATGTTTCTTGTCTCCTAATTAAACTAGGTGAGTATATCATAATAAACTAAAAATTAGAATGATGCACTAACTACACTAAAGTTAAGCTAACACACATGTCTAACAATCAAGAAATATCAACACAGTGTAAAGCCAATTCAAAGAGCACATACAAGAATAGAGTCATTAAAGCCAAATAGTTTTTTGAATTTTTTTTCAAATAAATAAAAAAAAGAATGATTAATTACATAAAAAAATAAGTTTTAATGTTTAATTATATATTAAAAAAATATTATATAACAGATTGATATAAGTTTTGATTTTAATTTTAAAATTAAATTATTACTATGCAAATATTTAATAATAACTAATAATTCTAATTCTTTTAAAATAAAAATGATGTTATTGATAATAATAATGATGTTATTAATTTTTTATTTTTTTTACATAATTATTCATTTAAAATAAACACATATTTAAAAGGCCCACAATTTTTTTAAGAAAGTAATGGGAATTCCACATAATTTTATAAAATTGACAATTTTTTTGGAAATCCAAATTACAACTATCAAACATTATATTTAGTTATGGCCAAATTTTTTCCATAATACTAAAAATTGAGTCTTCGAGCAAATTGTCATATTCAGCATATTCACATGGTGATTAAATATATTTTGAACCTTCAAAAATGGTTAAATAATTTTTGCACCTCCCTTTCTATTGCTATTTATTTTTATTATAAAAGACACCAAATAAGCTTGCCCGCAATGTTTTTCCATATCATATGTTGGCCATTATGATAAAAAGAATTGATACCACCCATATTTAATATTTGATGTTATTTATAAAATTAAAATTAAATATTATTAATATAATGAAAAATGAAAATTTAGTCAAAATTTAAAAATGGGTTCTTATTCTAGGTTTATTGAGATGTCATGTGACAAACTTATAAATGTAAAGATTTGATCTATAGTTTTGTTGATATGGATAGGAAACACAAACAATTTTTTCTCTGAATTTTTTTTGCACAAAGTAGGAAGGTTGTCCAAACACATTTCTTAGTGCAACAAAAGAGTTTTGCCCCCAAATTTCCTATTCATTAAAATAAATAAGACAACAGATTAGCAACAATGCGAAGTGATCAACAAATTAGGCACTTGAGACTAATAAACTAATGGGTCGAAAAGGGAAAATTATGAAAAACAGATCACGAAAATTATGAAAGATGCGAACTGTACCTACTAAAAAACAAGATGTAGGAATGTAATTTTCTATTAAAGAATTAGTTCCGCTGATTAGTTTAGAATTAGTTTTGTTCAATTCCATTTCAGTTTCTGAATAACCGTCTGATTACATGTATATATAGTTCACATTAGTAAATCTTCACCGTGGGTGTTTCTCCAATAATTTGTTCTGTTCTTTGTTGTTTTTCTGCTTCTCCTCTTTTGTGAATTTGTCATGGTATCAGAGCTTTGGGGTTCTTCTTGGGAAAGATGAACAAACTGCTAGCGATTTGTTTGATCGAAACTGATGGAGATTTTGTTGCTGCATGCGTGAAGAGGATCCAGTTTTGCTGCTGTATATGCATCAGAGAGAAGTTTTTCTACTGCATATACATGAGTTTGCTACTGCATGAAGTTATTTGGCTTAGTGATGGACCTGCAATGTGCATGATTTTGCTACTGCGTGCGTTGTTTTGGTTAGTGTTGGACTAGTTTGAGATGTAGTTGTCATTGTTGCATTTGAGGATTTCGTTTGCGAAGGTGCATACTCAGCCCTGCCCATGCGTTCAAACCTGTTGAAGGCGGCGTTCACTACTGCATTCCCCGTGCGTTTGAACCTGTTGAAGGCGGCGTTCACCGCTGCATTCCCTACCCTTTGCTGTGAAAATTTTGCTGGAGAAGTGTTTACAGCCATGTGCTTTTTTTTTTTTGGTCAAATCTGTTAGCTTTGAGAAATGAGTTCCTTCCTGCCAAAGATGACCACTAGGAAAGGTCTGCTGTTGTGAACATTATTTGCTGGTTTTTGTTTACATTTACAAGAGGATGTTGGGTTGAGGCTCTTTTTTATTTGCTTCTAGTAAAGGAGAAAATACTGGGGGTTTATTAAAGGTGGTGTTTTTTTTATACTTTTAACGGTGTAGAGTCAAATTTCTGATTGTTTTAAACATGGCTTCGACAAGTCAGTTTTCCATCCCGACGCCATTATTTAGTGGAAAAAATTATGATTTTTGGAGCCTTAAAATGCAAGCATGTTTACAAGGCTTAGGGAGTTGGGAATCAGTAGAGTTGGGGTTCACAGAACTTGATGCAAACATAATCGCTGGAATGAGTGCTGCTCAAAGAAAAAAATTTGATGAAATTAAACAGAAAGAAGGTAGAGCAAAGTCATGCATTTTAAATTCATTAGATGAATTTATTTTTGGCATGCCAAGTGACTGTGCAAGTACCTAATAAAGATGTTTGGTTGGTTGACAGTGGATGTAGTAATCATATGACTGGTCATAGTGATTTGTTTCACTTCAATACCTAAGAAGTATCTCATTAATCCAAGATCTGTCATTTCAAATTAATTTTTCATTGCAGCTTTAAATTCATCTAACTGCATGTTACCTGTATAAATTATGTCATCAACATAAAGACACAGTATCAAAATATTACCTTGATGATCATTCTTGATATATAAAGTGGGCTCATGGTCGCTTCTTTTGAAACCATTATTCAACAAGTAATGGTCTATTCGGCTGTACCAAGCTCTTGGAGCTTGCTTCAGGCAATACAACGCTTTCTTCAACCTGTACACTTTATGTTCGTGATTTTTTTATTTCGAAACCAGGTGGTTGTTCAACATACACTTCTTCATTCAAAACACCATTAAAAAAAGTAGACTTTACGTCCATTTGGTAAATAGGTCACTTGTTTTGTGCTACAATAGCTAATACAAATCGAACTGTATCAATTCTTACTACAGGTGCAAATGATTCACCATAATCTATGCCAGGTTGCTGTGAAAAACCTTTGGCAACTAATCTTGCTTTGGGCTTATCAACTTCACCTCTCTCATTTAACTTTGTTTTAAAAACCCATTTGACACCTATAGAGTTTTTATCATCAGGTAGATCAACCAAATCCCAAGTTTGATTTCTTTCAATAGCATCGATTTCATTATTCATAGCATCTACCCATACTTTGTCCTTTATAACCTCTTCAAAACAAGTAGGTTGAAATGAAAGAAATGCAAAATTTAAAATATCATCAACATCATCTTGTGCATAAATATCACTTAAGTTTCTCATTTTAGGATTATCAGAATCAGACTCAAAAGATGAACTGCCACTGAATGATGAACTACTACTGGTTTTGTCTTGAACCTGTAATCTTGGAGTGCTTGTTGCAGGTGTTTGATGTTCATCTAACAGAATAAAAGTATTAGGACAAGTATTGTTCTCCATTTCATTCCAAGACTTGTCTTCCAGAAATTTCACATCTCGACTTACGACAAATTTCTTAGTTATAGGATTAAACAATCTGTATGCCTTAGATTGATCACTATATCTTATAAAAATATACTTTTCGCTCCTATCATCAAGTTTTTTTCTCAATTTTTCTGGAACATGAGCGAACACAATACAACTAAATACGTGAAAGTGTGAAACTGTTACCTTTTGTCCACTCCATGCTTCTTCATGCACAAAATTTTGAACACTGGAAGTTGGCGATCTATTCAAGATATATATCGAACATGCAACTGTTTCAACCCATAAATCTTTAGACAAATTTCGTGTTTTAAGCAAACTTCGAGCCATATTCATAATTGTTTGATTCTTTCTTTCTGCGACTCCATTCTGCTGCGGAGTATAATTGGTTGTCGTTTGTTTTTTAATACCATGTTGTTTGCAAAAATCAATGAATTCGTTAGATTCATACTCACCTCCTTTATCAGACCCCATAACTTTAATAAACTTGCCACTTTGTTTTTCAACCTCAGCTTTGAACACTTTAAACTTTGAAAATGTTTCCGATTTATATTTGATGAAATACACCCAAATTTTCCTGCTAAAATCGTCAATGAAAGTAAGAAAATAGAGACTGACAGCAACTGATTTTTCTTACATTGGACCGCATAAATCTGTATGCACTAACTCTTGTTGTTCTTTGGCTCTATTAGAGGCTGAAGCAAAACTATCTTGTTTATGTTTACCCATTATACAACTTGTACAGGAAGAGATATGATCAGACAAAGAAGACAAACCTTTCACCATAGTCTGACTTTGCAACAAACTCATACTTTTGATAGGTAAATGACCATATCTCAAATGCCACAAATCAGAGTTAGTTAGCGTTGAAACATTATGTGCATACAACTTCTCACTTTTCAACTGTAACTAATACAACTTGTTCTTTGTCATTGGAATCTTTGCAACAAGAGACTTATGTTTATCAACAATCAACAATGTTATCGATGAAATAGGTAACCTCATTGTTACCTACTTTTTGAAGTATCAAGAAAAACACTTGATTTTGAAAAAGTGGCGATGCAAAATCAAGAAAAAAAAATTTGAGCATGTTTTTGTCACTTTAAGTTTTTTTCATTTTGTTTTTTTTTTAATTAAATTTTTTTTTGTAAGTGATGTTTTTTATGTCGATTTTGAATAGTGGTGGTGTATCATCACCAACGTTTTTTTATAGGATTGATTTTGACACTATAGATTTTCTAATGTCTTCTTCTTCTGTGAGATGTTTATTTTTAAGTGCATTTATGTACTTGTGTTTAAAAAAAAAAAAAACAATTTTTTTTAAAATAAAAAATTGTAATGATATCTTCACTTTTTCACATACATAAAAGATGGAAAAATGGTCAATATTCTAAATTTTATCTTTTCTACATGTTTATGTATTGTTAAATAATTTTTCAATGCACATCAAAAAATTGTCGCTAAAAAACCAATATTTTGAACCATATGACAAAAAAATACAATTTTTCAATATAAATACAATGCAAAAAATACACTTTTACAGAGTTTTTGTTGGAAAAAACATGTTAAATAAACTAATTTTTTGAGAGAATCTTAACAAAAAAACTTAAGAAAACAACATTTTTATTGAATTTTATGTCAAAAAATAATAGCAATCACATGTTTTTTGCAAAAAAAAAAAGTTGTTCTCATAAAATATCAATGTCTAAACATTACAAGTAAAACTGATTAATAGTTCTTATAAGTAAAACTGATTAATAGTTCTAAAAAATAAGCTTTGTTTGCAAACATAACTTAAACATCATCAACAATATCAACTAATACATCTTCAACATCATCTAGAACAGCATTGATGGCTTCTTCCGCAACATTTTCTTCTTCATTTTGATCATTGTCGTCTTCTAATGGATCTTTCATGTCAGCAAATCTTCCAAAGTGTCCCTTTCCAATCATTCCATATAATGGTGGTTGAGGTTTCTTTGCTTTTTTTGCCACACGTGATTCATTAAAATCTCCTTTCCTCAAACCAACTTCTTGCTTCGCATCTGGAAGGAATTTAAGAGCGTTAATTCTTTGTTGAATAAATTTGCATTGAACTGGGTCTTTCTCAATGGCAATGCAATTTCTTCCTTTTAATAGGCAACATGCTAGTGTTGTACCTAATCATCAAGCACAAAAAAAATAAGTAAGAAAATTAGTATGGAGACATAAAAAGTAAAAAAGACAATATTTAAATTTAAATTTGTATAATAAAACTTACCTGAACCTGAGAATAAATCCAAAACCTATTCTCCTTCATTTGAACATAGATTTATAAGATAGTTAATCAATGCTTGTAGTTTTTGATAAATGTTAACTATATCTCCTTTTGCATCTTTATCCTCATATGTTAGTTTTCTTACAACTGCATCATAAACCAATACTTGACTATGACTCTTCCCATCTACTCGATTCATAATAATATGCTTATAGCTATCGTATTTTGTCCAACATTCAACATGGATGAACTCACAATCATTTATAATAGGCTGATCTTCAGAAGAAACAATATTTGACTTTTTCCTGTAACATAACATAGTAAAAGTTCAATTAAATTTTACATGAATAATTTTTTTTAGGAGGAATCAAACATACAATTTCAAAGTCTTACCATGTAAGTTGCATCCTTGAGTTTTCTTTACCCTTGAAGCTTGTTAATAACATTGGAAACTGTGTGTCTGAATGAAATGTCACAAATCGCCAAAGTGGTGATGTTGTCACTTCTTGAAAACCCGTAACCACTTTACTAAACGCTTGATAAGTATATGGTTCTCTATCATATTCAATGTCTGGGAAATTGAAACCATGAGGAATATCTGCAATAACTAGGCCATATTCCCTTTTAGGTATTAGTGATGCAATGTCTTCATAGTCACCTTGTATTATTTGATATTGGACATTGTCGAGTCCATTCCAAATGTAATGATTAAGAGTAGGATCTAGTTCAACATTCATAAGACGCTTCCTTCTCATGTTCTCCATCTTAATTTTTTCAATAAAGCTTTTGAAAGTATCTGGTACTCCATTTCCATCCTTCTTCGACATATTTAATGACATATATATATATATATATATATATATATATATATATATATATATAAGTAATAAAATAAAAATAGTTTAAATATGAATAAAATGAATTTATAAATCAACATACCTTATTGAATGCAATATAAAACTCTTTTAGTGTTGATGTAGAACTTGCTTTTGGGTAGTTGCGTACAACATCATCCCAACTGTCTTCATTCAACATTTTAACCATGTGTTCTTGTATTTTCATAAAAAATTTCTGACTGAATAAATCAAGTTAAAAGCGTTAATATATTGACATGTATAACAAATTCTACCAACATCATTATGTTTTATTTAAAATAAAATTATAATGAAAGAAATAATTCAAGAAACTTACTTTTGAAATTCTGCACACATTTCTTCCATTGATAATTCACCCGACTTCACACAGGCTAATACTGATTTGACTAATTTATCATCCTTCACACCGTGCATTGTTCTCCAAGGTGTAATAGTCATATCCTCTGGAAGCTGCTTCATTTCAGGACCCCCCTTACTGTTGGTACATATTATGGGTTTACTCTTTCTAACTTTCTGATTTTTTATGGAAATATTCTCCCATCAATCAAAAATCTCATCGATCAAATCCCATACCTCCCCAGTTCTAAATGCCAACTGAAAAATGTTATCTGTGCCTCTGAAGAGATTTGTATTCAATTTTCCATCTTTTGCTTTTTTTTCATCAATTTGATAACCTGTTTCCATTAAACATTCCTTTCGATATGCTACACTAACTTGTGTCTTATCCCCACGACATTTTTCTATGAATTCATTATGAATAAATCTGACCCTTTGGATGAAATTCATTTTCATTCTGTACTCATTATCTGCATTATGATCCCATGCCAATAACTTTGATTCTATTTCTGTTAAGCCAGCGTAAATGATGCATTTCACTGTTTGAAAAAGATAGTTATTGGGATATTCTGCAATCAATTGTCTCTTAGCCTCTATCGAATGGTTTCCTCCAATTACATAATATTTATAATCAAAACATTTTGTCTTGTCAAATGCTTGTTTGTTGGGAACCTGACATGAATCGACAAGAACCACATAATCCACCACATGCGCATATGGATTGAACCTGAACAATGTTTTCAGATTATGTACATGTAGGTGATGGGCCTTTCTAATTTGATATTGAGATTTTCCTTCATCTGGGCCATAAAATTGGTTAACATTAAGCTCAAATGTTTGGCCACCAAGAATTAATTTATTCTTCCTCAACTCTTGTCGAATAACATTTTGTTTTGTTTTAATAATGCCATCCTCTAACTCAGCACCTGGTGTTATGATTTCTCTGCTTCCGTGAGAGCTTTCAATTTGTTCTTCACTGCTGCTCACGACCTTTACAAGTTCACCAATATTTGATTTCCAAGTCTTATTGGATAACATTTCAGTTTTTTTATAAACAAGCTCTCCTTCATGAGGTAAAAGAGAGACATCTTTGGCAATTTTTCTTTTTGGTGTCTGATCTGTTTTCTCCTTTTGCACAATAGTTCTCATCTCCTTCTCACTAATTCTATCATAATTTTCTGTTTCATGTTCAACACCTTCAAAAAAAACATGTTTAAGTTTACTAGATTGACCCGTCTTAGTGACTCTTGGTTGATCCCCTCTTTGCACTGTTGCAGTGTCATGAGCTATTGCTCTTTGCTTCAATCTCCTTTCCTCTTCTTTGTCTTTGTGGAAAGTCTTGATCACATCCATAACATTTGGCACCAACATATAAATACCTTCAAACATGTTTGAAAGACCCGGAACAAAATCCTATGAAACAAAATAAAACATGTCAATGATCAATAATTTATAAAAAATTGAATCATCCTTACAATAATGCATAGAGGAAATAAAAATAAGCATACTTACAATGTTATTTGCAATGTTGTTTGATATTTCTTCAGAAAATTTTGAAGATATTTCATTTGTGTCATACTTGACGATTGATAGACGATATCTAACCTTCTCACGTTTCTGAGCCTTCCTTGCAAGAACATAAATAGTGTTTGTATTCGGGACCATACATATGTCTCGTACTCTGCCCATCACATCATATGGCTCATTTAAGTCAATCATACCACAAATCAGATAAATGTGTATATCAACCTCCATTTCACTGTCTTCAAGATACCATGAGAAATCGGTTTTATCTATTTCCTCGACGTTCTTCCAATCAGAAATAAGCTTTAATAAACGTGGTGCCCCACTTGCTTGACTTTTATTAGTGTGTGCAACAATGTCCTTATTGCGTCCAACAGTGTCCATAGTGCGTCCAGCTGCAACTTTAGATTTGGGAGTTGTATCCATAGTGCGTCGAGCTGCAGCTGTAGATTTGGGAGCTGCTGCCATAGGTGCAGAAACATTCACAGAAATCTTTTTTGATGCCATTTTCCTTATATATATATATTACTTAATGAAAAAATATTGCGGATAAAATAAATTTAATAAACAAAATTTATTTCTAAAACTAAATAACTTGAAATTAAAGTAGTAATTTAATTTTAATTTAATTTTACATTACATAGCAATTGAATAAAAATAAACAAAATAAAAGAAAAGAAAAACTTATTTTACTTTACATAGCAATTAAATACAAAATTATAAACTTAAAATTATAAAAAATTAATATAAAAGTTTATAAATTTATATAATCTTTTAATATATTTGAAAATTACAAATTTCTATTTCACATTACATAGTAATTAAATAAAAATAAATAAACTAAAATAAAAGCAATTAAACAAAATAACAGAAAAAATTAAATTTTTTATAATGTTGTTTTAATACTTAAATTTAAAAAAAAAAAAAAAATTAAAAAGAAATTTAAATATTTAAATGTTAAAAACAAATATTATAATATTATATTTTTATTTTTATTTTTTTAATTGTATTGTTATATAGTTTTTTTTTTAATTAATTTACTATATTGTTATATTAAAACAAATGTTTTTTTTTTTTTTTTTTAATTATATAATGCTTAAAAACAAAACATAATTGTTTTTTTTTGTTTTTTTTTTTTTTTAATATTTTGAGATTTTTAACAATTATTATTTAACAATGTTTTTATTATATTATATAACAATTTTATTATTATTTTTATATATAACAATGTTTCTATTAATTTTTAATTGTTTTATTAAAACAAATTATTAAAAAAAAAATTAAAAAACAAAATAAATAAATAAATAAAAATAAACCAAAATTAAAAAATGTTTTATTAAAAAAAATTAAAAAAAAAAAAAAATTCAAAAAACATTTCACTCCACTTGCTGGGCGCTGGGGGCCAGCTGGGCGTTGCCACAGGGGTGGCCCAGCTAGCCTCACGGCCCTCCGCAGAGTGAAATGTTTTATTATTATTATTATTATTATTATTTCGTTTTTTAAATTTTTTTTTCTATATAATATAATTATTAAAACATTATTTAATAATAAAATAAAATAAAAAATGTCAAAAATATCAAAATACAACAAATATAAAAAAAAAAAAAAAAAACAATTTATTAAATCACAATTATGTCTTGTTTCTAAACATTATATAATTTAAAAAAAAAAACAATATAATAAATTTTAAAAAAAAAAGAAAAAAGAGAAAAAAAAAAAACTATATCACAATACAATTATATTATATATATATATATATATAACAAAACAACAAAGAAAAAAAAATTAAAGATTTAAAATTAAAAACAACTCTTTAATTGAAGAAATTTAAACAGCTCCTCAATTTAAAAAACTTGTATATTTTTTTATAGTGGTAAAATTCATTCCAAATCCAAAATAGTTTAATATTGAAATATGCCACATCATATTCACACACGTATTAGTAATGGTTATACTTAGAGTCAAATTAATAGAATCAATCAATCCTCTTAATGATACTATAATGATCAATAAATCCTTTAAATCATCAGACTCAAAACTATAATGATCAGACTCAATACAATTGTAAATCATCTGATCTATTTATTAAATTTGATTTTTTTACGCCGACAATTAATTTAACCAATAAATCCAGCCGAATGTCTCTTGACTATTGGTTGGTAAAAAATCATTAATTTCGTATTTAGGACAAGGCGTCCCTTGCCTATTTTTTGGTAGAAAACCATTAAAAATATATAATGACCAGCGACTTTTGGTTTGTCTTTAAAACAATAAAGAAAAAAAAATTAAAGATTTAAAATTAAAAAGAATTAAACTAAGATTTAAAATTAAAAAAATAAAATAAAATAGAATATAAAATCAAAAAATTCTCAAATTAAAAAAATAAAAAAATAAATAATGAAATCACTGATATATTTATGATTAAAAAAAAACAAATAAAAAATATTATAATATTTTATTTTATTTTTTTAAATGTGCATGGTCGTTTTATGGATTTTTCTGTCTAGATGAACCTATAAGTCTTAAAAAAGAAAGAAAAAATCTAATTTGTCCTAAAACCCTAAAAAATTTAGTTCTTTTTACATTTTCTTCACTAAAAAAATATTAAAAAAATTAAGGTTTTTGAACCTAAAAATCTTAAAATAATAGTTTTTGGACACAAAAAACTATAGAAAAACAGATTTTCCCCAAAATCGTCTTTAAATTGACAAAATAGAAAGAAAACTAACCTTTGAAATGCAAAAAGCTGTTGTCACCAATGCCAGCACAACGCTTCCACAAAATTACGAATAGCAACACAGTGCCTCCAATGCCAATGCAATGCCTTCACGAAGTTACCAATGCCAATGCAACACCTCCACAAAATTACCAATAACGACACAACGCCTCCAATGCCAATGCAATGCCTCCACGAAGTTACCAATGCCAACGCAACACCTCCAGAAATTTGATCTAACAAATACCAGAAAACTTGATGTGATGTGATGAATAAAAACAATCATTCATTTTAAATAGCGAATATTGTCTGATTGGTTTACTGTTTAACGAATGTGGGATTAAAATTTCAAATTTAAAATATTTACATTTAGTTTATTATAGTTCATACTATAGTTAAAATACTTAATATTTGCATGTAGTTATCATAGTTAATATTTTATTTAATATTTACATGTACTGAATGTTGAATAATTCAAATATAATCTCAAATTAAAAATTAAAATATGAAATACTTACATGCAGTTAATTATAGTTAATATTATAGATAAAATAGTTAATATTTACATTTAGTTATCATAGTTAATATTTACATGTAATCAATGTTTAAAATCATGGGATTAAATTTTAAAATCTAAAATATTTACATGTAGTTAATTATAGTTAATATTATAGTTTAAATAGTTAATATTTACATGTTGTTATTTTTGTAAATATTTACATATAGTCAATCTTAAACCATTCAAATAAGAAAATTATTTTAGTTTCGAAGACATGCATGAAAGGAATATTTTGTGGATATTTTGAATAGAAAGTATGGTGAAATATTTGAAGACCAACAATTTATTAATAAATTTTGAAATATATTTTAGATGAATATAACGTAAGTTTAAAATTTAAAATTTAAAATATTTACATGTAGTCATTATGGTTAAAATAGTTAATATTTGCATGTAGGTATTATAGTAATATTATAGTTAATACTTACATCTAGTCAATGTTAAATCATTGAAATAAAAACATTATTTTAGTTTGGAAGGCATCCATGACAGAAATATTTTGTGGATATTTTGAATATAAATATTGGTAAAATATTTCAACATAAACAATTTATTAAAAAAAATGTTAAATACATTTTTTGACTAATATTTGTACCAAATATTTGAAATGAAAATTTTGGAGGGAAAGTTTTTCGCGAAATTTTTTGGGGGGGAATTTTGGAGGGAAATTTTTTCGCGAATTTTTTTGGAGGGAAATTTTCAGTCTTTAAGCTATATATTGTAAGTGGGAGAGGAATTTGTATCATTCAACCTATTCTTGTTGAAAGCCATGGTTTCTTTTGATAGCGAAGTTTTTCTTTCTACAACATCAACATCTTCGTCATGCAACAACTCTATTCAGAGTGATGAATATAACGGGAGTTCGTTCACCATGAATAGAGAGTCAAAAAATCAACTTGGTCGTTATCCTAAAGATGATGAGAACAAAATTGATGAGGTGCAGCAAAATGAAATTTCTGTAAATCGAGCGCCAGTTATACCACTTACTCTTAATCCTAAGGATTATAAAAGAAACAGTGATGAAGGGCATGATGAAGAAATTCCAGAGTCAAAAGTTTCACTTCGTCCTAATCCCAAGGATTATGAGGACACCATTGATGAAGAGGGAGATGAAGAATATCCACTTCAGCTTAATCCTAAGGATTATGCGAGAACAACAAATGAAGAGGGGAATGAAGAATCTGCAGAGTGAAAATATCCACTTTGTCCTAATCCTGAGGAGTATGCCAGCACCACTGATGAAAAGGGGATGTGAAATTTCCCGAGTCAAAATATCAAATTCGTCCTAATCGTAAGGATTATGCGAGCACCACTGATGAAGAGGGGAATGATAATGTTTCAGAGTCAAAACATCCACTTCGTCCCAATCCTAAGGATTATGCCGGCACCACTGATGAAGAGGGAAATGAAAAATTTACAGCGTCAAAATATCCACTCCGTCCTAATCCTAAGGATTATGCAAGCACCATTAATGAAGAGGGGGACGAAAAAATTCCAGAGTCAAAATTTCCACTTCGTCTTAATCCTAAGGATTATGTCAGCACCACAGATGAAGAGGGGAATGAAGAATTTGCAGAGTCAAAATATGCACTTCGTCCTAATCCTAAGGATTATGTCAACACCACTGAGGAAGAGGGGAATGAAGAATTTGCAGCATCAAAATATCCACTTCATCCTAATCCTAAGGATTATGCCAGCACCACTGATGAAGACGGGGATGAATTTCCAAAGCTAAAATTTTCACTTCATCCTAATCATAACGATTATAATTTAACCACTGATGAAGGGGGGATGAAGAATTTCCAATAAATATAGATTCAAGGCATTCACTTATTCCTAATCCTAAGGATTATGAGAGCTTCAGTGAGGAAGGGGAGGGGCAGGATGAAGAAATTATAGTGAATACAAATTCAAAGCTTCCACTTATGCCTAATCCCAAGGATTATGAGAGCACCACCGAGGAAGGGGAGGATGAAGAGTTTCTTGCAAATGATAATTTTAGAGGCACAGATCTAAATATTGCATTTTCTCCAAGTGACCATTTCAAAGACACTCATGGTGATGAAGAATTGAATCCTCCCATGGAAGAATTTGAAAGCATGGGTCAAGATGGTGAAGAATTTCTTTTGAGTCAGGGTTACAAAAGTGTCGATGATTCTTGTGAAATGTTTTCTTCAATTGATGATGGTAAAGAAAATTTTCCACGCAATGATGTTGATGAATTTCTTAACTATGTTGAGGATGATGATAGTGGGGATAATATTCCTCCTAATGGTGATGAAACTACTTTTACAAAGGATGATGGAATGATGAAGCCGTTGCAAGAAAATATTGCAACTAGGAGCAGGAGTAGATCTTTTCATATCAATCCAAAGCATTCCAGTTATACAAGGGCGAGGATAAAATATCTCATGACAAGAAGTTTTGTCGTTCATTTGATTTCAAGTGAATGTTGTCAAAGGGATTGCTTGAAAAATATGGATTTCAATTTTGCTTTGGAGAAAAGGAAAACATATATGTCAATGAATAAAAGCATGAAAAATTCATATTAAGTGGGTTGCATGCAATCTACACTAGCAGGTTATGATTATCATATTGGGAATGTATTGCTTTGCAGAAAGACGTTAAAAATGTTGTATTCAATTGGTAATTTTCGTTTGTCAAGAATCCAGGATAGATTGGAAAGGGATCCCACATATTATTCAGAAGCACGTTATAAACGAGAGGTGGGGTTGTTTGCAAACACTGCTAAGACATGGATGAAAGACTTCTTTTCAAATCATGGAGAGTGTATGCCAAATAAAGACACAATACATATTCCAGATAATTTCTCGAGACGAGAAATATTCATGTTATACAAAGATTATGCAGAATTTGTTGAAGGAATTGGTAATTTTATTACATATTCTTATTTTACAAGGATATGGAAAACTGAATTCAACAATATTCGTATTCCTAAGAAGACAAGGATGGGGATTTGCAGCACATGTGCTTCTCTTAAAGCAAAAAGAGATAAATGTCAAGGGGCGGAAAGAGGTATGTGTTCAAAACATTGTTTTTTAAAATTTGATACTTATCAACTATGAAAATATATTTATTCATATGTTTCTTTTATTTTATGTACAGATTCCATTGTCAAAGAACTTCAAGACCATCACAATCAGCAAACAAGTGAAAGGCAAAAGTTGTATAAACATCGAAAGAAGTGTTATGATCATCCAAATAAATATTTGGGATTGATAATTGATGGTATGGACCAAAAGAAAACACTTCTTCCACATTTTGTCCGCACGCCAAAAAAATTACAGGAGGAAAATTTCATTCAGTTTCACTTGGTTGGTTGTATAGTATTTAATGAGAAGATGTTTCCAAGAGTTTTCTTCACAACTCCAAATATTCACAATGATGCAAATCTGACCATAACTATAATCCATGATGTGGTTACTCATTGGTCTGGGATTCTTCCTGAAGTTTTGTATTTACAATTAGACAACACAAGTCGTGAGAACAAAAATCAAGTTTTTTTTGGGTATCTAAACATGCTCGTTGAATTGGGGATTTTTAAAAAGATAAAGGTTGGTTTCCTTCTTGTTGGGCATACTCATGATCATATTGATCAAATGTTCAGTCGTTTTTCAGTAACATTGAGGAGGAAAAGTGTTGGGAGCCTGCCATCATTAATTGAATGTATTAAGAAATCGTACATTCCAGAGCCTGTTTTTCATGTGTTGGAAGAAACTATTGACATGCGAAGGTTTATTTTTGGATCGCATGGTGAGGAGAAATGCATTGAACAACTTAACGACATTAGCTTCCAACATCAATTTTGTATCAAAAAAATTGATGGGATAACACTTATATGGGGCAAGAAGTATTCAACTATTGAAGAATGGGGACCATCATCAGGTTTAGCATTTTTGAAGTTCATTCTAGAGCGTCCAATGTTTTCATCAAAGATATTGTTATTACAGTCAGTTTCTAAACTCCATAATGCACGAAGGCAGAAGAGAGACTTAAATTATTCTGAATGTCTAGAGGAAATCAAAAGATGTATTAGAGATACATATGAGTACTTCGATGTTGTTGATTCAGTTTGGTGGGAGTCTTTTTTCAGTAATCAAAGTGATATGATTTCAAGATCAATAAATGGGGATACGCTTTTGAAGACTCTTTTTTTTTTGCCACAAAATATGCCAAATGAACATGAACATCAGGAAACACACAATGTTGAACAACAACAGCCTCAAGCTATTATTAATTCCCCACAGGTAGAGGAAAGAGAAATCTATATTGGTTCTAGAAGATCACGTGCACAACGTGAAGCCATGGAAGACCTTTACAGGGGTTCTGTGCAGGATCTTAAGGAGGGTTGCATGATAACAGTGTTAGCAGATGAAGATCCACTTGGCTATCCATTCTGGATTGCCAAGGTTATAAAGGTCATTAATGAAAATGAAGAGATTACAACTGTTGATGTACATTGGTATGCCACAAGTACCCATCCTTTCAATGGTGTGTACAAGCCGGAGATGGTAGTGGAAAAAAGAATTGGCAGAAAGAGAAAAATAAAGGGCACAAATATAAATCGTCGCCGCACAAATGTCTTAAAATTGGAGGATGTTGACATACTTGTGTATGACTTCAATTTGACAAAGAGAGGAACTCTTCGGTTGCAGACCATAAATATTTTGAAGAAATTGCTACCAGAACAATTACTGTTGAGATGGGACTCTACAGAATGTAGACGTAGATCTACAAGACTTTTGAACTCTGAAATGGTGGGCATGCATGTTGACTCAGATGGAGCACTAGTTGATGAAAGAGAAGAATATGGATCATCTTCATTTGCATCGAGCCATTCATCTGAAGATGTAGATTATGATGGTGTGCCAGAACCTATGGTTGATTTTGAATAACTATCTAAGACACTTTTATGTAATTGATGTTTGCATGGTAACTTGAAATAAAAATTTTAACTTCCATCTCATTTTTCATGAAGTTATGAGACATTTCTATGTTTGTTGGATTATATGTTTTAATTATGAAGAATTCATCTTTTTAGAATATCGACAATGCAACAATGAATTACAAAAATAATTTATGTTATATTCAATGTACCAATGTTGATATTTTAATTATAAATAAAATAGAAAATAGAAACTAATGTTGAATTTTTAGATTATGCAGTAATATTACCATGATATTATGTATTGTTACCATTTGGTATAAGATACTTTTAAAAGTTTTAATAATTATATGCGTCATTGAAATGGAACATTTTGTTTTGATGCTTGATTTTTAGGTTTTGGTTGAAATTATATTTAAATTTGTCTTATGCTAAGATTTGAAAAAAGATAAGTTTTTATCCTTTAAAATTAAAATTACTCTTACTTATTTCTGTTCAATGATAATTTTTTCATTTACTTGTTCATTTTTTTAAATTGTTAAGTCTTATAATTTCTCCATAATTTCATTGTTCAAGTATGTTGAACACTTAAGATTGAAAAACTTTAGATTTACAACTTGTCATTAAGGTTTTTATGCGCTACCAAATTTTATCTTTAAGGTTATGGTTGACAATACTTACAATTTTGGGGTTGTTTAAAGTCAAGATATTTTATGTTTAACAACATGGATGAAAATTGTTCGAAATGATAAGCCCTTCAGAGATGTATTTGTTTATCTTTAACATCATCTATAAAAAATGTTAGAAATTTACGATTTTAAAAAATTTCCTAATATGTTGTCTTTAATTCCATTGTTACAAGTGTCAAAATTATGACACAATTTTTTTTTTGGTTATTCCAACATCAACTAGTTTTGTTTTGAGGGTGTTTTTTCAATCCTTTTTTCAACAAACAATTTTGTTTTTAGCATAATTTTATAAAATGTTGAAATTTGACCTTTAAAAAAAACCAAGTGCGTTTTGGAAGACACACTTTTTGTTTTTGGGGTGTTTTTTCATGTTTTTTGAGACTTTTTGGGCTAGAGTTCCCGTTTTGAGGTCAGGTTACCTATTTCATCGGTAACATTGTTAATCGTGCAAGTAGTGTTGTGAGAGCTAACATCATAACCATGTGCATCTAACTGGCCAACACTCAACAAAGCCAATGTCACAAACACTGAATGTGAAACATCAAATGCTTTATTTTCGGCATGCCAAGTGACTGTGCAAGTACCTAATAAAGATGTTTGGTTGGTTGATAGTGGATGTAGTAATCATATGAGTAGTCATAGTGATTTGTTTTCACATCTTGATACATCTTTCAGTTCATCTATTGGTTTGGGTGATGATCGTCAAGTTAAAGCTTCAGGAAAAGGTGTTGTACATGTCTTAACCAAACAAAATGTTGTGAATAATATCTATGATGTTTATTATGTACCCAATTTCAAGCATAATTTGTTGAGTTACCTGTGATCTATCATCAGACTAAGACTGTCCTCTACCTTTTCTTCTCCTGCCACGAAAACCTCTGCCTCATCTCTATCCATAGAAGCTTTAGATTTGAAAGCATGCTCTAAATTATTGACATCTAAATTAATTCTTGCTTCATGTGCCAACAAAGAACCAGTTAATTCTTCCATAGATAATTTTGTCAAAAGTTAGCGGATATTTTCACCAAACCGCTAGGAAAAGTTAATTTTGAATTTCAATGTCAAAAGTTAGGAATAAAACAATGTAACCCTCAAAATTAAGGGGGAGTGTTAAAGAATTAGTTCTGCTGATTAGTTTAGAATTAGTTTTTATTCAAAACATATTGTAGTTTTCGACATTCAGATTTATAATGGCCATATTTTTTGTAGTAGTGACATTGAATTTTAGATTTATCTATCCACCTATGACCATGATCATTTTGAGACTGCTCTAAATGTGTTTTAGTTACCTGTGATATATCATCAGACTGAGACTGTCCTCTACCTTTTCTTCTCTTGCCATGAAAACCTCTACCTATACCTCTATCCATAGAAACTTTAGATTTGAAAGCATGCTCTAAATTACTGACATCTAAATTAATTTTTGCTTCATGTGCCAACAAAGAACCAGTTAATTCTTCCACATATAATTTTTTCAATTCTCTCGATTAAAAAACAGTAACGATCATATCAAATTTTTTAGGCAAACATCTAAGAACTTTTTCAACAATTCTTTGGTCATCAAGTTCTTCACCATTCATCCGAAGCTGATTAACAACACCCATAACTTTATTCATAAACTGATCAACGGTTTCTGATTCAGTCATTTTAAGTGTTTCAAATTGTGTTATGAGAGTCTATAATCTTACCATTTTTACTTTATCATTTCCTTGATAAGCAACCTTAAGTATATCCCAAATTGATTTAGAAATTTTAGCAGCAGTGATTTTAGGAAAAATAGAGTCATCTAATGAATTTAAAATGCACGACTTTGCTCTACCTTCCCTCGTTTTGGATTCAGCTGCGGGTCTTCTTGGAAGGAAATCCAATCAAATGAATTTAAGGCATCGGGAAGTATAGAACACTCTTTACCTCCAATTCTCTGCAAATTCCTTCCAATTCTCTGAAATATTTGGAGAGCCCTGTGAGCTTCTAGCAACTTCGGATAGAGAGAGAGACCCGCGAGCATCTATGAACTTAAAACCCTGCAAATTCCCTAGAGTAGAAATAAAAGATTAGAGTTTCATTGTCTCTGAAATCTCTGAAGAGACCCGCGAGCTTCTCGCAACTGATGAATATGGAGAAGAAAAGAAGTTATGAGGTTATGGAGTTGGTAAAAACACGGGAAAACAATATATTTTCATGGAGATTTTCGGCGGCTGGAAATTTAATTGTTACAGGTGAGGAGGACGACAACTAAAGACAAGTATGGCATGCCATGGAATAGACATGCTCATTAGTACTCTTACTAATATCAATAAGCCAATAACCCAAAATTTATTGGTTTCCAAATATTTTAGCACTGAAGTAAATCTCCTCCATCAAAATAGGCTCACCTACATCCTTGCCATCATCCCTGGTGAACATGCGGGGGTAATTATGAATAAAATCCAACTGATGTCGATGTCCATGGCCTCTCGATCCGGAATAAATAATTTATAGGCTCTCTATGGATATCCGATGTTTAAGAAATTTTCTCTCTCTCGATCCATCAATAATCTCCCAAAGGGTAGGAGTAAAATTTATGGGAAAATTTGGTATCAATGTCCACACCCTGAATCCATATGGCACAGAAAGGAAGTCTATTTTGTACCTGGGGAAGATATGATTGTCCGTCGACATCTAGACCTTATCACTTGTTACTTTGCTTTCTCGTACCCATGAAAAAACACACAATCTTATATTAATGAAAACAGGGGATGGTTACAGATCCTATTTTTGGATCAAATGACAAAATCCCTAGCCAAAGCAGGTAAAACAAAAACCTTCTCCATTTCCAAATTAAGAGACTCTCATAATCAAATATCAAAAAACCTCCGCTTGAGAGACCCCAAACCCAAAAGAGCCCATATAAGAAAAAATCTAAAGAAGATCTAGAATGCAATCGAACCGGATCGAATCAGTGTCTAAGGAGAACTCGTGAAAGTGGATCGAACCAGGAGAGGCAAAAACTTCACTTTTTGACAAAATATCAACCTCTCGTACCCATCTAACCACTACAAATCCCATACTGAAAAATCCAAATCCTAGTGTAACCAACGAATGTCTCAGTACATTAGCGACTCTTCATCGTCTCAAACCTTCAAATACGGGACTATTTCTCATAGCCTGCAGATGCCAACTTCGCCTGGCCAAACTTCTGGTGTACCCAATCGAATGTCTGCTACCTTAGCGACTCGTCATCGTCTCACAACCGCTGCTTCTCCGCTGGTTTCTTCGGTGAAGCATTTTCTCCTCAGCTCCGCCTAGCTATGGATTGGGCTACTCCTCTCTGCGTTACGCTATATATCCATCTGCATAGTCTTCCTTGGAGCCATCATGATCAGCAAAGGATGGGAAGATCTCGCTCTAACTATTTCCCAATGCTTAGAGCTTATGCAAAGCATTGCCTCCAGCTCTCATATATCACATAAGGCCACTGAACGGTGAATTTTTACCACCGACATCCATTGACGGAAAATGTTTTCATTCCCTGAAAATGCATTACAATTTGGAGAAAGCCTTCAAATTGATTTTTTTCAGAGAATTGACATCTTTTGCCTTGAAAATGCCTTACAATTCTCCTAATGGCCCAGGAAAATTGACATTTTTTCACTGAAATGCGTTATAATTGGGATAATTGACAACTTTTCCCTTAAAATGCCTTACAATTTGGACAAAGCCTTCAAATCAAATTATTTCAGAGAATTGACATTTTTTTTCCGTGTAACCATTCTCCTAATTGCCATGAAAATTTGACATTTTTCACTGAAAATGCCTTACAATTTGGAGAATTGACATCTTTTTCCTGAAAATGCCTTAAATTTAAGTGGAGAAAGCCTTCAAATTCAAATGGAATTGCTTGGAAGAATTGATATATTTTCCTTGAAAAATGCATTACAATTCTCCGAATTAAGTCCAAAAATGGACCTTTTTTGCTGAAAATTCCTTACAATTGAAGAATTGACAACTTTTTCCTGAAAACCTCTTAAACTTCAGTGTGGCGTAAACAATTTTTCACTGAAAATGCCTTACAATTTGGATGAGAAGTGACATCAATTCCAAGAAAAAGCCTTGGAAAATTTGGTAGATTGATATCTTTGGCATTGTTTCAGTGTGGCGTAGACAAATTTTCACTGAAAATGCCTTACAAGTTGGATGAGAATTGACATCGCTTCCAAGAAAAAACCTTAAAAATTTGGTAGATTGATATCTTTGGCATTGTTTATTGACACAACAAAATAGTCTGGACTATAGGTTTTTTTTGGCTGGAATCTAGTAAAAAAATTCAAAAAATCCAAAAATCAAATAGTTAGAATGCTTAAATTGTTTTGTTGATCATGGAAATGGATTCAGCACCATAAAAAATTCCTAGACACCTAAATTCTTGAAATTAAATAATTGTAATCTAAATTTTCAAAAAATTCTATATGAAATTTTCAAATTCTTACCAAAATTTCTAAGTTATTTTGTAAGTTTTTAAAACTACTAGATATCTTTTCCCTAAAAAAGCCTTAAACATTTGGAAGAGTGATATTTTTTTACCTGAAAAGGCTTTAAAAATTCAATATTGTGTAGACAATATGGGAAATTGACATTTTTCACTGAAAATGCGTTAGAATTTGGATGATTGACATCTATTCTTTGAAAATGCCTTACAAGTATCCAAATTTCTTTGGAAAATTTACATTTTTCACTGAAAATGTCTTACAATTTGGAGAATGACATTTTTAGCAGTATCTTGATGACAAATTTTCACTGAACTTGGAAAATTAGTAACTCTGCCCTGAAAAAGCCTTAAAATTCAATGTCCAGTAGACAACTGATATATTTTTCTCGAAGAAGCCTTAAAATTTAGTGTCGTGAAGACAATTTTCCACTGAATTTGCAGAATTGATATCTGTTCCCTGAAAAAACCTAATTTTTTTTTTAATTTTTTTTTTTTAATTTTTTTGGAAAAATGGCATCTTTTTCGTGAAAAAAAAACCATAAAATTAGATGTCATGTAGTAGAAGATACTTCGCATATCTGTTCAATGAAAAAACCTTAAAAATTTGGAAAAATGACATATTTTCCGTGAAAAAACCTCAAAATTCAGTGTCATCTAGTAGACAAATTTTCAATGAATTTGAACAACTGATATCAGTTCCTTAAAGAAAAACAAAAAAAGAAACCTTCAAATTTTCACGGTTCACGGACACAATATTTCAATGAATTTGAACAACTGGTATTGGTTCCATGAAGAAAAACAAAAAAAGAAACCTTTAAATTTTCACGGACAAAATGACACGTGCCTCAGATCGAACTCGCGACTTTTAATATAATCGCTATTTGGACAACCAAGTTAGCAACGACTGCGGCAATTCATATTTAGTATTTTTAACTTTATATATAAGTTTTAACTTCCATGGATATAATTTATATATTTCTTCTTATGTTTGCTGTTCATTAAGCAAACTAAAATTCCCTATTTTGATTTGACGGCTATTTATATGCTCTATGCCCCTAGATATTTTGAAAGAAACTTTTTTCAAACGTTCACCATAATTCCAATTTAATCTCTTAAAAATCAATTTATCTTTTTTTTTTTGTAAGTTCGGTGGGACCTTGCCATTTCTATTATATTTTAAGACAGGTTACAAAAAATATAAAGTCATTCCTTGGCCTCAACCTGCCCGAGAGGGAAACCAGGTTTGTTGGCCTTCTAAAAACATGATTTGCATCCCAAAACTGGAATTGTCTCTTACGTCTATGTTTTTCTTGCACTACCTGTTTCTCTACTTTAATATGTACAAACATAACAGCTTTTAAAAGTTCAAGATTAACAAAAAAACCATCAAATCTAGACAATCTTCTAACCCTCAGATGAGGAGACTGGGGCAGGGTCTTTGACATTAGACCCTGGCATTTCTGCTTGACTGAGTTGCTGAAGAATCTTCTGAAGGATTTTCTCCATGCGTCCCACTTTGTCATCTAGCCTGCTAACTCTGTCTGTAGTCTGGTATTGAGTGATCTTTAGATGCTGCTGATTGTCCTGAATCTCCAATAGTTGAGCCTGGGTACGTAGGTCTGGTTGCATTGCTTCATTCTTTACTTGAACTGGATGGTTGCTCTGGATTGCTTTTGCTATCAGGCTTTTTACAATCCAATATGTATGGACTGTCTGATTAAACAATGTAAGCCTGCCCCGTGTATGACTTGGATCAGTAATAAAATCGAGGATCTCTGCCTCTGTCTCATTATCCTCTGGTTCCTGCTGAATTTCTTGTTCCCATCCACGGATATCATTTCTGACTGCAGAAGGATTTCTCATGACATAATTAACTGCCAGTGTTTCCAGGTGTTCCAAATACGTTTTCCGCCCCCTTTTCTTAGGAGCTGGTTCAGTCTGAGCGGATTGCTTCCCCTTATCAGTGACTACCCTGTGATGCCGCTTTCCCATTGCTGAGTGGGATTTTTGAACTAACACCGGACAGAGTCACGCTATATCCTGGTTGTAGAGCTGTAGCTCTCCTTCGCTGCCTCCTCCACTCTTTCGCATGCAAGGGATAATGCATGCAAGATTGAAAGGGCCGAGTTAAAAGACTTACCATGTACACACCTGTTTTTCCGCTGGCCTGACATACACCCTGGCCATCATGCGCCATCAATCCTTTGCCGGCGCTCGCACACTCCACTTCGTTGGTCTGACAAGTCATGTTAAATGATCGTAATTATTATTTACGGGAGCGCTTGCCAAGTTTCCGCCTCCCCTTGTCATGATGGCATGTGTACACCCCGTCATAATCATTAAAAAAAAAAAAAAAAAAAAAAAAAAAAAAAAAAAACTAAAATATTATTTTAATAAAAGCAGTGTTAATAGTGGATATAATATTTATCATAACCATATAAAAAAAGCTAAATTATTATTTTAATAAAAATTAGAGTGTCATTAGTGGATATAATATTTATCATTAGTGAATCTTTGATTGCTAAGTTTAATAAGGCATACATACTCTCTTCATTCTCGTGTTGAACCTGTAATTTTTTAAGAGAAAACACATGCTCTTAACCATTAGACCCACTCAAACTATAAATTAGTGGATACAACTTTTTATTACTATTCAATCAAAATGAATGAAAATAAACATTCTAAGAAATTAAGGATGATTGCTCAAGTGTAATAAAGACTTTTTATATTTTGGCATTGCAGGTTGCAATACAATAACAATGATTATGGAAATTTTTTCTTAATAGACATACTATCATTATTTGGGTTTAAAAATTGGGGTGGTTTTTCTTTTATTTATTTTTTAAATGAACAATTCTTAACACTATATTTAACTAAAATTTTTCGTCATATTCGGTTTATTGGTTTTATATACTTTATTGTATGAGTAATTTATGTTTATGTTTTGATCATTTTCAAACTTTGTTCTTGTACTTTATGTGGGTATTAACTATGTTTCATAAATCGTTAAGGATGGGTTTGATATTACATTTTGAGTTTGTTTTTTCTAGCTGGTTTATTACTTTATAATTAAGATTTTCAATTGTTTTTTTAATGTTTAATATTAACAAAATTGAAGGGACTTTATTGTTCATTTTTCAAAGTTTCACAAATATTTTTATAGATCCAATGCTCAATTTTAACAATTTTATAATATTTCAAGCCAATATGATATAAATATGTCAAAAAAAAAAAAAATCGAAACAATAAGTGGTAGCCATAGAGAATACCACATGGTACTATAATGAATCTTATGTGGTATGCCAATGAACATTTTGCATTGAAATTTTTCAAAATTCTTATCCTTTCAATTTGAATGGAACTTTATTGGGCTCCATAATATTTTAGGCCCACCTAAGCAAACAAATTCTACCCTCAATGTGTTATCAATATGAGTAAGTTCTTACTTAGTCCTAACACTAGAATTAATTGCACTTTACAGTATTTTACGCTTGGGAGGACATGTGAAATAGAGCCCTTGTGTTCTCAAAACGAATGATCCTTGTATTCTTAGATGGTGTTCCTATGGCTATGTTGATATGTTGGTTCAATGATTCACTTATGATCCAATTCGACTGCCTCTGAAAGATGAACCTCTTTAGATACTTTATAATTGCATGACACTTCAAAGGATTTGCGAAATCAAACACGATATTCCAATCCATACACCTACCAGCTCTTCGTCAATAGCAATGTTGTCCCTTAGGTTGAGTCAAGGCAACATATATGTCCATAATTCTTGAGAACAGAACCCAAACACTAACTCTAGGTCTTAAAGTTATACCTGAATACACCAACATCTTAAGCACGTGGGACATGGAGAATCTCTTGAATGAATTTAGTTTTCATTATCAAGATTTGTTCAATTTCCATCATTGAAGAGAGAATGGGAAACATTATGCAGAAAAGTACTAGGATGACGTGTGTAAGGAATTGAATTTGCTCTATCTTCATTGCCAATACAAGGATGAAAACAAGGAGACATTTTTTTCAATCAAGGGATATGAATTATTGTTCAACATAATCGATGAACTCCTTAATTTATGCCATATAAAGCTTTATCAAAGAAGCTGGTTGATAATGATTTGAAACATTTAGATGTGTCTCTTATTAAGAACTGCATTTATGTATCCAAAGTAAATAGAGTTTTACAAAAAAAGAATGAGTTATATATGCATCATTGCTAAGGAAATTGGGATCCACAGTATATATATTTCCAACGAGGCCAATTTCCATTCATTGCATTATGTATTTTCAATTAGCCAATAAATAAAACATGAGTAATTTATTATTATGATCAAGTAATTTGTGTTCCTGCCTTCACAATGACTTTAAACAAAACTAGAATACCTTTCAACTGAGAATAATGTTGTCCACTCACGCATCTCTTATAAATGTTTCAAGAAAGTTGTTTGTATACACATTTACAAAGAGGTACAAGATGAATGTGTAAACCCGCAAAGACAAAAAAGAGTGTTAATATCACAGAAAATAAATTATTTGTCACACCAAAGCCATTAATATTTTAATTAAAACACTCTAGGACCTAGAAAAGTTACCTTGATTAATTTATGTTAAAAAATGTAGCAAGAAAGGCTCAATTTTACTTTAGCCTTAGTCAAATTGAGTAAATTGAATTTCCACATCAACAAGACAACTTGGAGGCAGTTAACTAGTGTGACATGGCTTTTGTCTCTTAGTTAGATCAATAAATTCGAGTTAAAGGGCATGGAGTTCAATTATCCATGTGTGATTACTAAATTTTAGCAATTCATTTCATTTATTTCCAACTGTATTCAGTTAACTTTCCTCTAACTATTGATAGATTAAATTGAGGGTTAGTTGTGCAGTGGGACAATAGTCTAACTCAGAGATCTGTTAGTTAACTGATCAATCAACCCAAAATAACTAATGCATGCATGGAATTTGGATTCCTCAGTTGAAGTGGAGATGGCAATTCAGTGCAACATGAGTTGTATACTATTTGAGTGTACAATTGTTGCATTAGGTCAGGACATCAATCCTTGGGAATTTTGCAAGCAAATAGGAGGAAATTTCTATCTTTTAGGAGCTAATTTCCTCAAGGATTGCGCAAGGAAATAGAAGGATAGATGAGAAAATAATTGGGTAAGTGTTGCCCAAAGTTTCTCATTCATCGGGGAGAACAATTATTCTTTCTCAGCTTGTTCTCAAAGCTGGAGCAATCAATTGTACTACTTATGCTTTAGTGGGTCGTTATTCTGTTGACCATTTGGGTTTTTGTTGGTTTCTTCCATATTGTCTATTTGTTGAGTTTCTTGCAACATTTTTATAATTTCCAGATCTGCTACCTTTAAAATTTGAAGTGTTTTTCTGCCCTTCCTTTCGCGGCCAATTCCTACCAACTTCTCCTTTTATCTTGGACTGTTGATAGCACAGTCGTGCTTTTCAAATCACCTTGTCCATAGTCTTTGGATTCACAAATTCGATCCTCTCCTTCATGTGAGCAGGTAAGCTACTCAAGAATCACTATATGTTTGCCTTTTAATCTCTCAAGTACAGTACATACCTCAATAAGGAGGTAAATTTAGTTATGACCTCGTCCATAGACAGTGGTCCCAACCTTAAATCATGCAATTCTTGATATTTCTATCGTAAAAGTGCTATGTTAGGTATTTATCTTTGAGATAATGCTAGAACTCGTCCCAAGTCACATTCTGGTCCTCAATTCCTCACACATTTTTAACTTCCTCCCACCATAATGTGGCTTTTTACCGCAGTTGGTAAATAGCCAAGCGAGCTTTGAGTTTGTTGTTATATTCATA
Organism: Pinus albicaulis; assembly: GCA_034641835.2. Classification (NCBI taxonomy): domain Eukaryota; kingdom Viridiplantae; phylum Streptophyta; class Pinopsida; order Pinales; family Pinaceae; genus Pinus; species Pinus albicaulis. The sequence continues at coordinate 1,249,576,131 of CM076580.1, forward strand.
AACATGAAATATTTTTTCATGTTAATTATCCATGCCTTTGCTACCTCTTCGGCCTCTCCATCAAATGTAGGAGGTTTAATTTTCTGGAATTCACCTTGCAGCTCTATTTTCTATTTTTTCATCTCTTTTTGATCTGAAACATTTCCTGACTCTGCTTCGTTATAAGACTTGTTTTTATTACTTCGCTGAGTATGGGTTCCTTTCGGCTTATCATCATTAGCCTGTTGTCGCTATTCACTTTCTTCTCGATTATCCCTCTCTGGGCTTGGTTGGGTTGTCCCTTGATTCTGCCTATTTGAGAGGCTTTTAAGAATCCTCTCCTGCTCTCGCATAACCTCTCATTATCACTTCTTACCCAAACCATTTCTTCCTGCAACTATTGCACCGTATCCAAAAGTCTGCTTGTTTGTCATTGTTGTTCTTCAAGTAATTTGTTAGTTTGTTGATTCGGATCCATGCTCAGCTGCACCCACATTTCTCGGTTCATCTCTGGGTTAGGCTGGGGTTGAGATTCCCCTGTAGCTCTGGGAGCTTGATATACAGACCCCCTCCTCATTTTATAGGTCAATCCCCTCCTTCCTATTTTTCTGTACCCAATCTTACACACCCAATGTTATTTTTGTGGCCCATCTGGGTCCCAGCATGTGAACGCTGCTCTAATACCACCTATAACATCTAACATAACAAGGATAAATTTTTTTTTTTTACCTATATATACATTGTAATCATAACAATAATTAAAGAGATTCTTTTAATATTATATAATATATTACAATATGGTTAAGCCTGCCTTAAATCATGACTTAATAATTAAGAGCATGATAGTACAAACATTTTAAACATATGATATCAAAAACCTTTGATATACAATGACTTTGGGCGGAAATGATTTGTTTTTCAGATTCTATGTTGATTTGTCACCGTATCAGATAATAACATATTATTTAAAACTTAATACTTGGTATATTAACTCTCACATATCTTTGTGGATTGGTTTAATGTTGTCCTTCGAATTTTCTTGACACTTGGGATGATCTACACTGTCTGTGCAATCCTCTTGATTTATGGTTGTGATCCTTTCCTAGGTAGTTAGGGTAAAACCCTTACCCCGCAAACCCTAATTGTTCATTCATTTGGCGTCGTTGCGAGAGCAGCTCTAGCTCTGCAACTGTGCACATAGAGTGATTTCTTAGTCTTTTGTCTCGGCCCGAAGACAGGTAAGGTTATTGGTGTTTACATCTTGTTTTCTCTCCGTTGTGGAATGTGATTGTTGGGTTAACACGAGTTTCTGCATCCCTTCAGCAGTCTTACGATTTTGGCACAGGGTTTGTAGTTCAGGTTCACTGCTTCATGACACCATGGGGTTTTACACCTCGGTTATTCCAGGTTTAATTTCCATTGTGGAGATCAGCTGCCCATCAATGGCGCAACCAAGAAAGGTAAGGACGAACTAGGATTTTCACCCTCACTTCTCTGGTTATTGATCTTCAATGCTTTTTTTAATCCATAGCCTTCTTCTCACAGTTTTATTTATGATTATCTAGCTCAGGTCTTCTAAATCGAACCCCATTGCATTTGTAAGGTATTGTTTCTATTCTGCTTCCAAGTTTATAGTTAATGTTTGGTTTATTTTTCAACCTGGAACCCCAGGTCTTCTAACTGCTTGTGTTTGTCTTGCAGGTAACTTCGAGACCCCAAATTTCGCCAATAAGGATTTCTATTGATTGGCAGCCTACCTCAACTAACGACCATTCGACCCTTTTCTCTTCCATGTACTTCTGGAACCTACAGAGGGGTTTTCAATGTTTCATATTCCAGTTCTAAATAGAACTACTCTCTCTGCTTGAGGGTTTAAAAAGTAATATTTTGCCTATATGTTTTCATGAAGCCTCTAAGGCTCTTCCACCTTGAATGAAAGTTCGTACCTTGTTGGACATACTGTCAGTCGTAACAGTTGATATGTCTTGATGTGAGAGTTAATTCTTTTTTGAATATGGTCTGGTTAAGGCCGTGAAACTCTGTTACTGTTTATCGTTATTTAAATTATGATAACAGTGTTTTCCTAGGCTCTCTTCTGTTTGACACAGAGCTTGACAAGTTTGTAGTGTAAATGATTAATTTTTTATTTATTTTCCAGATTTAGGTTTCCATCAATGAAGTCTCTTGGTTAAGAAAATACATGTAATCATTCACTTCTATCGTTATTCAAATTCCATGCAAGATTCTTCCTTTCGTTTTTTTCATTGTATGCATGTAGGATTTAATTTTCAGTGTATAGCTAGCTCGCTTATGGGTTGGTCCTTCTGCTATTTTTAATACTTCAGTTTACCTATCTAGGTTACTACAGTCACCCAGGAAGTGCGCTCGCACTCGAGCCTTTTCTTTTTCAATGAATTAGATCAGTTTATATATATACCAGATGTTGTGCATATGGTTATCTCTTCTTGAAGGTTTTCTGTGTTTATATGTCTGCCATTTCATTGGTCTGGTATCTATTGTAAATACTGTTAACTGTGTTACTATAGAATCATAAACATACTCCTTTATTTGTTTAATTATGTTTTCTTTTACACTAAGCAGTAGTAACACCAATTTTGACTATTTTAGATTTCAATTTCTATGTAAGAGTATTATCCCTTCAAGTTATGGTACTACATATGACCTGACCATTGTTCAAAATGGGTTTTAATTCTCCAACCCATAGTTCATATATGCTTTTTCCTATAGCTTTATAAGACAAACTGTTTAGTTTTGGGTTTCTCCCCCCGGATGGACTAACTGTTCCTTCCATTCTTCAGCCTTAAATATTCTAGAGAATTTGTAGCTCCCTACAGATTCAATCCTGCAACTCTTTAGTGCCATAAATGATATGTATACTTTCTTAGAATTTCTCTACACGTATTTATTTTTCTTTCATTATATAATCAACATAAAGCATTCTATGAAAAGTACAGCCATACTGTAATTAATTTAAAAACATCTCTCTGCCATATTCAATCCATTTAGTAGTTCCGTAGAAAAATATAGTTGCTAATCTATTGCAATCAATATTTATAGTTTACAGAGATAATCATTATTTTTAATAAAATCATATTAAACCTTTTTCTTTTCTCCCCTTCTGGGTTATAATACTTATCTCAGTTAATCAAAGCTGATGGTGGCTTCTGAACCATGAGAGAGGAAATTGTGTCCTCAACTCCCCCCGTGCTCCTCACCAGAGTAGGATTGATTAGCAATATTACTAGAGAACACCTCAAGACTTCTGTCTAGTCTTTCCTCCACTGTAAGGTTGCAGAGTTCCACTGGTTCCAACCAACTCTAGACCACTCCCACCTTATAGCCCTCTGGCCATCCCTTCTCATTACACATAACCCCTTTTCCTCTCTGGGAGTTCCCTTTTATCCTCAGAGGAAAAGGTAACTATCTATAACTGCTTTTGTCTAACTACTCTAGAATCTTGGAAATTTTTACCACCAGTTTATGGAAGACACACCATAAATAATTCTTTGTTCAAAAGAGAAAATAAATCATGTTCATTACTTGATTAACTTACTCGTTAATCATGTTTTACTTAAAAAGTTAAATGTATGATTTAAAAATAATATAAGAAATTAATCCGGTTGTTACAAAACCAGAATGTCAATGGCCTTAATCCTTCTATGTTTTTTTTTATGTGCCTTATGTTCATATTCTTTGTAGAAGGTGTTATCACTCAGGTTTTCCTAGAAGTTGTGTAAGAGGAAAGTATACCCGAGGTAACCACAAACCAGCCTTTTAGATGCAGAATCTAGCCAATCTGCATCCAGAGAGGGCTCTCTCTTTATGATTTATCTTTGTTCTTGGAAGGTTTTAGGCTAGTTATAGATTCAAGAGTTTGTTTTGGGAAAATGGTGGAATCCACAAACTAAGGGCAAGGTTGAGAGCTTTCGGTCCATTGGGCTATGGAGTCAAAGGATGGCTTTACTGGATTTCTATTCTAAGCACAAGATGGTATTACAGGGCAAGATAGCTAGACAGAGAACAATCCTTAAAATTTAAAGTGGATGGGATGATTTTGAAGGGATGAAAGGCAGCTAAGAATCTCTCACCATGTCAAAAGAAAGAAATGAGATGACTACAAACAAAGAGCAATGAAGAATTCTTTATTATAGTAATCAACGATGTTTAAATTAGCAAAGCAAGAGCATTTAAGAATTCATGCTTATAACCAATTTAGAGGAAAACATTAAGAACAATCACATCTGAAATCAGAGTACAATTAAGTAAATTCTGATTCAATCCTTTATGTAAATTATTCAGAAATGGACATAATGATATTGTAAACTGATATAAAACTTAAGACAAAGAGTAGAAAGACTTATTGAACTGCAGTCCAACACATGAATCCTGCAAAAAGTCCTGAGCTTCAAATCGTCATCCAGTAAGCCACGAATAAATTTCTCCAAAATGATTTTATTCCGAAAATCTCAATGTTACAGCAAATTAATAGAATCCACCCCAAATGCTTCCAAGAGTGGAGTATTTATACAAATTCTAAACTAAAATATCTTGAAAAAAAATATCAAAATTGGTTCATAAATCTCTCCAACTATTTTACATAAATAGAACTTAATTAAAGGACACTCAAACTAATGCATCTATTTGGCACTATTTTGTATGGATAGGTGATGACAAAGAGGAGAATTCGAATTTGATCCAACTCTTAGTTGATGATGAGGCATCCAAGTCACTAACTCCTTCCTTTCTTTGTGCAATCTGCTCCAACAATTCGGCAAACTTGGGGTCCAATGATATCTTTGTATTTCTCAATCCGTAATAGATATGTAAAATGTGAAAGAGGTTATTGTAGATAAATATGTTTTTGAGATAAACCTCTTTCACTTTCCTAAAATTCCTCTCCAGCTATGCGCAATAGGTTCTGCCAAAAGATGTTTAAAACAGAGTTTTACAGAGTCTGAAAAATAGCCTCTAAATATTTGCATGTATCTCTCAGTATGAAATCAATGTCCAAAACATGAGATAGGTTTTTGTATATGGGTCTCTTAGGAACAAAAACCTCCTTCATTTTTGTAAGATGTATTTCGGATTGGCCACAATATTCTCTGCAAAATGATGACTTAACTGGTATTTTCTGCAAAAAGTGCTTTCCATCATTGTTTAATATTTCCAAAACCATAATAGCTGTTAGAAAAGTGAGAGAGGTTTTTGTAGATAATCCTCTTAAAAACATAAACCTCCTTCAGTTTTTCAAAATTCATATTGGATTGATCACAATAGTTTCTTCAAAACTATGACTAAAATATGCAATTTCTACAAAAATGTTCCTTCTTGTTGTATTTTTCATCTTTTCACTTTTTTGTTCCTTTGACTGTTTTACTTTCACTTTAGATAAAATTCAATGTTAGTGAAATTATTTTCATCTCTTTTTACCATTTTACTGCCTCTGTAATTACTTTTACTGTTTTACCTTTGACTGCTCTGTAACTTCATTTTAACTTTCACTCTGACTTTTACCTGATACACTTTAACCACTGATACTCTTTAACTGTTATGCTTTTTAACCTCTGTTTGAATAGATTTGATAACAATCTTGGAGTAAACAAGTCTTATAACTAGTATTAAGACTGTTTATCCAAGGATGTGATCTTCTGGTCACCTCTTCAGGGGACAACTGAGTAGATTTTTCAAGCAATTTCTCAATGGACAAGGGAGTGAGGTTTTAACCAGGTTCAAAATGGAGCATCATTCAAGGCTACAGGAACTCCCATTTTGGTTCTTGTGTGTTCAAAATGGCAGTTTCTGGGTTTTCTTCACAGAAATGTCGTGTTTTCAGTTTTAATGAGGGAAATTGGCACACTTGCAGGTTCGGGGGAACAATTCACAGTTTTAAAACCTCAGGGGATGATCTCAGTGATAAGTTTTAATCACTAATTCAGTGGAAAACAAGGAAAACAGACTTTCTCTTGAATTTTCTGAGCGCTATAAGATAAATACCTGTTCTTGGAGGAAAACTGGTTCTTAACAGGTAATAGGTGATGGCGGGAATGTACTTGAACACGGGTGCGGTGAAATCTTGGAGTGAATCAGTCAATTTCAGTAGAAATTTCGAAAATCGTAGCAGGGAGCGTTGTCGTTTTCAATAACAAAAATAACAGAAAAACACGGAAAAATGGCTTTATTTACAAGTTAAAAGGGTTTTTTATTTTTCCGAGGAGTGACGTCATCGACGTACGGGCTGACGTGAGCGAAGGTCGGGCGGTAAGTGGTAAGCGGTAACCCCGCACCGCTTTTGGTCGAGGGTGGTATTAGTTGGGCGGGCAGCGATTCCACAAAGTGATTGCCACGTGGACGGTGAACTGTTGAAATACCACCCATCCCCCGCTGATTAAAACGCTGACAAGGGATGGGCAGCGGGATGAACGCTGGCCGTTGATCTACGGAGGGGTGATCCGACGGCTGAGGCGATGGGGGAATAAGCGGAGGTTTCAGATGTGGGCCCGTCGGACTTTTAACACTTTTTAACGTTATTTAATCACTCCGGGGGATATCTAATAGGCGGATAAAAGGTTATTAATTAGTCCTGATGACTAATTAATCCCGTATGAAAAGAAAGGGGTTGCGGCAGGGTTTGGTTAAGTGGAATGCCAGGTGGACAAACCACGGTGGCACAAGACTTTTCCGAAGTTTTATTCATATTTTTGTGTTTAAACATACATATCGCATGTTTAAAGTTTTTTTTATATATATTTTATTTATATGGTAACAAACAAATATTATTTAATTACCATAAGGGTGGGATTATAATATATTGATAATTTTAACCAAAGGGCATATAATGGGTTTTTATTATAAATGCTCGGGGATATAAAATACTTTGGTTAAACTTTATAATAGGGGGGTTTTTTGGGTTATTTATAAAAAGGGATTTATATACTTAGGATAGGGTATTTGACTAGGGATTTAGTAAATAAAGTTAAACATTAATATGACAAAGGGACAGGGAAACTCAAAACATTTTTGCACATCCAAGAAAGTGAAAACTTTTGAAGTATATTGCAATATCTGATCTCCAACACTTAAACTTAGAATAGCAAGTTATCTTGAGGGATTTTTATGGAATTTTGCATGATGTTCCTAAGTAAAATGGGATTTTACTTAGGACAAGGTTAAAGATGGATGATTATAATGATGAAGTGTCTCAAGTACTTAGGTCTTTTTGATCATTAGGCCGAGGGTCCGGTCCCTCCAGAAGTCAAGGAAATGCCTTGAGCCCCTTTGATCTCCAAATACCTTAGTACTTTGGGGGAAATTAGTAAAACTTTTGAGGGGAAAGTGATGAAGGAGGTTAAAGATTTTGACTTTGCTTGCTGTGATTTTCCAGTGTATTTCCTGCTTGAGTACTTGTGATGAAAGTAAAGGATCAAAAGCATGTAGCAGCATCATTCATGAGATAAAACTTTGTAACCATCTACCTACCCTATCTACTACTACCATTTTCACTTCTTTATTAGGGTGCATTTAGACTTGCAAACCCTTTCCAAACTTTTCTTTTTACATGATAAATCTATCTATCGAGCTACCCTTATTACATCCAAGGGCTCAGATTAAACTGTTGAGCACCTTTTATTAACTCTACCTATCTACTTATCTGCCAAGATTAAACTGTTTGGTCAGATGTTTATTCTCTATTCTACTGCATGAAATTGAAACATGAAGGAGTCAAGTTTAAATTGTTTGACCCTTCATAAATTGTGGCAAAGTTTGACAAGCTGCACACAATTGCTTTATTACAAAAATGAAATAGTAGTGGCATTTCGATTTGCACACTTTCCTTGGTCTATTTTTTGCTTGGGGTTCATTTCTTTCATTTTTTGACCATTTTATTCTTTTTACCCTTTGATTTCTCTTTTAGGGTATACCCTCTTTACATTTTTTAAATTTTTTTATTTTTTTTTTGTTTTTCAAGAATATGGAACACCTTTGCTCAAGAAAAAGGTTTGAACATATTCCATAGTTCAATCAAGACAATCATGAAAAATGACACCTATTGGTATAGGAGTCTAACAGAAGGCACATATCTTATCACTTATTCGACCAATGTTGAAAGGCATGATTTCGAAGACAGTTGCATTTATACCTTACCAAATGCCCGATCATATGAAGAAAGGTAAAGACCTATCCTTCCAAGATTGTGCCATCCACATTCTTTAGCATTCTTCAATAGTCTCAAAGTGTCATCATCCATTTATCTTTAAGTTTTGTAAGACAGATCCAAATGGCAATGGAGAAAGGACATTGAATAAATAAGTACATCACATTCTCCACAAAACCTTGACATAAATATCACCTCTCCGGACCTTGGAAGCCCCACTTACAGAGATTTCTCCATACCAACTATTCGAAGAATTTATCTTTAAAAGCATGTGCCAAGACTAAATATGCCTGAACCAACACTTTTCTATATGAGAATGTAAAGAAGTAATAAAAAAGTACATTTGATGTACTGATATCTAACCCAAGTGAAGACCACCATTCTAGCAAATATTATCATCATGTAGTCCAATTGTAATACCTTCCATTTTTAAATTGGAAATGTATCTATCCCAAATCTCAGGGAAATCACCAAATATATCCAAGTCTGCAACATTCATCTAAGTAGAGTATAAGTGCAATGAATCCATATTGTTTTGAATCTCGGATGTGAAAAATAGACCCCTATTATGTAGATGGTTAATGATCTCATTCATGAATAGATGGTCACTCTGAAAACCATATATGGGTCGATCCCAATTTGAATACATCTGCCCAAGCTTTTTTCCAGAGAGAAAAAAACACCTTATATTAATGGGTATTAATGAATAACAAAGGTAAATTTTCTCAGGTAAAACACCTTATATTAATATAAGGTAAAACACCTTATATTAATGGGTATTTACTATTAATGAATAACAAAGGTATTAATGAATAACAAAAACGCAGGCCAGGCCACGGGTTAGGTAACTGCATATGGAAAATTTCCAAAAAATACACAATACCTGCACTCCTGTAATAGCAAAGCAAAACATCCATCAGGGAATCGGAAAAGATCTCTCATCAATCTGCTGGATACATTCAAAATGTTGAACAGAGATCTACCCGAGCTTATCTCCCATAGGATGTTTTCAAAGAGCCGCCTCATTATTTTCAAAAATCCCTTCTATATATATGACCCTTTCTTTTTGACACCTTGTGAAGAGATCGGTACAATATTCTATCTTGAAAACTTTTGGTAAGAAGATCCCAACCAAAAAAACTTTGTATTTTGTAAACCCCATCCACCCATCTCCTTCTGCATTGCGATTTTAGCCAATGAAACAAGATGATATTTATGACCCCCTTTGCACCAGACCATAGGAAGTTTGCAATAATGGCGTTTATATGTTTTATGATAGCCCTGGGAAACATATATAAATGCATCCAATAGACTAATATATTCTGCAGAACCAATTTAGCAGGGATCAACCTACCACCCATTCATAGCCATTGTGTGCCCAGGTTGATAACCTACATTCAAACTTGTTTATTAACCATTTCCAATCTGAAATAAGAGATATATGTTGGGTTTCATCCTGAAGCCAAGGTAAGTGAATCCGTCCTCCAGAGGACTGGAATCCACCGAAAAAATGCCTGCAATGTCTGTAATTTTTCCCAGTTCATAGGATTTGTGCATAGAATTTAAACAGTTCATAAATAAACCAGAGGCGTCCCCAAATTTTGAGATAATGTGGAATAGATGCACACATTGTTCCGAGGGGAAGATAATCCTCTAGTCTTCGCCATCGTCTTAAACCTTCCCAACTTCGCCTGGCCAAACTTCTGCTACCTTAGCGACTCGTCATCGACTCACACCCGCTGGTTCTCCTCAACTCCCCGCACAATAACCTATGGATTGGGTTACTCTTCTACTTCCTCTCGTGCGCGGATCGAACTCGCGACCTCTGATATAATCGCTATTTCGACAACCAAGAAGTTAGCAAGGACCGCGGCAAAACAATAATAGTATTTTTAAGTCTATATAAGTTTGTAAATTCCATCGATATAATTTATATATATGTTCTTATGTTTGCTGCTAATTAAGAAAACTAAAATTCCCTATTTTGATTTGACGGCTATTTAAATGCTCTATGCACCTAGATATTTAGAAAGGACCTTTTTTCAAACATTCACCGTAATTCCAATTTAATATCTTAAAATTCAATTTATCATAACTATGAAAAAAACTAATATCTTAAGCGATCAAGTGAACAAGATAGAAGACTTCCGAACTAGTTTCATCTATCTGGACTGCGATTTCAGGAGTAGTACCACATCATCCGTACGGTGGTATTTACATAGATGGTCCTCCTATCATGAGTCTATATCTGTAGATGAATTTTTGATGTTATGATAGTTTATGTGATGAGTATGGGTATGCCTCCCTCGGAAATTCATGTCCAAGATGAAAAATATATCATGATGTAATGTATTGTAATTTATGTTGGTCACTGTCTGCTTCACATCCTACTCATCACATCGGATAGTATATCATTCAACATTATCATTTTTTACTTCATGCTTTAGGGGGTAGTTGTTACAAGTCAATTTGGGCATCACTCCCAAAACCCAGATCAGTACAAATTAGGGTATATCATACTCTAAATCAATTGCTACATGCCCTAAACAAGTGATCCCATTGATGGTTTTCCTCCATGAAAGTTTCACTGCTTGAAGTCCAGTTGAAGTGTTCCATTGAGCCATCAATGCACCCCTAGACTGCAATAAGTGCTTTGCAAAGCATCTACTCCCATGCACAGTGGTGTTGCTAAGAATATAGGCTCATTTGACAGTGTGTTGGTCGACTGGGAGCGAATTTTTCATAGGATTCCGGGAATATTCTCACCTTCTAGAGGCTTCTAGAAGTTGTTCCAACTATCACACTATCTGATAAATTTGAATATGAACACCATGGAGCCATTAAACCTCTTATAATCCTATTCCATTGAACAAGGAAACCTTTTCATCCATTTTGGAAAATCCATTCAATAATCCATTAATGTCAAACTACCTTCACTACTTATAAATTGAGCACTGATCATAGTGCACAAGAGAGCAAGAATTTGAATTAGTATAGTTATGTTGGTGAGATCACAGCTCTTAGAGGTGTCTTTTTCATATAATGTTACGATGTTGGAGTGATGTTGTTGATGTGATGAGGATAGGACTGAAGCTGGAACGAGTTTACATCGAATCGATCCAACTGATTGTAACTTCTCCTTCTACTTCATAATAAAGAGATTCGTTCCTTTCCTAATACATGTGTTCATGATTTAATATGTGTATTTTCAAATATAATTGATTCAATTTGATTAAGATGAATAGATCATATGCCTTTATGTCGTTTTTTGTTTTCTGTTAGCCATTACAGGGATCAATCAAGCGAGTTCAGTTCGATTGAGAGCGATGGAAGTGACAAAAGGGAGTCAAGGAATAGCGAAAGATCATAAGTAGGTGTTCTTCTCTCATTTATTTATCTTAAGAAAAATGTCAAGTGTCTTTCATCTATTTTTCTAAGTGCGACCACCACACTTAGGGAAAGATATTTATTCATAGGTTTGAATTTCGTAAAACAATGTCGATGATTTTATTTTGATAGGTGATGAGAAGCTCATCAAATCTTACAAAGAGAATCTTGCAAGATAATTTGAGATGAAAGATATGGGGCTCTTGCAATATGTCCTTGAATTGGAAATTTGGCAAAGATATGGGGAACTATTTGTATCTTAGGGAAAGTATGCCAACGGGATTCTGAAGAAGTTTCACATGGAGAGCAGTAAACCCATGGAGACTCCTCTAGCAAGGAAATGGAGGAAGGTGGATGCTACTTCAAGTGAAGTGGTAGAAGCTACCATCTACAAGTAGCTTGTGGGTTCAATTGTGTACTTGGTGAACACGCGACCAAACATATGATATGCAGTTAACCAACTTAGTCAAACTATGGTTAAACATACTAAGCTCTATTGGAAGGCAGACAAACATGTGTTGAGATACCTCATAGGCACCACAGATTTCGGGCTATGGTACAGGTGGATAGAAGGAGTGAAGCTTCAAGTCTTCACAGATGCAGATTGGGCAGGGAGTCCATCTGATAGGAAGAGCACATCAGGGAGCATCTTTAGTATTGGGTCAGCAGCAGTTTCCTAGTATAACAGGAAGTAGAGATTATTTGAATTCAGTTCAGTAGAGGAAGAACAAATAGCTGCTATTCAAGCAACTTGTGAGGCCATCTAGATGAGGAAGATACCTATTGGTTTGTTTTGTCAACAGATGGATTTGACTATTATTTATTGTGATAAACAAAGTTGCATCAAACTCTCGGTTAATCCAGTTTTTCATGACAAGTCCAAGCATGTTTATATCTTGTATCACCATATAGGAGATTGTGTGTAGAGGAGGATTATGTCATTAGAGTACATTCCTATGGAGGAGTATGATGCATACATATTGATGAAGGCATTGTGAAGAGGCAAATTCAAGTTCCACAGAGGCAGGATCGAGGTAGTAGACAATCCCTTTCTTGTTGAGAGGGAGGGTTGAAATTGACAACAAGAATAGACTTATAGTTCAATTTCCCCTTAATTAAATTAGAAGGAAATTGTAATTCCACATCACATGACAACTTGTATGAGTTAACTAAGTCAGGAAGACTTAGTTAGGTTAGTTAATTCGAGTTGAGGGTCAAACTGGAGGTATGTAGATTTCTCTCTAAGTTTTAGGGGGGTCCAGTTACCGTTTATTTGGAATTGTAATTATTTAACTTAATTATTTGAACTAAAATCATTTTAACTAGTTCTAACTGATGGAGGAACTAGTGAGAGGTCAGGTGAATGAAATATGATTTAATTCACATGCAGTGATCAATCAGATAAATAATAATTCACCATAAATAGTTTTTGCATGTCAGTTCTGAGGAAGACCCAATTGAGATTGGAGTTAAATGGAAGTGTACTATCAGTTGTATAATTAGATAATTATACAAGTCATGCATGAGGTTAGCAGAAGGCCTTAGATGTATTTTTCATTCATTAATTGGGAATTTCCTAATTAATAGGGGCTTAGTTTCCCTAGAGATTGTGCAAGAAAGGCATGGCATCTAGAGGCAAGAAATTGGTTAATTATTGGAACAAAATTGCTTGGGATAGAATGAGAGATTCAATGATAGTGCAGAGAGCTCTCAAGCTTGAGAGAAGCATTGTATTGTTCCATACTCTTGACTTAATGAAAATAGAGATAGCGAGGTTTTTAGCTGTGACTTTCCCATATATATCTTTTTTTTGCGTGATTGAAATTATTTCTTTTTCTTGTTCATGTGATTGTGAGATTCTAATTGGTTTCCACAATTTGTAGAGTAGATTCAAGTATTTTGTTTTAGCATATTAGAAATATCAGTTTGAATCTACATGGATTTTCTACACACCTCACAGTTGGATGTAGGTGATGAGGCAACAAATGATCACATCCAAGACCTACTCTTGATGTTTGCACTATAGGGTTAATAGGAGAAACAATTCTCAGTCTATTCTTCCCAGGTCCTCCTCAGGGAAAATTTTAGGGGCGAATTTTAGCTCAAGGGCGAATTTTAAGGGGTTTTAAATTTTGATAGGGAAATTTTTTAATATAAAACCCATTTTCTATAGTTTTATAAAGTTAGCCCTATAATTATTTTAAAAATAATTAATTGTTAAGTGTTAGCCAACCAAAAAAAATGTGCATAAAACTGAAACCATGGAATTGGCCTCTCGATTTTCTGGTTTGGAGAAGATTTCAATGGCATTCGCCTGGATTTACTAGGTCGGAAAGAGGGGTTGGAGTGATTCGCCCCATTTTTACTAGTTGGGGCTTGGAAGTTGGAGGTGCAACAAAGATTTCGCCAGAATTTACTGGGTTGGGGGACAGATTGAAGTGATTCGCCCTGATTTCAATAGGTTGGGGCAGGTTGGGGCTTGGAAGTTGACTATTGGAGGTGAAAAATTACCAGATCGACTGTTGGAGGTGAAAACTTACAAGATCTCGTTCAAATGACTCTGCATGCATTGACCGATGACAGCTAGACGCATTGACGAGGGCAATAAGAATAAACATCTGGTTCTGGGAGAGGGTAGCTGCCCAGAAAGGGATTTAGAGTACCAAGGTCCAAGATGGTCCATTTCCCCAGTGCCATGGGGCTAAACCTGTGCCGCAAGGAGGAGTTTGGACAATGGTGTTGGCCCTTGGGTTGCAACTGTATTTATATTTTTTTTTATAAATTTGCTGAGTTCGAATGCTTCAAGTGTGTTGTGATTGCTTTGGTGAGTTTAACAGTGCTCTGTAATTATTATTTTTTAATAAATTTGCTAGTCCGAATGTGCTGAACACTGGTGATTTCTTCAAAGTTCAGCGAGTCTAACAGTGTGGTGAATGCGGGTGCTCTGTGGGTGATTTTCAAGAGGTAAGCCAAAATACAAAAGTTTACACTTGTTCAACCTTCTTTTAAGCTTGCAATAGCTATAAATCCAAACTATTAACACTTTCCATCAAAGGTCTCACGTAGGCTTCGGCTGCAACTCTCGATTAGATTGGTTTCATACTAGTCATATGTCATAGTTGTTACATGAAATTCTGGTTAGAATAAACTTCTCCCTCAATTGGTTGTTTTCCAAATAAAATTGAATGGTATAGCTCATGGCAGGCCATTCTATGTTCAACTGTTTGGCTTGAATTTTACAGTTAGTAGTATTTTTGTTCGTTAGGTCATCATCTTGATCTTTCTACACCAGTGTTTGGGCTTGAATTTTGCTGTTAGTAGTCTTTTACAGATAAAATCACTCTTGACAGCCATGGATGGGGTGAATTGTATTGAATACATAGTAAAATTGGGTTACATTTCTCTAATTTCAGAGATGTTGTTGCCTCCCTCTACCAGGATTCAAAATTACATTTAGAAAAATGATGTTTTTCCAAAGGTTGATATTTTTAATTAGACCATAGTTCGTAATCATATATTAACAACAAATAATTTACAGAAAAATTGATATCCAAGACCCTTCGAGATGTGTCTTCAATAAAAAAAATGGAAGAGAATCAAAGATGAATCTTTGATTGTGACTTCACTATTCAAATTTTGCGTTATGCTTTTGAAGAAATTGATAACAGAAAGGAAATGTCTTCAACATGGGAAGATATGTTCACTTCATGGCACAAAAAATACAAAGAAAATTTTATTAACAAAGTAACAAAACCGAATTCTAAAACACGCCTCACAGGGCATGCCTAAATTCATATGTCTGCAAATGTGGTTGGATAGAAATAGAATTATCATCCATCAAGAAAAAAATATGTCAAAATAGTAGCAGCGAAAGTTCATAGATGTTGATGGAAACAATACAAGCTAATGGAATGAATAGGCATAATATCCATATGCTAGAGTAGAAGGAAAAGGTTTGGATCAAAGATCTATTGCTAGGATGGATGGCACATAGAACTATTAGTGGATTAGCTTGTCATTCTGAAGCTGAAGGAATGGATCTTCCATCCATTAAAATACAGAGTGACCATTTCCCTGTAGCACTCTGATTTCATTAATTACTTTTAGCTCTATGCGCATTAATTTATATTTCAAGTTTTCTCTACGTTTTTATGAAATCAGAGTGCTATAGATTCACTTTATTCTTGATTCCACTTAGGAAGCATATTATAGTGGTGAAAGTGGAGGTGGGAAATTTGAATGGATGAGGACGAATCCCTAAGATGAGAGATCTAAAAAAAATACTCTTTCTCAATAAGGCCTCAAAGGGAAATCCAAAACTGCCCAGTGTGTGGAGGGGGGGGATGTGCTTGATCCTGGGGGAATAAAAGAAATTTTGGGTGGGTAGGGTCTAGGGAGGCATCAAATATTTGATTAACTTCTCATCATTAGATATTCTTCTCTTAGTATGAGATACATGCCAAATTTATTTATTGAAGTGGTTCATAATCTTGCAAGAATAATCTCAAGAATCAAACGAGAGGAAAAAAAAATGATTTTGTTGATTTCTACCATGTGTTAACAAGACTAAACCAGAAGGTAGATCACTCAGCAAATATGGCATCTTTCCTGGAACTGGAAGCATAAAACTAGTTGCAAATGGAAGGAAAATCACTCCTCATTGTCCCTATCCCATGATCTCTTAATTATTATTTATTCAAAGTTGAATGTGAAATAAAGAAAACCGAGATCACAATTCATATGTCAAGACAAGAAGAGGAATGTAATCTTGTGGCAAGGAGGAGCATCAATATTCTTGTATACAAAAGGTTTTGACCATCATATGTCTGCAAATGTGGTTGTATAGAAATAGAATTATCATCCATCAAGAAAACAATATGTCAAAATATTAGCAGAAAAATTTCATGGATGTTGATGAAAACAATATAAGCTAATGGAATGAAGAGGCATATATCCATATGCTAGAGTAGAAGGAAAAGGTTTGGATCAAAGATCTATTGCTAGGATGGATGGCACATAGATCTATTAGTGGATCAGCTTGTCATTCTGAAGCTAAAGGAATGGATCTTCCATCCATTAAAATACAGAGTGACCATTTCCCTGTAGCACTCTGATCATTTCATTAATTACTTTTAGCTCTATGCACATTAATTTATATTTCGAGTTTTCTATATGCTGTTATGAAATCAGAGTGCTACAGATTCACTTTACTCTTGATTCCACTTAGGAAGCATATTATAGTGGTGAAAGTGGAGGTGGAAAATTTGAATGGACGAGGAAGAATCCCTAAGATGAGAGATCTCAAAAAAATAGTCTTTCTCAATAAGGCCCCAAAGCGAAATCCAAAACTGCCCAGTGTGTGGATGGGGGAGGATGTGCTTGATCCTGGGGGGAAGAGAAGCAATTTTCGGTGGGTGGGGTCGAGGGAGGCATCAAATATTTGATTAACTAATCATCATTAGATATTCTTCTTTTAGTATGAGATACATGCCAAATTTATTTAGTGAAGTGGTTCTTAATCTTGCAAGAATAATCTCAAGAATCAAACGAGAGGAAAAAAAATTGATTTCATTGATTTCTACCATATGTTAACAAGAATAAACCAGAAGGTAGATCACTTAGCAAATATGGCATCTTGCCTAGAAGCATAAAACTAGTTGCAAATGGAAGGAAAATCACTCCTCATTGTCCCTATCCCATAATCTCTTAATTATTATTTATTGAAAGATTAATGTGAAATAAAGAAAACCGAGATCACTGTTCATATGTCAAGAAAAGAAGAGGAATGTAATCTTGTGGCAAGGATGAGCATCAATATTCTTGTATACAAAAGGGTTTGACCATCATATGTCTGCAAATGTGGTTGGATAGAAATAGAATTATCATCCACTCAAGAAAACAATATGTCGAAATAGTAGCAGCAAAAGTTCATGGATGTTGATGGAAACAATACCAGCTAATGGAATGAAGAGGCATAATATCCATATGCTAGGGCAGAAGGAAAATGTTTGGATCAAAGATCTATTGCCAGGATGGATGGCACATAGATCTATTAGTGGATCAACTTGTCATTCTGAAGCTGAAGAAATGGATCTTCCATCCATAAAAATACAGACTGACCATTTCCCTGTAGCACTATGATTTCATTAATTACTTTTAGCTCTATGCGCATTAATTTATATTTCAAGTTTTCTATACGTTGTTATGAAATCAGAGTGCTACAGATTCACTTTATTCTTGATTCCACTTAGGAAGCATATTATAGTGGTGAAAGTGGAGGTGGAAAATTTGAATGGACAAGGAAGAATCCCTAAGATGAGAGATCTCAAAAAAATACTCTTTCTCAATAAGGCCTTAAAGGGAAATCCAAAACTGCTCAGTGTGTGGAGGGAGGGGGGGGGATGTGCTTGATCCTGGGGGGAATAGAAGCAATTTTGGTTGGGTGGGGTCTAGGGAGGCATCAAATATTTGATTAAATAATCATCCTCGGATATTCTTCTCTTAGTATGAGATACATGCCATATTTATTTAGTGAAGTGGTTCTTAATCTTGCAAGAATAATCTCAAGAATCAAACGAGAGGAAAAAAAAATTATTTCGTTGATTTCTACCATGTGTTAACAAGACTAAACCAGAAGGTAGATCACTCAGCAAATATGGCATCTTTCCTGGAAGCATAAAACTAGTTGCAAATGGAAGGAAAATCACTCCTCATTGTACCTATCCCATGATCTCTTAATTATTATTTATTCAAAGTTTAATGTGAAATAAAGAAAACCGAGATCAAAGTTCATATGTCAAGACAAGAAGAGGAATGTAATCTTGTGGCAAGGCCCAAGCATCAATATTCTTGTATACAAATGGGTTTGACCATCATATGTGTGCAAATGTGGTTGGATAGAAACAGAATTATCATCCATCAAGAAAACAATATGTGGAAATAGTAGCGGCAAAAGTTCATGGATGTTGATGGAAACAATACCAGCTAA
The DNA here is from genome assembly GCA_034641835.2 of Pinus albicaulis. Taxonomy (NCBI): domain Eukaryota; kingdom Viridiplantae; phylum Streptophyta; class Pinopsida; order Pinales; family Pinaceae; genus Pinus; species Pinus albicaulis. The sequence continues at coordinate 1,249,594,658 of CM076580.1, forward strand.
TGGAATGAAGAGGCATAATATCCATATGCTAGAGAAAAAGGGAAAGGTTTGGATCAAAGATCTATTGCTAGGATGGATGGCACATAGATCTATTAGTGGATCAACTTGTCATTCTGAAGCTGAAGAAATGGATCTTCCATCCATAAAAATACAAAGTGACCATTTCCATGTAGCATTCTGATAATTTCATTAATTAATTTTATCTCTATGCGCATTAATTTATATTTCAAGTTTTCTATATGCGGTTATGAAATCGGAGTGCTACAGATTCACTTTATTCTTGATTCCACTTAGGAAGCATATTATAGTGGTGAAAGTGGAGGTGGAAAATTTGAATGGACAAGGACGAATCCATAAGATGAGAGATCTCAAAAAAATACTCTTTCTCAATAAGGCCTCAAAGGAAAATCCAAAACTTCTCAATATGTGGAGGGGGGTGGGGGGGCGAGGGATGTGCTTGATCCTGGGGGGAATAGAAGCAATTTTGGGTGGGTGGGGTCTAGGGAGGCATCAAATATTTGATTAACTAATCATCCTCAGATATTATTCTCTTAGTTTGAGATACATGCCAAATTTATTTAGTGAAGTGGTTCTTAATCTTGCAAGAATAATCTCAAGAACCAAACGAGAGGCAAAAAATGTATTTCATTGATTTCTACCATGTGTTAACAAGACTAAACCAGAAGGTAGATCACTCAGCAAATATGGCATCTTTCCTGGAATCATAAAACTAGTTGCAAATGGAAGGAAAATCACTCCTCATTGTCCCTATCCCATGATCTCTTAATTATTATTTATTCAAAGTTGAATGTGAAATAAAGAAAACCGAGATCACAATTCATATGTCAAGACAAGAAGAGGAATGTAATCTTGTGGCAAGGATAAGCATCAATATTATTGTATACAAAAGGTTTTGACCATCATATGTCTGCAAATGTGGTTGGATAGAAACAGAATTATCATCCATCAAGAAAACAATATGTCAAAATAGTAGCAACAAAAGTTCATGGATGTTGATGGAAACAATACAAGCTAATCGAATGAAGAGGCATAATATCTATATGCTAGAGCAGAAGGAAAAGGTTTGGATCAAAGATCTATTGCTAGGATGGATGGCACATAGATCTATTAGTGGATTAGCTTGTCATTCTGAAGCTGAAGGAATGGATCTTCCATCCATAAAAATACAGAGTGACCATTTCCCTGTAGCACTATGATTTCATTAATTACTTTTAGCTCTATGCGCATTAATTTATATTTCAAGTTTTCTATACGTTGTTATGAAATCAGAGTGCTACAGATTCACTTTATTCTTGATTCCACTTAGGAAGCATATTATAGTGGTGAAAGTGGAGGTGGAAAATTTGAATGGACGAGGATGAATCCCTAAGATGAGAGATTTCAAAAAAATACTCTTTCTCAATAAGGCCTCAAAGAGAAATCCAAAACTGCCCAGTGTGTGTCGGGGGGGGATCTGCTTGACCCTGGGGGGAATAGAAGCAATTTTGGGTGGGTGGGATCTAGGAAGGCATCAAATATTTGATTAACTAATCATCATCAGATATTCTTCTCTTAGTATGAGATACATGCCAAATTTATTTAATGAATTGGTTCTTAATCTTGCAAGAATAATCTCAAGAATCAAACGAGAGGAAAAAAATTGATTTCGCTGATTTCTACCATGTGTTAACAAGACTAAACCAGAAGGTAGGTCACTTAGAAAATATGGCATCTTGCCTGGAAGCATAAAACTAGTTTCAAATGGAAGGAAAATCACTCCTCATTGTCCCTATCCCATGATCTCTTAATTATTAGTTATTCAAAGTTTAATGTGAAATAAAGAAAACCGAGATCACGGTTCATATGTCAAGACAAGAAGAGGTACGTAATCTTGTGGCGATGATGAACATCAATATTCTTGAATACAAAAGGGTTTGACCATCAAATACTAAAGAAGATTGATGTTAACATTCAAGTTAGCTCCATAACGACAAATGTAGATGTAATTGCTCTATTTCTAAATATTATGCAACTCTAACTAATAAACAGTGTATATAAGGAAGTATGTCAGATCCTTGACCTTTCTTCTCTAAGGATTGGTGTCATACCTCAAGCAAGTATATTCACAGGGAAATGGTCACTCTGTATTTTAATGGATGGAAGATAAATCATAAGTCAATTGATCTATGATAAGTAAATACCGAAGAAGATTGATGGTAACATTCCAGTTAGCTCCATAACGACAAATGTAGATGTAATTGACCTATTTCTAAATATTATGCAACTCTACCTAATAAAAAGTGTATGTAAGGAAGTATGTTAGATCCTTGACCTTCCTTCTCTAAGGATTGGTGTCATACCTCAAGCAAGTATATTCACAGGGAAATGGTCACTCTGTATTTTAATGGATGGAAGATAAATCATAAGTCAATTGATCTATGATAAGTAAATATTGAAGAGGATTAATGTTAACATTCCAGTTAGCTCCATAATGACAAATGTAGATGTAATTGACCTATTTCTAAATATTATGCAACTCTACCTAATAAACAATGTATGTAAGGAAGTATGTCAGATCCTTGACCTTCCTTCTCTAAGGATTGGTGTCATACCTCAAGCAAGTATATTCATAGGGAAATGGTCACTCTGTATTTTAATGGATGGAATATCCATTCCTTCAGCTTCAGAATGACAAGCCAATTGATCTTACAAGAGGAGACTCAGTGCTTGGAGTCTTATATGATCTTGCGAGGCACTTGGTGTAATATACACAAAAGAGGAATATTCTCTAGTCACACTCAGAAACACATAATCTATCCTACTAAGAATAGAATGTAAATGAAATAAATATTAATCATAAATAAAGAGGATTCAATAATGTTTTAAGTCCCTTTCTTATTTGTTGGCATCTCACATGGTGAACCTCTTCGTAACTACGTACATGACTTTCACCACTATAATATGCTTCCTAAGTGGAATCAAGAATAAAGTGAATTTGTAGCACTTTGATTTCATAACAACGTATAGAAAACTTGAAATATAAATTAATGTGCATAGAGCTAAAAGTAATTAATGAAATCAGAGTGCTATATGGAAATGGTCACTCTATATTTTAATGGATGGAAGATCCATTCCTTCAGCTTCAGAATGACAAGCCAATTGATCTTACAAGAGGAGACTCAGTGCTTGGTACACATAGAGATGTTAGACCAGTAAATTTTAAAAAAATCAACTTGCTCAGCTACAAACAAATTGTGTAAGGACTCAATGTTTCGTTCAACCATTAAAATATATATACTATAAGATTTTTATGACAAAATCTTGTGCCTTAGTGCAAAGTGTTTCACAAGTGCATAATACAATGTAACATGGGAATATTACCGCTGTCACATAATTAATCACTTCCTCTTTTTAGTGAAATATAAATCCAACACAAGGGAAGTTTCCCTAGTAGGCTCAAGGAATCCTTAGGCGAGACAAAATCAAGTCTAGGGCCTTCTATACTAACTACTTATTACTACTACCTAAAAATAACATTCAAGGTAAGGAATAAAATGGTTTGTGAGGGGATTTATTACTTTGAGTTGCGTATACATATATACCAATCTTGACATTGAAAGTCTACATTGAACTTATACTACAAATTGTATCTTATAGGGTCACTGTAACTAGATGATAAGCCTTGTGATCCTTTGCTCTCGGTATCCTTTATGCTTAGAAATAATTTGGGGAATATCAGTTCCAATGTTTAAATCCTTTTAATATAATTATTCTTAGGAGGTGGTCTTATGGTGACTGATGTCACTTCTTATAGTCTTAAAAATAGTATTTTCTAGATATATGCCTAGAATAAAGGGTCTTTAGCACCAAATTTTATGTGGCATACTACTGTAATATTAGTGAAATACTTTCTCCAAGATGATGACATGAAGGAGAGTGATGGCTCAGTTTATAATTATTGGCTTTGAGTCTATTTTATGCATAAAATGGGTTTCAGTCCTCTTGAAACAACACATAACATAAATTTATGAAACAACACATAATTCAAATATTTTGGAGTGATTCCAGAGCATGTCAAGTGTGCTCAAAACTTCGATATATACTCTATTGAACAGTGAACCCTCTTTAAGTATATTTATCTAGGGGTACTGCAAAACATTAGTCAAGGAGATTGAGGTGTAGTCCCTATGCTCCCATTGGACTTAGTTAGACTAGGTATTATAATTGTAATTACGTTTTCACTATGTTTTTCCAATTTCATCCTATATATTTCATGGGGGCTTGGTCACATGTGATCACCCACCTAAGTATGTATTTTATAATTATAACCTTAGGAGACTTGGTTAAAGATGATCACTCTCCACCAATGTTGTACCTCTATAAATAGATATTCCAATGAAGAGTGTACCATAGGTGCACCTTGCAACAATCTCCTCTTTATTTGCATGCTCGGTTTCTTGGGTTTCTGTCTTTCTTAGATGCAATTATTCACATTGCCAATGTGTGCCCGTACCAATATTAGGGTCTCTTTAGCGCTTTGCAATTTCAAACTCATTGGGAGTTTTCTTGCTTGGAATTCTCCTTGAGCTTCCCAGTCCAAGTGGTTAGAGCAATTTCTAGACTTGTTGATACAACCAATTCTTATATTCAGGCTATTAACAACATACATCATATTTTTGCTCAAGTTTCCGTCGTCCTTTTTGCATATCCATTTTTTTTTTCAATTTTTCATAACTATTGTTTTTATTTGCAATTGGTGTAATCATTGGTCCTTTTGGCCTGTTCTATGTTTTTTTGATACATACTTTTGGTTTTTTTTCCATTTCACTTATTAAACCTATAGAAAGGGTCCATTATATTGATTAAACAAGTGTAAAGAGACCATTCCATTGATTTACCCTACAAAGGGTCCACTCCACTGATCAAACCCATTAGATGATTTAATGCTTGCAATTTATTTTTCCCATGCTTGTTCCATGCATGTAAACTCAAATAATTGGCCCACCTATCAATGTGGCCCACTTGGTGTCTTAGTGTAAGAACACTCTTAAAAATCCTTAGCTCCTCGTCAAGCTCATGAAATATTACTTGCAATGATTCCAAATTGTTTTGACAATTATTCATCTAGGAAAATTAAAGGAATTTGCACCTATGATTAAATCATAAATTATTAGGGACTTGGATGTTGTGTATAAATGAAGTTGTTTCTAGCCCATGCTTGACAACTACCTCATAAATAGCTTCTCCTTCATTTGTCCTTGCAAGCCATTTAGTCACTAAAACCGTCCTTGGAGCATGGTTGTTAATTAGCCCAAGTCCTCTGTCTTCTCTATGGAGGGTGTAAATGTCACTAGTAACTGACTAGTTGCCTTCCTCCTCACTTTTATTATGGAAAATGATCGAGGATATGTTTCAAATTCTTATGACCAATTCATGATCAAGGGAAAGATAAGTAAAAGAATCACTAGTAACTGACTAGTTGCCTTCCTCCTCACTTTTATCATGGAAAATGATAGAGGATATGTTTCAACTTCTTATAACCAATTGTTTACAACTTAAGGGAGAGGTGTTTTGCAAAGGATGATTAAAGTTATTGTAATACTTTGTTGTTTTGTTTAAAGCTTTCAAGTGTTCATTAGGTGATTTGGAGATATGAATTAATTTAGTGGAAATTTTTATATATTTTACATTTGAATGATGTTCTTTGTTTTATAGATGATGAATCATTATGTTATTGTTTTGTGTATAATGATTTATTTTTGCTTTTGGGCTTGGGCCTTGGCACAACATTTTAATAAAAAATTGCTTAATGGTTTTTGTGAACATTACACTTATTTTACTTTGAAAGCTACTTACAAATCTAGTAATTCTCAACTCTTGGAAACTATTGATGCAGGTTTCTAGATGGATTTGAAATTTTACTTCTAGAATATTCAGTGAGATGTCAAAAGCTAATCCTGGGAAGAAACTATCAAGGCAAATGGATGTATTATCATACTTTAAAAAGCCTCAGTCCAATAATACACATTCTCTTCATGCTTCAAGCTCCTTTGAACAATTTTTTACTGAGAGAGATGTTAACTCTTGTGAAAATGCATCTGATATCCATATGATGGATGAAAGAATAGGTTCCTCAAGTGATCAGGGTGAGATAAATGCAGTTTCAACAGAAATTAGTGATGAAAATGTTAAATATTTTTCCTTGGAAGGTGACACAAACCATTCACGAAAAAGGAAAAAAGGCCAGTGGACCGTAGGGAGAAAATTCCAAGATGATTGGGTCTCAAGTTTTCCATTTATTTAAGAAATACCTACTACAAATAAGGATTTATGAGATGTTAGATGTATTGCGTGTAGTTGGAAAAGTTGCAAGGTTGTGAAATTTCAGATGAACCTAGGTATAGTACAAAAGCATGCAGGAAAGGTGTATGAAAAGAAAATTGTAAATGGTAAAGAGAAATCTATTAACAAATGGAAATATTTGGAGGAATGTCGACATATCCAATGTTTGGAAGAATACAAAAAATATTGAAACTTGAGGCAAGTGGAGGAACCATCATATCTCAATTTGAAAAGACGATGGAAAGAAGTTTGTTATCCAAGACGATACAATTGAGCACTGTATTTCACATCTTATGTAAAGGTCACACTATGGCAGATTATCCAGATCACATGAGATTTCTATCTTTTCTTCACGTGCCAAACTTTCCATCTTCTCATTGGTCTGTAACTAGTGGTTTGGAATGGGCAAGACATCTAGCTCAGGTAGAAAATGATGAATTGAAACAGGAGATTGCAAATGCTAGGTTTTTGGCATTGTGATGAGGTTACAGCTATAGATAATACTTCATGGATCTGCATGAGCATTTATATGGTAAATGACCATATTAGGCATTCCTATCTACTTAGGATTAACAAGATGAGAGAGACTTCTACAACTAGAAATATTTATGAACTTGTTCTTCATAGTTTGAAGGAAAGTGGTATGGATCATTTAATGATTGCAAAAAATTTGGTAAGTGTTGGAGCAGATGGAGCATCGGTAATGCAAGGACAAAGGAATGGTCTTTGCATTAGACTACAACTATCAGCTTCTCCATATATGCTTAATGTTCATTGTATGGCTCATAGGATGAATCTTGCATTTAAAATAGTAAGCAAGTTTCCACTAGTTTCAAAAGTTGAAGATCTTGTATGTGAGACTCATGCATACTTTTCTCGTAGTCCCAAACGATATTTAGAGTTTCAACAATTTGCAGATGGTGTTACGGATGGAAAAAAAATACTGCAAGATGTTGATACAAGATGGATCTCATTAAATGGACCAGCTCAAAGACTACTTAGTGAGTTCAAATCTTTGGTAGGGTTGATGTATGAAAATCGCTACAATGTAGACAAAGCTCAAGATTTTCTTTTTCGACTAACTGATATAGAAACATTATTGACATTGGCTGAAATTCTTCCTATGCTACATGAAATGAATGTCCTTGTGAAAATGTCTCATAATCACATAATGTATATTGCCGAATACACAAATGTTAGAAAATCAACATGCTTTTCATTGGATAATTTATATATGATGTTGGACTCTTTTACTGGTCCAAAGTTTACAAGTTGAACTAAGATCATCAATATAGGAAATACTGAAATTTTTTTAACATTTGATGAAAAAGGGATACTATGTATTGCAGTGCGTGGGTATATGGTCCCCTTTCATTATATTAGTAAGACGGGACGAATCACCAAAGATTGCCCTGTGTCAAGAGACCAATTTAATAATATTGTGATTTCAATGAGACAAAATTTGATAGAAATTTCAAGATCGCTATCATCTGAGATAAGAGAACGATTTCCTCGAGATGAATTGTTGGAGGCCATGTGTGTGGTATGCCGTCAATATTGGAACAATTGTCAATGTCCAAGAAATTTAAAAACCGATTTTCAAAAGAGACTAAAATGTTTAGTAGACCACTTTTGCAAGAAAGTCTCGATACATGGAGAACAGATTGAAAGTATTTTAGATTCATAAAAATTGTATCAACAAGGTGGATGCTTTGCTGAAACAATGTGGAAGAAATATCCTTTTTTGGAGAATCCTAATGAAAATGGTGCTATAACAAGATTATGCAATACTTTAAGTGCTAGCCAATACTTGCAAGAAAACATATCAGAATATTTCAAATTAGCAGATTTGTGTCAAACCATGATTTTGGGATTAGTGGAGGATGATAGAATGCTTAGTGCACTATCATTCTTGAAGTCAAAGTTGAGGAACAAGCTTAATAAACATGTGGATACATGTTTAAGATTATATGTAACAAAGTATGACGTTAACAATTTTCCATATGAAAGAGCACTAGCGCTTTGGCGATCAGATTGTGATAGAAGGGGAGAAAACAATATAACAAATTTATCTAATGAACTTGATACTGAACATAATGTTTTGGAGGCTCATGATGACAGTGCATCTAGAGAATATCATGTTCACAATGTAGAAAATTATGACCAAGATGAGAACTGGGAAATTAAAATACCCTAGGACTCTTATTTTGGTATATATGTTCCGTTGATCATGCAAGATTGCTATATGTCAAATTCAGGTAAAAGTGGTTTCTATATTTTTTTATTTTTCATTGTAACATTGCAGCTACATTTCTTTCATGCGTGTTATTTTAAGATTGATGTTTCATAATTAATCCTTACATTGTTTGTTTCTTATTTGTGACAAGAAATGAAACTGGATTTGATGAGGCTGGGACCTATTTCTTTTCACATATATAGTGTCTGACTAGTATTAAATGATAAATAACTAATTTAACAAGAGTAACACAAAGCATCAATGGGCTCATTCAAGTACATGAAACTACCTTAATGTCTAGCTCTAACATTTTGGAAAATTTTAATGGTGCATATGTTGCTTTTGTTTGGGGAATTTTGCTGAGTTTCGAGTTTTATATTTTCTTGGAAAATAATTATTGATATTTGGAAAATGTGTGATTTTATATTGGTATTGGAAATGACGTTGATTTTGATCTTTGATTGGAAATGAAGTTGGGACCTATTTCTTTTCACATAGATAGTGTCCTAGTATTAAATGATAAATAACTAATTTAAGAATTCTAACACTAAGCAACAATGGGCTTATTCAAGTACATGAAATTGTGTTGATGTCTAGCTTTGTTATCTTTGAAAATTTTAGTGGTTTGTTTGTTGCTTGTTTAGAGGATTTTGTTGAGTTTGAAATTTGTGATTTGTTTTGGTCAAAGATATTTTTAGTCCCTTGAATGCTTATGGTTCTCATATCATGCATATATCGATAGATCTAGTTTTATTATTATAATCATTATTGTTTTCTTTATATATTTGGTGGTTTGAGGAAAGATATTTTATTTCCTTTCACTTTGTGGCATGATTTCGACATCTTCACCTTTTAGAATATAGTAAAATATTTCTTTTATTATAGATTTGTCTTGGAAAAGAATTATTGATATTTGGAAAGGGAAATAAGCCCTGGGTAGCTAAACAAAGAGAAAAACAGAGTATGTACTAAGTTCCTGCGCATTCATCTCAGGAGACCTATTGGCATGAGACCGACATTCCTTTTATGCAATTACACTTTTGATGCCAAGGCGAAGCTGAGTTCGCTGATCTAGGAAGAACAGTGGTACTTGATCATAATGCTAAGGAGATTAGAATGTTGGTTTCACAAAAAACTGACCATGCCACCAATGCTGGTGGAACCAAAGGAACCACATCAGCTTATTATGATTCTTTCCAGATTGCTCAGGGTGAAACCAAGGCTGATTTGGGAAGAATGGAAGGTATCAATGGTTGCCTAACATTTAGTAGCAAGGTATTCTTATGTTGATTGCAGATTCCCGGAATATCTTGAAATCTGATGGTTACAAGAGGGTCAATTGTTTGACCGTTCTAGTGACAGTGAGATTCCTAGATATTCCTGGAATCTGCAATCCTCATAAGTTCAACAATCAGTACAATAACATGTGTTTAGTTTTAAGAGGTAACATGTTTAAATCCAAAAGCATTGAATACCCCTTCCTAAATTCACATATGTATTCCTTAATAGATTTTAATATTCAAATAACTCTTTATTATTGTAATTAACTACAGGGAGACTTTTTTGGGCAATTTTATTGTCTATTAGGTGTTCTATTTAAATGATTGATTGTATTCATGCCGTTTGTGTGTAGGAGTTCTTGATACGAAATGTGCACTCTCTTCAGGAATACAAAGGGCGTGCAGACAATTTTATTTGCTATCTTCTGCCTGGAACATCCTATTCACATGCTCAATATACTCTAGCTGATCTCTTAGATTTTACTGGCATTGAAATATAGTACACTTGCTTTCTCTTCTTCTAAATTTAACACTGTATGTTGTTGTGTAAGCAAAAGGTCTTCTTTACACATTGCAGGATACTAATTTGCAATACGTTACACCTTCTTCCTTCTTGCTCTTGACATATGCAAAATACTTGATGATAGATGCTCATGACAAAATGCTCATGACAGTCACTCCTCACAGGCTAAGAGCACTTGCAAAACGCTAGGTATAGATTCACAATAGCCCAATGCTTAATTTTCCTATTATTTCCAAAATTTATTAATGTATGCAAGATCTAAATCAATTTTGTGTTGACGAAGGTTGATTACATACTGGGAGATAATCCTATGAGGATGTCATACATGGTTGGATATGGTTCCCTCTATCCAAAACGTATTCATCACAGAGCCTCTTCTCTGCCCTCCAAGTCCAATCATCCTCAACCCATTCCCTGCAAAGAAGGCTTCCAATCTCTATACAATAGTGCACCCAATCCCAACATCTTGGTGGGAGTTGTGGTGGGAGGCCTAGACAACATGCATAGGTTTAGTGATGTGAGAAACAATTATGATCAATCTGAACCTTCCACCTACATTAATGCACCCTTTGTGGTTTCCCTTGCTTATTTGGCCCAGAGACTGATGTTATACTTCTGAAATTTCTTCGTGCCAGAGACTTCAGGGTGAATGATGCATTCATCATGTTGCAGAATAGTGTGGCATGGAGGAAGGCATTTGGAGATGACAGTATAGTTGAAGAGGATCTGAAATTTGATGAGAATCTGAATTCAGTGGCCTTCATGAATTATTAAGATAAAGTGGGCCACCCTGTGTGCTACATTGCTTATGGGATTTTTCGAGACAAGGAGCTCTACCAGAAGATCCTTGGAGACGATGAGAAGCTGAAGAAGTTTCTGATATGGAGGGTCCAAATTCTGGAGAAGGGTATCAAGCTCCTTGATTTTAAGCCTGGTGGTGTCAATGCCATGATTCAGATCACATATCTTAAGAATATGCCGAAGAGAGAATTGAGAGCTGCATCAAACCAAATTCTTGCACTTTTTCAAGATAACTACCCAGATATGGTAGCAAGAAAGGTCTGTAACTGCTCAAAACACAAATGTTTTTTCCTTTTCCGATCTTGCCTAGAAAAATCTATTTGAATGACTATAAATGATTAGAAGGATGATGTTATATTTCCTCGTAGATCTGGTGTTTTGAGAATTTTGGCACACCAAAAATTGGAATTTCTGATGCATCTCTAGATATTAATTAAAGTTATATATATATATATATATATATATATATATATATATATATACTTATAGGAATAAGTAATCCAAGATACCTCTGCCTAGATATGATCCTGTGATTTGAAATGGAAGCATGACAAAGTTGTGCCTTGGATTCCTCTTCTAATGGTTATTTTGATCGTTGATCAGTTTTGGGCACCCTGATCCATGATTTGACACAAATATGATCGAGTTTCTTGATGAATCGAGTATAGCCATGACAATGTCAGCATCCTTATAAGCTCTTAAGACATTCGCATTTGAGGAATGAAATCTTCCAATTCCATTAAATATGTTAGTTCACACCTGAAGTTTGATCAACCTATAGTGGCATGTTTATTGTTTTGATATCCTACCTTGAATGACTGGTTATGATTGTACTGGAGCATACCTCTGATCAGTTTAAGTAATGACCTAAGTGAAAGCATGTGTTACTTTCACTTGGCATATTTAAGTTGAAGAAGTGAAAGGGCATCAAAATTAAGATCTCATAATTTCCACAGTAGTTGTGTTGTCAAGCAGTCTCACTGTATACAATAGATTTGTCTTATTGCCGCAGTAAGCCTCAAGGTTCATCATTTCCCTGCAGCAGTTTCTTAAGACTATCATTGCAGTGTTTTGATACAACACCATTGTGAAAATAACCTTTTTTATGACAATAATCCTAAAGTGTTCATGATAGTCCTCCTGTGGGCCTAACTGAAGTATACCTGCGGTGAGTAAGTTTTGAAGATCATACAGTTTCGCTAAGCACAAAGATCTTCTAGAGTTTGTTGGCATGATATTATAGTCATTAAAACTGTCTTGAATGAGTGGTTTGCAGAACAAGGCCAATAACTTGAGGGGATCCTTATTCCTAAAAGGCATCAACAAGCCTAAACCTTGTGGTATACTGTTGATAGCAAGAAGCTTCAGAACAAAAAGGCATCATCACAGTTAAGGTATAATTCTCATTGACACATGAAAAACAGAGAATAGTAGGCAGGTTGCTTCAGATGCATTTGATCAATGTATGATACTAGCTAATATAAATTGACCAGAGACTTTAAGTTTGTTTGAATAGAGACGTTAGAGGCACTACTGAGAGTGATCATGAAAATACTCAATAAGATAGTAACTTTGATTTTAATGACTAAGAGAGCTTGATGAGTTGAGCAATAGAAATCAGAATGGCTAATCAACATAGTTTTTTTAGGCAGTGAGGAGTGTAGGAGCAGTGACTATGGACATTTGGATCAGTGGTGGTGGCAACTGTAGTTGTGAATGGTGGCAATAGTTGCATGCACAATAATGGTGTATGGTAGCAGTCATTCACATATTTGTCTAGCAGTTGGAGCAATGTAATTTCATGCAACACCTTTACGTTGGCACCTTTGGGTACCCCTTGGAAGTCTGGCAGCTAGGAGTAAAAAAGTGCATGGCACATTGGAGCAGTTCCTTGTAACAATCCTTATGAGCATGAAAATAGAGGTACCTTGAAGAAAGTGCATAACAAATTTTATGTCTTGACCAGCGCGATAAGTAGAAGACCCTGATTTTGGCATCTTGGTTGGGTAATTGGGCTCTTTGATGCATTACATTAGGAACTTATAAATAATGGTCTTGTGGATATGGATGCTTGAATGCGAAGGACCCCTCCTCATCATGGATTGGGGAATTTGATGCATTGGTAGCATTCATCTAGAATTGAAGGATAATGCAGTAGTTTTGGGATAATCTCATGAGAGGATTTCTTCACCCTGGTTGAAGAAGGACCATGATGATTCTTAGAATTTTCCTCTCTGACCTAAAGCAAGCTTCCTAGAAGTTGGTTGTTTCCGTTGCATCGTGGAGAATTATCAGTTCCTAGAAGTGATACAAAGGAGATTTATTTCTCAAGCCAATGACACAGGGGAGGATTTCCCGCTCTAAGAAAGGCCTTCTTATGCTTCCAAACCATATTGTTAAAGAATAATTTTTTGGGGTTTTTAGTCTCCTTTAGGACCTTAAACATTGATGTATTTTAAGTGCGATTTGGATTGTGTGCTTATTAGGTTGGTTTGGATTTTTATGCCTTGAATGTTGTGATGGAATCACCACTTCAAGATACTGAGTCTATCATCATAGAACTTGAAATTCCATGGATATGCCACTATTATGTTAATCCTTCTTCACATGAGTGTCAGGTCTGCATGTTGAATATTCTACTTATGTAAAAGTGTTGATAATGAATGTCGAATCATATAAAAATTGAGCTTATCTCATGGGTGTAGAGATAGTCATCACATGAATATGAGTTTTGTCCTTCATACACATTCTAATACTGCCATTATAAGACAGTTTGAGAAAAGGTAAAGATCTTGTCCCAAGAGTTACATTCACTATAGTCACAATGACACCACACCCATTACATCATGAAGATATTATAGGTGTGCCAAGATTTTTATTGAGAGACCAAACAAGTTTTTCACCTCTAAATGACAGAATATATGCTTAGACAGTCATTATACACTAAGAAATCAAATGAATGTTTAATATATTGCCACATTCATCCTAAAGAACATATGTTTCTTGAGAATGTCATGTAATACGAATTCTATAATATTGTTGAGGTTGTTTGTCAATATGTCAAGACATATATGTTTAGGTCCATTCATACTTTTCAGACATATATATCAGATCTGTCTCCAAACGACCACTTAGATAATCACCATAGGAACCTGAATTTTGTTTACTTGAATGCTGGAAACTGAGGCATCTGAATCCACAAATTTAATCTATTATTTGAATGTCAGAGGCATGAACTCATATTTACAAAATATAGGATGATATTAATTTTTTTTGAGCATAGGATCTGTATTTAGAAGCAATGAAGTAGAAAAGTATGTAGGCACTTACATGATACAACATATTGCTTAAAATGATACTTAAAGGCTCCATTGGATTATATCAAATGCAATTTGTTGGTGTAAGGATTTTATTTACTTAAGTCACAATGATAAAACAACGACCAGATCTACCCATTCAACATAAATGATAAAGACACTCAACTACAAGTTTCAAAGCAGTGAATAATTCAGAAATTTTGCCACATTTGAATGGATCTGACTTTTATGGCAGGCGTATGATAAAAGTTGGTCTTTTTGTCCAAGGCATCAAATTCATTTAGCATAACATGTATGATTTTCAAATTTGACGGAACACTCAATATTGTTAGGTATTAAAATTTAATGTGTGTTTATGTTCTGTGATTAGATGGTGGATATTTCTAAACAAAAATCCATTTTTGGTGAGGATTTGTTGAAATGTCTTCTTAGAATATTTCTATGCAGAAAAATTCACTGGCTGCTATGGAATTTTTAATTCATGCTAGTTGAAGAGCATACTATATGCTGATGATGTTACCCAAAACAAACTCTATATTTCTTTATTGAATACTTTATGATCTGTTTTTCTTTCATAAACTTTTGGGATCCTCAGTATAGATTTGTCAACTTCTGTTGGACAGAAGGAAATATGTGCCTCCCTTGGTTAAATCTCATTTTTGAGCATCAATGTCGTGGGGCTTTCACATTTTTTGGCAATGAGTAGCTACATAATTATTTTTTCCTTCTAGAGTCTTAATCCCAATTTGTAAATTTGTATTTTGAAAAATATATTTAGATCTTTGATGTCCAATGGTACTTCCCTTATGCATGCAGAAGGGTCCCTGCCTCTCCTCTGGTCTATCAGGATGAAAATTGCATTGGGTGCAACAAAAGGTCTGGTATTTCTTTATGGAGGGGCTGAAAGACCAATGATTTATCGGGATTTTAAAACATGCAATATTTTGCTGGATTCGGTTTGTACCTACAACTTCAAAATTATGAGATGGCTCAGTGTTACACTTTGGATTCTTTTAAGTATTTATGGAGATATATGTACTTGGTGCAGGAATAAAATGCCAAGCTGTCTGATTTTGGACTCGCAAAAGATGGACCTGAGGGAGACAACACCCATGTTTCAACTCGAGTTATGGGAACATATGGTTATGCTGCTCCAGAATATGTAATGATTGGTGAGAATTTTAACCAGTTTAAAACCTGTGGCAATAATATCTTGGTGAGGAAATTTTAAGATTGATACAGATCAACAAGATTTCTAGCCTCTTTAAGGGTCCTGTCTAGTAAATGGGGCAAGTAGCAAAGCTGACAAGTTTTTTCTGGGAGAATTTTTCAGGTCTCGTCCTATTGGCCTAATGTTGAAGGTAGACCAACCAATGCTCAAAACTCAAGACAATTTATATGAGGTTGAATTTTCCTTAATTTATGAAAAAAGTAACTAAACATGCATATGTCTCTGAAAAGAAACATGTGTTTGGTGATACATATTTAAGTTGATCTCAATGTACTTTTAATTGGATTCTCTTATTCTTGACTTACAAATTAGCACAGGCATTTCCTTTTTTACATTGCCTATTACTGATGTGAATTTTAATAAAAGTTAGCATAGACATTTCAGATATTTACAAAGATAAACAAGACTAACTGAGTCAATGATTAAGGTTGGAAGTCAGGATAGTTTGCAAACTGCATTTTTCTTCAGTGTCTGGATGGATGCATCCAAAAATAATCCTATTAAAACCTTTAGATGGAGAGGTTATTATAATACAAAATTTGGCTTTCTTCAGTTCATACTATCTAGGTTTTTAGATTTACTATGTCACACTCTATTGTTTCAGACATCTTCCGGGCTTCAAAATCACTCATATCCTACCATCTGAAGCTAAAGTGAATAATCCCCTGATGGATAACTTTGGATAAATTGGAATATCCGATCTTGTGCATATAGGATGCTCTTTGCAGAGACCTGGATAAGTGGGAAGGAGGGTGTCTTATGTGATTGTAAAAAGGGCCTGGACAGAGATACTATTGCAAGGGTCTCATGGGTGGAGGTAATAGGTCTCCTCGAGATCTCATGAATCTGCATACTGAGGTGGCGCTACTCTCTGCCTGTAACTTATCACTTCTGTGTGTGAGATCTACAAAGGAGGGAGGTGATCATCTTGTTGTGTGGGTTTATGGGAGTTATTCTAAGGCTCCTCCATTTGAGTCTGTTGTGGGTGGAAAAGTCGACAAGTCGAATTGTGCCCTGGCTAGATAAATTTACAACATCAAAGCTTCTTTATTCAACATAACATAAAATCTATTGTTTCAAGTGATACAATTGTTGACGTCATATAAGGAAGCCTTTGTTGCCTGCATATTAGATAAAACCTTTGTATAGTGCAAAAATTTGTAGTGATATCTTTTGCTAATATTTGAAGTGATTTCTTCCACTTCTAACATCCAAATCTACAATGCATATAACCTATAAAATTATAATATAACTTCATACATTGCAGTGCTCTCTCTAAAGAAGGTTATGAGAAGTCCCTAAGCTCAGATAGATTTCCTTCACTGAAAACTATCAAGTCTCTACATCTGAAAGAATTTGACCAGGAATAGTTTTCCTTCCCATAAAACATATCGGTCCCCATTTTTTTACCATATTCTTCATCTCATGGATCTATTTGCAGAGCGGTAGGGAGTTCTAATAATTCTATAAAATCTAGATTTGCATGACAATATTTTTGCTAGAGTTTTCTCTTCATGGAGTTTTTGTTATGGGTCTGTTTAAATTTGAATATTTTGTTGCCTTCATGATCACTAATCAAACTCATCACCACTACTACACATGGGATCATCACCAGGAGCTACATAAACATCATTTGGCTCAGAGTCCGAGGACTCCTCAAACTCCTCTCCAACCTCAATATCAATGCTAGTAGTAGCATGAGCAACAACACTACACTTAGCAGAAATAGAAGAACATGTTTTCCAAATTGCACGAGAACTACTTCCCTCACGAGTCACCATGTGCCATGCTTGGTATTGGTGGTTCGCTTCCTTCAACTCCTGGTTCAACTACCATATCTTCATTGGAACCAACACCCCGAACTCCACTAGACAATGATTCACCATTTTGTACTAGTGATTCGCCATTTGTACTGGTGATTCGCCATGATTTTACAAGATAATATAATATCATGAGAGATTCACCAAAAAAATTATATATACATATTATATTATTAATAAAAACGACTTCCATTTTCCTATGTATCATGGGGATTCACCCAATTATTATACATATAAATTTAGGGGGGTTCTTAAAATTTTCCCTGGTCCTCCTCCGATATATCCCATTTTTCTCAGCAATCGGGATCCAATCCCAATAGTATGGTTTTCAAAACTGGGTGTGAAAATAGCATGTGATGATTCATGATCATCTGTATCGGTCTTTTGACAATCAACATCATCAAGTGTGGAAGAATGAGAGCTTGGTACCTTAAGATCAATTGTATCCATCTCAAATTTCTAAAGACAACTAACCTCCAATTCAAGTTGTTGCTTAAACTCTTGTAGTTTTTTAATGCCTTATCTTTCTCACTTAGTTGTTGAGACAAGGCATCATAATCTTGTTTCAAAAAATGATATTGCTCCATCGTTGTTTCTTTTAAACAATCAATCTCCATAATGTGTTGATTATTTTGTTCTTCTAGTTGCTTCTTCAAATTTGAGTGAAAAAAAGACTCAACTTCCTCTTGCAAGTCATCAAGGAGATCAATCTTCTCTTGAAATTCATTTACAAGCATCTGAAGATATTTTCCCATGGTTGATTCCAAATGGTCAACCTTCTGGATTTTATCAACTATGGAAGTTTGCAACCTATTTTTAAGAGTTGCATTTTCTGCTTTCAAAAGGGCTACCGCTCACTGCAATTAAAGAACCTCTTTACGAAGTTCATATATTTCCTTCTTCTCACGGAGCTCCTGCAAACTTTTACCCATCTTGATAACACAAAATTGGCAAATGTTTTTCCACTAGCCACGAAGCAAAAACCGCTAAAAACAAGACTGATGATGACAACAATAGGAGCTTTACAATTCCAATCAGCACACAAAATAGAGAAATCCACCTAGTTTTGGATGACTAGTCGGAAGCCTTTCATAACCACCAATCATAAAAACATCAAATACATATACGGATAGAAAAATGACCATTAAGCATCATTTATAAATTCTCTTAATATTTAAAAAACAATCATTCGGTAATAAAAAAACGTGCCCAAAATTACTTTAAGGAAAATACTTCTTTAATTTGTTGCATGGTCAAAACAAAGTTATCGATCAAACGAGAAAATTATCTGGTATCCGTTTTTTTGAGGCAACAAAAAAAACACTCGATTTTGAAAAGTGGTGATGTAGAATCACCTTTTTTTTAACATATTTTTGACATTTTAAATTTTTTATTTATGAAGTATGAACATTTGTTTTAAAATATTAGTGATTTTCATGCTAATTTTAAAAAGTGTTGATGAAGCATCAACCGTTTTTCTTTAGAGTGATGATTTTCATGTTGGTAACAAAACATAAAATTAAAATTAAAAAACATGACAAAAGAAAATCAAATATAACAAAATATAAAAAAAATTAAAAAAAAATAAACAATAAAAATGTAAAAAATAAACAAAATTAACTTGTAAAAATAAAAAATTTAAACAACTACTAAAAAATAAAAAAGGAAAATTTCGAAAAAACAAATAATTTAAAGAAAACAACTAAAAATTAAACCAAAAAATAAAAAACATCCAAAGCAATTTTTTTAAAATATTAAAAAAAAAAAATACAAATAATAACAAATAAAAATACAAAAATAAAAAATAATTCAAATTTAAAAATTTAAATTATATAATAATAAGAAAATAAAAAAGGTTAAATTTAAAAAGAAAATTAAAATAAAAATTTAGATTTAAAAAAAAATAAACATTGAAAAAAAACAAAAATAACATTTTTTTTTAATTAAAACATTTTAAAATTAAATAATAATAATATAATAATAATAATAATAATAATAATTAAAATCATTTTAAAATTTAAAAAAAAAAACAACTAAAAATTTAAAATTTAAAAATAAATAATAAACTAAAAATATTAAATTACAAAAACCTTGAAGAAATTTAAAAATTTTAAATTTTAAATATAAAAAATAAATTTTAAAAAAATTATTAAAATTTATTAAATTTACAAATTAAAAAAAAAAAAGTTAAGAATAAAAATAAAATAAAAAATTAATTTTTTTTTTGTAAATTCCGGAGGGACTATTAACATTAATTGACAAAACTAGTGTTACAGATAAGAGCCAACTTGGCTACAAACCATGGGTCTGCATCTTAGCTATAAGGATCCCGCACCCAGGGAGAAGGTATACAAGGAGGGAGAAGCTGGGTGGGGAGATCAAAAACCAAGTCATTAACAAAATCTGAGCACGCAGGCTCGAGACAGCAAAAAACGAGCTTGCAGGCTCAAAACAAACAGAAAGAGAGCACGACTACATATCAAGAAAAGCCAACAAGAGTTAAAACCCAGGAAGAACAAAACTAGCAGGAAAACCATCCTCATCAAAGCCAACCTCGTCGATGTTGATCAGGCGCTCTGGGGTGCCATCCAGCCAGTCGGTGGGGGAGCGACAAGAAGGTCCCGCTTCCTGAGGGGAGGGTTGCGAAGGGCTAGCCTCTGTTTTGATACTCATGCTCTGATGAAGCCTGGATCAATTCTTCAGAAGCTCATAATGCGGCGAGGTGCTCTCCACGAAGCGCAGGTGATGCACCGTGTGAACAAAGGTTTCAAATTTCTGAGAGAGGGATTGTATCTTATTTTCAAGATTCCTGCTGATTTTGTTCTGCTCCTGCAGAGCGAGAGAGAGGAGAGTTTAAGTACTCCAATGTAGGTCGATCACTCTAGTATAGAGGTTCTCTCTGCTTCGAGTCAGGCCAAGGTCCGGGATCCACTGAAATTCCTCGTCCACCGTTTCCGTCGGGGTGGCCCTCCGTCGAGCCGCAACCTCTACATCCAAACCCTCAAAGAAATCCTGCAATGGTGCTGGGTGACTTCCCTAAAATGTCTTGCCGCATTACGAGCCTGGGTCTCAGCCCGGGTCATGGGAGGTCTAGCAGGGCTCTCCCAATGGGAGGCACGACTGCGCCAAGGAGGACAGGGGGGAGGAGGGGGTCTTCGGCAAGGAGCCATGGTGGAAGCCTTGGCAAGGGCGACACAGAGCATCTGTCAGGAGTGGAAGGATAACATAGCAGAGGAGATGGGGGAATTGCTTCTCCAGACTGTAGTGGAATGAGAAAAAAGCTTGCAGAGGGGGAGATAAATAAGGCTAGGCATAAGGAAACAAGTCGCCCTCCCAGGACTAAGATGCATGGGAGGCCAGATGATAGGATCGTGCGAATTCATTGCTTGAGGCAGGACGATAGACCCACCCGAACTGAGCTTAGATCGCTCCTTTGTGAAATCGCATGTCTGAATCATGATTCGATACATAATCGATATGGTTCTTAGGAATCGACAGCTGGGGAAGGACACCAGCCTTGCTCAGATCATTCCTATTTATTTCATTGCAATTAGCCTTTATGTCACCACACTCGAGGGAGGTCCAATCCTTGGACACCAATCTCTCATGCGTGATGCCCCCTGGTTGGCCAGGTAATCGGCTAAGCCATTAGCTTTTCTTCTAACCGCGTGGAAGGAGATCCCTTTTGCCACGTTGATATTGTCACTTATCCGTTGGAGTAATCTGTTGATGTGCCAGGCAGTTGAGATTTTTTCCAATTTTCTCCCCTGCTAAATTTTCCTGCAAGCTTGGGTAGCGAAAAATAAAAAAATTAAATTAAAATTAAAGAAAAAAAACAAATATTAAATTTTATCAAATTTAAAACAAAAATTTAAATTTAAAAATAAAATATTAAATTATTAAAATTTAATTAAAAAAATTAATTAAAAAAAAAAAAATTTAAAACAAAAATGTAGATTGGCACCGGCCGCCACTTGGTCTTCCAAAATTATGAATTTTTTTTAAATTAAAATTTTTAATTTAATTTAATAAAATTTAATAATTAAAAAAAAAAAATTTAATACATATATTTTTAAAAAAAATTAATATTTTTTATTTAAATTTAATTTTTATATTTTAAATGATTTTTTTTTAATTAATTTTTTTGATTTAATATTTTCAATTAATTTTTTTTCATTTTTAATTTTTAATTTATTTTTAGATTTATTTTTAGATTTATTTTTAATTTATTTTTGATTTTTTTAAAATTTTAATTTTAAAAATGTTTTTTAATTTTTTTTATTGTGATTTTAAAAAAATAATTAATTAAAATTTAATATTTGTTTTTTTCATTTAATGTTTATATTTTAAATTTAATTTATTTTGGCTTTCCCCTATCAAGAGCTTAGCTATGACTAGGCTTCCGTTGCTCAATAGCATAGGAGACCATAGACTTCCCAAGCTAGCTTTAAATTCCAGCCAAAATCACCTAAGGCTTAAACGAGGTGGTATAAAGACACCAGGGCCTGGTTAAACCATTGGGAGATTGACGAGGATGCTGCATTGCAAAACATCAATAACATTAAAAAAATTGTTACTTCTAAGTTCAAAGAAAAAATGTGATGTGAGAAAGATCTAACAGCTAAAAGAAAATTAAGGTATTATAAGGAGGTCATCAACACCACCTTAGAAGATCAAAAGTATCTCTTTGTTTTAACTAGCTCAAAGAAGAAAATTAATATAGCCAAGATTAGAACGAACTTTCATAAACTCCATAGTGAAACAGGTCGTTGGACAGTTCCTAAAACACCATGGATGGAAAGGATCTGCCATCTCTATGAGAATATGAACATCGAGGATGAAAATCACTTCCTCTTAGAGTGCCCCACGTACAACCACATTAGAGCTCAATTTCATAATCTTTGTTGCAATACTGACCTTCCTAGCCTTTTAAGATGTCAAAATTATAGTGAGCTCGGAAGGCTTCTCTTCAAGCTTTTTGAACGTAAGAATAAAATCTTAAATCAAATTAAATAACTCTTTTCTTTAGGTCCTATAGACCAAAGATTGGTCTCAATGGACGTTAACTATCATCATCATCATCATGTTTTCAATTTTTTTTTAATTTAATATTTGTTTTCATATTTTATTTTTAATTCTTTTTCATTTTTTTTTTTTTAATTTTAATTTTAATTTTAAAAATATTCTTAATTTTTAATTTTTATCTTTTAAAATTATATATATATATATATATATATATATATATATATATATATATAATTTTTTTAATTTAATTTTTATATTTTAAATTTATTTGATTTTTTAAAATTTATTTTTTAGTTTAATATTTATATTTTTTTTTATCATTATATTTTTTAATTATTATTATTATTATTTTTTAATTTTAAAAAATTTTAAGTATTGAGGGGTTTCCTCACTGCATTATATTAGTACAGTTAAGTTCCCTTGAGCCAAGGCTATTTGGGATGGGTGACCTCTTGGGAAGTCCTGGTTATCGAGTGTAAGCGCTGGAAGTGATGATTGACGCTATGTGATTCATTTCACTAGTTTCAATCCCACTTCTTCACCCCCCGAGCATCACCCGATGCAATGAGTGCTAAGTGGACTGTTAAAAAATCATGAGAAATTCATCACCCTATGCAATGAGTGCTAAGTGGACTATTATAAAATCATGAAAAATTAGTCAGTAGTTACGACTACCTCTCTTGGAAATGGTCATAGTTGAATGACTTACTTAAAGTTCCTATAGTTGAATGACTTACTTAACGCAATCTAATTTAAAAATGTTTTTTATATTATTATTTTTTTTTCTTAATTTTTGTTTTATTTAATTTTAAAAAAAATAATAATAATGAATTTTGCTTTTTTTCAATTATTTTAAAATGTTGTTGTTGTTGTTGTTGTTGTTTTTTTTTTTTTCCTGAGGAGAATCGGGCTCTTCAACGTCAGCTTCTTCAAAAATATGCAGGTCTCAAACTTTTCCAAGTACAATGTGGATTGACATTTGCTTTAAATTTCAAGATGTAGTCATTGAAACTTGTTTGTATATAAGAATTGCGATGGTCGTGATCGGAGAGTCAATTGAGCACCATATGAACACTACTAGACGACATATGGATGACAAATGAGTTGTATTTAGTGTGATTTTTTGGAAGTTTTTTGGGTGGATTTTTCTTGTTTAATTTTTCTAAAATTTAGCACGAATTTATTGCAATCACAAGTTTGATGGACAACCATCTAAGTGCTCTAGGAATTTTCAAAGCACTGAATCCATATATACAATAAAAAAACTAGTTTAAATAATACAAATTAAGATTTCACTTCTTTTTTTCAGCGAAAGCAAGATTCCCACATGAAAACATAAAAAAATACACTAAACACAACTCCAATCACAAATCACAAATGTTCTATCCTTCGTGGGCCACTCATCAAAATGTGAACCTTTCTGCTATTGTTGATGCTACCAGTTTGTTCGAGTCCAAGAAGAGTCCGCAGGTGCAACGCTTAGCCCCCAACGAAGGCTCCTATAAAGAACAAAAATTAAATGCCCAGACTCCAGGGGTCTTCGATTTGATTCATTACCCCAGCCATAACTTTCTAGAAGAGCACACTCCGATCTTTACTGATCGAACCTCCGAATATTCTACAACATTACATCTGATCCGATGGTCATTTCCCAAAATCCTTTTAATGTCTGATCTGATTGCCAAGAATCTGAGCGACCAAAAGCCCTTCAGATCCAGTAGCGGTCCTTATCACACTGGAGAAAAGATCTTTGACCTGGGAAGAAACCAATCAAATGAATCCTCTGCAAGGATCATCCTCTCCCAGATCTCACTAGAACAAAACTCCGCGCATATCTTAAAAAAAAATTAGAAATAAAAAAATTCAGCAGGGCAGGAATCGTCAGCTCTAATACCATGTTAAGAGTATTGTACATAGAAAGTATTCTTTATATAATAATGGAGGAAGCTGAGTGTTCTATAAATAACTACAATAACTTGATAAATGCAAGTTTCAATATGAACTTACAATTCACCATATTTAGCTCATAGGTAAATGAAGCATTGGAAAACTCCAACAACACTTTGAAGAAAGCTTTCAAATTAAATTACTTAGGAGAATTGACATATTTTCCCTTAAAATGCCTTACAATTCTCCAAATTGCTTTGGAAATTAACATTTTTTCATTGAATATGCCCTACCATTTGGAGAATTGACATCTTTTATCTAAGAAAGCCTTAAAATTCAGTGTCATGTAAGCAAAATGATGCTTTAAAAGTGAATATCTTTGGAACATTGACATCTTTTCCCTGAAAATGCCTTATGATTTGGAGAAAGCATTCAAAATTTGAATTGCTTTGGAAAATTGCAATCTTTTCCCTGAAAATACCTTACCACTCTCTAAGTTGCTTCAGAGAATTGACATTTTTCACTGAAAATGCCTTATAATCTGGGGAATTGACATCTATTTTCTGAAAATGCATTTTTGCCAGAAAAAAAAAAATCAAACATGTTCTATTAAGGAAAATCCATGTTTAAATATGACTGATATACAACAAATATGAAAGTAGCATATCCATCATAATTGAGAGCACAAAATTATGCCTCAATATGTTAGAAATAAAAAAACATTGATGTAGGAAAAAACACTATATACTAAAAGCCAACATAACCATATCCAAAATACAAACTCCCACTAAAAAAATTGTATGGAGAAACATTCCATTGAATGAGAATGCATCTGAGCATAGATATTAGATGAGAGGGAATGATCTGATGTTGTGAATATATCCCTGGACATATACCAGATTTTAGCCAATGACACAAGATGATATTTATGACCCCCTTTGCACCAGACCATAGGAAATTTGCAATAATGGTGTTTATATGTTTTATGATAGCCCTGGGAAACATATATAAATGCATCCAATAAACTAATATATTCTGCACAACCAATTTAGCAGGGGTCAACCAACCACCCATTGACAGTCATTTGTGTGCCCAGGTTGATAACATACATTCAAACTTGTTTATTAACCGTTTCCAATCTGAAATGACATTTACATTATCTGTTAGGTTTCATCCTGAAGCCAAGGTAAGTGAATCCGTCCTCCAGAGGACTGGAATCCACCGAAAAAATGCCTGCAATGTCTGTAATTTTTCCCAGTTCGTAGGATGTGTGTATGAGCATAGACTTCAAACAGTTAATAAATAAACCAGATAGCCATTTGTGTGCCCAGATTGATAACCTACATTGATAGCCATTTGTGTGCCCAGATTGATAACCACCCATTGATAGCCATTTGTGTGCCCAGATTGATAACCTACATTCAAACTTGTTTATTAACCATTCCCAATCTGAAATGACATTTACGTTATCTGTTAGGTTTCATCCTGAAGCCAAGGTAAGTGAATCCGTCCTCCAGAGGACTGGAATCCACCGAAAAAATGCCTGCAATGTCTGTAATTTTTCCCAGTTCATAGGATGTGTGTATGAGCATAGACTTCAAACAGTTCATAAATAAACCAGAGGCGTCCCCAAATTTTGAGATAATGTGGAATAGATGCACACATTGTTCCGAGGGGAAGTCTTCGCCATCGTCTCAAACCTTCAAATACGGAACTATTTCTCATAACCTACAGATGCCAACTTCGCCTGGCCAAACTTCTGGTGTACCCCATCGAATTTCTGCTACCTTACCAACTCGTCATCGTCTCACACCCTCTGGTTCTCCGCTGGTTTCTTCGGTGAAGTATTTTCTCCTCAGCTCCGCCTAGCTATGGATTGGGCTACTCCTCTCTGCCTTACGCTATATATCCATCTGCACAGTCTTCGTTGGAAGCCATCATGATCAGCAGAGAATGGGGAGATCTCGATCTAACTATTTCCCAATGCTTAGAGCTTCTGCAAAGCGTTGCCTCCAGCTCTCATATATCACGTAAAGCCACTGAACGATGAATTTTTACCACCGACATCCATTGACGGAAAATGTTTCCATCCCTAAAAATGCATTACAATTTGGAGAAAGCCTTCAAATTGAATTTTTTCAGAGAATTGACATCTTTTGCCCTGAAAATGCCTTACAACTCTCTAATGGCATCAGAAAATTGACATAAATGAGTTACAATTATCAATTGGGATAATTGACATATTTTCCCTGAAAATGCCTTACAATTTGGACATAGCTTTCAAATTAAATTATTTCAGAGAATTGATATTCTTTTTGCTTTATAATTCTCTCAGTATTTTTTTCAGCAAGAAAAATACTTCTGGTTTATATAATGTACCAAGCCATATCACTTATAGAATTCAAAGCACTTACAGTAGTTCCAATTACATTTTCACGTGTTGAGTTGATATCAAAAAACTGCTTCATTAACATAGTTCTAGATCATTGCATTTAATAAGCTGAGAATACTCTCTCATTTTTCTTTCCAAATGGATCTTAAAAAAAAACTGTCAAAAAATACATTTAATTTCTTATCCCTTCACAGTTTGTTTCATTGAGTTTCCTGCTTGCTTTTGTTTTCTTTCCTTCCTGTTCCTGTTACAAACAAGCATTGTGATTCTTAACTAAAATTTACTTTACCTACCGTTCCCGGTCCAAAAGAGTTGTATAATTCATAGTGCATCTCCCCAAATCTGTTAGTCAGTCCTCTTTTAGATAATCTATCTGCTTCATTGTTTTTTTCTCTACACACATGGCAGAATGTTATAGAGGTGAAACTCTGCTTTAAAGCATGAACCCTTTCCAACCAATGAGTAAGATAACCTGGATTTAATTGAGTTCCCTTGTTCATATGATCAATAATGACCTTTGAATCTCCAAATACCCAAAGCTCCTCCAGATAGAGTTGATTGGCGAACCATAACAAACCCCACAAAGCTAAGATTTCAGCCCTCATGTTAGTTCCTCTTCCCCCGTTCCAACAGATTTTATAATGGCAATCCATAGATATCATGAGCCAGGCACCACACCCAAAGCTCTGAACTTGTGAGGCACCATAAAAAAAACCAGCTGGATAGTGTATTTCAAAGGGCCGCAATCTCTTCGATGCTTCACATGGTGGTTTCTGCTTCAACTTCAACATTTCCAATGAGCAAAATATCTTAACACATATATTATGAGGGGTACAAGGCTGCCCTTCAAAAATCATCTTGTTCCTTCCACACGAAATATACCAATGAAATAATATAGGAATGGATTTTAGGTGTTTCCCCCTCTGAAACCACCACTGAATACAATCCACCGTGGTCTCGAATCGGTTGCTTCAAAAAGGAGCATAGTATATTGAGTGCCTCTTGTGCAAATGAAAAACTGTAAAATCGGTGATTGTTATCTTCCTCTTGTTCCCTACATAATAAACAAATTTCAGGCCCCTGCCACCCTTTCCTTTCAAGGGTTCTCCATGTCAAGTTTTTATTTTTCCATACTAGCCATATTAGAATAATCATTTTAACATGTACATTGACATTCCACATTAATTTGAACCAGCGGTCAGGTTCGTCTCCCAATACTCTGTCCATCAGTACGTTATAAGCCTCGTCTCCACTTCTGTTGCTTCCCAAGTAACTCTATCTCCTCCAACACTCTTTTGCCAACCCAGGTATTTTATGGAGGTTATATAATTATCCCATTCCTCCTTTTTTATTTCCTCCAATCCCATTTCCATATATGTCATCCATCTCGGAATGTCATTTTCCCATTCCTTTATTATCTAACTCATGAAAAATAAGCCTCTATGATTAATTTGTTCAATGCTCTCTCTGCTTAGAATTAGGTTCCATCCATATCCAAGAATCTGCTAACTTCCAATCAGAATCTTGTTTCCATTTACAAAAGACCATTTGAGATACTCTTTGAATATGGGCCAGCACTTACTAAATCATTTCCAAATATTTGATCTGCTCTTTACTTCTTCCCATCCCAAGATAAGGATATCCTCTGTATTCCTCTAAGCAAGGTATTTTTGACTTGTAATATCCTTCCATAAACCTTCCGTGGTCAAGCACCTCCAAATTGATTTAAAGATGAGGGATATGCCGAAAGTTTTAACCTCCAAAATACCCCATCCTCCCTTCTCTTTTGGCATTGTGATACACTCCAGACGAGTCAGATGAATGGTTTTCCGCTCTTTTCCCCATTCCAAATGAATCTAGAAATAACCTTTTTAATCTCTTTCATCATCTTGTTTGGAATTAAATAGAGATGAGCCCAATATACAGTATACTTTTGTAATACCGCTTGAGTCAAAATGAGTCTTCCCCCCCTCGATAAACACCTATTTGAC
The DNA here is from genome assembly GCA_034641835.2 of Pinus albicaulis. Classification (NCBI taxonomy): domain Eukaryota; kingdom Viridiplantae; phylum Streptophyta; class Pinopsida; order Pinales; family Pinaceae; genus Pinus; species Pinus albicaulis. The sequence continues at coordinate 1,249,623,503 of CM076580.1, forward strand.
CAGTTGTAGATCTTATTATGGAATTTGGCAACAAGCCATTTCCAATCATCCACAATGTACTTTGATGGCTTCATCCTTAAGCCCAGATAAGTCAAGCCCTCTCTGAGTGGTGCAATGTTGAAATTGAAATAGGCCCCCAATTCTTTAAAAACCTCCACATCACCCTCAGCATGGTATATACAAGATTTTCCTATACTTATCAGCGTACCAGTTGTTTTGCTAAATCCGTTTAGGATCTTTTTGAGCTCCTCCTAGCTGCTTCTCTTCATTGACTCGAAGATCGGGACATTATCAACGAATAGGTTGTGTGTTACAACCTTCCTCCTATAGACTTCAACACCTTTAAAGCTCCCCACCTCCAATGCTCTCTTAATCTTCATACTTAGAGCGTCCATAATCAATATAAAGAGGAGGGGAGATAAAGCACAACCCTGTCTCAAACCCTGTCCAGGATGAAAAAAACTTGACACAATTCCATTTATTAAGACTGCCATAGATGTATGGGTGATACGATCCATAATCCATCCCAGCACCTCCCTGTCAAGGCCTATTTTAAACAGAACCAATATTAAAAATTTCCTATCCACTCTATCATAGGCCTTGTTTAGATCAATTTTCATAACTGCAACATTCAATTTCTTTGCCTAAATAGAGTGTAAAACTTCTTGGGTAACAGCGACAGCATCGTGGATACTTCTATCCTTGAGAAAACCAACATGTTCCATCGTGATATACTTTGACAGTACTCCTTTCATTCTCTCAGCAATAATTTTAGAATTAATTTTATATAATGTATTGCATAAGGAAATTGGTCTATAGTCATCAAATGTAATCTTACCTTTCCTCTTTGGAATCAATGCAAGAAAGGTCGAGTTGATTGCCCCATGTATCCTCCCTAATAACCTGACCTCTTCCACCATCTCTGTGATGTCAATGATAAATTCCTCAAAAAAATGGAGGAAGAAATCCAAGGTCCAACCATCCGGACCTGGACTCTTGTCCACTGCGAATGATTTCAACACTTTCTTGATCTCCTCTGGGCTTACCTTTTCTTTTTTTAATTTGACAATTCCTCCTCCATGAACATTGCCGAGTATTCCTCTATGAATTCCATCTGCACAGCAATGTCCACGTCCTCTTGTTTTTCATATATATTCCCAAAGGAGTTCACCGCCGCCCTCTTTATTCTCTCCGTTGTGCAGATAGATTCTCCCTTAGCCTCAATATTCCATATTGCATTAATGCTCTTTCTTCCAGAAGCAAATTTGTGGAAAAATTTGTGTTTTTATCGCCGCATTGAAGCCATGTGGCTCTGCTTTTCAATCTCTATGATTGCTCGTCAATAAGAAGATGTTGTCTGTATTCATCTTCTAAAGACTTTAATTTTTCCCAGTAATCTGATGATTGCTTTCCTTCCTTTACATCCTTTAAAATCATTGACCTTTCCATCCTTATGGCTCTAATCCTGTCTTTCATTTTTAATTTTTGCCCCTTTTCCAATTTTCTAACCACTTTCTTCAAACTCCTCAATATGTTTGATAAATAGGGCATGGCAGAAATGCCTTCCATCCTCTTGTGTTCTTTTAGATATTCCTTGATCAATACATTAAAGGATTCAATTTCCAACCAAGTTCTATTAAATTTGAAAGGATTACCTTCTTTCCTTTCTTCAAACTCCCAACTGATAGATATCGATACTGTTAGGTCCTCTGCTTGAGCCATTGTTTTCTCCATTTTTGTTCTTAGATCATTGTTTATTACTATCCTATCAATCCTTTTCCCAATGAACTCACTACCTTTTCTTCCATTGATCCACGTTGGACAGTTTTTAGTGAATGTATAATCACTTAACTCGATAGTCAATAATATCCCTTTTATTTCATTTGCCAAAGGATCCGTTATGCCTTTCTTCCCCCATATTTCATTATCACTCGGAGTGCAATTGAAATTGCCTGTGATTAGTAGATTTTGTAGGAAGAGGATGCCACTGTCCTCCATCTTCTTCCAGAATGCTAATCTATCTGAATAAGGAGCATATACATTAATTAAGTGAATCCTATGGAGAAAACCTCGGAAGTAGCCCGTTGGAAGGATGCCACTGAAGAAACTGAAAGCCCTCAAGGATGCCCATCTAGGATCCCATAAAGCCACCAGCCCTCCAGAGCGACCCTCGGCGTCTATATCTACCAAATGCCAATTTGGTTGCATTGCACGGAAATATGCAATAGAACAATCAGCAGAATTCATAGATTCCTGAATAAATATAATATAAGGTTTACATTAAAAAAAAAAAAAAAAATTAACAGACAAGTACTTGTCCCGACCCCCCCAGACCTCGCAAATTTAAAGAGACAAGCTTCATAATGGGTTCTCAGACGCTGGGTTCAATGCTCTAAGGACCCGACCAATAGCTAGGGAGACCGGTACAACCCTAAAGGTTCCATCCGGTGTAATGTCTTGGATAGCCGAGATTTGAGCCATCTTGTTCTTCCCTTTTGGCTTAGCCTTTCCCCTTCTTGTTGTTACATTTGATCTCGATGCTGGACTGATAACAATTGTTGGTGACGATGGTCTACCCGTGTCCACCATCAATGGCTTTAGAATTTCATCGTGATCCATCATCAAAAATTCGAGATCACTCCCAATGGAGTTCCTCAGGGATGGTGTGGCCTCTGTGACCACTTTAGGGGATCCCAATTCAAGTGTCAAAGAATCTCCAAGGATGCACTTCTCCGCAGACTTCTTAGAGGGGGACAACTGAGTGAGAGGATCCGCAGTATTAATCACAGGGTGTTCCATAATATTAACCAGGTTTCGACTACCACCCAAATTCATTTTATGTCTCATACCCCTGGGAATAAAAGGCGTAAACCCCCCCTGTGACTCCCATCCCCTGAGGATAAAGGGGTATTTGACATTGAAATCCCAAGGTTATCATGCAAGCCCAAATTTATATTATTGATATCACTATCAACTGAATAAGAGTGACCGTGTTCTTGAAACTTACCCGGATTCTTAGCAGTACCACCAATTCCAAATTTATCTGGATGGCAAGTGCGTGAAACAGAAAGAGCTTGTTCCGAGCCGCCCACAGACCTCGTTCCCTTTGCATTATCCCGCCACCTCGAGCAAGTCTTCATCAAGTGTCCTATTGCGTGACATAGATGACACCTAAAAGGCATCATCGAATAGTCAATAGCCTGTCTGTGGATCACCCCATCCCAGGCTAGGTCGATATGAGTCGACAACCCTCCAGCGAATGGAGCCTCCACTAGCACGCAGGCAGCCCGCTTGTCATATCCTCCAAATCATTTTGGATCCACATACCTACACCTACCTATGCTATCACCTATCGCCACTAGTACCTTCGTGCTCCAAAATTGCAGTGGAAGCCCATATAATTTGACCCACACCAAATGGTTTACAGGTGCATTTAATCGAGGGTGGAAACCAACGTCCCAACGGTGTAATGCCAAAAAGCATCTACCACTGACCCAAGTTCTGCCCGAGACTTCTACAGCATCTTCATCCTTAATAAGGTGGAAATAGTACCACCCATGTTCCATTTTGCTCACTCTCGGCTTGTATCCTAATAATTTCTCCCAAGCTCCAAGCAGCCATTCTATTAAATCTATCTTCCCGTGACTTTCAAATTTCCTCCTCCCTATCAACCCTCTGTTTGTTAAGCTTTCGATGCGTTTCCACATAACATCGCATCTAAAACTTAACAGGCGGCAATCCTCACCCTGACGGAATGACTTCTTTGCAGCACCCTGATTGTTTTCAACATTGAGAGATTTGCAGGGCTTCGAACCTTGGGTAGCACAGGAGACTGGTCCAGGGGTTCATCGCAAAAATTTGCAGAATGTGATAACAGTCGGATAGGATCCTCAGGATTACTATACCTCTCTACCTCTCCACCATCCGCTCACTGAAAATGCTTTACAATTTGGAGAATTGAAATCTTTTCCCTGAAAAAACCTTTAAATTAAGAGGAGAAAGACTTCAAATTGAATTGCGGGGAAGAATTGATATATTTTCCCTAAAAATGCCTTCCAATTCTCCGAATTAAGTCCAAAAATTGACATTTTTTCACTGAAAATGCCTTACAATTGAAGAATTGATAGCTTTTTCCTGAAACCCCCTTAAATTTAGTGTCGTGTAGACAATTTTTCACTGAAATGCCTTTCAATTTGGATGAGAATTGACATCGCTTCGCAGAAAAAGCTTTAAAAAGTTGGTAGATTGATATCTTTGGGTTGTTTACCGACGTAACAGATAGTTTGGCTTGTAAGTTTTTTTGCTAAAATCTAATAAAAAAAATTCAGAGAATTGACATCTTTTGCCCTGACAATGTCTTACAATTGTATTAATAGCTTTGGAAAATTGTCAATTTTTTCACTGAAATGCATTATAACTTGGATAATTGACATCTTTTCCCTAAAAATGCCTTACAATTTGGACAAAGCCTTCAAATTAAATTATTTCAGAGAATTGACATTTTTGCCATACAATACTCCAAATTGCCATGGAAAATTGACATTTTTCACTAAAAATGCCTTACAATTTGGAAAATTGACATTTTTTTTTTCCTGAAAAGGTGTTAAAATTAAGTGGAGAAGCCTTCAAATTGAATTGCTGGGAAGAATTGATATATTTTCCCTGAAAATGCTTTACAATTCTCCGAATTAAGTCCAAAAATTGACATTTTTTCACTGAAAATGCCTTACAATTGAAGAATTGACAGCTTTTTTCTCAAAACCCCTTAAAATTCAGTGTTAGACAAATTTTCACTAAAAATGCCTTACAATTTGGATGAGAATTGACATCGCTTCCAAGAAAAAGCCTTAAAAATTTGGTAGATTGATATCTTTGGGACTATAGGTTTTTGCTGGAATCTAATAAAAAAATTCCAAAAAATCTAAACAATCAAGTAGTTGGAGTGTTTGAATCGTTTTGTTGATGATAGAAATAGATTCAGCACCATCAAACACCCCTAGACATCTGAATCTTGAAATTTAATAGTCGTAATTCAAATTTTCAAACAATTTTGAATGAAAATTTTGTTACCAAAATTTCTGAATTATTTTGTAAGCTTTTTAAAACTACTAAATACCTTTTCCCTGAAAAAGCCTTAAACATGTGGAAGAGTGATATTCTTTTACCTGAAAAGGCTTTAAAAAATCAATGTCATGTAGACAATATGGAAAATTGACATTTTTCACTTAAAATGCCTTAGAATTTGGATGATTGACATCTCTTCCTTGAAAATGCCTTACAAGTCTCCAAATTTCTTCGGAAAATTGACATCTTTTCACTAAAAATGCCTTTCTTCAGAAAATCGACATTTTTTCACTAAAAATGCCTTACAATTTGGAGAATGACATTTTTATCAATATCTTGATGACAAATTTTCACTAAAGTTGGAAAATTAGTAACTCTTTTTTCACTAAAAATGCCTTTCCTCGGAAAATTGACATTTTTTCACTTAAAAAATGCCTTACAATTTGGAGAATGACATTTTTATCAATATCTTGATGACAAATTTTCACTGAACTTGGAAAATTAGTAACTCTGCCCTGAAAAAGCCTTAAAATTCAATGTCCTGTGGACAATTGACATATTTTTCTTGAAGAAACCTTAAAATTTAGTGTCCTGGACATAATTTTCCAATGAATTTGCAGAATTGATATCTGTTACTGAAAACACCTAATTTTTTTGGAAAAATGACGTCTTTTCCCTGAAAAAAACCATAAAATTAAATGTCATGTAGTAGAAGATATTTCGCTAAATTTGAAGCATTTATATCTGTTCAATGAAAAAACCTAAAAAATTTGGAAAGATTACATATTTTCCATGGAAAAACCTCAAAATTCAGTGTCGTCTAGTAGACAAATTTTCAATGAATTTCAACAACTGATATCGGTTCCCTGAAAAAGAAAAAAGAAAAAACCTTCGAAATTTCACGGTTCACGGATCAAAAAAAACCTTCAAATTTTCACGGTTCACGGACCAAAGAAAAAACCTGAAAATTTTGGAAAAATAACATATTTTCCATGGAAAAATCTCAAAATTCAGTGTCGTATAGTAGACAATTTTTCAATGAATTTGATCAACTGATATCGGTACCGTGAAGAAAAACAAAAAAAACCCTTAAATTTTTCACGGTTCACGGGCAAAATGATTAGAGTACTATACAGTACCGCGTTTTTCTCCTATTCTTCTTCCTCTCATGCCGCAGATCGAACTCGCGACCTCTGATCAAATCGCTATTTCGACAACCAAGAAGTTAGCAAGGACCGCGGCGATCTATAATTAGTATTTTTAACTCTGTATATAAATTTTTTAAATTCCAAGGACCTTCTTCTTCTGTTGGCTGCTCATCAAGCGAACTAAAATCCTTATTTTTATTTGACGGCTATTTAAATGCTCCATGTCCCTAGATATTTAGAAAGGACTTTTTTTGAAAAGTTCACCATAATTCCAATTTAATATCTTAAAAATTAATTTATCATAATCATACAAAAAGTAGAATATTATTTTAATAAAAGCAAGAGTGTTATTAGTGGATATAATATTTATCATATAAAAAAAAAAAGACAATATTATCTCTTAAGAAAGAACACATGCTCTTAACCATTATACCTACTCAAACTATAAATTAATGGATATAAATTTTTATTATTATTCAATCAAAATAGGTGAACATAAACTTTCTAAGAAATTTAAGATGGTTGCTCAAATATAATAGGGACTTTTTATATTTTGGTATTGCATACTGCAATATAATAAGTAATTATGAGCATTTTTTCTTATTGGACATACTATAATTATTTGGGTTTAAAAATTGGGGTGGTTTTTCTTTTATTTATTTTTTAAATAAACAATTCTTAACACTATATATAACTAAAAAATTTCATCACATTGGGTTTATTGGTTTTATATACTCTATTATAGGAGTAGTTTATGTTTATGTTTTGATCATTGTCAAACTTTGTTCTTGTAACTTATGTGAGTATTAACTATGTTTCATAAACAGTTAAGGATGGGTTTGATATTAGATTTTGAGTTTTTTTTGTCTAATTAGTTTGTATATTGCTTTTTAATTGTTTTTTTTTAATGTTTAATATCAACAAAATTGAAGGAACTTTATTGTTCATGTTTCAAATTTTCACAAATAATTTTGATGGGTCCCATGCTCATTTAAACAATTTCATAATATTTCAAGCCAATGTGACATAAATATGTCAAAAATATATATATATAATTGAGACAATAAGTGGTAGCGCTAGAGAATACCACATGGTAACATAATGAATCTTATGTGGTATGCCAATGAACATTTTGCATTGAAATTTGTCAAAATTCTTATCCTTTCAATTTGAATGGAACTTTACTGGGCTCCATAATATTTTAGGTCCACCTAAGCAAACAAATTCTACCCTTAATGTGTTATCAATATAAATAAGTTGTTTCCTAGTCCCAATTGCACTTTACACTATTTTAAGCTTGGGAGGAGATGTGAAATAGAGCCCTTGTGTTCTCAAAACGAATGATCCCTGTATTCTCAGATGGTGTTCCTAATGGCTATGTTGATATGTTGGTTCAATTATTCACTTATGATCCAATTCGACTGCCTCTAAAAGATGAACCTCTTCATATGCTTTATAATCGCATGGCACTTGAGAGGATTTGGGAAACCAAACACAATACTTCCAATCTATACACCTACCAGCCCTTCACCAATAGCAATGTTGTCCCCTAGGTTGAGCCGAGGTAACATATATGTCCATAATTCTTGAGAACAGAACCCAAAAACTAACTCTAGGTCTTAAAGCTATATCTGAATACGCCAACATCTTAAGCATGTGAGACATGGAGAATCTCTTGAATGAATTTAGCTTTCATTATCAAGATTCGTTCAATTTCCATTATTGAGGAGAGAATGGGAAACATTATGCAGAAAAGTACTAGGATGGCATGTGCAAGGAATTGAATTTGCTTTGTCTTCATTGCCAATACAAGGATTAAAACAAGGAGACATTTTTTTCAATCAAGGGATATGAATTATTGTTCAACATAATCGATAAACTCCTTAATTTATGTAATATAAAGCTTTATCAAAGAATTTGGTTGATAATGATTTGAAACATTTAGATGTGTCTCTTATTAAGAACCGCATTTATGTATCCAAAGTAAATAGAGTTTTGCTCATGGTGATTGCCCTGGAATCTTATGAAAACATCCTAGAAATGGGGTTCCCATCTTGCTCTCTAGATGGTGTGATTGGATACCAACATCGTAGCGCTTCTAAGTCAGGGCAAGTGGCGACCATATGATTTGGAATTTTACACAACGCATACGTTGGTCTTGTCCACGGAGAACAGATGGGGGTAACTAAGGGTTCCCCGATTGGTCATTTTTCAGCTGACAAAAAGAGGATGGATCTACTCATCAGATCTTCCTGAGTTGTTGAGCTATTCATGGATTCGATGTCCGAGCCATCTTCTTGGGAGAGGAAAACTATGGCCGATCGCATACAAGCTAGCGCTGCACAAAATATAGGGACATAGTGAGCATCCAAGACTTCAATGTCTATAAGGACCATCTTGTCGGCTAAGCAAACCGGGATGTTTTGGTAGAGACCGATGAGGGCTGAAGGGTGTCCATCGTATGGTCTGAGCGTGATGTATGATGGATTTAGTTCAGGAGACCCTAACTTTTGTCAGATGTTCTTTGACATGATGCATGTGGATGCACCCTCATCAATTATACATTAGTGGATGGAGATGTTTTGAACTAACACTAGTATCTGAAAGACGACCATTGGAGGAAGCCTAGTGGTGGATTTGTCTAAATTGAAAGCTATTAGGGCGAATCAACGGGGTCGATGGCACCTAACATAGAAAGTAAGGCTTTCCTTTTCTTTGGGCATGATTGTAATACCTCCAAAGCTGACATGGCAGCGAGAGATTGAGCTAGATCATCCATGATGCTATAGTTATGGGCTACTTTGGAATGGTTTCTTGTCCGCCTAGTTGGTCCCTCGACCATTTTTGGAAAAGTTTCAATAGGCATCTTTGATATGGTCAAAGGTGTTGTTGGTGCACTTGTACTATCCCCTGACAAGTTGGTGTCTAGAGGGGTATCGTAATTTCAGTTCCGTGTCTGAAAAAACATTTCTTCGCCAGTCATGTAGATTTCATGGCTGTTTTTTCGGAATCGTCGGGATTTTGTTGCTAAGTTCTAGCTGTCACTTGGTGGGGGAAAGGCTCCTGCATAACTACTTTCCGCTGGGAGGATCCCCCTTGTCCCTGGTTACCTTGAAGCTTCTTTAGCTCAGGGAGGTCGGTACAGTGATGAGTGTAATGGTTGTACTCACCACAGATTGAACAAGAGTGGTTTGTCTGAAAATTTTCCCTCTTGTTTTGCCTTTGGGGGTTACTTGGTTCCTGGTTTTGATTTCGGTTAGAGTTGCCTCCGGCCTAAGATCGCGAAGGGTGTTCTTGATTGTTGCCCCATTGTCTTGGATTTCCTTTAGGCTTGTTTTTTCCTTTTTTTTAGCCGCATTAGGAGGATAATTTGGATTCTCCTCATTGTATGGTTGGTGCGGTTGAACTTGGGAAGGTTGCACAAAGTTCACCTATGCATTATTCTGCATATGTGGGTTTTGTGCTGGGGACTGGGCATATTGTGGTCCTTGTCCCTGGTTTATAAATAGTTGTTGGAGGGAAGCTCTTCCGTCAGCATGTCTAATTGCATATTGGGTCCCCTGAGCCAGAGGATACGGACCTCCCTGCTGATGGAGATACGATGACACCCTATTAGTCACATTTTGCGAAGGTGCATAATGACTTTGATAGCTGGGTTGCGGTATGTCCTAAGTAGAATCATATGCGTAATCAGGGTATGGAACGTTGCTGCTTAGGTGATTTTGGGTCAATGACCCAATCAAACCATCTGCGGAGTTCGATGCGCCTGGAAATTATTTGTAAGTTTGCAGGTACAAGGTATTAGGCAGGATACTGTAAATATATCCTGACTACATATAGATCAGCTCGAGTTGTTGGGCCTTACTAATGGCGTCCTCTTCGGATATGGGATTTTGTTGCTTCACATCCTTCAAAATATTTACAGTGAGAGTTTTCAGGAACATGTATAACATAACTCAATCGTCGAGTTTGGCTTTGCACAAACTACGACGTAGTCACCATTTGTGGAGATGGTCTGAGATATGGATGATGGGTGTTTACCTAAAGTGGATCAGTGATTCCATTCTAGAATTGTGGTGGATGGGTAGCTGAAAATAGGTCAGGAATGTAGTAGCGAGGGTGCTAAAGGTTCCATGTGTAGGATATGGTTGCTACACATACCATTTCGCGACTATTCTGATTAGGGTGCGTTGAAATAGTCTTAGACAAGTAGTATCGTCAATGATGTTGTTCGACGAACACCACAGGTGGAAAGTCATAACACGATTTCTGGGGTCTTCTGCTTGCTTCCCTTCGAACTTTGGAATGTCTGAAGGGAGCTTCGTGGGAATGAGAGGCCATGTAGGGTTGTGTGCAATGGGATTGTTTGTCAACTTAGTTAAATATGGTAAATTTCACGAAGCTAAGAAAGGTGGCTAAGAGTTTGTAGCCATTGCAACTTGTGAAAACACAGTATTTTGGTTAGGTATAGGGTTTGTATGTGACGTGCCCTACTGTGAGTTCACCTGAATTCTCTAATGGGTAGCACTCCTTTGTCCCCTAAGGGTTGTGGGAGGAGTGGTATGCGATGACCCTGTGGGGGTGTTCACCGGTGTGGCATTGGGTGACCGACGAGGGTTCCCAACTAATGATGCCCCAATAAAGGATGAACGAATAAGGGTGGTAGTGTTCCGTCTTTGACGCCTAAATGGAGAAAGACGTGGAACCCCTCCTGGTAATGGGGGGAGGTCCAAAAGGTGTCTAGATCAATGAGGTCCCGTTGGGTCCATTCTGGCATCATCTAGGTATGTTTTTGGAAAATTTTGAGAGGATAGAGATTACAATCAAAGAAAAAATTAGATTGCATACATAAAACAAAGCGAAAATAAAAAATAAATTTTCCCTTTAGATTAATCCTATGTGACTAGTCAATAAAAAAATATGGTTTTTTGTTATTTTTTCGTATGATACTCAAATCCTAGAAGACCTAAATCGTACTCACATGCTCAAATGTAACTGAGCCTTAAGAAGATATCTTGCAAATGCTGGGGCAACGTCCTGAAAGAGCTGGCGACGCCTCCAATCAACTGAAGAAAATCAACCAAGGTAAGGGTAGAGGATCCAGTGCTTTCCTGCACCATCACCTATATGGAAGGATGCCCTAATTTTGGTCACTAGGTACTGTCGTTCCACGTGAGCATTCGAGTCTTGGGCTTCTTGGTAATTCAACTACCAGTACCGAGTATTAGATGGGTCGGGTAGCCCCGAATAATACCGCAGGCACTGGGCCTAAGCCTAACCCCCGCTGAATCGGGTCTTTGTCGCGCTCGAGTTTTCTTTGCTGTAAGCGAATAGACGGATTTAAAAATTCCCTAAATAATCAACTTCTATGTTTCAATATGTAAACTGACTAAGCCAGCTTATTGGATTCCTATCCCCTTGGTCCCAACTTAATCTATAACTTCTTTTGTGGCCCCTGTGGGGAGAGTTTAATGTGTTTAGTTAAGTTAGTTTTATGTGGCTTTAATTCACTTAAGGTATGAATGTGTGTGAACAAGAGGTGAACAAGCGTATAGTTTGAACATGTAGATATGCATCGATCCTTTTCAAAATCCTCTATTTAAACTAGGTTTGGTTGTTTCTTGCCCAAAAGTAAAACATGTGCGGATGTGGGCCGCTTACAATACTTCCTAGTTAATCTAATTGATCTATTATAGGGAGATGGTGAATTATGAGTAGAGAGTGTTCATATGCTTGCCTTGGATCACCCATGTGTGAAAATGCAGCAAATATTACTTCCTCTTCTAAAGATAATTCGATCTCGGTCTCAAATCCTAGTGCCAAAAATTGAACTAATATTAATGACTTTCAACTAGGAAAATGAAAAGAAAAAAATTGCTTATGGTGTGTCTTTGTGAAGCAACAGTAAGAATAGGATGAGGGCCCTAGCTTGTTGAAGCTTTTTGTGTGAAATAAAGTGAACAATCACAATGTTGTAAGATGCGGATATATGGTGCACTATGTTTGGTTGTTCTTTTCACGAAATAAACAATGTGTGGATAATGGGCCGCCTACAACTTGTCATATTTAAACTAAATGTTTGCACTATAGGGAGATTGTAAAGTATCAAGAGAGAGCGTTCATATGCATACTCAGGGTCACCGTTAGGTGCAAGGGCGGCAAAGATTACTTGCTTTCTTTTGGTATTTTAATCCTGGTCCCGAAATCCTAATGAAAAAAATTAAAACTTGATTTAATGCAAGAATTTGAAAACTAACTAAAGATGTGTAGACTTGGGCCACTTACTCTTTGTTAATTAACCTATGTGTTTGATATCTACTATCAATAATCAGCTTATTTAGATGACATGTGTGGATATGGGCCACGTTTCTTATCTCCTAATTAAAGTAGGTGAGTATATCATAGTAAACTAAAAATTAGAATAATGCACTAGCTACACTAAAGTTAAGCTAACACATATGTCTACTAGTCAAGAAATATCAAGAGTGTAAAGCCAATTCAAAGAGCACATACAAAACAGTTTGATATATGTTTTGATTTTAATTTAATTTGTACATGTTTTGATTTTAATTTTAAAATTAAATTACTACTCTACAAATATTTAATGTTAACTAATAATTCTAATTCTTTTAAAATAAAAATAATGTTATTGATAATAATAATATTATTATTAAAGGAGCCACAATTTTTTTAAGAAGGTAATGAGAATTCAGACATAATTTTATAAATATTGATGATTTAAAAAAAAAAATCCAAATTACAACAATTTTTTCCCATATCATACTATTGGCCATTATGATAAAAAGAATTGATACCACCCATATTTAATATTTGATGTTATTTATAAAATTAAAATTAAATATTATTAATATAATGAAAAATGAAAATTTAGCCCAAATTTAAAAATAGATTCTCATTCTACGTTTATTGAGATGTCATGTGACAAACTTATAAATGTAAAGATTTGATCTGTAGTTTTATTGATATGGATCGGAAATACAAACAATTTTTTCTCTGATTTTTTTCACAAACTAGGAAGGTTTTCCAAACACATCTCTTCGTGCAACATAAGTGTTTTGCTCCAAATTTCCTATTCATTAAAATAAATAAGACAACAGATTAGCGACAGTGCAAAGTGATTAACAAATTAGATACTTGAGACTAATAAACTAATGGGGCGAAAAGGGAAAATTATGAAAAACAGATCACAAAAATTATGAAAGATGCCAACTGTACTTGCAAAAAAAACGAGACATAGGAATGTAATTTTCTTCCCTCGTTTTGGATTCAGTTGCGGGTCTCCCCGAAAAGGCAATTCAATCAAATGAATTTAAGGCGATGCGAACCGTACCTGCTAAAAAACAAGACGTAGGAATGTAATTTTCTTCCCTCGTTTTGGATTCAGCTACAAGTCTTTCTGAAACGCAATCCAATCAAATGAATTTAAGGCGTCGGGAAGTAGATAACACTCTTTACCTCCAATTCCCTACAAATTCCCTCTAATTCTCTGAAATATCTGGAGAGACCTGCGAGCTTCTGGTAACTTCGGATAGAGGCAGAGACCCACGAGCATCCATGGACTTAAAACCCTGCAAATTTCCTCGAGTAGAAATAATAGATTAGAGTTTCACTGTCTCTGAAATCTCTGGAGAGACTCGGGGAGCTTCTAGCAGCTGATGAATATGGAAAAGAGAAGAAGTTATTAGGTTAAGACACTGATAAAAACTAGTGAAAACAATATATTTTCCTGAAGACTTTCGGCCATGTAAAAACAAGTATGGCATGGCATGCCATAGACATACTCATTAGTACTCTTAAGAGTATTAATAAGCGAATAACCCATAATTTATTGGTTGCCAAATATTTTAGCAGTGAAGTAAATCTCCTCCAGCGAAATGGGCTCACCCACATCCTTGTCATTATCCCCAGTGAACATGCGAGGGTAATTATGAATAAAATCCAACGGATATCGTTGCTCATGGCCTCTCGACCCTGAAAAAAACTATCAAAGTAATTTATAGGCTCCATGTGGATATCCGATGTTTAAGAAATTTTCTTTCTTGATCAATCAATAATCTCCCAAATGGTATGAGTAAAATTTTATGGGAAAATTTGGTATCAATGTCCACACCCTGAATCCATATGGCGCAGCAAGGAAGTCTATTTTGTACCTGTGGAAGATATGAATGTCCGTCGACATCTAGACCTTATCACCTGTTACTTTGCTTTCTCGTACCCATAAAAACACACACAATCTTATATTAATGAAAACAGGGGATGGTTACATATCTTATTTTTGAATCAAATGACAAAATCCGACCAGAAGGACATTGTAAGTTGTCCAGCGAAAGTAGGAAAAACAAAAACCTTCTCCATTGCCAAATTAAAAGACTCTCATAATCAAATATAAAAAAACCTCCGCTTGAGAGAGCCCAAACCCAAAAGAGCCCAGATCAGAAAAAGATCTAGAATGCAATCGAACTGGATCAAATCATAGTATCTGAGGAGAACTCGTGAAAGTGGATCGAACCAAGAGAGGCAGAGACTTCGCTTTTTGACAAAATATCAACCTCTCGTACCCATCTAACCACTACAAATCCCATACTGAAAAATCCAAATCCTAGTATAACCAACGAATGTCTCAGTACATTAGCGACTCTTCATCGTCTCAAAACTTCAAATACGGAACCTTAGCGACTCGTCATCGTCTCACACCGCTAGTTCTCCGTTGGTTTCTTCGGTGAAGTATTTTCTCCTCAGCTCCGCCTAGCTATGGATTGGGCTACTCCTCTCTGCGTTACGCTATATATCCATCTGTATAGTCTTCGTTGGAGCCATCATGATCAGCAGAGGATGGGGAGATGTCGCTATAACTATTTCCCAATGCTTAGAGCTTCTGGAAAGCGTTGCCTCCAACTCTCATATATCACGTAAGGCCACTGAACGGTGAATTTTTACCACCGACATGCATGGACGGAAAATGTTTTCATTCACTAAAAATGCCTTACAATTTGGAGAATGACATTTTTATCAGTATCTTGATGACAAATTTTCACTGAACTTGGAAAATTAGTAACTCTGCCCTGAAGTAGCCTTAAAATTCAATGTCCTGTAGACAATTGATATATTTTTCTTGAAGAAGCCTTAAAATTTAGTGTCATGGAGACAATTTTTGCACTAAATTTGCAGAACCGATATCTGTTCCATGAAAAAACCTAAATTTTGGAAAAATGACATATTTTCCCTAAAAATAAATATAAAATTGAATGTCATGTAGTAGAAGACATTTCGCTAAATTTGAAGCATTTATATCTGTTAAATTAAAAAACCTTTAAAATTTGGAAAAATGACATAAAAATTAAATGTGATGTAGTAGAAGATATTTAGCTAAATTTGAAGCATTTTTTCCAGAAGGAAAAAAACGTTGTTTTATATATTAAAATATGCAAAACAGTACATGATATACACGATGATACAGTGCATAGCAACACTGTACAAATAGCACAAAATTATAGAGCATAGATGATACAGTGTGATACAACATATTAAGCCCCATATACACCAGCAGAGAGTAATTGACGAAGGAAAAAAGATTATGATGTGTCCACAAATTATATCAAAAAGATTGGCACCATAAAACTAACAGTCCATAATGCCACTACTTATCTAGGAGCCAGAGTAAACCTGTATCTTGACCTCAGTCCGAATACAAAGGCCACCTCTGTCCAGAAAGAGAAGAGAAACAGAAATGGCCGCACATGAATTGAGATGGAAAAACCGGCTCTTATGCCCCATCCGAAGTATACATCCAGGAAAAGGAGTACGAGAGGGTAACAACCTCGCTTGTATATTATGTATCATCCAAAAACTGGCACGCTTGCACCTGTAAAAGAAAGTATATATAAAATCTGGCTCGCCTGCAGGAGGAAGATATCATCCGGATTGTGACGGCCCACGGAATTTACCATAGCAGCAAACGAACCGGGGCATATAGATGAAATAGAAAAAAAAGGGCATGATACCATGATAAGAAGTCTCATGCAATAAAAAGAATTCCAGCATGGTCTCCCTTAGCAAATCATTAAGGCGAAAGAGTATAGAGGATTCGCCCATGCCCCTTAAATAGAAGGAGAGAATGAAAGTCATTTGGAGACCCCTGGCGGGTCGCCAGCACCAAGCACCCTGAGATCAGCAGCAGAATAAATTGGAACCTCCCTGAGGTCAAGGAGTTCATCCCGGAAAATGGATCTTGTTTTCGGCCTCCCTCTAAAATGTCTGGATGCAGACTTCGTTTTTTTCCTCACCGTAATATTGCAACCCGAAGCTGGCGAGATGACAATATCAGGGTCCCTAGGGATATTATCAAAAATAGTGAGGGCAGCCAAGTCAAGGTTCGGGTTATTTAATAGGGATTCAATATCACATCCAACATAATTTATGGGAGAGTCTGATAGGTCCGCATTCTCAACATTATGTGGAGAGGGAGGAGAGGGGGGAGAGGATGTACATTCAAGGGGAGGCATGGACGGGGAGGGGGGGGGGGGGATATAATGGAGCAGGTGTGGGGCAGGTTTGATGGTTTTCAGCAGGAGCAGTAGAGACATTAGGTGAGTCCGATAAGTCCACATTCTCGATATAATGTGGATAGGGGGAAGGGGATGCGCATTCAAGTGGCGGCATGGATGGGGAGGTATATAATGGTGCAGAGATGGGGTAGGTTTGATGGTGGTCAGCAGGAGCAGTAGAGCCATAAGGCATTTTATCCTTCGTTATGATAGTGGATCCAAGGTTTACTTCGGTTTCTAAATGAATGGGCGAACCGGGATTCACCGGGGGGGGTAAAAACATTTTTGTCTTTAGAATCAGAAGGCGCTGACGGCAGTCCGGATTCATCAAGCGGGATAAAATCCATGTGTGGTGGAGATAACTCCCCACATTGTGCACTATCATTAGCAGATAAATCAAAACTAGAAACCGCAAAGGGAGGAATACCTGATGGGGAGACATTTCGTTGTACATTTGAAGTCTGCGCCCAATTTACACCAACAAACCTTTGATTGCCCCTACGGGGCCCCCAGTGCCGCCGGGGGCAGTTGCCCTTCAAATGGCCAGTGTTGTGACAAACCAAGCAGCGGAAAGGAATGCCCTAATAATCCACCCTTTTCCTGTGTCTTCTCGAACCCCAAACGAGATCAACATCCCCGGGCAAGCCTCCAGAGAAGACCAATTCGACTAATAACCAGGCAATGCGTTTGTCGCTGGCACCAAGCATGCTAGAGTTGATGTATTTCGTGCATCCAATGGAATTTCCAATGGCCCTTATTACTTTATCCGTCCAAAACTCCAACGGAAGGCCCGGGAGCTTTACCCACACCGTCCTATTCTTAGGAGCCTCCATAATTGGATTAAAACCGAGGTACCAGGGCAGAAGTTGCAAGAAACTCTTTCCACGAACCCATGGCTTGTTCACAATCAAGGCAACATCTTTTTCGTTCATAAGGTGAATACTATAACAATTATTTAGGAGCAAGCTGACTTTCGAGGCATATCCAACAATGGGGCTCCACACTTTCTTTGCCCATTCAATCATATCTATCTCCTGTCCATCGGCAAACATCCAGCGCCCAATTAATGCACGCTTCTGCAAACTAATGACCCGCCCCCATAGATCCTCATGTTCCAGCACCACTTCTTTGATATCTGTAGCAGGCTTGAAGCAGGCTAGTCGATCATTATTCTGTTTGCGCCTGCCTCTGCAAGTCGAACCATCCTTGGGCCCTTTCAAATTCCTCCCACCAGGATTTACCTGATGACGCACATGAAAATCTGGAGGCGCAAAAATGGATTGTGCAATAATAGAAGCGTCCAGCTCGAATTCCTTTTGTTCAGATTGTTCAGCAGTCCTTGTGGCAGCGTTCATGGTTACATGTAACGTCGAGTCCACCTCACTAGGGGAATAGTGTAATGAGAGATTATACCGGACAGAATAGAGTCACGGAATTAAAATGACGTACCCAAAACAGATCCATATTCGATTGAAATGAGCACCAGCATTCCCAATGTGATAGGGAAATCCACCGCAATCAAGATACAACCACAGTTGTCAGTCGCCCATCTAGCCATAAATGGACATCCCATATACCAACTATCGAGCCATAGTGTTCAAAAACGTCCAGATATTAGTATATTGTAAATGTGAACCCACGTCAGCAAGCTGACGCTGATGTGTATGCAAATAAGAAGGAACTAGGGGAACATCCGAACCCCACGTAGGATCAACAGAAATCCCCGTAGGTCAGCCTCGCTAGAGGGAATGTCAGATGAGTTTAATATCCGATCATATCATAATGCCGGCATATAAAAACTGATGAAGAGATCCAAAAAAAGTCCACTATAATGATAGGATATTGAATCCCGATGTGGATAGTCGGATCTACAACAATGATAGTACAGATTATGTTGACGGCATACCCAACCGATCAACTACCACTCATAAATGTACATAGACCCCCTGAAAATTTGAAAATTGCCGGAGAAATATCACCGGATACCATTGGAACAATCCATCTACCGGAAAAACCAGTTCAAGCCTCAATGGATCTCAGGATGGGCATCAGCAGCAGGGAGATCCCACCATCTCTTTCCAATGCGGAAGTCAAACTTCTTGCATGGGCGGGATATTATGAATAAATCGGACCACCTAATCCTAATGGTATGCTATAGCCTCAGTGGGATGGAATCAGAAGTGTAGGATTGTGATGATGTTGCCCGTGATGGAGAGTTTATATTGATAGCCATCCCCCATCAGAAAATCACCAGGCACTTCAGAAACAAAATAATGCTGATAGAAACCATCCTAATATACAGACCCTTAGCTTCAAATTTGCTAAATTTGCACCATATCTGCTCAGCACCGCCTCTGTATTCATCGACTCAGCACTGTGGCCCAAACCTCGCTGCGCCCACCACTCTCTTTGCGTCCATCTCTTGTGTTTCCCCGGATATTGAAATCTAACGATCTGAAACAACAGTTGCAACATACGTTTGAACAATCTGCAGCTTCCAGCCTCAGAACAGTCTCTGCAGCTTCTAGCCTCTGAACACAAACTGCAGTTTCCAACCTCTGAACAGTATCTGCACAGTCTCTGCAGCTTCCAGCCTCTAAACACAATCTGCTACTTCCAGCCTTTGAATAATCTCTGCTGCTTCCAGCCTCATCCTAAACGTTGATTCCACCCACAGGCCAAATGCTCGTTGATTGCCTCTGAACATAATCTGCAGTTTCCAACCTCTGAACAGTATCTGAACAGTTTCAGAGGCAAACCCCTTTGTATGAGTTTTCCGCCATTGGTAAGAGCATTTTCAGAGAGATTGATGTTGAACCAAAGTTTGTAGAACCCATGTATGGAACAATCTCGCGCCCACGTAATAGTAGCAGCCACAAGTACGCCAATACTAAAAACTCTTCTCATACATAGAATCACACCAGCAGTCTTTCCTTCGCCTAATACTTTTTGGGCACTTTGAAAATGTCATCCATGGATCAAGAACGCCTTACCTTGAAGCATTTATATCTGTTCAATTAAAAAACTTTTAAAATTTGGAAAAATGACATATTTTCCATGGAAAAACCTCAAAATTCAGTGTCTAGTAGACAAATTTTCAATGAATTTGAACAACTGATATCGGTTGTCTGAAAAAATTTCACGGACAAAATAACTGGTAGTATTGTACAGTACCGCCGTACTTTCCTCTTCTACTTCCTCTCGTGCCGCAGATCGAACTCGCGACTTTTGTTACAATCGCTATTTCGACAACCAAAAACTTAGCAAGGATCGCGGCGATCAAAGAATAGTATTTTTAACTCTATATAAGTTTGTAAATTCCATCGATATAATTTATATATTTTTTGTATGTTTGCTGCTCATTGAGCAAACTAAAATTCCCTATTTTGATTTGATGGCTATTTAAATGCTCTATGCTCCTAGATATTTAGAAAGGACCTTTTTTCAAACGTTCACCCTAATTCCAATTTAATATCTTAAAAATCAATTTATCATAACCATTAAAAAAAACTAAAATATTATTTTAATAAAAACAAGAGTGTTATTAGTGGATATAATATTTATCATAACCATATTAAAAAAACAAAGTTAGAGTTTTATTAGTGGATATAATATTTATTATTAGTGATTTGATTGCTAAGTTTAGTAAAGGATACATACTCTCTCTCTGGTTTTGAACCTGTAATCTTTTAAAATGAAACACATGCTCTTAACCATTAGACACAATCAAAGTGTAAATTAATGGATATAATTTTTTATTGTTATTCAATTAAAATGAGTGAACATAAACATTCTAAGAAATTTAGGATAGTTGCCCAAGTCTAGGGACTTTTTATATTTTGATATTGCAGGTTGTAATATAATAATATCAATTTGGGCTCGCTTGTAAAAAAGGATCAGCCAGAATACCTGCCTCACTCCGCACAGTTGGCATGATTATAACATACAATTGGGTGTCGGTAATCATTTGGGCTATCTAGAGTGCCTGGGTGGGAGGATGTACATGTGGAAGGCCCCACTTATCGTGATTGTTGTTTTATGTACCTCATCTTCCTGTTTTCTGGCCTATGCACCCTTTTTACTTCTATGTCACTTGAATATGATGTTTTTGTATTCTTTTGCATGTATTATAATGATACAGGGATGCTCAGAGAATTCTGTAGGGTCTGGGATTCTTCCACCCGTAATTGTGCTTGCCATATGCATCGAATATCCTATCATCAGGGTGTTTGTTTTGTATTGGAAATCTGAGAATTCTTGATGTTTATACAGCCAAGAATGTAATGCTGAATATGTACTGTTATATTTCTCACTTAATATACAACGTTTTTTTCTTCTGGAAAAAAAATAAAATAAAATAAAATAAAATAAAAAAATTTGGGCATTTTTTTTTATTAGACATACTATCATTATTTGGGTTTAAAAATTGGGGTGGTTTTTCTTTTATTTATTTTTTAAATGAACAATTCTTAACACTATATTTAACTGAATTTTTTTATCATATTCTGTTTATTGGTTTTATATACTTTATTGTATGAGTAATTTATGTTTATGTTTTGATCATTTTCAAACTTTGTTCTTGTACTTTATGTGGGTATTAACTATGTTTCATAAATTGTTAAGGATGGATTTGATATTAGATTTTGAGGATGGTTTTTTTTTTTTTTTTTTCTTCTCAAAATTAAGATTTTCAATTGTGTTTTTTAATGTTTAATATTAATAAAATTGAAGGGACTTTATTGTTCATATTTCAAAGTTTCACAAATCTTTTTATAGATCCAATGCTCAATTTTAACAATTTCATAATATTTCAAGCTAAAGTGATATAAATATGTCAAAAAAAATATAATCGAGACAATAAGTGGTAGCAATAGAGAATACCACATGGTACTATAATGAATCTTATGTGGTATTCCAATGAACATTTTGCATTGAAAATTTTCAAAATTATTATCCTTTCAATTTGAATGGAACTTTACTGGGCTCCATAATATTTTAGGTCCACCTAAGCAAACAAATTCTACCCTCAATGTGTTATCAATATGAATAAGTTCTTACCTAGTCCCAACACTAGAATTAATTGCACTTTACCCTATTTTAGGCTTGGGAGGACATGTGAAATAGAGCCCTTGTGTTCTCAAAACGAATGATCCTTGTATTCTCAGATGGTGTTCCTAATGGCTATGTTGATATGTGTTGAGAAATCTAGGGCATTTGAATTAGGTGATTTCTCTTTTCATTAGTGATTGTTTAACACTGTTACCGATGAAATAGGTAACCTCATTGTTACCTACTTTTTGAAGTATAAAAAAAAAACACCTGATCTTGAAAAAGTGGCGATGCAGAATCAAGAAAAAAAAATTTGAGCCTTTTTTTTTTTTTTTTTATGTGATGTTTTTTATGTCGATTTTGAATAGTGGTGGTGTATCATCACCAACGTTTTTTTATAGGATTGATTTTGACACTATAGATTTTCTAATGTCTTCTTCTTCCGTGAGATGTTTATTTTTAAGTGCATTTATGTACTTGTGTTTTAAAAATAAAAAAATAAAATTTTTTTTAAAAAAATAAAAAACTTGTAATGATATCTTCACTTTTTCATATAGATAAAAGATGGAAAAAAGGTCAATATTCTAAAGTTTATATTTTCTACATGTTTATGTATTGTTAAATAATTTTTCAATGCACATCAAATAATTGTCGCTAAAAAACCAATATTTTGAACCATATGACAAAAAAATACAAATTTTCAATATAAATACAATGCAAAAAATACACTTTTACAGACTTTTTGTTGGAAAAAACATGTTAAATAAACTAATTTTTTGGGAGAATCTTAACAAAAAAAACTTAAGAAAATAACATTTTTATTGAATTTTATGTCAAAAAATAGTAGCAATCACATGTTTTTTGCAAAAAATAAGGGTTTTTCTCATAAAATATCAAAGTCTAAACATTACAAGTAAAACTGATTAATAGTTCTCAAAAATAAGCTTTGTTTGCAAGCATAACTTAAACATCATCAACAATATCAACTAATACATCTTCAACATCATCTAGAACAGCATTGATGGCTTCTTCCGCAACATTTTCTTCTTCATTTTAATCATTGTCGTCTTCTAATGGATCTTTCATGTCAGCAAATCTTCCAAAGTGTCCCTTTCCAATCATTCCATATAATGGTGGTTGAGGTTCCTTTGCTTTTTTTACCACACGTGATTCATTAAAATCTCCTTTCCTCAAACCAACTTCTTGCTTCGCATCTGGAAGGAATTTAAGAGTGTTAATTCTTTGTTGAATAAATTTGCATTGAATTGGGTCTTTCTCAATGGCAATGCAATTTCTTGCTTTTAGTAGGCAACATGCTAGTGTTGTACCTAATCATCAAGCACAAAAAAATAAGTAAGAAAATTAGTATGGAGACATAAAAAGTAAAAAAGACAATATTTAAATTTAAATTTGTATAATAAAACTTACCTGAACCTGAGAATAAATCCAAAACCCATTCTCCTTCATTTAAACATAAATCTATAAGATAGTTAATCAATGCTTGTGGTTTTTGATAAATGTTAACTATATCTCCTTTTGCATTTTTATCCTCATATGTTAGTTTTCTTACAACTGCATCATAAACCAATACTTGACTATGACTCTTCCCATCTACTCGATTCATAATAATATGCTTATAGCTATCGTCTTTTGTCCAACATTCAACATGGATGAACTCACAATCATTTATAATAGGCTGGTCTTCGGAAGAAACAATATTTGACTTTTTCCTGTAACATAACATAGTAAAAGTTCAATTAAATTTTACATGAATAAAAAAATTTAGGAGGAATCAAACATAAAATTTCAAAGTCTTACCATGTAAGTTGCATCCTTGAGTTTTCTTTACCCTTGAAGCTTGTTAATAACATTGGAAACTGTGTGTCTGAATGAAATGTCACAAATCGCCAAAGTGGTGATGTTGTCACTTCTTGAAAACCCGTAACCACTTTACTAAAAGCTTGATAAGTATATGGTTCTCTATCATATTCAATGTCTGGGAAATTGAAACCATGAGGAATATCCGCAATAACTAGGCCATATTCCCTTTTAGGTATTAGTGATGCAATGTCTTCACAGTCACCTTGTATTATTTGATATTGGACACAGTCAAGCCCATTCCAAATGTAATGATTAAGAGTAGGATCAAGTTCAACATTCATAAGACGCTTCCTTCTCATGTTCTCCATCTTAATTTTTTCAATAAAGCTTTTGAAAGTATCTAGTACTCCATTTCCATCCTTCTTCGACATCTTTAATGACATATATATATATATATATATATATATATATATATATATAAGTAATAAAATAAAAATAGTTTAAATATGAATAAAATGAAATTATAAATCAACATATCTTATTGAATGCAATATAAAACTCTTTTAGTGTTGATGTAGAATGTTGAAAATGCAGCAAGATGATGGAGCTTAGAGAAATGAAGTCGCCTTCACTAAGTGGGCCCGCAGGCAAATTCTGGCGCAAAGTCTATTTTTAGACTATGTCTATTTTTAGACATATGGAGCATGGTCTAGGAGTTGCAGTATGCTATTCTTGGATGATTGGTCGAGTTGGTAAAATAGATGGACCTCTATTTTTAGACATACAGGTCGAAGTCTATTTTTAGACTGCCTGTCTAAAAATAGGTCAGTCAAATATTATTAGCCCTTAATAATATTTGGACTATAAACTTCAGTTTATTCTCTTACAGCACTTCAGTTGGAGCTATGGATGTGGCCCATGCACCTGACAGAAGGAATTACGCTATTCCTAGGGGTTTGGTGAGCTCATGCATGGTTGACTTCAGCTTAGGCTTTCGGCGTAAGTTCGGTGGAGTCGATGAGACAAGCTTGGTGGAGTTTTGTTCCGGTTTAACTATTTGTTCCAAGTTGAGATTAGTTTGAAATTAGCTAATCAACTAGTAATGAGTGGAGGAATTAAATGTTATTTAACGACAATTAGCAACTCATTATTCAAACTATAGAATACATCATTTCATCACGTCATGGATGGGCCATGAGACTAAGACAGAGGTAGATGAAAGGGTTGAGATAGCTATCAGTTGTGACATCAGTTGTGCATGAGATTTGCACCACACTTGGAGGAATTGCCCATGATGATTGCACTGTCAAGCCAAGGAGATTCGAACCTTGAATCTCTCATTAGACCAGCCTTGATTTCGCAATAGAGGCAGGCAATTAGTGGATGTGTTTTGAACCTGTGACTTGTTCAAAACCAAGCTAGTTTGTGTGTAAATTATCTGAGATAGTATTGAGTACTTGTGAGGAGTATTGTACTGAGTTTGTTACATGTTCTATCCATTATAATATACACAATAGCTGAGGGGTTTTCAGCTATAATCTTTCCCCATACATACTGTGTAATGTGTGTGATGTTTTGATGATCTTTTGATCGCATATCGCTTGTTTTATTTCCGCATGTGTGATGATCTGAGTGGAAGAGATTATGTGTTGCATATGAATTCGAATTGATATGTGATCAGGATAATCTCGGTGGATAATTAATCATTATTCAGCAAATTTCTACATAGAACTTACTTCTGGGTAGTTGCGTACAACATCATCTCAACTATCTTCATTCAACATTTTAACCATGTGTTCTTGTATTTTCATAAAATTTTTCTGACTGAATAAATCAAGTTAAAAGCGTTAATATATTGACATGTATAACAAATTCTACCAACATCATTATGTTTTATTTAAAAGAAAATTATAATGAAAGAAATAATTCAAGAAACTTACTTTTGAAATTCTGCACACATTTCTTCCATTGATAATTCACCCGACTTCAAACGGGCTAATACTGATTTGACTAATTTATCATCCTTCACACCTTGCATTGTTCTCCAAGGTGTGATAGTCATATCCTCTGGAAGCTGCTTCATTTCAGGACTCGCCTTACTGTTGGTACATATTATGGGTTTACTCTTTCTAACCTTCTGATTTTTTATGGAAATATTCTCCCACCGATAAAAAATCTCATCAATCAAATCCCATACCTTCCCAGTTCTAAATGCCAACTGAAAAATGTTATCTGTGCCTCTGAAGAAATTTGTATTCAATTTTCCATCTTTTGTTTTTTTTCATCAATTTGATAACCTGTTTCCATTAAACATTCCTTTCGAAATGTTAAACTAACTTGTGTCTTATCCCCACCACATTTTTCTATGAATTCATTATGAATAAATCTGACCCTTTGGATGAAAGTCATTTTCATTATGTACTCATTATCTACATTATGATCCCATGCCAATAAATTTGATTCTATTTCTGTTAAGCCAACGTAAATGATGCATTTCACTGTTTGAAAAAGATAGTTATTGGGATATTCTGCAATCAATTGTCTCTTAGCCTCTATCGAATGGTTCCCTCCAATTACATAAAATTTATAATCAAAACATTTTGTCTTGTCAAATGCTTGTTTGTTGGGAACCTGACGTGGATCCACAAGAACCACATAATTCACCACATGCGCATATGGATTGAACCTGAACAATGTTTTCAGATTATGTACATGTAAGTGATGGGCCTTTCTAATTTGATATTGAGATTGTCCTTCATCTGGGCTATAAAATTGGTTAACATTAAGCTCAAATGTTTGGCCACCAAGAATTAATTTATTCTTCCTCAACTCTTGTCGAATAGCATTTTTTTTTGTTTTAATAATGCCATCCTCCAACTCAGCACCTGGTGTTATGATTTCTCTGCTTCCGTGAGAGATTTCAGTTTGTTCTTCACTGCTGCTCACGACCTTTACAAGTTCACCAATATTTGATTTCCTAGTCTTATTGGATAACATATCAGTTTTTTTATAAAAAAGCTCTCCTTCATGAGGTAAAAGAGATATATCTTTGGCAATTTTTCTTTTTGGTGTCTGATCTGTTTTCTCCTTTTGCACAACAGTTCTAATCTCCTCCTCACTAATTCTATCATAATTTTTTGTTTCATGTTCGACACCTTCAAAAGAAACATGTTTAAGTTTACTAGATTGACCCACCTTAGTGACTCTTGGTTGATCCCCTCTTTGTACTATTGTAGTGTCACGAGCTATTGCTCTTTGCTTTAATCTCCTTTCCTCTGCTTTGTCTTTGTGGAAAGTGTTGATCACATCCATAACATTTAGCACCAACATATAAATACCTTCAAACATGTTTGAAAGACTCGGAACAAAATCCTATGAAACAAAATAAAACATGTCAATGATCAATAATTTATAAAAATTGAATCATCCTTACAATAATGCATAGAGGAAATAAAAATAAGCATATTTACAATGCTATTTGCAATGTTGCTTGATATTTCTTCAGAAAATTTTGAAGATATTTCATCTGTGTCATACTTGACGATTGATAGACGATATCTAACCTTCTCACGTTTATGAGCCTTCCTTGCAAGAACATAAATAGTGTTTGTATTCGGGACCATACATATGTCTCGTACTCTGCTCATCACATCATATGGCTCATTTAAGTCAATCATACCACAAATCAGATAGATGTGTATATCAGCCTCCATTTCACTGTCTTCAAGATACCATGAGAAATCGGTTTTATCTATTTCCTCGACGTTCTTCCAATCAGAAATAAGCTTTAATGAACCTGGTGCCCCACTTGCTTGACTTTTATTAGTGTGTGTAACAATGTCCTTATTGCGTCCAACAGTGTCCATAGTGCGTCCAGCTACAACTTTAGATTTGAGAGTTGTATCCATAGTGCGTCGAGCTGCAGCTATAGATTTGGGAGCTGCTTCCCTAGGTGCAGAAACATTCACAGAAATTTTTTTTGATGCTATTTTCCTGATTATATATATATATATATATATATATTAGTTAATGGAAAAATAATGCGGATAAAATAAATTTAATAAACAAAATTTATTTCTAAAACTAAAAAACTTATAATATTTTAATACATTTTAAAATTTTAAAATTTAATTTTACATTACATAGCAATTGAATAAAAATAAACAAAATAAAATAAAATAAAAAATTATTTTACTTTACATAGCAATTAAATAAAAAATTATAAACTTAACATTTAAAAAAAAATATAAAAGTTTATAAATTTATATAATCTTTTAATATATTTGAAAATTACAAATTTCTATTTCACATTACATAGTAATTAAATAAAAATAAACAAAATAAAATAAAAACAATTAAACAAAATAAAGGAAAAAATTAAATTTTTTATAAAGTTGTTTTAATACTTAAATTAAAAAAATAAATTAAAAAAGAAATTTAAATATTTAAATGTTATAATATTATTTATTTATTTATTTTAATTGTATTGTTATGTAGTTTTTTTTTGTTGTTATATTAAAACAAATGTTTTATTTATTTATTTGTTATATTGTATTGTTTTTTTTTTTTTTTTTTAATATATAATGTTTAAAAACAAAACAGAATTGTTATTTAATAAATTGTTTTTTTTAATTTTTTTTTTTAACAATTTTTTTTTTTAATTAAATTATATTTTAATAATTATTTATTAATTATATTATATAACAATGTTTTTATTATTTTTATATAACAATATTTTTATTATTTTTATATATAACAATGTTTTTATTAATCTTTAATTGTTTTATTAAAACAAATTTAAAAAAATTAAATTTAAAAAATAAATTAAAAATTGTTTTATTAAAACAAAATTTAAAAAAAAAAATTAAAAAAAAAAACCAACGCTGTGACACTGTCGTGGACCGCGCCCGTGGGAATCGGCCTCCTACCCAGCCAGGGGCCTGAGGCTGGCTGGGCAGCCCCCAGTGGCGCTGTCCGGCCAGCCTCCGGCGCCCCGCAGGCGCGGTCACAGTCGTGTGATGTGGACCGTGCCCGCGAGGCGCAGAAGGCCAGTCGGGCGGCGCCATGGGGGGCTGCCCAGCCGGCCTCAGGCCCCCGACTGGGCGAGAGGCTGATTCCAGCCGCGCCACGGGGGGGTGCCCAGCCGGCCTCAGACCCCCGGCTGGGCGGGAGGCTGATTCTTGGAATCGGCCTCCCGCCTAGCAGGGGGCATGAGGACGGCTAGGCAGCCCCCCGTGGCGCCTCCCGGCCAGCCTCCAGCGCCCCACGGGCGTGTTCATGGTCGTGTGTTGTGGACCGCGCCCGCGGGGAGCCGGAGACCCGCTGGGCAGCGCCACGAGGGACTGCCTGGCCGGGGGCATGAGGTTGGCTGGGCAGCCCCCCATGGCGCCGCCCGGCCGGCCTCCGGCGCCCTGCAGGGCAAATATGGTCACGGCGTTGTTTTTATATATATATATATATATAAATATTTTTTTTAATTTGTTTTAATAAAACAATTTTATTTATTTTTTAATTTTTTTTTTAATTTGTTTTAATAAAACAATTAAAAATTAATAAAAACATTGTTATATATAAAAATAATAAAAATATTGTTATATAATATAATAAAAACTTTGTTATATAAAAATAATAAAAACATTGTTATATAATATAATTAATAAATAATTACTAAAACATTATTTAATTTAAAAAAAAAAATTGTTAAAAATATCAAAATATAACCAAAAAAATAAATAAATAACAATTATGTTTTGTTTTTAAACATTATATAATTAAAAAAAAACAATAAAATATAATAAATAAATAAATAAAAACATTTGTTTTAATATAACAATAAAATAAATTTTTAAAAAAACTATATAACAATACAATTTAAAAAAAAAAATATGATATATAACAGAACTATAAAGAAAAAGAAAAAAATTACGATTTAAAATTAAAAAGAATAAAAGTAAGATTTAAAATTAAAAATATATATATATATAATCAAAAAATTCTCAAATAAAAAAAAAAAAAAGTTTTAAATAATGAAACCAGTGATATATTTATTATAAAAAAAAACAAATAAAAAATGTTATAATATTACTATTTTTTTTATGTGCATGGTCGTTTTATGGATTTTTCTGTCTAGATGAACCTATAAGTCTTAAAAAAGAAAAAAAATTCTAAATTTTTGTCCTTAAAACCCTAAAAAATTTAGTTCTTTTTGCATTTTCTTCACTAAAAAAATATAAAAGAATTATGGTTTTTGAACCTAAAAACCTTTAAAAAATAGTTTTTGGACACAAAAAATTATAGAAAAACAAATTTTCCCCAAAATCGTCTTTAAATTGACAGAATAGAAGGAAAACTAACCTTTGAAATGCAAAAAACTGTTGTCACCAATGCCAACACAACGCCTCCACAAAATTACGAATAGCAACACAATGCCTCCAATGCCAATGCAATGCCTTCACGAAGTTACCAATGCCAATGCAACACCTCCACAAAATTACCAATAGCAACACAACGCCTCCAATGCCAATGCAATGCCTCCGTGAAGTTACAAGTGCCAATGCAACACCTCTAGAAATTTGCTCTAACAAATACCAGAAAACTTGATGTGATGTGATGAATAGAAACAATCATTCTTATTATATAGTGAATATTGTCTGATTGGTTTACTGTTTAACAGATGTGGCATTAAAATTTCAAATTTCAAATATTTACATTTAGTTTATTATAGTTCATACTATAGTTAAAATACTTAATATTTGCATGTAGTTATCATAGTTAATATTTTATTTAATATTTACCTGTACTGAATGTTGAATAATTCAAATATAATCTCAGATTAAAAATTAAAATATGAAATACTTACATGTATTTAATTATAGTTAATATTATAGATAAAATAGTTAATATTTGCATTTAGTTATCATAGTTAATATTTACATGTACTCAATGTTTAAAATCATGGGATTAAATTTTAAAATCTAAAATATTTACGGGCCAAAATGTAATCCTAGCTGACCTAACAATAATAATTTTAGGGCACAATAATAAAAATATGGAGGTTACAGGAGTACAATAATAACAATAAGGAGGTTACACTAACAACAATAAGGGACTATAGTAATAATATAGGGACCTAATAGAGCATCTGTTTCATCCTAAGAGGTCACAAGTTCAAAATTACAGGGGGTAAAGTATGTATGCCTCAGTAGACTTAAAAGTCAAATCACTACTAGGAGGTGGATCCCTTGTCTCGTAAACAATAAGGTCTTATATATCGATTGGATAACAAAACACTCAATCATCAATTAATCCTTGCCCATAGATCATAATATAATAATATTATTACATTAAAACATAATAAATTAGAGGATATAATAATATTATTAAACTAATCATTACTTGTTAATATTATTAAAATTATTAATAATATAATAATCTCATTATTGTAATATTTATTAATAGTTTTGATGTTGTTATTGATATTATTAATACTATATTACTTAAATTAAAAATATTTATTAATATTATAATTTAAAATTAATATTAGAACAATATTTTAATAAAAAAATATGAAGTTATTTTTAGTTCAGTGGAAAAAATTGAAATGAAATCTTGATTTGTATTATTTAAACTAGTTTTTTTTTTTAATATATATGGATTTAGTAACTTGAAAAAACCCTAAGACACTTCCATTGTGCAAGAGTTACCCATTAAACTTGTGATTTCAATGAATTGTGCTAAGATTACATTGTGGCCCATGGACTCCTATATATAGAAATGAGGTTTTGTAATTTGTATCATCCAAGAATTGTTCATTCATGTAATGTATTGGAGGTTTCCCCTTCGAAGTGGTTTATTTCTAAGGCGTTGATATCTCTTTTCTTCTATTTTTAGAGCTAGTTTCACAACATGCTCTTGTTGCTAAATTTTATAGAAATTTGTATATATTATGTACGTCATTCAGTAAGCAAGATTATGATAATGATAATGAGGAGGACGATCGTAGGGCATGTCTATGCTCGTCGAAGGTTAGTGAAAAGCCTCTCTTATATATACATGAACATATTTCTAAGTTTCACATTTCTACTTTCTAATCTTTCACTTCGGATTGAGAATCTAAAGAGTTTGTGGGTCAAAGGATCAATGGAAAACGATATGGTTTACACAGTGGCACTATAGAAATTGCAATGGAGTCGGATGTGATCAAGGACATGGCAAAATTCATAGATATCTCTCATGTAACTGTGCATGTTAGAGTTTCGAGTACCATTTTGGAAAAGGTGATCCAATAATATGACTATCATTTACTCAACTCAAACCCTACATGAAATTAAAGAGTGGGATGACAATTTTATCAGCATGGACTTAACAATACTGCAGGAAATAATAAAGGTAATGTTATGATTTTTAATAATGTGAAATATTATCTTTTTAAAGTCAATAAGTAATTTAATTACGCTGTAAAGTGTCTTATTTGAAAACAACTTACCTAAAGTGCCACTTGTACCATTATGTACCGTTGATGTTCATGTTAGACGATTGAAATGATTTCAACCTTTGATTGATTACTGTTATTATTCATTTTTGAAAATGACTTAGAGGCTCCAGTGAGGAGTGAGCCGATGAGAAGATAATGGACAGCCTGGGAAATTCCATGTGTGTTGAGATAGGAGAAATCTAGAGGGTTGAACTTCGAATGGAGAGCTAGGGATCTGAGAGGGTACTTGGCCCTGGTTCGCTCTTGAATTTGCTCAAGACTCCTCAGATATTTTCTACATTTGGTTCAGGAGCCTTGACCTCCTCTA
The DNA here is from genome assembly GCA_034641835.2 of Pinus albicaulis. NCBI lineage: Eukaryota > Viridiplantae > Streptophyta > Pinopsida > Pinales > Pinaceae > Pinus > Pinus albicaulis. Next base: position 1,249,655,951 of record CM076580.1, read on the forward strand.
GCCTCAGTGGGGGTTAAGACTAGCAAGAAATCTCTTGTGCAATCGACAGCCACAGAAAGGTTAATGTTTCCGCCGTCCTTCAATTATGCTCGCACAAAATATAATCGTTGAACTCCAGGAGTATTTCGACTTGCCTTGGATGGTTTCCCTTCTACCGTAGGATGATCTTCACGGAAGTTTGAACCAAGGGTCTTTGATCTGCTCCAGGTGCTTCGCTCTACTCCAAAGAACCTCTGTCTATTCTAAGAAACTACCTCGGAGATTTGGCCAATTCGTTTTAAGGAGAAACTGCTTAGAACTTTCATCCATTGAAATTGCTTCATCACAATGAGTAAGTGGAAAATTTCTAATGTCATCTCATTTAGTTTTCTTTTTTCATCCTTACGCTGTCTCCCAATTAGGTGCAGGTAAGGTTCATGGTTCCCTTGCTTGAGCAGGGAAATTTAGAGAGCAGACACCCAATGTAACACCCCCAAGTTCTATGCTTTTCAAATTAGACATTTGAACATACATCCATATGGGAGTGGACCCTAATGGATAATTGTTATGTGGATATGGTTAAATACTTAATTATGAAAAATAAATAAAATATTGTGCATGCACTATGACCAGATGAGAAAGTGAGATCACATGCCTAATCCATGAGGTAATGGAAAAGGAAAAAGACTTTCCCCAAATCTTTCAAAAATCCTTGAAAGAAATTATTTCTAATTTAGATTTCTGAGGAAAAATCTAAATTTCCCCAATGAAGAGGAGTAGTTGGGAAGAGGTGAGAAAAAGCTGGAAAAGCTGAGGAAAAGCTTAAAGTAGCTTTAAAGAGTCCCAGAATGGGAAGCCTAGGCTAAACAGGAATAAAGCATCCTGAAATTCTAGACGCAGAATTGGAAACAAGCTTGGGGAAAGCACAGCTTAAATAAGCTGCTCCAGAACAGATTGAGGTTAGTCTGTTCTGGGATGATCTCTGCTCGGGGGTGAGTTCTGGAGACAAGTGAACTCTAAGGTTGGGTGGACTGGTCATGGTAGAGGTATGCATGCCTATTGTTGGAGATTGCTGTAAATCTGTATTAAATATATCCATGTTTTATGAATTGTGATGTTATAGTTTCTTATGCAATTTATGAATTATTATGTTATGGTTCATTATGTAAATGGTAGATTGATTATTGGTTCAGTAACTCATGCAATTGTAAACCAAAGCTATTAATAGCAGAGACAAATGGTTGGAATATAAGGATGAGTATCTTGTAAAATGGAGTTAGACATGGTAGCTCCTTTGAATAGCTAATCTCATGATTATGTACAGGCGTAGCTTGCTGCCCTTCCCAGGAACATTAACTTACTGTGTATATAGACAGAAAACGTTAACAAACGAGTCACCATGAACAGCAAGTACCAAATAACTACACCTATCATAACAATATTGGTGACATAGAATTCCCTGTAACAAATCACAGAAGATAGGACACAACAAACCTGTGATAGTAGTATGGGGTTCAGTATGTCAGTTGGGTTACAATGGAAGAAATTGTAAAACTAAGAATTTCAATTGGTCTATTACCTGTAAGTGTAAACATATGAAATCAGAAGTTGAAGCATAACTAAGTAAGAGGGTCTAACACTAGGGAGGCTAAACTATCCAGCTCAGTATCCTCCCCTACTTGATTGAAGCAAAGAGGATTTGTGTCCTAGTGTATAGTTGAACCTACACCAGCGTGTCAACCAAGTTGAATATTGTAACAGTAAAATAAAAATGAAATCCTACTTGCACAACCATTGTGTGATAAAAAGTTGTGTGAGGAAAGATTGTAAGCATAGGTAAGAATACAATGAACAACGCATCTGGTTACCATCCATATAAACTGCTGGGAAAGTAGTTGGAGCCATGGAGGTTAACTGAGTATAGATAGAGGTATGCGAGAAGGCATACATCTATATCTCGATGCTGCACTTTAAAATGTTGGAAATTTTATAAGGCTTGCAAACTGGAAAGTCTGAGAAATTTTTGTATTCCCATGTCTGCCTATAATTACTCAATAGAAGTAAATACTGGATAACTGGATGAATTTGAAATGGATTCAATAAGCAGTTTTGTTGTTAGCTGGCGCATAAAGCCGAGTATATCTAACTTATGAGATAGGGTAAGAACCTGGGTTTGGGAGGCGTGACACCCAAGGTGGCTAAACAAGACAAGAAGAAAAAGCCTAGAGGCCGTGCCCACAAGTGAATGCAATACAACCGCCGGTTTGTTACCGTAGGTAAGTATTTTTTCAGAGGGAGGCTGACATTAGAAACAGGTATTGGTTGCACTTTAACTTATTCAAATGTTACTAAGGTGGACCAGTCTTCATTCCTTAAAAATAATCTTGTAGGGTTACTCTCTGCCTGCCCTGTATTTTTCTCTCAGTACAGTTTTGTTGAGGGCTTTATCTGCCCTGCATTTTGCTCTCATAACAGTTTTGTTGAGGGCTCTACCTGCCCTGTATTTTTCTCTCAGAATAGTTTTGTTGAGGGCTCACAATGTCATCAAAATTTGGTGTGAAATTTCCCCTTTCGGTCTCACGCCTGGAAATCCCTTTTGTGGACCTTTCTTATTTTAAGAAATTAAACAATGCTTTAAAGGGGCGGTCCACGCATAAATTTCCAACACCTACAATTTCCACGACTATTGAATGGGGATTCATCTTTCCAACACCTACAATTTCCACGATTATTGAATGGGGGTTCGGATGAGATCAAAATTCGACCCACTATCTCTCATAAATTGGATGGATGCTTCGAATCAGATTGTTAATTAACACTTTCAAAAGAATATGCTTCTTCCATTCAGATTGTTAATTAAGCCTTTACAAAGAATATCTTTAGAGAATAGAATCAGGTTGCATATTTACTGTCAAATAATGGATGCTTTTGTGTGCCAGGCAAGTTCAAATTTCCAGCCCCTAAAAATGGAACCTTTCAACGTTCGGAGTGTATAAAAATATAAAGGATTGATTTAAACCATTTTTGTTTTTTTCTAATATTGTCTTTATGAATATGTTTATGTTTATTTAATCTCATTTTAAGAACCTTTAGATATCCTTGCAGGAACATATAAGGATAGTATGTTATATGAAGTCAGACTGTAATAGAGAGATAGATCATATGAATAGATAGATGAAATTTTCACGAGGAATTATGGTGAAAGATGATAACATTTCTTTTGGGAGGGGTGGAATATGGGGATCATGATGTAAGGAGATGAGATAAAACCATGCCAATGTAACTATTTAAAAAAAAAAATGAAAATATGTCAGTTTTTTCTTATTGAAAAAGTTTAAGACATTGTCCAAATTTCAATTGAATATGGATATGGAGGACAATGCAGGCCCTAGATGCTCATCACTTGGGTATGGATCATTCATGGAGCATGGTCCTTTTAAACCCGGGGGACACAATGGCGAAGTTTTGTGGAGAAATTAGTACTCTTGGAATACAGGTAATAACTCTGTCTTTTCAATAACTCTTTCTTTTCTTGGATTGATTAGAAATATATTGGATGACTTGAAGGCTCAAACATAACTAGAAGCTAACTATGACATTTATCATGTGCAATCTACTGATGAAATTTACCATGTGCAATCTTATTGATGACAGAAACAAACACGCTATATCTAGAGAGCCCAGTTGGTGTGGGGTTTTCTTATTCCAACACTAGTTCAGATTACTAGTATTCTAATGATGCAATGACTGGTATGTTATTTATTATCTATATTTATTTTTTATTTCTGCAATGAAATATATTCTTAGATTGATAATGCTGACTCTATTTTTTGGCGATATTGAATAAGATTAAAACTAAACAACAAGTGTCAAATAATGCAGCTCAAGACAACTTGGCTTTCCTTTTGAATTGGTTTGAGAAATTTCTGGAATACAAGGGTGTAGATTTTTACATAACAGGGGAGAGTTATGGAGGTATGATCTAGCATTTGCACCAGAAACAAATGATTTTTGGACCAGTCTTCGTTCCTTAAAAATAATCCTGTAGGGTTACTCTATGGACATAATTTCTCTGTGTATGCCAATGCCTCAAAATGCCCTTTAGGATCTGAAAAACATGTTGCACAAATGGGGCAACAATTTTTATTTATGCCTTCCACCTGGTTATAAATCCCAGACTTCACCATTTGTCCCTCATTTTATTTTTTTCTTCATGTTTTGCTTAACTTTTTGTTTTTTTTTGAACTAATGTTAAATCAACCATGTAGATTCTCATTGCCCCAGCATCTGACTCTGACATATAAACGATTGATTTAAACCATTTTTGTTTTTTCTAATATTGTCTTTATGAATATGTTTATGTTTCTTTAATCTCATTTTAAGAACCTTTAGATATCCTTGCAGGAACAGATAAGGATAGTATGTTATATGAAGTCAGACTGTAACAAAGAGATAGATCATATGAATAGATAGATGAAATTTCACAAGGAATTATGGTGAAAGATGATAAATTTTTTTTTTTGGGAGGGGTGGAATATGGGGATCATGATGTAAGGAGATGAGATAAAATCGTGCCAATGTAACTATTTTTTTTTTTAAATGAAAATATGTCAGTTTTTTTTTAATTGAAAAAGTGTAAGACATTGTCCAAATTTCAATTGAATATGGATATGGAGGACAATCCAGGCCCTAGATGCTCATCACTTGGGTATGGAGCATTCATGCAGTATGGTCCTTTTAAACCCGGGGGACACAATGGCAAACTTTTGTGGAAAAATAAGTACTCTTGGAATACAGGTAATAACTCTGTCTTTTCTTGGTTTGATTAGCAATATCTTGGATGACTTGAAGGCTCAAACATAAATAGAAGCTAACTGATGACATTTACCATGTGCAATCTTATTGATGACAGAAAAAAACATGCTATATCTAGAGATCCCAGTTGGTGTGGGGTTTTCTTATTCCAACACTAGTTCAGATTACTAGTATTCTAATGATGCAATGACTGGTATGTTATTTATTATCCATATTTCCTTTTTATTGCTGCAATGAAATATATTCTTAGATTGATAATGCCGACTCTAGTTTTTGGGCAATATTGAATAAGATTAAAACTAAACAACAAGTGTCAAATAATGCAACTCAAGACAACTTGGCTTTCCTTTTGAATTGGTTTGAGAAATTTCTAGAATATAGGGGTGTAGATTTTTACATAACAGGGGAGAGTTATGGAGGTATGATCTAGCATTTTCACCAGAAAAAAATGATTTTTGGACCAGTATTCGTTCCTTAAAAATAATCCTGTAGGGTTACTCTGTGGACATAATTGCTTTGTGTATGCCAATGCCTCAAAATTCCCTTAAAAAAAAACATGCTATATCTAGAGAGCCTGGCTTGGTGGGGTTTATTATTCCAACATTTTAGTTCAAAATATCAGATCTAATGATGCAATGACTGGTATGTTATTTATTATCCATATTTATTTTTTATTGTCATAATGAAATATATTCTTAGATTGATAATAATTTCTGACGAGCCTTGCTTAATATTGAAAGATTAAACCTAATGCAACAAGTACACCAATGCACCAAGACAACTTGGCTTTCCTTTTGAATTCATTTTGAGAAATTTCCAACATAGGGGTGTAGATTTTTACATAACATGGGAGAGTTATGGAGGTATGATCTAGAATTTGCACCATAAACAAATTATTTTTGGACTAGTCTTCATTCCTTAAAAATAATCCTGTAGGGTTACTCTGTGAACATAATTGCTCTATGTATGCCAATGCCTCAAAATGCCCTTTAGGATCTGAAAAACATGTTGCACAAATGGGGCAGCAAGTTTTATTTATGCCTTCCACCTGGTTATAAATCCCAGACTTCACCATTTGTCCCTCATTTTATTTTGTTCTTCATGTTTTGCCTAACTTTTTGTTCTTTTTTGAACTAATGTTAAATCAACCATGTAGATTCTCACTGCCCCAGCATCTGACTCTGACGAATTTTGAGGGGTTGGATCTTGGTACATTGCAGAAGGTATTTTCTTGACCGCAGAGTACTTCGAAAATGAATGCCAATAATTGGAACGACTCTTATTCTAGTTTTACATTAATCAATGGTTTAATTTTACTCAATGCCATAATGTGAATTTCTTGCAGACCGGGGGCTCTGGACTAGCCTTATATGCTGCCAGTCAAATTGACAGATCACTGAGTTGGAAGGTCTGTCTTAGTAGTGGGTCATGCAATTTTCTTTTGATACCAAATTCCCCAAAACATACAGTGGTTTAAACTCCTGGTTGATGTATGTGCATATTGAACTTTATAGTCACGAAAAAAGAACTTCTAGTTTCAAACAAGGCTTTGCTTTCTAAAGAATCCTTCCCGTTATCGTGATTCAACAAAGAGATGAAAGTTAGGTTGAAGTTGCTTCTTTAATTCTGATTAGAAGTTTTCTAAAGAAAACTGTGTAGGAGATTAGAATGCATGTTATTGGAACATCAAGAGTTTACTTCTGGTCTTTGAACATGATATTAAGTGGCTGCAGACAATCACCAACTTACCATATTGTATCTTGAAGGTTTCGTTGGCTAATACTCTCACACTCACAATTAAGTTGAGGTTTGGTTTCAAGCTGATCGATTTCTTTGAAGGCTTGTAGTTTATTCTTTCGAGCTAATAATTTTGTATGGGTTTCATTAATTCTACTTGCAGGCATTTCCGTGAGCTTTCGGCCCACTGATTAGGGCAGTTTTCGACATGTTTCTGAGGAAGAAAAAATATGTTTTGTAAGGCAAATATGTGGCAAAAGGACCTTGTAATATTCGTTGAGAAATTCCTAGAGCTTTTGGTCCTCTTGAAAACTGAGTCTAGGGCATTTCTTGAGATTTGAACAGAGTATGAAGCATCTGAAGTTCCTGAGGAAATTTAGTATCTTGAAACATTGGTTCATTTAATTGACGATGGATTATGTTGCTTTCAATGAGTATGAGTCAATGTCTATTTTTTATAAGTGAGTTGGAGTTCATTTAATATCATGAAACATTGGTTCATTTAATTGACCTTGGCACTTATTTCACAAAATTTAGTAATTTACTTGAGTCAACATTACCATTTGGTAAATAAATAAGGGGAAGTGGATGAATTAAATTGATTAAAAACAAAATGAGAAAGTAGGTTAGGGATTGATGCATATATTTGTTTATTTATATAACGTTGTGAGCGTGGAGTGGTACATAGTGCCCATCATCAAACTTTGGTTCATGGAATATTCTATAGATAAGCTCAATCTTTTATGATTAATATCATTCTTAAGTGGATAAGGGTAGTTGGGAATTATTTGCTTTCCTCTATACTACTCTTTACTATGTTCTTTGCTACAACGTTTCTTTTTTTGCAACATATGGTGCAATTGCTAGTTAAATATATTATAAAACATCAATATTCTAAGTGTTAGTGTGTTTGCTGGATTCATTGTTTGTTGATGTTACAACTCAATATGAAGAGATACAGAAGCTATAAAAATACTTTATTCTCACTCTTGGCCATAAATAATCAAGTAAAATAATTTCATTATTGATATTATGACCAAGTATGGAAGAGACAAAAATATGGTCAAAACATGAGTTGTGTTGTTTAAACTGGTTTTTTGACTACATATATGAATTCAAAACTGTGATTTCAATGAATCTCTACAGGATTTTAGACAAATCAGATCGGAAAATAAACCATAAAACTTTTCAAAAAACCTCACTTAAAGACTACTCTCATAATTTTATAGAGAGAGATAAACTAAATATCAACTTATTATCAGTTCACTAACTTATTTGAATATCAACTTCATGTATATGTATATATAGAAAAAACAGAAGTGTGAAAAAGAATACGGAAGGAGCTTCCACCACTTGTAAACTTTGAATTGGATGAAGGGACTACGAAATTCAAGTTGATTCATTAGCTGCAATGAACAGTGTCTCGACCTATTCTCTCAATAGAATGCCTTCACCGTAATAATAATAATAATAATAATTCTAATATCAATAATAATAAAATATTTCAATGTTCAAAGAAAAAGAGTAATTAAAAGTAAAAAAAAAAAAATCAATTTGTTTAATTTATTTAATTCTTAACATGAAAGTAACATATAACATTTAAAAAATATTATTAATTAAAAAAATATTCAATATAAGTCATAAATAAAATATCTTAGAGTTAAGTAATATTGAAGAGTATTTAAAAAGATATTAATATTGAAGAGTATTTAAAAAATATTAATAAAAAAGAAAAAAAAAACATTTTAATGTGAACAATGTAATTAATAAATAATTTATTTATTTTTTGTAAGTTTGGTAACACCTTTCATTTTTTCTCTTTTTTCTTTCTTCTTCAACAAAATAAAATATTTCAATGTCACCTATACATGTATTATATATGGTTCAAATAAAACTATGTGTATATTTTTTTTACGAAGATTGGACCGTTAGTTGAAAGTGAAAAATATGGTACAAGAAGAAGATACAATCAAGAGAGACAAACAAAACAGCGGAAATGATAGGACTATCAACCTCGGTTCTTTGAGAAAGTGAAATAGCGAAGCTACAACCTACGACGAGCTGGAAAGCGGACCTCTACCGAATGGGTAGAAGTCTGCTTTCTGACTTTTCCTTTTCTTTTTTTAACTTCGACCCATCCATCTAGGGGTGAATGAGCAACAGAAACCTGAAGATTGGGGATCTCCAAGGAGCGGTCCTCCTTATCTGAATCAGAGGAGGAGGTCAAATGGATGCATTTCTGGGCGATGGTTAAATTCGAGGAACGCATTGGTCCATCGACAGAGGGGACCCCAGATTGAGGGGCGTGATCCTGATCTGCATCACTAGCTTCATCCTCTGAGCTGGAGGAATCAGAATCCTTGACTGGAGGTGGAGAGCAGGGAGCCCATCTTTTGGATTTTGACTTGGAGAGGTGATCCTTTTTCTGTTTTGCCATGAGAGTAGGGCAGGAGGACCACAAATGCCCTGTTAAATGGAAATGGCGGCAGCGGAAGACAGTGTTTTCGTAATCCAGTAACTGGGTCCAAACAAAGTCGTTTAACTTGAGATTGATTTGCTCTGGTAGTCCCTTACTTAAATCTACCTCCACGCATATTCTGGCATATGTGTATAGACCATTTCTTTCTCGCCTGTAATCTCCTGTAATGAAACTGCCCAGGGTGTTGCCTATGGCTTTGTAGACTGCAACATGCCATAGGTGGATAGGTAGGTTTGGAAGCCTGATCCATACTGGTGTCGTGGTAATGACCGCAGTTACAGGATCAAAATCTGGGAACCAAGGAGTTAGGAAAAGCCCTGCAGTACCCATGAACCAAGGGCCTTCTTCTAAAGCCTTTTCATAGTGCTTACTGTCATTAAATAGAACAATGAAATATCCTTTGGAGCAAAAGCCGGCCTTCCATAATTAAAACTATGTGTATATTACATAAAGCAATTGAAAAGATTAAATTTTATAATTAAAACATTTCAAGTAGTCAAACCATTTTATATTTTAACCTTTTTTGGGTTATATTTTATAGGGCATTTCTCTTTGAAATCTAGCAAATGCTTGATGGATATATGCTATATAGTGTACCTAATCTAGGTGCCAAATATTTTTTCAAAATGCTATGTAGTGTACCTAAACCAGGTGCCAAAGAAATTTTTCAAAGTTTTTTCCATTTATGCATTCAAAAGGAAGTCTCTAAAGGGATAGAATCTCCAAAGTGCAAACTTTTTTTATCAAGTTTTACACCCTAAAATGGGTTTGCACCTCAAAAGATATTTGAGCCTTCTTGGAGCTTGCTAGATCCATGGTTAAGATGGATATATACTGATTAAAATAATATTTAAATGTATATTCCATTGCATGCCAAAAAAATAAAAAGCCTATAAAACCATTATTCATGACATTGGTCCATATCCTACTTCACAATAGCAACACCAAAATATAAATTGAAATTTGAAAATTATCAAATATTATTTTTTCCAATTTTTTTGTAATTTATATATATATATATATATATTAAATTTATTAATTCTAATCAATAATAAAATTTGTCATAAATAATTATAGATATTAATTAAAAATGTTCAAATTATATATAAATAATTTAAATAAGAAAAAATTAAGTGTTTCGCAAGAGGTGTAGAACAGACGATGATCGTGTGTTTTGTTAAAGCACTTTGTGGTGTTAAGGTCACTAGTTCGAAACTCTGTGAGCAAAAATCCAACCATGCTAAGGGTTGGTGTGACCCAAGCTAGTTGTGAACCCTATGTGATTTTGGCGGCTTAGATTCCCCTGGGTTGTCGCTACTCAAGCCACAATTAAGCATGTTAATCATCTAAAGACTCACATTACCTACCAAACAGAAAAAGGAATAAATTTAAGTATAATTAATATTAAAAAATTGTATATATTTAAATGTATTATTATAAATTTTGTAATTGCCAGCATAAATCCATCTTAACCCTAGATATATCAAGCATTGAGAGGGATAAAATCTCTTGAGGTGAAAACCTATTTTTTGAGTGCATACTTGAGAAAGTGTTAAAATATTCACGATAAGAAACACAAGGTATACTAGAAAAAAAATAATTTTATTATTTAAAACAGTAGTGAGGACTCCAATCCTCTTTTACAAAGATTCAAGCTCCAACATGTACAAAAAAATATCCAACTTCTTCAAGGATCCAACCTTGAATAAGGACTTCAATCCTCAAATATAAATTCAGGCTCAAACCTAGTCTCTCACAAGGCTACAACGATACAACCTTGAATGAGGGATCTAATCCTCAACTATAAATCTAGGCTCCATCCTTTCCAAAACACTTTAAATACAACTCAACCATTGATTAAGCAAATGGATCAAGATTCTACTTCATGGTGTCTTCTAGAATGGCTTCAATGAATAATCCAAATTATATTCAATGTCTTCTCTGAAACATGCTTCAAATGCAACTTCAAGAAGTCTTAAGGATCTGCTCCAAAATGTTCTCCATGGTCTACTTCATAAGTATTTAGGAATGTTCCAAAAAGGCTTCTTTACAAATATTAATGACTACCAAATAAATAACTCAAAAAGATCTAATGTCAACTCCAAATATGCTCTAGGTAAGTTTCAAAAACTTCTCTAGAAAGATACTTCAAGGTCTTTAAATCAGAAAGGGTTATTTAAGTCTGTTCAAAAGGGTTCTTCAAGTTTGCTCAAAACTCTTCTCTAAAACTCTCCAAGTATTCTTCACATAGAATCTTCAACTTTTTCTTCAAGGAAGGGTTCTAGGCCTTCTTTAAATGTTCCCAAAATTGATCCAATGTCTATCTAGAACTGGCCCAAAAATGATAAAAAACTAGGCCCAAATATACCCCATTACCTTACGACCAAAGCATTGACACGAGTCCAAATTTCTCGCCTCAGGGTCGAAATTATACAGGCCATAAAGGGGCCAAATTACCATAGGTGTAAATGTGATGTAAGATAGTCTAAGTTGCACAGTCTGAAATTTTCCTCAAAAGGTCGAATTACATTCCACGGGGGGGTGGTGCGAAATCATAGGCTTGAATTAGCCTCAAGACAAAGTTGTTCCATAGGTATGAAATCCTCTCTTATAGAGATGAGTTATTCCTTAGCTTAGATCCGAGAATCTTCCACATATGAAAGCCGAAGTCTACTTCAAAAAGTATGTTGAGGTATGTTATTAAACATGTCTGAGGTCTGTACCAAAAGTGGTCGAGTTTGTCCACAAGAAGAATAAAAATTATCAATGAATTACCTCATAAATTACTTCAACAATTTACAGAAAGAACCTCCAACAAATCTTGATCAATAATAGAGATAGACTTCAAAATATGTTTCTTCAATTTATTCCTTGGCTTATGAGGTATGAACCATATTCTATTTTTCTTCTGGTCTAAATTCCTTCTTTTGTTCTATTTAACCAAGCTGATGGGAGGAATCGACAGAAAGGACCTCTTATTTATACTAGTTCAACCATACAAATTGAACCAAAACATCTGTTGGGAGGGGGGCGACTTAATCTTTATGTAGGACAAATTATTATGGAGTGATATAGGTATATTTCAATTTGAAAATTCCATTTATCTTGAAAAAAAAGAATTTAGGAGGCATGCAAGTGCTCATTGGAAAGGGATTATAGTCCTATTTAAGATTATACACTTCTCTTCTTCAGTTGTACATCTCGTTGATATCAATAAAAAACTATTTCTCAACAATATTCACATTTTTTATTGATGGCAACAATCTCCCCTTGTCAACGTGTTACTCCCTTGTCTTCATATTCTCCCCCTTTGACATCAATAGCAATGGGATTCTCTCGCTATCTGCATCTTCAGTTACTCCTCTACTTTATCTACAACTAAGGATTTCTCCCCGTAGAATCATGCTTCAAGTATATTTCTATGGTCATCTACATCAATATTTTACAATGATAACCTCTGATGCATAATATGCACTTTATTTAAGTTGATTCTTTTTTCTCTCTCTATATTTTGGAGGCTTGAAAAAACATTGAGTTGGATAGCTTGATTGGCTATTGGATATTATCTCTCCTTAATGACAGAGTATTTTCAAATACACTTTCTGCCTCATGGTCTATCAAAATGACTTTTATGTACCTTGTCTTGTCAGTTGGTCAATACTTCATATATTATCATGTCCAACTTGTCAAAACAGTTGTGTGTGTGGCAAAATCTATAAAGGTTGTTTCAATGTATGTTTAATAATCAAAACTTAGGTCAAAATATCTTCAAACTGTAAAAGGGGCATAACGATACTTCTTTTTGGATAACATGTTGTAACACACCCCCTCCTAACCCATACCAAAACGCTAGTTAAAAGGAAGGTGGTTGCTATGCTGACCCAAAATTGAAGGTGTGATGGAAATGGGATCTAATAATTTTGAGCTTTCACTAGGGGAATTTTGAGGTCTAAAATGGGCCTCCTAAGGAAATTATAAAATAATAGTGGAAATAATAAAATAAGATTAGATTACATCATTAAATTTTAGAGGGAAGAAGAAAAAACTATTTTTTCAACTTGTATTTTCAACTTATCTCCCTATGTGTTTACTCAAATTTCGAGCGACAACACTCATTGGATGTAGAATTTGATTCCTCATCCAAGGAGTACCCACGTTGCATACTTTCGGTGGATCCCGCTACACGAAAAATGAGAAATACATGAAAAACATGATTGCAATATTTTTTTTTTCATGTATTTCTCAGTTTTTGTGTAGCAGCTCCATAAAAAGTATGCAACATGGGTACACATTAGGAAATTTAAACCTAAAAGTGGGATCCTAAGAAAAAATAATAAAATAATAGTTAAAATAATAAAATAAGAGTTATGAATTTTGGAGGGAAAACAAGAAAACTACCTTTTTAACTGTATTTTTGGCTTATCTCCATATAGGTTTACTCAAATTTCAAGTGTAGACACTCGTTGGATGCAGAATTGGATGCGGAATTAAATTTTGCATCCAACGAGTATCCATTATGCATACTTTTGATAAGACCCACATTGATAAAAATTGAAGATACATTTAAAAAATGTGTTCGAGAAGACCCACATTGATAAAAATTGAAGATACATTTAAAAAACGTGTTGAGCACGTTTTTTAAATGTATCTTCAATTTTAATCAATGTGGGTCTTCTCAAAAGTATGCATAATGGGATTCGTTGGATGCGGAATTTAATTCCGCATCCAACGAGTATCTACACTTTAAATTTGAATAAACCTATAAGGAGATAAGCCAAAAATACACTTAAAAAAATAGTTTTTCTTTCTTCCCTCCAAAATATTTACATGTAGCTCTTTTTAAATTTAAATGATTTTGATTGGTTTACATGTTATGACATGGAAATTACGTGAAAATTTCATCGACACTTTTAGGCTGAAATTTCCTCTAATGCTCTTTGGATGAGGAATTAAATTTTGCATCCAATGAATGCTCTTGCTCAAAATTTGAGTAAAACTTTAGGGAGATAAGTTGAAAATACGAGTTGAAAAAATAGTTTTATTATTTTATTATTTTTTAATATTTTTAATTTTTTACTCCAAAAATGGTGAAACATCCCCCATGGTTGACATCATCATCTTGAACCCTATTGGTTGTTATAAGTTTTATTTTGGTTATACAGTTTTCTTAGGAGGTCCATTTTAGACCTCAAAATTCCCCTAATGTCATCTCACTTAGAGTTTGGTTTGACATCACCATTATGTTCGTCTCGTTAAGACAAATCTAGTGATATAAAATTTTACCTCAATCTGACCTCTGGATCAAAATTTATGAGAATTTAAGTCCTAAAAATTTAGAAGGTGCCACATCAACATTTTGGCCTCGTGGTTGCCATGTGGCTATATCTACTTGTCTAATCTCTCAACACCACATGGTGATGAATGATTGGATTTCGATCTATTCATGGGTTTGGGTCCCACGACCTCACATTATGCGTTTGAGTAGCTCTACTTCGAACCTTTGGGGAATAACCTCTGGTGTACCCCACTTCATCCATCCTAGGAATAAACTATGGTGCTCCAACTTCATCCATTTGGGAATGAGACCTCTGTTTCTCTCACTTCATTCCTCCCAAGAAATAACCTCCAATGTTCTTGCTTCATTTCTCTCAGGAAATAGCCTATTGTGCTCCCGCTTCATTCCTCCCGGGAAATAACCTATGATGGTCCTGCTTCATTTCTCCTGGGAAATAATTTATAGTGCTCTTATTTCATCCCTCCAAGGAAATAACCTCTGGTACTCCCACTCCATTTCTCGTGAGAAATAACCTTCGGTGCACCCTGCATCCTTCATCTAGGAACGAGACCTCTAGGCACCATGCTTCACTCCTCCCAAGAAATAACATCCAGGCTTAATTTCATTTAGGGAATTAACATCCTAACATTATCCATGATACAATCTTGCCATGCCATCCCGGTCCTTGCTAGCTCGAAAGTCTCCCTTGTGTGATCTTCTACGGGCTTCAAAGATGATAAAATTTGGGCATACACCATCCCAACTCTCTCACTAGATTCTCGACCTCTCACATTAAGTCTTAACCCTTTGAAACACTAGCCTTGCTCCAGGTCATGTGGTTATTAACTTATCTTGTAATTTGATCCTCACATGGCCTGGCATATTCATCCAAGTTCCTAGGTAGGGTTTTGAGGCCAATGTATTTCTACCACTCTGCACCTTGTACCATCTACAATGGTTTCGATCATGGCTCAACTATGAGGGTTCTACAAACATATGGGATTGTGCCATATCCGAAGCATAGCCATTAAAGGTTTATGAAGCACACTCTGGTGGTATCCCTCATGAGCTTCCCACAAGAATACCATCTATGCAATTTTTTTTTACAAAAATACAATGCAAGGTTCAGGGACTTCACCATACAGGCTAGGGACTTATCCATCCAGTCCCATGGATTCTTTTTAGTCCCTCAATCCTTGATCCCACAACGTAGAATACTTGCAACAACATATGGAAGGCATGCAGTGCCAAGAAGGCCACTAGACCATCAACATTCCACAAAATAATAGGAAATCCCTCTTTATAGTCCTTTTACAGGCATAACAGGCACATAAATCAACATTTTCATAGGCCTACAAGCATTTGATTTCTAGAAAAGAGCCACACTATGAGCATAAAAGAACATTAACACTAACCAGAGGCCACATAATCAACATCCAATTCTCATACCACTTACAGAGATGCTACTCCATGCACATGAAACTCATAAATAGAGTTATACCTGTGTAAGTTTAATCATAGTAAACCATGAATCATTCACACAGTTGCATGGAAAAGGCTCATAAACATAATCATAAAAATATCCAGGTAATTCCATCAACAAGACCCATGCAACAATATCATGCAATATTTATAGAGAATTTTCCTTAAATTCATAGCTTTAAACTAAGAGCTTTTTCATTTACAATTCAGAAAAGAAAGTCACTGAGAATGGAACTTCGATTTTCCACTCAACCTTAGGCCTACTATAGCCAAAATCACTTACAACAATCACCCTCGATCCAAATACATGAACTAAGGGGAATTTATTTCTCAACAAACTTTGCAAAAAACCATCTTCAAGACATAGAGTATAGAAATGATGACAATGGGTGGTTTATTAGCTAGCCAATCACAAAAAAATCCTTGGTAAGGGTTGTTTATAAGCTATGTCAAGCACTCTAAGAGTGGTTTATTAGCCTACGACAAGCACCCATTCTACATGTGGTTTATCATCCCTAGTTGGAACATTGAGTGGTTTATCAGTTGTTTCAAGCACCGCATGGGTGGTTTATCAGCCCACAATAAGCACTCAATCCCATTTCCCTTTTATCTTCTAGTCACGATTCTTTCTCTCAAGGAAATCCCATTCCCTCAACTCATAACTTATTATAGAATTTCTCACGATCTCCACCAAGAAGAGGTCCAACCCCATATTGCTGTGCATTCTCCTTTTTATCATTTTCCTAGGCATCTCTTCATATTCTTCTTGGAATATTCCTCTTCTTTTACTCATTATTTACACCTAAAATTAATTTAAGGTAGGTTCCAAATAATCCCACTTGGGTTCATATTTCCTCTTTGCTATTAGATCATGGATTTTTGGTCCCATACTTCAGGCCATTACATTATTAAATTACAATAATTAGGGGAAAAAGTTCCATGGGTGTCACAAACCCCACCCCCTTAAAGGCAACACCATCCTCAGTGTTCTTATTAGCATAAAAGCAATAGAACTAAGATTTCTATATATAGTTCTTACTTCTCTTTATTAAAAAAAAAAATATGGGGATTGCACCCTTATTTTCTCAACCATCTCCTAGACGACTTCATTGAGTCCCAAGTGCTTCCATTGCAACTAATTTTAGCTTATAGACTGCTTCCTGCCTCCAATATCCAATGTTGTTATATTTGTGCTTCTAGATCCTTCAACGAAGAATTCCCAACCCATTGCTTCTCGGAATACCCTCAATGTGCTTTTGATTCCAATCATACATGCTCATGACCCTTTAAAAACCAATATCATTTTCTATCATCCCATTATTTTCTTCGTAGTCCCTCGAGTGATCTGATCCCCCTTCCATGCAGTCACTCACCTTCCAAGTTTTGGCATCCCTTTCTCTACTTATCAGTCCCTTGGGTGACCCATTCCTTGGCAAGGCTTCCTCACATTAGAAGAGTGTCATAACTAAGGCATATCCCTACCTTAACATTTATCATACCAGTCATAGCATGCTTCATGGAAATTAGTAGACACCATTGGGTACTAATGTCCCACAATGGCCTTGTTTCTTAAATATTTTATTAGCATATCGTTGTGCACTATGATATCTTCAATTTGATTTTATTCACCTTGTAGCAGATTTCGTCCACCCAAACTGGGAAATTACATGTTTTTTACATCATAGCACAAAAATCTCCATGAGTTTCATCATAAGGAAATTGAAATAATTTAAATTGTACCTTATTAACAACTTATTCATGATATGAACCTTGCAATTTCATTTTTCTTCCTATCATAGCAATTCAAGTTAGACCATAAACCATTTATCATAAATCAGAATATCAATAAATGTTCATGATTTGGAAATTACTAAAAATCAATGAAATGATAATACTTATCTTTGAATTACTCTTTACTTCACACACACTGGGTCAGTTTCCAAACTCAACAAGCACCCAATGGTCTTATTTCCTCACATAAACAAACCATATTTATTTTCCATCTATGGCAAGCATATTTTTTCTTCTCTTCTCTTCAGCCTCGTATACACACTGGATTGATTTCCCAACTTTTACAAGCATCCTGGTTATCCCCAGTATTGCAACAAGAATGTTGCAACTCCCAAGGCTACCAACTTAAATTTTCAACCCAGGGTTCGTATAAATTTAAGAGGGGTCGACATTGTATGTGTAGCAGACACCTTCCTCTTCCTAGTCTGAATCCCTTTGATGCAAGTGAAAGAAGGAAATGAATCAACTTAAAAAGAGAAAATATCTAGGTAGGTCATCAATCCTAAGTTGCAAAAGGTAAATAACAATAAAAAAACATATTCTACTTTTGTTGGAAAGTAAATGGAAAAAGGAAATCTATTCCATTTGCAAAAATTTAAAGCATAATGAAAACAAAGAAAATAAAATATATCTTGCTAGAAAGGAAATTCCATTAAAGGAAATATATTCTATTATACACGAAAGGAAAGTCCTAGAGTACTCTTGCAAGAAATAAATCACACTTTGCATAAAGTAAATTGTGGAAAGGAAATCTAGACTAATTGCATAAATCAACATTCAAGGAGAAAGAAATATAAGAGATAAATGGTGACCTAACCAAGCCTCAGCTCAACCAAGGTGGCCTCAAAGAATTCATAGGCTATATATATACTTATATCATGAATTTAGAGTGAATCTGGGAAAGGAAGATCTCAAAATAAAATTGCTACATGATTTTTGTTTCTCGAGTTAACTTGCCAAATTCCCCAAAAAATAAAATGAAAATGATATAGGGTCATTTTTTTTATTAACTAGGATGTCCTAGGTCTCCAATCCAAGTCGAATCACTCAAAAATACCCTTGCTAACACGTTCTAAACATTAGTAGAAAATTAATATTATAAAAAATAAATAAATTAGTGAGCTAGTTAACCAACTCAAAATAGCTTCGTTAACAGGTGCTAAAATTCAACAGAAAATTACTACTATAAACAAAAAAATTTCAGAGCAATGAACTAGTGAGTTGATCTAAGTACCCAAATGCCTAAGCTAATCAAATGAAAATTTTGTGGGGTAAATTTTTTTATTAGTTTGGATGTTTTAAGCTTAAATCCAAGTGGAATAAACTTGAAATTATCTCATTAACAAGTGCCAAAATTTAGTATAAAATTACTACTCTTTTGCTACATGATACTTCCAGAAATTCTAGAATTGTGAACTAGTAAACCAATCCAAGTAGCTCAATGATGAATATGACTTTGAAAATCTGATATGAGGATGCATCATACTTGTAACTATATAAATGACCTGAAAAACCAATTATTTCGATAATTTAACTAATATACCCTACATCGAATGAATCATGAATATTGAGTGAAAAACTAGGAAATGCAAGAAGAAGAAATGAAAGTGAATAAAAGTGAAAAGAAGATAGAAAAAGTGTATGACAGAGAGTTAAGGCTTATGGGATGGCCAATTCCAATGATACTCAGAGTCCTATGAAGGAAACCAATATTTAGAATCTAAATATGGCATCAAAATTCATTATTAGAGTCATACCAAGTACATCCCTCCTAGAAATGAAAGTAGAGTTGCTAAATGACAAGTTTTCTTCACAATAAGACTAAGAAAATCATGCCCCTAGAGGAAAATTCGAATTGGTACTTATAAAAATTGATGGGGAAGCATCCTCCTTGAAATGAGGCAACCTTCCCCTCCAAAACCCCTCAAAAAGTGGATCTGGTTCCCAAAAATAGGAATCTTAATTAAATACTAAGTTTTGGCTTCCCCTGTCGCAAGGAACACATCCCTAAATTTTCTCAATCAGTGGAGCTCTAGAATCTGTCAATGATTTTATGATATTTTGTTTACTTATCAGTCCATCTTGTGGAACCCTATGGTAGGGAGCAAGTCCCTAAATTATCTCTTCTTCCAAATCTTCAAAATCTTCCCAACATTCTCATAATATTCTACAAAAACAAATAATATTAGGCACATAATATGAAATTATATCTAAACCTTCCTAAGAACTTATTAAAGCTAAGAAATAATTATTAAGTGTAGAAGGAGAGATTTAATATAGCCTTTATGTGCCTAGGAAAGGTTATATGGGCCTTATTTTGCATCTAATTTGGAGGACCTTCATACCCCCTACTGAAACTTTTTCTCACCCTCTAAGAAACCTACTCATCTTATTTTATCTTCTTTTCTTCATTCATTTCCGTAATGGATTGCTTGACATATAGTTGCCCCTGCTAGATGAAATCCTTTATTTCCATTTATTTGTGTATCATGGGGTCTTATACTTCCTCCTTTATCTTCTTAGTTGGTCTTCTTGGTGTTTCAATGCATTTTTAAGGATCTTGAGATTCTATCTATGTTGTTGGAAATTTCAACCTTTGATCAAGCTAAATGAAGCTCAACCTATTTCATCTATTCTTGACTATGTTTTTCTTTGCATATACCTATGTCTTTCTTTCATTTCTTCATCAATTTCTGTGAGATTGGTAAGGCCCATTACACACTTCTACAACTTTCTACTGCCCTCTCCTAACTTGAGGTCGCTTTTAGAACCCTTAGATCACTCTCGGATACAATATTGTAGCAATACAAGGCATTGTGTAGCAGTCTCGTCACATATTATAACAATTCACAGAATTAATTAAAACTTAGCCAGAATTGCCTATGAAGCCTATTTTTTTCTTTTCATCACTTAACAATGTCCCCTAAGCCTTGGAATCCAAATGAAAGAGACCATACACCCTTTGCACACCATTCTTTCATCGCTGTAGCAGGGTTTCCTATGACAACAAGGAATCTTGTAGTAGAGGAAATATGAATAGTTTTTTCAAGGAGAGGAAATTATAGGAAGATTAACCTAGTATATCATGCAATTTTTCACCAGTTGTCACACTAACAAAAATCATACTACTAAATTGTTTTAGTGTTTGAATTTAGACTGGATACTGTAGAAAATTTTCCCTTTAATAACTTATATATTTTGAATACTTTTGTCAAATGTAAGTGGAAATAATTTTTGACTTACATTTCCTCTGAAGGTTCCTTTGCTTTTCAAGTCATTCAAGGCTTTGGTGGTTGTTTTGGGTAAAAAAAGTATCTTCTTGTAGTAATATGTTAACTTCTTGTGGTGGCTTGTATAATCCTGTAGCAGATTGTTCGTATCCTATAGAAATTTGTTTGTATCCTATAGCATCACCTGCAGCATCCAGTTGGCATGCCAAGAGGTGGTGGGTCCACCAATTTTTATTTATTTTTAATATTCCTCTCTCTCTCTCTTTCTAAACAACATTGCATGCAAAAAATTGAGTTAAGTGAGCTGGTCCCACCTATATATTTTTTTCTTTTTCTTTTTATTTTTTCCTTAATGATATTGGATGTAAAATAAACTTGGAGTGCTTTGAGTTAACTAAGCTGCACCCCATCTGATTTTAGTACTCCACAATAACATCCTACTTTCTTAAGTAAATTTTCACTTTTGTCTCATTTAGCTCCCACACATGTGGGTGTCCTGTGGAGAAAATTTAAGTGACTTGCTAGATAAGACCGGAGCTGACTTCTGTTAAATTTGGATATAGAATACTTTTCCTTCTCGCACTTCTAATGCTTTCTCAAGTTAGAATACATTTGAAGGATGAGGTTAAATAGATGCATACTTCTGCCTTACCATGAGTTTTTCTTTTTGTGCACGATGTTACTATAGACATGGAGGTTGCCTTTGATGATATTGTAACTGCATGTGATAATATGATGAAGGTCCTAATGTTGATAGCCTTGTTTCTAGAGGTCTTCTAGGTATTTTTTGTTGTTGCTGTTGTTGTTGATTTACATCTATGGTTCAGATGGCTAAAATATTGTTGTTATGATGCTCATGATGCTCACGATGTAGCTAATGATTGACCAGTTGATGCTTGCATGAGGCTATTGGACCATTGATGAAGTTGTTGGATTTCTCTCTGAGGTACAAAATATCACTTTCATCATTCCTTTTCATTGGCTTGAATTTTTTTCATTTCTGATCAAGTTCCATGATTCATGTGATGAAAATATAGGTGCCACCATGGATTAGATGCTACTATTATTGTTGACTAGGGATCTTATAGCTGCTCAGGACTAGTGCTGGAGTCTCCTAAAGCTTCATGATGTTAAAATTTGTTGGTCTTGTGCTTCAAATGTGATCCTGTAAGGTTTATGTATGCTGCTACAAGATTTTGTGTCTTCCTATAGAAGTCACACAAAGCCCTTATGATCACAATTCCCTCTAATTGTTGCTTCCAACAATGTTGATAATTCATGAAAAGGCTATCGATGATGGACATAGAGCTCTTATGTGCTAGAAAAGGTTATGATATCTTTTGTGATGAAAAATGGTGGAAAATATATGAAGGGTGAGGCTTTTGATGGATGGTAATGGGAATAAGGGTGAAATAAAATGTGGCATCTAGTGCAGTGGATTGATGATAGGGATCTTATGGACCCCCTACCCTATTCTTGAGTGAAAAAATTTCAATATGTTCCCCTTTTTATTATGTAGATTAACATCTTATATAGATCCCGGGACAATCTTGTAGCAATACAATATTTTGACAGAATTGGGTGAAAGAGGTTAGATAATGGTGTGGAAAATCTTATAGAGGTCAAGGAATTGAAGGAGTGGACACTGAGAGCTGAATGGGAGTGTGTGAAGGTGAATTTTAATGTTGTTCCTCTGAATGTGCTACCCTTCATTGACTATCAATGGAACCTTGTTATGCCTGCATAAGTTTTGGAATGAATAATGCAAGGGTTCCTTCTCATTCCTCTATTTTTTTTGTATGCCACCCCTAGGATTCTCCCAAAGATAGACAAAAAAATTCTTTGTTTTTGCTATAGGGTTAATTTTATTTGTGTGTAATTGATCTATTGAGGCAGAGATAAGGAACAATTTTTTGACAGTTCTTGGAAGAGGGAAGGTTTCATAACAAAACTCAAAACAACTTCATTTCCTTCTCTCATCATGCTCAACACATATACTTAATTTTCTTTTCATGCCCAAACTTCTATCATAAACTGTTACAGGATGTATTGTTTAAAAGAATGAAAGGTTTTGCAAGATTTTCGTCAAATGACAACAAAAAAATCATAATTACCATCCCTTTGATTCTCCTCCTTGAATTATAAGGTTTGGGTGATGATTTTTCTCAAAATCAAGCTCTTCGTAGCTCTTTGTACTTTCCTGTAGCATGTTTTGTCAATATTTAGGCACTTTGTGTCAATCCTGTAGTAGTTCTGGGACAATCTTGTAGAAGAATTGTTTAGTCCATAACTATCAAACAATATATTGAATTCACTTGATTTTTTTTGAGTATATTTTTATCATCCTTAGGTATCTCCCCATACAAAATATTTTCCAATGGATTCATGAATCTAGAGAAAATTTGAAAATGGATGTAGGTGATCGCAGCCAATATCTCAAAAAGTATGAACTAGAATTTGCTGAAATTTCTTGAGCATGTCACTATCATCCCAATGCATCTCCCCATGAAACAAATCGGCCAATGGATGCATGGTTTTTTAGATATGGTAAAAAAATTTCTTCCCTGTGTATTTTGGCAATCATGTAGAAAAACAAAACTTTCCTTTAGCACTTCAAGACAATGAGGAAAATGAATGGGAAAGGCTTGGGAATGATGAGAAATGGCATGGAGATTCATTATGGGAATGATGAGAAATGGCATGGAGATGCATTGTGGGAATGATGAGAAATGGCATGGAGATGCATTGTGGGAATGTATGGACTTGGTCTTAGCCATGTTGGAGGATCTTGATGTAGAAGGTGGAAAACTCAATTTTGACTACCCTTGACTAGATGCTTTCTTCCCTTCATATATAGAAGAGAGATACTTGGAGCAAATAAAATTTTCATTTTTTCTCTAGTCCTACTGGCTACCTCAATGAGTTTTTGAACCAGCAAGTCTTCCTAGGCACCTCAAAGGAGGTCTTCGCCTAGGATCTTGTTTCCTTTTTTTCTTTTCTCCTTTTTTTCCAACCCACTAATTGCATTATGGAGGTTTTCAATCGGTGAGTCAATCTTAGGCACATCAAAGGAGGTTTTCACCTGAGATTTTATCTTTTATTTTATTTTCCTCTTTTTCTTTTTTATTTTATTTTATTCCTCTATCCTACTTTACTTGAAAGAAATAAACTCTATGTCAATTATAGGAATGCTTCTAATCTAGCCATGTGCATAAGAAGATGACAGATAAAATCATGTGTAGGCTTGAAACATATGCTTTGACATGTACCTCAATACGAGAGACCAATTTCTTTGACTGAGATGATATCATGAATTGTTGAAGAAGAGTGTGTTGTTGTGACTTAATGATTGACTAGAACCAGAGTTCAATCATTAGTTTCCCTTGGTTCACTTTCTCATATGGATCATTCTGTATAAATTCTTCTTCAACGCAATTCAAATCTTATAATTTTTTATGATTAGTCCCTTGAATACATAAAGGATTTGATGATAATCATAGTATAAATTCTTCAATCTTAGGCTCCAATGGTTGCTCTCCATCGAAGGTGGTCCACGACTCATATTATGGATATTATTCTTCTTGATGTTTTTATTTAATGATAAAAAATGATTCTTCTTTTTGGAATACTCTTCTTGATCTAAGATGAATTTCATTTAGATAAAGAAGATCTTTTTGAAGATTTTCCATCTCAGCATTGTAAAGGGGGTTGAGGCATTTTATTGTTGGGGTTGGGAAGTGATTGTAAAGGTATATGAGAGGGAGTGGATATTTGAGATGGATTTGGAGGAGGTGTATGATATGTTTATTGAGATTGAAGTGTAATATACTAAGGATATTGAGGGAAATATAGATTTCCCCATTGAGCAGGTTGGTGTGATCATGGGAATTGAGGATATTGAGGGAAATCTGGATCACCCCACTAAGAAGGTTGGTGTTGATATGGATGTAAAGGAGGAATGGAATTTTGGGGAGGATAATACCATGAATATTGAGGAAAATATTGATTACCCCATCCAGGAGGTCAGTGTTGATATGGATCAAAAGAAGGAATGGCATAAGATCCCTAATATGGCTGAAAATGTTGGGGAGCATAAGACCCTTGTTGATATGGGTTGACATAGTAGAGATACTCCATGTCTAATTCTAACTTATTTGACACATATTCTTCTTCTACCTGCACATGATCAAGTGGGAGGATTTGCGATGTTGAAGAAATATTTTTTGTTTTTATAAAATTTTTGAATGAGAATGATAATGAAATGCAATGAAAGATGCCTAATGCAATTTTTTTTTTTTTTGTAGAAAATATGAATGTAGAAAAGAAATAAGGAATCATTCCAAGAAAAATAGAGTGTTTGTTTGGGCACCCTTCCCGGTAACGACGCCAAAAAGTGATGAGCCCCAATATTACAGCAATAATGTTGCAACTCCCAAGGCTACCAACTTAAATTATCAAACCCGAGTTTCGTACAAACTTAAGAGGGGTCGGCACAATATGTGCAACATACACCTTCCTCTTCATAGTATTACTCCATTTGATGCAAGTGAAACAAGACAATGAAATAAATTCAATTGGGCAGATATCTAGGTAGGCCGCCAATCCTAAGTTGAAAAAGGTAAGTAACAATAGTCAAAACTATTCTAATTTTGCTGGAAAGTAAATGGTAGAAAGAAAAACTATTCTATTTGTAAAAATGTAAAGCATAATTAAAACTAAGAAAATCTAATATATCTTTTGTTGGGTTTGTGTTATATTCTTTCCACGACTAGTCACGTGCGGGGGGGTAATAGGGGGAAGCGATCTTCCCCCACAGCACATTCTTATTTGGGTGCAATGTCTGGGAAGATCTCGAGCCTGCTTCCCCTATCCAGTCAGGGCAGCTCCGGCAAAATTTTTGATCATATTTTCGATTGATAGGACCACCCATGGTTTGTGCATGGGTTTGCATGGTTTTGGGGCTTTATGGTTCGGCCCCCAATTATTTTGTAGATCCGGTCAAAGGAAATCGGTTATGTTATAATCCAGGGTTAATGGATTAGGGGTTTATATGCAACCGGCATGTATATATATATGTGTTGTAACACTAAAAGATATAATTAAAAATCAAAGTGATCGTCGATTTGGGATCTAGGGGAAAATATCATGTGTTTATCTGTTTTATGTTTTAAAGATTACTTAAATAGATAATTTCTGTTCAGGGTTAAAACCTACATTTAGTATTAGAGCTGTTTCGGCTTCAAGGGGACGCCTTTGCTGCTGAGGTTTTTTTTTTTTTTTTTTGCTCGGGCCTGAGGTAGACCCTATTCAGTGGGAGATCTGCGGGATCAATTCTTGCGGTGAAAGAATATGGCGAGTGACGGAAAGATAGAGATCGAGAAATTTAATGGTCGGAGTTTTGAGTTGTGGAAGCTCAAGATGGAGGATCTGCTGGTGGATAAAGATCAGTGGATCGCGGTAGATCCAGGTACTAAACCAACGACAATGTCAAATGAAGACTGGAAGAAACTGGATCGGATTGTCCGAAACACAATACGATTGTGTCTCGGATTAGTATTGTTGAGTGTATCTGGGGAAGCTATGGTGAAGAATTTGTGGGAAAAACTTGGGACTTTGTACCAATCTAAGTCTCTGGTGAATAAGTTGTTCCTGCGGAAAAATCTGTATAACCTGAGGATGAAGGATGGAGACTCGGTGACAGAACATCTGAACGCCTTCAATACTGTGGTAAGTCAGTTGTCATCTGTTGATATTAAAATCTGAGATGAAGATAAGTGCATCAGTTTTTTGTGTTCTCTACCAGACTCGTGGGACAGTCTAGTTATTGCAATAGGTAGCAATACAACTACCTTGAATTTTGATGACATTGTCTCAGCCTTGCTATCGAATGAATGATAGGTCGAATGGAATGCCTTATCTATACTAGAAAGGTCCCAAAAACAGAAACAAGAATAGGGGTTCCCAGTGGGAGATCTAAATCTAGAGGAAGATCTAAATCTCCTGGAAAGTTTGTAAAGGTGTGTTGGAAATGCGGAAAGGAAGGGCACTACAAAAAGGACTGCATATCTAAAGCTCCTGAGAAAGGAAAGGGATCTGATGATGCTCCTTCTCCAGAGGAAAAAACCACCTCGGATGAAGGTGGGGATGTGTATTTGGCTTCTTCTTCAAATACACATGTAGATCACGAGTCATGGTTGATTAACTCAGGTGCATCCTTTCACTTCACTCCCCATAGGGAGTGGTTCTGCGAGTATGAGAAATATGATGGCGGTGATGTCTCCTTAGGTGATGATAGGAAGGCCAGAATCATTGGACGTGGAGAAGTCAAGCTAAAGCTGCAAGGTGGAAGGATTAGAACCCTTCTTGGTGCTTTGCACATTCCTGCATTGGCCAAAAATCTGATTTCTGTAAGCAAGATGGATGATGCAGGTGTAAAAAAAGAGTTCGAGAAAGATACCTATAAGATGGTTCGTGTAGCACTGGTATTAATGTGGGGAGTTTGGATTTGAACTCTGTACAAGCTTCAGGGCAGCACTATTATTGATGGGTGCAATAGTCTTGTGGTTCCCGAAAGTGGAGCAGAAAGCCTAGCGGTCTCTGGAGAAAAGACCATGTTATGGCATTAAAGGCTTGGACATATTGGAGAGGAGGGCCTTCAGATACTGCATAGAAATGGTATGTTAGAAGGTATTTCTAATAGCTCTATGTATTTTGATTTCTATGAACATTGTGTATATGGGAAGCAAAATCGGGAGAGTTTTCCTTTTGGTGCTAAGAGGGAAAACAAGATATCAGAGCTTGTTCACAGTGATGTGTTTTGGACCTGTGTCGGTTCCATCACTGGGTAAGTCTGTGTACTATGTTTCATTCATAGATGACTTCTCAAGGAATACATGGATATATTTCTTGAGGAAGAAATCTGAAGTCTTTAACATATTTAAAGAATTTAAGGCTCCGGTGGAAAACTAGACAGAGAAGAAGATAAAGGTGTCGAGGACAAATAATGGGGGGGAATTCTGAAAGAAGGAATTTGAAGAGTTCTGTAAGAAGTGTGGCATAGCACGACAGAAGACTACTCCATACACACCTTAGCAAAACGAAGTTGCAGAAAGAATGAACAGAATGTTGATGGAAGAGGAAAGAAGCATGCTCAGTGGTATCGGGTTAGGATAAGAATTCTGGGCAGAGGCAGTGGAGACTACATGTTACTTGTGTTAGGTCTCCGTAGTTTGCAAGATTGGCAAGAACAAACGCTACAGAGCCAACATCAAAACCACTTTGGAATCTTAGGATCTAGCCCTCCTAGATTTAGAGGGGGATCTCTCTATATAAGTGTTTTCAGAGATATGATCTTTAAGGCTTATGATATGATATTAGGCTAGTTATAAAGCACAAGGGTTTTGTTTGTTTTGATTGGGATGAATATCATCAAAATTGAAGGAAGTCTTTTGAAGGGTAAAGTTGTGAGTAGGTTGAAAATGGTTCAGCTGATAAGATAGGTAAGAAACAGTTTCAACCCATTGGGCTATGGAGTCATAAAGGATTTTAATTGCACAAAAAGTTTCAAGAGTGGTCTATGGGGAAAGTCATCTATGTCAATAGATCTCTTTAAGTTGATTTATGGTATGAAACATTAAGAAGTGGTGAAAGGAGAAAATATATAAGAAAACAAAGGGCCGCTTAAAATCAAGTAAGGACTCTTAACCTAGCTTGCTTTCAGCATACTCAAAGGAAAACAAAGAATAGCTTAAGATCAAATAAGGACTTTTAACCTAGTCTGCTTTCAGCATATTCTCAAAGGAAACATTTAAGATAAAACAAAGAATATCTTAAGATCAAGTAAGGACTTTTAACCTAGCCTGCTTTCATCATATTCAAAGGGAAACATTCAAGATTAACATAAAAAGTAGTCTAAGATCAAGTAAGGAATTTTAACCTAGCCTACTTTCGACATACTCTCAAGGGATCTTTTCAAAGCAACCGTTGGAGAAGAAACTAGAGGACAGGGCTAACCATAAACTTCTCTAATTCATCTTTAGTTAGCAAACTTTGTAAGAGCATTGAAGGACAAAATCTCAAGTTTTATTCAGCAAGACAAGGGCTAACCAACATTCCTTGATTGATCGCACTATATTGAATTATCCTCAAATACACAATTAGAAGAAAACAAAAAGATAAAGATTTATCAGTGAGATTTAGGGTACTTGACAATAAATCCTAATCTATATTTGCTGTTCTTTATCAGAGAAAATGAACAGTATGGAAAGCATGAGAAAAATAAAAATTTATAATAAGAAAACATCACCATTGACATAGACTAGGATCCCATAAATCAACTTGTATTTGATCTTCAAACTAGTTATATTCTTCAAGTCCAGTGGGTCTTTACAGCTTCAAACTTCTCATCTCAGCCTATCTTTCTTCTATTACAAAATAGAGCTTCAACAACTTCAAAGCTATTTACACTCAATGAGTATTCAAAAAACCAACCTATATATTGTATTCTAGAGAAGTATTTATAGAAGAAATGAGGAGGTAGAGTGAAAGAAAGGCCTATCTGTTCAATTAATGCAGAGTAAGTGTTTCTCGGCCTTTGAAGGGCCAAATGGAGAAGTATTCAAATGTTTTAACTCTGCTAATTGATTATTATATTAAAGTTCATCAACTTCAGTCACTTTTGTTGACTTTGGGGGCTTTTTGGTAGGCTGGAAATTAATTATGAGCTGTCTTTAGAAATATCTCTGACTGTGTAATTAATATGCCTTCTTTTTAGGTGAAATTAGCTGGTAGGTGGCATTTTGAGGAGTAATTGCCTCAATGATGTGGCATTTGGATGCTCCTTTGTTGATTTGTCTGTCCTTGTGGCTTTAAACACTGATCAGACCCTAATTCTTGCTTTAAGGCCTTTGAAATTATCTTCGGAGCCTTACACTTTATCTGCTGACTGTATTCACTGCTGTCTTTTGCCTTTTTAAATTGAATTAATCTTTTGTGCCTTTAAGCATATTCCTTTAATTATCTTTAATCGTGCTTTACCTTTAACTGCTGGGTTAAGCTCTTTTAATCTTCAAGCTTTATGTATTTAACCCTTATCCTGTGTTTTTTTCCCTTAAACTATAAGGTTATGCCTTTAATATTCAGCCTTATGCTGTAATCCCTTTAACTTTGACTATTTCGCCGATTTTCCCTTTCCTGTGGACAGGAGGCTTCATCCAAGCGGGAGGGTTTCCTAATATAACTAACGTTCATGGAGCACTGGTCAAACTATGAAAACAAACCATGTTAACTTCCCTTTTTTGCGATTTTTGCCTCTGTTTGGACCATGAGGAACCTCATCTTCTGGCCATATTTCATTATGAATCGGGAGAAGGCGCTTTCACCTGTAGAACCGCCATCGAATCTTGTAAAAACCAATAAACATGTTAATAAACCCTGCGGTATTTGGAAAATTGCTTGCAGAGGATGACAACAAGTGGGAGGAGAAAATATAAGGGGAAATAGTATGCAAGAATGGGTTGAATGGACGAAACCCACGAAAACTGGTTTTTAAATGCATCGAAATTGGGTATTGGTGGTTTTGCAAAAACCATGAATGGTTTTCGTGTGACCCTCGAGCGGTAAGTGATTTTTCCCGTAGGGAACGCGAGCCAACCATTCCGCGACATCTGTCCCTCATGAAACCAGCAGTCTCGCATGGGTTCGGGTGGTTAAACCTCGATACAGAAAACAACGCGAAATGCAATGTGGACCATTGGATCTGGGGGGGAAGATCCAACGGTTACGAGAGAGCGCGATGGGGGGAAGTACATGGATAGGAGAATTAGTGGAAGCCAGGTGGTAGCATGTGATAGGATGGGCACTTTGCATAGTGGATGGTAGGCCCTGGTGGATTTGGGTTGTCGGGTTTGATCGGGGCCGTTGGATTAAATAAATCAATGGTGAGATTTGATGTGGAAGGTGGAGGAATAGGTAAAGGTCGGGCGATCAAAGGATGGGAGAGGAGGTGTAATGACCATTGATCTTTATAGATCGATGGTCAAGAATGTTTTGTGGAGTGATAAGGCGGGGATAAGGGAAAAGAAGGAAAGGAAGGAAGGGATGGTGGGGATGAACTATCTCCATTAGATCACATGGATCTATGGCCAAGATCCATTTTCGGGGGGAGGGGAGGGGGCGTATAAAGGTAAAAGGAAGGGGGCTAGGGATAAGGTAGGGGTGCAGTCTTGTGGAGAAAAGGTGACCTGAGGTGGAGAGAAAGGTTGAGGGCTAAGGTTTTTAGCACCAGGTCATGGGAGTTAGGTGATATGACAGAAAGGGGGCTAGGGGCTAAGCCATAAAAGGGCTTAAGAGCCTGTGTATAAAAAGGGCGTTTTTTAGGCCAGAAGAAGGTTTTTTTTTAGTTTCCGATAGGCAAAATAGGATGATTTAAACCATAAAAAAGGATCTTTTATGAGTTTAAAAAGGAATTTGAAGATTTTCTGAGGAAAATAAGGGTAAAATGAGAAGGAGAAAAGGGGATTTTTTCAGAGGGAAATAGAAGATGAAGAAGGGAAAGAATGAGTGAAAAAGGCTTAGTAAATGATGGACATTGGCCTAAAAAATAGCTTCTTTGGATATAAACAGGGTTTCTTGGTGAATTTATGAATGAAACAATAGTGAAGATTGTATTTTGAATTTGAAAGCATCAGAAGGCTTCAAGAATGAGAAATTTTCTATGAAAATAATCTCTTGAAGGCTTAAGACTTGTTTTAGCCATCATTTTCTATGACAAAAGTTTACTGATGGCTAATAGTGGCTCCACTTGGGGATGGAAGCTTCTTGGAGGTGTCAAGAACTTCAAAAATTGATCTCTGGGATGTAAACCTGTGCCTTTATCCATTGACAACCTTTCTTCTTTGATCATGCTGCTTTAGAAAAGATGATCAATATTTTATATAAGCAAACACATTTCTCCCAAACCTTCTACCTACATAGACTACTTCCTAACTTTTTTTCTTATAAGGTGCATTTGGACTTGCAGACCTTAAACATCAATATTTTATTCTTTTGAAAACAGGAAAAACTAATCTAAATCTACCTTTATTTCTTCCATGAGTTCAGATTAAACTGTTGAACTCATAAATTCTCTACCTAAGCTACTATCTACCATGATTAGACTGTCTCGCAAATTTTATTCTCTATTTTCTAAAAAAGAAATTGAAAAGACAGTCAAACTAGGATTAGGCTGTCTGATTTGCTGTAGTGTTTATGCCATGAAAACAAGCTGCACACAGACTTTATTTGCAGAAATTTTCAAACAAAATTGTGAAGGCTTAAGATCTGAAAAATAAAAGACAACCTTCACTCTTTCTTTAGCTCTGATTTTGATTTTTTTAGAGTTGTTCTCTTATCTCCTGGTTCAGATTTTGAGCATAGTAGAACCAATTCTTCATCAAACTTACAGGTTCAGGATTTAAGCTTGTTTGAACCATTGTTGTTCTATCCTAATCTATTCTACTGATAAGCTAAGATTAAACAGTTTGGAAAATCTTCTTCACTAACCTATCAACAAAAAATTGAAATCTATCTTAGTCATGATTAGGTTGTATGACCAAAATGACAGTGTTGTTGTTTGCTAGTGGCATTTAAGCTTGCACACTCTCATATTTTCTCTTTTTTTTTGGTATGGGGCTGTACCTTTTTTCTTTTATTTCTACCATCTTTTTCTCTTTTCTATTGTTTTTGTATTTCTCTTTTTTCAAATTCAAAAAGCAGTGTTATATACAATGAAACAAAAATATATGAAACTAAGAAAAATCAACTAACAAAAGTAATGTTTGAGCATCCTGCCATTGACAGGACCTCCAAAAAATTCAGCTCCATCCAAATCTTGTAAAAAGAATG
Organism: Pinus albicaulis; assembly: GCA_034641835.2. Taxonomy (NCBI): domain Eukaryota; kingdom Viridiplantae; phylum Streptophyta; class Pinopsida; order Pinales; family Pinaceae; genus Pinus; species Pinus albicaulis. The sequence goes on from CM076580.1 coordinate 1,249,688,622, forward strand.
CATTGTTTCCAACAGCAGATTGAATAAGATAAGGGCATTGCCATAAATTATCAAATTTTCCATGTTTGCCCTTATCTTCTCTACTTGAGTCCCATTTTAAAACTTTATCACCAATTTTAAAATCACTTGCCTTTGTTTTTTTGTCAAACAACTTCTTGATGTTTTATTGTAGTTATTGTGCTCTGAATTATTCTTCCTCTCTGGTTTGTTGTAGATGTATAGTTTGGTTTATTCTTCTTGTGATATCATCATCTTCAGACTGTACTTCTTGAATCAGATTCATGATTGGCACTCCTAAACTAGTTGGAAATATTGCATCTATTCCATAAACTAGTTGGTAAGGAGACATCCCAATTGAATTTTTAACTGTCAATCTATCTGCCCATAAAGCATGTACTATTTTATTGTGCCATGACCTCTTGTTGTTTTCCAACAAATTCTTGATAATGTTTACCAAACTTTTATTTGATGATTCTGTCAACCCATTACCTTGAGGGTAATAAGCTGTAGAATGAACCAAAATAATCTGATATTTATGACAGAATTCAGCCATCTTTTTAGACCCATATGCAACAACATTATCAGTTATGATCTTCCTAGGATAGCCAAATCTAGACAGTATATGGTTTTCAAGGAATGAAATGATGACTGAATCTATGGCATTCCTAGATGGGATGGTTTCTATCCACTTGGTAAAATAGTCTGTTGCTGTGAGAATCCATCTATGTTGGGCAAATGAAGTAGGATGGATTTCCCAAATGAAGTCTAGACCCCACTTCTGAAAAGGAGCTTCAACAATGATTGGTTGTAAAGGTAAAGGAAGAAGTTTTCTTTTGCCTTAAAAAATTTGGCATTTGTGATAGGCAGTAATCATTTTGTGGACATCTTGAAAGAGAGTGGGCTAGTAGTAACCAGTTCTAAGGATTTTATTAGCAGTTGACTTCCAGTAGAGGTGGCCTCCACATTCTCCTTCATGAAACTCATGCTTGATCTTTTCTGCATCATTCTCAGGCAAACATTTAAGCAATAATCCACTAGCATTTTTCCAATATAAACATTTATCCAAAATGCAGTAATTTACAGCTTTCAACTTTAAGAATCTTGCCTTTGTTTTTGACAAACCATGAGGGACATTAAGATTGAGAAAAACATACAAAATATCAGCATACCAAGATGAATTCAGAAAATTATCTTCAATTATTAGAGTTGCAAACTCCTTCTGTTCATCTAATGCATTAAACATGTTTATATCAAGAGCTTGAAAGTTGGATTCAGCCATAAGTTTTGCTAGTCCTTGACCTTTTATGAGATTAGTGGGTTTGATTTCCATATCATATTCTAAAATCACAGCAATCCACTTTCCTCTTTTGCCATCTGGATCTTGGGTCAATATGTCTTTTACAACTAAATGAGGCACAAATGCTATTATGTGAGAGTGTAAAATATAACCTCTAAAGTCTTTTAAGGCTTTAACTAAAGCAAAGGCTTGTTTTTCCATATATTGTACTTCAAAGGTGCATCCCTTAATGCCTTGCTAAAAAATGCAATTGGCTGCTCTTGTCCATTCATGTTTTTCTGTAATAGGGCAACAACTATTGTGTGTTCCGATGCAAATAAAAAAATGAAGAAATCCTTTGTAAAATCAGGACTAATAAGAACTGTTGTTTCGGTAAGTGATTATTTTACTAGCTCAAATGATTTATTTGCTTCTAAGGTCCATTTAACTCTTTCTTCTCTTTTAAGCATATCTGTCATGTTTCTAAGGAGTTCAGGTAGATTGGGTATGAACCTTCTCAAGAAATTTATCTTTCCAATGAAAGATTGGAGTTTCTTGATGTTTCTAAGATGGTTGATTTGCAATATACCATCAATTCTCTTTGGATATATCCTTATTCCCTCTTCGGATATGATATGTCCAAGAAGTTTACCTTCTTGCAGACCAAACAATGTTTTCTTTGGATTTAAGGATGGTCCATTTTTTTTTCATTTTTCAAAGACTTTTCTCAAGTGTATTAGGTTTTCTTCATCTGTTTTTGAATAGACAATGATATCATCTAAGTAAATCACTATTAAGTAACCTATTTCTTCTGAAAATGCAATATCCATGGCTCTCTGAAATGTGGCACCAACATTCATTAAACCAAAAGGCATTTTCAAAGACATGAAAGTACGCCAAGGTGCAGTAAATGTTGTTTTAAGTTGATCATCAAGATGTACCAATATTTGATTGTAACCTGAGAAGCCATATAGCAAAGAAATTCTTCTAGAACCAACTACCCTCTGTAAGATATGATCCATTTTGGGTAAGGGATAATTGTCCTTTAATGAGGCTTTGTTTAAGTTTCTAAAATCAATGCAAAGCCTTATTTCTCCTGTTTTCTTCCTAACTGATACAAGATTAGGCACCCACTCTGAGTATCTAATGGGGACTATAATTCCAAAATCATACATCTTTCTAATTTCTTTCTCTACCAAAGGTAATTGAACAGGGTTAATTCTGCGCAATTTTTGTTTGAAAGGTTTCTGGTTTTCTATGAGGGGTATCTTATGCTGGATAATTTCTGTATCATATGATTTCAGATCTTCATAACTCCATGCAAATACATCAGAAGATTCTTTAAAAAGCTCAATGTATTTCATTTTAATATGAGCTGGCAGTGTGTTGGGAAATTTGATCATTTTGGGCTTTTTCTCACTTCCTATGTTGCATTCATCTACTTCAGTTTTAGTAGGTTCCAGTTTTGGCTTTTTAGCAGCATCATTCAAATCAAACAATTCCTCTAAAGGGACCAGTCCTCTTGGCAAGCTGTGATCTTTAGATTGCATCACATCTAAGTCTTCATTTTCTAAATTTGTGCTATTCTCTGTTTCATGATTGGGTTCATAGGTTAACAAATTTATTTCAGCAATCTTAGGAGATTTTTCTTTTTTAATAAGTGGGTTTTCTTCAATAGGACAGTCTTGTTCATACTCTGAATCTGATTTTGATGTTTCAAATTCATTTTTGGACTATAGGAAGTCTTCTATTTGTCTATCTCCATCAAAAACTTGCCAGTATTTTTCATTATCCAGGACAGCTGGTCTATATTTAACTTGGGTGGTGCATTGCTTGGTTTCATAAGGTGTTAGACAAGTTCTAGCAGTAAAAGCTAATCCATTGGCAAGGATATTTTGGTTTCTTGGGACAAAGGTAGGTTGGAATTTATCAAATGTTTTTAACAAGTCCATGGCATCATCTCTATAGGCTTTGAGTTTGGGATTTTTGGCACTGTATTCCCCATTTACTTACCTAATTATCAATTCTGCATCTCCATGAACTTTTATTCTTTTGGCCCCTAATTTCTTCAATAAATGTAGGCCTAAAATGAGAGCCTCATACTTTGCTATGTTATTTGTACATTGGAAGTTTAATCTAAATAAATGTCCCTCAGCATGATTTGTTTCCATGTTATATACCCATATGCCTGCTCCTGCACCATCCTTAGAGCAAGATCCATCAAAACTCGTACTCCAAAGAGGACTATTTTCATATTTGTCATTAATTTTATTGCTGTCCTCTCTGTTTAGTTTATTACAAAAGTTATTATAATGTTCCCGTGGGTTTGCACTATGTTGAATGTTGTTTTTTTCCTATTTTCAGTGTTTTGAGGATTTGATCTTTGATTTCCATGATCTACACTATATACATAACTGTTTTGGACCTCAAGACCTGTGATCTGCTTGCTGTAATTTTCTGAGTTTGCAAACTGTTTTTTAGTTTTCTCCTTATTTTCCTTTTCATCTATGGCTGCCCCTATGTTTGAATGTGGAGTGATCACTACATGGGCTGATGTTTCATTAATTAAATCTTGCTCATTAGGAATATCATCATTGTAAAGAATAAATGAGTCAAGGTTAGTGTGTATGGAATAAAGAGAAGAATTCATTGGTCTGTCTTGGTTACTCACCATGTATTTCATGTGTGTTTCCCTATAGAGTCTTCTAGGTTGACTGAAGATAGGGATGGTGGCATAAGTCATATGCATCTGCATAGTGCCTTGTAACTTAGCACCCCATGATCTTAAAAGAAGCATGCCATATTTGGGGGTATATCAGCCACTACAATGTCCATCACTAAGCTTTTGGCTGATATTTGAGCTAAGCTAACACAAAGATCTTTTATAAGGCCTAGGCATCTCACTCTGCTTGAATCAAAGGAATATAAATCCTTATAAGGTCTAGTTACCTCAAGGCCTAGTTTTTCCATGATTACTTTAGGCACAAGGTTATGTGATGCCCTTGAATCAAGCATGGCATTGTGAAAAATATTATCATGGATGTTCAAACTGATGTAGAATGGAGGGGTAGTTCCTTCTTGGAATTTCCCTTCAATTTTGGGGCCAAACAGGAGCTCTGGTGTATCATCATTTAAGTTAACAGTATCATGAATTTCTTCTATGTTTAGAGCTTTCAAAACCTAACATATATATACATTTTGAGTGACCAACTCAGTGAGTGGGATAGGGATTTTAATTTTGGCAATCTCACTCTCTAGACTGAAGAGAATCTGATTTTTCAAAAAGTTTGATTCAACGTTCTTAGTCAATGTTTCATCAACAAAATCAACTTGCTGATTTTTAGTAATTACAACAGTTAAAATGGTTTTTTTAGGAGCATTAGATGAAATTCTAATGCTGCTAGGGTTACCACTGTATTTTTCATCGATTTGGGTGTTTTTTCCCTTGTTTAGATTAGAACTTTCAACCATTGTTTTATGATTTTCTGCTGTCTTTTTAGAAGGATTTTCAAGGCTGTTTTTGGCAGAATTTTTAGAGGTTTTCTTCTTGGGAGTTTTTTGATTCTTTAAAACTTCTTAGGTCATATTGTTTAGGTGATTCTATGATGGCATTTTCAAAGTCTTTTTCATAGTATTCAGTTTCTGGTCTTCTATCATCATAGGGTGTATATAGACCTTGTTTTCTTTCATAAATGAAATCAGAATCCTCATTACTTACTCCAAAAATGTTCATGTGATCATCCTCTATTTGTCCATTTAATTATTCAGCCTCGTTGACATAATTTTCTTGGAAGGGAAGTCTGATCTGTTGATCAACATCTCTTTGTCTGTTTTGAGGTTGATTTGCCCTAAAGTTCTGATTTTGGTTTTGGGTATGATTTCTGTTTTGAGGGACCGATTGATTTTCTCTAGATTGAGCTCTCTCAAGCATGCTCATTCTATCCATCATATTTTCCATCATCCTTTCTAGTTTTGAGTTAGATGTGGAAGGTGCAGTATCTTCCCTATAGGATACCCTCTTCTCAGTTTTCATTCTGGCTCTCTTCTCAATCAAATTTGTTTCCACACTAAGAGCTCCCTTTTGCATGTCTTCTAAGGTTAAGGGATCCCTTTCTCTTAGCTGATAAGCCATTTCAGGATCAAATCCTTCATGGAAATTGGCCAAAGCTGAGCCTTGTGGAGGTTTTAAATCTGGGGGAAGTGCATTATAAACACTATTAAATCTAGTGCAATAATCTTTCACACTCTCCCCATCATTTCTCTTGAGGTTGTTATAATATGAAAGTATTTGAAGAGGGTTCTTCCTAACTTGCCATTTGTTTATGAATTTTTGATGGAAAGCTTGGAGATCATTAATACTATGACAGGTTAAGCCTTTAAACCACTTTCTTGCTTTTCCCCCGAAACTTTTAGCAAATAATCTAAATTTAATGGTCTCATCATCTGTTTCATTTCTATCAAAATAGTCATTCATCTTATCGACATGTATTTGAGCAGTAATAGTACCACTAGCATCATATAATGGAATCTTGCATTGATAGTCTAGTGGCAAATTAGCTAAGGGTAAAGGAAGGACTAGAGGAGCATACCATGCTGCCATGATAGGAGGTTGTGGAAAAAATGGGGGGTTTACAAGTAGAGGGCTTATGAAAGAAGGAGGAGGATGGAATGGAGTAGTTTGAACAATGGGTGTATGGATAACAGTAGTAATTGGACCAGCAAAAGACTATTGAGCAGATCTAGGATGAGAAAAAACAAAGTTATGAATGAAATGAAGGTCAGGTGGAGTGGTTTCTCTACTACCAGGATCTTCACCACTATGTTGGGGTGAGTGTGGAGACTCAAAGTCTATTTGATCTATATCATCAAGTGACCTAGTTTTGAATGGGTTTCTTAAGTCAACTTGTGTATCTTGTAGAGCTAAGAGGTTTTTAGGGACAGAATTAGCTCTATGAATTGATCTGACAATAGTTGGATTCTTGGATTTAGGAGATTTCCTAAGGATACTTTCTGGATTATCAACTACCTCAGGAGGATTTGGGTCAGGATAGGCTCTAGTATAAATTCTTCTAGAAGCCACTATGTAGTGTTTTTAGACCCAATGATGAAAACATTTTAGCCAAGTATGAGAGTCTTTAATAGGCTAACTGATCTTTAATAAGAAAACTTAATCCTCAAAGTGTCCTTCACTGAGTTTGTATGATGTTATGATAGAAATGGATTTCCCTGTGGAGTCTTTAGGTCAATTCAGAAATGTGGAGTCACCAGGTGGAAATTTTTTAGCTTTGGAAGGTAAAATGTTTTATGGTCCACCACCATTGACTGATTTTGAATACCAATCTGGAATGTTTTGGGTTTTTTGAGTTTTTTTTATAGCCCTGTGGGTTATGAGTGTCCTATATCTGTTTCAAAACTTAGCTACAATGATGAGACAAACAGGGTTTGCTCTGTGGCTTACTATCTAATTTCTCCAAGGATTGATAAGGGTCTGTTAAAATCCTAAGAAGTACTTATATTGCCATAGATTCAGACAAGTCCTATCATGATCACTAATATGCTTGGTAGTGCTTGAAGAAAGATGATTTCACTGAAGTGAATACTGAGTATTTTTTTTTAAGGACTTTTACTCAGAAAATCCTCAGTATGGTCGCCACACTATTAGGTCTTTGTAGTTTGCAAGATTGGCAAGAACAAATGCTACAGAGCCAACATCAAAACCACTTTGGAATATTAGGATCTAGCCCTCCTAGATTCAGAGAGGGATCTCTCTATATAAGTGTTTTCAAAGATATGATCTTTAAGGCTTATGATATGATATTAGGCTAGTTATAAAGCACAAGGGTTTTGTTTGTTTTGGTTGGGATGAATATCATCAAAACGAAGGAAGTCTTTTGAAGGGTAAAGTTGTGAGTAGGTTGAAAATGGTTCAACTGATAAGATAGGTAAGAAACAGTTTCAACCCATTGGGCTATGGAATCATAAAGGATTTTAATTGCACAACAAGTTTCAAGAGTGGTCTATGGGGCAAGTCATCTGTGTCAACAGATCTCTTTAAGTTGATTTATGGTATGAAACATTAAGAAGTGGTGAAAGAAGCAAACATATAAGAAAACAAAGGGCAGCTGAAGATCAAGTAAGGAATTTTAACCTAGCCTACTTTCAACATACTTAAAGGAAAACAAAGAATAGCTTAAGATCAAATAAGGACTTTTAACCTAGTCTGCTTTCGGCATATTCTCAAAGGAAACATTTAGGATAAAACAAAGAATAGCTTAAGATCAAGTAAGGAATTTTAACCTAGCCTAATTTTGACATACTTTCAAGGGATCTTTTCAAAGCAACTGTTGGAGAAAAAACTAGAGGATAGGGCTAACCATAAAATTCTCTAATTCATCTTTAGTTAGAAATTTTTGTAAGAACATTCAAGGACAAAATCTCAAGTTTTATTTAGTAAGACAAGGGCTAACCAACATTCCTTGACTGATCACACTCTTTTGAATTATCCTCAAATACACAATTAGCAGAAAACATAAAGATAAAGATTTATCAGTGAGATTTAGGGTACTTGACAGTAAATCCTAATCTATATTTGTTGTTCTTTATCAGAGAAAATGAACAGTATGGAAAACATGAGAAAAATAACAATTTATAATAAGAAAAACATCACCATTGACATAGACCAGGATCCCATAAATCAACTTGTATTTGATGTTCAAACGAGTTACATTCTTCAAGTCCAGTGGGTCTTTACAGATTCAAACTTCTCATCTCAGTCTATCTTTCTTCTATTACAAAACAGAGCTTCAACAGCTTCAAATCTATTTACACTCAATGAGTATTCAAAAAACCAACCTGTATATTGTCTTCTAGAGAAGTATTTATAGAAGAAATGAAGAGGTGGAATGAAAGAAAGGCCTATCTGTTCAATTAATGCAGAGTAAGTGTTTCTCGGACTTTGAAGGGCCAAATGGAAAAGTTTTCAAATGTTTTAACTTTGATAATTGATTATTACATTAAATTTCATCAACTTTAGTCACTTTTGTTGACTTTGGCGGCTTTTTGGTAGGCTGGAAATTAATTTTGAGCTGTCTTTAGAAATATCTCTGACTGTCTAATTAATATGCCTTCTTTTTAGGTGAAATTAGCTGGTAGGTGGCATTTTGAGGAGTAATTGCCTCAATGATGTGGCATTTGGATGCTCCTTTGTTGATTTGTCTGTCCTTGTGGCTTTAAACACTGATCACGCCCTAATTCATGCTTTAAGGCCTTTGAAATTATCTTCAGAGCCTTAAACTTTATCTGCTGACTATATTCACTGATTTGGCTTTAGTCATCTGTCTTTTGCCTTTTTCAACTAAATTAGGCTTTGGTGCCTTTAAGCCTATTCCTTTAATTATCTTTAATCATGCTTTACCTTTAACTGCTGGGTTAAGCTCTTTTAATCTTCAAGCTTTATGTATTTAACCCTTATCCTGTGTTTTTTGCCCTTAAACTGTAAGGTTATGCCTTTAATCTTCAGCCTTATGCATTAATCCCTTTAACTTTGACTATTTCGCTGACTTTCCCTTTGCTGTGGATAGGAGGCTTCATCCAAGCGAGAGTGTTTCTTAATATAACCAACGCTCATAGAGCACTGGTCAAAATATGAAAACAAACCCTATTAACTTCCCTTTTTCATGATTTTTGCCTCTGTTTGGACCACGAGGGACCTCATCTTCTGGCCATATTTCATTATGAATTGGGAGAAGGTGCTTTGGCCTGTAGAACTGCCATCGAATCCTGTAAAAACCAATAAACATGTTAATAAACCCTGCGATATTTGGAAAACTGCTTGCAAAGGCTGACAGAAAGCGGGAGGAGAAACTATAAGGGGAGACAATATGTAGGAATGGGTTGACTGGAGGAAACCCATGGAAACTAGTTTTTAAATGCATTTAGTGTGAAATTGGGTATTGGTGGTTTTGCAAAAACCACGAATGGTTTTCACGTGACCCTTAGGAAGTAAGTGGTTTTTCCTAGAGGGAACGTGATCCAACCATTCCGCGACATCTATCCCTCACGAAACCAGCGATCTCGCGTGGGTTCAGGTGGGTAAACCTCAACACAGAAAACTGCGCGAAATGCAATGTAGACCATTGGATCTATGGGGGAGATCCAACAGCTATGAGAGAGCACGATGGGGGGAAGTGCATGGACAGGAGAATTAGTGGAAGCCAGGTCGTAGCGTGTGGTTGGATGGGCACTTTGCGAAGTGGATGGTAGGCCCCGACGGAGTTGGGTTGTCGGGTTTGATCGGGACCGTTGGATTAAATAAATCAACGATGAGATTTGATGTGGAGGGTGGAGGAATAGGTAGAGGTCGGGCGATCAAAGGATGGGAGAGGAGGTGTAATGACCGTTGATCTTTATAGATCGACGGTCAAGAATGTTTTGTGGAGTGATAAGGTGAGGATAAGGGAAAATAAGGAAAGGAAGGAAGGGACGGTGGGGGTGAACTATTGCCGTTAGATCACATGGATCTACGGCCAAGATCCGTTGTCGGAGGGGGGGGTGAATAAAGGTAAAAGGAAGGGGGCTAGGGATAAGGTAGGGGCACGGTCTTGTGGAGAAAAGGTGACCTGAGGCGGAGAGAAAGGCTAAGGGCTAAGGTTTTTAGCATCAGGTCATGGGAGTTAGGTGATATGATAGAAAAGGGGCTGGGGGCTAAGCCATAAAAGGGCTTAAGAGCCTGTGTATAAAAAGGGTGTTTTTTAGGCCTGAAGATGGTTTTTTTTGAGGTTCCGATAGGAAAAATAGGATGATTTAAACCATAAAAAAGGATTTTTTATGAGTTTAAAAGGGACTTTGAAGATTTTAGAAGGAAAATAAGGGTAAAATGAGAAGGAGAAAAGGGGATTTTTTCAAAGGGAAATGGAGGATGAAAAACGACAAAAATGAGTGAAAAAGGATTAGTAAATGATGGAACATGGCCTAAAAAATAGCTTCTTTGGATATCAACAGGGTTTCTTGGTGAATTTATGAATGAAACAATAGTGAAGATTATCTTTTGAATTTGAAAGCATCAGAAGGCTTCAAGAATGAGAAATTTTCTATGAAAATAATCTCTTGAAGGCTTAAGACCTATTTTAGCCATCATATGCTATGACAAAAATTTACTGATGGCTAACAACTTGGTTAACAAATCACCTTCATTAGCGTTGGAGGAAAAGTCTCCACTTGAGGTATGGACTGGTAAGAAACCCTATCTTTCACATCTAAGGGTATTTGGATGTGATGCATATGTACATGTTCCAAAGGAGAAAAGAAGCAAGTTGGATAATAAATTTGAATGGTGCATCTTTATTGGGTATAGGGATGCTTTAGAGGGTTACAAGCTTTGGAACCGGAAACAAGGAAGGTTGTGTACAGCCAAGATGTGGTGTTTAGAGAGGTGAAAGATATTGTTAAACACGAAGTCCTACCAAAGGAACCTGAGAAGATAGAGTTTGAGCTAAAGGAGGATGAATTAGACTCTACAACAGAAGAAGACTCAGAAGAGGAAGAGCCACAAACTCTAGTTGTTAGAAGGTCAGTTCGGGAAAGAAGACAACCAAAAAGGTATAGTCCATCTGATTTCTGTTCAAATTTTTCTTTAATTATAACTGATGATGATCCCAGAACCGTCAGGGAGGCAGTAGATTGAGAGGATGGAAAACTCTGGAAGGAGGCCATGGTTGATGAAATGGCATCCTTGCATAAAAACGAGGCATGGGATCTGGTGGAGTTGTCGGTTGGAAGGAAGCCCATCGACAGAAAATGGGTGTCTAAGAAGAAGATGAATGTAGAAGGCAAGGTGGAGAAATACAAAGCTTGGTTGGGAGCAAAAGGTTACTCCCAGGTGCCAGGAATTGATTTTGGTGATATTTTTTCTCCTGTTGGAAAAGTTACTTCTATTAGATTACTTTTATCTGTTGCTGCTGCATTTGATTTTGAGGTAGAAGAGACGGATGTGAAGACAACATTTTTTCACAGGTGTTGATCACAAGCAGATCTCTATCTTATTTTCATGGGCAATCTGCTTAAACAATCCAGATCCCTTCCCTTTGCCCTGTAAATCCATTTTAATGCCTATCGTTACCTTCCTCCACCTACAAATTTGCACAGAAGAAGGCCGAAAAACTCACTTTGAAATATTTAAACCCTAGCCCCTTTTGGCGAAGCCCCTACACCTTTTCCTCCACGTGACCTGCACCCGAGACCAAGCGTTTAAGCCGCGGGCGCTATATCGCAATCGGAGTCGTCGGGCGGGCGTTTCCCATTGTAACATTGGAGAATTCCGATGCGATTGGTTTTTAATAACAAGTCCCGCGATGCATTCTTCACCGTAGATCCGTTATCCCAATCCGACGGTTGACCGCTCAATCACTCCTCGCCCCCGATCGCAATCGCACTTTCCAATCGCTGCCACCTTCTGCCCTTTGTGATTGCGATCCCCTGATACAGTCTCCACCGTTGATTCCCCCCATTGATCCAACGGTCCGACTCTAATCGCTTTATCGAAATCGCGGCGTTCAATCGAATCCCCTCTTCCGCGCCCCCCGATTGCGATTGTCCTGATCCGATCCCAACCGTCCGTTTGATCCATGATCCGACGGCCATCGCACTTCCCACCTCATCACAATCAGAACCTTTGTAATGTGTCACACTCGTTTCCCTCCGATTGCGATTGCCCGGCTAAATCGCAGCCATCCATTCGTCCAAAGATCAATGGCCCAGATCTTATCGCATCGCAAATTATAAAATGTGCATCCCTCTCGTCCATTGCGATTACGATTGCCCAACTTAATCTTGACCGGCCATTGGATCTAACGATATGATGGCTCAGATCTAATCACCCTCCACCACGTTGGGTCCCACCGCATATGATCATGATTCATTGCATTTTCACCGCATTCCTTTGTATTATTGTCATAACCAAAGTTTTGTGTTTTACATTAAAATCCTTTGTTTCATAATTATTCCACCCGCTGCTCATATATCATTCCATTGTTCGATCTCCGCCATTGATTTTCATCCCCAAACCATGATCGAACGGTCCATAAGCATGTTTTGGTCAAACCTTATTAGTTCGCTGTTTACACCATATCAAAAGCATTTCCCATCGTCATTTCATGTAAAGCCACCGTTCCACCACCCTACGTCGTTTCACCATTTCGCCCTATCTGCATAACTATATTCATCGACATCACCACATCCGCCATTACCTCGCTTCGCTTGCATTCCTGTGCATAGTTTTCCTAACATGTTTGCGGATTTTGCAGGGTTTTAGTGACAAAAGATTTCCATTATTCACGGCCTCCATTACAGAAGCCAAAGTACACCCCCAAAAGACAAATTATCAGATGCAGAATTATGGAGTAAGGATCCTGGGAGATACACCGACATGATGTCCATTAAAGAGCCAGGATTTAAATCTATTGAACCTCCGGAGTCATTCAAAGCAAAGACTTTTGTAGATAGAGATATTAATGGAGCAGCAGAGCAATATCAGTGAATGATCGAGAAGTTTAGCGCTTGGCATTGAAGATCTTAGGCTTTAATTCAAAGTTGGAAGACAGAGGGTACAATGCACAAAAAACAAGATCCTCCAGGTTTTATTTCAGTAAGATTTCCTCTCAGGAAAGGACAGAATGCTTAGATGATTTCACCTCCTTGCCTTGTTCCTGAGGATATTGTCACCCAGAGCATTTATTTCAGAGAGCCGGCAGCAAAGTACGAACATCATTACATAGTCATTCAGCAGCATGGGCGCGAATGTTTCTGCCATTTCGTTTAAATTAGGCAAATTAAATGTTCCACCTACTTATTTTATTAGTTTTTATTCTTTTTCTATAAAAACCCCAAAGAAAGACATTGTAAGGGTTCCATATTTTTATCAGAAAATTATGCAGTGAAAGGCTCGTGGTATACATTTTGTAGAACTTTGGTATGAAGGCTCAGTGCCCATAGGGTCTCAGTGAGGAGGAGTTCTATCTGTATTAGAGGATTCTGGTCTTTGGTATCTCGCAGTATGTAACCTTCTCTTATGTGTTTAATACAATATTCCATTTCATTCATCTTCTTGTATCATGCTACTGGAATGCGAGTGGCTCACTGATTTTAGGTAAGGATTTATCCTAGTTGATACCCATACTTGGATCAGTCAAGCACTTTAAATATGGCTCAGGAATGATATACTATTTCATATTCATCTCATCCATATTTCTGCTATATTAGTTGCTTTGGAAGGGTGCTTTTAAAATGCCATTGTCATGTATGGATTCTTAGATTGATAAGCCCATATATGGTTCTGTTGTGTATCTGGGTATCAACCCAAAGTTAACTAGTATCATCTTAATATTTCTTTCACCGCATACACTTTCTGATATTTGATTTCTGTGGCATATTAATTGAACCGACCCTCTTTACAGTAAATTGTCTCTTAACTGTCTAATGCCTTGATATCGAGGCTTTTCATTTTGTCTCTGCAACATTACTTTCCCTGTGGCAGTTTCTGTAAGTTCTGGTCCCATTTAAATCAATTTCCTTATTTTATAAGAGATAGCAGGAGAGCTTCTAGATTGACACCCAAGTTATATTATATGCTCCTTGCTATGATAAGATGTCCTAGGCACTGGTCTATGGCAACTCTAGGCTATCTCTAGGGGAGACAATATCTGTCAACAACATATTTCTGGCGTCGTTGCTAGGGAACGAAGTTAAGAAAATCAGAATCCCTGGGCCTTGAAAAATCATATTCACTCTCTAATCAGGTGAGCACAGAGAGTTGAAGAGTTGTATATCTCTCACCTTGGCGACTCCACTGTTGTTTATCAGATAAATTCATTTGCAGTCCTGGCTCCTCGAAAGCCACACTTGAGGTCAAATACGTCTCAGCCAAAGACACCTTCAGTGTATGACGCAGAGAAGATCATTCATAAAAGAAGTTGGAAAGAAAAAAGATCAGTCCGTGCTGAAATCCCTGAGTTTTCCGTAGAAGATTATCCATCCTCTTCTTCTCAAGCAATCCAAGTAGAGAATCTCGACCCCATTGTGGGAGATACAGAATATTACTCAGATAGTTCACCCAGGGGAGGTGTCAGAACTAAATATCATCCTCATCCTACTCTTGAGGCTAAAATAGTCAAAGAGGTCACAGAAGTAGCTGCTGTTAACCATGAACTATTCCCATCTACACCTCAGGCTGTTGTACAATATATTCCAATTGTTATTCATACTTCACTTCCACCTCCTCCTCTTCCTCCATTTGTATATCAAGCTATTTCACAACCCCCACGTCCTCCAATGGTTAATGTTCTAGCCTTCTTGCTAAATAAATATGCTCCCTTGGCACTACCCCAAGTGTTGAATGACATGCCTCAGGATTATTTAAAAATATTGCCCAGATTCAATGGAGAAAATGAGATTGATGCTCAAAAACATCTTGAGACCTTCTGCTCCTTTGCAGAAAATTTTAATGTGGAACATTTGGATGTAGTATTAAGTCTATTTGTTCAATCTCTGGATGGTGAAGCTAGAAAATGGTTCAAGACATTGGGAAACCGTTCCATAACCACTTGGGACAAAATGGAAAATACTTTTCTCAGGAAATGGGGAGAAAAGAAAGATCATAGGCAGTGCCTTACTAAATTCAACACACTTAAGAAGAAACATAATGAAGGGGTTTCAAAGTTTATCAAGAGATTTAATAAGTTGTATCCGAGCCTTCCTCCTGAGATGAAACCACATCAAACCGCTGCTAGAGTGATTTTTATAGCAGCCTTTGACTCAGATTTTGGTTTTTCTCTAAGAGAAAGAAAGCCTGCCACTCTAGATGATGCTCAGACAGATGCTCTTGAGTTGGAAGAAAATTTTTCCTCCACTGGAAAATCAAAAGGAAAAGCTGAACAGGATATTAGAAGAAGAGGCAAAGAGGAGGTATCTACTTCAAATCAGGACAGAGACTCTGACAAAATGGAAGAAATAAGTAAAATGATTAAGAAGTTGGTCAAGCTTGAATTGGAGGCCAAGAATCTAGCCCCCAAGAATTTTCAGAATGCTCCGAACAGAGGCTATAATACTCAGTATAGAAGACCACCATTGCTAATATTGCCAAGAGAAGCAAAGGAGCAGCAAGATCAGGTACCACACCCATTGTACCTGGAAGGTCCAGTAGATGACTCCACCGAAGACGCTGCCTATGGACTGGAGGATGCAAACCTTGCATTTTCAAATAGTGATGGAGAAGAATGTCCATTGCAAGGAAATGATGCAGCTGAGTGTTCATGGAAAGAAGAAGAAAGGACTAGAAACACAGAAGAAGCAAAAATTGACCATTGTTGTAAGTAATTTGCTGATTTCATGCTAGCACAGTATAATATAAAATATGATCTCAGATCTTCAAGGAAGAGGACTCGGACTCAAGATCAAGAAGAAGAGCCACTTCAGAAGAATGTACCTGTTCAAAAGGAATCAATAGTGCAGAAAGTCACAGACAAAGGTAAGAATCCTCTAAACAAACCTTTACAGTCTAATGATCAAATTCCTTCTTCTTCAAAAATATTCAGTCCTCCTAATGCTGAGTCTGTATCGAAAGAAGCCAAATCTTCAGCTGAAAATAAAGAGCCAAAAGAAGTTGTGTTAGAAAAGTCCCCTCCTGCTTTCAATCTGCAAAAGGAACTTGAGAAAGTCAAAATCCCAGTTCCCTTGACTGAACTGTTAAAACAACCTGCATATCAATCTCAAGTCACCTCTTTATTGCTCCCTCCGGAAACACCAATAATTCCAGATAGTCTCAACCTCCAAGAAGAAAGACCCATGGTAGTCTTTGGCCCACATGTTGAGGAGATAGACCCCTCTACTCCTCCCTTCTATGTGTCTCTAGTGATTCATGACCTGCTGTTACACAATTGAATGTTAGATTCTGGGGCTTCCCATAATCTTATGCCTCTGTCTGTCATGGAACAACTAGGTTTACAAATCACACGTCTATATAAAGACCTATATTCATTTGATTCCAAAAGAGTCAAATGCTTGGGGATGATTAAAGATTTAGTGGTCAATCTGGCCCAAATTCCAGCAAAAAGTGTAGTAATGGACATTGTGGTGGCTGACATCCCAACTCGCTTTGGCATGCTATTGTCAAGGTCCTGGGTAACAAAAATTGGTGGGTCACTCAAATTAGACTTAACATATGCCACTATCCTGGTTTTTAGTGGCTAGGAGAGGAGGTTATACAGAGAAACCAGATTTGTCAAGATGGTTACTAAGGCTGACAATTCTATAAACTTACCAATCTATTGTCAAGAAGGAGATTTTTCATGTCTAATGCTGGAAGAAGATCAATATTATGCACATGAACTATCCTTCTGTCAAGTCAAGACTGAGCAACCCTTAGGAAATCAGGAAGCAGGATCTGGACATTACATTTTGATGGAGAAAATTCAAGAGAAGGCAATGGAGTGGGGGTATTATTGATTTCTCCTACAGGCAAATGGATCCCACTGTCCTTTAAGTTGGAATATGAAGCCACCAATAATGTGGCTGAATATTAAGCACTTCTGTTGGGATTACAAACAGCCAGGAGCATGGGCATACAAATTTTAAAGGTTCTGGGAGATTCAGAGCTGGTAGTCAGACAAATCAGAAATCAGTGTCAAACCAAACATCCTCGGTTGAGGGCATATAGAAATGAAGTGTGGGACATGGTGGAGAATTTCTTTTCAGCATTTAATATCCAGTTCATGCCCCGAGAGCAGAATAGAATGGTGGATTCTCTTGCTGTGGCTGCTAGTACATTCCGTCCTCCACAGAACCCTCTCTTGAGGTATGAAATTGTGGTATGTTATAGACTATCCATCCCAGATAATATCAAGCACTGGCAGGTATTTGAAGATGAGGATAAGATGAAGAGATTCCTAGAGACAGTGGGAGAATTCTCCTATATGGAGATTGATGATTGTGAAGAAGAAACTGAAAGTGCTCCAGATAATAATTGGGAGGAGAAAATGGTAGGAAGTAAAGTGTTGCAGCTGAAGGGGAACGTGATACCTAGAGGGCTAGTGCCTCTAGAAAGATTATTTAACAAAAATGATGTTCCACTGCAACCAAGCAAAGTGTTAGAAGAAGATCAGGTAGAGGACCTGAATCTGGGTACTGATGCTGAGCCCAAGATTGTGAAATTATCCAAGAAAATCCCGGAGGAATATAAGGCGAAATACCTGAAATTATTTAAGTCTTACATAGATGTTTTTTCATGGTATTATCAAGACCTAAAAACTTTTGATGTTGATATAATGCAGCACAAAATTCCTTTGAGGGAAGATGCAAAACCTTATAAGAAGAAGCTCAGACAGATAAATCCTCTGCTGATTCCCTCCATTAAGAAGGAAATCAAGAAATTATTGAAGGCCAAAATAATTGTGTCACTGAGGTACTCTGAATGGGTGGCAAACCTTGTTCCTGTCCGAAAGAAGAATGGAGAAATAAGGCTGTGTGTGGATTTCAGAAATTTAAATAGAGCATCTTTGAAGGATAATTATCCATTACCCAAGATGGACCACATTTTGTAGAAAGTGGTTGGAGCCTCTAAAATGTCAATGATGGATGGATTTTCTGGTTATAGCCAAGTGGCTGTACTCCAAGGGGATCAGAAGAAGACTGCTTTCACCACACCTTGGGGTACATTCATGTATGCTAGGATGCCATTCGGCCTAATTAGTGCAGGAGCCACTTTTCAAAGGGCCATGGACATTGCCTTCGTTGGGGAGCAAGATAAATTTTTGGTCGTATACCTTGATGATATTACAGTGTTTTCAAAGGATGATGTTGAGCACATTGAGCATTTGAGCAGAACCTTTGAAAAATGTAGAAGGTATGGTCTTTCCCTCAATCCACAAAAGTCTTTATTTTCATTAGAAGAGGGTAAAATTTTGGGGCACATTGTGACTAGAGATGGGGTAAGAATAGATCCCAAAAGAGTTGAGGTTATAAATAGTATTCCTCTCCCTAGAAATAAGAAAGAGGTACAAGTGTTTTTGGGACGAATCAATTTTCTGAGAAGATTTATTCCTAACTACGCTGAGATAGTTAGGCATATAACAGATATGTTAAAAAAGAATAATGAGGTGAAATGGTCACAAGAATCATAGGAGGCCTTTGCTAGAATTAAAGCTGCATTTGCTGAAGCTCCTGTGTTAGTTGGACCAGATTATACAAAACCTTTCATGATATTTTCATTTGCCTCACCTCATACAGTAGCCGGAGTGTTATTGCAGAAAAATGAAGAAGGTTATGAGCAGCCTATTGCTTTCTTCAGTCAGGTGATGCAGAATTGAAATATAACATACTAGAGAAGCAGTCATATGCCCTGGTGAAATCCATCAAAGCTTTCCGCATGTATATCCTGCAGTCCCACATTACTGCATTTGTGCCTACAGCTGCTGTAAAGGATATCCTCATCCAAGGAGACAGTGAGGAAAAAAGAGGAAGATGGATTGCTAAGATACAAGAATATGATCTAGACATCCGTCCAACCAAGCTAATCAAAGGACAAGGGCTAGCTAAAATTCTATCTAAATCAAATTATCAGGCCCTGGGCATAAATATGTCTATGATAGCAAGTGGAGAGTCTGAGAATGAAAAAGAGCAGCAAGGACTGGAGATAGCCACTCAAAAAGCACATATAAAGTATCTCACTAGTCCATGGTACCGAGAAATAGTTGAATATTTCTTGACACTTAGCTGCCCACCCAGCTGCGATAAAGTCAAATACAGAGCATTAAGATTGAAATTGCAGAAGTATATGGTGGCTAATGGCCAACTATATTGGAGAGATCCTTCTAGCATCCTACTCCTATGTCTCATAGAGGATGAAGTAGAAAGTATAATGGTGGAATTCCATGAAGGAATTTGTGGAGGACATTACAGCTGGAGGGCCACAGCTCATAAGATACTGAAGGTTGGATTCTACTAGCCTAAATTATTTGGAGATGTTTTTGCTGGGGTTAGAGCATGCGATAAATGTCAAAAATTTGGTGAGAGACAAAAGTTGGCAGCTCTGCCTTTGATTCCAGTTCATGTAAATGAACCATTTCAGCAGTGGGGAATAGATTTTATAGGTGAGATACATCCACGCTCGAGTGGCCAACATAGGTGGATATTAACTGACACAGATTATTTTACAAAATGGGTGGAATCCATACCTGCAAGAAATGCTACAGATACTGTGATAATCAAATTCATGGAAGAGAACATCATATCCAGGTTTGGCTGTCCCGCCAGAATAGTTACGGATAATGCCCAGGCTTTCAAATCTGCAAAATTTGTGAATTTCTGCCAGCAATATAATATTGCATTAAGCCACTCCACAGCTTACTATCCACAAGGAAATGGCTTGGCAGAATCTTCTAACAAAAGTCTGGTAAGGGCCCTGAAGAAAACTATCAATGAAAATCAGAAGAATTGGGATTCCTAATTGAAATTTGCTCTGTGGGCTAATAGAGTCACTAGTAAGAGATAAACTGGGAAATATCCTTATGAATTAGTATATGGACGAGCAGCAGTGTTTCATGTACAACTAGCTTTACCAGTGGCTCATTTCATGCAAGAAAGTCAGGAAGAACCTGATAATATGATCAGCAGAATCAATCAATTGGTGGAATTGGAAGAAACGCGGAATCAAGTGAATCAAAGGCTAACAGAGTATCAGGAGAAAATGAAAAACATCTTTGATCAGCATGCTAAAGACAGAAAATTTCATATTGGTGTTCTGGTGCTCAGATGGGATGTACGAAGGGCTGAAAAAGGAAAACATGGCAAGTTTGATCCACTCTGGTTCGACCCATTTAAAATTATGGAACAGAGAGGCAATAATACTTTCATATTGGAGAACTTACAGGGTGACATGCTTGACGCCCCTGTAAATGGCTAATTTCTCAAGCCCTACTTCCAATTCTGATTCAGGGCGAGAACGCCTGATGTACCATATTGTATATAAGTTCCGTTTCAGTTTTTGTTTGAATAAGGCGTGCGGGTTAATGAATTATGAAGTAAAAGCAGAGGGACCAAAGAGCAAAGTGTGCATAGAAAGTGATTGTGAATGTCTGCGGAGTTCTTGACACCTCCAAGGATGAACGTGCCGTCCCCAGGTGGAGCCAAAATGTTGATCACAATCAGATCTCTATCTTATTTTCATGGGCAATCTGCTTAAACAATCCGGATCCCTTCCCTTTGCCCTGTAAATCCATTTTAATGCCTATCATTACCTTCCTCTGCCTACAAATTTGCACAGAAGAAGGCCGAAAAACTCACTTTGAAATATTTAAACCCTAGCCCCTTTTGGCCAAGCCCCTACACCTTTTCCTCCACGTGACCCGCACCCGATACCAAGCCTTTAAGCCGCGGGCGCTATATCGCAATCGGAGCCGTCGGGCGGGCGTTTCCCATTGTAACACTAGAGAATTCCGATGCGATTGGTTTTTAATAACAAGTTCCGCGATGCATTCTTCACCGTAAATCCATTATCCCGATCCGACGGTTGACCACTCAATCGCTCCCTCGCCCCCGATCGCAATTGCACTTTCCAATCGCTGCCACCTTCTGCCCTTTGCGATTGCGATCCCCCGATACAGTCTCCACTGTTGATTCCCCCCGTTGATCCAACTGTCTGACTCTAATCGCTCTATCGCAATCGTGGCGTTCAATCGCATCCCCTCTTCCACGCCCCCCGATTGCGATTGTCCCGATCCGATCCCAACCATCTGTTTGATCCATGATCCGACAGCCATCGCACTTCCCGCCTCATCACAATCGGAACCTTTGTAATGTGTCACACTCGTTTCCCTCCGATTTCGATTGCCCGACTAAATCGCAACCATCCATTCGTCCGAAGATCAATGGCCCAGATCTTATCACATCGCAAATTATAAAATGTGCATCCCTCTCGTCCATTGTGATTGCGATTTCCCAACTTAATCTTGACCGTCCGTTGGATCAAATGATCTGATGGCTCAGATCTAATCACCCTCCACCACGCTGGGTCCCACCGCATATGATCACGATTCATTCCATTTTCACCGCATTCCTTTGTATTTTTGTCATAACCAAAGTTTTGTGTTTTACATTAAAATCCTTCGTTTCATAATTATTCCACCCGCTGCTCACATATCATTCCGTTGTTCGATCTCCACCATTGATTTTCATCCCCAAACCATGATCGAATGGTCCATAAGCATGTTTTGGTCAAACCTTATTAGTTCGCTGTTTACACCATATCAAAAGCATTTCCCATCGTCATTTCGTGTAAAGCCACCATTCCACCACCCTGCGTCGTTTCACCATTTCGCCCTGTCTGCATAACTATATTCATCGACGTCACCACATCTGCCATTACCCCGCTTCGCTTGCATTCCTGTGCATAGTTTTCCTAACATGTTTGCGGATTTTGTAGGGTTTTAGTGGCAAAAGATTGCCATTATTCACGACCTCCATTACAGAAGCCGAAGTACGCCCCCAAAAGACAAATTATCAGATGCAGAATTATGGAGTAAGGATCCTGGGAGATACACCGACATGACGTCCATTAAAGAGCCAGGATTTAAATCTATTGAACCTCTGGAGTCATTCAAAGCAAAGACTTTTGTGGATGGAGATATTAATGGAGAAGCAGAGCAATATCAGTGAATGATCGAGAAGTTCAGCGCTTGGCATTGAAGATCTTAGGCTTTAATTCAAAGTTGGAAGACAAAGGGTACAATGCACAAAAAACAAGATCCTCCAGGTTTTATTTCAATAAGATTTCCTCTCAGGAAAGGATAGAATGCTTAGATGATTTCACCTCCTTGCCTTGTTCCTGAGGAGATTGTCACCTAGAGCATTTATTTCAGAGAGCCGGCAGCAAAGTACGAACAACATTACATAGTCATTCAGCAGGATGGGCGCGAATGTTTCCGCCATTTCGTTTAAATTAGGAAAATTAAATGTTTCACCTACTTCTTTTATTAGTTTTTCTTCTTTTTCTATAGAAACCCCAAAAAAAGACATTGTAAGGGTTCTAGATTTTTATCAGAAAATTATGCAGTGAAAGGCTCATTGTATACATTTTGTAGAACTTTGGTATGAAGGCTCAATGCCCATAGGGTCTCAGTGAGGAGGAGTTCTATCTGTATTAGAGGATTCTGGTCTTTGGTATCTCGCAGTGTGTAACCTTATCTTATGTGTTTAATACAATATTCCATTTCATTCATCTTCTTGTATCATGTTACTGGAATGCGAGTGGCTCACTGATTTTAGGTAAGGATTTATCCTAGTTGATACCCATACTTGGATCAGTCAAGCGCTTTAAATATGGCTCAGGCATGATATACTGTTCCATATTCATCTCAACCATCTTTCTGCTATTTAGTTGCTTTGGGAGGGTGCTTTTAAAATGCCATTGTCATGTATGGATTCTTAGATTGATAAGCCCATATATGGTTCTGTTGTGTATCTGGGTATCAACCCAAAGTTAACTAGTATCATCTTAATATTTCTTTCACCGCATACACTTTCTGATATTTGATTTTTGTGGCATATTACTTGAACAGGCCCTCTTTACAGTAAATTGTCTCTTAACTATCCGATGCCTTGATATTGAGGCTTTGCATTTTGTCTCTGCAACATTACTTTCCCTGTGGCAGTTTCTGTAAGTTCTAGTCCCATTTAAATCAATTTCCTTATTTTATAAGAGATAGCAGGAGAGCTTTTGGATTGACACCCAAGTTATATTATATGCTCCTTGCTATGATAAGATGTCCTAGGCACTGGTCTATGGCAACTCTAGGCTGTCTCTAGGGGCGACAATATCTATCGACAACAACAGGGATCTGGAAGAGGAGATCTACATGAAACAACCTAAAGGCTTTATGGTGAAGGGGAAGAAAGAGTTGGTATGCAGGTTAGATAAGTCTCTGTATGGGTTAAAACAGTCACCAAGGATGTGGTATAAAAAATTTGATACCTATATACAAGGACTTGGCTTCACCAGAAGTAATGAGGATCACTATGTTTATTTTAAATTAATTGGTGATCATGTTATTTATTTGGTCTTGTATGTGGATGATATGTTGTTGATTGGAAATGACAAAGAAATTATCCAAGATTTGAAGACCCAGTTGTTCTCCAAATTCGACATAAAGGATCTTGGTGCTGCAAACTATATTTTGGGCATGGAAATTAAGAAAGATCGGGCAAAGAGGAAGCTCTAGTTAAACGAGAGGAAGTATGTCAAGAATATGTTGTAGAGGTTCAATATGTAGGATAGTAAACCGGTGAATGTTTCGATTCCTGTAAGTACAAATTTGTCTGCTGAAAAGTGTCCCAAGACACAAGAAGAAGAGGAGGATATGTCCCGTGTTCCATATGCAAGTGCAGTGGGTAGCCTGATGTATGCAATGGTCAATACTAGACCAAACATTGCACATGCAGTGGGAGTATTGAGCAGGTTTATGTCAAACCTAGGGAAGGAACATTGGATAGCAGTGAAGTGGGTTTTAAAATATTTGCGTGGTACTAGTGATTATGGTTTGTGCTACTAGGGAAAACCAGGATTGGAAAGAGTGTTGGACATTCATGGTTTTTTTGATGCAGACTGGGATGGAGATCTAGATCAAGGAAGATCTACAAGTGGGTATGTGTTTAGCCTATTTGGAGGTGCAGTGATTTGGATCAGTAAAAGAGAGTCTGTAAGGATAGACTGTGATAGCCAAAGTGCAATTTTCTTGGCTAAGAACCCTGCTTATCATTCAAAGAAAAAGCACATTGATGTTCAATATCACTTTGTGAGATATATGGTTGAAGCTAAAAGGGTGTTGCTGGTAAAGGTGGACACTTTGAAGAATGTTGCAGATACATTGACAAAGTCTGTGAGCACTTAGAAGTTCTCTTAGTGTAGAGAAACAATGGGTGTTGCAAAGTTGGGCTAATGACTCAACTCTCCTATGGCCCCCTATTGAAAGAAAACAACAAGTGGGAGAATGTTGGGTTTGTGTTATATTATTTCCATGACTAGTCACGCGCGGGGGGGGGGTAACGGGGGGGCGAGAGTCCCCCTTGTACATTGTACTGGATGGAACGTACATGGGGTCACAGGGGGGGCAGTATCCCCCCCTGTCGGGGTCCAGGGAAGCACCTCGGAAAAATTGTTTGGTCCTTATTTTCTAGTGGGTGGACCCACCCATGGTTTTTTGCATGGGTTTGCACATGGTTTTGGGGAATGATGGTTTTCAACCCCTGGTATTTTGTAGATCCGGTCAAGGGAACTACAGTTATGTTCTAATCCAGGGTTAATGGATTGGGGTTTATGTATGCTTCGGCATGTATATATATGTGTTGTAACAATAAAAGGAATACAATGAAAAATCAAGCTGGTCTTCCCGATTTGGGATCCAGGGGAAAATTTCTGTGTTTACCTGTTTTATGTTTTATGCTCTCGCTATTGTTTATTTTCTATTTTAAAGATTTGTTCATAGATAATTTCTGTACAGGGTTAAAACCTACATCTTTATGGAGAGGAAATGGAATTAAAGGAAATATATTCTATTATACATGGAAGGAAAGTCCTAAATTACTCTTGCAAGAAGGAAATCACACTTTGCATAAAGTAAATTACGGAAAGGAAATCTAGACTAATTGAGAAATCAACATTCAAGGAGCAAGAAATGTAAGAGGTAAATGGCGACCTAACCAGGCCTTATGTTGGTATTATTTTATGGCTATCTTTTTCTCCTAAAATTCCATCATTTATCCACCATTTTCTTCCATAAATCCCTTATAGTTTATTGAAATTGATTATTATAGCATTATAATTGTTATTTTTATATTAAATTTAATTTATGGAATTTTTGTGTTAAAAATTGAAAATTTTCAAGAAAATTACAGGATGTGATAACTTCCTGTAAATAGTTTATGTTCTGACACGTGGCATAGCAGTTAGATCAAAACGAAGGACAAGGACGTGATCTGGAACATACATAGATGATGAAAAATCTATCCAGCATCAGATTTGAAGTTCCTAAAAAGCCGGTCAATCTAGCAGAAAAATCTGATTCATAATGAATGAGCTTGATATTTTTCCTATGATTAGGAATTCCAAACTAATTCGATCTGTTTTGGAGATCAGTTAGGATTAGAAGGAACGAAAATAGCCTCTTTTGATTGTAATTTTTTATAAATAAGTGAAGGGAAGCATGTAATAGGCTAGTGATGCTAGTGATATTATTGGATGTAAGAGAAAACTTGAGACTGTGTACGTGCTTCAAAACTTTGTTTTAACGTAACTCATTTCCAGATTTTAATCAAAGATAGAATCTTATCATTTATGATGTTTTGAGTTAGCATTTTCATCATTTGAAGTTTCCCAAGTGTGCCTTCAAAGTGTGGAAGGGCCCCCATGTGAAGTCGGTACACTTTTCTTTACATTTTCATTAGATATAATATTCAGATCTGATTTAGTATTTTGTTTAATTTTTATACTCTAAGTTCATTGATTTTGGTTAAGAGTGCTTGTGATTTCATTTATCAATTTTTATTTCATGATTCATAGTTATAATTGAAGAATTCAATTACTAAATTAATGAACAGTCCTTGTAAGACAGTTTAGATGAGTATTGGATTCGAAATCATTTCTGTGATCTCTGTTTTAATGAATTTGATTTTTAATATGCTTTAGTGTGTTACTTTGAAAGAGTTTTTGTGAACTATAACCTTGTAAAAGGATTGAAAACTTAGACAATTAGTAGCACTCTGTTTTTATAACAATAGATCAAATTTAATTTCATGAGTGTTTAAAGTGTGTGAGGAACCACATATCAATCTCTTGTAAAAAGAGTGTTGGAGCCTACCACAATAAACATTTACTTAGGCAGACAGATCCTTTTAGGTCTATAAACGTTAGACACATGCCTCTAATATTGCCTACCTTGGTTGACAATAAATTGAGCCTAATCTAGAACAGTAGATTGGTCTAAACATTTTGGCACCATTGTCGGGGAGGCACAACTAGAGGATTTTACAAACAAAAACAAAAAAAAACAAAAAAAAAAAAACAAAAACACAGATTTAGTTTAACTCTGCATTTTATAAGTCACGGTTACTTATGTCTAGACCTAGAGATGATAAAGGTAGATTCATAAAAACCTCCCGTCCAAAAACTAATCCACCACTAGGAGCGGACCCTTTAGAGAGGATTGAACACACAACTCCAGCTGGGAAAGTCACTGTACAAGAATTGGAGGACAAACAAAAATCAGGGTAGAGACTCACACTCATTGTAAGACAAATTTTATTGGCATATGAAGCAAAGAAGAAAGATATCCCTGAATCCTCTATAACAAGAGAAAGTAGCAAAACAACCCAACAACCTCTCCTTGAACCTACTGATTTTGAAAAATCTCAAGAAGGAGAAAAATCACCAGAACAACCTTTCTTTGAAACAAGTGACACTGAACAAGACATTAAATCAACAGAAGAACCTATCAAAATGACTGAGGAAGGAGGAGGATCAACAAGAGGACCTACTCTTGAACAACTTAGAGAATATGAGAGACAACAAGAGGAAAGAAGAAGACAAAGAGAAGCTGAACACAAACAAAGGAAAGATAAAAATCGAAATCCACCAAGAAAAGAGGAAGAGTCAACCTTTAAATTTCCTATTCAAGAACCAGGAGAAAACAATGATGAGGAAATAAAAATGAAAAACATACCTCCATCTGTAGTACCAAACTTTTATGGTATGGCTTCAGAAGACCCAAACTCATTCTTGTTTGAATTTGACATAGTATGTCGAACATATGGTTACACAGATGATGCCCATAGGCTTAGACTCTTTCCAGCAACACTAAAAGCATGGGCACTTAGGTGGTTCATGGGACTTGGTGAACATGCAATAACTGATTGGGATGGCATGAGAAAAATATTCTTAAAGAAATATCAAACTTATTATAGATCAAGAGATTCTAAAGATGATATCTTTAGAATGAATCAAAAAGAGGATGAGAGCTTAGAGGAATATTTGGAACGATTTGTTTACAATCTACAAAAATCAAAACATAGAACCATGTCTCTTGATCTGATTCGAACAATATTTTTGAAGGGCATTTGAGAAGAATACTTAGATGATCTTAATTTGATGGGAAAAGGTGATATTTCTACCTTATCTTTTGATGATATTGCCGATTTATGTGAAATGTATTCTAGGAGCAAAGCTAGGAACGGAAAAAGAACCATATCATCCAAAGCCACTAAATTTGCTTCAGCTAGTATCACAAGGGCTGAAATAGGAAACTTATTAGAAGAATTCAAAACAGACCTATTAAGTACCTTAGGGAACCAAATTGACACTTTGAAAGAAAATAAAAGACAGGAAGAGGAAGATCAATTAATGGCTATCTTTTGTCCAAAGTGTCGGAAGAAACATGCTTTGAAAGACTGCCCTTTAGAAAATGTTCAAAATGTTCAAGTTTGTTCCTTTTGCATTGAAAATCA
The DNA here is from genome assembly GCA_034641835.2 of Pinus albicaulis. Taxonomy (NCBI): domain Eukaryota; kingdom Viridiplantae; phylum Streptophyta; class Pinopsida; order Pinales; family Pinaceae; genus Pinus; species Pinus albicaulis. Next base: position 1,249,716,436 of record CM076580.1, read on the forward strand.
TGATATCTTTCATTTCTATAAAATCAAGATTTTGCAAAATTTTAATTTGGAATCCAATGCAGATATGGAGAATTTGTATTTCATGGGTGCTAAGAGACCATGGAAACCATGACCTCCACCTCCAGGTATGTTTCCAAATCAAAATTTGCAATTTCCGACACAAGATCAGATGTATGTTCAGAATTCTTGGAATGTTCCCATGCCGTGGCAACACCAAACTTACCCACAGCAACAATGGAGACCATTTCAACAATACCCTCAACCATACCAACCATATCCTCAACCATACCAACAATATCCTCAGCCATATCAGCAGTATCCTCAAACATATCAGCAATATCCTCAGCAGCAAGTTGTCCATCAACCTCAAAACACTTAACAAACATTGCCTACTCCTCCACCAATAAATCCACCTCAATTACAACTTCCATCTAACCAGCCTCCTATACCTACTCAGATACCTGCTCAACCTATACCTAATCCAAATAATAGAGCAGATAGACCAGCTTACAGTGTAGATGAGGGAACATCTTACCCCACTCTACCTTTACAAAATATTGAGCTTAGGTCTAGTAGGATACTTCAAAAAGAACCTCCAGTAGCTGAAAAAAAAAAGAAAACAAAGAAAATGAAGATGAAACTCCAATTCAAAAGAAAAAAATGATGACATCCAAAATAAACAAATGCAACCAATGCATCCACCACCTTTTCCAGATAGATTGATCCAAGAAAAAATCCCCATGTCTTTACCTCAGTTTGATGTTTTAGATGAGCTAAAGAATGTCTATATAAAAATTCCACTACTTCAAGCCTTAAAAGACATTCCAATATATGCTAAAGCAATCAAAGAACTATGCCTCAAGAAGCCTACAAAGAAAAGACTTGACCCACAAACTATTCATGTTATTGGACATCTAGCCGGCCTTATGACAAACACCATTTCAATGGAAAAGTATGTTGATCCTGGTATTCCCAGAGTCACTACAATCATTAACAACATACCTATTCCAAACACTATGATTGACCTTGGGGCTGCAATAAATGTGATGACCCTTGAAACAATGAAAACACTGCAGCTCACAAACTTGCAATACACACCAATTGTCCTAGAACTAGCTGATAGGTCTAAAGTTATTCCTGAAGGGATTTTGGAGGACATAATTGTTTCACTGGATTCTTGGAAGTATCCAGTTGACCTTTTAGCCCTTCAGCCAAAATCTAATTCAGGAGGACACCCTATCATTCTTTTTAGACCATGGTTAGCAACTGCTGATGCATTCATAGGGTGTAGATCAGGTAATATGATTATTTCACGAGGAACTGAAAGAAAACAACTCACTCTGTACCCATCAGCACAATCACCAACAGTAGCAAACAAATTATGGCTTGATGACAAATACAATGATAAAGAAGAAGTTCAATCTGTTTTTAGCATCAATCAAATCTATGATTTTCAAGAACATAATAATGATGATTTGGTAGAATTGTTCCTTTCTCAACCTGATATTTCTGAAGAATTGAGAAATGAACAACACAATGCTGCAAATCAACTTTTAGCACAAAGTTTTCAAGAAACATGTACCATTCATTCTTTGCAAACATTATTTGAAAACATTTTTCCCATTCAATCTATCACAAACACACAGAGTAAAATTATAGAGATTAGTCCAGAAAAAACATTGAATATTGGCACACACCTAGACTTATCTCAGGAAGAAAAATTGATTCAATTATTGAGAAAATATCAAAAGACATTTGCTTGGGACTACACCGATATGTAGGGAATCCACCCAGAAACATGCACTCACCATATTTACATAGATATTAATGTAAGACCAGTGAGGCAACCACGGAGAAGAATGAATCCCATCCTTCAGGACATTGTTAGAGATGAATTACAAAAACTACTGAAATTCAATTTTATTTATCCCATCTCTGATAGTCACTAGGTATCTCCATTGGTAGTAGTGCCCAAGAAAAATGGTAAGTGGAGGATTTGTGTTGATTATAGACAATTTAACAAAGCAACCCTCAAATATTATTTTCCACTACCATTTATTGACCAAGTTTTGGATACATTAGTTGGGAAATCATCATTTTCTTTTCTTGATGGTTTCAGTGGCTATAACCAGATTAGGATAGCCTTAGAGGACCAGGACAAAACCACTTTTACTTGTCCCTAGAGCACTTATGCCTACAATGTTTTACCATTTGGACTCTGTAATGCTCCAGCTACATTTCAGAGAGCTGTATTAGCTATTTTTGCTGATTTAGTTCATGAGTGTGTTGAAGTATATATGGATGATTTTTCAGTGTATGGTAATTCATTTGACCATTCATTAGAAAATCTAGAGAAAGTTTTGAAGAGATTTATTGAAGCCAATTTATCCTTGAGTAAGTGTTTTATGATGCTAAATGAAGGGGTAGTATTGGGTCATTATATTTCTTCAGAAGGCATTAAAGTAGATCCATCAAAAATCCAAATCATTGTCAATTTTCCAATTCCGAAGACTCAAAAAGAGGTAAGAAGCTTTCTTGGGTATGCAAGCTATTATAGAAGGTTTATTGAACATTTTAGTAAGATAGCTTTACCTCTGTTTAAGCTTCTTGCAAAAGATGCACCTTTCAACTGGAATGAAAATGGTCAAAAAGATTTTGAAACACTCAAAGAAAAGTTATCAACCACACCAGTTTTAAAAGGACCTAATTGGACCCTACCCTTTCACATCTTTACAGATGCATATGATACTGCAGTAGGTGCCTCATTAGGCAAAAAATAAGAGTGTTTGAATTATGCCATCTATTTTATTAGTAAAAATCTGACACCCGCAGAACTAAACTACACAGTTACTGAAAAAGAAATGCTTGCAATCATACATGTTGTGAATAAATTCTGACATTATATTACTGGTTATAAGTTTTTTGTCCATATTGACCACTCTGCCATTAAGTATTTAATGAATAAACCAATAACTAATGGCAGAGTTACCAGATGGTTGTTATTGCTATAGGAATTTAATATTACAGTGTTAGATAGACCAGGTAAAGAGAACCAGGTGGTAGATTTTCTTTCTAGACTCCAGAATCCAGGTGAGGTTGTTCCAGTTGAAGATTCTTTTCCCGATGAAAATTTATTTGCAATTTCAATAGTGGATCCATGGTATGCTGATTTAGCTAATTATCTGTCCATAGGAAAGAAACCTCCATATTTTACTACAAAGGAGAAGAAAAGACTCATCAAGCAAAGTGCCAGATATTCATGGGTCAATGGAGATTTATTTTACATTGGTTATGATATGATTATTAGAAGATGTGTAAGAAATGATGAAATAATTGATATTTTAAAATCTTGCCATGATGAACCTTGTGGTGGGAATTTTGCAGCTAAAAGGTCAGCATTCAAGATCCTTAGTCTTGGCTATTATTGGCCATCAATTTTTAAGGATTCCAAGAAGTATGTGAGAAGTTGTGATAGTTTCCAAAGAATGGGTAGACCAACTGCTTCAGATGAGATGCCACTTCAGCCTCAAGTACATTTAGAGCCATTTGAAAAATGGGCTGTAGATTTTGTAGGACCTATCAATCCACCTTCAAAGGGTAAAAATTACATCTTAGTATGTACTGACTACGTGACTAAATGGGCTGAAGCAAAAGCACTTGTCTGGGAAACTGAACAAACAGTTGTAAATTTCCTTTTTGAAGAAATTTTTGTAAGGTATGGAGTGCCTAGAGAGATAGTAACAGACCAAGGTACTCAGTTTACTTCAAGGCTAGTTCAAGACATCACAGAAAAATATAAAATCAAGCACAGGAAAATTACACCTTACCATCCACAAGCCAATGGCCAAGTGGAATCTACAAATAAAACTTTGGAAGGAATTATCACTAAAATGGTGGCAATGAATAGAAAAAACTGGGAGGAAAAGCTCAAGGATGCTCTCTAGGCTTACAGAATCACGTGGAAAGACACTACATGATTTATACCATATTAGCTGGTGTATGGAAAAGAGGTAATGCTTCCTATTGAATTTCAGATACATACTTATAAAATGGCTACAGATTTAGGGATTGATCTCAATGAAGCACAAAAAGAGAGAATTATGCACTTGAACTAGTTAGATGAAATGAGGCAGCAAACAGAGGAGAGAGAAATCCTAATGCATAAACAAAGGAAGCAGTGGAATGACTCACACATAAAGAAGAAAGAGTTTAACGAAGGTGACTGGGCTTTACTCTTTAACTCCAAATTCAGAGATCATAAAGCCAAGTTCACAACACATTGGATGGGCCCATATGAAATAGTTCAAGTATTTGAAAATGGATCAGTCAAACTTACTACAATTGATGGAGAAGGAAACACCTTTATTGTTAATGGACATAGGTTGAAACTCTATCATAAGCCCATCAGCAAAGAAAATTTTGTTCAAACTGCATCTCAGCAAAAGGAGGTTGAGATATCACAACCTTCAGCTGTGATATCTCTACCTTAGTCATTTCAATTTCTTAAAAAAAAAATAAAAAAATAAAACATAAAAATAAAAATAAAAAATAAATACAAAATAGAAAAAAATAAAAAAAATAAAAAATAATGGTTTAGATGTGAAAACCAGACTCTGGCACACTCTAAACCCGAATTCTTACTGGAAAACCAATCATTTGGCTGGTAAGAATTCATTGTTCTAGTTATTTCTTGTTTTTCATAATTTCAATAATGACAAGTCAGAATTAGTGGGGGAGAAGAAACAATGGTTTTTTCTCTATCTCATCTCCTCATTCTCAATTTTTCAAGGAATTTGTTTCAGTAATTCAATGTTTCAATAAGAGCTGTTTTGTTCTAATCAGTAAAGGGACCTATTCAAGCAACAAAATATGCAGTGGGACCTGTTTCAACATGATTATGCATAGGGACCTGTTCAAAGGCTATGTCAATACTAGAAACAACAGAGGGACCTGTTCAAAAACTGCATCAAAGGTACACAAGGCTACTTCAGCAATTTTCAAAGGTTTCCTATCAGAATTCTAAACAAGGCTGCATCAACACCAAAGATGAATAGAAGCTTCACAAACATGACTCTTCAGATTTCAAGGGACCTGTTTATACTCATTTTCAAAGGGACTTGTTTTATAAGACAAGGATTAGTTACAAAGACAATCAGATCAGTCACACCTGTTACACTTGCAAATCAGTTACACCTGCAAAAAAAGAAAAATCAGGATTTTATTAGCCAACAAGTGTAATGTATTGAAATATTTTTGTTTTTAGCATTTAAATTCCTAGATTATTTTAGTGTTAAATAAATAATTATGATTGCTTATTGTCAATTTCATAACCTATATCAATCCATTCTAAGCATTCTAACCTATGAAACCTATTGCCTAATGGTTTCATGCCCATATCCCTCTGCCTATTTCTATACGTTCATATCTATTACCACTCTACATATTTCTATATGAACACTTCTATTTTCATAATACCCATTCCTATTCCTACCCATTCCTATCCATACCCTCATACATTCATCATTGTTTCAAATAGACCTCTACCAACAAAGTACCAACATGCCTGTCCTCAAATGATTTCATCCATTCCGACAAGATAAGTTGCTGAAGAAGCCTAACAAAAACTGACATTAGTTGAGGTGGAACACCAGTCCTTCAGAATGGATAAGACATTTTGTGAAAGAAGAAGCGAAATCAGAATCAGAGTGGTGTAGAAGTGGAATGGTGCGAAACCACAAGAATAAGGAGTGGAATCTTGTGCAATAAAGTAAAAGCGGGTTTGAAATAGAAAACTGGCAGTATCGCATAGTTGAAAAGTTGTATTTAAGTTTTATAAAAAAAACGCGATATATTTTTGCTGTTGACACGTAAGGAGGTAGTGGTATTTTAATACCGCTAATTTCGCATAGATTTGGAGCGTTAACGCTCGGAGGCTTTAACAACGTGATATTCATTGGTGATCATCCGATCAGGGTTTGCAGCACGATGAGCTGGGGGCTGTCGATTTGAAGAGGTGCGTTAATTGGTGGGATCCATTCTTAATATAACGCCAAGGTTTATGACTGGAGAACGTTTGATGCATGGTTTAACCTTGGATTTAATTGAAAGGTCGGGGTGCATATATGGATTTAATTGAAAGCTCAGAGAGCATATGTATAGTTTATGAAGTATCAAATGTTTATTTGATAAGTTATAAAAGAGGTCCATATCTGCTTATGCAATGATTTCATTTCTCTGTCAGCACAACTTGTATACTTTGTTACTATGATTGTGTTTTCTAGAAACCACTATCATTCCTCTGTATTTATGATTTGAACTCTCTGTGACATGTCTTTAGGCTCTATAAATAAGACTACAGTCTTTCATAATAAAACCCTACTCTCTGCGCCATCATCATAACAATCTTATCTCATGATAACAGGCGAAATCAAGGTCAGGCGCTGAGTTTTCATTTTATGAAACTCTGAGTTCATAAAAGTCGGCTAACATTTGGGCTCTGAGTTTTAAAATAGAAAGGCCGAGATAATAGGTGTTGAAAAAAGAGAGGAGAAAGTATAGGAGTCAGGGGTTATCCAGAATTGTGACTTCCACCCATAAACTGAAGTAAGCTCAGAAATTTATGACCAGCTCAGACATTTGAAGAAGTCAGTTCAGAAACTTAAGGTTAGCTCAGTGGAACACAACAAGAAAGGTAACAAGTTGAAAATACCCTGGTTAAATTTTTGTTTCACAGAGTATAATAAAAAAGGGTTAGAACAGAGATTTTTCTAAAAATTACAAATAGAGTAGAGGGTGAGAAATTTGATAGCTCAAAATACCATGAAAACTGTGTTAAAATTTTGAGGGAAAAACAATGGTTATCTTTTCTAGAGAAATTCAATGGAAACAATGAAGAAGTTACAAAACAGTTTGCATTTTCATTTAATGGAGAAAAAGCTTTTATAGGAAATTTCTCTTTCAGAGTCTCAGAGGATACAATAGCTCAGTCATTAGACATTAGTCTAGAAGGGGAAAAATATTTCAAAACCAAGCAATTTAAAGAAAAATCATGGACTCAGTTTATGTCTAGATCTAGAGTTTCTTCTGTCAATTGGAAAAAGGGTGTTCCTAGAAGTTGGTTAATCCATCCATGGGATGAAATGGTATACATTCTTCAAAAATTTGTTACATGTGAAGGGCGTTACAACATAGTATACTTGTATCACATAAAAATCTTGTTGCACTTAAAGCGTCAATTTACTATTAGTTTGCCTTACTTTCTTTTACAGAGTTTGACTAAAATGTCAAAGACCATCTAGAAACAAAAGGGTAATGAAGATAGAAGCTTGTATCATTTTGGTTTGATCAAAATTTTAATTGAATTTGAATTGCAAAAGAGAGGAATAACATGGGAAGGATTTTTAATTGCCAATCAAATCAAAACCAAAGAAGATGAACATGAGAAACAAGGAAGCACAGAGTTTATGGTTGATGTTGATGAGGAAACCCCTGAATTTAGATCAAGCACTATTGTTCAGCCCAGTAGTAGTGTGAAAACAAGGAGAATGAGGCAAGAAGATGCCAAGAAAATTGCAAAAGACAAAATTTTCACTACTTACACAAGAAGATCAAGGAGGATAAAAAGAAACAAAATACAAGATGATCAACCAGAGCAAGATATAAATACACCAATGGAAATTTATAGCAGTACTAATTCACAGCCAGAACAAGATGCAGAAATGGAAACTGAATGAAACAAGGGAGAAAGAAAACAGCCAGTACCTACAAACAAGAAACAGAGAAAGCTAAAGAAACAAATCGAAGAGTTAAAAGAGGAAATTATGGAAGCAAATATGTTAGAAAAAGTTGTAAAGAAAGAAAATGAAGTGTTAAGAGCCCAGAGCAAGAAGATTCAACAGAAAAATGAGAAATTGAAAAGGAAAGTCAAAGAACTCAAAACTGATCAAATTGAAATATGTAAATGGGCAACAAAATGGTAAACACAGAAAAAGGCTCTCAAAGAAAAATACAAGAACATGAAGCATGAGTTTCAAGCCCAGAATAATGTAGATGTATTGATACAAGCAACAGAAGTAGAAGCAGAAGCAGAAGCAGAACATAAAGGGAGTACATCAGGTTAGCATGAGGACATGCTAAATCATTGAGTTTGGGGGAAATGTTGGTATTATTCTATGGCTATCTTTCTCTCCTAGAATTCCATCATTTATCCACCATTTTCTTCCATAAATCCCTTATAGTTTATTGAAATTGATTAATATAGCATTATAATTGTTATTTTTACATTAAATTTAATTTATGGAATTTTTGTGTTAAAAATTGAAAATTTTCAAGAAAATTACAGGATGTGATAAATTCCTGTAAATAGTTTATGTTTTGACACATGGCATAGTAGGTAGATCAAAACGAAGGACAAGGACGTGATCTAAAATGTACACAGATGATGAAAAATCTATCCAGCATCAGATTTGAGGTTCCTAAATAGCCAGTCAACGCTAGTTAAACCCAACCGATCTAGCAGAAAAATCTGAGTCATAATGAATGAGCTTGATATTTTTCCTATGATTAGGAATTCCAAACTAATTCGATCTGTTTTGGAGATCAGTTAGGATTATAAGGAACGAAAATAGCCTCTTTTGATTGTAATTTTTGATAAATAAGTGAAGGGAAGCATGTAATAGGCTAGTGATATTAGTGATATTATTGGATGTAAGAGAAAGCTTGAGATTGTGTACGTGCTTCAGAAATTTGTTTTAACGTAACTCATTTCCAGATTTTAATCAGAGATAGAATCTTATCATTTATGGTGTTTTGAGTTAGCATTTTCATCATTTGAAGTTTTCCAAGTGTGCCTTCAAAGCGTGGAAGGGCCCCCATGTGAAGTCAGTACACTTTTCTTTACATTTTCATTAGATTTAATATTCAGATCTGATTTAGTATTTTGTTTAATTTTTATGCTCTGAGTTCATTGATTTTGGTTAAGAGTGCTTGTGATTTCATTTATCAATTTTTATTTCATGATTCATAGTTATAATTGAAGAATTCAATTAATAAATTAATGAACAGTCCTTGTAAGAGGGTTTAGTTGCGTATTGGATTTGAAATCATTTCTGTGATCTCTGTTTTAATGAATTTGATTTTTAATATGCTTTAGTGTGTTACTTTGAAAGAGTTTTCATGAACTATAACCTTGTAAAAGGATTGAAAACTTAGACAATTAGTAGCACTCTATTTTTAGAACAACAGATCAAATTTAATTTCTTGAGTGTTTAAAGTGTGTGAGGAACCACATATCAATCTATTGTAAAAAGAGTGCTGGAGCCTACCACAATAAACATTTACTTAGGCAAATAGATCCTTTTAGGTCTATAAACGTTAGACACGTCCTCTAAGATTACCTACCTTGGTTGACAATAAATTGAGCCTAATCTAGAACAATAGATTGGTCTAAACACCTTATCTCAACAAAATTTGCCTTAGATAATTCATAGGCTATAAATATACTTCTATCATGAATTTCGAGTGAATCTTGCCAAGGAAAATCTTGAAAGAAAACTACTACAAAATTGCTACAGGATTGTTGTTTCTTGAGTTAACTTGAAAAATGCCCAAAAAAATAAAATTTAAATGATATGGGGTAGTTTTTTTATTAATTAGGATGTCGTAGGTCTCCAATACAAGTGGAATCACTCAAAAATACCATTTCTAACACATTCTAAAATTTAGCATAAAATTACTATTCTAAAAATAAGAAATTCTGAAATTAGTGAGCTAGTTAACCTACCAAATATCTTACTTGACCAAGTGAAAATGATATGGGGTAAATTTTTTTATTAAGTAGAATATTTTTAGGACTCAATACAAGTGGAACCAGCTCAAAATAGCTTCATTAACATGTGCTAAAAGTCAGCATAAAATTAATACTACAAACCAAAAATTTCAGAGCAATCAACTAGTGAGTTGATCTAATTACCCAAATGCTTAAGCTAATCAAGTGAAAATGTTGCGGAGTAATTTTTTTTATTAAGTTGGATGTTTTTAACCTTCAATCCAAGTTGAATCAACTCTAAATGAGCTCATTAACACGTGCTAAAATTTATCATAAATCACTACTATTTTGCTACAGGATACTTCCAGAAATTCTAGAATTGTGAACTAGTAAACCAATCTAAGTAGATCAATGATGAATATGAATTTGAAACCCTGATATGAGGATGAGTCGTACTTGTAAATTTATAAATTACACGCAAAACCACTTATTTCAATAATTAAAAAAATCTAACCACAACACATGAATCATGAATATTGAGTACAAAACTAGGAAATGCAAGACAGAGAAATGCAAGTGAATAAGAAGTGCAAAGAAGATAAAAAAATTGTATAGAAGGGATTTGAGGCTCCTAGGATGGCCAAGCCCAAGGATACTCAACTTCCTATTAATGAAACAAAGCTTTAGAAGTTAAAAGTGGCACCAAAATTCATTATTAGATTCAATCCAAGTACAACCCTCCTAGAAATGAAAGTAGAGTTGCTAAATGGTAAGTTTTCTTCACAAGAAGACTAAGAAAATCATGCCCCTATAGGAAAATTCGAATTGGTACTTATACAAATTGATGGGGAAGCATAATCCTTGAAAGGAGGCATCTTTCCCATCAGAAATCCTTCAAAAATAGGATCTGGTTCTCAACAATAGGAATCTTCATTGAATATTAAGCTCTTGCTTCTCCTGTAGCAACGAACACATTCCCAGATTTTATCAATCGATGGAGATCCAAAAAATTTCAATTATTTTATGACATTTTATTCATTTATTATTCCATATTGTGGCATCCCGTGGTAGGGAGAAAGTCCCTAAATTATCTCTTCTTCTAGATATTCAAAATATGCCCAATATTCTCATAATATTCTACAAAAACAAATAATTTTAGGCACATAATACGCAATTATCTCTAAACCTTCATGATAACTTATTAAAGCTAAGAAAAAATTATTATGTGCAAAATGAGAAATTTAATATAGCCTTTATGTGCGTAGGAAATGTTAGATGGGTTTTAGTTTGCATCTAATTTGGATGCCCATCACATCCATTTCCTTCTATTATCTTTGGCTAAATCCATCTCACGTGAGCATTTTATAGTTGAACAAGAACTCTTATTGGCATGGAAAAAATATTCCCACACATTGGATCGGTTGACCCACTCTAACAAGCATCTAGTGGTGGACGTATATGGGATATAGGGATATATACACTCATTTTCTACCCTGCAAATATGGGCACTGCCAACTTTGGTAATCTTTTTTCGATAGGAATATAGGTGTATCCCATGCCTTAATAGGCCGAGGAAACCCCCATTATGAATGGTCTACCTATCCTAATCAACATAGGCCCATATAGTCCCATACCTTCCTATCCTAAACACATTACACATTACATGGGCCCAGAAAGTCCCATGCCTACCTGTCCCAACACATTACACATCACATGCACATATACATAATGTACAACACAACACATTTACATATACACATGATACAACATAAAAAATACACATGTTACAATGAAACACATACATAATACACATGGCACAATACATCATGTACACGACATATTGCATATCTAGAGACCACATTGTCTCTACCATGATACCTTTCCTCTAGTGTCTTTCCAAGCCTTAATGCATGCATCCATAGGTCAATTGTCTCCATCCACAGACACCAGGAAACCCTACCTCTAGTGTATTTCTCACACCTTACAACATGCATCTGGAGACTAGACTGCCTCCACTAGACAATTTTTCCTCTAGTCTTTCCCATGCCTTATTGCGTGCATCTAGAGACCACATTGTATCTAGCAAGAAACTCTACCTCTAGTGTTTTTTCTCATGCCTTACCACGTGCATCAACAACCCAAATCATGGGTTTGTGGTTTCTTCCATTATACATGCTTGTCTGAGCATGCTGCATATCACATTGTTTTTGTTCTATTGATGTATCCTTCAATATTATCTACTCATAACATAAACATGGGCATAAATATAAGAACATGATGTCGAAATCATAAACCAGCCAAGGCTATCTCTTTCCCAATTGATTCCTCATACAACCGGGAATCTTTTCATGCCATCTATACCATCATTCTCCCATAGGAATGATCTCTCAAAAGAACATGTCAATCATAATGGCTTAACATAACTTTAGTAATCAGTCACGTTCATGAATATAACACATATTCATATACATACCAAGTAAGGTCAAATTTTAGAGAACCTCCTTTGTGCCATTTTCATTACAGGTGGTTTATCAACTGTAACAAGCACTTTGAGAGTTTTTTATCAGCCACAACAAGCACCTTGGGTGGTTTATCAGCCTCCTTGGAAAGCACCCTATGGAAACTCCACACAATATTTTCCATGAAAGGTGCTTTGTCAACTACGACAAGCACTCTATGAGTAGTTTATCAACCCACAACAAGAACCTTGTAGTATCTGTGCACAATATTTTCCATGACAGGTGGTTTATCAGTTATGACAAGCACTCTATGAGTGGTTTATCAACCCACATTAATAACCTTGTGGAAACTCCACCCAATATTTTCCATGACAGGTGGTTTATCAACTATGACAAGCACTTTATGCCATGGTTTATCAACCCACATCAAGCACCTTGTGGTAGCTCCACCAAAATATTTTCCATTCCAGGGGGGTTATTAGCTATGGAGAGCACTCTATGAGTGGTTTATCAACCTACAACATGCACCTTGGGTGGTTTATCAGTTAGTCAAGAAAAAAAAAAATCACAATAATGGGTGGTTGATTAGTTGTGTCAAGCACTCTATGAGTGGTTTATCAGCCCATAGCAAGCACCCTTGAGGGTTTATAAGCTATTCAAGCAAATCAAAATTTCACAGTAATGGGTAGTTTATCAACTATGTTAAGCACTCTATGAGAAGTTTATCAACCCACAACAAGAACCCTTCTGCATGTGGTTTATCATCCCTAGAAAGCACACTTTTGCATGTGGTTTCTTAGCCCTAGCACAAACCTTGTTCACACATCTCATATTACTGTCATCCACATGTTTTGAGAATCAAGGAAAACAATTTAGCATGGTTATTAGTTTTTGAAATCAACATTCTAGTAGGACTAGAATCATTAAAATCAGTCTTTTACCAAGACTAACAACCATGACATCATTTAAAATAAGCTCATATTTATCAATCATAATGATACAAATATCACCTTCTTACACAAACGAGCCACACACACACATATAACCAAAAACTATGGTGCCACAACCAGCACCCGCTTACACTCATGTGCATATCAGCTATCTCGACACACATTGTGTTAGTACAGTTGTCTTAAAACAAGATCATTCCTTCATGCAATATCATAAGCACATACTCATATTTTGAAGTTAATGAAATATTCAAAAAATACTTTAAGGGTGCATAAGTTCAAGAGTCATAATCAATAGTTCTTAGAACACATATATGGATAAAACCACTGGTTGGTAGAAAAATTCTTATCAATTCACTCACAACTGGTCAAAATATGCATATCAACAAGCGTAAGTGTCACTTGTGTAATTCTCTCATCATAACCTTATTTTCCATAGCCTTGGTTCCTCAAGGCTACACACAATACTCTCATTGGTTTGTCAATCATGTTGTCAACCTTATCATGGTTCTCTGCTCATCATTAACCACTCATAGTCATCTAAATCATGTTATAACAACAAATTAAGAGTATTTATGCATGCAAATCTATTACTATATGCACTTATCATACCTTCACACATATAGAATATCATTTTATGGATATGCATTCTAAACTAATTCATATATAGAATTTTATTATGAAAATGCTATTATTCATCGACTTATAGCAATATCTCAAAACATCAATAAAATTATAAACTAGCAAGTGTTAAGTTGAGAGATTTCCTTCATAATTTTGAATGCATCATTCAGTGATGGAATTTTGCAATCATTTTTTGGATAATTTAGGAAATTCAATCAAAATTCTACATGTTTATCTCGATGCATAAACTCCAATAAATTCATTAAGTAACATTAGTATATTCATATATACAACAAAATAATTTTCATATAACCACATGTAGAAGTAGTAAATAATTACTAGTGAAATTCAACAAACGGTAACCATTTGCACCCAATAAGAAATCATTCTCAAAATAACACAAGGATCCAAATTTTTAATCTCCAAAGGTCTAGTGGATAACCTTTGCTCTTCATTTCATCTATGATTGAACCCATCTAGTCCAATTGTTTGAATTTGGATCATATACCACTTTCAAAATAACCCCCTCCTAAACCTTACCGAAACATCGGTTAAAAGTAAGGTGATTACTATGCTGACCCAAAATCCAAGGTGTCATTATGGAAATGGGGTCTAAAATTTTTGATCTTTTGAGATCACTTAGATTCTTGGTTTGACATCACCATTGCATTTGTCTCATAAAGACAATTCTAGTGATATAAAAATTTACCTCAATCTAACCTTTGGATCCAAAGTTATGACCATTTAAGTCCCAACAATTTAGAAGGCACCACATCAACTTCTTGGCCTCGTGGATGCCACGTTACTATATAATCCTAGCTAATCTCCTAGTGACACTTGGTAATTAATGATTTTTTGTCGACCCGTTCATGGGTTTGGGTCCCACGACTTTGCGTTATGCATTGGGGTAGCTTCACTTTGAATCCCCGAGGAATAACCACTGGTGTAACCAACTTCATCCATCCTGGTAATAAAATAGACTGGTTCTCCTACTTCATTCATATGTGAGCAAGACCTTCATTTCTCCTGCTTCATTCCTCTTAGGAAATAACCTCTGGTGCTCCCCCTTCATTTCTCTTGGGAAATAACCTCCAATGCTCCTACTTCATTCCTCTCGTGAAATAACCTCTAGTGCTCCCGCTTCATTTCTCCTAGGAAATAACCTTTGATGCTCCCATTTCATTCCTCCAAGGAAATAACCTTGAGTACTACTACTTCATTTATCCTAGGAAATAACATCTACTCCACTCTACATCATTGATCTAGGAACGAGACCTTCAGAAACCCTGATCCATTCCTCCTGAGAAATAACATCTAGGCTTAATTTGATCTATGGAATTAACATCCCGACATTCTCCACACTAAAATATTTTGATCCACCTTGGTCCTTACTATCCTGGAAATTTCCCTTGTGTGATTTTCTGTGGGCTTCTGGGATTATAAATTCCAGACATACAACATCCCAACTATCTCTCTTTAATGTTGATCTCTCACATTAAGTCTTAACCCTTTGAAATATTGGCCTTGCTTTAGGTCATGTAGCTACTAAATTAAATTTTAAGCCAATCCTCACATGGGCCAACATATTCATGCAAGTTCCCAGGTACAGTTTTGAGGCCACGGTATTTCTCCGGCTCTCTACCTTGCACTATTTGTAAGGGATTTGACCATGGATCGACTACAGTGGTTCTACAAACATCTGTACTTGTGCCATATCTGAACTGTATCCATTAAAGGTTTATAAATCACATGTTGGTTCTATCCCTCCTAAGATTACTATAAGAACACCATCTCTAGGATTTCTTTTTTATGATAGAAATACAATGCAAGGTTTAGGGACTTTCCCATATTGGCCAACGACTTATCCACTCAATATCTTGGATTATTTTCAGACCCTCGGTCCTCAATGCCATGATGAGAAAGAGATTGAGCTTGGCTATGAGATATAAATGTTTCCTTTGAGACACCCATAGTGTAGCAAACTTGCAACAATAGGTCAAAGGCATGTAGTTCCAAGAAGGCCACCAGAACATCAACATTCCACAAAATAATAGGAAACCCCTCTTTACAATCCTTTTATAGGCATAAAACATATATACAAGCACATAAATCATTATTTTACTAGGCCTACGAACATTTCATTTCCATACGAGAGCCAAAAAGTGAGTGTAAAAGAACATTAACATAGGACGAAGGCCACATGATGAGCCTCTGATTATCACACCACCTATAGAGATGATATTATGACCACAGGACACTCATAAATATAGTTGTACCTATGTAATTTATGCATCAACAGTGTTAGCACGCACAACACTACAACATCAGAGCACATATTCATCAAAATTTCCCATTTTAATCATAGTAAACCATAAATCATTCACATAGTTTCATGGAAAAGGATCATAAACAAAATCATAACAATATTTAGGTAATTCCATTAGCAATACACATGCAACAATATCATGCAAGATTTATAGTTAATTTTCCTTAAATTCACAGTTTCAAATTAGAGCTTTTTCATTTACAATTCAGAAAATAAAGGCACTGAAAATGGAACTTCAATTTTCCACCCAAACTTAGACCTATTGTAGCATAAATCACTTACAAGAGTCACCCCTAAGCCAGATACATGATTTAAGGGGGATTTATTTCTCAACAACCTTTGTAGAAAGCCATCTTTAGGACATTGAGAATGGAAATTATGAGAGTGGGTGGTTTATCATCTAGTCAAGCATAGAAAAATACCTGGTAAGGGTGGTTTAGCAGTCGTTTCAAGAAATTTAAAAGTGTTTTATCATCCCACAACAAGCACCAATTATGCAGGTGGTTTATCAGCCCTAGCTAGCACCCTGAGTGGTTTATCAAATGTTTTAAGCACTCCATGAATGCTTGATCAACCTACAATAAGCACTCAACCCCATACCCTCTTTCTCTTCTAGCCATGAATATTTCTCTCATCAAAATCCTAGTCCCTCAACTCATAGCTTATTCTAGCTTTTCTCATGAGCTCCACCAAGAATAGGTCCAACCCCATATTGTTATGCATTCACCTTTTTATCATTTTGCTAGGGGTATCTTCATATTCCTCTTTTTTTCTCAATATTTACACTTTAAAATTAATTTAAGGTGCCAACTAATCCCACTTGGGTTCATATTTCCTCTTACCCCTTAGATCATGGATCTATGGTCCTATACTTCAAGACATTACATTATTAAATTACAATAATCAAGGGAACATGCACCAACGATGTCACATATGTAAACAAATGTACTTTTTGTAGAGCCAAAAATCTTCTTTTCTTTGTTCTAAAGTTTACGGCATTGTTAATTTTTTGAATAATTCTGAGGTTGAGATTCATAATATCTAGTTTAATTTAGCCTTGTAAGTATTGCCACAATCTTTAGAGGAGCCTCTCATAGCCTCAATACCTTCTTTTGCATCATTCTCCACAGTAATATGGAAGTTTTGAGGCATCATTTCCATCTTGATATCTTCCATTGATGCATAAAACCTGTAATAGTGCTAGGGCATCTTCCTCAAGGGTAGTTTCGACATAACATATTTTTGTTTTTTTATTTTTTTATTTTTCTTAATGGAATAATTTCTTTCTCTAGGCTTCTAGAATTTCCCATAATCACATTCTCCTTTCAAAATGTTTATCTTAGGTAGTTCCAATATGTCAACATCCATGTTAGCAATAAATGTTTTACTTAGCTTCTACATTAAGTAAAGTGAAATATGGTCTAGCTCATTATTTTTATAGTTTTTCGATGCTTTACTCTTAACCTTGAGTGTCTATTGCAAAAATTATCCCTTACAAGTATACATAGAGTTTCTCTCTTATGCGCAACATTCTAGACCTTCACATTGATGGGAAAAGATAAAATGTTGGGTATGGGAAGTGATCTTTGTATATTGTTTAAGTAAATTTCACTTTCTTTAGGCCTCAATATATCAATACATAACAAATACTAAAATGTAGGATATGGCGCATGTTTTCATCTTCTATAATCTGATTTGAGGGCTGCAAAAAAGAGTCCTTATCATTGACATTGCTTCAGATATCCTCCTTACAAATATCAACCTTATCTGTTTCTAAAGGAAAATGTTTTGAATCTCCTATAACTTCTCTTTTAGTAGCAAATATGGCATGAATTTCCACAAGTATATCTATAACCTCATTTGAAACTATATGTTATTGCAAAGGATTACTTCCTTTCTCAGAAAAAAATTTTATTATTTTAAAAATGAAGATACAGGTTAAAGGTTTAATTTGAACATTTAGGTGCTTTTGCATAAATTTAGCCTAAAATACATCTCTATAATACTCTCAAAACACTTTATTGATTGAAATCCATGTACCATATTCAATTCTATAAATATAGATGAGATAACACAAATTGGCCATTGATATAGGCATTTCGTGCATATTTACACTAACAAGTGCACCTTATGGAAATGACATGCCTACCTTATTCCAATCCTATCAGTGCATCTATTTATAGTGGTAGAGAATGAATGAAGATTGAAAACACTTCTAATTAAAAAGTGATTGCATATAGGAAGGATAGTGACATGCCTACGAGCTCTAGATTGAGGGCCTAAGGCACTTTTAGTTCCACATTTTTGTATTTTGTTAATAGGCATTGTGCATCTTCTAAACTACCACGTTTATCATGAAGAATCTTATCCTTTGTTATGAAATTCTTCTCAATAAATTTATCTTCAAAAATGTCTCTTTCTTAGGTTCTCAACAGTTTTATCATTAGTAAATTCATAGAAAACCCTTTAGTTGGGATTTTTTTTTTTTGTGGCGGTGAGTTATGCATCGATTCTCTTTTCTATAGAAGCTTTTCCTTACCCACAATTTGTATAGTGGCAATCTAATTTTCTGAAAAATGGTAAATTATCATGAATATACAGCCTTGTTCAACTTTGATGCAAGATCTATCATGTACTTTATATTGGCCAAGATTCAAACCCTTATTTTAAGACTAGAAGCAAGAAGGAGAATTTTTTTTAGCTACCTTCTCTTGTAGGAAGACATGAGCTTGGAGATAATCTAATGATTTTCTTCAAAAGCTAGATTGTTTTCTTATTGTACTTATTTTATGACTTCAGTGATCCTTGTAGGGATTTTTCTTTCTTACATAGCCTGATGATATTTTCCTTGGAGTACTCAATTTTGAAGGTGATTCATCAATTTTTGCATTGAGCATATTCGTCTACCTTGGTTTTTCTTGTTTCCTTCTCCAAACCTTGGTAGCATTTTCAAATAGCTTTTGATATTTGATTTTCTTAGGAGTCTATTTCATGCCACTTATGCAGTCTCATGCTATATGTCCAAAATTGTGACATTGGTAGCATTCTACATTGATCTTGAATAGTGGGGTAGTGGAACTGTAATAGCCATTGGACAATTTGTCTTGTCTTCTTGTAAGTTTCCTTCTAGGGTTTTGATGATACCTTGGCAATCATTCTTGTAGTATGTTATACAATCTCTAGCTTCATGACCAAAATTAGTGCAAGAATAGTAATAAACAAAGAATAAGGTTAGATAATGTTGTATCCACTATAACACCCAACCAAAATTTTGACCTAACACCAAAATTTTGGGTGCCCTATGCTTGTCAAGGTCCTAGTGGCTAGGGTTTTATTTTTGAATCGGTCAAATTTCCAAGGACTCAGTTGCCATCAAACCTCATTGATGTGCATGTCTTTACAACACATGTTTTATCTCCTTGATCACTTGGATGCATTAGGGTTTGGGGAAGTTGTTTCCCTAATGATGCAATCATAAGCCTTATATCCCATGGAATTTGGGCACATATTAATTAAAGCTTAGTTTCCATAGTTCCCATCACCTAGTGAGATTTTCATGACAATCTTCAATGGTCGTGATGGAAATGTCATAGAATCGTTAGACTAGTTAAATGTTAGTTATATTCATGTTGCATTTAATTATCAATAGACGCATTTGACACTTACATTACAATTGAATCATGTCATCTTGGGATTTGCATGAATCACATTTTCCAAAAGTGTAAGTACAGGTGTTCATGCTGATCTTTGTGAATAAACAAGGCTAATATACCTTCAATCTCACTACATTTTGGCTATGTTTACAGTTTCGGCTACCTAATGTGAAGAGGGGTCTTGATAGCATGATGGTGGTCTAAATTCAATTAAATATTTTCCCGTCAAGATTCTCAAAGTGGCATATATCTTCTAGGCTTGATGGCTCTTTCACAAATAGTGGTACAAGGTAGCCTTTTCTTGGTAATATATCTCAATAGTATAGTAAAAGCCTTAACGATGAATTTTTCATAGGGAAAGGAGAACAAATTGATCATGTGAATAATGAACGAGTCGAATATAGCTAAGCGAAAGGATATGTATGATGGAAACCATGGTTATACATACAACGTGAACGGGGATATCATATAGCCATCACATTTGCTATGCAATACGTGTGTTAAATAAAGGTGAGCGATGATGTACTATAATTACTAATGCTTAAATGAAGAATGTGATTTTTTCTATAAAATAAAATTGTGACTAAGCATTAGTAATTTATATGGGAAACATATTTCATCAAATCACATTTGTAGCCTCACATCCCTTCCTCTTTATCACTATTCACACATTGACTCCTCTACGTCCCTGAAATTAGACTTGTGCTGCAATTTGGAGCTACAGCCAATTTAAGGCTATAGTGTGCATATACATTCTTTTACATTTCTAAATGGTGATGTGACTTGGGATGAAGCTAAAAATTGTGAATTGCACTATGATATGTGAACATAAGGGTTCTAAATTTCCAATATCACAAGTCTCATCCTCAAGCTGCTCTAACTTCTAATTTCAACATGTGATTTCAACTTGCAATGTTGGACTGGTTAATAACCAAGCTAAATTTCCACCAATATATGCTTGTAAAAAATGGAAGCATATATTAGGAGAAATCAATAACTTGGGTGTGCGAGGTCTCAGATGGACAATCCAGTTATCGGAAATGTTTATTTTTCGAGTGCATATACAAGGTGGTATTTTACTCCACAATAATTTTCCTCTGTGTCATTGGTGAACACAAGAAGAATGTTCAAACTACCCTAACAGAGTTAGGAATAAACAAATTTGAAGGTTCCAAAAATAGGAAAAGTCAAAGTCATGGGATTATTTTGATGGGACATATCAAGGTAACCCAAGTAAATGTCAAAAGGAGGCATACTATTTATAAGGGACAATCACGTGATTGATTTTAAGGCAATAGTAGGAGAGGGATATAAAAGTAAAACTGAATTATATGCAACCTGATTATTATAAAAAATTCCATGGAAAGAGATTTCAAAAGCTTCTAGGTTGCGAGAGGAAGTGATGGAGGTGGCACCAAAATAAATGGGCATAATTTTCAAGCCACAAGCCTTTCTATCCATGTTTAATCTTATCACTATAGGTTGTCTAAAGAAAGAGATAACAAAATTCTACAAATCCTTTGTTTTCTTTGGAAGAAGAGCCGAATCACATGACTAGAAAGGATTCTCTACTTGATGAGAAATATGGTCAAGGGTGATATGTTAATGAACTAGTTCATGGAATTTGTCTTGCATGTCTACTTTGAACCCTCACTTTCAACAAAGTTACTGACTTAATGAGAACTATAACCTCAAAACGAGAAATCTAGCCACCTAATCCTAATCCTCTAAGGTTTGGTGTAGAAGGATAACAGTTAAAGGGAGTCCAAGAGACCTTGGAATATGGAATCCAAGGGTCACTCCAATGTAATATAAATATGTATCATTGTGAGTAATAGATGTGATTAAATGCTAATCTTTGATTTCTTGTATGCATTACAATTTGTGTGTTTGACATTGTATCAAAGCGTAGGCCAGGCCCTGGCATTTTTATATTCTGCTAGCTCCATTTTTAGCTATTGTACCTATTAGTGTCTGCCTTATCCATTTTTTGTGTGTTTGTCAAGCCTGTCAATAACCTCTGCTCATTAATTGTGTGTAAGAATTCATAACACTCGTTATTCAACATCGAATTGGTACATACACAACTGCCATCTCTGCGAACTCCATCGACAATGCTCCAGTCGTCCACCTTGGACTCTCAGACCTCCAACTGTGCTCCATACATGCCTCATGCTCACATTCACTCATGACTCCTCCGTGGCCTCTCCCACGCTCCTCACATAGTTCCACTCGGGCTCCTTGACACAGTCCCTCATACATATTCGTAGAGGCCCTCCTGCATATATGAAACCTCTCCTCTCGTCATATCCACCTTTCAGTCCCAATTCCATACTTCTGCATATCGGCCCTCCATACTCCTGAAAATACACCAAGCACCGGATTGGCATACATATGGTGTTAAGTTGTACAGGTTTTGGTCTAACGATAATCGTGAATCCAACAAGTGGTATCAAAGCAACAGGTCTCGAGTTCTAAACTCACCCAGATCACGTTGGGGGGGAGATTGTTGGACATTAATCTCAATGCTCCCCGTGTGTTTCACGACATGGAATAACTACCTCTTGTGGATCCTAACTCTAGCGATTGAAGCGGAGACTAACGCTTGCGGGTTTTGGCCTAACGACAATCGTGAATCCAAACATTAGGGGAATTTTGAGGTCTAAAATGGGCCTCCTAAGGAAATTTTAAAATAATAGTGGAAAAAATCAAATAAGATTTGATGACATCATCAAATTTTAGAGGGAAAAATGAAAAAACTACTTTTTCAATTCATATTTTCAACTTATCTCCCAAAGTTTTTACTCAAATTTCGAGCGGAAGTACTCGTTGGATGCGGAATTTAATTCCTCATCCAACGAGTACCCATGTTACATACTTTTGATGGGTCCTACTACACGAAAAATGAGAAATACATAAAAAAAAACGTGATTACAATCACATTTTTTATGTATTTCTCATTTTTGGTGTAGTAGAGTTCATCGAAAGTATGCAACATGGGTACTCATTGGATGAGGAATTAAATTTTGCATCCAACGAGTACTCCCACTCGAAATTAGAGTAAAAATTTTGGGACATAAGTTGAAAATACGAGTTGAAAAAGTAGTTTTATTATTTTATTATTTTTTAATATTTGTACCTTTTTATTTAAAAAATGGTGAATCATCCCCCATGGTTGACATCATCATCTTGAATCCTATTGGTTGTTATAAAGTTTATTTTTGTTGTACATTTTTCTTAGGAGGCCCATTTTAGACCTCAAAATTCGCCTAATGAACACACTAGTCAAGGATCTCCTTTAGTTGAGACTCATTATGCATGTTGCTGAAATTTGCAGACAACATTTCATAGCTCAGTCCGGGCTTGAAAGGCTATGGTGCATTAAAGTTAGCGTTTGTTTTTTATGGTTAAATGTATTATGTCGTCTCATGCTGGAGCGTATGTTGCTTTCTTTTAATTAAACATTGTGTTGATTGGTTCATATGTTAATCTTCAACCAAAATATCATTTGATTTCGATGGATTCTTCTATGTTTGGTGAATTGATATAGAGTTGTGTGATGCAAAATTTAAGAGCAACTGTTGGAAGAATTAGTGAGGCCACATTTGATAAGGAGTTCCACATAGACAAAGGCACCGATGGTCAAACCCTTAGAGTGGCGCTTATCCAAAAATAGTATGTTTAATATTTTATATGTTGACAATTGGATTTGAGAACATTAGACTTGCATTTCTATGCTTGTGTTGATGATTATCAATATTACATTATATGCTTGTTGACTTTGAAGAAAGTGTTTAATGCTTAGTTCAGAGAATAGATCATAAATTGACATTGTCGACTCCTTTCATTTGTTGAAGTTGAGTTTTCACAAAATGACCAAAATTACTTATGTATTCAAGGTGGTAAATACTTTAATACACTCCATTTTTCATGGTACAATCGAAATTGGAAAAGGAACCCTCTCGAACATTCAAACATGCTTACAAAACGCACAAGAAAAAATTGATTTTTTGCAGCTTGAATCAGAAATACAACGAGATGAGCTTCAACAGAAGTGTAGTCATTCCGAATTGTTTTATGTTTAGAACAATCCTTTGTTTAAGACTGACAAAAATTCACATCAGCAACAAGAATATTAAGTTGAGATTGATTCACGTTCAGTGCCTAGGTCAAGAGCAGATTCACTTGCAGATGGAAAAGTTCAATCTACACTTCCCAAGCCCATCATCAGACCTTGGGAAGAGCTTTTCCACAACAAGTAAAAAACTAGTATTGGATATGAAAAGGATGTGCCCTTTCATATTCCAGATTACTCGAATCCCATCCAGTTCCATAGTGCAATATTTCTTCATGATTTTCCACCTTCGGATGTCCCAAATCATGCTCCTCTTCCACAAAAACAACAACAACAGAATGTTAAATTCAAACATTGTGACTGAGTTGGTGATATGAAATATCAATGTTTTTATGTTCACCCATGTAAGTATTGTTGTAAAACCACTCATTCTTCAAATATATGCTTTAGAAACAAATCTTCTGCAAGAACAAAGATTCATCTTGGATGGATTGCTTCTTGGAGATGGGAATCAACAACCAAGAAGATGTTTCAGTCATATGTCAAAATCTCTTCTAGAATATTAAAAAGCCTTGTAGTTGAGTTTTTTCCATCATCTCACCTTGTATCTGACAGGGGGGGAAATGATTGTCACATACAAGTTTCAAAGAAAATCGAGCAAACTTGAGCCACAACCTAAACCTGCTGCCAAATTTAGAGTTGTAGCCAGAGATAGATATGCCCATGATCATGCCTTTGGTTGGTGGTCAACCTTAAACCATCTATGCGAGGTTGAGCTTCTACCTCTTCAAATAATTTGGGACACTTCCTCTACCAGAAGACATAAGCTTCTTTCCAGTTTTGGAAGAGTTCCAGGAATTGCATTATGCATTCAGGAGTTGTTTGTAATCCTTAAACCGTCGTAGGTTGAGCCCTCCCTTTTTAGGTTGAGGTTCTCCCTTTTTATGTATGTTGCAGACCTCCCTTTTCCAGGTTTAAGGTATCCCTCTTCAAAGCATTAGGAGCACTTCCTCTACCAAAAGACTTTAGATTTGTGCCAAATTTGGAAGAGTTCCGAGAACCGCACTAAGTGTTCCAGTGTTGGTGGTCATCCTTAACCCACCTCCTTATGCCAACATTTCAGAGAGCACATTTAGCCTAGTGTTTCCATACATACTTTTCACATCTTGTATTATAACTATCTTCTTGGACTCATACATACCCCTTCGGATTAAGGGGGGGAATGTTGGACACCTAATCGTTTAAGGGTTGGTGTAGAAGGTGAAAAATCAAAGGTAGTCCAAGAGACCTTGGAATATAGAATCTAAGGGTCACTCCAATGTAATATAAATATGTATCATTGTGAATAATAGATGTGATCAATGCTTATATTTCATGTCTTGTATGCATTACCATGTGTGTGTTTTAAAAATATTATCTCTATGGGTTGTCTAAAGAAAGAGATAACAACATTCTACACATCCTTTATTTGCTTTGGAAGAAGAGTCGAATCACATGACCAGAAAGGATTCTCTTCTTGATGAGAAATATGGTCAAGGGTGATATGATAATGAACTAGTTCATGGCATTTTTCTTGCATGTCTACCTTGAATCCTTACTTTAAACAAAGTTTCTGAATTAATGAGAACTATAACGATAGGTTGGAGGTTTCCGTGGTGTAGATTTTGAGATGCAAAACTCATAATATCCACAGTCTTCATTTTTAGTCGATGTTTCGAGTCTAAATCAAGACTCATCTTCAAGACAAACATACTAAGAAGAGAAGATATTAGGGTAAATAAATAGAGGAAAGAAAGAGATGAGAGAGCCGACCAGTTCTTATATTTTTAATTTTTTAATTTTTTATTAATTATTTATCTATTTTAGTTTATCAAATTTTAATTCTAATTTTAATTATGACACATTTTATATTATTGTTTATTGAATATTTTGTTATAATGCCCTATTTTTTATTATTTTAGAATTAGTTTTATTAAAGTTTTTTACTAATACTATAACCTCAAAATGAGAACTCTAGCCAAAAAACAACCCAAAAACAAAAAGTTGTATGCTGAAACAACATTGTTTTTGGGGCTAGATTTTGAACATTTTTTAAAAATGGTAGTAAAAGTCAAGTTTTTTTCGCCAAAAATATAAAAAAATACCCTAAAAATGTAAAGTGTTGATGTTGTAACAATGATTTTTATTTTTTGAGGTAAATTTTCAATATTTTTAGCAATGGTGTTAAAGATAAAATATTATGACTCCGAAAAACCTTTAAATTCCAACAATTTCAGGCATGGTATTAAAGATAAAATATCACGTCTCTAAAAATCCTTAAAATTCCAACAATTTTCAGCCATGACATTAAAGATAAGATATCATGAATCTAAAAATCCCTAAAATTCTAATTGTTTTCAACCATACAATTATAGATAAATATCATGATTCTGAAAAAACCTAAAATTTCCAATAGCCTTTAGAAAAAGTGTTAAAGATAAAATATTGCAACTCAAAAAAACCTAAAAATTTTGAGCTATTTTCAACGATGACGTTAAAGATAAATACCATGATTCTAAAAAACCTTAAAATTTCAACAATGTTTAGCCATGGAATTAAATCCAAATATCTTAACTATAAAACACCTTAAATTTCTGGATATTTGTAGACCAATTATCATAACTAAAAACAAAATCTTAAAAACGAATGCCTCAATCAAAGAGTCATTATACCAAATGCTAAAAATATCTCTCCTTAAAAATCTTAGGCTAGAGCAACTTAGCACATTCCAACAACTTAAAAATCAACCATCAAATTGACACCTAGTGTATGCAGATTTGATCCATTATAACGGAAACTTAAAAATCAACTATCGAATTGATACATAGTGGGGTCGAGTTGCTAGTTGAACATCGACACAAACCCTTCAACCAAAAAAAGGTAAATAAATAAATAAATAATAATTAAATAACAAAAAAAAATTCACATTTGTTGGCTTGAAACGTCGACTAAAAAGTTTTGCTATGATGGATTCGGAAATGTCAGACCAAAATTTCTCTACTCATAGAAGCGTTAACTCTGGGAAAAAATAAGAAGAAAAATAAAAAGCATAAAAAAACATAATATAAATTAAAACAATAAAAAATAAAAATAACCCCAGAAATTTAATGATTAAAATAAAATAAAATAAAGCAAATCAATTATAAAAAAATTATTAAAAAGCCAAAAAAGAAACCAAAATAGAAAATCGAGCATAATTTTTCATAAAAATAACCCAAAAAAACCTATAAACATAAAAAATAAAGAAAAATGAAAAAAAATGTAAAAAACCATAAACAAATTTAAAAATAAAAATATGCATATTCCACAAAATTTGAAAAATATATTTTAAAAATAAAAGAAACAAAGGTTGTGGAGGCGACGTAGTGGTAAAGTCGGCCTCGTAATGACGGATCGGTCTTGTGTTCGATCCCGAGCAAGGTCGTAGCTCGTCGTGCGAGTAGTTAGTCTAAACCGGGCCAAGCCCACTACCTTTTCCCGGATGCGGGTGGGCTTTTTGATTAATTGCGAGCAGCTGGTCAGGTGGGTTTGCGCGTGGCTCACCGCCACCGCCACCCATCCTCGCATGCTCCTGCTTTTAAATGCCACTGTCCGGCTCTTAAATGAAGATTTATGGGAGCTCTCTCCCCGATACCTGCTCATTCCTACTTCAGCTATGGCGAGCTCTGGCGAATTCCTGTGTGTTAATCCTCTCCGCGTTTGTTGCACCCTTGCTGCTGCTGAGCGTAGCTCACACACCAACACAGGGTCTCGTTGTGTCTTAAACTGTTGCATTGACATACTGCCGGGCTTCCATTTCTCCAATTGCTCCTCCTGTAACTTTTCGCGCCTGTCCTTTTCGTCTACAAGTCGCCTGCAAGTTTATCCCGCCCTTGTTGTTCCCCCTATCCATAAAACCATGCCTCGCCTTCGCCCGAGAATGCGTTGCAGGCGTGGCGGTTCCATTGGGCGTGCCATCAGCAGATCCTCTCCCTCCACCTCCGATTCTTCGTCTTACTCTTCTGAATTCGGACCAGTCCGCCTTCCTGCATCGCGAAGAGGTCGTGGAAGGGGTCGTAATCATTTTAATCCCGCTGGGCACTTTCGCTTGTCTTCCAGGGTGCATTCTCACCATGCTCGTTTTCATTTCCCCTGCAGTATTAACAACACCTCTCTCCTTGCAACGGTTACCATTGACCTTCGGGCAGCCTCCTCTAAACAGGTTTCTTCGGGCCAGGTTCGCGCTACAACGGAGGCTTCTCTGGAGCCCATAGCGAAGGCAGAGCACAACAATCCTCAAGCGGACAACCAACAGAATGTTTCTTCTGGCAAGGTAGCCAACCTGGGCCTTCAGGCAAGTTCTTTTGCTCCAACTGATGGTGGTCTTGAGTGCCAGGATGACCCTCCTGCTGAAGATGAGGATCCTTACAAATTCGGCTGCCTCATTGTCGAGGAAGATCCTCCCTCCGCTCATTAAAGTGTTTCCAGGTTTGCGCTCCCGAGTTTTGGTTTCCGTCGGCCTGAAGGTGTTCATCTACAGTATGATGCAACTGCTTAATTGTGCTATTGTTCTTATGGTTACTCTTTTGCTTTATGGACGTTCTCCCCTGCGTGGGAGCTATATTCTGATATATGTCCAAGTTCATGCTTTGGTCACAGGTTCTCGAACTGTCATTTTTATTTTTTTTATGATTCGAAATTGTAAAAATCTTGCCACTTTGGCTTACTCTATAGGGGTCATACTGTCAAGGTCTGTCCAATTTCCAGTCATAGATGTCAGTCATTTCTTAGGAACAGACAGTATCACTGCTCTTCAAAGCTCTCATGGTCTACCTCCTGAATGTTTTGATGGTCAATTATCAGATTGCAAAGTCAGATTGCCGCAGCAATGGGCTGGAACTCTCGAGGCTTCGGTCTCTATGTAACACTATTTTTGTATCAATATATAAGTAGCCATATTCAGAAAAAAATAAAATAAAAGAAACAAATATTGAAAAAATAAAATAAAATTAAGAAAATAAAAAAAAATAGACAAAAAAAAAGTAAAAAAAAGAAAAGAAAAATAATTTAGAAAATTCAAACATGTCGGCTGACATTTGGCATCGTTGCTGGGGTGGCATGTCAATTCCTAGAATCAACCCTAGCCCACAAGGCACTGCCCCTCACGCGCTTTTGCTGCCATGCCGATGACCCTTTGGCGCCTCGATCAGAGTATCTACCAACACATTTGAATTTGAATTTTTTTTTAATATATAAAATTTTCAATGTTTGTTTTTATTTTTTTGTCACACACACACACACACACACACATATATATATATATATATATATATATATGTTTTTTTGCGATTTTTTTCTAGTATTATTTTTATGTTTTGTTCTATTTTTTAATAATTTTTCTAAATTTATATTTTAATATTTTGTATTTTTTTTAAAGAAGTAATTACATTATTTGTTTTTTAAATATTTATCATTTTTTTTTCAAATTTGGTGGGTTTTGTTTTTTTTTTTAACAAATTATTTTTATTTCGTTAATTTAATATTTTTTTTTCTATAGATATTTTTACTCTTTTTTTTGCTACCTTTACTTAAAATTTTATGCAAATCATTATTTTTGCCAAAAAAAGAAAAGACAAAAACTTCATATATTATTATTTTTAGCTTAAAATTCAACTTTTCTTTTCATTTTTTTTTTCCATAAAAAACTTTTATTTGATGTCATTTTTAGTGAAAAAGTATAGAAATGTGTATTTTATTATTATTATATCTATATGCAAAATGTGTATTTTTTGTCAACAGCTTCAAATTATTTTCATTTCAATGACAATTATTTTATTTGTATTGAAGTACTAGTTAACAAGACATAAATATTTACAAAATCATAACTTTAAAATATTTATTTTATTATCATTTTTTAACTTTGCAAAAAAATTGAAATTTTCATTACAAAAAAAAAATATTGCCAAAAAAACAAAAAACACAAACATAAAAAACACTTCAAAAAGAATAGCAGGAAGAAAACAAAGAAGACAACTTGAAAAGGGGTTAAATAATTAAAATTTAAACAAAAAATGGTGCACACATAAGACATAAGAAAATTTGAAGTGTCAAAAATATGCCCCCTCCAGAAAAAGGGTTGATGCTACATCAACACTTTTCAAATCAATATGAAAATCACCAACATTTAAAAAAAATTATTCATAATTAATACATAATAAAATTTTCCCCGATGGAGGTGATGGATCTCGAGGCCCTACATGCAAGTTGTTTGACACATGGGATGTGAGAGGAGGTATACGGATAAAGGAGAGGAGGGCAGATGAACTTCCCTCTCGTGTAGTGGATCTCGTCATGCTAACTGTGTTCGTGTGTGCGTTCAATGCAATTGCAAGGGGATGGTAGCACAATGAAAGTAACTTAATGTGCATGGTGGTGAATTTTCGGGCTTATTCTGCGAGTGTGGGAGTTGTGTTAGAATGTTTCGTGTTAAGAGTTGCTACTTTGTGGGTCTATCTTGGGCATCCCGAGGTAGCGAGTGGTGGCGTAGGTTGGGGTAGTGGAAATTCCAGGGTGCTTGGCGTGCCTGGGTCACCACCTCATTGTTTGGTGAGGTAAGTTGGTCTGGCTCATGTTCTGTGTCTCTTTCTTCTAGATTTGGGGTAATCCGAGTTGGTGCGAAATTTTTCCGTCCTCAATTCTCTTGGACTGTTGGTTGGAGGTTTTTGAAGATGTGGCCGGTGCATGCACCATGTCTGCAAGGCATCTCACTGCTTCGATTGTCTGTGTATGTTTTTGTATGGGAATTATTTCATTTTTTGGGTTTTCATTTTAGCATTGAAATCTAGTCTCATCCTCTGTGTTTGATTTGTGAGTTATGTTGTCGAAAGAGCGACCTGGCGGACGTTGTGATTGATGTGATCTTGTTCTGTGGGTTTGGTGTTCCTTGGGTGACTAGGGTTCCATTTTATCTGGTTGGGTCTTGGCAGTGGTTCGCACAAAAGTGGTGGTGCCTGCAAGAGTGTGTTTGACGCCCTCATGCTTCTGATCTACGTGGGTGGTTAGTGCCTACGAGAGTGTGTTTGGCGCCCTCGTGCTTCTACTCTACGGGGGTGGTTGGTTCTTGTGTCTTTGCAAGAACTAGGCCATAGTTTGTTGCATGATTTGTCTCTATTACATTGGAATTGTAGTCAAGATGCGGTCCAAGGGAAGCTCATATTTATCGATGTCATTCTAGCTGGTGAGGGGGTGGATTTAACTCTATAGGTGTTTGGTGAAAGTAGTGAGGCCATGGTTCTGCTAGTTCTAGTCAAGGGCTAGATGTGGCGTCGCAAGGAGAGTGAGAATTCTGCATAGGTTTGGAGGCTCCTAGTCTGGAGGAGCGGGCAAGGTATGAGACCCTTCCTAGTGCTATGTTGTTGGGTTGAATTTCGCAGGAAATTTGGGTAGAATCAAGAAAATTAAACACTTAGGGGTTGGTGTAGCATGATGTACCATTTTCATGTGTTTTTATATATGAGTCCATTACCAAGGCACTTGCGTGCTAAGCAGGCCTCATTGGCTTCATCGTTCCAACGGGGGAAGGGACGTAGTTTGCATCCTACAGTGTCCAGTGGTCGTGGTGATGGTAGTTTGTTGTGTGGTGATCATGGGAGAAAATAAAACCGACAAATGCATGATGCTAGGAGCCATGGTGGTAGTGCCTATGGGATTGGTGTGGAAGGAAACCCTTATTGTCGATCCGTAGCTCAACAAAAACTGAGAAAATCTTTACAGGATCTTGTGGAGGCTCGGGATAGGACTCTTCGAGAGGAGCATGAAGCAATGTTGGAAATGCCTAACCAACTGCAATATTTTCAGTATCATCTCTAAGAGAGAGTGGTTTTGTTGTGGCGTGGAAAAAATATTCTTGCTAAGAAGTTGGATAAGCTAGAAACATGACTAACTCATCTTGAGCACCATGTTAACTTCTCATATTTCCGTCCTCCCCCTCAAGGGACTGGGTTAGATGATCTAGCATCCGTTATTTCTGATGACTAGGCATGGTGATAGGAGTATTGTTCATTTTCCATGTGTTTTGGTTCTTTTGGCCCTCTAGGCTCTGGGTAGTTGTCCTTTGTTGATTTTGGTTTGTTTGTAATTTCCAGTTAGCAATGATCAACAAACTTGGTTGGGGTGAGACCATGAAACTTTTGTTATGTATGTAATTTTTTTATTAATGAATAGAAATTGAGACTTACAAATATATATATATATATATATATATATATATATATATAATGAAAACTAAAGTGTGAAAAATAAGCTCCTAAAAAAAACGGGTTGATGTTACATCAACACTTTTCAAAATCAACTCGAAAATCACTAACATTTAAAATAAAAAGTTCATACTTAATACATTAGAAAATTTAGTGTAAAAAATATACTAAAAAGAAAATTATTATTTGGAATCAATACCTTTCAAAATTGAATGATTTTTCGCAACCCCTAAAAAAGTGATAACTTGATATAGTTACCGTTAAGTTGGTAACTTTGGTTTTCTTATTTCATAGTATGTTGGTAACTTATTGTAAATTGTTTTTGTAACACCCTCCTCCCACATTTACCCAAGCTACTCAATCCATTGGGGTAAACATGTGACAAGATGCTACTACGATGTGATTCAATTCCCCATGTACAGTTAAGGAAGTGGAACCAACATAACTAAACAAAAATACCTTCCACCCATGCTACAAAACCTTCAGGAGGGAACCAACCCTTCTAGGTGACCAAACCCTGAGTCAACTTGCCTTTTCACTGCCCCAGAGCATCTGTCGGTCCCATGACAAGGCATTCATGTGACTGTAGGCCTCCAATCGCTCCCAAAGCAAGGCCTGCCAACAAATGTAGCCTTTTTTCAGGCAGGTTTGTGCCAGGGACCCTAGATTTTGTGCCACTTTTTCAGGGCTAGTACTCAGACCACTTCCTAGAACTCCATGAAACCTTCATAAATGATAAATAACATCGAAATCAGGACACTAATGCAAACATTTTATTAATGAATTAACTATACCCCTACTAGCCATGACAGTCATTTCATCAAGCATGTCACACATATGTAATCTATAGGTCATAACAACATATCTGAGCATAAGAGTCTCATACTTATCTAAGATTTGTAAAGAAGTATTGGTGCCTTATCACAATAGTTGCATCATCATATATTAGGTCATCTATTCATTTTTCATTCATTTATCAACCAAAACATGATGAGAGCCATACATCATAACTGTCATAAAACGTACTCATAACCAACATATAACCAACATAAATAACAAGGATACAACAACCATAAATAACACATATGAACCAATACATTTACACATGAAATAACAAGTAGAAGAAACTCTTATTAATGAATGCATAAGCCAACTAGTTTTGGGACTTCCACGAAACACATGACCATAGATTGGCTGAACCAAATCTTTGTTTCGGCCAATCACCCCCATGCCATAATCCAAGCATGAATGTGGGGCTCAAAACCAAACCAAAATAGGTTTCCTTAGGCTTTAACACAATCCCCACTGGATCACTAGCCCTAAACAAGCACTGATGCCAGAGGATTTCTCCACCTACACCGTGATGAATTTTGATGTCTCCTAGTCTCTAAGATTTACCATATATCCCTCCATACAATGGTAAAGGATTCCTAGGCCTAATAAATACTCCACACTCCAAGATTTACTGTATATCTTGTCATTAATTGGTCAAGGATTCCTTGGCTTAATCGAGGGAACAGGCCTCTAAGCTTTATTGTATATCATGTGATTCACTAGTTGGGGATTCCTAGGCCCACCAAGGCACACAAAATATGGCTTTACCGCAATCCCATTCTGGTACAGGTATTCCTAGGCAATGTGTTCTTTATTTTAGAGACCACCTCACTCAGTTTTGAAACCATCCGACAATCCATCTCAACCAAATATAAGGGAACCCATCACACCATGTTTATTCAGAAATGGAAAGGCAAGATTGCAGAACACTATCAAACCTGGAAAATCCCATGCCCATGACAACAAGAGAACCAATAACATACATGGATAACAATGCATGCCAAAACTAGAAAGGAAATCATACATGCAACTCAATACCTACAAATTATCCCATTGTAGCCACTTGATCCTACTCTTCCTTGCTTCATCTTTGCTTCCCCTTTCCTTCTTTGCTTCCCTTGATCCAATGTTAAAGTGCTCTAAGAAAACTTTAAGTGTCCAAGACTGAGAGAGAGAGAGAATAGAGAGAAATTTCCAAAACTAAACTGACAAAAAGGTACCAACTGATCCTCAAAAGACTTTTATTAATGAGGCCTCTATTTTCTTCAATTTCCATTATTTTTCCTTTATTTTCCTCCTCACACAAAACCCGTGACCTTTCACCTTCGTTTTCTTCTAATTTTCATTATTTTATAATTTTCATTATTTTCAAAAACAAATTTCCAATCAATGACACTTTTCCTTCCAAAGCCTTTTCCATTTCCTTTTCCAATTTCCTTAGCCATAATAAGCCAAACGAACACCCACACTAGGATGTCTTTCCCCACATTCATCTTGGAATAAGTGTCCCATGACCGTGGTTATTATTTTTCCTTTATCAACTTTATTACATGGAATTTTCACCTAGGTTGTTACAATGTTTCAATTAACCTTGGGCACATTACTATTCATGTATGTCTAAGATGGTTTTAGCTCACTAATCCTTCTCGTGGCATGATTCTTCTCATTCTTATTGTTACATTCCTATATCTCATTTTGCAGGTTATCAATCGTGGGTTGACATCATTCCCATTTTCTGGGCATTTTTTTCTTTCTCTTGATCTAACATCTGAACATTTGATAGCTAGGATCGAGAAAAAATAAAAACTGTTGAGCCTACATACTAGATGGAGCTCCTATCCTAAACAGTTTTGAGGTCTAATTAGGTTGTTGGCGGTACATCTTCCCCCATGAACATATACCTAGATGAGAATACTTTCCATGATGATCTTTTGAAATTTAATTGCCTTGGAGGAGATTTAATCCTTGGCTGATCCACATTGTTACCTGCATAAAAGGAAGATTTCTTGAAGTCATCAAAATATTTTTTTAGGAAGGGAAACAATTTCTACATTCTTCAAGATTTCATTATGATATGGGCTTTGGAGAATGATGGAATTTCTTTTAGGTATTTCTTTAGTCTTTGGATATTCATCTGTATAACCAAGTCCCCTTTTATCAAATGTTCATCTCTGATGGCCGAGGATTCCATCCAATGATTGAGAACTCTTTAGAATTTTGCATAGCTTGTCCAATTCATTTTTTAATGAAACAATTTCTTCTTCAAGCTTCTCACAATATTCTTCTTTCTTCATCAATTGTATCTTTACAACTTCTTCCATTTTCTTTACTTATTCTATTTGAGTTGTCAAGGAGATGATTTCTTCATCATGTTTTATCTCTTGTTGATGCAATTCTACTTCAAGATTGTAGATATCCTTAGATATTTTTTTCTATTTAGTGCGTTAGGAGGATAACTTCTTCATTTATTTCATTAAGGTCATGATTCTTTTCTTCAACATCTTGTACTTGCTTTTAAGTTCTTGATTTTGTTTTCTCAATCTATTTATTTCTTCTAGAGCAACCAAAAGTTTTTTTTAAGGTTTAATTAAGTTCCTACTTCAAAGTTTTCTTCATCTTCATAGTATTTTATTCTCTCGGTGTCTTCATATATCTCCTTTGGCTCTTGATCATTTTCTTGTTTTGCATATATTCTACTTCTAGCTCAGCTATCACAAAGGTAGATTCTAGGATTCTAGGTTTTTCCACAATATTGGAGTCTAGGATAGAATCTTAAATAATTGATGCTGCCAAATCCAAGTATCAAAAAAAGACTACTTTGCAACAACGAAATACAAAAGACAGTAAATCAACATGTGCACAAATATAGAAATTTTTTTACAAATTTTCAACCCAACTTCGTTATATTAATAAATTGATAATACAATAGTTTAGGGCTCTCATACTAGGGATAATGGCCCTCATACATCCACTAATATAATACAACAAAAAATAGGGCTTGGTGTCTGTTGAAATGACCACCAATCTACCTCTAATAGGTACACTAAACATCTAACTAATGTAAAGCTCCTCATAGTTGCCTTGGTCGCACCTTGCACACATCTACCTAGTCCTTTGACTACCGATATGCAACAATACAACTCTGCCTCTATCAATGAACCAACTCAATTATGACACTAAACTTGGCTCCACTTGCTCTCTCACTAATTTTTATTCCTTCAATGCATCAACACTCGAGCCTTATGTCAAGTTGTTCAGAACTCCATTTGTGAACAAATATCAACTGCCCACTGTTGTGCTCAATTCTTTTGGGACTTTCTCCCCACTAGTGCCTTCTTTTGTTTCCTAATGAAGACACATTTAAGGTCGGAGGGCCTCCCACTATCGTTGTCAAATTTCCTTCTCCAACAATGAACTTAGGGCATGGAGGACTACCCAACTTCTATTGTAGATGTCCCTCTCCACAAGGTAAGTCTAGGGCTACAAATTGTTCCTAGAGGATTGGACCTATGAGATCTTCTTATGTCACTTCTAACAATCCCCTAGTCATTCAAGAGACTTGTTTCTTAGGGGTTGAAAATAGCCTTAACAATCCTGCACAAGTTTTTCTTTAGGCTTCTCCAACTCTGCCTCTCCTAGCAACCACCTTAGTCCATCAAGGTGCTACTCTAAGCCACACTTGGTCCACTCTCATGCTTCCCTCTAATAAACCACTAGTGTCCAATACAATAACAAACCAAACATAAAAAATACATACCTCTCCTTTATATCATATGCTCACTAGTTAGGGCATCCAACCACTCTGATTTACCTTCCTCTTAGTTGCTAACATTCCTCCACAAGATGTCCAACCTAGACACTACGTCCTCTAGAAAACCATTTACTTAAGAAGATCACTGATTGCCCTGCAACCTCCTTCTACTCTTCTTAACATTGATATATGTGCAACTTCCGATATGGTTTTCTTCTAGGATGTACCAAAACTATTTTATAATCTAGACACCTACATCCTCTAGTGAAACATCATAAAAATAATACTAAACAACCCTTGTTTCTCATATCACTATTGTTCTTCTTGTCCATGGATATTGTGCAAACTAAGATTTGGTTAGGGCATGACACTAACCCTAAAGTTGGATTTGAAATCCCGTGTTATTCCTCTTTATAGGCCTCCACAACTTTGTTGTACTTCACTGAGATTGCGGCCTAGAGTTTAAGGCTCTATAGGCCTAGAATATCCCATAAAAAACCTATCATTCTCCTGCAAATCATACCTTGAATCCTACAACCCAAAAAGAGATAAGAAACAACCCTAATCTACACAAACTTGTCATATCTGCCCTCCTTGACCTCGAACCTACTTCTGAAGCATCTGGTCCTAAAAATAGCCTTGAAAAGGCACAACCAAACTCCTTTTTCTCCTTTTCTAAGGTTTCTTCAAGTCTGCGACTAGATCAGAGAGAAACCTTGTGATGATTTCACACTTGGATGGTAAGAATGAGGTCACACCTTATCTCTATTTATACACTTTTCTCCTTGTGGCAACATAAATCTAGGATTCAACCTAGTTTCTCACAATGCTCCTATATTGAATGAGGAATCCAATTCTCAAATATAAATCCAAGCTCCAACTTAGTTTCTCACAAGGCTCCAAAATTTTCAAAACACTTTAAATACAACTCAATCATTGATTAAGCAAATGGATCAAGATATCACATCATGGCTTCTTCTAGAATTTATTTAAGATGGCTTAAATGAATGATCTAAAGTCTCTTCAATGGAAGCTCAAAAATATCTTCAATGGCTTCTATAAAACATGCTTCAAATGCAGTTTCAATAATTCTTCAAGATCTACTCCAAAATGTTCTCCATGGTCTACTCCCAAAGTATTTAAGAATGTTCCAAAAAGGCTACTTTAAAATTGTTTAATGACTTCCACAAAACTAGCTCAAAAGGATCCAATGTCAACTCCA
Source organism: Pinus albicaulis (assembly GCA_034641835.2). Classification (NCBI taxonomy): domain Eukaryota; kingdom Viridiplantae; phylum Streptophyta; class Pinopsida; order Pinales; family Pinaceae; genus Pinus; species Pinus albicaulis. Next base: position 1,249,754,369 of record CM076580.1, read on the forward strand.
AATATACTCTAAGTAAGTTTCAAGTGACTACTCTAGAAAGATACTTCAAGGTCTACTAAAAAATGGTTCTTCAAGTTTGTTCAAAACTATGATCTAAAACTATCCAAATCTGCATCACAAAGTTTTTTCAACTTCGCTTTAAGGAAGGCTCCTAGGGCTTCTTTAAAGGTTCCCAAAATTGATCCAATGTATATCCAAAACTAACCCAACTAAGATAAAACAATATACCTGAATATACCCCTTTTCCTTCGACCAAAGTATTGAAAGGAGTATGGATTTATTAGCTTAGGGTCAAAATTCTGCAACCCACATGGGGACCAAATTACCACAGGCTGAAATCCAGTGTAAGATATTATAAGTTGTAGGGTCTGAATTTTCCCTCATAAGGTCAAGTTACAATCCACATGAGGGTTGAAATCACAGGCTTGAATTATCCTTATGATCAAGTTCACCCATAGGTCTGAAATCCTCTCTTATAGAGTCGATTTCGTCCTTTCCTTAGGTTCAAGAATCATCCATAGACATTGGCCAAACCCATTCAAAAACTAGGTGAATCTGTTATTGAGCAAGGCCAAGGTATGTACCAAAAATGGTTGAGTTGTGTCTAAAATAAGATCAAAATTTTAACAATGAATGGCATCAAAAATCACTTCAAAAAATTGACCAAAGGAACCTCAAACAAAGCCTGATCAATAACAAAGATAGACTTCAAAAAATGTTTCTTCAATTCATTCCTTGGTTCATGAGGTATGAACCATATTCTATTTATCTTCTAATCTAAAGTCCTTCTTTTGTTATGCTCAGTCGAGTGGTGGGATGAATGGAGAGGAAGGACCTCTTATTTATACTAGTCAACCATACAAAATGAACCAACACGGTTGTTTGGAGGGGGTCAACTTGATCTTTATGTGGCCAACTTAACGGAGAGTGAAATAGGTATTTTACAATTTGAAAATTCAATTTCTCTTCAACAAGGAGTTAGGAGGAATGAAAATACTCGTTAGAATGGGCTTAAAGTCCTCTTTAAGCCTATGCACTTATCTTCTTTATATGTTCATCCCTTTAACATCAATAACAAACTATTTATGATTCAACTTTCTCTCCCTCTCTCTCTCTCTCTCTCTCGTTACACACACACACACAATTATTAGTTGAATCAAACAAAAATCAATGTATTTACTCATTACCCTGGTATATTTGCAAGAATCACACTGATCCAAGGACCAAAACTAGTTGTAAAATCAAATCCCATATTAGTATGTAGATTAGAAAACAAAATAACACAATATGAATCTTTCAATCCAACACTCATATCAATTGTAAGTCTAAAATGAGTACACATGTATATAGCAATTAAACTATTAGATTAAATGTTTATCCTATGTGTGTGTGAGCCTCTTCATGTCCAGTGTTGAACGTTAGATTTGATACCACTCTATGACACTCTCTCCCATCCCCTTAAACCATCTCATGTTTGTGGTTACTAAAAACCTTAGTTTTCAAAGGTTGTGAACAAAAATTCTAATATTACCATTGCGTTATACTCGTTGAGAGATTTTCGGTGATATAAAATTTACTTTGATTTGAGCCCTGGATAAAACATTACACACATTTGAATTTTTGGCCCATTAAAAGAGGCGACATCATCATGCTAGCCGCATAACGTCCATGAGGCCTCCACATTACCTTGAAAAGTTAGCCTGGTGGGACCCATTAGGTTAGGTCTACATGATGTCACTTAGTTGCATTTCCATCTACGACGTATGAACATTAACCAAAGGAGAAAGGGCACTAGGTGGCAAGTGGTGGAAAGTTCCATGTCAAAAATCGGTTCCCACCACGCCAACTTGCTGCTCATTATGCTTAACAAAGGATTTAGGTAGTGGGTAGTCCACCAATGTTATCATAAAATATGTGACCACGCACCTAACCCTCTCAGTAGTAGGAAATGGGTGGCAACATGGCTCCATAGCGAAACTGCAGCCAGGTCAGCTAACCCTCATCGACGCACCCACTCCATGTTACAATGCATAACTCAGAAGTAATGGGCGGTGAGTGACAAGTGGTGGGAAAATTTTCATTAGGTCAAGGCTCCTCCAGTGTCCACTCTCATACCCATTGTGTTTTGCAGCATCTCACCATTATATATGGTTTTCTACAAATCTAGTCTTCCACCATTGTGATAGTCCTCACCATCACTAATCCCTCAAATCTATGGATCCATCTCCCATACATTCTATCTGGCACAGGGCCCACCAGATGATATCGCCTCGATGGGGTTTTCCCATAATGGAACTATGGTTCTGCCCCTGCATGGGGTTCTACTTCAAAGTTTCACAAAAAACTGGAGTGGTTTTCAATGCAGGGGGTTTCTCATTTTGGAACCCCCCCCCCTCCCTTGTTAACTCATGACAGAACAGGGGGGCCCCGAAGTAAATAAAGGCCATAGATTAGACCCATTCTATGATCGCACTATTAAGGGGTAGTACCCCATTAAAGAGGGCCCCATGGTGGGAGTTCCCATATCATAGCCCACCTATCAACCCATAGTAGACCTTGTTGAAGGGGGGGAGGGGGCGGCGCGGGTGGGCGAACTGAACCTGTGTCATTTCTCTAACCACACCTGTCATTACATCATCCAAAGAAATCCACTTAGTAACAATTTCCTAGAGTGTCGATCTGATAAGTGGTGGGGTCCCATCAGTTGATAGTTTCAACAAAAGGAAAAATTTATGTCTATCACCAACATTGCTCGACCATTGCTTACCTATTTTGAAAACACAATAGACTATAAGTGTCGACAAGAAGTGGGTGATCCTATTGATTAATAGTACTGATAGATGGAAATTTTCTTGACAATTGTTGATTTCATCTCAAATTTGAGAATGAAAATTCAAAACAAATTGGAAATGCACAAAGGTGACAGAGGTCGGATCCCCAGACCTTGAATATAAAGGATGTTGGAATAGAGAGATCTAGCCTAGATGTGAAAGGCTTTTGCATACCAAAAAAATTCCCAAATGCAAAAAGTGTTTGGAAAATAAATATGGCCCCAGATGAAATCTGAGCTGCACATAAGGGAACTACGCCTTGCCAGCCCCAAACCATGGATCATTAAATTTCTATGGAGCACTAAGGAAAAAGGAAATTACAGAGATTTCTTAAGACAAGGGGAATTTTCTCGAATACCAAATTCCCTGAAGATGAGTGCCAAGGTAGGAACAAAGGCCCAAATAGGTGAAACAATTTTGCAAGTCACTCGTAATATGTTTATTACATTTTTATTAGATTGTGAATTTTTGGGTAATTAGTTGGAGCTACGATCCAAGCAACAACAAAAAAGAAACTTGCAGATATCCACAATGTACAACAAATTTCATAAAGTAATAACCTGCCATCATAGTCATGTAGATGCTCACCTCCAAGCATATAATTAGCTTATACATCATGAATATGGTAGCAACTCCATGGTGCTACTAGCCATTGGAAACCACAATATACAAGATAACTAGCAATGAGTGTATTAATAAACTTCAAGAATTATGCAAAAATATACAATATTGCATTAAAAATCATTAATAGAACAAGGCTATCACAATCTGTTATCCTTTATACTTCTCTAAATAAACTGAAATGGATGGAAATTGAAGGGAGGATTCCACTCTCCACCCAACCATAGGCCAACTACACTAGAAACTCTCTTGTAGCTCACCACCCCCTCATTGGATCCAAAGTCTGAGGAGATGCTTCCTGAAGAAAAATTCACACCAAAACTCAGTCAAGTACCTATGAGATGGACTCCACTGTCCAAGTGGGTTATTAATTTCTCTCTTACAGTAAACACTGTAGTGGCTTACTTACTCTCTTTGAGATAAGTTATAGGTATTCACCCATGGTCCAGTTGGGGTGTTGCTCAGTCCCATGAGTCTAAATCCACTCTACAAGTGGTTTATCAATTGTGTTTTCAAGGTAAGCACTACAAGAGCATATATCCCACTATCCAAGTCATTTATCAGTCTTTTCAATGAGCACCATTGTGGTTCAACAAACATTTCCAACTGGTTTATCAGCTTTACAACAATAAATTGAGTGATTTTTTGATCCACTAAACCTCTCACTGACCAGTCACCAGTCAGGCTTGGACACAGATAATCCAGTGGCCTCAAAAAATCAATACAGGGGAAAACACCCCAAGTTCAAAGCACATGGCTCAGTTGTAACTCTAGCATTGCTCCCATGCTCCATGCTCAACATCCCTAAAATTTTGTCTTTGTCGTCGCCTCTTCCTTTTTTCTTCTCACTTCCTTTTTTTCCTTGAGTCCCTTTGTATCCTGCAAGACTTCCCCCACTCTCTTCCCTCATGTTATGGAACAAAAATGTGTGCACTTTCCTTCGTCCGATCACATCTTTGCCATTTTCTAGGTGATGGTTTGATCCATTATGCCACCAAATACAACTATCCCACTTCTCCACTCTCCCTAAGACTTGGATCCATGTGTCCCTCCCTTTAGGCCAATAATTCATGTTTTTATTATTTTCAAGAGCACAATTTAACACTTAAATTGTTTACATGATGGTCCCCAGCACCAAGAAAATAGCACATATATACACAGTGAAAGCAATAATTTTTTTTTTCCCTAGTTTTTGTTTCTTAATTGAATGTCCTATGTTGCTACTATGTCAATAGCAAAAAAGCCAAATTTTTGTATCATTTATATATAAGTCACTTTTTGTTTGACTAACACATTTTAATCAACCTATGTTGGATCATAGAATATTGCCTTCGATCTAGTTTCCAAACTACAGAATGAGGCATTTTGAAGTTTCATATCTATACATGCGATGTAAATACTTTCTAAATTGATAATATAAATTGAGCTTTAAAAAAACAAATAAACATGTTATTTGTATAAAAATCTAGGTTACCCATCTCGCACAGATCGGTTTCTCAAATATTAATTGCATTTGATATTTTCTAATTGGTTTCTCTGATATTAATTGCATTTGACATTTTCTAAGCTTTTTTGTGTTGCCCATTGCAATGGAAAAGTACTTTATCCATGGAGATAGATAGATCCTGTGTTGTAGGAATATGTTGCAGTTTGCACTGAACTTAACGATTTTTTTTTAATCTGTAAGGCACATTCCTCACGATGAATTATGGTTATCTGTAGTCTAAAATTTGCAGACTAGTGTGAAGGAATTCGAGGCGCATACGAATATAAATATGTCAACGAAGTTTATTCAAGATACTTGTATTTAAACAACTAAATGACTCGAGTGAGTAACGCTTCAAAACTTTAAATTAATAAAACTTTAAATGGTTGCGTAAACTCCTCTAATAAAATTGTAACATTTTATAAATTTGATGCTTAGCAGCTTTGAGCTATCTCTAGCAGCAAGAAATACTATTTGGACAGATATTTTTTTATCGTGATTTTGCTATGCCAATCACGTCAAATTGCTGAAGAGTGGGATTTTATATACTAGCATTTGTACTTAAAGGGTGCAAAGATATGTCTATAGAAGTTTAGATGAATGTAGAGTGACATATATCTAGTCTTGCAGGAAACAAGGATGTGTATGTGGAAGGCATAAGGAATTAGGAGACTAGGGGTGGAGGGAAATGGGAAGGAATTGGTAAAGAAGAGGGCTACATGTGGGACATGGCCGGGTTATCTAAATGTAGGGAGTTATCGCACTGAATCAAGCAAGTAAAGACTTAAAAATTAAATGTGTTGGAATAGTGAGAAGAAGACATATATGAAAATGGTGACAAGCACATTATCACATTGATTTTCTATAATTATGCTTTGTTCAATCCATCAGCGCATTAAGTCCCCACTGTTCACCTACTCTTCATCTATAAGAGGTGTTTTAGGGTTTCTTTTACCATTAGAATATATATACAATAACACTTGAAATAGAAGGATTTCTATTGTCTAACTAAATATCATGGATTGGCCGGTCAAAGGGGTTTAAAGATCAAGTATTTCTTCAAAATTATAGTGTGCACATTGGCCTTAATATTTAAGATGTCATTTTGTAAAACAAAATTTATATATATATATTAATGAAAATATTTAAAAATAGAATTTTGTGTAATATTGTAAAAATAAATAAATATTATAAATTTTATTGGTCAATATTAACTGATACCTTATAATCCCATCCCATGTTTGCGCTAACTGCATATGAGTCCTCTTCACTCATAGAACCAAACATTCTGTTTCCAAGAACTGGTTAACCAGTGAGATAGATCATATATGGCTATGGACAGAAATCCAAGGACAACCTCTTCATTGCAAACATTGCCCAGACGAGGATGCGAACTGTCTGATAATTGAGAGGTGGAGGAAAATATAGAGGGATTGAGAGATAAATAAAAAATAAAAGCTTAAAAGCATTTGGGCAAGACACAGTAAGAAAAAAGGAACATTACAGATTTCATGTTTTGGTCAGACACCATAAAAAGAGGAACATTACAAATCTCCATGTTCTAGTCAGACACCATAAAAAGAGAGGAATGGAATGAAAATGGTTTATGTTTTTTCATTTATTTATACAAATTAATCCGCAAAGTTCAAAATTCATGACGGGTTGATACTGATATAATTTCAAACATAACAAATATTAAAAATGCTAAATTCCTCAGCTAATTTTCCACACACAAAAGTAAATCTAATTAATAAAGTACTTTCCCTTATAAAATATACCAAAGTTATGGTCTCACTTTTTACTTTTAACCAATGAAAATTACTCCAAAATGATTGTCTCATTTTTTTTCACTTTTAATCAATGAAATTTAATAGTAATAGCACTCATATTAAAATCGTGCACACCTTACTTCTATGCCACACCTCATAACGGCAAATTTAAAAGCGTGCACACCTTTCTAAATCAATTGGCCTTTCAACTTTGAATTAGTTAAAATGAAAAAATTTAAAAAGTGAAAGGAATAATAATTTTAAAGTGGTGTAAACGATATTAAAATAAAGAAATATCTTTATCAACCAAAAACCGATATTCGCAAAGCAGCTTCTCAGAGCAGATAAACCCATCCTTTCTGAGTAATTATAAGGAATTCATTGTAATTTTGACATTTTTATGTTAATATATTAGTTAGTTTTTTTAATTCGATTTTTATTAAAATTAAATCATATTTTTATATTATAAAATAATCTAATATTATAATAATAATAATAAATATAAATATAATTAATTATATTCTATATTATTTTAAAAATATTATTATAATACTGTATTAGTTTAGATTTATTTTGATTATGGATCAAATTTTTCAAAGTATATTTTTTTTGAATACAAAGTTTGAAGAAAGGTTTTTATCTTTAGAAACTTAATAAAAATTGTTTTAAAATAAATCTAGACTGATTTTAAAAATATTATAATGAATAAAACTCTATAATATTATACTATTTTTTAATGTAATATTAAATATATATCAGCATAGATCTAAGCAGGGATCTAATATGAACTGGGTGCTAGTTTTTTTAATAACTAAATTAAAGTTCTTTAATGCTGAAACTGAAGCTAAATATCGATTCTAAAAACTTAAAAGAATCTAAAAATAAAAGCTTTAAAATGCCCAGCAAAAATTAAATAAATATCTCCAGCCATTGGTGGCTAAGCTTCGAGCAGAAAGATCAGATAAAATCTCCAGCCACTAAAATATATTCAAAAACCGTGAAGATCCCAAATGGACTCCTTCGTTGGTTGCTTTGTGATTAGAAATATATTTTCTGATAAACTGATTTTACCGTGGTAGAGAAAACTTCAGCACATATAAATGCTCTGTTTTTATTTACGTTCCACTCTACTTTTATTTCAAATTTCACATTAACTTTTCACTCATGAAAGAAATAAAACTTCCAATCTATCACTTGAGGATATATAATATAATATAGTATGTAAAACTTTATGCATACCACTCAACGCACTACAGCTTCAACGCAGGTCCTCAACACAGATTTCAACTCATCTTTTTTCTCCAACACAGTTCTAGTCCACGCACATTGTTCCTGGCTGATCTTCTTCACGCTGTGTGAGATTATTACCGGCTGGAGATTGTCATGAGGACGCAAGGATGAAGATCACAATGCGCAGTCCTGAGATAGAAAGGTTTTTCAATCTGAAATTTGAAAGGGCTTCCAAGCTCTGCTAATTCTAGTTGATGGTGTAAAACTCAAGGGAATGAATTAGTGAGCTTGGGGACCAAACAGAAATTTTATAGCCTAGCTTCCATCAAGCTTCTGTTGGCTATGTGTCAAATGCTCCACTGATCATGGTAGAACTGCAGTGGGAGTAATGGACCACTTCAGAAGCTCCCAACAAGAAATTAATGAATTGCAGTGGATTTCCATAATTTAAGGAAATTAGTGCAGTTAGTTTCCAAAAATTAAGGAAATCACTGCAGTTGGTTTCCAGAATTTTACTCCAGTTGTTTCCAGAAATAAAGAGAGTAATCCTGAAATTCAGCAGCGGATGAGGGAGCGTAACATTCTCCCACTTGGTCCATACTTCCACTCTTAATGTCTCATCTAAAAACCCATTGATACTCTGTATTAAGTAATAGATACATGAATCATGGCGATAAGTCCTCTAATGATGAGTATTATCTTCCATGTATTACTATGTATTTATTCTTATTAAAATTCATGTGGCAACAATTACTTAATGAATAAACCCCATGTTTATTCTTGGTCCTACACAGATGTATTTTCTCAAATCAAATTAAAGTGCACATAAATATGAGAAAAACATCACAATAATTAAGAATTTCATTAAAAACAACATTTTTCATACAATGAGAATCTACATAATGGAAACAAGTCCCATATTCTTTACATGATCCTTGAATTTAAACGGTGGCATGCCCTTAGTCAAAGGATCAACGATCATCAACTCAGTGCTAATGTGCTCAATGACCACTTTCTTTTCTTTAACACGTTCCCTTATAGCTAAATACTTAATGTCGATGTGTTTATTTCGACTCCCACTCTTGTTGTTCTTAGCCATAAAAACAACAGCTGAATTGTCACAATATATTCTCAATAGCTTAGAGATAGAATCCATAATTCTAAGCCCATAAATGAAATTCTTAAGCCATACACCATCTAAAGTAGCCTCAAAACAGGAGACGAACTCGGCTTCCATAGTAGAAGTGGCAATCAAGGTCTGCTTGGCACTCCTCCATGATACAGCTCCACCGACCATCATAAAAATGTATCCTGATGTTGATTTGCGTGAATCAACTCATCCAGCAAAGTCAGAATATGAGTAGCCAATCACATCCAAGTTGTCCGTCCATCTATACATAAGCATGTAGTTTTTGGTTCCTTGAAGGTACCTCATTACTTTCTTTGTAACTCTCCAGTGGTCTAAACCTGGATTACTCTGATATCGTCCCAACATTCCCGCAACAAATGCAATGTCAGGTATTGTGCAAACCTGAGCATACATTAGGCTTCCGACAGCAGAAGCATATGGAATGTTCTTCATTTGTTCCCTTTCAAAGTCGTTCTTCGGGCATTGATTCAAACTGAACCTATCACCCTTCACAATGGGTGAAACACTTGGTGAACAATCCTTCATCCGAAATCTCTCTAAAATTTTATTAATATAGGTTTCTTGAGACAGACCCAAGATGCCTCGAAATCTGTCTCTATGAATCTTAATGCCAATGACATAAGATGCCTCACCCATCTCCTTCATATCAAATTTTTTAGAGAGGAATTGTTTCACCTCATGCAACAAACCCTTATCATTGGTTGCTAGCAAAATGTCATCCACATATAAAACAAGAAAACAGATTTTACTCCCACTGACTTTAAGGTATATAGATTCATCCATAATGTTTTCTACAAAACCGAAAGAAGAAATTACATTATGAAATTTCAAATACCATTGGTGGGATGCTTGTTTTAATCCGTATAATGAATTCTTGAGCTTGCAAACCAAATGCTCACCATTACTAGAGGAGAATCCTTCAGGTTGTTTCATGTAAACCTCCTCCTTTAGATCTCCATTGAGAAATGCCGTTTTCACATCCATTTGGTGCAACTCCAAGTCAAAATGGGCTACTAATGCCATAATAATGCGTAAGGAATCTTTATTAGATACAGGAGAGAAAGTCTCCTTGTAATCAATTCCTTCTTTCTGAGTGAATCCCTTTGCAACAAGTCTAGCCTTGTATCTCTCAATGTTTCCCAATGAGTCTTTCTTTGTCTTAAAGACCCATTTACATCCAATGGCTTTTGCACCATTAGGCAACTCAACAAGATCCCATACTTCGTTACTCTTCATAGAATTCATCTCTTCCTTCATGACATCGTACCATAATTCTGATTCATTGCAACTCATGGCTTGTGAAAAAGACTGAGGATCATTTTCGGCTCCAATGTCGTAGTCATATTCTTGCAGATACACAACATAATCATCAGGAATTGCTGATCTCTTTGGTCTAGTAGATCTTCTTAATGTTGTCCCACCATCTTCCTGAGAAGTATGTGGTTCAACTCGTTGTTCAAAAATTCTTGGCAATTCTTGAACTATCTGATCTACTGGAATGTCATCAACAGCTTATGGAACTTCAAAAATTGGTTGTTCAACACCAGTTTGTACTTGAGGGGTGCTGTGAACAATAACCAATCTTTCACTTGAGGTGGAAGGTTGAGATTCTGAATGATCCTTCTCAGAAACTATGTTCCTGGTTTGATCGCTCCCACTGATTAAGTCATTTTCAAGAAACTTTGCATTTCTTGACTCCACAATCCTAGTGCTGTGAGATGGACAATAAAATATGTAACCTTTAGACCTTTCAACATATCCAATGAAATACCCAGTAATGGTCCTTGGGTTCAGTTTCTTCTCTTGTGGATTATATATTCTCACTTCGGACGGGCATCCCCAAACGTGCATATGTCACAAACTCGGTTTCCAACCTTTCCATAATTCAAATGGCGTTTTAGGAACAACCTTGGTTGGAACTCGGTTTAATATATACACTGTCCACAAGGATTTAGGAAGATTGGAGCTACTAAGCATACTCCGCACCATGTCCAATAATGTTCGGTTTCTTCTTTCTGCTACACCATTCTGGTCGGGTGAACCAGGCATGGTGTATTGGGCAACAATCCCATGCTCTTGAAGAAATTTAGAGAATGGCCCAGGTGCTTGTCCATCTTCTGTGTATCTACCATAATATTCTCCACCTCTATCTGATCTCACGATCTTAATCTGCTTGTCGCATTGATTCTCTACTTCAGCCTTAAAGATCTTAAAGGCATCTAATGCTTTGCTCTTTTTATGAAGCATGTAGAGATACATATATCGTGAGTAATCATCTATAAAAGAGATGAAGTATTTCTAACCATGTGAGTCCATGTCTGGACTACATATATCAGTATGTATGATCTCTAATATGTCTGAACTCCTATTTGCACCTTTCTTTGACTTGTTGGTCTGCTTTCCCTTTATGCAGTCCACACAAGTCTCAAAATCAGTAAAATCTAGAGTATTAAGTACCCCTTCATTTACCAATCTTTTAATTCTATCTATGGAGATATGACCTAGTCTCGAGTGCCATAATTTAGAGGAATTTTCATCAATAACACATCTTTTAATACCAGTGTGAACATGCATTGAATCATAAGTGACATTGTTTTGTAAATTAATGCAATAAAGACCATTAGACAAAATACCATTCCCAACATAATCAGATTTATAAAATAAACTGAATGATGTTTTTGAAAAGTTAAAGGAATATCCAAAAGGTACAAGCCTTGAAACTGAAATCAAGTTTCTAGAGAAACTTGGTACATAAAAGGTCTTTTCTAATTCTAAAACAAAGCCACTACTTAAAGTTAAATAGCATGTTCCTATAGCCTCCACATGCGAGCCCATCTTGTTTCCTGATAAGATGCTTTGCTCAGTTCCCACCGGCTTCCTTCGGTTTTGCAAACCTTGCAAGGAATTCAAAATGTGAATTGTTGATCCAGAATCAATCCACCATGTGTTAATATTGACATTAACCATATTAGATTCATAACAAAAAAACGAGATTGGATTACCTTTGTCTGCAAGCCATTTCTGAAATTTGGCGCATTCCTTCTTCATGTGTCCCTTCTTTTTACAAAAGAAACACTTGGAATCCTTCTTGATATCAGCTTGGGGAGGTATTTTACCTTTCCCTTTCTGATTGGCTTGAGATTTGCCCTTTCCTCGCATTGCCAACATTGCACTTTCTCCCATTTCCATCACCAGTCTCTCTTCCTCTTGAACACACATGGTCATGAGTTCATTAATTGACCATTTATCCTTATGTGTGTTGTATGAGATTTTGAAAGGTCCGTATTGGTGTGGAAGGGTGTTCAGGATGTAGTGCACCAAGAAAGATTCTGATATTTCAACCTCGAGTTTCTTCAATTGAGACGCAGTGTCCCTCATTTGCATGATGTGCTCGCGCACACCTTTTACACTGGTGAGTCTCAGGGATGAGAACTTCATGATTAGGGTGCTTGCAAGTGCCTTGTCTGAAGTGACGAATTGATCATCAATGGCTTTCAGCAAGTCTCGGACTTTGTCATGTTGTTCAACAGAACCACGGATACCAGCGGAAATTTTAGTCTTAATGAACATCACGCTTAAACGATTAGATCGTTCCCATCGTTCATAAAGCGCGATGTCTGCTGCAGTGCTGGTATTAGTGAGTGCTGGTGGTTCATCTTTCCTAATAGCATAGTCTATGTCCATCCACCCCAAATGAAGGAGAACTCTCTCCTTCCAGACTTTATAGTTATCTCCCTTAAGTTCAGGGATATCAGTACGAATTTCAGAGAAATTTGCAGGTTGTACAACTGCATAATATTAAAAAACACATGCTTATGTTAAAATTGAGGCATAAATAAAATTTCATGCTTTACCAATGTAAATCATGCTTTAAAATTGAATCTAATGACATAAAATTGTCTGTGGACTAAATTTTTAATTCAAGCAGATTCAATTAACCTTTTGAACTTTATGATAAAACTTATTAATTCATAACTCCTGTGGGTAAGTTATGAATATTTTATCCTAATTAATTACTTAAATATAATAAAAATTCCTATGGGATAAAATTTATTATATTTAATATAATTAATTACAATTAATGTCTATTCTTTATTTATGCGATCCTAATCAATCATAATATATAATTTTATTTGATTAGAGATGCTGTGGCTATTCTCTAATCAATTAAAATTATATAGATCACTAGACATAAAAATTAACTGATAAATTTGCATGAATAAAACTACAATATTCATGCATAACATTTAACCATAGGTCTCGTATTCATAATAACATGTATTAATTAAAACTTAATAATTAATGCATGCAAACTAAATACGAGTTTATTTACCACATTGCATATAATTAAACTAAATATTATAAGCATAAAAATTAAACAAAAATTAGACATATTTCTAAATATATGCTTTAATTTAGAAAATCTTTAAAAATAGGACATTTATCCAATTATATTTATAAATCACCAAGGCAGAGATATAAACTTGGCTCCGATACCAAATGCTAGTTTTTTAATAACTAAATAAAAGTTCTTTAGTGCGGAAACTGAAGCTAAATATCGATTCTAAAAACGTAAAAGAATCTAAAAATAAAAGCTTTAAAATGCCCAGTAAAAATTAAATAAATACCTCCAGCCATTGGTGGCTAAGCTTCCAGCAGAAAGATGAGATAAAATCTCCAGCCACTAAAATATATTCAAAAACCGTGAAGATCCCAAATGGACTCCTTCGTTGGTTGCTTTGTGATTAGAAATATATTTTCTGATAAACTGATTTTACCGTGGTAGAGAAAACTTCAGCACATATAAATGCTCTGTTTTTTATTTACGTTCCACTCCACTTTTATTTCAAATTTCACATTAACCTTTCACTCATGAAAGAAATAAAACTTCCAATCTATCACTTAAGGATATATAATATAATATAGTATGTAAAACTTTATGCATACCACTCAACGCACTACAGCTTCAACGCATGTCCTCAACACAGATTTCAACTCGTCTTTTTCCTCCAACACAGTTCTAGTCCACGCACATTGTTCCTGGCTGATCTTCTTCACGCTGTGTGAGATTATTACTGGCTGGAGATTGTCATGAGGACGCAAGGATGAAGATCACAATGTGTAGTCCTGAGATAGAAAGGTTTTTCAATCTGAAATTTGAAAGGGCTTCCAAGCTCTGCTAATTCTAGTTGATGGTGTAAAACTCAAGGGAATGAATTAGTGAGCTTGGGGACCAAACAGAAATTTTATAGCCTAGCTTCCATCAAGCTTCTGTTGGCTATGTGTCAAATGCTCCACTGATCATGGTAGAGAACTGCAGTGGGAGTAATGGACCACTTCAGAAGCTCCCAACAAGAAATTAATGAACTGCAGTTGATTTCCATAATTTAAGGAAATTACTGCAGTTAGTTTCCAAAAATTACGGAAATCACTGTAGTTGGTTTCCAGAATTTTACTCCAGTTGTTTCCAGAAATAAAGAGAGTAATCCTGAAATTCAGCAGCGGATGAGGGAGCGTAACACTGGGATCAAATTTAGGTGCAAACTTATTTTAGAGTGCAAAAAACAATGTGTAAATTTTTATTGTTTAAATTGTATTTTTTAATATTGTAGAGATTAAATAATATGTGTCATTTTATCAATGCACATTAAACTTGTTTTTTTATTATTAATGTATTTTTAACTATATGTGAATATTAATTCATATTAAAATATTTTATTCATAATTCACATTGGATATTTTATTATATACAATATTAAAATATATTATTTTAACAATTTTTCTATACATAAATATATATGAAGTTGATATCACTTGTTAAAATATTTTTGAAAAGTGAAAAGTTCAAATGCATTTTTTTAATTTTTATTTTTAATTACTTTACATAAAATTATATTAGGTTATATAGACAACTAATTAAATAAACAACATTTTTTTTCTTCTTATTATAAACCATATTAGTTATTTATTTAAAAAATATTTATTTTTATTTTAAGAAAAAAAAACATACACATTAATTTCACACTAGAATAAAATATAAAATGAATCTCTTATATTAAATTTATTAATATTTTAATAAAATTATTTATTCGCCGAGAGGCCCATCTACAGCCCAGTATGACCCCGATGTCAGGTGGGTCATGTCCTCATACAAAATGTCGGCTTAAGTTTTAAATTAAAAAAAAATAAAAATAAAAAATCGCATTGTGCTAGAACATATATCAATTTCTAATACAATTATGTATTATTTATATAATTTGAATGGACAGTAAATTATATACTATGGTAAATAAATAAAAATATATATAAACTAGATGTAATGTAAATAAATAAAAATTCTTTTTATATTTATTCCATAAACCTTTTTATATTTAAAAAAACTTTAAAAAGATGTTTTATTTAGATGAAGCCTATGGGACGAATACCATGGGACAAATTAATATTGATACCATGGGCCAAATACCATGGGTAAATAAATAAATATAAAAGAGGTTTAAAAAAGTATGATAAATAAATAAATAAATATAAAATAGATATAAAGAGGTATGGTAAATAAATAAATATAAAAGAGGCATAAAGAGGTAAGGTAAATAAATAACAATATATCAAATAGGATTATAAATAAAAATCTAATTATATAACAAGCCTATGGACCAAATACCATAGTAAAGAAAAGGGGTATGGTAAATAAATAAAAATATAAATAAACTAGAGGTATGGTAAGTAAATAAAACCTCTTTTCATATTTACTCCATAATTTGCTTTATATTTACGAATATTTATGTTCATTAGTTTACATAAATAAGAAGAAATAGAGAGAGAGAGTGATAAGGGAGAGATGGAGAGAGAGTGTGTATGTTTAGGGGTGAGATAAAGAGACAAAGTAAGATGTATGGAAAGAAGGGGGGAGAGAAGAAGTGAGAAGGAGAGAGAGAGGGATATACTAATGTAGTTGGAGAGAGAGAGGGGTGGAAAGAGAGAGAGAGAAAGAAAGGGATGGGGGAAGAGAGAGGATTAGACAGAGAGAGAGAGATATGGGAGAACAGAGAGGATTGGAGGGAAAAGAGAGAGAGAGAGAGAGGTGGAAGAGAAAGGGAGAGAGAGGAAGGATGAGAGAGAGGAGGAGAGTGATGGGGGGAGAGAGAGTATTGGATAGAGAGAGAGAGAGAGAGAGAGAGAGAGAGAGATCAGGGAAGAGAGAGGGATTTAGGGGGGGGAGAGAGAGAGAGGAAGGATGAGAGAGAGGAGGAGAGAGGGATCGATAAGAGAGATGGAGTTGGAGGGGGAGCGATGTAGGAAATAAGAAATATAGAGACTGAGAAGTGGAGAGAGAGAAGGAGTGACAAGGGAGAGACAGAGAGAGAGCGTGTATGTTTGGGGCTGAGAAAAAGAGAAAAATAAGGAGAGATGGAGATAAGGGGCGAGAAGGAGATATAAGGGAAGAGGGAGGGATATAGTAACATAGTTGGTGGGTTAAGAGAGAGAGAGAGGGAGAGAGAGATGGGAGAGAGAGGGAGAGAGAGATGGGAGAGAAAGGGAAAGAGAGGATATGAGAGAGTGGAGAGGGGGAGGGAAAGAGAGATGGACTTGGAGGGGGAGGAGGAGAGAGGTAAGAAGAAAGAAATAGAGAGAGAAAGGTGGAGAGAGAGAGAGAGAGAGTGAGTGAGTGATAAGGAAGATGGAGAGAGAGGGAGAGAGGGGGAAGATAGATATATAGATGGAAGGTGAAGAAATAGAAGAAGAGAGAGATGGGGAGAGGAGGGGATCGACAAAGAGATTGATATATATGGATTGCGAGAGTGTGTGTGTTTAGGGGGGTGAGATAGAGAGACAAAAAAAAAAGAGATGGATGGGGATATAGATATGGATGGAGGGTGGAGAGAGGGAAGAATATTTCTCACACTAGATGGATTGATATAAGTGGAGATGGTGATTATAATCCTATTTGATTATTTGCACTATATGCATCGATTTTAGTGTAGATATTTATTTCTAATGATATTTGATTACTTGCACTAGATGCATTGATTTCAATGTAGGTGGTGATTTCTAATACAATTTGATTGCTTGCACTGAATTTGTTGATTTCAATTTAGATGTCAATTTATAATTATATTTGATTACTTGCACTAGATGAATTGGTTTCAATGTAGATGATTTCTAATTCTATTTGATTGTTTGCACTAAATGCATTGATTTCAGTGTAGATGGCGATTTCTAATCCTATTTGATTTATTTGAGTAAATGCATTGATTTCAGTGTAGATGTTGGTTTCTAGAGAGAGAGAGAGAGAGTGTGATAAGGAAGATGGAGAGAGAGGGAGAGAGGACAAAAGGAGGAAAGAGATATATTAATGGGGGAGAGGGAGAGAAGGGGAAGATAGAGATATAGATGGAAGGTGAAGAGAGGGAAGAAGAGAGAGATGGGGAGAGGGGGTGATTGAAAAAGAGATTGATATATATGGAGTACGAGAGCGCGTGTGTTTAAGATATAGAGGGGGGTGAGATAGAGAGACAAAAAAGAATAGATGGAGGGGGATATAGATATGGATGGAGGGTGGAGAGAGGGAGGAATATTTCTCGCACTAGATTGATTGATATAAGTGGAGATGGTGATTTCTAATTCTATTTGATTATTTGCACTAGATGCATCGATTTTAGTGTAGATATTTATTTCTAATGATATTTGATTACTTGCACTAGATGCATTGATTTTAGTGTAGATGGTGATTTCTAATACAATTTGATTGCTTGCAATGAATGTGTTGATTTCAATTTAGATGTTGATTTATAATTATATTTGATTACTTGCACTAGATGACTTAATTTCAATGTAGATGATTTCTAATCCTATTTGATTGTTTTCACTAAATGCATTGATTTCAGTGTAGATGGCGATTTCTAATCCTATTTGATTTATTTGAGTAAATGCATTGATTTTAGTGTAGATGTTGGTTTCTAGAGAGAGAGAGAGAGAGAGAGAGAGAGAGAGATAAGGAAGATGGAGAGAGAGGGAGAGAGGACACAAGGAGGAAAGATAGATATTAATGGGGGAGAGGGAGAGAAGGGGAAGATAGAGATATAGATGGAAGGTGAAGAGAGGGAAAAAGAGAGAGATGGGGAGAGGGGTGATTGAAAAAGAGATTGATATATATGGAGTACGAGAGAGCGTGTGTTTAGGGGGTGAGATAGAGAGACAAAAAAGAATAGATGGAGGGGGATATAGATATGGATGGAGGGTGGAGAGAGGGAGGAATATTTCTCGCACCAGATGGATTGATATAAGTGGAGATGGTGATTTCTAATCCTATTTGATTATTTGCACTAGATGCATCGATTTTAGTGTAGATATTTATTTCTAATGATGTTTGATTACTTGCACTAGATGCATTGATTTCAGTGTAGGTGGTGATTTCTAATACAATTTGATTGCTTGCACTGAATGTGTTGATTTCAATTTAGATGTCGATTTATAATTATATTTGATTACTTGCACTAGATGACTTAATTTCAATGTAGATAATTTCTAATCCTATTTGATTGTTTGCACTAAATGCATTGATTTCAGTGTAGATGGTGATTTCTAATCCTATTTGATTTCTTTAAGTAAATGCATCGATTTCAGTGTAGATGTTGGTTCCTAAAGAGAGAGAGAGAGAGTGAGTGATAAGGAAGATGGAGAGAGAGAGAGAGAGAGGACAAAAGGAGGAAAGAGAGATAATAGCGGGGGAGAGGGAGAGAAGGGGAAGAGAGGGAAGAAGAGAGAGATGGGGAGAGAGGGTGATCGACAAAGAGAATGATATATATGGAGTGCAAGAGTGTGTGTGTTTAGGGGGGCGAGATAGAGACAAAAAAAAAGAGATGGATGGGGATATAGATATGGATGGAGGGTGGAGAGAGGGAAGAATATTTCTTGCACTAGATGGATTGATTTAAGTGGAGATAGTGATTTATAATCCTATTTGATTATTTTCACTAGATGAATCGATTTTAGTGTAGATATTTATTTCTAATGATATATGATTACTTGCACTAGATGCATTGATTTCAGTGTAGGTGATGATTCCTAATACTATTTGATTGCTTGCACTGGATGTGTTGATTTCAATTTAGACGTCGATTTATAATTATATTTGATTTCTTGCACTAGATGCATTGATTTCAATGTAGATTATTCCTAATACTATTTGATTTTTTGCGCTAAATGCATTGATTTCAATGTAGATGGCGATTTCTAATCCTATTTGATTTCTTTGAGTAAATGCATTGATTTCAGTGTAGATGTTGGTTTCTAATATTATTTGATTGATTGCATTAGGTGCATTGATTTCAATGTAGAAGTTATTTTCTAATCTTATTTGATTGCTTGCATTAAATTCATTGATTTCAATGTATATGTTGATTTATGATTTGATGTAATTGGATATATGATGGCACATTAATATTAAAGTGATTGGATTAACAATATGCATTGATTTTAGTGTAAGAACAAAAAGTTATTAACAATGTAGATTAATTTTTGTGTTATAGTAATTTAAGCTATTAATATTGGAGAGCAAGAGAGACAAGGTATCATGTTTACTACAATAGATCGAGCTAAATATTTAAATGGTTTACAATTTAAATTTTCTTTTTTCATATAATCGATATGAAAAGATAACAAAACTAACAAGGGAGGAAATAAGAATAGTAGAAGAAAATAGTTTGAGATTGATTGTAACATGAGTACGTTCTTATTATTCATATTTTATATCTTTCAACACTATTATTATCACTTTGCATTTAAAAAAAATATTTCATCATTTTTCATCATTATAGTTATTAACAATAATTATCATCTCAACAAACTCAGGTAACTAAGAAAATTTAAAATTAAAATGACCATGTTAATCTCAGAAATATTTAGCATATTTAAAATGATTATATTAATATTTGATATATTTACATATTACTGATAAAATTAATCATATATTTCATAGATTTTCCTTGGCAACACAGGACTGAAACGAGCATAGATCCATCTTACATCTCAAAAATATACAAAAAATTTAATAATATGAAAAATGTGACGTTGATGCCTCCGAATGGAACCAACCTAGATCCATCTAACTCTGGATCTATCATGCGTCAAGAGGGATCAAATCTCTCGAGGTGAAAACCTTTCCTCAAGTTTTGCATTCAAAAAATGGGTTTGCACCTCGAAAGATTTGATCCCTCTCGGCGCATGATAGATCCAGAGTTAGATGGATCTAGGCTGGTTCCATTCGGAGGCATCAACGTCACATTTTTCATATTATTAAAATTTTTGTATATTTTTGAGATGTAAGATGAATCTATGCTGGTTTCACACTAGAATAAAATATAAAATGAATCTCTTATATTAAATTTATTAATATTTTAATAAAATTATTTATTATAATATAAGTTAGTTGGTAAAACTATTCCAAATTGGGATAACATGTAAACGTGACATGTGTTGCGTACATACCATGAAGGAGAGGCACAAGTCAAATGTTAAAAGTAATTGGAGAAAGCGAAACAAGAAATGAGGTATTATTGATTTGAGTCCAAAAGATAAAACACATCACGTATTGACGTGAGATATCGTGGAACATGACGAGTGAAATGTTTCAATTAAAATAGCATTATTGGAAAAATAGGAAAATTGTATTTTTTATTCTAACTTTTTCACCTATTTAAATTTTAGTGTTTTTAATAGGATTTATCAATGTTTTGAATTATTTATATTGATTTTATTTTTTATATATAGGCTTGTGAGAAATTTTCCATTAAGAAAAAAAACATTTATTAATGTGAGTTGTTGATATTAATTTAAAGAATAGTTTAAAAAATTCACAAATTAGTTTTGAAAATAATGAAAATTTTAACAAGATTTTTATAAAATTTGGAAGAAATTTTTGAAAATATGGATTTTAGCTGTCAAACTTCAAGATTTTGTGTGCCCCGGGGGTTCTTGATGGTGATGAATCTATTTCCACCATAAAAAAAAAACCATTCAAACACTCTAACATTGTGATTTTTTTTTAATTTCTAGCAAGAAAATGGTTGTCCAGGCTATTCTTGGCATCCGTAGACAACACTTTAATTTAATATTCAGTGAAAAAAATGATTATATTGATTTGATATTCATAAAGTATAGGGATAAGAAATTTTAAATTTCTTCAATTAAAAAAAATGAATTTTGGTGGGACACTAATAATTTTATTGCTCTTTATTAACATTTGTAAGGGATTAATAATTTTATTGAAATGAATGTATTGAATTGAAAGTGGATGAAAACAAATATATTAATTTGATATAAGTGGATCATAAGAGTCAGCAAATTTGGGAGAAGTTTCTTCAACAAAGTGGAAATTTCATTAGACTTTATCAATGCTTGTGAGGAGCTCATATTAACTTGGTTTTATTAAAATGAATGTATTGACTTGAGATAAGTGGATAATTTTTTATTTTTTTATTTTTACACAAGTGGAGCAGTGGAGCATAGGGACAACAAAAATTGGGATGCATTTTTCTCCAAATTTGATGTTTTTATTAGAGTATATCAATGCTTGTGAGTTATTCATATTGATTTCGACTTTATTAAGATGGAGAAAAGAAGGGACTTGCTCATATTAACTTCAATTTATTAAAATGAGTCAATTGAATTCACATAAGTGGAGGGAAATAAGTGTATCGATTTGAGATAAACAAAGTATAAGGCTAAGAAATTTGGAGGAAATTTCTTCAACATAGAGAAAATTAGATTTTAATGGGACTGAATAGACTTTATCAGTTCTTGTGAGGGATCCATGCTAACTTGAATTTATTTAAATGAATGTATTGACTTGACATAAGTGGAGGAAAATAAATATATTAACTTGACATAAGTGGAGCATAGGGACCAAAATTTTTATGGAGAAATTTCTTCAACAAAGTGAAAATTGTATTTTTCTCCAACATTAATGTTTTTATTTGACTATATCAATGCTTGCAAGTTAATCATATTGACTTCATATTTATTAGAATGGAGAAAGGTAGGTAGTTTCTCATTTTAAATTGATTTTATTAAAATGAGTGTAGTGGTTGACACAAGCATAGGGAAATAAGTGTGTTGATATGGTCCTCACTCACCTTCGCATTAACACCTACACTACCAACTAGCCAGGTGGTTATATAAAATTTGTAACTTGTACTAAGTTCTAGATCAAGGAATCCAAAATCAAGTCCATTATGAATTTTCAAACCACTTGTAGTCGTCAACTCCCACATGCTAGAATGACTATGATCCTGGGACATATGTTATGGGTTGTATTGAGAAGTTGGGTATTTGGTAGTGATGCATGTTGTGTGCACCTTCAGCCACTGGAAACCTAGATGGGATTTGTCTCTAGACTCCAAAACACAGAAAAAATCTAAAATTCTCTAATGTTGTGAAGCCTTACAAAACAACTCCTGGCACAAATCACGAGGTGTGGCATATCATCTACCATGTCATTGCCACATCATCACCACATCACTATCATGCGTCACTCGAAAAATGGGCCACTTAACAACCCAAAAATGTCAAATTCACCTACCACATGTCAAGACCACAAAGTGCCACATCATCATTCATGCTACCTCACTGCCACCTCATCTCTTCCATGTTAGCACATTGGCATGCATCTTACTCTGCTACTACCATTTGTCATCTGCCACCTATCCAATTGGCCACCCAAAAAATTTGAATCCACCTGCAACATGTCCTCATGTTAAGATGCCACATCATTAACCTAACACTTATTTTTTCTATCTAGTGCCACATCATAATGGGGTCCATATTCTGTTTGACGCTAGGAAATTTGGGATTCAATACCTTTCTTAGTGATTGTTATGTTGTTCTCCTAGAGGCCCAAATGGAAAGATGCCTTTGTGCATCTCAGATGGTTTTAGATGTCCGGATGAATCCACTTAGCTTGATTGATGTCTGCTTAGCTCAACCCTCGAATGGTTGGATAAGGAAAAGCCTTGTCTCCCATGGAACCATGTGTTGAATCTAACATTTCAAGCTCATGTTTCTCTTCATTCCTAAGGAGTTAGACTACGTTATATATACCACTGGAAAGCTCTCAAAGAGGGTTATCTGATCAACCTCTTTACATGTTATTTTTATCAAGATAAATGAAGAAAAAATGTATACAAAGTTAATATATCCAACTTGTATGGATTCATGATGTCAACTCAAATAATCAGCCACATACACTCAACAATCTATGAAATCACTAACATCATGAAAAATCAACTAGCTCCCTCTAAACTTAACCTCACTTGACATCAATGACTAGATACACAACAAGCTCCCCCTGAACATGACCTCAATTGAAATCAATGACTATACTTGACATCATTGGAAATAACAAATTACCAACACACTCAACAATCTCCCTGTTTGTCATTAATGACAATAACACTTAGACATTGTTGGTCATTGATGGTTGAAACTCCCACTATCTCTGATAACGCTAAAGTTACATTGTCTACTCACTCTCCCTCTTGATTTTAATTTCCATTATTTGCCCCTTCTCCCACTTTGACATCAATGACAATGTCCTTTAGCTACTCATTCGCCCAAAGAATTTTGAGACCAACATAAACACATTAGAAAAATTTTGAGGTAAAAAATACGCCTCAAAACAAACCAAAATCAACTTTGTAAGAACCAATAGAATTGAATATGATGATGTCAACCATGGGGAATGATTCACCATATTTGGAGAAAAATAGTAAAATGCTAAAAAAATATAAAAAATGAAAAAAAAAACTATTGTTCAACTTGTATTTTCAACTTATCTCCCTATGGTTTTACTCAAATTTTGATCGGGAGCACTCATTGGATGCAAAATTTAATTTTACATCCAAGGAGTACCCATTTTTAATACTTTTGATGGAGCCCACTATACGAAAAATGATGAATACATGAAAAACGTTATTGCAATCACATTTTTTCATGTATTTCTCATTTTTTGTGTAGCAAGATCCATCAAAAGTATTCAACATGGGTACTCCTTGGATGTGAAATTAAATTTCGCATCCAAAAAGTGCTCCCGCTTGAAATTTGAGTAAAATTGTATGAAGATAAGTTGAAAATACAAGTTGAGAAAGTAGTTTTTTGTTTTTCACTCTAAAATTTGATGAGATAATTTATTCTTATTTTATTTTTCCACCATTATTTTACAATTTTCCTTAGGAGGGCCGTTTTATACATTAGAATTTCTCTAATGATAGTATAAACACCACCTTATTTCTACTACTGTTTACTTGTGCCGAGATATACCAATAGTTGTTCCAAGAGCCAAATGCACCCCCTGATTCAATATATTACACTACTAATAAGATGAGATATATACAAATGAAAACCTTGCATTTATTCATTTTTTGAGTGGAAATATCTCCCCTAAACACATGCTACTTATTCCAAGTTTTTAGCTTCCCCTAAGTTGATTTTATATCCCACTCTCTTACTTGCTGGCACACAATTATGCCTTCTATGTTTGGACAATTGGCCGTATTCATTGTGAAAGAAAATAGTGATAATATATTAGCTCCTTATTGGGTCCTTATTTTTTGGAGGATTTTT
Source organism: Pinus albicaulis (assembly GCA_034641835.2). Lineage (NCBI taxonomy): Eukaryota > Viridiplantae > Streptophyta > Pinopsida > Pinales > Pinaceae > Pinus > Pinus albicaulis. The sequence goes on from CM076580.1 coordinate 1,249,779,074, forward strand.
GATCATTTTTGCTGTAAAAGAACTATGGAGATGACCAACATAAGTAGAAAAAGTGGTAAAATAGGTCAGAAAGTGGGACCATAAAGGAAGAAAGTGGCAAGTGGAGAAAGGGATTAGTTACCTCAGGACTTGCCAAAGTCGTGGAAGAAGGATCTAGATGTCAATTTTGAAATAATCAAGCAAACGTGGACCAAAACAATTGGATTTTTTCAAACAGATCAAGTTGGACCAGAACAAGCGAGCACGGATCAAAACGTAGGATAAAATCTATAAAAGCAACATGGATTGAGCTAAATAAATAAGATATACAGAGATAATCTGACATGTTGTCGGAATGAGATCTGGGATCTCTTTGCATGTATTGTGATGTAATCAAATCTTTTCTATCTATGTATGAGGAATTATGAAATAGATCTTGTGCATCTTTGCAGATCTTCATTATAATGGTCCTATATTTTGATGTAATATAAGAATAAGGTTGTTTGGTTATCCTTATATTTTTTGTGATTGAATGTTGTCATGTCGTGTATCCACTTTCAAAATTTGTATAATTTTTCATTAAGTAGTATGTTATATATTCATATATTGTGTGTAAGGCTATTTGAGGATCTTTGAATAGATAAGAAATCAATGTATTACTTATGTAACACTTTGAATCCTATCACTATCTAAAATCCCTTTATAATACTTAAAAGTCTCGTCACGCCTTAGGTGAGCTTTTCTCCTTCGTGAAGGAATGAAAATGTTGGTGTTGTGCTAGAATACGACGAAACCTTTTGTTGGCAACCATTGGTTGAACCCTGTGTCTTCATGATAAAACTTTTCACTAATAATTGGTTCTGTTGTCAGGACCTTGGAAATCAAGTGTGGATCTAGATCATAGTTTCATGGATTCTCAAGGGTAGCATTCAGGAATGGTGGGATGAGAAACGTGACTCATTTATCCTACAACAAGCTTATTTCAGATAGTAGAAATTAAATTAGGTTAAGGAGGAAATTTTATTTTCATAACATGCATATGATTAATACGATATTTTCTGGTGTAAATTTCTTGAGGAACTATATAATTAGTTGAGTAGATTGTAGACTAAAGCGAGAATTGGAAGTCATGGCCAAATTTTCAGAAAATGGACCATAGCTGATCTAGCTGCATTGTATCAGCTTGATACTGAATTAACAAGAGTTGTTCACTTTTGGGTGCAAAAAATTTAGAAGGTTACATTATTGAATTTGTTGTGGAGAACCATCAGATCTTCTCCAAAGGAAATGCAATGTTTAAGTATTGGTTACGGGAAATATTGCTAAAATATATTCCCCTGTGGATCAAGATTCTATAGTCGAAGAGAAATTATTTTTGTTCCAAGAAACCAACTTGGAAACATAAAACCCTAAGTACTAGTGATAGGGTTATGAGAGAGAAGTTGCTCAGTCGCCGAAGATGAGGGGAAGTTGCGATGGATGCAAAAGATTTGTGAAAGGCACGATATTTTAGGGCACTTAGAAGGGCATGGATAACTTACGAGTGGCAGGAAAAGAAGTTGCTAGGGATTAGGAGATGATGAAGGGAGCTACAAAAAATTGGTTAATTTTTGAGTTGTTGAAGATGGCAACAAGAAACAGTGAAGGAGGCATCCTGAAACATCTTTCCTGATCCTAGTTGGAAAGTGATCACCAAAACTAGGTGGGTCCACACAGGTGATTTTTGTCGAAAAGTCTATTTTTAGACTATGTCTATTTTTAGACATATGGAGCATATTCTATAAGTTGCGGGATGCTATTTGTGGATGGTTGGTCAAGTTGGAAAAATAGATGGACTTCTATTTTTAGACATATTTGGGCGGAATATCTTTTTAGATTGCCGGTCTAAAAATAGTGTCTATGCAGAATATTATTAGCTCTTAATAATATTTGGACTCTAAACATTATCTTATCCTCTTGGAGCACTTCGGTTGATGCACGGATGGCACATGCGGCAGCCAGGAAAGAATTACACTTTCACAAGGTTTCGTGGAAGCTGTTAAAGAGACTTGAGTTAGAACTCATGTGAGAGAGTTTGGTGGAGTTGATTGAGGAAGTTAGTGGAGTTGTATTCAGTTTAACTAATCTAAACATAGTTGAGCTTTTTGTATCCAAGTTAACTAATAGATACAATTAGTGAGAGGGGTGTGAATTAATTATTAATTAATTCACTAATTATAAACTCATAAATCAACTAAAGAATACATCAGTTAACTTCAGTGCATGGACAGTTTCAGTGGAGACCAGTGCAGAGATAGGTGAAAGAGCAAGTTAACTATCAGTTGTGACTATAAGTGATGCATGATTTGCATCCAACACTCAGTAGAGATGCCTTTAAAGACTGTGTGAGCAAGGCTGGGGTAATTCGAATTCATCAAGAGGCATTCTTCAGCAGGGATTGCGCAGTAGAGGTAAGCTAAGGGCCGGCAAAGATCGGTGCATGGGATTTGCAAGATCAAGCCTAATTAGTGTGTAACAATTGGAGATAGTGATGAGAGCTTGTGAGGAGTTTGTACTATGATTGTTACATGATATCTATGACATATATAATATACAGATAGTTGGGGGTTTTCAGCTTTAAGCTTTCCCATTACATACTATGTTCATATGTGTGAATTTTTATGGCTTTAATGTGTGCATGCAATTGATTTTATTTCCGCATGTGATGATCAATGGTAGAAGAGATTCTGTATTATGCATGAAGATAAAATAGTGTGTGATCAGGAGAATCTCGGTGGATAACATATTAGTTATTCAAATTTCTACATGGTATCAGAGCGATATTGATCATTGGAGCAATTGCAAAGCATTGAAGCGGTTGAGTTTTAGGATAAACTCAGGAAAATAAAAATGGAGAAGAATGACACTATTCCGGTATACTTGACAAAGTTTGTCCACTGCAGGGATGAGCTGGGGAGTGTAGGAGTTAGTGTGGATGAGGAAGGACAAGTCAAGAAGGTTGGGATTCGAGCAAAGAATCTCTATCGACTTGAAGTAGATGGGATGTCTACGGAGCTTCCTACTGTTGGGAAGTGCAAGAAAGACATGCAATTGATGCTTGAGAGGGAGCAAGTTTTGCATGCAGGTAAGAGTGAACCTTGGGATGAGTGGAGCAGCCACAGATGAGGATCATGGGCCCGGAGAAGCCACTCATGCGAGAGAAATTTCGTGCCGGATGGGCGGAGGGAAGAGGGGGTGCATGCGGCTATACCACCGAGTGAAGAGGTGGGCGACATACACATGAATAATCCCAGTGATGATTTACGGCGGGGATTCATGAAATGGTGTGGATCTCATGAATTGAACCTGGCTACGAGGTGCCCACAGCACAGCAGTAGCATGATCAGTTGGATTGATGCAGGCAGATCAAAGTGACAGTGTCGGATACTGGAGCACGAATCAGAGTTGACAGCAAGTGCAGAGTGCATGGGTGCAAGAGTTCAATAGCACAGTGGTTCCTGATGACATGTGCAATTGGGCCCAGCAGAAATTGAAGACTTTGATGATAGATGCATCAAACTGATTGAGTTGTTTGGAGCCTATTCAGTTTCAGAGGAGTTGCAGAGCAGACGCATGGAGTTGCATGGCGCTTGTGAAGGTTGCAGGGCGAATGCATGGAGTTGCATGTCGCATGCAAAGACAGTCCTTTCTTGTTGAGAGGGAGTGTTGAAGATGGCAACAAGAAACAGTGAAGGAGGCATCCTGAAACATCTTTCCTGATCTTAGTTGGAAAGTGATCACCAAAACTAGGCGGGGGCCACACAGGTGATTTTTGTTGAAAAGTCTATTTTAGACTATGTCTATTTTTAGACATATGGAGCATATTCTATAAGTTGCGGGATGGTATTTGTGGATGGTTGGTCAAGTTGGAAAAATAGATGGACTTCTATTTTTAGACATATTGGGCGGAATCTATTTTTAGATTGCCAGTCTAAAAATAGATATGTCGAATATTATTAGCTCTTAATAATATTTGGACTCTAAGCATTATCTTATCCTCTTGGAGCACCTCAGTTAAGTGCATAGAAGTGGCACATGCAGCTGACAGATCGAATTACGCTATTCCTGAGGGTTTAGTGGAGCTATTGCATGGATACTTCAGTTAGAACTCATGTGACAAAGTTTGGTGGAGTTGATTGAGGAAGTTAGTGGAGTTGTATTCAGTTTAACTAATCTAAACATAGTTGAGCTATTTGTATTCAGTTTAACTAATTGATACAATTAGTGAGAGTGGAGTGAATTAATTATTAATTAATTCACTAATTATAAACTCATTAATCAACTAAAGAATACATCAGTTAACTTCAGTGCATGGACAGTTTCAGTGGAGACCAGTGCAAAGATAGGTGAAAGGGCAAGTGTGACTATCAGTTGTGACTATAAGTGATGCATGATTTGCATCCAACACTCAATAGAGATGCCTATAAAGACTGCGTGAGCAAGGCTGGGGTAATTAATTCTCATCAAGAGGCATTCTTCAGTAGGGATTGCGCAGGAGAGGCAGCTTCAAGTCGCGAAGATCGGTGCATAGGTTCTGCAGATCGAAACTGAATTAGTGTGTAACAATTGGAGATAGTGATGAGAGCTTGTGAGTTTGGCCAGACGACACGTTACATGATCTCTGCAGCACCTAATATACGGATAAGATGGGGTTTTCGACTTCTCCTTTCCCATTACATACTGTGTTCATATATGTGAATTTTTATGGCTTTAATGTGTGCATGCAATTGATTTTATTTCCGCATGTGATGATCAATGGTAGAAGAGATTTTGTATTATGCATGAAGATAAAATAGTGTGTGATCAGGAGAATATCGGTGGATAACATATCAGTTATTCAAATTTATACATGAGTAGTCTAAGGTTTTATGTAAGAGAAATGGGTAGCTCGGAGTTACAGAATAATAAAGTATGAGAAGGACCTCATTCTAGAGAAATAGGAGGAGCTAAAGGAGATGTGATAGCATAAAAACATAAATAAAGTGGAGCCCACTAGGATTGAAAAATAATATGGGCGCTCGAAATGCCCAGACAGCCGATTGCAATGATTGATTAGAATAATCTTGTAGATGAAGAGATGCATTTTGTGATGAGGCAATTATTCCTGGAGGGTGATTCATTCCCCACAAGCAGTAGTCCTCAAAGAAGTAATACACCTAGTTCTCTCCCCCTAACCTCACCCTAGTACTTTATCAAAATCCTATCAATTTTCTTTCCAAATTAGTAAAAAATTGAAATTTCAGAAGGTTCATAAAGAGCACGTAGTTGGTATTAGTTTCACTAGTCTTGGTGAAATTTTTCAGTCATAGTTTACAACTTTTATTGATCCGGTTTTATGCAAGAACACAATAAAATACAGAAATAAACATAAACACGTAGATGCAACATAAAAAAGGCTCCATTTCATTAATACCCAATAACTGAAATATGCTTACAGACATAATGGAAATAAACTAGCTAGGGCGATGATGACTTATCTCTGAGAATAGATGTGGTGGCTACATGCCTCTGAATTGCGTTACAATAAGGCTCAAGGGCCTTTTTATTATTGAACAACATCGGAAAACCATAAACAATAAAAAACCTAACCCCAAGAGATGGAACGCCAATAGTTTGTGGGCCCTATTATTTGAAACACATTGACACTATTATTTCTGATGTGATTTCCCAGAAGATTTATATTAATAATTGAAATAAACACTATTTTTTCTAATATTTAAATTTATTAATTTTTTGAAATTTAATAAAATTAATTTTAATGAAATCTAATGAATCATATACTTTCTTATACCTTCTTAAATTATAATGATATTAATAGGTTTCTCCTCAATGACAATTTACCGATTTTAATTTTAAAGAAACTTTTACGATGATTACTATTATATTATCATGAATTATTGAAGAAAGATTGAAAAGATAATTGTGATTTTTTTGTATAAGTAGAGCTAGAATAATTTTTTTTTAGTTTTTTTAAGCATATATTTTCATAAGTGTGATAATCCACACTTTTTTATCATAAAGCTAAATTTATGAACGAGGAGATTATGATTTTTTTATTTTGAGCATTGAGCCATTTCACTAATAGTTCTTGTAGTGACCTTGAGTAGGGCAGTCATGGGAACGGAAGGAACCCTCTTTATTGCTATATTCTCATTACCATTGTAGTTTTAAATTTCTTGTAGTTGTTTCATACAATTTATTATAACAATTTTATTTGGTTGTTGTCATTTCGCTGTAAGCCATTTCAATTATAAAATTTTAGTTCCTATCTATTACATTTTCTTCTCTTTAATTTATGGGGTTTAGTATCTTAGTTAATCTAATCTAATTTGAAATACTCACTACTTGAAACTATAGTAGTTATCCTCATATGATTTATAAATTAGCATGGATATTATATTGGACAAGATCTATTAAAATAAAATGAAATATATCCATGAAAGTTTAATTACTTTAGATTCCATATATATTATTATTAATTTTATATTTATGCATGCAATAGATAAATGCAAAAAATAGAGAATAACCAATACAAAAACTCATTAAAAAAAATAAACACTAAGTTATTCTTTAGGAAACACTTTCTAGATAAAACCTAATGGAAGATGAGGTTGTTTCGCTCTATTTTTTCTAGAATGTAAATGATGAAAATAAAAAGGAGAAGGCACTCTTTATGAAGTTGCTTGAGACTTGTGGCTTTTTGGGTGCTATGGAACACAAACCCCCTTTTTTGTGCTCTCTCTCTTTAACCATACTCAACTAATTTTCTCTACCATGGAAAGAAGTGCAAGAAAATAGAATGGACTCCCTCTTCCTCTTAGTGGTTCAATTATAACAAATTATGATAGCCAACTAGGGGTTAAATTCGACCCATTTGACCCTCAACATGAGTTAGAACTTGAACCTTCTAGAGCCTTCTTGAGAATCCCACAATGTACTTGTAACATTCAGGATGCCTTAATGCTCGATTAAGGATATTAGGTATCAATTTTTTTCTTCTTCTCAAGCTTAACAACTGGTTTTAATACCACTTGTAACATACCCAATTCCCTTAATGACTTACAGAGGTTACAGGGTACCCAAAATTTTCTTTTTCTTTTTACTGGATTGAAAATAAGCTCTGATACCACTTTGTCACATACCCCTACTAAATTTACCCTAATTGCACTTGAAAAAACTTGATTTTCATCTCTCATACATTTTGTCAAACAATTTACATGCAAACCATTCTTTAAATATTTTTTATACAGCCAATTAAGTAGTCTTTTTCTTGTAGACATTTTGTGAAACATTTTATATTAATCAATTAAGAAACATTGCTCCAATTCCACTTGTAACATGCTAATAGAAATATACCACTCAACCATGCAAATTTTGATTTTTGTCTTTGATTTATTTTATCAAATAGTTTGTATGAAAATTGTAATAAAACACTTTTAACACATTGGATTCAAATTATTTGCATGCAAACATATAGATAAGCTATGCAGTACTATCATATAACAACGCTAACATAAATTAATGCTATCCCCATCCACAAAAAAACAATTTCATTGGGGCGTTTCGTCAAATATTTTGTATGCAATGAATCAACAAACCATTTAGGAATTTCTTCAAACACTTTGCATGCAAATTTCTATAACAAATTTGTCAGAGAATATCACCTAAATCAAATAAATAATTAAAAAAAAATTAACTGGATGACCATTTAGAGTTCCCCTTACTATGATCCAAGTTTCAACCTCTAGAACCTCCCAGATGAAAAGTTATAGTAAAGATTCCAACATGACCTATTTAATGCATGATTTATGATCATCTAGGAAGCTCAAAGTCCTTTCATCATATCTCTTAAAATACCGTGTGCCAAGATCTCAAAGTTGGATTAGATGATTAACGGGATTTCCCCTTGCTATGGTCCAAGTTAAGGCTTTTGAAACCTGCTAAAAGAAAAGTTATAAAAGAAATGTAAACATGTCATGTTTGATGCATGATTTCAGGATCATCCAGGAGTTTTAATTTCCTTTAAACATTGTTTGCATTGGAATTTATACTCACATCCCATTGAGCATGTGAAAAAATTCTTCTCTCATTCATTACTCACCCTTCCAGGTCCAAGAAACCACCATCCTTAGGTGATCTACCTATCCTGGGGCTTTATGTATGGGATTATTGAAGATAATTTTAGATTATTATACCCAAGTTCCCTTCTAGCATGTTATAACATAAATTTTACTACATTTCTCATGGAGTCTTCTCCCATCAATTACTCACACTTTTAGGCCCACAAAACTCCCTTCCTTAGGTGATATACCTATCCCAGTGCTTTCATGTATGATATTATTGAAAATATTATTAAATTGTTATAGCCAAGTTCCCTTATGGCATGCTCTAACATAAATTAAACTATATTTCTCATGGAGTCTTATAGTCAAGGTGCCAATTATGAATTACTCTCATTAGGTAATCAAAGTGTGTCACGGGGTTGTAATGTCACCATAGTGGCCTTATTGTTGGAATCTTTAAGCTTCACAACCATCGTCTATCCTTCTTGGATAGATAATCATCTTGCCTATATCACAACCATATAGATTCCATGAGATTAATCATAATAATTTAAATAAAATAATCTCCCTTTTTCTTTTCTTTTCCAAACTTTCTTCCTATAGGAATTACATTTCGTAAGTATGATATTCTTCTCATGATGTTTGGATCTTGCATATGGTAGTACTCAACCTTCATTATTATAACCAAGACCATTTCAATTGCAATTTGTGCTTTCAATAATCCAAATGGTGATAATTGTTCACACATAAAATATTTTCATTACAAGATTTATAACATCCCTTAAAGCGATCTCAGAATTGTTATACACATAATAATTCTATCACTTTCAATTGATTAAAAAATAATTTGAAGTGAAGCTATGATTGCATTATTTATTTTCTTCACACTCATTCCAGGCATTCCATAACACATTCAAACATTTATTCCAAGAACCAAAGGGTCAAAACTTAGAGTTATATAACCACTTTCTCCACTAAAATGCATATATATAAATTCATGAGTAATTAGTTTCCACTTTTTTTTGCAATATGAGGGATTCATGCCACTCATTTCACTACTCGACAATTCATAGAGAGTATTAGAAATTATTTCCTTTTATGACTTTCATTCTTGTAATTGAATATTCCATACAAGAATGCATTCACTCAATGCATGAAGCATGTGCACCATCACGATTCAAAATATGAGCGCTTTTGAGCCACTTTGATAAAAAAAATTCAAACCATTTCACTTCACCATAAATCCTCCTCTAGAAAGGAATACTAATACATCTAAAACTAATAAAAGTTCTAAGCCTTAGTAGGTGGGGTCCCCCCAAAGATATAAGAAGTGTTTACATGACATCATTTGATATTTTCATATCAACATATGGTGTTACACAGATATATATATTGTTATATACGCTTTCAAACACATTTTAAACGTGTCTGAAGGCTTTAAATATATTAAAAATATTGATACATATGCATGAAATTGACAGTTACAACATCATTATGAGAAAAATTTTGTCGCATTTCCATGATTAGTTTTGGTACAATAGAAATAATGAATACTCCCCTCACTGAGAAACCACACTTCATAACATGGTTAGCTTTCCAAGCATAAATAAATTGTATAAGTGAAATTTCAAATGTGAAAATATGATAAGTTTTGAATGGAGTAAAGGTATGATTATAAAGTTATTTAAAGGTTTATTATTTAAATTATGACATGCTTCACCAACACTTGGAAATACACATACTAATGATTTGAAAGGTTTCAAACTAAACCATCATGAGGGAATTCATGACGTGGATATGAAATAAGTTATGTGAAGTTATAAGGTAGGAGATATACAATATGGAAATTTTTTTATAATGTTATGTTAACTATATAGTGAGAAATGTGATATATAGTTAGTTTATTAGATTTGATGTAACAAAATGGCAACAAAATATTAGGAAAATAAAATCTGATTGGTCACATGTATGAGAAGGAAAAAATTCCTTAGAAAAAAGGCATACAGAAAGTTTGGTCACAACCTCTCCTGTTTAATGGTTCCTTAGTATAAATTTTGGCTTATTTAATTTGTTAAGATTTGATGCTATGATTTAATCCTACTTTGTTTTCCCACTTTCCATTTCTTCCCTATTGCGTTCTATTGAGTATGTGTTATATTATTTGCAAGACTAGCTCCAAGTGGGATAATTTGTGTTGGGGGGGGGGTGGTGGGGGGTGGGTTGATTACATGGGGGAAATATTCCACACACATGGGGTTCAAGGAAGTACCTTGAAAAAATAATAGGTTGACCCACTTGGTTTTATGCACGGTGGTTTTTCCCATGGTTTGTAGATCCATTCAAGGGAACTTCTATTATGTTCTAATTGAGGGTTATTGGATTTGGGGTTTATGAATGCTTTGACATGTATATAATGCATTATAACATTAAAAATAATATAATGAAGAAATAATCTAGTTTTCCTGGTTTTGGGTTCCAAGGGAAAATATTTTTGTATATTTTCTAATCTGGCAATAATATAATGTTTTTTGAGAAGATATTTGGAGGTATTAACTGTATAGGGTTAAAACATACAATTATTGACATGCATGTAAAATTTGTGTGTTTTCCCCAAAACGATTCCCTTTGGTTTGTAAAATATATTATTTCTACCCTCACACACAAACACGCAATCTGAATGCCCTATTTTGGTTTCTAAATGTTGAGAAATCAGGACTAGTAGAATTAAGATTTTATTTCTCTTTCTTGATAATTACTTGTGAATTGTATTGCCTTCTTTTACTGTTGGAAATGTTGTCATTGATGGCAAAGGAGGTAGCAGATGCAGAGACAGGAATAGATGCAGAGATAGGAGCAGATGCAGAGACAGGAACAGATGCAGAGACAGGAGCAGAGGCAGAGGCAGAGGAAGCAAATACGAAGACAGAGGCGTTATCACTACTGTTATTCCAAGAATAGAGAACTATGAGGTATATATATGGCAGGACTGTGTTGAAATGCGCAGTATGAAGAAGACGGAACCATAGTCGACAACATATATATATATAATTGAAATTGTGGATTACGGAACGGTGTGGATGGAACCTGAGCGCAACGAAGAACTAGAACCTGGAGAGGCGAAACTTTGACCAAGGAACAGTAACAGTGGTTTAACCCGGAGGGTGGTTTCTGTCGCACCACCATTATACGGAAAGTGGTTTTGATAAATTTGCAGCAATTCCATAAACTTCGTGACACGTGGCCAGGCCACTGTTCAAATACCACCGTCTAACGTGTGCCATCGCGCGTTATATATCATATGAAGACGCCGAGTGAAATGGGTGTAGACCGTTGATTTGAAGGCTCGACATCGGACGACGATCACGTGTCAGACATGCCCGAAGTTTAATAGAGGTGCGCGGAGGATAGCCAAGTATTATACGTGTATTCGATTGGTCGTTTGATTGAACTGTGGGGCCCGACGGAGTTATATGTATAATGAATTGGTTTATTTATGTTTCGACGTATTATAGCCTTAATATAAGGGTTGATGGAATATGTTAAAAGAGTTAGCCAAGGTTAATATAATTGGCGGTCAATCCTTACGGAGGTCGATTTATTCATGTGGACGCTTATTATATACATCGAGATATTATATTGTGCGTGAAATATTTGAATATGCGAAGACTTGCATATATTATACACATTGATGTATTATGTATAATGTCGAGTACGTGAAGTCGTTTATTTAAAAAGCGCTGAGTTTAATATAAAGTTTCGACGGATTATAAAATTTGATTATAAAGGTTCAGAGGTAAATATATATATAAGCCGGGAATTATAAAAGCCACTGAATGTATTTATTTATCAATTTTCTCCAAAACTGATAAATAAAATTTGCAAAGAAAATAAAAGAGCCACACGGAAGTAAACAAAGGGAAACACTGACAGAGCCACACTACAGTAAGCTCAACTTCTCCTTGGGGTCCAAATCCAGTGAGTTGAGACATTAAAAATACTCAGATTTGTTTACTTAAATGACTGAAATATGAATGAATTCATATGGATGGGTTTATAACCATTAAAATGAAGTTTCCACATTAATTCAAATTTTCCCAGATCGACAGTTGGATTGAGTACAAATTTGTTGTATTCATTATATATGCACACAGAAAGAGGAAGTATGAGGCCTGACAGAGGAAAAAAAAGATTGCAGAGTTGAAGAAATGTACAGGAATGAGTTGGACAGGTGAATAAACATAGAGAACAAAGAATATGCAGAACAGTGTCTTAACAACAGTAGAAATAGACAAAATCCAGTAAAGCCAAAGTTCAGAAGAGGAGCTGAGTGATATTGAAATATGTAATTAAGAATGTGAATGTAAATGATGTAATTATTTTTTATTGTTTGTGATGCAAAGGCAAGTTTCCTAAGGAAAAGACAAAATCCCACTGTAGCATAAAATTTGCACATATTGTAGTAATTCTAAAATTGAGTTGAAAAAGGAATAAGAAGACAGAAGTCAAAGAGTCATGACTGTTCACTTCAAATTCCTTGTGAAATACAAACAGTCATGTGAGAATTTCTATATATAATATCAATTTGATAAGCTCAGTGGAAGTGAGAGAGAGAAAATATAGAGAATGTAGAATATAGAAAAATAAAGCAGAGAAGATCAAAAAAAGAAAGAGAAGCTACAGAACAGAGCTGATATCTGAGGTAAATCAGCAAACACTCAGGTTGTTGAATTGAGGAAGTTGGAGCTTCCCTATCAAGTTGTTGCTTGATAGCTGTCAGTTGTAGTTGACTGAGGTTGAAGCCTCCTGTAGGTTGGTGCCTGCAGAAAATTGAAGGGAGTTGGTGCTTCCTTGCAAGTTGTAGCTTGCAGAATTGAGGTAGGAGCCTCCTGTAGGTTGGTACCTGCAGAAAAACAGTGGTGAGAGGGAGTTGGAGCTTGCCTTTGCATCACAACAATAATAAGATGTGATTTTCTCCCTTTATGGGTTTCCACTTATATCTGATGTCTCTGTGCATGATGTTTATGTGTTGATCTGATTTATATCATCTGCTTCATACCCGCTGGTCTCATATTAGGTCTGCTGTTCTATTAGATTGATAATTACTGCTCATATTCTAAGATTACTTACATTTTAAGCTGGACATGAAATGAAGATGTGTGTTAGTTTGAATAAAAGTTTTAAAAAGTCTATGAATGTGTTAAACTGATTCACGCCCCCCCCCCTCTCAGTTTAACTAAGAGCTCAACAATTGGTATCAGAGCCAGGTTCCTTTGTACAAGTCTAACAACTGAAAGGAGATCCTAGGTTCCCAATATGGCTAGTAAAGAAGGATGCTCAACCAATAAAGCCTCTTTCTTCACTGGTGAAAATTATTCTTTCTGGAAAATCAGAATGAGGACATAAATAATGTCTCTAGGAATAGAAGTCCGGGCTGTTGTGGAATTAGGATATGCCCCTAAGGCTACTGACACAGAAAAGGACTCAAAACAAGATTTTGTGGCTAATACAAAATCCATGAATGCCATCCTGAATGGATTATGTGAAGCAGAGTTTATTAAAGTAATGCATAAAGACACTGCCAAAAAAATATGGGATACTCTTGAAAACATACATGAGGGAGACCAGAAAGTAAAGACTACCAAAATTCAAGTCTATAGAGCCCAGTTTGAAAACTTAAAAATGAATGATGATGAAGACATTGCCAGTTTCTTCCTAAAAGCTGCAGAAATTATTAACAATATGAAAGCTCTTGGAGAAAAAATGCCAGAAAGTATAATTGTGCAAAATATTCTAAGATCTCTTCCATCCAAGTTTAATCCAAAGGTGTCTGCAATAGAAGAAACAGCTGATTGGGAGACCTTGACCATGAACCAGCTACTTGGAAATCTAACAGCCTATGAAATGAGGCTCCCACAGAAGAAGCCAAGTACGAGGGAAGCAGCCTTTAAAATAGAAAAGAAGAAAGAAGAAGAGGGAGACATATGCTCTTGCTCAGATGAAGAAGAGGCAAATTTTGTCAAGAAATTGGATAGAGGCTCAGGTAAATACAAAGGTAAACTCCCCTTCAAATGATTTAACTATGGAAGAGTGGGACACTATGCTGCTAAGTGTCCTCACAAGAAAGTAAGAAATCAAGCTCAAGAATCAGAGAAAACCACATCAAAGAACTGGCAGAAAGGAAAGCAATTCAGCAGAAAATCCTTCTATGCTCAACAAGACAGCAGTACATCTGAAGACTCAGATGAATACTCAGGAGAAGAGGGAACCTCTGAATTTTTACTAATGGCCATAGAAGATATTGAAGGACTCTTGCTAGAAGAAGAAGAATAAGGGGAAGTCGACCTTGAGGGGGAGCTAAGAAGTGCTCTGGAAGAGATTGACAAACTCAAACTGAAGTGCAGAAAACAAAAGGACATTCTTATTAAGTATGTAAGAGAAGAACAAAATTCAGAAGTCCTCATGTAGCTAAAGGTAGAGCTTGAAGAAGCCAAGAAGATAGAAGACATGTTACTTCAGCAAATCAAGAATAAAAACCGAGAACAAGAGAAACTGGAAGAAGAAGTAGTATGTCTCAGGAAGAAACTAGAAAATGATCAAAGGACAATGCTTATAAACTCTTCTCAAACAAGCTCTAGTAAGTTGAATGAAATTCTGGTTGCTCAAAGATCACCAATGATAAAAACATGAATAGGCTATGAAGGAGAATCGAGTAAAGGAAAATAAAAGGAAAACAAAAATATTATTTTTGTAAAAGCTAAGAAGAATGATGAAGTAGCTCAAACAATTCCTACAAAAGAAGAAATCAGCAATAAGGAAGATAGAGATCAGAAGAAACCACTAGTAGCAAAGAATGTAATAAATACTCAGACCCCTGAATATGTAAAATTTGGAAGCCATCAAAGGAGATTCTTCCCTCCAATGAAGAATGCCACCTGTTATGTCTGCCACACGCTGGGACACATTGCTGCATATTGTCATGCAAGGGGGAGTGATTCAAACCAGCAAAAGATGCAAACATTGAAGAGACTGCCTCAAGCAAACAGATGGAAGAGAAAACCTTACATCAGGTATGCAAATAGCTTCTATGGTTATTGCTTTTATTGTAAGGAATTTGGTCATAAAATCATTGAGTGTAGAAAGTATGGACAAAGGTTAATGTTTAACACCTCAAGGAGGTTTATGAATCAAAGAAATTATGTTCATACTCATAATTCTGCAAAAATTATGATCAAATTTTGTATATGCAATCAAGTTGGACATATGCCTTCCAAGTGTTCTCTAAGAAGATATAAGTCATCACCTCACAAAAGATACCAAACAAAAGGAGGCCTCTAATGGATAAAGAAGGTGAATAAATGTGACTTGGCTTTAACTGCTCAAGCTTTGAAGAGTCAATGGTATTTGGACAGTGGCTGCTCTAAACACATTACAGGAGACAAAAGCAAGTTTATAACTCTTGATGGAAAGAAATATGGAAATATTACCTTTGGCAATGATAAATCAGGAAAAATAAAAGGAAAAGGCTTAGTCAGCATAGACAATGGCAGAGGAAAGGCCCAAGATGTACTATTTGTAGATGGGCTGAAAGAAAATTTACTAAGTGTCAGTCAGATGTGTGACAAAGGTTGTGAAGTTCTTTTTAGAGCACAAGATTGTGAAGTTAGATCCAGCACCACAGGTAAGACTCTGCTCAAAGGTGTTCGAACAGAGAGTAATGTTTAAATTGTGAAAGAGGGAGATGAAGCATGTCATATTAGCAAGCTAGAAGAGTCATGGTTATGGCATAAAAGGTTGGGACATCTAAGCTTCGATCACATCATCAAACTAAGTAAGAAGAAAGCTGTCAGAGACATGCCAGAAATTAAGAGGCCTTCTAATACCATATGCAAATCTTGTCAATTAGGTAAACAGACCCACACATCCTTTAAGGCCAAAGAGGAGTTATCAACAAGAAGACCACTCCAGCTTGTGCACATGGATCTGTGTGGACCTGCAAGAACTAATACACCAAGTGGAGAATCCTACTTCATGCTGATAATAGATGATTTCTCCAGAATGACATGGGTTGCTTTTCTCAAGAACAAATCAAAAGCACTGGAAAAGTTTAAGATATTCAAAGCATTAGCAGAAAATCAAACTGGATGCAAGCTAAAATGTATCAGATCAGATGGAGGAGGAGAATTTACAGATTATGACTTTGCTGACCTATGCAATGAACATGGCATAAAAAAACAATTCACTATTGCAGGAACACCTCAGCAGAATGGAGTAGCAGAAAGACAAAACAGATCTGTTCATCAAATTGCCAGAGGCATGATGCAAGAGAATAATATTTCTCAAACCTTCTGGGCAGAAGCAGTGCACACAACAGTACATATCCTCAACAAAGCTCACTTAAGGCCAAGCAGTGACAAGACACCCTACGAACTGTGGCATGGAAAGCCAACCTCAATCAAACACTTCAGGATCTTTGGTAGCAAGTGTTACATAAAGAATAATGATGAAAATCTTGGAAAATTTGATGCAAGAGCTGATGAAGAAATATTTCTAGGTTATGCATCCAAAAGTAAAGGGTACAGGTGCTACAACAAGACTCTTTGGAAAATAGTTGAATGTATTGATGTGAGATTTGATGAAGAACTTCCAAACAATACAAGAAATACAGACTGCTGCAGTCCATCAGACAACCATGAAGAGGAAGACCAGAATAATGATGAAATAAGAAAGACAACAAAAAATGCAGAGCTGAGCTCGAAAACCCCCTCAAGATATACTCAAAAGAACCATCCTGAAGAGAAGATCATTGGAGCTAAGAAAGCAGGGGTCCAGACAAGAAGGCAGCTAACAGAACAAACTGAAGAAGTATACATAGCCATGCTGTCACAAATAGAACCAAAGAAATTTGAAGAAGCCAGCAAGGACAAGTCTTGGGTGAAAGCAATGAATGAGGAACTGGACCAAATTGAAAAGAACAATACCTGGGAACTAGTTCCTGGACCTATTGAAAAGAATATCATTGGTTCAAAATGGGTATTCAAAAACAAAATGAATGAGCAAGGACAAGTAATCAGAAATAAAGCCAGGCTGGTCTGTAAAGGATACTCACAAATTGAAGGACTTGATTATGAAGAAACATTTTCCCCTGTAGCCAGAATGGAGGCTATCAGAATGTTCCTGGCATTTGCATGCTACCAAGACTTCAAGGTATATCAAATGGATGTAAAGTCTGCTTTTCTTAATGGAGATCTAGAAGAAGAAGTGTACATGGAACTACCAGAAGGCTTCTCATTGACAGACAAAGAAGACTATGTACGTAGATTGAAGAAGGCCCTATATGGACTGAAACAGGCTCCTCGTGCTTGGTACTCAAGATTGGATAAATATTTGCAAAAACAGGGTTTTAAAAGAGGTGGAGTAGACAACAATCTATACATAAAAGCCCATGAAAATGAACTCCTGATTGTTGTTGTATATGTTGATGACATTATGTTTGGAAGCAACAGAGATGAGCTAGCAAAAGGATTCACAGAAGAGATGAAATCAGAGTTTGAAATGTCCATGATTGGAGAGCTCAGTTTCTATTTAGGACTTCAAATTCAGCAAAGGAGCACATGCAGATTCATCTCACAAGAAAAATAATTAAAGGAAATGCTGAAAAAGTTCAAAATGGAGGAATGTAAACCTGTGTCAACTCCCATGACTACAGGTTGCAAGCTATGTGCTGATGATGTGTCTGCTAATATAGATCAAAAAATCTACAGATCCATGATTGGAAGTCTATTGTATCTTACTGCATCAAGACCAGACATCATGCTAGCAGTAGGACTAGTGGTTAGATATCAAGCAGCACCTAAACAAAATCATCTTCTGGCAGTAAAAAGAATACTCAGATATCTACAAGGAACAACACAATATGGACTTTTGTATCCTAAAACCAAAAACTTCACTTTATCAGCATACACAGATGCAGATTGGGCCAGCTGTGTGGATGACAGAAAGAGTACAAGTGGAGGTGCATTCTATCTAGGAGAAAATCTAGTGGCATGGTTAAGCAAGAAACAAACATCTATCTCCCTATCTACAACTGAAGTAGAATATATAGCAGCAACAACATGCTGTACACAAGTCATGTGGATGAAGCAAACTCTTCAAGACATGAAGGTAAGCATTGATGAACCTATTTCAATAAAATGTGATAATACAAGTGCTATAAGTATATCTAAAAATCCTGTACTTCACTCAAAAACTAAACATATCCCAATCAAATATCATTTCCTCCGAGAACAAGTGGCTCAGAAGATAGTAAAGCTGGAATATGTACCAACAAAAGAACAAACAACTGATATATTTACCAAACCTCTTGCTAGAGAATCATTTCAATATTTTAGAAAGAAACTAGGGGTAGTATATGCAGATACTACTCTCTGATATAAAGAGAAAGCACAATTTCAGGGGGAGAACAAAACGAAAATATCATTCCAGGGGGAGAACAGCCTGCAAGAAAAGCATGAATCAGGTCCTCAGGATCAAAGGATTAAGGAAAAAGAACACCAAGTTATTATCCTAGAGTTACCTACATTATTCAAGCATCAAAAATCTATGAAGTATCATTATTCTCACTCTTAACTCGATACAAGTGAAAGAACTGTATCAATTTACAGTGTACATTCAAAATCGATAATCCTCAAAGTGTTCTCTCAACAAGTCTTATACATCACTATGGAGCAACGTGGTACACATTTAATAGAAGAGAGCCTAAACATAACTCAGAAAGAGGAAATGCATAAACCAACCCTTTTCCATTGATGCCAAAGGGGGAGGAAGAGCAGGCAAACAACAGGAGAAATAACAGGCAAATAGAGAAAATGTATTGCCATCAATGCCAAAGGGGGAGACTGTTGGAAATGTTGTCATTGATGGCAAAGGAGGTAGTAGATGCAGAGACAGGAGCAGATGCAGAGACAGGAACAGATGCAGAGACAGGAGCAGAGGCAGAGGCAGAGGAAGCAAATACGAAGACAGAGGCATTATCACTACTGTTATTCCAAGAATAGAGAACTATGAGGTATATATATATGGAAGGACTGTGTTGAAATGCGCAGTATGAAGAAGACGGAACCATAGTCGACAACATATACATATATATATATATATATATATATATATAAAATTGAAATTGTGGATTACGAAACTGTGTGGATGGAACCTGAGCGGAACGAAGAACTGGAACCTGGAGAGGCAGAACTTTGACCAAGGAACAATAACAGTGGTTTAACCTGGAGGGTGGTTTCTATCGCACCACCATTATACGGAAAGTGGTTTTGATAAATTTGCAACGATTCCATAAACTTCGTGACACGTGGCCAAGCCACTGTTCAAATACCGTCGTCTAACGTGCGCCATCATGTGTTATATATCGTACGAAGACGCCGAGCGAAATGGGTGTAGACCGTTGATTTGAAGGCTCGACATCAGACGACGATCACGTGTCGGACTTGCCCGAAGTTTAATAGAGGTGCGCGA
Source organism: Pinus albicaulis (assembly GCA_034641835.2). NCBI lineage: Eukaryota > Viridiplantae > Streptophyta > Pinopsida > Pinales > Pinaceae > Pinus > Pinus albicaulis. The sequence goes on from CM076580.1 coordinate 1,249,798,678, forward strand.
AGGATAGCCAAGTATTATACGTGTATTCGATTGGTCGTTTGATTGAATTGTGGGGCCCGACGGAGTTATATGTATAATGAATTGGTTTATTTATGTTTCGACGTATTATAGCCTTAATATAAGGGTTGATGGAATATGTTAAAAGAGTTAGCCAAGGTTAATATAATTGGCGGTCAATCCTTACGAAGGTCGATTTATTCATGTGGACGCTTATTATATACATCAAGATATTATATTGTGCGTGAAATATTTGAATATGCGAAGACTTGCATATATTATACACATTGATGTATTATGTATAATGTCGAGTACGTGAAGTCGTTTATTTAAAAAGCACCGGGTTTAATATAAAGTTTCGACGGATTATAAACTTTGAATATAAAGGTTCGGAGGTAAATATATATATAAGCCGGGAATTATAAAATCCACTGAATGTATTTATTTATCAATTTTCTCCAAAACTGATAAATAAAATTCGCAAAGAAAATAAAAGAGCCACGTGGAAGTAAACAAAGGGAAACACTGACAGAGCCACACTACAGTAAGCTCAACTTCTCCTTGGGGTCCAAATCCAGTGAATTGAGACATTAAAAATACTCAGATTTGTTTACTTAAATGACTGAAATATGAATGAATTCATATGGATGGGTTTATAACTATGAAAATGAAGTTTCCACATTAATTCAAATTTTCCCAGATCGATAGTTGGATTGAGTACAAATTTGTTGTATTCATTATATATGCACACAGAAAGAGGAAGTATGAGGCCTGACAGAGGAAAACAAAGATTGCAGAGTTGAAGAAATGTACAGGAATGAGTTGGACAGGTGAATAAACATAGAGAACAAAGAATATGCAGAATAGTGTCTTAACAGCAGTAGAAATAGACAAAATCTAGTAAAGCCAAAGTTTAGAAGAGGAGCTGAGTGATATTGAAATATGTAATTAAGAATGTGAATGTAAATGATGTAATTATTTTTTATTGTTTGTGATGCAAAGGCAAGTTTCCTAAGAAAAAGACAAAATCCCACTGTAGCATAAAATTTGCACATATTGTAGTAATTCTAAAATTGAGTTGAAAAAGGAATAAGAAGACAAAAGCCAAAGAGTCATGACTGTTCACTTCAAATTCCTTGTGAAATACAAATAGTCATGTGAGAATTTCTATATATAATATCAATTTGATAAGCTCAGTGGAAGTGAGAGAGAGAAAATATAGAGAATGTAGAATATAGAAAAATAAAGTAGAGAAGATCAAGAAAAGAAAGAGAAGCTACAGAACAGAGCTGATATCTGAGGTAAATCAACAAACACTCAGGTTGTTTAATTGAGGAAGTTGGAGCTTCCCTATCAAGTTGTTGCTTGATAGCTGTCAGTTGTAGCTGACTGAGGTTGAAGCCTCCTGTAGGTTGGTGCCTGCAGAAAATTGAAGGGAGCTGGTGCTTCCTTGCAAGTTGTAGCTTGCAGAATTGAGGTAGGAGCCTCCTGTAGGTTGGTACCTGCAGAAAAACAGTGGTGAGAGGGAGTTGGAGCTTGCCTTTGCATCACAACAATAATAAGATGTGGTTTTCTCCCTTTATGGGTTTCCACTTATATTTGATGTCTCTATGCATGATGTTTATGTGTTGATCTGATTTATATCATTTGCTTCATACCCGCTACTCTCATATTAGGTCTGCTGTTCTATTAGATTGATAATTACTGCTCATATTCTAAGATTACTTACATTTTAAGCTGGACATGAAATGAAGATGTGTGTTAGTTTGAATAAAAGTTTTAAAAAGTCTATGAATGTGTTAAACTGATTCACCTCCCCCCCTCTCAGTTTAACTAAGAGCTCAACATTTACTTCTTTATTATATTATATTTAATCAAGAAATTACCAAATTATGTGTGTATGAAGATCACAAGAAAAAAAGACACAAGATGTAGGCACTCAACTAGGGAAAAACCCCTATATATGGTAAAACCTAGTCAAACTTCTTCCTTCAATAGTTAAGATGAGATAAACCAATACTCTTCGACCTAGACACAGACTTCCTCCAACCACCAAGTCATCCCTTCCTTCCAGAAACTTCGGTCTAGATCTTCGACGCTCTAGCAGTAGAACTTCGACCTTCCCAACATCAGAACTTTGACACAACAACTCCAAAAATTTGACCTTCCCAACAACATATCTTCGACACATCAACAACCCAAGAATCTCGCATAAAAGAGAGAGAGAGATAGGCAAGAAACTTCGTCTTGTTATTCTTCTACAATCCTTCCTTCTTCTCCTTTAACTTCACACTTTTCTACACTTCCTTCTTGTGTATCAAAATTTTTTTGTTGGTGAGCAAATATATCGAACTGCACTTGTATATATATCCTCTTATGTGGGTCGAATTTTCCTCTTGCAGGTCGAATTATTCAGGCAAGGGCTAACTTGGTGTGGATGTGACAAATGACATATGTGGCTCAATAATAATTCTTTTTTAAATGATTGAAAAACCCAAGAAGGGTCTCATTAAATGGAAAGTGACTCTAATGACTCAATATAAAACCTAGAATCCTCAATGGGGAATTTGACCTATAAGATGATGACCCAAGCATGAAACCCATGCTTTAATAAGTCATTGTAATAATAATAATTTTTTATTTTTCATTCTTTGATAAATACATTTAATAATGACTCAAATATAAATATGAAGACCGAACCTAGTTACATTCTTCAACACTAAATACATCCCTGGTTCCAAAAATTTTCATTTGACCTGAGTCTAGTCATTATTTTTCAAATGAAAATGTATACTTTTTCAAATTAAAATGTATACCTCTCCACATATTTGGCCACATTGTAACCCATAATCAATTTTTTTTTTCATACAATAAAGCTCTCGTCCATGGCCAAATATAGGGAAAATACCAACGGTGGGCACAGTTAGCCCCCAATCACATTTCACATTACAAATATGGGAACATAATATTTAATTTTACATGCAACTCAAGGATGTATTCAGTCTATGCCACACTATCCTTGTTTTCATTTCTAGGTCATGATATGTTGACTTTTCTTACATCCTTATTTCGTGTCATGTCACTTTTGAAACCCTTCATACAAGTTTGAAAATGGGTTTTTTTTTTATCATGCGGATTTGACTTATTCGAGGCCCGCTCACCACAAAACTCATGCAATGTTTTATGTGTTAAAACCACTTCAAATTTATTATCCTAGAGAGTCAAAAGGAAAAAAAAAACATTTGTTGAAAACAAACATGATTTGTACATTTTACTTACCACCTCATGCCCATCACATTGAGACAATGTACCGTACCCTGAATTATTTTCAAAATATCAATTGAAAACGAAATTTTCTTGTGATTAAAAATTCACAATGTCTATCCATAGTTTACATACCATATTGGGAAAATAATGAAAATATATAGTCCTTTGTTCACACAAAAGTAACCAAATTTTCTTGCTTTAAGACTCATTTTCAAACAAGGTAGCTTCACATTCCTCCTACTTTCATTATATGTTGATAATACTTGCCTAATCTTGTATCCTGGTGTTCTTCCATGTTGATATACATGACCACTCTGAATCAACACAAGAAAAATTATGGACATTTTTTTTGCATTTACTCAGTCACAAATATTATATATGTTTACCATTACAATTTGTATGTTATACCTGCAACATACTATGCTTTCATATACACTAGTCATACCTTGACTTATGATGTAGGCAAATGGGAAATATCTTAGAATTTTCCTCTTTATAAGAATATTACAACACCATTCATTTCTCTTTGGACACAAGTTCATGATGTTTTTGTAAATAACCTACATGGACACAAAAATGTTTTATTTCTTTTGTTATGTTAATTTTATCAACATGTTGTTCAAAAAATTTCTTCTTTTTACATGTATAAATAGTGCCCTCCATTTTTCATATTTTCCCTTGTGTGTGTTTTTAAAACACTCTAGTGTTTATGTGAAACATGATTTTAAGCATTCTTTTATTTTTCTTATTCTCCTACTCGTATTGCATTGGGAATTTTTCATATGTTATCTATGCATTTACATTATCCCTAGAAGGCCACTTCGTCACTCTGTCATAAGTTTTGCCAGTTGTTGTCCTTTGATCAACTTGGTTGGTTTGATTTCTAAGTCATACTCAAGGATGATAGAAATTCATTTTCCTCGTTTTCCATCTGGTCCATTCTATGTCAAAATGTCCTTTACAATTGAATTAGGTACATATGAAATAATATGTGAATGAAAAATATATAGTCTAAAATATTTTATTTCTTTAACTAATGCAAAGGCATGTTTTTCCATAATATTGCATTTTAAAGATGCATCTCTTAAAGCATTACTAAAAAAGGCAATAGGTTGTTCAAATCGTTCTTCATTTTTCTGCAACAAAACAACTGCAATAGTATGTTCAGAAGCAAAATAAAAGGTAATAAAATCTTTGGTAAAATCTGAACTAATAAACACTAGTGATTATTTTAATGTTTGCTTAACTAAATCAAAGGATTGTCTAGCCTCAATAATCCATATAATTTCTGAATCTTTTTTAAGCATATTTGTTATATTTCTAAGAAGCTCTCCAAGATTAGGGATGAATCTCCTTAGGAAATTCATTTTACCAATAAAAGACTGAAGCTCTTTAATGTTTCTAGGGTGAATGATTTTTAATATTGCTTCAATCCTACTAGGATCAATCCTAATTCCATCCTTTGAAATAATATGACAAAGAATATTACCTTCCTCAAGGCCAAACAATGCTTTCTTGGGATATAATGAGATACCAAACCTTCTACACTTTTCAAACACTCTTCGTAGATGTCTCAAATGTTTGTCATCACACTTTGAATATATAGTAATGTTAACAAGATAAATAAAAATAAAATGGCAATTATCATCAGCAAAGGAAATATCCATTTCTCTTTTAAATGTAGCCCCAACATTCATTAACCCAAAGGGAATCTTCACATACATGAAGGTCCCCCATGGAGTAGTGAAAGATGTTTTATCCCGATCATCAGGATATACTAGGACCTGGTTATAACCTAAGAAACCATCTAAAAAGGATATACGAATAGACCCTACTACCTTCTATAATATATGATCCATTTTGGGCAAAGGGTAGTTGTCTTTTAGGGATACCTTATTAAGATTTCTAAAATCAATACGTAACCGGATTTATCCAGTTTTTTTCCTAGTAGGTACTATATTAGACACCCATTTAGAGTATATGAGAGGGACAATGATTTTAGCATCGTACATCTTTTTGACCTCTTTCTCAATCAAAGGCATTAGAACATGATTTATTCTACGGAGCTTTTCTTTGAATGGTTTTTTATCTTCCTTGACTGGGATTTTGTGTTCTATGATACTAGTATCATATGCTTTAAGATCCTTATAGCTCCAAGAAAAGATATCAAAAAACTCTTTGAATAAAGCTATGTATTCTTGTTTTCTGACAGTAGGTAGTGATTTTGAGAGTTTTATCATTTTAGGATTCTATTCACTACCTATATTACATTCTTCTACATCTGCCCCTGTAGGATCTATTTTTAGCTTTTTTGCTACATCATTCAAATAAAAAAGTTCTTCTAATTGGACTAGACCTCTGGGAAAAATATTATCTTTAAGCTTAAGTACTTCAAATTATTCTTTTTCTGGATCAATTTCATGCAATTATAATTTATGTACAACTTTATCTACAAATATATTTACATCTAATTCATCAAAATGTTCTTCTACATTATTATGCATAACTATCTGATTTTCTACTTGACCATCTAAATCAATGTTATTTTCCTCATACTCATCTTTGGATTCCAGAAATTTTTCTATTTGCTTATCATTTAAAAATACCTACCAATACCTCATGTTGTCTGGTACATCTGGACGATGTTTAACTTCCACTGTATATTGTCTATTGGGATGAGGCATTTTTCATGCGCTGGTTGAAAAATCCAGACCATTAGCAAGGACATTTTGATTTCTAGGTATAACAACAAGATCATATTCTACAAAAGTGTGTAATAAATCAAGCACAACATTTCTGTATGCCCTCAATCTGCGATTTTTTGCAGGATACTCTCCTTTAATCTGTTTTATAATCAATTCAGAATCCCCATGAATAGAAATTCTTTTAGCACCTAATTTCTTCAATAATTGCAAGCCTAAAAGAAGTGCGTCATATTCTAATATGTTATTGGTACATTGAAAATTTAGTTTGTATGAATGACCTTCAGGATGATTATTTCATGAATTTGAAACCCACACACCTGCTCCTAACCCTGCTCTACTATAAGAACCATAAAAAATCATGTTCCAAAAGGGTTCAGTTTCAGTGTTTTGTTGTACAAGTTATGTTTGATTTTCATGTGTTTCACAGATGTCATTTTTAGCATTAGTAACCTGAGCATAAATATCTCCAGCATTATCAGAATGAAGGAGTCTAAATCAAAATGAACAGAGTAAAGGGGGTAGTTATGTGGTTTCTCCTAGCTACTCACCATGTATTTCATTAAGGTTTCCCTATACAATCTTTTGTTTTGACCAAACACTGGGATGGTTGCATAAGTCATATCCATTTGTAGGATACCTTGTAGTTTTTCTCCCCAAGAGCATGATAATAGCATGTCGTACTTTGGGGGAATATCAACCACTACTATGTCCATTACTAGACTCTTAGCTGGGATTTGGGCCAAAGTGACACATATATCCTTAATGAGACCTTAACATCTTACTTTGCTTGAACCAAATGAATACAAGTCTTTGTAAGGCCTAGTAATGTCAATACCAAGTTTCTCCATAACATCGTTTGGCATTAGATTGTGTGAGGCACTTGAATCCAATGTAGCATTGTGGAGAATCTTATCATGCACATTGAGATTGACATAAAATGGAGGGACTCCTCCTTCTTGTGGCTTACCATCTACCTCTGGACCAAATAATAATTCAGGTTTATCGTCATTCAAATTTACAGTATCATTATTTTCTCCTATGTTCAAAGCTTTCATAACTTGAGTTCTGTACAAGTCTTTATTCATTAACTCAGTCAAAGGGATAGGAATTTTCAGCTTTGCTAGTTCATTTTCAATATTGAATGATGTTTGAAATTTATTTAAGTTCAGAAAGTTAGATGTAATAGAAATATATTTTTACACATGTTCCTTTTGGTGACTGGTGGTGGGAATGTCTATTTGAGTTGTTTTAGAGGTAATCTCAGCAATATTTTTGGCATGAATGTCAATTGTCTTTTTGCTAGAACTATCAACATTTTTCTTAGCAACATTTTTTGGAGTTTTCTTGGAAGTGGTGTCAAAATTTTTATTGACATGGTTTTCACTAGTATTTTTGTTGGGAGTATCTAATGTTTTCTTACTCCTAATATTGTACTGTCTATGGACTTCCATGATAGCATTTTTAAATCCCTGTTTATAGTTATCGGATTCCTCAGAATCAAGTTCAATTTGGGATAATTGAAACAACTCTTGTTCTTCCTGAGTAAGAAACACAGTTTCATCATCATTGATACCCATTAGATTATTTGATTGTCATCTACTTCTTCTACTACTTCTCCATCTTCATCAACATAGTTCTCCTGAAAAGGAGGTCTAATTTTTTGATTAGGACCCCTCTTCTCTCTTTGTTTGATTTAGGGAGGATTTCTCCTAGGATTTTGATTTCGATTTTGAGGTGCATGTTGATTTTCCCTAGGTGCTACCCTCTCATTCAAATTAATCCTCTCCATCATTCTTTCTACTGTTCTAACTAAGGAATCAATTTTAACATAGAAAGAAGAAGTAGAGGGTTCCTCTTTTATGGTTACTCTTCTCTCATTCCTAAGTCTAGCTCTCTTGTTTAACATATTTTCTTCTACACTTACTACATCCCTTTTCATTTCTTCTAACGTGGATGAATTTCTTTCCCTAAGCTGTTAAGCCATGTCTACCTCAAAACCTTCTGGCAATCTGATTAGTGCTAAGCCTTGTGGTGGTTTGATATTAGCAGGAATTTCATTATATACATTGTTGAATCTAGTGCAATAGTCTTATACACTTTCCGCTAGTCCTCTCCTGATGCCTTCATATTCAGATAAAATCTGAAGAGGGTTTTTCTTGATCTCCCACCTAGTAAGGAATGTTTGATGAAATTAAGGTAAATCATGAATACTAGTAGCAGGTAATGCTTTAAACCATTTACTCACTTGTCTTGTGTGACTTTGTGAAAACAAACTAAGTTTTACACTCTCCTCATCTACCTTACCGCCGTTCATCCTATCTACATGCTATTGGGCAGTGATAGGTCTAGTTCCATCAAATTGAGGGATTCTTGTTTGATAACCTTGTGGCATGTTTTCCAAATGAGCTTGAAGGACAAGGGGAGCATATCCAGCTGCCATTATGGGGATATGAGGATGAAAAATATGATGTGGTTTCTGGGTGAAAGGTGGAGGCTGAATGGAAGGTAAAGGCTGAGATGAAACTTGCGGTTTTTGCGGAGATGAAGGTTGGAATGTAGTTGAGGATTGGGGAGAAGAAGGATTTTGAGTTGCTTGTTGGGATAGTACTAGAGTGGTTTTGGAAACTAGAGAAGGATTAGAGCTTACTGATTTATGGGAAAGCACCAGAGTAGATGTAGAAACTATAGAAAGGGTAGGACTTGCTGATCTAGGATGCACAGATTGTGATGAGGTGAGTGATTCAACATAAGTATTCAAAGTAGAAAGTTCTATAGATTGTTGGACATAAGTTTCATGAAAATAAAGGTCTAAACCTGACACTAAAACCTGCAATTTGTCAAAGTTTTGAAGGATTTGAAGGTCTATATCAGTAGGGGAATATTGGGCTTTAGATGAATTTCTTCTTAATGTAGCTTGATCTACTACTATTTGGCCTGCCCAATTGGCTGATTTTGTTATAAATAGGCTTTGTTCAAAGGGTAAATCAAAATCAATGTATTGCATGGTTACAAAGTCTTCTGGGAGTGAATCTTCTCTATGAGGAGGACTAGAACTTCCTTGAGTTTCAGCCAAGCTCTTTCTTTTCAGTATTTTCTCAGGGTCATCTACAATTTTTGTAGGCTTTGGATCACAATAAGATCTAGTATAGGATCTTTTAGGAGCCAGAGTTATGATCTAACTACACACACACACTTTTATTTTACACTATTGGAAAGAAAACCAATCTTAAACTATTCTTATCATACAATATTTTAACCAGGGTTATAAGTTCGAAAGAAAATTAAAATTTTTTCAATTCTTCCCCAGATTAGTCGCCACTATGTTATCATTCCTTAATTTCTAATATTGGGAGAATAAATCATAGAAGACAGCATCAAAACCAATTTGGAAGCTAGGATCTATCCCTACCCGCTTCAGAGAGGGATCTCTCCTTAATATTTAACTTTGTTTTGAAAAGTATTAGGCTAGTTATTATTGTACTTGGTGATTGTTTGATTTTGATTGATTTGGTTGATTAAATATTTATTTTCCCTTTGGAAATGGAGTCAAAACATTAAACTGGATTTTGCATCAATTTTTAAAAGAGTTGTAACAGGGAAAGCTAGGTTGCATTTACTGGATTCTCCTAAATTTTAAATGAATAATGGATAGGGCAGTAAAATGAATATCAGTTGAGACTGAAAAGCATTTAAGTATTTTTCAATTTGACTTCAAGTAGAAAACTTTTGAATTGTAAAATCATCCAGAACAAGGTGTTTTAAATAACATGTCCTATTCATCGCACTTTCTGTTTTACAATTAAGAATTCTGATAAATAGAGTAAGGAAGTAATAGTGGAAAACACATAAATAGTAGAAACACTTCACCAGGAATTACACCACATGAATCCTGAAATAAGTCTTTGTATTATTGATGCTACAAGAAAAAATTGAAATTTACAATTGAGCATTAGGAAAAATATGTTCAGAAATCAACCCCTAATACTTCAAAAACTGAAGTATTTATACTAAAATATTAAGAAATTGATTACAATAAATGTTGTATCAACAAAGAGTGTATTATTAGCCTAAATCTGACAATAAGCTCTAACATTTACAAAAAGTAGGCTTGATGTGGGTGATCTGGAATTTTGGCACTAATTTCAAGGAATCAGTTGATGAGTAAGCCTATTGGTAGGTTGCGCTAGCTGTAACATTATCTGATGTGTTGTCCTCTGAGCTGGATGTAAATGACTATCCTTTGTTACCTTTTACTCCTAAAACTCAGTTAACTTATCCCATCATTCTTCATCTGGGATAGTTAACTTTATGACCCTACTGTAGATTTCATCCACCTCAATATACTTAGAAAAAGTTGGTTTTACCACAAAAAAACGTGGTTTATCTCATGCTGGATGAAAAGGTCATAAGCCAACGCCTCCAAAAATGCTTTCCTTGTCATAGTGCCCCTGATATTTGAAAATTTATTAGTATTCTTGGAATTTTCATCCAATTTATTCACATAATCCTCTCTGGTAATCATTTTTTCATTTATTACAAATAGGGAAGGAAGACCTTTTTGATTTAAAGGTTTTATCCTACTGAAAAATGTGTTTATAGCTATCTCTAAACTGTGACATTTTTCCTCTAGCTGTACAATAAGGTTTCTCTTTGTAAGAACCTTCTTTACCTCCAAAATTGTCTATGTTATGTCCTCAACTCCTAACTCATCCAACTCATACCTGTTCTTGGAATTTAAGAATTTGATAATATTGTTAGCAATAGTTGGCATGTCTCCAAGCTCCTCTTTGATGTTATGAATGGAATCATTAGCCTTTTCTATCAAGTATTTTTGCTCAAATATAATCTGTATATAGGAAGATATTTCATTGATGGATTCAATGATATCTATCCAAATTATTTCTTTGACTTGGCCCAAGGTATTTCCAATAGATGACTCCCTCTTAGAATTTTGCAACCTTTCTATTAACTTATGTACTCTCTGAGCTTCAGCTGCATGTGAGCTATCAATCCTCGACTTCTAATTCTCTAATAATTTCACTTGGTCTTGAAGTTTATTTATCTCTTCCATCTGAATTGACAGATTCCACATTGCTTTTATTAGCTGCTTAGCTCCATCTGTTGTACTCGTTATAGAAGGTGTGGTCGTGTGAATAGTTGTAAGGGGTACAACCTCTAAAGAGACTAATGATAGTTTGACAGCCTGCTATTTTTCCTTTATCATATTTTCCATCGTTGCTTCCATCTACCTAAGATGAGCAGTCTGCTTCATGATGAGCTCATCATGTATGATTTTTGGGACTCTGTCTCTTCAATGTCTTTGGTCAAAGGGTCCTTTATACCTGGCATTTTTAGCTACTTCCTCAATGCTGCTACGTCAACATTTTTCTTTCTAAAATCCTCTTCTGCAGCTCTGATATTTTATGGATCATATCCAATTCTGATCACTAAGTATTCGAAATACTTAATCCTTGAATCCTTGGCCAAGGAAGAGATTTTCTCCATTCTGAGCTGTGACTGGATATTAGCTAAATAAACCTGTAATTTGGACAAACTCATAGCAGTGTTAGTGAGTGTGGATGAAATCATTTCACTTATCCGCTTATGCATATCTGTTTGATCAATGGGATGTATGTCGTTAATATCAAATTCAAATGCAGTATTTTTATAATCAGCTGTTGTCTTGGGCTGAGGAATCTATGCTTGGAGAAAGGCCATCTACATTTTTCCTTTCTCAGAGTCAAAGGCTGACAACAGTATACTATGAGAGCTGGAAGTCTACTTCTAGAACTGATTATATATACTATTCTTCAAAACTTCATTCTTCAATTTAATCTCCCTGAATGTATCAAATATGGTCTTCTCTTCCTCCCCTGTAACAATTGTACTTGTTTGAATTGCTTGCTGCTAATCCTGTAAAGTTGTAGAGGTTGTAGGAGAAAGTGTAGTCTGACCAGCTACTTGTGAGGAAGTAGGTGTATCTTTGGTGATGATGATGACTTCCTGCTCTGAATCCTTGTTTGGGTTCACCTTGGGATTGAGTTCAGTCCTCTTTCTGTACATGATTGTGAATTATTTTATGGAAGTGTCAGTCACTGAAGGTGACTCTTCTTCTCTAATTATTTTTCTTGCTTTCTCCTGTGGAACAGGAGCCTGTGATGTTGAAGTTGAAACCAATTTTTCTTCTGCCTCTTGTAGAGTTTTCTCAGCCCATTCAAGTTGGTTCATGTACCTCTCAATCTCTAGTCTATGTGTATGATTGTAAGGTGTATATTTTTTCTCTACCCTTAACTTGGAGATGGTACCTAATGTATCATATGACCATGTAAAACTGAGGCTAAATTTCATCTCTTTCAGCAATTTGTCCACTTCCTCCCCTACTGATCTGCTCTTACAAATGAAGGGTCATATTTGTGTTTTTATTATGAACTGATATTTCTTCTTGGAAGATACAAAATGGACCTCATTGGCATTGAGCATTTTCCTGATGTATTCTAGGGAAAAAATCCTCATTGGGAGAAATTTTGGGAGCTTATATGGGGCAATATCACATCCATAAATCTTTAGCTCTGTGTAATTCTGGTAAAGATACAAGTCTCATATTTTATTTTGGTGTGATATGTGCAATATTTTTCTGATTTTGTCACTGATTCTTGGCTCTGAGTTGCTGCTTAGAAGATTTGGTGCTCGATGTACAAACAGATCTATGAACTATTTGTATGAGTACTCTTTCTAATCCTTCATTACCATTTTCATCCAGAATATGATAGATTGTTGATTTCCATCATCATCCAACTTCTACAACGCAAACTTCAACCTATCTTCATGAAAATATAAAAACAAATATACTAAAACAGAGGCATATTTAAATACCTCCTCAATTTGGAATTTAACAAATTGTTCATGGATGGAATCTGCAAGGAATTGGATGAAGTTGAATAAGATAGAAGGCTTGGAATCTATGGAGAAAATGGGAAGGAATCCTATAATGGCCTCATCTACCCACTGATCTGAGTAATAACCAAGGAGGTAGGAGATAAGTGTAATGATATGCTTAGTTCTCTTAGCGAAAATGGAGGATGGATAGGGAGGGTTCTTCTTGGATAGATGGGCATCTTCAGCCATAAAAATATCAAGGTTTTTATCCCTTTTTGTAAAGTCTAGCTTCTGATATATTTTCAGTGAGTGCTTCTTTAGAAAAGGAGGTGGCATTCTCTATGATAGGGGCCTGCATAATTTGGTCTATGGCTTGGGCAATTATGGTGATTAAAATCTCTCCTGTATGTGCAATAATAGCTCTTTGACTGGGTACATAATAAGTTTGACACTTCCTGATAAATTCAAGGGTAGTGTCGGTGTGGGGAAAAATGTAATGGGGAAAATTGGCCTCCTATAGTCCAATATCATTAGACTTGTCAATGAATTTGTCTTCAATCCAACAGTACATTTCAAATAATTCAAGCTCACACAGGGTTTCATGGATTTTGTAATCCCTGTCCACCAAAGGCTTATGATCCAGGTTAAATGACGGATGGATCAGAGGATTTACAGGTTCTTCCTATCCCTTCTTCTTTGGAGGCATGGCTGGATTAGGTTTGATGGTGAATGAGGTTTTCTGATGGACGAATGGGGGCCAGGATTGTGTAAGAGCTCTGAGATTAGTAAGAAATTATGACAGTTGCAGAGAGTAATTCTATAGTAATCAGATTGGCTTTTCTGGCACTCTGTCAACCTGTAGAAAAAATGTACAAAGTAGTGAAAATGGTAAGGTAAAGGATTAAAGGCTAATCAGGGATGGATTTATATACAATTCAGTCGATTTCCCGTTGATGGTGGTGCGGATCCATTGGATTAATGATTAGAGATGAATTAAATTCATCAAAGGTTGTATAATCGGGGGAATAAATTTAATTGGCAATGATATAGAATAGGTGGTGTGACATGACTGACATTCAATGGGTGGATTTATGGTTTTTACATAGCGGGGAAACTGATTTTTAGAGGGGCACCGAAGTGGTAACCAGTTTCAGAAAGGGGGTGTGAAATGAAGAGAAGGTGCCACATTAGCGTGGGTCTGAAACACAAAACCACTTATTTCGAGTCCCCCCCCCCCCGACGGTAAAGTTCAGATGCAAGGGGGGGGCGAAAAATGATATGATCCGTTAGATGGATGTGCGGGGGATCGGATGATGGGATAGATGAAGGAGTGTTAATCATGGAACGGTATAATTGGATGAGACGGTTTTTCAGGTAGCGGGGGGTTTGATGAAGGTGGAAACTTAGGATAAGGGGATAATGTGCCAATTTTGTTTTCATATGTCGAATCTTATATTCTTAGGATAAAAAATTTATTTCCTTTTCTTTCTCCTGCGCATGAAATAACTTTGGAATTTTCAAACTTAGGATAAATATTTTTCATGCTTTTCAAAGCCGTAATGCAATTTATACCTACCCTTTCATTTTCAATTCTTTTTCTAAGCTAACATTTTCTCCTCTTATCTCTTTAGGGTGCATTTGAGCTAGAAAACCCACATAACCTTGTTTATAACAATCTAACCTACTCTATTACTTATTTCTCCTATTGATTCAGATTAAAATATTGAATCAATCTCATTTTCTACCTAACTACTGATTTGTCAAGATCAAATAGTTTGACAAATCTTTATTCACTAACCTATTTAACATGAAATTCACAATTGTTCCATCATGATTAAGCTTTTTGATTGGAACAAAATCTAGTAATTGTGTCATTTTAAGACAAGCTACACACAATCTTATCGAATTTTTAACATAAAAGAAACAAATTTAACAGTAGTGGCATTTAAATTTGCAACACTCCCAATATTATTTCTATTTTTCTTTTTTGGGGTTTAATTCTCTTTTTATTCTTTTTTCAAATTTTCTTCTTTTTAAATTTTTTCTTTATATTCATTTTATCTTTTACATACCCTCCTTTGATTTTCTTTTTATATATATTTTTTCTTTTTTGGAAATCATTTTCAAATTGAAAATAATTTACAATATACAATTACAAATAATGACATACTCAATCAACTTGAGATCCTATAAAATATAGGACCCCAACACATTCTTCAATCCAAAGGGAATTTTGGCATACATGAAGGAACCCCATGGTGTTGTAAAGGCTGTATTTTCCTGATCATGTGGGTGGACTAAAGTATGATTATACCCAGAGTATCCGTCCAACAATGAAAGTCTGGAAGATACAACTACCCTTTGCAGAATATGGTCCATCTTTAGTAGTGTGTAATTGTATTTCAACGATACTTTATTCATATGTCTGAAATCTATACACAAACATATATCTCATGTATTCTTACTTATTGGCACCAAATTAGACATCAAATTTGAAAAGTGAAGTGGAACTATAATACCCATAGTAAATAACATGTTTACCTCTATTTGAATGGAGGGCAACAACTTGGGATTCATTCTCCTTAACCTTTGGCGAAAAGGATTATGATCTGGCTTTAATGGAATTGTATGTTAGATTATACTCTTATCGCACACTTTCATATCATAATATTCCCAAGAAAATACATCAGTGAACTGAGACATGATGGTTGTGTATTTACTTTTCATTTTTGAGCTCAAGGATTTTGAAATCTTGACCATCTTTGGCTTTTGAGGAGTGCTAATATTGAGGTTTTCCACTCCCACTTCTATTGGTAGCATGGTCGTTTTGTCTGCAACATCGTCTTAATAAAAAATCTCCTCCAAAGGCATTAGACCTCTTGGAATGGAGTTGTCTTTCAACTTAAGTACTTTCATTTCTGCTGCATGAAATTCTTGGTCACCTTCATAGCACTGGTTATCAATTTTTGAATTCACAAATTTCTCTTATGTTTGTAAGAAGTTGCTGATATGTTTATTATCTTGAAAGACATGCCAATACTGAACATTATCCAAAAGATTAGGGTGGTGTTTCACATTTATCTCATACTTCTTATTAGGATACAATGGAATTTTAAACATGCTAGCTGAAGTGGCAAGAGAATCAGCAACAACATTGTTGTCCCTTCAATCAATGACAAAGTATACTCGATGAAGGTCTTGAGGATATCTAACACTGCATTTCGGTAATCTCACATCCTAGGATGTTGACCTAGTATTCCCCTTTGAATGTTTTGTTACCAGCTTGGATTCACCATACACAAAAAATTTCTTGCCACCTAAATTCTTGAGAATTTTCAAGCCAGCTATTAAAGAGTCATAGTCAAATGCAAACTTATAAGAGGACATTTGAACATTAGGAGGCATGTTAAGTGATTGATTTATAAGGTTGTGAATCCACAGTCCAATGCCAACCCCTTCCTTTCCCAAGGCTCCATCGAATTCCATGGTCCACAAACCACTTTCTTCATCAGGAAGCTGCAAATCGGATGATTGAACTTTACTTGCTACTTGAGAGAGTTATGCTATTCCAAAAATTTATGTACCTTTCACTGTTTCACTTTTTGGGCTAATGCACTTGGTTCCAAACCACTTGGCATCTGTTAGCACAAGGATTCACTCCTTGACTGCATAAGGAGTAAGCCTTACACATAATAGTTCATTTCAAATTTTAAAGGGGTTGTTTGAGTGGTGGAATGGTTTCTCAAATATTTTGAAATGATTTTATGTTCTTTAATACTTTCATGCATTTGGCAAGTTGTGGAAAGTATAAATTGTTTGTGTAAAAGGTAGTATAGGGAGCAGAGTGTACAAATGGAAGAAGATGAATAGCTGGTACCTATTCCAGGAAATATTCCTATCCTAAATCAGTCACACAACTATGATGATGGATTTTTACACAAAATATGTTTATGCAAAGTAAACAACATTCATAAAATAGATTACATGTATAAATTATTCCACAAATACTTTATGAAATCTTCACTGACATGGTCTATAACACACATATAATTTGCAAAAAAATGAAAGCAGATAATTTACTGTGAAATCCTTTAACAACTTATCACTCACACCTTAATAGTTACTACAGTTCATATTTTAGAAGATATTAACAAATAAAAGAGGCACACCACACATTAGATGTTCTTTGAGTCAGAAAATCCTCCAACATGAAGAACAAAGGTGTTTTTTTATATTCAGTCTTTAGGTAGACCAATATCTAACCTGGAAATGGTATTCACAAGTGGTATATTTAGCAAGAGAGGCACCAACTCCATCTCTTCTAAAAATAAGGAAACATTAATTCTCACATTCCATATGTGTCAAAAGACATTATAACCTTATCCCATCGAAATATAATAGAAAATATAGATGGAGAAGAAAGAAGAGAAGAAATATGGGTTGAAATGCTGAGTGTGTTGTGATGTTGCCCCTTTTTATGTTGATTTATCTCCTTATGTTTTGGGTCTTTAATAACCATGTAGATTAATTTAATAAGACCTCCAAAAACCTCATAACCAACTCTCACCATCGCTTGTATTATCCATTTGGTTATGTGTTCTTATCCATCCTTAACTGGCTCGAAAAAATTTGCTGACAAGTATCAAAATTCAGTTAAAACAGGAGCTACCGGAAATTCCAGTAAAAACCTGTAACTACACAAAATATGGAATGCTACTAGAAATTTAGGTAGCACCTTGTTTATTTTTCAAAAATACACAGAAAATGCTAAAAATTATGTGCAGACTTATATTCCTTAACACCTAAGCTTCTATTCAAAATTGTAACTGATAAGCAAAAATGTACTGGTAACAAAAAACCTTTTTTACCTTCCCTCTATGTGTGTTGTAGCTTCAACAAGCTTATCCAAGTCTATTTTGCTATCAACAACTGATCTGGATCTCGTTGGTCTTGTGGCTGCTTCCTTGACAGTGGCTTTGTCCTCCTTAGAACCCTTTTGTGTTTTTTTTCTCTTTGAGGGCTCTAAGTGCTGCTCTAAAGTGGTTTTGTCTTTGTTTTTCTTCTCTTTGACGGCTCTGAGTGCTGCTCTAAAGAGGTCTTGTCTTTCTTTTTCTTCATGAATTTCTTTGTTTTTTAACCTTCAGATTTACCTTCAATATCAATAGCCTCTGTCATTAGGATTGGATTATGTAGAGCCTTGGACTTAAGCCTAAACTTGTTGTTGTCCCTAGTATTCCTCTTTCTGGTACTAGCAATAGGTTTTTCTTATTCCTTATTCTTCTTACTGCTAATGTCATATCCAACATCCTTAAGGAGATATTTATCTGATGGTGTAGGCTAATACTCTTTTTGCAACTTTTGTTGAATATGTGCTTCCGTAATTTCCAGTAGCACCTGCGATTTTGATTTATCTGCAGTTGCAGACCTTCATCTTATGTCTCTAGTGTAGACATTAGGAAATGGAGGAATAGGGGGCACTATTTTCATAGATTTGGGTTTACCTGCTGAGGAACTGTCTCCTTTTTCCAACCTTATTTCATCCTTGACTACATAAACCTTCTCTTTTTTTCCCTTGGCCTTCTTATGAATGTTTTCTTTTCTAGCCTTTCTCTTTGTTCTTCTTTTGCAGGTTGTGGGTTAGGTTGTGAAACTGGAGGTGTAGGTGCAGGTTGGCCTGCCCCCTAGAATAAAAAGTGGTCCCAAGTTTGGTTTCTCTTCCCCAGCTCTTCTTAAACTAGAACTTTAATTAAAGCTTGATGGTACAAGCTATACTTTGAGACATCAGTGTGAGTCTGAACCCTTACTGACATCTTTGGTAGACTCCTCTCACAAGTGAGGTATATTTTGATAAGCTTGATAGATTATGCCCAGTCATTCTTAAGATAGCTGCTTGGAATTCCTTTTTCCCAATTTGGATCTCTATGTGCATATTTAAGGAAGCTATTGAGATCTCCTCCTATAATGACCTGCCATTTGAACCACCTTTCTCCTTCTTGGGAAGGTTAACGGCCTCAACAATGGAGTCTTTAGAAACCTACAAGGTGAGGCCATAAATTGTAGCTACATGTCCATTAAAAGAGTTAGCAAACCATTGATCTACTCCTAAGTGAGAGCTCCCTAACTTGGTACATAGAGAATACCACCCTAGCTAAATAAACAAGCTTCTGACCCTCGAATTGGCATCAACTAGATCTGTACCATGTGGCTCTATTCGATTTATTTTTCCACCTGTTTTAGTCATCTTCAGAAAATAAATGACTCTATCTCTTGCAACTGATAGGTGGCAGAGTTGAAGGAGCTTTACCTTACAAGTGTTTCATGTATTCACCTTTGGACTCATGTCTAAAATCTAGACTCCTTCTCAATTTATGACTCTCAGCAATTCGAATTCCAATTACTAAAACTTTGAATGATAGATTTCCTTATTTTTTGGTGGTTTTAAAACCAAACTTTGGTTCAGCATCCCATTCAAATAAACCTTCATCATTAAAACTATTCCTAACAGTGATTTTCACCATGTGGTAATTCATCATCACCTTCAGTTGAATGTGTATTTTCGTATGGCATGCTCCATATGTCTTGAGACAGGAGGATTTGTGACTAACAGTCACCTCCACTGTATTTGTTGTTAATTGGCTGAAATTTATGGCATCACTGATGTGCAACTAGCCAAATAGTTATGGCGTTGAGTGTAATAACCATGATCTTATCCGTTCATAAAAGCGCTGTTACATAGTAATTTGTCACCGTCCCTACCATTCCCCGTCCCGCACAATGGAGGACCCGTTCTGTGACCTGTGAACATTGTCATGCCTTGAAAACATCATCAATGCATTCCTCTGAGCATGAGCTTTATTTACCCTTGAGACATCTCCTTGCAAAAGTCATGAAAAACACCCCTTTTGGCATTGGCGCGGGTAGGCAGTTTAGTGCTCGCGCCAATGGGGAAAATCCTGCAAAGAGGTCGCGCCAACTGGCGCTCTGTCATAGAGCCGTAGTCGCGCCACCCAATTTAGGGACTGTTTTTTAAATAAGGATGGAAGAAGTTGAGTTCCAACAAACTCACAAACCATTGCCTATCTTGAGTTGGGAGGTTTGGCTGCGGGAGTTCTATGGAAGGGAAGTAGTTTTGCCACCTCCCATGGAACCTTCCTTGTTGATAGGGCCAATCCCATAATAATAGGGATCCCAACTCCTCCTTCCCCATCTATAAAAAACTGCTCAAATCCATAGCAAGCTAGTCTTGAAGTGCCTAAGCTCTGAATCTCCATAGTCCCAAGAGCCTTTGTGTTTTAAAGAATCCTCCCTTTCCCTTAAGGCTGCCTCAAGTAAGGAGACTATTGTCACGAGACTCTGGAGAGGTTTTCCCTTTCCTTGGTAAGCTTTGCGAGACGTGGACGTCTGGAAACCCGTCCGAAGGAGACCGCGACGTCAGAACTTGGTTGTAATCTCTCTTCGCTGGTTATTTAATAGATGATTATGATTATGGTTCCACTCCGGTTTCCATCATGTTAATGTGAGTAACGTCCTTTCTGACTGATGTTTAGTTACGTATGCTGGTTTCTATGCTTGTATCTGTTCGTTTCTTCCATGTGCAGGTGTCCATCCGCGGAGATCGTGGAGGGATTGTGATTTGCCAAGGCTGAGGAACGGGGACGATTCTTCTTCAGATCCCAGCGTTGGAATCCAGGTAGGCTTCTATCTCCAGCCTTTTCATTCGTAATTAGGAACCTGTGTCATAACATTGTTTGATTGTTTCTAGACCCCTGCTGGGCTAGTAGGGATCGCCTCTGTCCGCAGAGGGGATTTACCTCCTCAACAAGCGCGTACTTACACATACATATAACTGACTTGGGGTTGATAGGTAGGACAGGGTAACGATTAAGTTCATAATTATGGGTGACACATGGGTTCAACGTATATTGCAACTTGATTTAAACTAACTGATTGCAATACGACACCTATCATGAGAAATGAAAATATATAAAAAATATTTGAGGCATATTCACACTACAACACGTGGATTAAATAAAGCAGAGGTGCTTTTCTTTTATTTAAAAAAAAACAGAGTATGATTTCAGAAATTTTAGTAGCATCAGAATAAAATAAAAAATACAGAAACAGGAATATAACAGACTATTCGAAAGGCTAAAACTAGTGCTTCCAAAATTTTCGGTAGCGAACAAAAAAAAAATTAAAATTTTGAATATTTTTCAAGTTTAATCCTAAAAATAAAAATATAAAATGGACTTCATGACTTAGCAAAGAATTGTGCTAACAACATCTTTGCTTGATTTTCTACATTTTCAATTTCTAAAACAGAATTTGAAAACTCAGAAATTTCTATCTTTTCTTCAATCAAACTTTTTGAAAATGAAGAACATTCATCATTGAGTAAGATAAAGGGATATAAACCCGTGTGAACAACATGTATGGGATGATTATTAGGCTTTTCTATGTTACTGATCATGTACTTCATTTTACTTTCCAGGTATAGTTTTCTGAGTTGCCCAAAGATGGGAATTGTAGCATATCAAAAGTCAAGCTGCAAGATACCTCTAAGCTTTGCTCCCCATGACCGGGAGAGAAACATTCCATATCTGGGAGGAATATCAGCCACAAAAAAATCCCTAGGAGGGATATCAGCCATAACAATACCCACAAGGACATTCTTGGTTTGGATTTGCTCTAAAGAAACCACTAGGTCCTTAATGAGGCCAAGACATTTCACCCTCCTTGAATCAAATGAATAAAGATCATGGTAAGGTCTTGTTATATCCAAGCCTAATATGTCCATAATGGCCTTGGGCATGAGGTTATGAGAGGCTTCAGAATCAAGAATGGCATTATGCAGGATAAAATCATGGATTTTTAGGCTAAGATAAAATGGAGGGACCTCACTATCTTCTGAATCATCATCAACAAAAAGACCAAATAGAAGTTTTGGGTGATCATCACTCACATTAACCACATCGGACATCTAATACACCCTAAGAAACGTATCTACTTGAAACTTATATTGGTTGTTCTTGACTATTTATGTTAGAGGAATGGAAACTTTCAACTTTGCGATTTCATTTTTAAGACTAAATAGAGAAAAAAAATTTCTACCTCTTTCAATGATGCATGTTTCTTCTCTTGTTGATCTTTGTGTGAAATATCCTTATTCTTTCCTCCATCTTGTACTTATTTATCCTTCTTCTTAATGTTGGTGGAAGTTTCATTGCCTTTAGCATGATTAGGAATAATAGGTCCTTTATCTTTACTTTGATTTGGAGTGGAGGTTTTTTTTATGATGAGCATCTATTTGAGCATTTTTTTTTTCTTGATTAGAGGTTATAGGAACATCCCTACTCCTCAAACCATACTACCTTTGTACTTGATTAGGAGCATTCTGATATCCCCTCTGATAATATTCTCTATGTATTGATAGCATGCTGTCATTTGACAGGAAATATTGTTGATCGTTCGGTGCATAAATTTCCATAGAAAATTGATCTTCTTCAGTGAGGAAAATAGGCTTCTGAATTTCCTCAAATAAATTATTCTTGCCAAAAAATTCTTCTTCATATTCTTCACCAGGACATTCAATGTAGTTCTACTGAAATGGAATGTGAATTTGCTGCTAACTTGGTGGATCCTAACCCATCGGTTCCCTTTCCTTGATCCTGCACTGAGGCTGTTGATTTTGACCCCTGAAATTGGGATTTCTAATGGAGGGTTCAACTTTTCAATCAGCGATGTACATTTTATCCATCATCTTCTCCATGGTTTTGATCAATGTGTCTAATTTTCCCACAGATGAAGTAGATGTTTCCTCTTTGATGGTGACCCTTTTCTCTGTTTTAATTTTTGACTTCTTGATGATTAAATTAGCTTTCATGCTCACTACATTTCTCTTCATTTCTTCAAGAGTTAATGGATTTATTTCCCTTAGATGATAATCCATGTCAGGATCGAAATCGTTTGGATAATGAAGTAAAGAAATGCCTAGAGGAGGCTTGATATTTTTAGGAATTAAATCATATATTTTATTGAATCTAGCTGTAAAGTCTTGGACAAACTCATTGGGATTCCTTTTCAAAGAATTATATTCAGCTAAGATTTGAAATGGATTATTCTTCTCCTCCCATTTTTTCATGAACAAGTCAAACAGTTGCTTTGAAGTAGCTATTGAACCAGTTCTAAGAGAGCGGGACCATTTATTAACCTCCGCTGAGAAACTTTGTGGAATGATGCGCATCTTGGCATCATCATTATCAATCTCTTCAAGATCTATGAAATCAACCACTTTGAAAATGTTTTGGTAAGAAATTGCCTCTGATGTTCCATAAAAAAGGGCAATCTTTGACCATAATTCTGAGGTAGTGCAGTGAGTTGTTGGGGTAAAATCAATGGAGCGAATCTCGCCATGATTGATGGAGGAGGTAGTAAAGGTGTTGATGGAGTGAAAACTTGCAGAGGTAATGATGGAATGAAAGGAAGAGATGATTATGTAGCTGTATGAGAAGGTGTAATGAGAGGTGGTGAAGAAAAATCCTGATAATGATATTGGAAATAAGCATTTTCTGAAGTTTTTTGAAATTTATTCACCAAGCCTTTAAGTTTGTAGAAATTAGACTAGACTTCATTATAAACTTCAGAATAAGAAGACTCAGAAAATGGTACAACGGTATCAAAATCAATAGGATCAAAGATATTTTTTGAAATAAAGGTTTTAGACTAAGACATGAACAAATATGTTTTGAATTGTGAATTATAGGACAAATTTTCTGAATCAAATCTCATATGCAAGGAATTTGATTTGACAAGTGGAGGAATAGCTCTTCCAACTTTCTGAGACTTGGTTTTCTGCTTTCTTAAAATAATTTCAGGGTCATTTACAATTGGTCAGGCATTTGGGTCTAGATTTTACCTAGTATGTCTTTTAGGAGCCAACTTAGATATAAATTTGGACTTTGGCTCAAATTTAAGAACTCAGCCTATTTGAAATGATAGAACTATCTCTCACAAGTATAACCTTCAATAAATCAAAGAAATTTTCCCAAGGAAGGTTTTTCAATCGCTCCCCGGAAATGACACCAATAATGTTATCACACCCCCCTCAACTTCCCACGGATGAGAGTGGGATTGATGGAAGGTAACCACAAACCAACCTTTAGGTTAGGTAGCTAGTCCTACCAAGACTAGAGAGGGCTCTCTCAATGTCACTTATCAGTCAAGTAAATGGCTAAATATTTAATGATCTTAGGCTAGGTATATAAGCTCAGTAAATAAGGTTTTTTGTTTGGTGTTTCTGTGTTGGATAGGAATGACAGTAAGGAGACTAGGTCTAGTATTTAAGGTCAACAAAGAATATGGATGAGTCTAGGTAGGTAGATTGAAAACATGTTTAGTTTCTCATTGTGTATAGGATGAAATGATGGAAAATATGAATGAGCACTCAGGTGAATTCATTCATTTAGAAGAACATAACATATAATGTAAATCCTGTTAAAACAAAGCATGAAAAGGCATGTTTTCTGTTTATAAACTAGCGATATAAACACATAGAAGCATGTATATGAAAGAGGAAACAATATCATTCAACATTATAAGATAAACATACAGAGAAAGAAGAAATTCTCCAAGGCATACCACATAATTCTCAACACAATTTATGCAACATTGTCTTTGATTTCATTCCAAAAGTATTGTACAATAGCTCCACTGTAAAAAGCAACTATCCAACCCAAGAAAAGACTAAAATGGGTCTAGTTATAGAAAATATAAACCATGAAACCTCTTAGGGTCTAAATCCCATCCAAAATTCATCATAAATACATGAGATGAGTCACTTCCTACAATTTAGGGAGGTTAGAAACTAGTCCCTCAAATTCAGTTAAATACTAGGATGTGTGTGTCCCCCACATTAAATTACATGTTTCCTCATGATAAGAGGCAAAAACCAACTCAATTAATCCAATTCCAACTCAGAGGACATAAAAACCTCAAAATTCTAACTTTTTTTGGCTTGACAAGTGTCCTGAGGAATCATATGCAAATGTGCAACACTTTTTGACATATGCATAACACATTTTTACAGATGTGTAACTCTCTTTTGTAGCTTATTCTGAGGGACTTTTAGGACTCCAAATCCAAATATGAAAAATATTTCAACTAGCCATGTGCATCTAGTTTCCAGAACATCTTTAATTTTGAAAAATTACCTATGGGAAGGCCTCCAAAATTTTATTCTCCAAAGGTTACTCCATATGCATAACAAACTGTCAAAAACATTTTCAAAAATACTAGCAAAAGCATAGAAAACTGATGATTTTTTGGCTTATTCTTCCAAACTAGAGCTTTTCATGGAGCAATAGTTCCTGAGCTATGATGTACTCATCAAAATTCATCCAAAAATGTAAGCCATTCATCATTTGAATGCCCTAGTAAAAAGCGTAACAACCTGCAACTACGCTTTTTACTAGGGTATTCAAGGTTGAATTTCCAGTTTAATGCAAAATCAATAAAATACAAAAATTGCTCAAAACTTCTCCAAAT
This sequence comes from Pinus albicaulis, assembly GCA_034641835.2. NCBI lineage: Eukaryota > Viridiplantae > Streptophyta > Pinopsida > Pinales > Pinaceae > Pinus > Pinus albicaulis. The sequence goes on from CM076580.1 coordinate 1,249,824,066, forward strand.
TTGTTTTGTAGCACCTGTGGATGATGTGCTAAATAACCAATGAAGCTTAAGCCAAAAAATCTAAACTATTCTTCTCCTTTAGCTTCATTTGAGCCTCTCTGAGCTTCTTTTTCACTTGTTTAAGCCTGATTTGGGAAATTTTGTTCCTGGTACAATAATGATTGGTCATATGCCTCTAAATATTTTTGTATCTTTTGGATATTTTCAAAAGCTTCTCCAAATGTTCATTCACCCTTCCTAACCATATTTATATGTCTTTATTGATCTCTATAGTTATTAGCTCATCAAAGGTCAATTGTTTAGGTGGATGAGTTGATTGCCTTTCTAGATCCAGTGCGCTCTTAAGGCCTCTTTTCTTTGGCCTCCTTGGTTGTGTTTCAATCTCCATGTCCTGCATTTTAGAAACATCTATTACTTGCTTCCCTTTACCTTCATATTTCTTTAGGTCCACCTGAGGTTTACTTTGTATAATCTTATTCACCTTCAATTTCCAATTTTCCTATTGTAAGAAAGTAATCTGAGAATTTTCAATGGATAAAATCTCCCTAAACTCGGTTATTTCCTCATTTTTCTCCCTAATTATCTCCTCAGCTGATTTTACTTCAACCTGCTCTGCCACCTCAACTTCTAAGGGCATTTTTTGATCATGTTGGTGCAATGGTGATTCAATCTGATGCATGAATGGATGCTCCTCTATTTCTCTTTGCTCAACTATAGTATCAATTGTAGGTACAATTTTTATGAATTTGGGAGAAAAGACATGTGTCTTTCTCTTCTCATAGGTGTGAGTGAACTCAACAACCATAGGAGCCTTTAAAATCTGAGTTTTCATGCCGGAAGAGCCAACCTCCATTGGGTATGCTGATACTAACCGTGATGGTGTTCTATGCATGACATGAGGACTAGTGGTGGATGTTGATGCTACTTTCTTTGGTTTCCCAGGTCATGTTGATGGTTGAGAGATGATGCAAAACAATGAGTTTAACTATACCATGGTGGAAAATAATTGGGTGATGATCTTTGTTTCTGCTTTGAACCTTCTTAGTCATTCTAACCAAACTTTTGTACAAGTAATGTGGTAAGTTAAGTGGTTTAGTAGAGGTGAAGTGCATCAATAATATGATATGGTACCTGTACAACCTTCAGAATCTCCCTTCACATGTGAAAAATTTCATAACTAACCTCATCAAAGGATCATATCTCTTAAGGAGGTGCCTGAAAGGGAAGATGTGCTCAGGGTTCTCTCTAGCATGAGGTTTGAGGAAAAAATTGTAATCTTCAAGGTCTATGTCCATGCCCTTAAACAACTTTTTTCCATGACTAGGTATACTTGTTGCTGAAGAAATTGCATCTACTGATAAGATGAACTCTACACCTGCAATGATGGCCTTTCCCATACTGAAACTAGTGGAAAATAAGCTTGTCAATTGGAGATGACAACCTTCTTCCATGATTTTCTCACAGAATCTCAAGCATCTAGTCCCCTCAAAGCATCCTCTGGCAAAAGGTGATGCATTAACTTCTTGCAAGGTGGAGGGCTCAAATCTAATGTGGCACCCTCATTTGTGGATTTTTTTTCCACTTTCCATAATATCTATCAAAATGATGAAACCCTAGGTATTTGGATGTAGTGGGTATGTTGACTGTGAATTTGGAAAAATAGTGGACAGGGATAAGGTAGGTTTGGAGGATGAAATGAAGAGTAGTGAAGCCAAGGAAATTTCCCAAAAAAAATTAGGAGGTAGGATTGTGTATTGGCTTCAAAATATATGTGAAATTTGGTGAAGTGGGTATGGTGGCGGTGACTAAATTAGGAAAACATAGGATTTTTTTATTTTTCCAATGGAAAAGTAATAAGAAATTAGGATTTGATAGAAATGATGCTTAGGGAGAGTGTGGGTGTCCTCTTATTGTTATAGAAGTTGCAAAAAATGATGGCAATGATCCTGGAGCTTGGATGAATGATTTGGGAACAAAATACAAAAAACACAACACATTGACAGTTGTGTAACAAGGGTTTCCAGATGAGTAACAAACTTTCCTAGATGCGTAACAACACAATGAAAAATGTGTAACAAAGGTGCCAGATGTGTAACAAAGGTGCCAGATGTGTAACAAGCCTCCAGATGAGCCATGGGTCGGGATGACAGTAGCAGGGAGGGTGCGGGAATGGAACAGTAAGCGGGAGCTAGATCAAGCTGGAGGAGATGTGTGGCAGTAGGGGAGTGGAGGGAGGTACATGGGAAGAAGAGTGGTAAAATGGTTTGGTTTGGTGGATTTCAGGGGGGGGAGGGGGGGTCGAGATGGTTTGTGGTATTGAGAGAGGGCGTGCAAAATGACGAGAGGCTGACATGTCGTCATGGGACCAGCAGGAGGAAACCACCTTTTCAAACCCCCCCACCCCCGTTAGTAAAGGTTGGATGAATAGGGGGTGTGAAAAGTGTTGTGGGTCATCAATTTGATGGAGCAATGGATCAGATGGTTGGGTGATGCATGAACATTAACCACTAGTGACAAGCTTATTTTGTCATTTTCAAATCTTTATTACATATGCAATGAAATTTGGATAGAATGCATCATAGCCCTAACTTTGGATAAAAAAATAAAGCTCGATATTTTAGGCTAAAGGTGCATATTTTCACAATTTTTTCTTGCTTAGGAAAAGACATAGGATGTAAAATTTACCACATTTTATCCCTTTGATCCCTTTGGAACAACTTGACAATGAAACCAGTTTTGAAATAAGACAAAGTGTATTAGTTATTCTCCTAACTATGCTTAATCCATTTAAAAGACTTATATGATGAAAATGAAGCCATTTTTGCCCTCTTTACTGACATTTTTGGACTTTTTAGTGGAAAAACAAGGACACCTAGATACAAACTTAGGTGGAGATGGAATGAATGACCTGTGAATCCAAATGAAAATGATTGACATGACCTCTGAGATGATGGTGGCCATGGATGGAATGAAGGGAGCAACATTTATGACCTAGACCATATGCAGTGACCAGAATTTATTTGAAAACTTGTTTGAAAAGGAGAAATTTTTGACCTAGGACTACTAGCAAATAATCTGAAAGAGAATGTTTGATCACTGGACATATTGACACTAACAACTAGAACGACAATAATCTCTCTTCCACCATAAGAACCTTGATCCACAAGTGAGTTTCTTTTAGAGATCTACCCTATAACCCATGCTCAAACACTTACTCGTCTTTAGAAAATGACTAATGGTTCATCATGAAAAACTCAATGATATAAACTTCAAACATGGATTACACAAAAAAATAAACGACTCTAGTTATTTCGTTATCCAATCGATGTTAGGAAACCAAAGAAATTTTGGTCTAGGTTCTGTATTCGACATGGGTTCCCAGTTCCCAATTTTAATTGCAGTCTACTCAATCAATGATATATCTCATCAGGGAGTTTACACTAGAAAATTTCATATAGATCACATGCAATCTCTACAAATGGGATCTTGTTCCTAACCCAATCTAGGTTCTTATGTCTCAAATGAGGATACTGTAGAATGAATGAATCAAGTTTCTCTTCCCACCATTCTTGAATTATACTCTTGAGAATCCTTGTCACCATTATCTAAAACTCAAATTGATCTTAAATTCATGACAATGGAACCATTTGTCAAAAAAATTATTTTTAGTGTTGACCTAGGGTTTGACCGTTGGGTGCCAATAAAGGAGTCCATTGTAGTCTAGCAAAACGTTGGCATTTTCATTCCTTACAAAGCAGAAAAGTATCACCTGAGGTGTGTTGAGACTATTAAGTGATGTGTTGGGTTTTTAGAAAGGAACAATATTCATTCTATTAATTAAATTATACACCAATCACACATGCATTGACATGTCTTCTAATAACACTTTCACAATAGCAAACGAGTAAAAAAGATGAGTTAAAAGAGAATTATTGTTGAGGTATAAAAGATATCTTTTTAACACCTATTTATCTCACATTAATTATCAATCCAGGAACAACTTTTTGTTTCAAGAGTGTACTCTATTTGAGACTGCAATTGAGCTAAGAGTAATGCTATGAAAGATGTACTATAGTGTTCTAAATACAAGATTAAATAGATGCTTGAAAAAGAAATCTAATTACAATAACATGAACTCAAATGCTCTTAAAATCTATCTATTCACTCAACAACCATCAATCGAGGATACAGTAGCAATAACTCATTCCTCTAGAAATTGATGCAATTGAAATCAAACTGAAACAAAACAATCAATCTGGGAACGTGGAAGCAATAACCAATATTCTCTATAGTCGATGGTCCTGCGTTAAAGCAATTAAGGAGAAATAGCAATTGAACTAAAGCTGCTATTGAAATTAAACTAAGAAAGCTCTTCGAAAGCAAACTCTTTGCAATCTATTAACTAATGAATTGGAAATGAACAACACACTGAAATCAAACAGCAATGTAAATGAATAACCAACTGAAATGAGAAGAATCGAATAACAAATATTAACTAATGAATCCAAACAAAAGATCTTTAACTTAATGAAATCAAACATCAATTCTATTAAACACCAAAACCCTGTCGACAATAAACGTTGTTAAATAATAATCGACATGAACAACAATCTAATGGAACAACAATTAATTGGAATAGGACATCTAATGCTGAACAACAATGCTCTGTAAGGTTTAACAAGATGATTAATACAGAAATTAAAGTCCTTACTGAAATGGAACAGCAATGCAATTCATTAACATAACGAAATCAATCAATAATTCAACGGAAAACTAATTAACTTGCAAATGTAATGAGAACAACCACAAAATACCACACGACAATAATTGAAAGGTAATGATACAACCAGCAGATCGATCCACCAGGGCTGGGCCCTCAACCACCGGTGAAACGTCGCTAGGCTTTACTCTAGTGTTGAGAAATTAAATGGCAATGAACTCTTGTATTAATCAGGGATGAATAATGTTTACAAATAGTTCGTACTCTCTTAACAAGAGTCGATGCACAATTCTGAAAATTACAACAAGAAAAGTCTCCCTAATGGCAATACATGCTTCTCCTTTTATAATTAGAAAGAGGAGAAATTAAATAGTAAATATGATCTCTCATAACAAAATTGGATTGTCCCTAACCAATTGATCAACAAGGAAATATATTTCCATCAATCTTTCAACAAGAGCAAGTCGAATTTGGATTTGCAGCTGAGATAATTTGGAGGATGGCCACAACAGTAATTTTGAGAAAATCATGTTGAAATAACCTTGAGTTTCTCTCAATACTGGCTGAATTTGGGCAAACCGTTCTTTAAAGAAGTTAATTTTGTCCGTTCTGGACAAAACCCATGTTCCGGATTTTTCAGATTCTTCTCCATTTGCCTAGAATCTCAACCGTAAAACGGTCACTTCTTATTCTAGCGAATTTCTGAGTTGAAATATTTGATGATGATCTAGAGATCAAATCTACAATGTGGCAAATATCTTGGAGGCTAAAATGGTGAGTGATGTTACAAAATATATTAATAAACCATCATTGATAAAATTATGCATAATAATCATCAATTTATTAAAAATAAAGGAGAAGAAATAATATTTATCCTTAAGAGCATAAATAATTATAAAATTGATTTATATGATAAATTATGATAAATTACATGATAAAGAAGAGTAGAAATGGATGAAATAAGTGTTAAAAAGTGGTCATATTCGCGGCCCAACATACCCCCAAACTGAATATATTGCATGTCCTCATGCAACCCAGAACTGAATATATTGCATGTCCTCATGCAATCCAAAAACAAAACCCATGTGTTAACCAAGCAAAGAAAATTTGTTCATCCCAATTCATGAAATGGATGGAACAAATGAATTTTTCCTCAAATAATGAATATTCAATTTTAGCAATCTTGATGAAGGCATAACAATTTTTACAGTTGACGTTCAACTATATGCATATGAAGTTGCAGAAAAATGTAAAATAAGTAACAACAAACTTCATTAACCATTTTCTCAAAAATTAGATTGTTTTGATGCATGGATCATGAGATATAAAAAAAATGGTTGTAAGTGATAGTGCATAATTTTCAAAATTTTATGAACTATTTTAGCATGGAATTATCTGGGTTTGTGTATTTTAATGATACCTCTTTGTTATCCAGAAATCACAAGAATTCAGTTCATAGTTTTAAAGATATATGCAAATCAATTTCTGCACTGTATAAAAATGAAATTGTATGCCTTAAATGAGAAAGAGAGTAGAAAACACGCATAATGTGTAGCAATTCCCCCCCTCCCCCCCGCCCCAGCCCCAAACTGAAGAATTAGCATGTCCTCATGCGATGCTAGAAAAAAAGAGAGGTGGTTGCTACAATCTGTTGAAATCTATGCTTGGTGTAAAACAACATGGAATAAGGGAGGTGTTGAGAATGAATAAGAATATCAATGGATGATAAAAAATATTACTAACATGGTCATAAGAAAGAAATGAAGGAAAACAACACTCCTCCAAACTGAAAGATGAGATGTCTCTGAAAAATGGGAAGTGGTAAAGATGTGGAATGAATGGTGATAAATAATACTCAATGGATTTTCATCAAATTCTCCTAAATTCATAAAAAATTAGAAAATTACGCTATTTTACCTCAAGTGTTACCTCCGAAAAAAAATATGGAATGACATGTAGGGACTGGTCTTTGTTGAAGCTGATGTAGGTTGAGCGGATACTGAAAGTGATGCAAAAGGTGGAAGCCATGCAAGCACATCATGTCTGAAGAATTGTGCGTGTTTGCAAGTTGCGTGAGCCTTTACTGTTAGTTGCAATAGTGTGGTCGTGCTGCGAATAGAATTGTCCCCCATACTTGTTGTTATCCTGTAAACAAATCATGATTTTGTATGCAATTTTATTGAATCTACAGTTTTAGTTTTGAATGGCAACAGATACATGCAAAAATTTTAAGCAAAAAAACTTCTATAGAAATGCAGTATGAATATTGTGACAAATAGAAGAGCATCGTACTGCACAGCAATCGTACAACATGGAAAGGCATTCATACTTATGATATGAACAACAAATTATCGCATTACTAAAATCAATGCATATTTTGAAATCGTGAGTATATATGGAAATGTTTATGTAATGATTCAAAAATAAGGGAAAATGACAGTTGTTGTGAAAAAAATACTTATGCGGTCATTATCCACATAAACCATTATGATCAATTTATAAATAAATTTCATGTATAAGTGGTTCCGAACAAAGGGTTTAGGGGCATACTCTCATTTGATATTAGATAAATATATAAGAAAAGGGTTTATCATTACTATTGATTTGTGAAAAATATGACTTCAATACCATCAGCAGAGCTCTATTGCCCACAGGTGTCTATAACCTTGACAAAGTTGCTTTCTCACCCTTGGAACCATTATCCTTTATTTATGCCTAAGGAAGTGCTGTGTGATGTCATGATGGAGGCCACTGTGCTGGCTTGGGAACCAGATGAATCACAATGCCATTCACCAGGAAGGAGTGAAAGGTAGGCAGGTCGGCTTGTGATGAGACTTCTTGTTCCAAGGACTTCTTATTTTTATGAGTTGTCCATTGTATCATATCCCTAGTGTGGTGGCCATAATGGGAATACCACTTCATTGCTCCCTTATGACCATGGTAGGCTGACTCTTAATGAGACTCCCTATCCTCCATCTGCCATATCATAGAATTGTTAGTAATCATATAGAAATTTTTCTTTTTCTTTTTCTTTACATATAGCACTTCCCTATTTATATATAAAGGGTGGTTCAACACTCCTTAAGAGTAGGGATGGTGGAAAAAGTCTGAACATCTCAGTAGAGAAAATATGTCCTTATTTTTATTTAATAAAAATAAAAAAGAGTTATCAGAATGTAGGGAAGAACCAACATGATAAAGATAATCGATCATATTAGTTTTAGTGAAAATAAAGACAACAAAGTGATATAGATGGTTGTGTCCTTTCCTTTTTCTTATCATTACAAAACAATTTCTTAAAAATGACAATTTATTTTGATTTACTGATTCCAGTAACCTGTAATTTGTGTATCCTTGCATAAATTGTGTGTTTTCCTTTAAAAGAGTCATGAAGAATTCACAAAAATCCTCAAAAAGTTGTTCACAAACAAGAAAAATACACTAAAAAAATGTTGTTCCTTTGGAAAGGAACAACAAAAACAATCTATGAAAATGTTGTCTTGTTCCTTTCGAAAGGAACAGCAAAACCACACAGCAACAATGTTGTTCCTTCTGAAAGGAACAACAAAATTGTTGTTCCTTTTGAAAGGAACAGCGAAAAAACACAGGAAAAGTGTTGTTCCTTCTGAAAGGAGAAGGAATAGCAAAACTAATCAGCGGAAATGTTGTTCCTTTTGGAAGGAACAACAAAAACACACTGATTCTTAAGAGGAACGACTGCTGTTCCTTAAAAAAAACAACATGAAAAATAAAAGCACACAAAAAAGTAGGGAACAACAAAGAAAATGCACGCAAAAATTGCTGTAGGAAACAACAAAGGGAAAAAAAATAGAGGAAAGAACAAAGCTAATGTGAAATCTATTGTCAAGCAAATCCAATCAAATAGAAAGGAAAATTTATGTACCGGTTTCAAGAAAAAGTAATTTTTTACAGAATTGGTGCTATAGAAGAATTGTCTTCTGCAATTGAAACTTGCATGGTGGGGTCCTTATTGTTCAATTACCACTGGAGCGGACACTGCAATTTTAAGGGATCAACACCTGAAACACAAAAACATAAAAGAAATCAGAAAAAAAAAACACTTTATTAAGTTACAACAACTATGATGTTATTTCCCAAGGGAATATCAATTTGTTAATGGAAAAAGAAAAAAAAAATGATCTTTTTGAAAAAAAATTTGACAGCAGTGACATGAATCTTGAAATAGAAACCAATTCTTCATTTCTTCTTGTTATGAATCTGTTAGGTAATGAACTGGATGGAATGCTCTTGTTTCACTAAAATTTCTTTCAAGAATCGCTTGTCCATAAATTGATCTTCTTTGTTCTCCTAAGACCTGCAAAAAAATGAGTGTCTACCTGCAATAAAAAATTAAATCATGGAGAAAGAAAGATGTAAGAGCTCCCTTAATCCAAGAATTATGCAAAAAACTAGCAAGTAGTTACTCTGTAGAACAAATCCATGGATAAAGTCAAATTAATTTATTACCCGCGGGAGAGCAGTGGCCAATCATGCTAACCTGCAGTGTTTCAATCATAGCTTCTTTGTTTTTCGTCCGATTTGAGTGATTCCAAAGCCAAATGAGAGCTAATTCAAAGTTTTATCTCCAATAGAAATGGGTTTTAAAAATTCAATTCTATGATATGTCAAATTTTCTTAGAACAACCTGCATAATAGAGTCATTTTTGATTTTCCAGCTTAGACCAACAGTTGATATTTCAAGCATAAATTTTTCGTTTAATGACGGATTGAACCAATTAAAATTGGAGATTAAAGTAGATTAATTTATTGATCTCCAATAGAAACAGGTTTTGAAGAAAAGAAGAATTGATGGGTCAAATACGCTACTGAACAGCCGAGAAAACAGAGTTTCAAGAGTGCTGATTTATGATAGGTAGTCAGTATTTTGGTCATAAATTCCTCATACGATATTGAAATTGAGTGATTAAAATTGCGTTGTAAACTAGATTCATAGATAAATCTACCATATAAACAGGTTTTAAAAATATAGTCATTTAGGTCTCCAAAAACGGACTGTCCCAACTATGTTCTTGAGCTGCCTACTAGACACCCTGTCAATGTTTTGGTTCTAAATTTTTCATTTCAAATCCAAATGGAGTGATTCAAATTGAGTTGGAAATTAGACATCAAGGGCTAATTAGGATGTAAACAGGTTTTAAAAATATTCAATTTTGGTCCCTCAAAACATGATTTTCCCAACTTTGTTTTCAGAAATTTCATCAAGCCTGCAAGCCAAAAAAATGATATTCAAGAAATTTTTCCATATTGATGATAAAAATGAATATAAGTTTTTGTAGAATTTTATTTGAAATATAATTCATCTACATACACAAATAAATTAGAATATTTATCATCAATGTTGATTTCCACAACGTGTTGCAACAAAAACAACTATTTTTACAAAAAAAAAATGTGTTTATTTTATTTCCTTATTTATTTTAATTTTCTACACTAGCCTACTCTGATTTGGAAAATGAATATGATTACGTATAAGAGTATTTCCAGTGTAACCATTTTCCAAATAAGACTTCAAGTATGTACATACCCAAATTTGAAAAATGCATGTTGATAAAAATGAGGGTATGAGAAGCCAACTCCCCTTAAAAAGATGGTGCCAAAAATTGTTGAAGCATGGAGTGATGTTGCAAACAAATGATAGAGTGAAACCAATCTTCAATGTATCCCTTACTTTCTTGATTTCCCATAGCCATCGTATCATGAAGTTCTTGAGCTTTTAAAATGGTTTTTTGGTGCAAACTAGAAGAAACCTCATTTTCTTTCATAACTTCTACAATTTTTGGATTTGATACATTCTGAGTCTCAGTGTAAGTTTTCTCCAATAGTGCATGTGAGATAGAATGGGTGGGAAGGGTGGCTAAATTTTGCAGTTCAACACTGTAAGCATGTTGTACTGGTTTATTATGGTGAGGGTGTGGAATGAGTTGAGCAGGAGATTGTGTAGGGAATGGAGCCTCTTGATGATGTAGTTGATTGGGTTGAGTGGATGATTTTGATAAGTAAGTAAGATGTTGTGGAAGAACTAGAATATGTGTTTGTGTTACAAGATGAGGGAGAGTAGTCATGCAATCATAAGGTGAACCATGCCAAGCTTGTAGACAAGATTGGTGGTGGTTATATTGAGATTGGCATGGCTGCTCTAACATATGAGTATTCCATAATGGATTATGCAAGTAAGAGAATGGAGAGGAAGTGTTTTGACCCATACCTGTTGACCTTGTTGCAGCTTCCCCATCTCTTTGATATGCCACTTCCAAATTAGATAAGGAAGAACAACTATCTATGGGATGCTCCTTTCGGTAATGAGGGCAAAACACTTCATCAAATTCTTGATTTTTCCGAACTTGCAAAAAATTCAATTGTGAATTTAGAGAGCTAATAAAATCATATTTAAAATTTCCAAATAAAACATTGATTTCAGCTCTTATGTCTCTTGTTCTTGTAGTAAATTTGAAAAAGAAAGAAGAAACTTCTCTAGAATTCTTACCAGCCTTGGAAATTCCTATTGAATACCTTATGCACAACTCACAAACATCATCATATGATAACTGAAAAACATCACCTTTTCCTATCAGATTTAAGAGTTCTAAAAATTCATCTTTGATTCCTTTAAGAAGGAGTGTTTTCAAGATCTCTTTTTCCAAATGTTTATGCTTTGATTTTTGAAGGTTGTATCGAAAACGCTCTACATAGTCCTCCAAGCTTTCATCTTCCCCTTGTATCATACCGAAAATATCTTCATTGGATTTGTAGTAGTCTTGGTACTTCTTCAAGAATATGTTCTTCATGTCCTCCCATGTTTGGATGCAGTTCCCTCCTAGGCTCATGAACCATCGGAGAGCTGCTCCTTTTAGAGTAAGAGGAAACATTTTCAACCTTTGATCATTAGTACAATAATCATATCCTCTACAAAGAATTTCAAACTCAAATAAGAATGTATCTGGATCTTCATTTGTCAAACCATGAAAATTTGGTAGAGACAATGGGGGAATTATGTGCATTTATGTCACTCCTCCTAGATCTTTGATAGGGAATTCAAAATTTGCAATGTGAGCCATTTCTTACCATAATAGAAGATGTTCTTCATGTGTTTATTTGAGAATCCTCCTTAAAATGTTCCTGTCAATTGGTTAATGAAATTGGTGGTGATTACATCACCACTCGAATGGAATTACAAGATTTTTTTTCAAAAATTCTACCTCTAAAATTTAAAAAAAAACGCAAGCATTCATTTCTACCTGAAGCTTTCACTCAATTCTGCTGTAAAGCAAGCCAATGAACAAGTGTGTTCCTTGCTTGGTGCATAGGTTCTTACCTTCCGTCTTTAATACCCAATTCTTCCCAAGCAAAAAAATTAAATATGCATCACTCTTTCTAAATGGCATATACTCTCCACGGCAACGATGCCAAAATGTTGAGGTATAAAATGTATCTTTTTAACACCTATTTATCTCACATTAATTATAAATCCAGGAACGACTTTTTCTTTCAAGAGTGTACTCTTTTTGAGACTGCAATTGAGCTAAGAGTAATGCTATGAAAGATGTAGTACAATGTTCTAAATACAAGATTAAACAGATGCTTGAAAAAGAAATCTAATTACAATAACATGAACTCAAATGCTCTTAAAATATATCTATTCACTCAACAACCATCAATTAAGGATATAGTAGAAATAACTCATTCCTCTAGAAATTGATGCAATTGAAATCAAACTGAAACAAGACAATCAATTTGGGAACGTGGAAGCAATAACCAATATTCTCTATAGTTGATGGTTCTGCATTAAAGCAATTAAGGAGAAATAGCAATTGAACTAAAGCTGCTATTGAAAGTAAACTATGAAAGCTCTTCGAAAACAAACTCTTTGCAATCTGTTAACTAATGAATTGGAAATAAACAACACATTGAAATCAAACAACAATGTAAATGAATAACCAACTAAAATGAGAAGAATCGAACATCAAATATTAACTAATGAATCTGAACAACAGATCTTTAACTTAATGAAATCAAACAACAATTCTATTAAACACCAAAACCCTGTTGACAGCAAACGTTGTTAAATAATAATCGACATGAACAGAAATCCAACAGAATAGCAATTAATTGGAATAGGGCATCTAATGTTGAACAACAATGCTCTGTAAGATTTAACAAGATGATTAATACATGAATTAAAGTCCTTACTGAAACAGAACAACAATGCCATTCATTAACATAATGAAATAAATCAATAATTCAACGAAAAACTAATTAACTTGCAAATGTAATGAAAACAACCACAAACTATCACACGACGATAATTGAAAGGTAATGATACAACCAGCAGATCGATCCACCAGGGCCGGGCCCTCAACCACCGGTGAAACGCCGTTGGGCTTTACTCCAGTGTTAAGAAATTAAATGGAAACGAACTCTTGTATTAATCAGGCATGAATAATGTTTACAAACAGTTCATACTCTCTTAACAAGAGTTGATGCACAATTCTAAAAATTACAACAAGAAAAGTCTCCCTAATGGCAATACATGCTTCTCCTTTTATAATCAGAAAGAGGAGAAATTAAATAGTAAATATGATCTCTCATAACAAAATTGGATTGTCCCTAACCAATTGATCAACAAGAAAATATATTTCCATCAATATTTCAACAAGAGCAAGTAGAATTTGGATTTGCAGCTGAGATAATTTGGAGGACGGCCGCAACAGTAAATCTGAGAAAATCGTGCTCAAAGAACCTTGCGTTTCTCTCAATACAAGTAAAATTTGGGCAAACCGTTTTACATTAAAGTTAATTTGGTCCGTTTTGGACAAAACCCATGTTCCTGATTTTTCAGATTCTTCTCCATTTGCCCAAAATGTCAACCGTAAAACTATCACTTCTTATTCCAACGAATTTCTGAGTTGGAATATTTGATGATGATCTGGAGATCAAATCTACAATCTGGAAAATATCTTGGAGGCTAAAATGGTGAGTGATGTTACAAAATATATTAATAAACCATCATTGATAAAATTATGCATAATAATCATTAATTTATTAAAAATAAAGGAGAAGAAATAATATTTATCCATAAGAGCATAAATAATTATAAAATTGATTTATATGATAAATTATGATAAATTACATGACAAAAAAGAGTAGAAATGGATGAAATAAGTGTTAAAAATTGGTCGTATTCGCGGCCCAATAATTATAAAATTTTAAAAATGGGCCATTCAATACGACAAATTCAATCATATACAATCACAAAAATAGATCCCCGCAACCTTTGTTTTTCATCACACTCCAAATCCAAACCATTACATCAAAGACCTTTAAGAGCTATGCAGTGTCTATTTAGGACTTATTCAAATATATTGACAAAATTACAACAAAACACATAACAAGAGACTTCAATTATCATTTCAACAACATGATGAATCCATTGTTTCTCTCTCTCTTTGTAGCTTAATATATATAGCCATATATATATATTTTCCATTCATCTTATCTGCGTTGTCTTGGTTTGGTCTGACCTAACCATCTTGACAAGGTCTAATTGCTTGGTCCACTTTTCACTTGATTCTTTCAAATTCATCTTCTTGATCCTTCTTCCGTGTCCTTGGAAAGTCCCAATGTAAATTATGTTTTCCATCCCCTATCACTTTATTCTTTCTATTTATGGATTTATGGTTTTTTTAACCATTTACTTCTCTGTCTAAACTACTTATCTTGAGAACTCTTATTCTACCAAAATTGATCAAAATTCACCCAAAAATGAAGGACCCAACATTGTCGAATTCTAGCCCGATTATTTAAGAGCAAGAAAGTTAAGAAGAATATCCTACCCTATATAAAGAAATAGTAGAACTACACCCCCTTAGAAATAGAAGAAGTCCTTGAAATAACCATAAAATCGCTATTTTCTTGAGAGGTTAATGAGAGTGAACCAATAAAACCTCCTGGGCATGATGTGTTAGGTCCCTATAATACTAGTGTAGCCCCTTATTGTTATTGTAGCCCCTTTATTGTTATTTTTGGGCCTATGTTATCCCCATATTGTTATTATTGTGCCCCATAGAAGCTCATTATTGTTGTTGTTTTTCCCTTACATTATTATTGTTATGTCAACTATGATTATATTGTGACCCCTTAGACTCCTATATATAGAAAGGAGGTTTTGTCATTTGTTTCATCCAATAATTGTTCATTTATGTAATTTAAAGTAGGTTTCCCCCTCTAAAAGGCTTATTTCTAAGTCGTTGAACTATCTTTTCTTCTATTTTTGAGTTGGTTTCATAACATTTAGTATCAAAGCTTTGGATTCTAGGGTTTCTCTTATTCAAACATGTCATCTTGGAATCTTCGCTATAATTTTTTTCTACTAGGGTTCATATGCTAAAATTTTTACCTCATGGAGACGCAATCTTGGTGAACATTGTGTAAACATTTCAAATATTTTTTTCCTATATTTTTGAATATATGATCGGGGGAAGTTAGGGTTTTTGCAGGCTACAACATTCAATCTCAAACATGTGACCTAGGGAATATCGTCTTAAATTTAATTTTAGGAATCCGATTTGAATTCTATAAAAAGTGGAAGAAAGTGCACAGAATATAGATTTTTTTGTAGCAATTTTAGGGCCTTAGGTCGAAGCAATGAAATTGGCACTTCGTACAAATTTTCTCTACTAAACCAATATATAATCAGGTCATTGTGGCAGATCATGAATAACTCTTTCTTGAAGAGTCCAATCTTGGTACTTGTGGGGTTGGATAGAAGACTCATAGGGCTACCACATACCAAAATTTTGTACCTTGGAGATTTTAAATTAGAGAGATACAACAGATTCAATATCGAGCTCCTACAAAGAATGAAAAAGGTGTGTATTTGTTTTAAAATTTTCATAATTTTTTTTTTGAAAAACGGTTTAAAGTGACTCAAGGGGCATAGTGAAGCATCAATAACATTTTTGAATGACTCAAAGAAATAAAATGGAAACACCTAGTAAGAAACCATAAATATCTACTATGACGCATGAAGAAGAGGAAGAAATGCAACATGACCTATCAAAATTACGAGACCAAGTGCAACAAGTTTCGCTCTCGCAATGATTAACCAAAAATGAAATGGAAGCTAAGATTGATGGATTGAAGAATGGTTTAAAATTAGACATGGAATGTTTGAAGGATAGCAAGGAATTTAATATGGATGTCATGGAAGCTAATATGGATGGTATAGAAGCAAAAATGAAATGCAACATGGAATATTCGAATAATGGTTTAAAAGATAACATGGAAGGGTTGAATGAAGGTTTGAAAAAGTTTCTTAGTCTAGGTGGATATTGGTGTCCACCAACCTATTCCATTTTTACCCCCACCATCGGTTCTTTCAATTTTTTAGTTTCATCACAACTTATTATTTTTAGGATTTTTTCGAGTCCTGAACTTCTGAAGCCGTTTTGAGGCCCTAAACAATGTTTTTTTTTTTAAATGGGAGAAACATGATAGTTCCTTCGATGTTTCTCACATAAAAAGTTATATTCCTCGGATATAAATTTCTAACGTGGTATTGAGCACGTCAAATGGAGATCATATGCCAAAGTTGCATCCCTGGGAAGTTGATGTACCAATTTAACCAAATAGGGCCCATAGTTTTGGTGCTTCATCTCCTAGGGTTAGGTTTTTGGGTGTTTAGGGTTTTCCATTCATTCTCAACAATAAATAAGCCTTCGAGCCTAATTGTAACACAGTTTAGAGGTCGGTAACCACCACATATATTCTCAGAGATAAGCCTACCAATGCCCTAGCTAGTTTATTTCCATTATGTCTATAAGCATATTTATGTTATATGATATTAATGAAATGAAGATTTATTTCCACTGCATCTCTGTCTTTATGTTTATTTATGTATATTATTGTGTTCTTGCATCAATCTAGATCAGTGATATCATAGCAGTATGATCTTCCTTTGCTTTTCTTTGCATATCCCCAACGAGGTTAGGGTATAAGGAGTTAGGGCTCGATTTGGTTGAAACCTTGTAAGATCAACCTCGCAAACCCTGAAGACCTCCCATGGAGGAAGAAAAGGAGGATGAGGGAGTAGGATATTGTATTAAATTATTACTTGAGGAGGCCCTCGATAAACAAAGGAATGTGATGCTAGATAAATTTTCCCATATCCTTCAACGACTGCCCACCGATGGCGTATCTACATCCAACAGCCACTCTGAGGCGCCTCTCCTTTTGAGGTACATGTCAACTTAGAAATTCTTGTATTTGAAGGTTAGTAGATGCAGACGTCGTAGATAGATGGTTGAATTTTCTATAAGGGTATTTCTCAGTCCATGATTTATTCGACCGAGAAAAGATTACATTTTCACTCCTCAAAGCTACCCCCCATGTCAAACGCTAGTGGGAAACCTACTCTGAGGAGAATGGGGAGAGGGAACCCTATCTGTTCTCGCTCGCACACACTTGGAATTTGTTGTGAGATGGAATCAAGGAAAAATATTATCCTGTGGGGAGTTATGAGGATAGGTAAATCCAATGGACCATGCTGCGGCAGCAAAGGCATCAAGATGTGCATGAAATGATGAATTTGTTCCATACCTTGTGCACAAAGTTGGGTATTAAAAATCCAGAGAGACATTTTGTGCTCAAGTACCGCAGAATTTTTCATAGATACATTCAGGATGAAATGGAGTTCCTCAACATTACCTTGCTTGGTAGGGCATATCGCTATGCCACTAAGATCGAGCAGAAATTTAAGAAAAATAAGCGAGACTTTGGATCCGTGAATCCAAAGCCAGGGAAAGGCGCCCCCAAAAAATAGAACAAGGGGCAAAGCCAAAGTGGGGTGAATCAAAACAACACCAAAAATACAAAGAAGGACACGGGGAAGTGGTTGAATTTCATAACAACCCCACCCACCTCAAAAACGAGTGTTGGGCCAAACAGTCGTTGGTGGCCGAGCTGAAGACACCCGAACTAGATGAATATTCTGATCTTGAGTCAGAACCGGAAAAGGGAAATGAAAAAGGGAAGTAGATAAATGATGTGGATCCCACTGTGCCATTGTTGCCATCACCAAGCTCTAGATGGAGAATATTGAGGATCCAAAGGAGGGGGAGCGCCTCTTCCATTCGCAGATGTGGGTGAAGGGTTCTCCCATGCAATTCCTTGTCGATGGTGGAAGCCAATAGTACCTCATTTCAGTAGAGTTCATGAAGTGTCGCAGCCTACCGGCCATAGCACACCTGTTGCCATATACTATTGGGCGAATTCACCAAGGAAGAGATCTTCACGTCTGCCAGCAATGTCGCCTTCCATACAACATCAAGCCATTCAAGGACGAGGTACTGTGTGATGTTTCTCCTCTTGATGTTTCTGATGTATTATTGGGCCAGCCATACTTGTGGAAGTGACACGATGTGTATGAGTCTAGGCCTAATTTTATTTTTATTACTTTGGGAAATAAATTGTACATGATACCAGAGGTAGTACCGCCTCTTGCAATCTCTTTGGCTACTACAAACAATGCAGTAAGATTGTTTCCCAAACTAGAAAATTTATTTTTATTACAATTCACCCACATGGAAAGAATAATATTGTGGCCACAGCCTTGGAACAAGGTTCCCTTGAACGGAAGCAACAGATGGAAAAAGTCCTGGAGGAATACAAGGACATTTTCTCCTCACCCGCAGAGGCTCCTGTACACTCTCTATTCAAAACAAGGGGCTAAGCCAAAGTGGGGTGAATCAGAACAACAACCTAAATCCAAAGAAGAACACGGGGAAGTGGTGTGAATTTCATAACAACCCCACTCACAGCACAAATGATTGTTGGCCCAAACAATTACAGGTCGTCAAACTGAAGACACCCAAATAAGATGCATGTTTTGATCCTGAGTCAGAACCTGACAAGGGAAATGAAAAATGGAAGCATATGATTGATGCAGCCCAATTCCATTGTTTCCACCACCAAGCTCCAGAGGGAGGATCTCAAGGATCCATAGGAGGGGGAACGCCTCTTCCATTTGCAGATGTGGGCGAAGGGTTCTCCACTGCAAATTCCTTGTCGACATTCCTATATTTGAAGGCTAGATAGATGCAGATGTCATAGATAGATGGTTGAATTTTCTAGAAGGTTATTTCTCAGTCCATAATTTCTCTGATTGAGTAAAGATTAAATTTTCACTCCTTAAAGTTTCCCCCCATGTAAAAGACTTTTGGGAGACCTATTGTGAGCAGAAGGAAGAGAGGGAACCCTCTATGTTCTCGGTCGCAACCACTTGGAATTCGTTCCAAGATGGCATCAAGGAACAATATTATCCTATGGGGAGCTATGAGGAATTTGTTCCATACCTTGTGCACAAATTTGGGTATTAAAGGTTCATAGAGACATTTGGTGCTCAAGTACCATAGCTGTTTCCATAGATACATTCAGGAGGAAATGGAGTTCCTCGACATTACCTCGCTTGGCATGACTTATCATTATGCTGCTATGATCGAGCATAAATTTAAGTAGAAGAAGCAAGACTTTGGATGTATGAATCCGAACCTAGGGAAAGGCTCCCCTGAACCGTAGAACAAGGGGCAAAGCCAAAGAATGGCGATTCAAAACAACACCTCCAAAGAAGGGCACAAGGAAGCGGTGTGAATTTCATAACATCCCCACTCATGGCACAGATGAGTGTCGAGCCAAATAGTCACTGGTGACCAAGCTGAAGGCACCTGAATTAGATGCATGTTCTGATCCTAAGTCAGAACCACACAAGGTAGATGAAAAAGGGAAGAAGATCATTGATGTGGATCCTAGTGCCATTGTTGCCACCACTGAGCTCAAGAGGGAGGATCCCGAGGATCCAGAGGAAGGGGAGCACCTCTTCCATTCGTATATGTGGGTGAAGGTTTCTCAAATGTAATTCCTTGTTGATAGCGGAAGCCAAAATAACATAATTTCAGCAAAGGTTGTGAAGCTTCTCAACCTACCACACCCCCCATCATATACCATTGGGTGTCTTCACCAAGGAAGAGATATTCGCGTCCACCAGCAGTACCGCCTTCCATACAACATCAAGCCCTTCACAGATGAGGTACTGTGTGATGTTGCTCCTGTTGATGTGTCTGATGTATTATTGGGCCAACCATACTTGTGGAAGTGATATTTTGTGTATGAGTCTAGGCCTCGTTCTGTTGTTATTACTTTGGGAAATAAATTGTACAGGATTTTGGAGGTAGTATCGCCTCCTGTCATCTCTTTGACTACTAAAAAACGATGCAGTAAGATTGTTTCCCAAACTAGTAAATTTATTTTCATTACAATTTGCCCACATGGAAAGACGAATATTGTGGCCATAGCCTTGAAACAAGGTTCCAGTGAGTAGACGGACAAAGTCTTGGAGGAATACAAGGAAATATTCTCCCCACCTAGAGAGGTTCATGTACACTGTAAGGTCAAGCACTCCATTGATCTGACTCCAAGCACGCCGCTGCCTAATGTTGTGATACCTCATGCGGCCACATATATAGAATCCACACATGTACTTTCTGAGGCTAATAAAGCAACCAAATTTATTGAACACATCCAGCATGTCCGCTTGCAATTCTACAACACCTTCGACAAATCAAATACCAAGTTCAGCAGAAGTTGCCTCATCTCATGGAGGAGCTCAACACAATGATGACCATTACTTCCTAAGGGGGGAGAACTGATCCAGGTGGATATTGGTGGCCACCCACCTATTCCATTTGGACCCCCACCATCAGTTCTTTCAATTTTTCAGTTTCATCACTGCTAACTATTTATAGCATTTTTTCGGGTCCTAAACTTCCGGAGCCGTTTTGAGGCCCTAAACAATGTTTTTTGGGAAAACAGGGACCAACATGGAGGTTCCTTCAATATTTTTTACTTTAGAGGTTGTAGTCCTCGGATAGATATTTCTAACTAGGTATTGAGTGTGTCAAACGGAGATCATATGCCAAAGTTGCGTCCCCGGGAAGTTGATGTACCAATTTACCCAAAAAGGGCCCATAGTTTTGACACTTCATCTCATAGGGTTAGGGTTTTGGATGTTTAGGGTTTTCCATTGTTTCTCAACAATAAATAGGAATTCAAGCCACATTGTAACATAGTTAAAAGGCCAGTAGCCGCCACATCGCTTCTCAAAGATAGGCCAACCAATGCCCTGACTAGTTTATTTCCATTATGTTTGTAAGAATATTTTTGTTATATGATATTAATGAAATGAAGTTTTATTTCCGCTGCATATATATGTTTATCTTTATTTATATCTATTATTGTGTTCCTTCATAAATCTGGATCATTGGTATTAGAGCGGTCTTCTCTTTCTCTGTTTTTCTTTGCATGTCCCCAACGAGGTTAGAATATAAGGAGTTAGGACTCGATCTAGTTGAACCCTTGCAAGATCAGCCTCGCAAACCCCAACGACCTCCCATGTCAGAAGAAAAGAAGGACAGGGGATTAGGTGATCCTATCAAATTATTTCTTGAGGAGGCCCTCAAGAAACAAAGGAACACAATGATGGATAACTTTTCCCAAATCCTTCAACGGCTGGCCACCGACGGTGCATCTGTGTCCAGTAGCCACTCCGGAGGCTCCTCTCCTTTCAAGGTATATGTCAAATTTGACATTCCTGTATTTCAAGGAAAAATAGATGCAAACATCATAGATAGATGGTTTAATTTGATAGAAGGGTATTTCTCGGTCCATGATTTCTCTGACTTAGAAAAGATTACATTTCCACTCCTCAAAGCTGCCCTCCACATCAAAGACTAGTGGGAAACCTACTGTGAGCATAAGGATGAGAGGGAACCTTCTCAGTTCTCGGTCGCACCCACTTGGAATTCATTCTGAAATGAAATCAAGGAATAATATTACCCTGTGGGTAGCTATGAGGACAATTACATCCAATGGACCACATTGTGGCAACAAAGGGATCAAGATGTGCACGAACTGATGAATTTGTTCCATACCCTGCACACAAAGTTGGGTATTAAAGATTCAGAGAGACATTTGGTGCTCAAGTACTGATTTTTTTTGCACAGATACATTCAGGAGGAAATGGAGTTCCTTGACATTACCTCGCTTGGCACGAGATATCGCTATGCCGTCAAGATCGAGCAGAAATTTAAGTAGAAGTAGCGAGACATTAGATCTGTGAATTCGAAGCTAGGGAAAGGCACCCCCCAAAACACATAAAAATGGGAAAATCCAACGTGGGGAGGCTCATAACAACACCACAAATCCAAATAAGTAAATAGGTAAGTGGTGTGAATTTCATAACAGCCCCACTCACAAATCAAATGAGTGTCGGGCCAAATAGTCGTTGGTGGCCTAACTAAAGGCAACTAAATCAGATGCATGTTCTAATCCTGAGTCAGAACCAGAAAAGGGAAATGACAAAGGGAAAAATATCATTTATGTAGATCCCAGTGCCATTGTTTCCACCACTAATCTCGAGGATCCAGAGTAGGGGGAGCGCCTCTTCCATTTGCAGATCTGGGTGAAGGGTTCTCCACTACAATTCCTTGTCGATAGTGGAATCCAAAAGAACCTCATTTCAGCATAGGTCATGAAGTAGCTCAGCTTACTGACCAAAGAACACCCACCGCCATATACCATTGGGTGGCTTCACCAAGGAAGAGATTTATGTGTCAGCCAATAGTGGTTTCTTCCATACAACATCGAGCCATTCATGGATGAGGTATTATGTCATGTTGCTCCTCTTGATGTGTCTGATGTATTATTGGGCCAAATATAATTGTGGAAGAGACATGATGTGTATTATTATAGGCCTCGTTATGTTGTTATCAATTTTGGAAATAATTTGTACAGGATACCAGAGGTAGTACCGCATCCTGCCATCTCTTTGGCTACTACAAAACAATGCAGTAAGATTGTTTCTCAAACCAGAAAATTTATTTTCATTACAATTCACCCATAGGGAAAAAAGAATATTGTGGCCACAACCTTGAAATAGGGATCCCCTGCATGGCATCAGTAGATGCACAAAGTCATGTAGGAATACAAGGACATTTTCTCCTCACCCAAAAAAGTTCATGTACACAGTCAGGTTAAGCACTCCCTTGATCTGACCCCGTGCGTGTCGTCGGTTGATATTTCCATACCTCATGCGACCAAATAGAAAAAATCCAAAAATTTACTTTATGAGGCTAATAAAGCAACCAAATTTATTGAATGAATCTAGCAAGTTTGCGAGCAGGTCCACGACATCTTCGATAAATCAAATACCAAGTTCAACAGAATTTGCCTCATCTCTTGGAGGAACTCAACACAATCGGGACCATTGCTTCCTAAGGGGGAGGAAGGAGACAGATCGATATTGGTGGCCACCCATCTATTCCATTTGGACCCCCACCATCGGTTCTTTCATTTTTTCAGTTTCATCACAACTTACTATTTTTTGCAGTTTTTCGGGTCCTCCGGAGCCGTTTTGAGGCCCTAAACGACGTTTTTTGGGAATCTCGGGAGAAACACAAATGTTACTTTAATGTTTCTCACATAAAAAATTTTATCGCTCGAATATATATTTCTAACGAGGTTTTTAGCACGTCAAGTGGAGATGATATGCCAAAGTTGCATCCCCGAGAAGTTGATGTACCAATTTACCCAAATGGAGCCCATAGTTTTAGCGCTTCATCTCCTAGGGATAGTTTTTTCGATGTTTAGGGTTTTCCATTGTTTCTCAACAATAAATAGGCCTTCATGCCTCATTTTAACAAAATTCAGAGGCTAGTAACTGCCACATCGCTTCTCAGAGATAAGCCTACCAGCGCCCTAGCTAGTTTATTTCCATTATGTTTGTAAGCATATTTCTGTTATATGATATTAATAAAATGAAGTTTTATTTCCACTGAATCTCTGTTTTTATGTTTATTTCTATATATTATTATGTTCTTGCATAAATTTGGATCATTGGTATCAGAGTTTTCTGCTATTTCTCTTTTTTTGCATGCATGTCCCTAATGAGGTTAGGGTGTAAGGAGTTAGGGCTCGATCTGGATGTACCCTTGCAATATCAGCCTTGCGAAACCTGATGACCTACCATGGTGGAAGAAAATAAAGAGGAAGGAGAAGTAGATCCTATCAAATTATAGCTCGAGGAGGCCCTCGAGAAACAAAGGAACACAATTATGGATAATGTTTCCCAGATCCTTCAAAGGTTGCCCACCGACGGTGCATCTGCATCCAGTAGCCACTCTAGCGGCGCCTCTCCTTTCATGGTACGTGTGAACTTTGAAATTCATGTATTTGAAGGCCAGATAGATGAAAAATCCATAGATAGATGGTTGAATTTTCTGGAAGTGTATTTCGTGGTCCATGATTTCTCCGACTAAGAAAATATTACATTTTCACTCCTCAAAGATGCCCCCCATGTCAAAGCCTCATGGGAAACCTATTGTGAGCAAAAGGAAGAGAGGGAACCCTCTTTGTTCTTGGTCACACCCACTTGGAATTTTTTCTGAGATGGCATCAAGGAACAATAATACCCTATGGGGAGCTATGAGGACAAGTACATCCAATGGACCATGCTACAACATCAAAGGGATAAAGATGTGGATGAACTGAAGAATTTGTTCCATACCTTGCGCTCAAAGTTGGGTATTAATTTGGTGCTCAAGTACTACAGTTGTTTGCACCGATACATTCAGGAGAAAATGTAGTTCCTCATCATTTCCTCACTTGGCATGGCATATCACTATGCCGCCAAGATCAAGCATAAATTTAAGCAAAAAAAGCGAGACTTTGGATCCGCGAATCCGAAGCCAGCGAAGGGTGCCCCTGAATCGCAGAAAAATGGGTAAAGCCAAAGTGGGGCGACTCAAAACAACACCATAAATACACATAAGGACATGGGTAAGTGGTTTTAATTTTGAAACAACCCCACTCATAGCACAAACGAGTGTCGGGCCATACAGTCACTGGTGGCCGAACTGAAGGTACCCGTATCAGATGCATGTTTTGATCCTGAGTCAGAACCAGAAAAGGGCAATGACAAAGGGAAGAAGATCATTGATGTGGATCCCAGTGCCATTTTTTCCACCAATAAGCTTTAAGGGGAGTATCTCAAGGATCCAGAGGAGGGGGAGTGCCTCTTCCATTCACAGATGTAGGTGACGAGTTCTTCATTGCAATTCCTTGTCAATAGCAGAAGCCAAAAGAACATCATTTCAGGAAAGGTCATGAAGTGGCTCAACCTACTGACCATAACACACTCGCCATCATATACCATTAGGTGGCTTCACCAGGGAAGTGATCTTCGTGTCCAGTAGCAGTGTTGCCTTTCATACAACATCAAGCCATTCATGAATGAGGTATTGTTTGATGTTGCTCCTCTTGATGTGTTTGATGTATTATTGGGCCAACCATACTTCTGCAAGCGACATGTTGTGTATGAGTTTAGGCATCATTCTATTGTAATTAATTTGGGAAATAAATTGTATAGGATATCAGAGGTAGTACCACCTCCTTCCATCTCTTTGAATACTACAAAACTACGCAGTAAGATTGTTTCCCATACCACAAAATTTATTTTCATTACAATTCACCCATAGGGAAAGAAGAATATTGTGGCCACAACCTTGAAATAGGTCTCCCCTACATGGAAGCAGCATATGGAAAAATTCGTGGAGGAATACAAGGACATTTTCTCCTCACCCACATATGTTCCTTTACATTGTCAGGTCAAGCACTCCCTTGATATGATCCTAGGCGTGTCACCGCCTGATATTTCCATACCTCATGAGACCACACATGTACTTTCTGAGGCTGATAAAGAAATCAAATTTATCGAATGCATCTAGCACATCCACGGGTAGGTCCATGACACCTTCGACAAATGCAATACCAAGTTCACCAGAATTTGTCTCATCTCATGGAGGAACTCAACACAATGTGGACCATTGCTTCCTAAGGGTGGTGAAATGATCCAGGTGGATATTGGTGGCGACCCACCTATTCCATTTGAACCTCTGCCATCAGTTCTTTCAGTTTTTCAGTTTCATCACAACTTACTATTTTTAGTAGTTTTTAGGGTCCTTAACTTCTGGAGCCATTTTGAAGCCCTAAACGACGATTTTTGGGAAAACTAGGAGCAACATGGAACCTCCTTTAATGTTTGTCACATAAAAAGGTGTATTCCTAGGATAGATATTTATAAGGAGGTATTTGGAGCGTCAAATGGAGATCATATGCCAATGTTGCATCCTGGGGAAGTTGATGTACCATTTTACCCAAACGGGGCCCATAGTTTTGGCGCTTCATCTCGTAGGGTTAGGTTTTTGGATGTTTAGGGTTTTCCATTGTTTCTCAACAATAAATAGGCATTCAAGCCACATTGTAACACAACTCAAAGGCCATTAGCTGCCACATTTCTTCTCAGAGATAAGCCTACTATCGCCCTAGCTAGTTTATTTCCAGTATGTATGTAAGCATATTTATGTTATATGATATTAATGAAATGAAGTTTTATTTTTGCTGCATATCTGTGCTTATGTTTATTTATGTATATTATTGCAATCCTGAATAAACTTGGATCAGTGGTATCAGAGCTGTGTGCTCTTTCTCTGTTTTTCTTTGCATGTCCCCAACGAGGTGGAGTTAGGGCTCGATTTGGTTGAACCCTTGCACGATCAGCCTCTCAAACCTCGACGACATCCCATGACGAAATAAAATAAAGAAAAGGGAGTAGGAGATCCTATCAAATTATTTCTCAAGGAGGACCTCAAGAAACAAAGGAACTTGATGATGGATAGCTTTCCTCGATCCTTCAACAACTTCCCACCGGCGGCACATCTACATCCAAAAACCACTCTGGAGGCGCCTCTCCTATCAAGATACATGTCAAATTCAACATTCCTGTATTTGAAGGCCATATAGATTCATATGTTGTAGATAGATGGTTGAATTTTCTATAAGGGTATTTCTCGGTCCATGATTTCTCCAACCGAGAAAAGATTAAATTTGCACTCCTCAAAGTTGCCCCCCATGTGAAATACTGGTGGGAAAACTATTGTGAGAAGAAGAACGAGAGGGAACCCTATTTGTTCTCGATCGCACCCACTTGGATTTTGTTCTGAGATGACATCAAGGAACAATACTACCCTGTGGGGAGCTATGGGGGCAATTACATCCAAAGGACCACGTTGCGGTAGCAAAGGGATCAAGATGTACACGAGCTGATAAATTTGTTCCATACCCTGCGCACAGATTCAGAGAAATTTCGTGCTCAAGTATTATAGTTGTTTGTACAGATAGATTAAGGAGGAAATAGATTTCCTTGACATTACCTCACTTGTCACGGCATAGTGCTATGCTGCAAATATCGAGCATAAATTTAAGCAGAAGAAGCGAGACTTTGGCTCTGCAAATTTGAAGCCATGGAAAGGCGCCCCCAAACCACAAAACAAGGGGCAAAGCTAAAGCAGGGAGATTCACAACAACACCACAAATCCAATGAAGGACACGGGGAAGTGGTTTGAATTTCATAATAGCCCCACTCATAGCACAAATGAGTGTCGGGCCAAAGAGTCACTAGTGGTCGATCTGAAGGCACCCGAATTAGATGCATGCTCTGATCCTAAGTAAGAACTAGACAAGGGTGATGACAAAGGGAAGAAGATAATTGATGTGGATCCCAATGCCACGGTTGCCACCACCAAGCTCCATAAGGAGGATCCAAAGGAGGGGGAGCACCTCTTCCATTCATAGATGTGGGTGAAGGGTTCTCCACTGCAATACCTTGTCGGTAGAGGAGCTAAAAGCACATCGTTTTAGCAGAGGTCGTGAAGTGGCTCGGCTTACCGACCATACTATTTAGTCAATTTAGTGTTCCTAAATTGCTTCCATTAATTATCAACCAGGGCTTGTAACTTTGATGAAGTGTGGTGCACTATATGTGCTTAAGAAACCTACTCCTTACTTCATTGTATGTGTTTTTAT
Source organism: Pinus albicaulis (assembly GCA_034641835.2). Taxonomy (NCBI): domain Eukaryota; kingdom Viridiplantae; phylum Streptophyta; class Pinopsida; order Pinales; family Pinaceae; genus Pinus; species Pinus albicaulis. The sequence continues at coordinate 1,249,851,796 of CM076580.1, forward strand.
CATTGTTTTAGGGGTTTTGTCTTTTTAGTCCTTAGTGTGCTATCCTAGGCTAAAAAGTGAGAATAAATGTAAAGGAAGAAAAAGGAATGTTATGAAACTAAGTTAAAAAGAAATCAAAGTTTTATGGACAAATTCGAAGGCCCAGTTCTAGACAAAAAAAAGATAAAGCAAATACTTCAATTAGTAAGTAAAACTAATCCATGGATCTATAACTGAATTGAGATTTGAGAAACGAAAACAGGGAATGCAATTGATAACTCAAACACTGCATTGAATCTAATCATTTAGTCATTCTTGCAAATTATATTCAGATTGATGACCTTTAAAGAGATTGTTAGTTGCAATGGGATGAGGATCTTCTAACTACAACTAATTAAGTTAATAACCAACTTATCAAGTCTCATCCAATCCTGAAGCCTTCACTCCTTGGTATGGCTCTTGGACAAATCCATTATTCTCTTAATTTTAGTAAGCAAATGACAGGAAGAATGAAATGCTAAACAATTACTGTTTCTATAAGTCACTAACCATTTTGATATAAGATTTGAAAATAGGGAAAATGGCTTTTACTTGGTTGAACACAACAATTGTCAACTATGAAAGATAGAAAATGAAATCTAAACAATCATTGTACCTATAAGTCACTAACCATTCAGTTGTAAAGATTTGGTAATATAGAAAAATAGTTTTTACTCAGTTGGACACAACAATTGTCAATTTATGAAAGAAATAAAATTAAGCATGATCAGAAAGAAATACTAAACATAAATTGAAGAAAAACTATCTAAAAAGCATAACAAAAACCTCCTTTAGAAGCAGGGGCCCTCCGCTCCTAAGTTGGACGACTCCTAGCTTGTCAGAAGTACAATCAAACCAACATTTGATGACTGAAATTCTTTATTGATAAGCTCACAACTCTACATCCCATTCCATCTCAAGCCTTGTTACAAAACATTCTATAATCCTTTCTCTTCCTCTCCTATTTTTTTACCCCCATGATAGGAGAAAGCTTCCCCTATTTATACAAAAATATGGGAAGTTATCTCATTAATGAGAGTCCATGAATCTTTACCTCTATCTCTAAAGTTACAAACAAAATAAGAAATGATAAGACACATGTCTTTTTAGAGTTTCAATACAAAATAGGAAATGAGACACATATCTTATTAGAGTTTCAATACAAAAAGGAAATGATACACATATCCTCATGATCCCATGATCTTCTCCACTCAAATTTGAATTTGGTTTTGGGAGGCCACATAAAGGTCTTTTAGAAGCTTCATTTTGACCTACACATGGCATCAATATCATCCCACTTGTTAGGTATAAGCATATGCACATTATTTTATAATTTTTAACCACAAATTCACTTAAAATGCTAAGAATTAATAAAGTTTGGAAAAACACAAATGTAACCCAATAGTGGTAATGGTAAGGTAAATGTAATGAAATGGAGGTGGAGTGAAGGTGGTAATATGGAAATATAAGTGAAAATGTAATCGAAGTGAAATGACAATTTCAAGGTCCAACACATAGCACACCCACCTCCATATACCATTGGGTGGCTTCACCAAGGAAGAGATCTCCGCGTTCGCCAGTAGTGTCGCCTTCCATACAACATCAAGCCATTCACGGATGAGGTATTGTATGATGTTTCTCCTCTTGATGTGTCTCATGTATTATTGGGCCAACCATACTTGTGGAAGCGACATGATGTGTATGTGTCTAGTCCTTTTTCTATTGTTATTACTTTGGGAAATAAATTGTACAGGTTACCATGGGTAGTACCGCCTCCTGCCATCTCTTTTATTACTGCAAAAAAATGTAGTAAGATTGTTTCCCAAACCAAGAAATTTATTTTCATTACAATTCACCCAAAGGGAAAGAAGAATATTGTTTCCACAACCTTCAAACAGGGCTCCCCTACACAACAATAGAAGATGGAAAAAATTTTGGAGGCATACGAGGACATTTTCTCCTCACCCATAGAGGTTATTACACATTATCAGGTCAAGGACTCCATTGATCTGACCACAGGAAAGATGCCGCATGGTGTTTCCATACCTCATGCGACCACATAGATAGAATCCACACATATATTTTCTAAGGCTGATACAGTAAACAAATTTATTGAAGGCATCCAACACGTTCGCTAGCAGGTCCACGACACGTTCGAGAAATCCAATACCAAGTTCAACAGAATTTGACTCATCTCATGGAGGAACTCAATGCAATGGGGACCATTGCTTCCTAAGGGTGGAGGAACGATCCAGGTGGATATTTGTGGCCACCCACCTATTCCATTTGGACTCCCACCATCGGTTCTTTTAGTTTTTTAGGTCTTGAACTTCCGAAGCCGTTTTGAGGCCCTGTACAATGTCTTTTGGGAATAGTGGGAGAAAAATAGAATTCCCTTCAATGTTTCTCACATCAAAAGTTGTAGTCCTCAGACATATCTTTCTAACGAGGTATTTAGTGCATCAAACGGAGATCATATGCCAAAGTTGTGTCCCTGGGAAGTTGATGTCCTAATTTACCCAAACGGGGCCCATAGTTTTGGCGCTTCATCTCGTAGGGTTAGGTTTTTGGATGTTTAGGGTTATCCATTATTTCTCACTAATAAATAGGCCTTAGAGCCTCATTGTAATAGAGTTTAGAGGCCAGTAGCTACCACATCTCTTCTCAGAGATAAGCCTACCAGCACCCTAGCTTGTTTATTTCCATTATGTCTGTCAGCATATTTATGTTATATGATATTAATGAAATGAAGTTTTATTTCTATTGCATCTCTGTGTTTATGTTTATTTCTGTATATTGTTTTGTTCCTGCATAAATATGGGTCAATTGTATCAGATCAGTGTGTTGCTTCTCTATTTTTATTTGCATGTCCCCAATGAGGTCAGGGTATAAGGAGTTAGGGCTTGATCTAGTTGAACCCTTGCAAGATCAGCCTCACAAACCCTGCCAACCTCCCATGGCTGAAGAAAAGAAATATGAGGGAGAAGGAGATCCTATCAAATTATGTCTTGAGGAGGCCCTCGAGAAACAAAGAAACGTGATGATGGATAAATTTTCCAAGATCCTTCAACAGTTGCCCACTGGCGGCACACCTGCATCCAAAAGCCACTATGGAGGCGCCTCTCCTTTCAAGGTACAGGTCAAATTTGAAATTCTTGTATTTGAAGGCTAGATAGATGTAGACTCTTCACATAGATGGTTGAATTTTATATAAGGGTATTTCTCGGTCCATGATTTCTCCGACCGAGAAAATATTACATTTGCACTCCTCAAAGCTCCCCCCCATGTGAGAGACTGGTTGGAAACTTACTGTGAGTAGACAGATGAGAGGGAGCCCTGTCTGTTCTCGGCTGCACCTACTTGGAATTCATTCGAAGATGGAAACAAGGAACAATATTACCCCGTGGGGATCTATGGGGACAAGTACATCCAATGGACCACACTGCGATAGCAAAGGGATCAAGATGTGCACGAACTGACGAATTTTTTCCATACCCCAATGCACAAAGTCAGGTATTAAAGATTCAGAGAGACATTTGGTGCTCAATTATTGCAGCTATTTTTAAAGATACATTTAGGAGGAAATGGATTTCGTTGACATTACCTCGCTTGGTGCAGCATTTCGCTATGTCTCCAAGATTGAGCATAAATTTAAGTAGAAGAAGTGAGACTTTGGATCCATGAATCCGAAGCCAGGGAAAGGCACCCTCAAACCGTATAACAAGGGGCAAATCCAAAGAGGGGCGACTTAGGACAACACAAAAAATCCAAAGAAGGACACGAGGAAGTGGTGTGAATTTCATAACAACCCCACTCACACCACAAACGAGTGTCAAGCCAAACAGTTACTGGTGGCTGAACTGATGGCACCCAAATCAAATGCACGTTCTAATCCTAAGTCAAAACTAGACAAGGGCGATGAAAAAGGGAATCAGATCATTGATGTGGATCCCAATGCCATTTTTTCCACCACTAAGCTCCAGAGGGAGGTGTTTTATGGAAATACAAACACACCGATAAGTATGCTTTCCCTAAGTGGGTGGTTCACTTAAAACAACAGAAATAAAGATATCTTATATTTTCCTTAACATGAATAGATAAAGGGAGAGAAACCTACTTGTAATCTGTTCACTTTCCCTTGCCTCCCTTCGTCGCCTTAGTCTCTATCAATCCAACTTAACTCGCTTAATTGATACCTGCCATGGAAAATAGAAGACATAAAACAACATAAAGGAAATACGATCTATTCAAATTAAACAAATTGAATCTATTAAACTCATTAATACACATATAATATCATTCACACGTGCATTAGGAAAGGAACTAATGTCTTTGTTATGAAGAAGAAGGAAGAGTACAACTAGTTGATCAATTCGCCATCACTCATCTAGCTTGAGTCCCATCCTCATCAAATCTAGCATCAACAATCCAGCAGCATTGCAGTACATGCAAACACCTTCAAGAGCTGATATCTCACCAACATAGCTCTAATTAACACAAATTCTTGCTCTCTTGTGCATTATGTTCAATGCTCTATTTATAAGTAGATGAAGGTAGTTTTAAATAAATGAATCATTGAATGGCTTTCCTAAAAATGGATGAATAGGTTTCCTTGTTCATGGGAATAGGAGGATAAGAGGTTTAATGACTTCATGGGTTCCAAATTCAAGGCTATCAGATGAGGTGAGAGCTGGAACAACTTCTAGAAGTCACTAGAAGTCGGGGAGATTCCCGAAATCCAATGAACAATTTTCTCCCAGTCGACCAACACACTCCAAAGTGGGCCTAGATCCTCTACAATGAAGCCTTCATATGTGAGTAGATGATCTTCAAAGTAGTTAAAGATGTCTAGGGGTGTGTTGCTGGTTTGATAGGGCACTTCAACTGGCATATAGGCAGTGAAACTTTCATGAAGGAAGAACATCAATGTGATGACTTGTTTAGGGCATGTAGTAACTAATTCAGTGCATGATAGACCCTAATGAATAATGTTCTATGTTTTGTGATGATACCCAAATCGACCTGTAACAGCTTCACCCTAAATCATGAAGTCAAAAATGAAATGTTGAATTATTTTCTTTACGACGTGATGAGGAGGAACTGAAGTGGACATCGACCTGCATCAATTACAATACATTACATCATGATATATCTTCATCTTGTACATGAATTGCTGAGGGAAGCATATACCATACTCAGCACATAAACTATCATAACATTATAACGTCGTCTACATATATAGAATTTCTATAGATATAGACCCATGATAGGATGACCAGCTGAATAATGACCATCGTACGGATGATTTGGTACTTCTCCTGAAATCGCAACGTGAATGGATGAAAATAGATCTAGGGTATTATATCTCGTTCACTCGATCATTTAAAGTACGAGTCTAACCATGCGAATATGTGATTTGAATTCGAACATGGGAAGACACCGTCCGATTACTAGCCAATGATGTCAGTCGTTAACAGACGCAGGAGAAACCATCGTTTATGATAATGGCTCTCAAGGTACTGTAATACATTTTGCATGGTGTGAATAGATGATTTGATGTTGAACAACATACAAATTTTTTCAGTCGAAGGCCTGTGATGTCAACCTTTCACCGGAAGCGAGAAACCTGTTGTTGATGCAAGAAAGCTCCAAGGTACTGAAAGGTTGTTTCTAAGTCAACTTCCTAAATGATGAGCCAATGTGGATAGGAAGCGACTTGTCGCAAGAGGGCATTGATGCTTCCCCCATCAATGACATGAAACGTGAGTAATGATTTTGGAGACAAAATTGTTGGGTGTGGAGCCTGATTATCTTGTTTCCTTTGTATCACAACATTGGACCCCTGTACCTTAAAAGGGGCGGCAAAGCCGCCCATAATTAATCGCTTCCGTGGGGGGTCCAGGGGGGGGCGACAACGCTTTTCAGAGCCCCCCCTGGCGGGGGCTTTCAAGGGCAGCGCCCCCGAAGCTAAAAATAGATGTAAAATTTCATTGTAAAAGTATAGTAATTTCTAGTCAATCTGGGCCGTTCATTAGGCAAATGATCTAACGGTAGAAGTTATGTTTAGTTTAAGGTTTTTTTCCCTAGAAGGCAACCCCTCGCTTTTATGAGGGTATTGTATTGCGACTGTGTATGATGTATGTGTATTCTTGGAGCGAGAAACAGAGAGGGAGACTGTGAGAGAGAACAGAGGATATTACAGTGGATCTGCTGTAGGTTTTGTCTCTTCATTTTGCTGGATAATAGAAAGGAAGGACTGGCTGTTCTGGGTGGACGTAGCCCAAACTGGGTGAACCCTCTCGTGTCTCTCTCGGGGTTTTATGTGTTTTGTGTGCTTGTATTTTCCGCATATTTTATGTGTTGAATTGCTCCATAATATATAATTTTCTAACAACCTGCATCGTGAGCCGAAGGTATATTTTAATGATTAAACTCGCAGAAAGAAGGGTTCCGGTTCGAGTGGGAGTAATGGCGGAAGACGGTAAGTTTAGGGTCGAGAAATTTAACGGCCAAAACTTCCCCGCTGTGGAAGATGCGTATGGAAGATTATCTCGTATCGTAAAGATCTATACCTACCATTGAGCGAAAATAAAGAAGCCGACTGGCCATGACAGACGTTTAATGGAATGACTTTATAGAAAGGCACCCCGAAATACGGTTGTGCCTTGCGCGTCAGTCGCCTTCAATATTTCGAAGGAAACAACAACAGAGGGTTTGATGCAGATGTTGGCGACACTATATGAAAAACCCTCGGCCTCAAAAAAGGTATTTCTTATGAGACGACTATTTAATATGAAGATGTCGGAAGGTGGATCTGTTGCAGACCATTTAAATGAATTTAATACAGTTACCAGTCAGTTAAGTTCTATAGGGGTAAACTTTGATGATGAATTTAGAGCTCTGTTATTCTTGTGTTCATTACCAGAAAGCTGGAATGGTTTAGTTATGGCCATTAGTAACTCTGTCTCTGGATCTAGTACTTTAAAGTTTGATGATGTTGTCGGTGCTATCCTTAGCGAGGAAATGCGACGGAAAAGCTCCGGTGAGACATCGGGTAATGCTTTGAGTGTAGAGTCTAGGGGAAGAAGAATGGAAAGAGGAAAGAGCTCGGGATATTGCAGTAAATCAAGGAAAGGCAGATCCAAGTCCAGATCGGGGATAGTGTGCTGGAAATGCGGAAAGAAAGGACACCTAAAGAAAGACTGTAGATCTCAGAAGGGAAAAGAAGGAGATGCACAACAAGAAAACAATCATGAAGCAAATGTGACAGGTGATGTGTTACAAGATGCTTTGATTCTTTGTTTTGAAAATGTTACTGATTCTTGGGTTGTAGATTCAGGGGCTTCATTCCATGCCACACCTGATAAGAAATATTTTCATGACTATGTTCAAGGAGATTTTGGACAAGTTCGTCTGGGTGATGATAAACCCTGTAAAATTGTTGGAATGGGTAAAGTTCTTGTAAAACAACAGAATGGAAACCAATGGCTACTAAAGGAGGTAAGGCATGTTCCAGATCTGAAGAAAAATTTGATTTCAACAGGGTAGTTAGGCGGTGAAGGTTGTGTGACAACTTTCACAGATAAAACTTGGAAGGTCACCAAAGGAGCCCTGGTAATAGCAAAAGGCGAAAAGGTTGGTACATTGTATTTATGCAATGGTATTTCTAACTCTGTTAATGTTTTAACTTCCAAAGGAGCAGATGCAGCATTATGGCATCATAGGCTCGGACACATGAGTGAGAAGGGAATGAAGATTCTTCACTCAAGAAATTTGTTGCCAGGTTTGAAGAATGTCGATTTGGATTTCTGTGAAAATTGCATTTATGGAAAACAAAAGAGAGTCAGATTTCTCAGAGTTGGGAAAGAAAAGAAGAGCGAAAAATTGGAGCTTGTGCATACAGATGTATGGGGACCTGCTCAGGTATCATCTCTTGGTGGCTCTCGCTATTATGTTACGTTTATTGATGATGCAACTAGAAAAACTTGGATTTATTATATTCAAAATAAATCTGATGTATTTGATACTTTCAAGAAATGGAAAGCTTTGGTTGAGATTGAGACAGGAAAGAAGTTGAAGTGTCTTAGATCAGACAATGGAGGTGAATATTACAGCAAAGAGTTTGATATGTATTGTTAAGAGCATGGAATTCGCAGAGAGAAGACAGTTCCAAGAACACCACAAGAAAATGGTGTGTCAGAAAGGATGAACAGAACAATCATGGAGCGTGCAAGGTGCATGAGATTGCATGCAGGATTGCCTTTACAATTTTGGGTAGATGTTGTAGATACTGTTGTTTATATAATAAACATAGGGCCTTCAAGTTCCTTGGATGGTGGTATTCCAGAGGAAGCATGGACAAGTAAAAAGGTAAACTACTCTTTTTTAAAGCCTTTTGGTTGTGAGGCCTTTGTCCATATTAATAAAGAAAACAGAACCAAGCTTGAGGCAAAATCAAAGAAATGTACCTTTATTGGATATGGTGTTAATGATTTTGGTTATCGCTTATATGATTATGAAAATCACAAAATCATTAGGAGCAGAGATGTAATATTCAATGAAAAGGTCCTGTATAAGAATCAGCTGCAGGAAAAGAAACAAGAAAAAGAAAGAAAGGAATACGCGGTTCTTGATGAGATATCTGAAAAAGTAAAGGTGCCTGAAAATAATAATAATCAACAACCACAGCAGCAGCAACCACCACAACAGCAGCAGGCACCTCAAACACCTGAAAGTGGTGTTAGAAGATCTATCAGGATAAGTAGACTCCCTGAACGATACTCTCCTTCATTATATTATTTATTGTTGACTGATTCTGGTGAACCTGAATGTTATGAAGAAGCAATGCAGGTTGAAAGTAGGAAGAAGTGGGAGCTAGCCATGGAAGAAGAGATGGACTCCTTAATGCATAACCAGACTTGGGACTTAGTCAAGTTGTCTGCAGGTAAAACTACATTGCAGAATAAATGGGTTTACAGGCTGAAGGAAGAAGATGGAGGAAAACAGAGGTACAAAGCTAGACTTGTGGTGAAGGGGTTTGCACAGAGGAAAGGTATTGATTTTGATGAAATATTTTCTCCTGTTGTTAAAATGAATTCAATCAGAACTATTTTAAGTCTTGTAGCAGCGGAAGATTTACATCTTGAACATTTAGATGTAAAGACATCATTTCTCCATGGAGATTTGGAGGAAGAGATATACATGCAGCAACCAGAAGGATATGAGGTAAAAGGGAAAGAAAAATTGGTGTGCAGGTTAAAGAAGAGCTTGCATGGCTTAAAACAGGCTCCAAGGAAGTGGTATCTAAAATTTGACAGGTTTATGTCTGAACAAGGTTATACTATATGTCACTCTGATCATTGTGTTTATCTAAAAAGGCAAATTGATGGCAGCTATATTATATTGTTATTGTATGTAGATGACATGCTTGTTGCAGGGTCTAACATGCAGGAAATAAATGTGCTCAAAAGAAAATTGGCAAATTCATTTGCAATGAAGGATTTGGGAGCTACAAAACAAATCCTTGGTATGAGGATAACTAGAGACAGGAAAAATCTCAAATTAACACTGTCTCAGAATGAGTACATAGAAAAGGTGTTGAAAATATTTAATATGCAAAATGCAAAACCAGTTAGTACACCTTTTGCTAGCCATTTCAAACTTAGTAAAGAGATGTGCCCAAAGACCCAAGAAGACATAGATTATATGTCTAAACTTCCATATGCATCAGCAGTTGGAAGCTTAATGTATGCAATGGTCTGCACAAGGCCTGATATTGCACATGCAGTGGGAGTTGTAAGCAGGTACATGAATAATCCAGGAAAAGAATATTGGATGGCTGTAAAATGGATTCTCAGATATTTTAGAGGTACCACAAATCAAACATTATGCTTTGGTGGTTCAAACATTGCTCTATAGGGATATGTTGATGTAGATATGGCAGGTGACAGAGATAACAGGAGGAGCACTACAGGATATGTTTTTACTATAGGTGGAACAACTGTTAGTTGGGTTTCAAAAATCCAAAGTGTTGTTGCGCTTTCAACAACGGAAGCAGAGTATGTTGCTGCTACAGAGGCTAGTAAAGAAATCATTTGGTTACAAAGGTTTATGGATGAATTGGGTAAGAAGCATGATATGGGCACGCTATACAGTGATAGCCAAAGTGCTATTCATCTTGAAAAGAACTCAACATTTCATTCCAGGACTAAACAAATACATCTCAAGTACCATTTCACACGATCAGTATTGGAAGATGGAGAGTTGAAGCTGGAAAAGATACACACTAGCCAGAATCCTGCAGATATGCTAACAAAAGTTGTAACCAGGGAGAAACTGAGAATGTGCTCAGTTTCAATTGGTCTTCAAGGATGATGATGGAGATGAGGTGACCCGAGGGTCCAAAGAGAAGTCATTGTCCGACAAATGTGAAGCGGCGGTGGAGTTGCTACAATCGATCTCCAAGTGGGAGATTATTGGGTGTGGAGGCTGATTATCTTGCTTACTTTGTATCACAACATTGGACCTTTGTGCCTTAAAGGCGCGGCCGCCCATAATTAATCGTTGCGTGGGGGGTCTCCGAAGCGACAACGCTTTTTGGAGCCCCACCGGCGAGGCTTTCGGCGATGCCCACAGGAAGCTAAGCAGAGATGTAAAATTTCCTTGTAAAAGTATAGTAATTTCTAGTCAGTACGAATTCGTTCATTACGCAAATGATCTGACGGTAGAAGTTATGTTTAGTTTGAGGTTTTTTTGCCCTAGAGGCAACCCCTCGCTTTTATATAGGAGTATTATATGCTGAGTGTGTGTAGGTATATGTATGTATTCTCAGAGCAAGAAACAGAGAGGGAGACTGTGAGAGAGAACAGAGGATATTACAACGGATCTGCTGTAGGTTTTGTCTCTTCATTTTGCTGGATAATAGAAAGGAAGGACTGGCTGTTATGGGTGGACGTAGCCCAAACTAGGTGAACCACGTATATCTGTGTCTCTCTGGTTTTATGTGTTTTGTGTGCTTGTATTTTCCGCATATTTCATGTGTTGCATTGCTCCATAATATATAATTTTCTAACAAAAATGTGACTGATGAAGCAATGTCAGGGATGGCAGTCATGAAATGAAGGTTTATGAGTATTGTAAAAAATGAGGAATAACTAAGTAACTTATCTTGAATATATCAGGGACACTAAATGAATTGGCAGCATTTGACTCAAAACTGAAGTGATGGATGCTATGATAGACCATAGGTATGATAGACTATTAATCAGATTACCTAACCCAAAAATCACGGATATGAAGTGAATAAGTTTCATGTTCAAGAGCGACTTGCTACCATAAAGTGTTTTATCCCTTTCCCATTTTCCAAAGTCATTTTTGATCATTACCTCTTTAAATTTTACCAATATTGAGGAGGATAACATATGCATGATGTATAATTCCACCCTTTGGGTGAATCCATCGCTATTTTATGCTTTAACGAGTCTAGCGAAGGTGAAATTTGATCTTGTCATGATGGACATGTCTATCGCTATTTGATGTTTTAATGATTCTAACGACATTGATAACTCGATCCTTTTTCATATTTATAGAGTTTTAAAAGGGACTAGAAGAAAACTCCACAAGTTATTTTTTGTATAATAGTCCCTCAGATCCAAAAAGCGTAAAATCCTGAGAGAACCTCCTAGCCATGTTTGACTAGGGTTTTCCTTTTTCGTAATTATAATCTATCTCAGTCTGGAAAAGGGTTAAACTTATACTGAGTAGATCTCGTTTCAATTCCTTTAACAATCTCGAAAATACAAGCTCTCGACAATCTTTTCATATTTAGAGAGTTTGAAAAGAGCTGAAAGAAAACTCTAGGGAGGTTCCTTTTTCGCATTTAACAAAGCTCGAGAAAGAGATAAAATTTCACTTTTAATTCATCTTTCATGTTTAACAAACCTTGAAAAAAGAAGATAAAAGTATGCTTTGAGTTCCTTTTTCATGTTAAACAAAGCAGCAAGCTCAAAAAAGAGATAAAAGTGTTCTTTGTGGTTTCACTTTTTCATATGTTTTAACGAGTTTGAAAAAGTGATAAAAAATGTACTCATATGGTTGACTTTCATTTTAATTTACAAGTAGGAAAATATGGAAAGAACTTGGCATTTTCATGTTTTTATGAGAATGCAAAGAATAGAAAAATAAGCTCGGGATTTTCATGAGTTTAACAAGTCTTGAAAATAAAATCTGAAATGGGCTTGAGGTAGGTTTCATTTTTATACAAGCTTGAAACAAAGGAAAACTATGCTTGAGAGTGATTTCATTTTTACAGAAGCTTGAAACAAAGGAAGCTATGCATGAAAGAGATTTGTTTCATTTTTACACAAGTTTGAAACAAAGGAAAAATTATTCTTGAAAGTAGTTTCATTTTTACACAAGCTTGAAACAGAGAAAATTATGTTTGAAATAAGTTTCAATGCCCCCCAAGCATAACTTGCAAGAGCACATGCCCCCTAAGCTTCATTTCATTCACATAAGTAGACTAGGTGGATGGAATGAAGATCATTTACGAGATCAAATGAAAGACTCGAATTAATCAAGAGAGGATTTGTTTCATTTTTTAACAAGATTTACAGAGGAAAAGAACGATTCTCATGGAACCTTGTTTTATTTTTTAACAAGTTTGACACAAGAAAAGGAACTATGCTCATGACCTGATTCATTTTTTCAACGAGTTTGACATAGTAAAAGAACTATCCTCAGTGACCTGATTCATTTTTTTAACGATGTTGACACAGTAAAAGAAATATCCTCAAGGGAACATGTTTCATTTAACGAGGTTTACACAGTAAAAGAACTATCCTCATCACCTGATTCATGTTTTTAATGAGGTGGACACAGTAAAAGAAATATCCTCCAAGGAAAATTTTAAGGCTAGAAAATTATCTTGAAGTTTAAAAAATTGGCAAATCTCACTAATCCCTAATATGTAAACTGTAAAACATTTATTGATGTACTTATAAAATTATTCAAATTATAATTATTTTATATATACTCTCTATATAATGTTGGCGATTTTTAACATAAAACAATTTTATATTATAAAATTTGGGTGAATTATTTTTATAAAAAATGGAAATTGGTTAATATTGTTTTTGGAAAAAACATGGAAAATTAGCCCACTTACGAATATTAGCCCCTAAAATTTTCCATGCTATCCTCAAGAGAATCTATTTCATATAACGAGGTTGACACAGTAAAAGAAACATCCTCAAGGGAACCTGTTTCATTTAACGAGGTCGACATAGTAAAATAAATATCCTCATGGGAACTTGTCACATTTAACGATGTTGACACAAAAATAACTATCCCCAAGACCTAATTCATTTTTTAACGAGGTTGACACAGTAAAAGAACCATCCTCAAGACCTTATTCATTTTTCAATGAGGTTGACACAGTAAAATAACTATCCTCAATGACCTGAATCATTTTTAACGAGGTTGACATAGTAAAAGAACCATCCTGATAATTCACCTAGCCTATCTATTTTAGAATCATTGTGAATCTTCCTTAAGTCAGATTAAGTGGAAGACATCATATTTCAGGTCTCTATATTTTCGATTTTCACCGATGTCACAGGAAACAGTAATGAAAAGGTGCCCATTAGGGAAGGATCCTTAAAGAGACCTACACAAATGTTATGAGACTCGAGTGTCGTTGAAAACATCAAAGATGAAGCAACAATAGATGATTTTGTAGCTACAATAGATGGTACAATATAGGATATAGTCTCTGCCATGGTTAAATAACCCAAAAAATACTCTAACAAATCTACGGGAACTTGAGAGCGAACAGGATCAACAAAAGAAGGGTGGGTCAAAAGAGGAAAAGACTGGTATAAATGAAGCCCTGACCCAAAATGAGTGGGAGTCGAAGGGGTTGTCTATTCCTGGAGTTATTACTCTTTCGAAATCAAACTAGGTGGAAGCACTTCACTGTCAGGCCCGAGATAAATTTCAGGCAGTAAACTCTGTGGTAAAATGGAAGCCTCGACAGTTACGAATCGCTGAGGATCAGACGGTTGTACCGAAACAACTTCTTTTTGTTCAAATTCAGGATCAACATCTGGATCAACTTCCAGTTGAACAAAGCTTAGGTTCAGGATTTACCGTTCCACTAGATTGAATTTCAATGTCCTTAGGTAATTGTGAGGGTTCCTTCTTGACAGTAGTAGATAAACCGGGATCAGTCGAAATGACTCAATACTCAGTACACAAAGGATCAGATGTCTCTGGTATATCAGATGATGTAGCACCAAGAGTTCCATAGGTACCGGACTCGGTAGGGTGAGCGCACCTTCGTATACTAGGAGTAGCTTCTGGTAGTAATGGAGGTTTATTCGCTATCCTACATGAACGACGGGGAAGGGGTTGATCTTCTTCCATGATTTCTGATTGATTTTTACAAAAAAAAATGAAAAAAGAGAGGGTGATACTAGGCAAAAGGTTTACTAAGAAACTGTGAACTGCAATATACTTCCTTAGTAAACCAAGGACTTATTATACGTGCAGGATATCTCCTCGAATGCTGTGTTCGGTGTATCATAGGTACAAGGGGGGCGAATGAGTTACCTATGGATGGTAAGCAACCTAAAGTTTTCCTCCCAAATATACGTGAAGGTACATGGATGCCCAATCCGTATTAGGGATGTCTAATGCAAAACCGCACAGTGAGAGAATCCCCTTATAATTTTCGTACTAGAACACCGCTCGATATACTTGAAAGTACATGGATGAGCTTTGATATACTTATGTAAATGGAATTAGGTATCACACTTGGAATTTATCGCATACAATTAACAACAGTTGCTATGTTCAACGACGTCAGAACACGTCTTTTAACCTAGACCTCTAAATGTTATTGTTAATGTTACAATGCTTCCTTAGATAAATTCAAATAAATTTTATGTTGATCTTGATTATCAGTTTGTCTTCAGGTTCACCGCGAGATGTATTTAACATTCCTAGAATGAAATTAGAATGATAAGAATTCGTTTCGAATTGATTTTCGACAATGAAAAAATAGCTAGTAGGGATAGAGAAATCAGATAATTCACAATCATCAATGAGCACATCTAAATGCATTTTTTCCCTAAAATATTCCTCAAGTAGCACTCACGATCCCTAAATGCAAATTCATATTTTTATTTTCAGTTTCCCTTAAGTTTAATTGAATGGAAAAGAATCTAATGCACAAACAATAACTCAAAAATTTCAAGAGAAAGAAAGACTAAAACGACAATTCCTCTTTTCGAAAATAATGGATTCATTAAATGTAAATCATTAGGGGAATTTTGAGGTCTAAAATGGGCCTCCTAAGAAAAATGTACAACAAAAATAAAATTTATAAGAACCAGTATGATTCAATATGATGATGTTAACCATGGGGGATGATTAACCACTTTTTAAGTAAAAGGGTAAAAATATTAAAAACTAATAAAATAATAAAGCTACTTTTTCAACTCGAATTTCCAACTTATCTCCCAAAGTTTTAACTCAAATTTCGAGTGGGAGTACTCGTTGGAAGAAAAATTTAATTCCTCATCCAAGTAGTGCCCATGTTGCATAATTTTGATGGACCATACTATACGAAAATTGAGAAATACATGAATAAACTTGATTGCAATCACACTTTTCATGCATTTCTCATTTTTCGTGTAGCAGGATTCATCAAAAGTATGCAATATGGGTATTCCTTGGATGAGAAATTTAATTTTGCATCCAACAAGTACTCTTGCTCAAAATTTGAGTAAAACCTTTGGGAGATAAGTTGAAAATGAGTTGAAAAAGTAGTTTTTTTCCTTTTTCCCTCTAAAATTTGATGATGTAATCAAATTTTATTTTATTATTTCCCTTATTATTTTATAATTTCCTTAGGAAGCCCATTTTAGACCTCAAAATTCCCCTAATGTTTGAATTTGGAACTATACAAAAATGATAAAGAAAAAAAAAAGAAACATTGATCAAACAAATCCAAGGTAAGGCAACAAGAGTAAATGAAAAATGGTCTCTAGAGGTATTCAGTCACTCAAAACTTCAGCAAGAAAACAGTGACATGAATTGGCAAAAGACAAAATAGATAAATTTTTGTTGGTCACATGGGCAACACACGCTTGAGTGGGAGATAATGCATTGGAGAGCATTGTCCCTAAGCCAATAGTTCTATGCAAAGCACTGTGTCAAGACCAATGGTGCGTTGGTGCCAGAGGATTCTTTGAAAAAGCAAGCAATCACACTACTTTTTCTAAGACACATTCAAATGACTGAAAACAAGCATGTAAAATCTACTAGATGTTGATGGACAAGGAAAAAACCACCAGGGATGATCCGTTGATCCCCAGTATGGTTGCCAATTTGTTTTACTGAAATACAAGCCTATGGATAAGTATGCTTTCCCTAAGTGGGTGGTTCACTTAGAAAAATAGAAAGAAAGATATATGATATTTTCCTTAACATGAATAGATGAAGCGAGAGAAACCTACTTATAATCTGTTCGCTTTCCGTCGCCTCCCTCCATCGCTTTCGTCGCTCTCAATCCAACTTAACTCACTTGATTGATACCTGCCATGGAAAACAGAAGACAAAAAACAACATAAAGGAAATACGATCTATTCAAATTAAACAAATTGAATCGATTAAACTCATTAATACACATATAACATTATTGACACGTGCATTAGGAAAGGAATAAATGTATTTATTATGAAGTAGAAGGAAGAGTACAACCAATTGATCAATTCGTCGTCACTCATCCATCTTGAGTCCCATCCTCATCACATCCAGAATCAACAATCTAGTAGCATCACAGTAGATGCACACACCTTCAAAAGCTGATATCTCACCAGCATAACTCCACTTAACACAAATTCTTTCTCTCTTGTGCATTATGTTCAGTGCTCTAATTATAAGTAGATGAAGGTAGTTTGAAATAAATGAATCATTGAATGGATTTCCTAAAAATGGATGAAGAGGTTTCCTTTTTCATGGGAATAGGAGGATAAGAGGTTTAATGAATTCATGGGTTCCAAATTCAAGGCTATCAGATGAGGTGAGAGCTGGAACAACTTATAGAAATAACTAGAAATCGGGGAGATTCCCAGAATCTAATGAACAATTCGCTCATAGTCAACCAACGCACTCCAAAGTGGGCCTATATCCTTTGTAACGTAGCCTTGCATGGGAGTATATTATCTTCAAAATAGTTACAAATATCTAGGGGTGCATTGATGGCTTGATAAGGCACTTCAATTGGCATCTAAGCAGTGAAATTTTCATGAAGGAAGACCATCAATGTGCTGACTTGTTTAGGGCATGTAGCAACCAATTTAGAGTATGATAGACCCTAATGAATACTGATCTATTTTTTTGGATGATGCTAAAAATTGACCTGTAACATGAGGATCCCGAGGAGGGGTAGCACCTCTTTCATTCGCATATGTAGGTGAAGGGTTCTCCACTGCAATTTCTTGTTGATAGCGGAAGCCAAAAGGACCTCATTTGAGTAGAGGTTGTGAAACGGCTCGGCCTACCGACCATAGCACACCCACTGCCATATACCATTGGGTGGCTTCACCAAGGAAGAGATCTTTGTGTCCACTAGCAACGTCGCCTTCCATACAGCATCAAGCCATTCATGGATGAGGTATTGTATGATGTTTCTCCTATTGATGTGTCTGATGTATTATTGGACCAACCATACTAGTGGAAGTGACATGATGTGTATGAGTCTAGGCCTTGTTCTGTTGTTATTAATTTGGGAAATAAATTGTACAAGATACCGGAGGTAGTACCGCCTCCTGCTATCTATTTGACTACTACAAAACAACACAGTAAGATTATTTCCCAAACCAGGAATTTTTTTTTCATTACAAGCCCATAGGGAAAGAAGAATATTGTGACCAAAACCTCGGAATAGGGCTCCCATGCACTGCAACAAAAGATGGACAAAGTCGTGGAGGAATACGAGGACATTTTCTACTCGCCCACAGATATTCCTGTACACTGTCAGGTCAAGCACTCCCTTGATATGACCCTAGGTGTGCTACCGCCTGATATTTCCATATATCATTCGACCACGTAGACATAATCCACAAAATTACTTTCTGAGGCTGATAAAGAAACCAAATTTATTGAACGCATCCAACACGTCCGCGAGTAGGTCCATGACACCTTTGAAAAATCCAATACCAACAACATTCACCACCGAACCCTTGTAAGATTAGCCTCGCAAACCATGAAGACCTCCCATGGAGGAAGAAAAGAAAGATGAGGGATCAGAATATCCTATCAAATTATTGCTCGAGGAGTCCCTCGAGAAACAAAGGAACAATATGATGGATAATTTTTCCCAAATCCTTCAATGGCTACCCACTGACGGCGCATATACATCCAACAACCACTATGAAGGTGCCTATCCTTTCAAGGTATAGGTCAACTTTGACATTCCGGTATTTGAAGGCTAGATAGATGGAGACGACATAGGTAGATGGTTGAATTTGCTGGAAGTGGATTTCTCGGTCCATGATTTCTTCGACCGAGAAAATATTACATTTGCACTCCTCAAAGCTACCCCCATGTCAAAGACTGGTGCGAAATCTACTGTGAGTAGAAGGATGAGAGGGAAACCTCTCTGTTCTCGGCCGCACCCACTTGAAATTCTTTCTGAGATGACATCAAGGAAGAATATTACCCTGTGGGGAGCTATTAGGACATGTACATCCAATGGACCACATTGTGATAGCAAAGGGATCAAGATGTGCACGAACTGAAGAATATATTTCATACCCTGTGTTAGTGTCAGTATTTCATACTACCTTCAGTGATAAAAAATACTCTTTTCATATCATTTTAAGAGTCCCACTCAGTAATTTTTTATCATTCCATTAGGTTATGCAAAAAATTCACTCACTGATGGTAGCCCTAGTCATACGACTTCACTATCCCTAAAATATTTATACTTCTGGCCCACCTTCATGTCTTGCTAAGCATAAATGAGTCATGAGAGTCCATTTCATCATGTGATTATGTCAGTCAAAGTCACCGTGGAGTCTGGTCATTCAAGGTCCCATTAGGTCACTAGGTTTCACTTTCCAAGGTTCAATAATACACCATTTCATTTGGATAAGGTCAGCAAAAATAATGAGAGTGATCCAAATAAAATTCCTTTATTATCTAAAGAGGATTTGTCAACATTTAAAGATGATCTTCAAGGAATATTTCCAAATTTTTAATTCTACTTTCAAGTTATGATTCTATTCTGCAATATAATTTTATTCAAAAACATAGATGTAATTTATTTTTTATTTTAATGTAATTTTATGTTCATTATATGTACTAAGTACCATTCCCAAGCTGCCAATTCAACTCCATATGAAAAAATAAAACACATCAAACTTCAAAGTGTAAAGAGTGCCAAACTCCAACATCATCAACCTGCAAAAGACAAAGTGAAAGTGTAAAGGGCATTTTCAAAAGTTTTCAAAGGAGAAAATGAAACATTAGAAAGTGGGTTTTGAATGGAAAGATCAATTTCACACAAGTATAAAAGCCCCAATGACATCAAGAGAGACCTCATTTGTCTCTTACTACCATCGAGCAAATTCCGCAAAGTAGGGTTTTCACGTTTTGAAGGTGAAATCAGCAAAACAAGGGAGGCGCTTCGTTTTTTCCAAAGGGAGGTTGTGTTTTCTTCTGGTATTGCGCGCCTACCAAAGACGTTGCACGCTTGGTTGTGGCGCTGCGCACCTATCAATATTCCTTAGCAACTCTAAAAAAATCCTCTAAACTTCACAAAATCACCTTCAATATCTTAGCAGTGGTTCTTCACACCTCCAAACAAGCAAGTAAGTTACAATTACTTCATTCCTCCTCTCATCAAATTATTTTGGATGTGTGAAGTTTGTTAAGAGAATTTTGGTGTCTTTCTTCAAAATCAAAACCCTAGTATTCCTAAAAAACCTGATTAAAATTAAAATTCACTCCCTAAACCTTCATAAACCTTCCAACATTGCAAATATACCCTTTCCCAAATCCCTACAGTGACATTCTATTTCCCTAAGCCTTCATTTCCTTAAAACCCTAAGCCCTAGGTACACTTTTTCCCTAGGCTCCCAATTCTATACACTTGTAATAAATTACCTTTTCAAAACCCCTATACATCCTTACTCCCTGTCATATCCCTTAACTTAGAAAAACCTACCGCCATCTCCCTCAATTACCTTATCCCATTCCCTATTCCTAAAAATCACATTCTACCATCATCACACCTCCCTAGGGTTTTGACATTAAGACATCATGGCAGAAGAAAACAAACCATATAGTGAGGGAGAATAAACAGAGGGGAGGAGGCCACACAAAGGGGGAAGAATACTAAAATTAGAGCCAAAGAATACCAAGGAAATTTTGGAATCAACTATGGTTGTGACATGTTTCAAACATGTTGGATGTTTTGAGTCCTCTGAGAAAATTCAGAAGGTCTAACACCATGCTATGTTGACCATACTTTTCGTTTATAATCTCCATGAAAACAAAGTTACTCTAGTTGGTGTCACTTTCACTATGTCAGCTACCATCATCTCAGCTACCACCGAGATCCAAATTGTTGGGGAGAAATGGTTCAAATAGAAAGACTTGGAGGAGCACAACTATGAGCCTTTAATCAAACCTAGGTACAAGAATAAGAAAAAAAGGATTTTTCATTTCTCTTACCTCCTGGAGAGATATGATCCCATGATGAATATAATCATGAAATACTTTTCATGTGAAGGTAGATTTTCTAGATTGTATGCCTATCACATCCAGTTACTTATGCACTTCACTAGGGTAAAGATGCTCAACATACCCTACTACCTCTTCTGGAGCATTAACAAGATGGAATTTAATTTCTAGAAGAGAGAGTATGAACACCAAATGAACAATATTTTTCGCCACTCCCTCATCAAAATCATAGTCCTCCATCATCTCAAACAATTTAAAATTCCATGGAGTTAATTCCTAGCTGATGACATATTCATTTCTCCACCTATTTAGCATGCCCAAAATGTACCTGCATCATCACATCCTTCCACTTCCATTCCTCCATATCAGCCCACAGTACATTCATCATCTTCAGAGAAGTCTCCTTTATCTACGTCACCACCATCATCTCCATCCAACATTGAGACTGAGTCACCTAGCAAAGCTGAGATCAATGAGCCTAAGCAGGATAATGTGGTTGAGATAGAGCCATTGGAAAAAACATACCAGAGGATTCATAGGCAAGTGTTTTCTCCACATATTGTGGAAGGGGCCTTGCCTTCTTCACTAACAAATTAGGTACAGAAGGGGAAATAAAATATGGTAGAGGAGGATGAACATGAGGCAGCTATTCATGATGAGGATGACCTCCATGAAACAAAACAAGATTTTGACCTTGTTGACCTAGATGAGCATGATGATGGTGAGATCACTAGTGTAGTCATCAAGGGAAAGGGTGCCAAGATTAGAGAGCTCCAAACTAATCTTGACAGGTCCAAATTTTTCATAAACTTCCTTGACCAGGAAAACCAGCAGTTGAAGACAAAGCATGCCATTGATGAGGTGAAATACATCACAGCTCAAAGGGAGGAAGAAAAAACCAAGTTTATGTTAGAAGAGACACTTAAAAAGAATGGTTTTCTTGAAGAACAAGAAGAACAAGCACAAAGAGGCAGACCTAGAACTAGATGGTTGAAAAGAGATCTAGCTCTAGAAAGGAAAAAAGAGGCTTAGCTTGCTGATCAGCTAACCTTGAATGGACAACTTGCAATAGTAATCAATGAAAACTGGGAGCCATGGCTTGATAGAGCTAACAAACACTTGGAGAAGTTTTTGGAGAAAGAAAACAAAGACAATGACATACTTAGGAGGAAGGTGAAACATTATTCCAAAAAAGACAAAATTGCAATGGCCAAGCTCAAAAGAGCCAATGCTGAGATTCAGGCTTTGACCATGAAATAAGAGAAGAGGAAATTGGATATACTTGCAGAGGCTTCACTCCAAGCCTAGCCACATCATCAGCCATAATTTCAACAATTTTGAAGAGTTTTGGGTCATTTTTGCAAATTCTATATTTTTATTGAATTTTTGGGATAGTGAGGTCACAGAGAAAGTGTCAAACACGCAGCGCCCTTGGCGTTGTGCTCATTTTTGAGACATCCTTTGAGAAAACAGTCACCACCATTGGATGAAAAATGGTCAATACATCTCATAAAACCAATTTGCAAGCCTTGGTTTTCAAAACAAGAAGGTAAAAATGTCAAAAAACAACAAATAAATCATGTTTCTCCCTCATTTTTGGCCCTAGCACTGCGCGTTCAACATTCTTGGGAGGATTGTGTTTTGACAGGGAAAATGAGCTTCATTTTCAAACTGAAGGAATATCCAAAAACTAGACTTGAAGGGATTTCCAACAAGCCATCTTGGAGCGTATTTGGACACACAAAACCCAGTCAAAAATAGCCTACAATATGTAGGGCACGTTTACCAAAGGTAGGGCACGTTTACCAAAGAGAGGGCGTGTTTCACAATTTGCTGATATTTTTCAAATTTCACTGCAAATTTGACTTTTGTCTTGAAAATCATGATTTCACTTATGTAATTGAGCATGGTAAATGTAAATATGATATGGATAATTTACCTAGGGGTAGCTTCATGATGTAATGTACTCATCAAAGTCAAATGAATCAGTTTCAATGCAATTAGGGAGGAGTCACTTAGAGCTCCCTACACTCCATCTTTCAGTTTAGATTTTTGTGGATCTATTCCTCAACTCACGGATTCGACCCCTAAGGATGAGATAATGTTGTTTTGATGTCTATATCTTCCATTTCTTCACTCTTATCAAGGATTGGAATCAATTTGGATGCTAGTGTATTGATCAAGAACCAGTTTAGCTTGGAAATTAATGAAGAATTGCAGCTATTTCCTTGGGATTCATGTGGTATGAATGTTTGGCATTGTTTTTTCTCTATGATAATTTGTATGAATGACTTTTAAGCTCATAAATATTTCATGTCTATTATATGATAAATTTCAATTTGATAGGTAGAATATATTTTTTTCATGCTCTGTTTTGGGAAAATTTTCATAATTTGTCCATTTTCTTCAGTTTAGGAAGAATACATATCCTATGCTCTTCCTAACTCCTCATCAGTATTAAACCATCTCACCAAATCACTTTTAAGTGATAACTCTTCTACCTAACTTGCCCAATCGAATGGACTGCAATTCCATCTCATTTTCCTTGACCTAGTCCCCTTGACCCAATCCTTATACAGCAAACCCAACATCAATAAAAAAAAATCAAACCCTTCTAAACTTCTTAGCTATCCTAAAACCTTTTCATCCAACCCTCTTGGCTATGATTTTTGTGGAGAGAGCCTTCTCTGACTTGGTAGGGCTAGATACCAAATTAAAAGGTTGGTCTATGGTTACCTCTATTGGGATTTCTTTTTCAGCCTTGGAGATCTGGCGAAGTGATAACATCCTGCGCACAAAGTTGGGTATTAAAGATTCAAAGAGATATTTGGTGCCCATGTACAATGGAAATTTTAAAAAATACATTCAGGAGGAAATGGAGTTACTCGACATTAACTCACTTGGAATGGAATATCACTATGCCGCCAAGATTGAGCATAAATTTAAGCAGCAGAAGTGAGAATTTTGATCCATGAATCTGAAGCCAAGGAAAGGCACCCCCGAACAGAAGAATAAGGGGCAAAGCCAAAGCAGGGCAACTCAGAACAACACCATAAATCCAAATAAGGACACGGGGAAGTGGTGTGAATTTCATAATAGCTGCACTCACAACACAAACGAGTTTCGGGCCAAACAATCACTTGTGGCCGAACTGAAGGCACTCGAATCAGATGCATATTTGGATCCTGAGTCAGAACCATACAAGGGTGATGAAAAAGGGAAGCTGATAATTGATGTGGATTTCAGTGCCATTGTTTCCACCACCAAGCTCCAGAGGGAGGATCTCGAGGATCCAGGGGAGGGGGAGCTCATCTTCCATTTGCAGATGTGGGTGAAGGGTTCTCCACTGTAATTCCTTGTCAATAGCGGAAGACAAA
Source organism: Pinus albicaulis (assembly GCA_034641835.2). Lineage (NCBI taxonomy): Eukaryota > Viridiplantae > Streptophyta > Pinopsida > Pinales > Pinaceae > Pinus > Pinus albicaulis. Next base: position 1,249,875,945 of record CM076580.1, read on the forward strand.
AGAATATAATTTCCATAGACTTCATGAAGAGGCTTGGCCTATCGAGCACAACACACCCGATGCCATATACCATTGGGTGGCTTAACCAAGGAAGAGATCTCCGCATCCACCAATAGTGTCGCCTTCCATACAACATCAAGCAATTCACAGATGAGGTATTGTGTGATGTTTCTCCTCTTGATGTGTCTGATGTATTATTGGGCCAACCATACTTGTGGAAGTCAAATGATGTGTATGATTCTAGGCTACGTTCTGTTGTTATTACTTTGGGAAATAAATTGTACAGGATACTGGAGGTAGTATCACCTCCTTCCATCTCTTTTACTACTAAAAAACAACGTTGTAAGATTGTTTCCCAAACCAGGAAATTTATTTTCATTAAAAATTTTCCACAGGGCAAGAAGAAGATTGTGTCCATAGCCTTGAAACAAGGCGCCCCTGCATGACAACAACAAATGGACAAATTCGCGAAGGAATACAAGGACATTTTCTCCTCACCCAGAGAGGTTCCTGTACACTATCAAGTCAAGCACTCCATTGATCTAACCCCAAGCGCGCCACTGCCTGATATTTCCATACCTCATGCGACCACACTGTCTGATACTTTCTGAGGCTAATAAAGCAACCAAATTTATTGAATGCATTGAGCACGTCCTCCAGTAGGTCCACAACATCTTCGAGAAATCCAATACCAAGTTCAGGAGGATTTTCCTCATCTCATGGAGGAACTCAACGCAATGGGGAGCTTTGCCTCCTAAGTGGGGAGGAATGATCCATGTGTATATTGGTGTCCACCCACCTATTAAATTTGTACCCCCACCATCTATTCTTTACGTTTTTCAGTTTCATCACAACTTACTATTTTTAGCAGTTTTTTAGGTCTTGAACATCGGGAGTCATTTTAAGGCCACAAACGACATTTTTTAGAAACTATGGGAGCATTAAGGGTTTATCTGCATGTTTCTCACATCAAAAATTTTAGTCCTCGGATAGATATTTCTAACAAGGTATTGAGCGTGTTAAACGGAGATCATATGCAAAAGTTGTGTCCTGGGGAAGTTGATGTACCAATTTACCCAAATGGGGCCCATAGTTTTGGTGCTTCATCTCCTAGGATTAGGTTTTTGGATTTTTAGGGTTTTCCACTATTTCTCAACAATAAATAGGCCTTCGAGCCTCATTGTAACACTTTTCAAAGGCTGATAGCCATGACAACTCTTCTCATAGATAAGCCTACCAACGCCCTAGCTAGTTTATTTCCATTATGTTTGTAAGCATATTTTTTTTATATGATATTAATGAAATGAAGTTTTATTTATGCTGCATCTATTCCTGCATAAATCTGGATAAGTGGTATTAGAGCGGTATTCTCTTTCATTTTTTTTCTTTGCATGTCCCAAATGAGGTCAGGGTATTATGAGTTAGGGCTCGATCTCGTTGAACCCTTGCAAGATCAACCTCACAGACCCAGATGACCTCCTATGGCAGAAGAAAAGAAATATGAGGGAGCAGGAGATCCTATCAAATTATTGCTTGTGGAGGCCCTCGAGAAGCAAAGGAATGTGATGATGGATAACATTGCCCAAATCCTTCAATGGATTCCCACCAGCGGCACATCTACATCCAAAAGCTACTCTCGAGGTGCCTCTCTTTTCAAGGTATAGGTCAACTTAGACATTCATGTATTTTAAGGTCAGATAGATGGTTGAATTCACTATAAGGGAATTTATTGGTCCATTATTTATCTGACTGAGAGACGATTATAGTTGCACTCCTCAAAGTTGCCCCCCATGTCAAATATTGGTGGAAAACCTACTGTGAGAAGAAGAATGAGAGGGAACCCTCTTTGTTCTCGGCTGCACCCACTTGGAATTCATTTCGATATGGAATCAAGGAAAAATATTACCATATGGGGAGCTATAAGGACAAGTACATCCAATGGACCATGCTGCGACAGTAAAGGGATGAAGATGTGCACGAAGTAACGAATTTTTTCCATACCCTATGCACAAACTTGGGTATTAAAGATTTAGAGAGACATTTGGTGCTCAAGCACCGCATTTGTTTACACAAATAAATTCAAAAGGAAATGGAATTCCTTGACATTACCTTGCTTAGCATGGCATATTTCTATGCCGCCAAGATCAAGAAAAAATTTAAGCAAAAGAAGCATGAATTTGGATCCGCGAATTCGAAGCCATGGAAAGGCACCCCTGATCCGCAGAACAATGGGCAAAGCCAAAGCGAGGCAACTCAGAACAACACCCCAAATCCAAAGAAGGACATAGGGAAGTGGTGTGAATTTGATAACATACCCACTCACAACACAAACGAGTGATCACCGGATGCAGTTGATAAACAAGGGTGAAGGGACTGTAGTCCCCTGGCAAGTCCCGAGGGCGCTCGCATGCAACAACCTTATGGCTCACTGCATCGCCATTACTCGCGCAGTTAATATGCCAGCCCACAGTGCATTAACCCACTCTGCCTCGCCGCTCCACTATCTTGCTCTGTCGGTTTTTTTTCAAATGGCTTTCTCTCCAGAGAATTCATCCGGTTCCTGTGTTTTCTGATCGCCTTCTCCAGTTAGAGGTGTTTGTCCAGTTGAGTGCGCAGAGCCGAGTGTGCGCACCCAAATCGGACGTCGCTGCAGCATTCTTGGCTGTCTGGAAATTCTGTCAGGTCTCCACTTCTCTCACAGTTGTTTTTGTTCTCTAACCGCTTGTTTGAATTCCCATTCTGCAGATTTGCTGTGGCCCTCTTCAACCCCTATTTGCGCCTCTTGCTTCCAGCAACCCCCGCTTCACTCTGAGGAGATGCCACGACTTCAGCACTGAATGAGGTGCAGGCGTGGGGCAAGTAGATGTCACCCTCCCCGCCCTCGCTCTTCCATTAGTCCCACCTCGGGCTCCTCTGCAGAAGATGACTGTCGCGGCCTCCACTCGAAGTCTAGAAGGCAGAGACATCATTTTTTTTATTCTGGAGGCTCCTCCTCTATTTCGCACGAGCTGCATCACCCGCATGTCCCTCCTCCATCCTCTACCCCTGTCATGCATGAGCCTACCAATCCAACTCTCTGCCAGACCTCTCAACGTGCATAATTTCGCTTCAATTGCACCTTTGACAAGCCTGTTCTCACTGCGGTTGTCACCATTTCCATTTGTGAAAGTTCTGCTAGCCTTGGCCCAGCTACTGTCCCCCTCTCTACCACCATCCCGTCTCGCCCTCAGCCTTCTCAGGTTGACAGTGTTGCGCCTGGTCCTAATGCGCCCCTTGGCATAGGGAAGCCCATCTTTGAAAGTGACAAAGTGCAGGAGGGCATCTTCCGCAAAGATAGCGCCCCGCTTCAGGATAATGCGGAGGGGGAAGAGGAGTTTGGATTAATAGTGAAAGAGCCGGACTCTCCAATTCCGACTCAGTGATTTCGAACTCCTTCAGCCTTCAATGGTCTAGGTTTCCACTTCCGCTAAAAATTCTGGGTTTTTGCTGCTTTCATCAGCTGAACAAGCTGCATGTTTATTTAGTTCTCAGTCTTTCAATAACTTAATATGTATGCTCTGTATACCGGTTTCCCTGTCAAGGGCGGTAAACTATCACTCTCAAGAGCTGGTTTCCCATTCAGGGGGGCTCAATATTTTGTGTAAATGCATGGACATCAAGCCCAGTTCTCAGGCTCACACAGCTGAGACTGGTGCAGTTTTGTACTTTTATGTTTTATAAATAGAATTAGTTTTACCGAGAAAAAAAAAAAAGACAAACGAGTGATAGGCCAAACAGTCACTGGTGGCCGAACTAAAGGCACCCGAATTAGATGCATGTTCTGATCCTGAGTCAGAACCAGACAAGGGTGATGAAAAATGGAAGAAAATAATTGATGCAGATCCTAAAAGGTCCACGACACCTTCGACAAATCCAATACGAAGTTCAGCAGAATTTTCCTGATCTCATGGAGGAACTCAATGAAATGGGCACCATTGTTTCCTAAGGGGGGAGGAATGATCTAGGTGGATATTGGTCTCCACCCACCTATTTCATTGGATCCACACCATTATTTCTTTCATTTTTTCAATTCCATCATAGCTTACTATTTTTAGCAGCTTTTCAGGACCTGAACTTTCGGAGCCTTTTTGAGGCCCTAAATGACATTTTATGGGAAAACCAGGAGAAACATGGTAGCTCCTTCAATGTTGCTCACATCAAATGTTGTAGTTCTCAGAAAGATATTTCTAACAAGGTATTGATCACGTCAAATAGAGATCATATGCCAAAGTTTCGTCCCCAGGGAATTTTATGTACCAATTTACCCAAATGGGACCCATAGTTTTGGCGCTTCATCTCCTAGGGTTGGGTTTTTGTATATTTAGGGTTTTCTTCTAGCCTCATTGTAACACATTTCAGAGGCCAGTAGCTGCCACATCTCTTCTCAGAGATAAGCCTACCAATGCCCTAGCTAGTTTATTTCCATTACGTCTATAAGCATATTTCTGTTATATGATATTAATGAAATGCATTTTTATTTCCGCTACATCTCTTTGCTTATTTTTTTTATGTATATTATTGCGTTCCTGCATAAATCGAGATCATTTCTACAACAAAATCCTTCTAATGGGGAAAATGTATGAGATGAAACTCATGATGAGAACAAAAGAACTGTTAATCATGATTTCATAAACTCTAATGTTTGATTGAAGACACACCATATTCCAAAGGTTTATATGAGTAAGTTTGATGGCAAGGATCTAGTAACATGGATACTATAGATGGATAAAATTTTTCATCTCCATAATGTGAAAAACACACAAAAGGTACACATTGCAACTTTATATTTAGAAACAAACCAATTTGTATGGTATTGATGGCTTTGTTCTTGTAAAAAAATTGTCACTTGGTATTTTTTTACGAAGGAAATGATAGCACATTATGAAGATAAAAAGAGCAACACCTTATTTAGCCAATTGATAAATTTCAAACAAAAGGGTTGAATGTTGGAGAACATTGAGGAATTCCAAAATTTGAATATAAGGGTAAATTATATTCCATAGGAGCATAGCATTGATGTATTCATAGGGACTTTAAAGGATAAAATCTAACATGAGGTTCGCCTTTGGGAACCTGATTCATTGGAGAGAGGAATTTAGGTTGGCAAGAAAAATTGAAAGAAAAATTATGGCAACAAGGAAGCCTACCACTCACAATTATAAATATGGAAGTGTTGTTCCTAGCCTTCCCCAACCTACAGGGTTGACACCACAACAATTGGAAGAAAAATTATCAAAAGAGGTTTGTTATAGTTGTGATAGAAAATACACTAAAGGTCATAAGTGTGCCAAGAATAAATTATATTACATAGATTGAGAGGAGGAGGAAAAAAAAGGAACAAGAAACTTCAAAAGAAGAGGATATACACCAAGAACCAAGCCTAGAAAAAGAATAAATGAATCCAACAATATCTTGTAGTGCATTTGCAAGAATTACCATTCCTCAAACTCTCAATATAGAAGGATATATCAATAAGAAAAGGGTAATAATGCCTATTGATTTGGGTAGTACCCATAATTTTATTCATTGTAAGATAACGAAGGAACTGAATTTCTTCCTACACCTAACACTAGTGCCAAGTGATGGTTACAAATGGAGGAACTATAAATTTCTCTGGAAAGTTCCATAATATCAAGCTGTTGGGGCCCTTGTTTTTGTTTAGTTTTGAAATCTTGGCCGAGACATTTTGAGTGTTGACCTTTTTGAGCTGCGGAATAAATACACATGGCAACCGCGACCGCGCCGCAACTACCAGGAGTTGCGGAGCTATCAAGGTGGCGCAGAAGCACTCGATAGCTGGAGATAGAATAGAGATAAGTGCAGATGAAGGAAACACAGCAGAAAACAGAAAGTGGAGCACGCAGACATTAGAAGAGAAGCTGAGAGAAGCTGAACTGAAGACGCAGAGGAGCCGATAGTCGCGAGAGCGGGTGAATAAATAACAGTCACCCAGCTGAAAAAGGAAGAAGAAGGCTGAGAATTGAATGCGTACTAAAGGATTCGCGAGACCAGAGACGAGGAAGGGACGCGCAGATCAGCTGCGGAGGATTCATGCATGTGCTTCATATGGGTTCTTATCTTCTCTATTCTACCTTTCTGTTCTGAGATTCATCTGTATCAGCTTTGTGAGCTAACAGGAGGACTGCCATGTAATCATGTATTGGGCCAATAGATTAATATAATGGAAGGTTGCTATCTAAATGAGATGTTCATGTGCATGTAATGTGGTTATGCCGGTTTAAAATTTTATTTAAGAATGTCTGAATGCTTACTAAGTGATCTCGTGCATATAACTTCGTATATGAATGGATGAACCGTCTTTCTTTAGTTGCGGGCTTGTTCCTTGACCCTGATCTCATCCCCTTTTGCATGTGGTTGCGGCATGCCTCGGGTGAGACGCACTGCTCTCCTGAGCAGGGTGAAAATGCCGGCGTATTCGTAGACTACACCAGACCCCTTTGTTGGCCACAACTCTCGAACCTGGGTCTTGTCCGCGAGACCTGACTTCTCGCCAACAAATGGTTCCGTTGCCAGGACCTGCATGTTCTGAGGGGATCTAGATCATGGTATCGAGGATTTTTGAAGGAGCAATACGGCGATGGTGGGATGATCATCTTGACCAGTTCATTGCTCAGCAAGCAAAGCTGACCAAGAAAAAGGAGGCGGCGATCAAGGAGCTTGTTCTTTTCTCTGATTCAGACAGTGATACATACGAAATTTTCTGTGGAAGGTTCCCCACGGACCTTTACAATTGGTTGCAAAGGTTACGAGCAACGCTGCCCCAAGAAGGCTTGCGGAATATAAACCGCAGGTGGACACACGACGACCTCATGGCACTGCATCGGGTAGATACTAAACTAACCCGCGCAGTGGATTTTTGGGTAAGGACCACGTTGGAAGGATACACTATGGAGTTTGCTGCTGAGTGCTACCAATCCTTCTCGAAGGCCGAGGTTGTTTTTCACTCAGGGCTGAGGGGGAAGCTATTGAAGGAGATTTCGCTGTGGATCAAAGCCCTGATGGTGGACGAAGGGTTGATTGAATTCCACAAAACGAGTATTGAAGCGTAAAACACCCGTACTGGGGGAAGGGTTGAGGGGACCGATGCAGTGTAGACTATGAGAGTGGGGAGCGGGGGATGGACGTTGAGGCTGCATGCAAGTTGTGGGAGCTACGTGCGCATCGGCGGGCACAGATCGCCGATAGGTGGCGAAGAAGGGTAATGAGAGATTTGAAGAGAAGAGAGATCGAAAGGAAGAATCAGAAGGAGGCGCCTCAGAGGACGGGAGTTATGGGTTTGGATACCCGGAAAGAAGACGTGACAGCAGTGGAAGTGCAGTGGGTGCATGGGAGCCCAACGATGCGAGAAAGAGAAGTAACGACTAGCGAAGACAATGGAAAGATGCAGCCCGAAGAAAGTTCCGATGATGAATGGCACGGCGTGATACAGCAGATGTTTCAGGATCAGACAGCACCCACTCCTCCAGGCAGCCCTACGTCCCACCTTCCGCATGGCCAGGATCCCGACCTTCCCCTGGTACTTTATCAACCTTTAAGAAATATTTTTATTCAGTTACAAGCATTAAGTCAGTCATATAGTAGTTCAGCGGCGTCGGTAACGCCCAGTAGCAGCAGCGTCACTAGTAGTAGTATTTTCCCTAGTGGGATCGTTACGCAACCAGGACCCGGAGGTTTTATCCTGGTTAATTCTCCACAAGTATACATGGCTGGATCTTTCACCCGGTACCCGGAATTCTCTGGCCGGGGAAATGACGACGTAGAACAACACTGGTATCTGTGCGAAGCCATCTGGAGGGCTCGACAGACGCCGGATGCAGGGAAGTTAATAGAGTTCCAAACCACGCTCAGAGAGACAGCTCTGTGTTGGCTCATCAAGTGGTCCGAGGTGCACCCTAACCCTGTAATCGCGGACGTGAAGCGGGATTTTGTCCGTGAATTCAAGCTTCCCCAGACAGACCAGCAGGGCCTGTCAGAGCTGTGGGAAATTAAGCAGAAGGAAGGAGAAACCGCATGGGAGTTGATGCAGCGATTTAAAGACGCGATCGGGAAACTCAGTTACCCGATCAATCCAAACCACCAGAGGGACTGGTTCATCAAGGCTCTACTCCCCTTGACACGAACCCCTCTCACACAGCAGAATATTGATAATTTGCAGGATGCTTTGGAGCAGGCCATGAAGATTGAAGCCATGGCGGGATACCCCCAGGAATACAGGGGGGGGATGGCCCCGCAAGACCCTTCTCTGATAGGGTTGCAACATCAGATCGCCAGCTTGACCGAAAAGCTCAAGGAAATTCAGCCAGCGAGACCAGCGCGACCGAATGTTTGGTGTACTCATTGCCTGGTCGAGGGACACGTCGCAACCGAATGTCCTCGGTTGCACGGCGCAGGAGTTGGGCCCTCAGTTGCAGCAATTCAGGGGGGTCCACCACCAGGGGGTGGCGCGGCGATGAACCCGCAGGGAGTCTACCAGCCGCAACAGACCTTTGCGGGGTTCCCACCGCAACCTGGTTCCTCCACCACAGAGTACTGCGAGATCTGTCGAACGCTGGGGCATCCACCTCGGATGTGCCCGATCCTACAAAAGTACTCCACGGTACCGAATAACGTGTATTGCGAATTCTGTGTGTCTACGACTCACACCACTGAGCAGTGCAGGGCGCTTCACGCTCTTGCGGATCGATTGGATCGTCCCTCGTACAGGGTGAACGAGGCTACAAGGGGAAGAGGTGGCGGCATGCGGGGAGGCCGAACAGGAGGACGCAGTCCGGTAAAGTGCTACAACTGTGACCAGGAGGGTCATGTGGCTCGAGAATGTCCCCTTCCGCGACGACCCTGGTGTTCCCAGTGCCGGGTCAACGCCCATGCTACAGAAGACTGTCCGGAGCTCATCAAGAAGTGGGAAGAACGGGTGCGGCAGAGGGGAGCGAATCTGATAAACTCAGAACCGCGGGGGGCCGCAACCCCTGACATGCAGAACGTCGCGATAGTAACGCGGGGTGGAAAGAAGACTGGAGAGGATGCCCACGAGAAGGAGCCAGCACGAGTGGTTCGGCCGGCATCCCCAAAGAAGTTGATCGGGCCCGAAGTCCAGAAGAAGTATTTCCAGGAGGCGGTTGAGGCATTTGCCCAGTTGCGCAACGAGGGAAGGTTGGAGGAGCCCAGGCAGCCAGAATCCGGGGTGAAGAACGTCGCAGATACTGTGGTCGAGGATTGGCTCCGGCTATTCCTCAGGATTGTTGATAACGCTGTGCTGCGGCAGCAGCTCAAGCATGCTTTGGACGGAGCACTGCAGGGGCGGACAGAACCTAGAGATCCGGCGGACGCTAGCCCTCAATACGTCCCTCAATATGTGCAACGGGTCAAGCGAAACAAGCAACGAACAGGCAAAGAATTCCGGCTTAACACGCAGGTCGCAGGTTTCCAAATCAGCGACACCATGTTGGACTTGGGGTCCGACGTCAATATACTGCCACGAAAGACATGGGAGGCTCTTGGAAGGCCACGGCTAGCCCACTCGCCAATCCAACTCAGGATGGTGAACCAGTACTGCATTTTGCCAATCGGCCGACTCGAAGGAGTCGAGGTCGACGTTGCAGGGGTAAAGACATACACCAATTTTGAGGTTATTGATATCATGGGCGATAAGGATCCCTATCCTGCTTTACTCGGCATTGATTGGGCTTTTGAGAATTATGCCATCATCGACCTCAAGAAGGAGCTGATGATATTTGAGGATGGGGAGGTACGGGTCACCCAGCCTCTCGACCCGTATTAGGGCCTGCAATATACAGAAACAGTGGACAATCGGGAGGATGCTCAGATAATGGACCATCTCTATCAGATGATTGCAGGGAATCGGGACGATTATATTAACCCGACCGCAACTGGCTCTGTCAGCTGGCGGAGTGTACAGAGCTCGGAGCTCGGATCCGAACTCGCTTGGGAAGACTGGCAACAAGGGGGATATGAGACCACCACACGGAGATGTGCCTCCATCGCTTAGGTCCTGTGGGTAGGGACGGAGGTCCGCAGATATCCCACATTGTCAAACATGCAAGCGGTCAATACTTTTATTGCCAAGGTGGAAGACCGGGTCCCAGCTGAATGTCGGATGGCCCTTTTGGATGTGGCCTTGCAGTCAACATCGGCGAGATGGTGGAAAAATCACCGCAACACTCTGTTGCGGTGGGAGTGTGTGGTGGATGCTCTACGGGCCCGCTTTAAAGAGGAAGAAGGACCCGCCAGCACGCTTAAGTATCATGGGAATTCAGACCCGCGACACCATTTGGGGGCTTGCGAAGAACAGTGGCGTAGCACCCGGTACCCTGAGGAGCTGTGGGTCCACAGGTTTATCCACTCCCTGGGCACCATTCCCCAGGCCTGGTACCTGGAGGAAGAGCGGAGACGAGAAACCCGCTCTTGGCAGGCAGTTGCGGACAAGTTTGTTTTGAGCTTCTCATTCGAAGGGGAGACGACGCAGGAGTCTCAGGCCCTACAGCAAATCAAGGAGGTCTTATTTTTCTGCCAGCCTAAGCCTGAGAAGGGCCCGGCTGTGGTACGACCTGAGGTCAAGCGCGAGTTGGTCTGTCACCGGATTGATGGCGATCCGGAGGATGATAGTTTGGAGGACCTCAGGCATCTCTATTTTGACGAAAAGGAAGGAGAGCGGAGCATCAGTGAAGAGCCGACGACTGAAGGGGTCCATTTACAGCCGCTCAAGACAAAGAAACTGAACATTGGAACGGAGGAGAAGCCTAAGCTAGCAACGGTGGGAGATTACTGGGACGAGGAGATGACAAAAGAAATTTTTAGCCTCCTCCGGGAGTATGAATATTTGTTTCCGTCATCAGTTGCGGACCTGAAGGGGATCAAGAGGGATCTGGGCGAGATGCGCATCACACTGAAACCGGGGGTCAGGCCGGTGAAGCACCGACCCTACCGGTTGAATCCACGTATCAAAGAGAAGGTCAAGATGGAGATTGACAAGATGCTGGCTGCAGGTCTCATCTTTCTAGTAGAAGAAGCGGAATGGGTGAGCCCGATTGTCATCCAGAACAAAAAGGACAAGGTCAGTTACGTGGCAGACTCTGGGAGCTTGAATAATGCTTGCTCCCGGCAGTTTCCCTCCCTTCGAGCGATGAGGATTCTAGATGTGTCGCCGGGGAAACGAAGCTTTATTCACAGCTTCGCGATGAGTTTCGAACACCATCGGTGCGCATACAGCAGAAGACAAGCAAAGATGACATTCTGCGATGAGGATCCCATTGCATACCACGTTATAGATTTAAAGTCGCAGAAGAACGCACCGGCTGTGTTTTCCCGGATTGTCATTGCTGCTTTCCGGGAGTACATTCACAAGTTCCTGGAGGTCTACATGGACGACTGGACCGTCTACAGCCTATTGAAGAAACACGCCTCCCTGTTGCGTGTTATGTTCGACCGGTGTCGACAGCTGCAGATTTCCTTGAACTTGAAGAAATGTATTTTTGCAGTTCCATTCGGCACACTCTTGGGCCACGTGGTGTGCAAGCAAGGGGTCTGCGTTGATCCCGCCAAGGTCGCGGTCATCGTCCACATGGAGGCCCCCGAGAACAGTGATGGATTCACGGGCACTTCTCGGAGGCAACCAGGGGATACACGGCGATTCTGTGTATCATAAAGTACGACCTGCGGAGAAAGCGCTGCGAGAGTGAAGCGTTTGAATGGACGGCGGAGTGCAGGAAGGCACTTGACACATTGAAGGAGAAGTTGGCGACGGCACCCATACTTGTTCATCCCGACTGGGATAAGTAGTTCCATGTGCATATTGATGCGTCCAGAATTGCACTTGGAGCTGTATTGGCGCAACCCGGGGAGACGACAGTTGACCACCCCGTGTACTTCGTGAGCCGTCGGTTATCGAATGCGGAGAAGAATTACACCACGACCGAGCGGGAGGCGTTGGCGATGGTGTACTCCCTCCAGAAATTCCGCCACTATCTTTTGGGCGGCAAATTTACATTCTTCACGGACCATTCTGCATTGAAATATCTGGTGAACAAGCCTGTTTTGGAAGGAAGAATCTGTCGTTGGCTACTACTTTTCCAGGAATTTACATTTGAGGTGATTGTCAAGCCCGATAGGTTGAATGTTGGCCCCGATCATTTATCCAGGTTGGAGACGGGAGAGAATGAAGGCCCGTTGGACGATCAGCTACCGGATGCTGACCTTTTCCAAGTTGAAGCAATACCAGATTACCTGGCTGACATTGCCACTTATCTGACCACGGGACAGTGCCCTCAGGATTACACCCCGCTTCAGAAACGCCACCTGGTTGTGCGGGCGGCCGACTACCAATTGATTGCGGGGCAGCTGTACAAACTGGGGCTTGATGAGGTGTTGCGCAGGTGTGTTCTCGACCATGAACGGGAAGCGGTGATGTGGGAATGTCACAGTGGTGTTGCGAGAGGGCATGTGGGTGCGAAACCCACCGCATGGAAGGTGCTCCAAGCTGGCTTGTGGTGGCCGGCGGTACATACAGACTATAAGGCCTATGTGAAGCATTGCGATGTTTGCCAGCGGACGGGAAGGCCTTCGCACCGGGACGAGCTTCCGCTACACCCAGTGCATGTGTTGCGGCCATTTGAAAAGTGGGCTGTTGATTTTGTAGGTCCCATCGCCCCGGTTTCCAGACACTCCAAGGCCTGGTACATCATTACCGCCACGGATTACCTCACCCAGTGGGCTGAGGCAGCAGCGGTACGCGACTGCTCGGCAGAGACCGCTGCCCGGTTCATTTTTGAACACATCATCAGCCGGTTTGGCTGCCCACGGAGCTTGACCAACGATCAGGGTACGCATTTCATTAATGCCATGGTCAAGTCACTATTGGCCACATTTATGATTCAGCATCATAAAAGTAGCCCATACCACCCGCAGGCCAATGGTACTGTGGAAGCCTTCCAATAAGCTTCTTGAAAAGGGCTTGACTAAAATTTGCAACGCTCAGCGGGACGACTGGGATGAGCGGTTACCAGCGGCATTATGGGCTTACCGGACCACCATGAAACGTTTGACCAACCAGACACCCTTCCAGTTGGTGTATGGCCGGGAAGCTGTGATTCCCGCCGAGTTCACGGTACCCAGTCTTTTGATCGCAACGTCTCTTCATTTTTCAGAAGAGGCATCACTTCGAGAACGCCTTCAGGAGCTACAGGAGCTGGATGAGGCTCGATTCCTCGCGGAATTCCACCAGAAGGTCCAGAAGGCCCGGCAGAAAGCATGGCACGACCGCCACATCAAAACTAAGGCCTTCCAAGTTGGCGACAAAGTTCTCTTATATGACAGCCGGTTCGAGAAGTTCCCAGGCAAGCTCCAGATGCACTGGTTGGGACCGTACTTGGTCATCGAAATCCGTGACTCAGGCGCCGTTCGGTTGGCACAGCTGGACGGTACAGTTCTTCCTGGGTGGGTGAATGGCGCACGCCTGAAACCCTACCAAGAGTAGGTACCTTCTCACTTTTCATCAATAACTCTCGCAACCGAGAGAACCCGTAGAGTAGCGTAGTTGAATAACTCTCCCGCCACCGGGATGAGCATAGGTAGTCTTTTCCGTTCATTTGTACTCAGTCAAATAAACCGTCAGTTGTGGGAACCTTACCGCAACCGACTGTGGTCGGGGCTGGCCAGTCCAGCGTGTCGCAGCGCCAATCCCGCATGTCACCGCGCCAGTCCAGCGTGTCGTTCACGTAGGATCCATCCTCGTGCCAGTGTCAGTCCAGGTCATTTCCGTCATTCCTTTTTTCAGTCCATAGGATCGCTCAGATTTGTTCATAAATTACCATAATCGACAATAATCGTACCGTAATCATTTTCCATCACCCGCAGTTCCCTCAGCCGTCGAGTCCGCTCATCTTCCCATGACGCCGTCAGCAACTGTCAGATTACATACCGGCACGCGATTGATCGCACGATTATCGCAGCCTCGAAGGATAGCAAGAATTAATTTCCGTTATGGAGTCTCATCAACTCCGCGCGTGCCAGCGGATGCCATAATTTACATGAAGATCAACAGCACGAGAATGACGGACCAGTTCAATTTGGAAGTTGCAGCGTCTCCAGAGCATTTGCAGCATCGAAGCGCACCGTATCCAGCAGATAACTCCAGAAGAATAGTCCAAGTTTACCAGCGTCGCGCCAAGATGCCGAGGGCTATCGTATCTGTCCCTGAACCAGTGTTAGACAGCAGAATTCACCGCGTAGAGTCGCTGGTCGGCAAGTACGACAATGCAGCATGTCTGGACGCCAACTTGTCCGACCCGGCTGAATTTCCTCACCTCCATTGGCAGACTTACATGGAGCACCATTACTCTCCAGGCAACAGCTCCAACAGTTGGATGCGGCAAAAATTCAGGGGCCTGCAGCAGTCGACCTTGATGCATTTGAGGTCTCTTCCCGTTTTCGGCACTACAGGACCGGCTCTGCAATGCACCCGGTTCCTCCTTAGTCGGGTCCAGAACGGGTCCCTGTGGCTCAACGAAGAAATCCCAATTCATGCCGAAGAGATTCATCGGCTTACAGGGCTGTCCCAAAATGGTGTAGATGTCTCCGCTGCTGGCCAGACATCCTCTAAGCGTGCCCGGAAGTCAGGTGACGCCGACCTGTACACCAAGTATGGCACTCGCCGGGGTGGCAAAGGTGCCAAAATCGACCTGATCAACCAACCAGAAATCTGGTTTTCTTGCTACCTGATCGCTAGCAAGACGATGCGCCATTATACAAAGGGAGAATGCACCCTGGACACAATTTCTATTACAGAGCACTGCACTCGGGGCGCCAAGTTGAATTGGTGCTCGTTCGTGTTGAAGGAACTCTTCGCGACCTGCGAAGAAAATTACAGGCGTACCACCAGCTTCATTTACGGCTACTTGCTCTTAGCCTTCGCCATGTGGAAATGGCACCTTCCTCCCATCTGGCAGCCGGCGGAGACGACCATAAGCCAGTCGCTTGCGATGAAGTACACCCCCTGGCAGGTTTCCATGGATCCCAGCACCAAACAGGTGAACGCGGCAGCGTTCCGGGCGTGGTACGGGATGATGACCGATGTTGTGGCCAACCAGCAACGGGTGCCCAGACCCTTGCTGGATGAGTACAGTGAGTAGGTGTGGTTTGGAGTCAGCCACAGGCACACCTTCATCCGGCCAACTTGCGTGCCGACCACCACATTTCACATGGCACCCCTTCGGTTCCAGCTGAATGACGACACCTTTCACCGAGAGGTTTCTGCGTGGCCGGGGGTCGTCAAGCACGTCCGCGACGGGGTCACCCGCTATAACTTTGAGGGGATGCTGCCGGCACAGCGGCCCGCTGCGACCGGCGCAGCGGGATCCTCACAGGTTGCGGCGGACCCTCCACAAGAAGCAGCTGAGACCGCACCAACACTGCCTGAAGTGCTGATCCCGATCGTCGAGCACTTCAATGACCAGGTACGACGACTTAACGTGGCCACCCAAGTTGCTTCGAGTGGTGCCCCTATATTTCTCTCTTTTGCTGAATTTCATATTAATCGGTCTCGTGGCCCCTCCAACACCGCCCCCCTCATTTCCCCCATTCCCACTAACCTGTTCACATATGCCACCCCCCTCATTACACCAATGGGTGAACCGGGCCCCAAAACCGATTCCGCCAACCCACTTCCATCCAAGAGGGCCCACACTACGGTCATAGATCCCGTGGTGGATCTTACGGAGGATGATCCACCAGCGACTCCGCCCACAGCAACTTTGATTCCGGAGGAACCTCTAATCGATCCGGTAGAGTTCCTCAACCTCCGCCTCCCTCCCACTTCTTTCACTCCGTCCACCGCTCCCACCGGCCGACCACCTGCCACCTCCCCCAATCCATCCAACTCATCAGCCACTGTGTCCGATTCGTTGATCCGGGACCTTTTCGGAGGTGACCATGGGGTGGAAGTCACCTCTAGTACTGCAGCCGTGGTACCACCGGTTGATCCCGTGGCCACGGCCCCGGACCCTCATGCTACTATATCTAGCAGGTTCTCGAATGGGGGGGCTGATTCGGCTGCCCCTCCCCCAGAGCAGACCACGCAGCAGGACCGGCCGGAGCCCGAGATGGCCACTTCAGTGCAGCAGCAGACGCCGGTCCATCCTCCAAAAACTTCCAGCCGAGCAGCGGCCAGCCACCAGCCTTCGCAGGAGAGTGTGCCGGAGCAAGGCACACCCGGCACGACCACTACAGAACAATGGAGTCCAGCACAGCTGTACCTTCTCATTCAGCGGGCGGCCCTCAAGGCCGAGAAGATTCACACAGAGCTACAACGGCGGTGCACCGAGCAGCGGAATCAGATCACGGCGCTTACTGAACAGCGCAATCAGTTGCTGCGGGAGAAGACCAACCTCCAGGAGCAGGCCAACATTGTTATTCAGGCGCTCTCCAGCGTATGGCCCGCTGCAAGGGCTCACTATGCCCCACTCCCTACTGGTATAGAGGAGGACAGTATAGCACTACAGGCTCACCACCTCAGGGAAGTCTTCACTACTATTTGTAGGGAAAACCAGGAACTCCAAGCGGTGTTAGCCGCATGGCCTACCCTTCCAGATCCACCCAGGGAGCATTCAGGACAGGTGACTGCCAAACAGACGCAGGCAGTCAGTATGCAAGCAACTCTCCATTCCACGGCAGCCGCAGCTTCGGCCCTTCTGCACAGTTTGCAGGATTTCTCACTTGCATTAACTGTCAAGACGCAGCCCATCGCTGCCCAGCTGCAGCAAATCTCCCGCGACATTCAGGCAACCATGGACCCAACAAAGTTAGATCAGCTCTACGCCCAGTCGGACGAGATGGAACTCCACATGCAACAGACTGAGGCCGAATCAGTAGCGGCCAAACACGTCATCCGGGAGATTCATCTGCCCCTTCGCACCCATGCTGACGCTCTGCACCAGCTGGATGCCAAGGCCGAAGCCCAGCTCGCCACACTGTTCGGGGCTGCCCCGACGCCCATTGACGAAGCCGCCGCCAACAGAATCTCTCAAGAAGCCGACCTCCTTATGCAGGAATGGCAGCAAGCAGTGGCGGCCTTCACAGAGCTTAGAGACATAGCGCTCCGCCGGGTCCCGGAGTTGGGGCCCTTGTTTGAACCAGCAAGTGGCGGAGCACAGTAGGGTGAAGGTACAACAGAGCAGAGTACAGGTGCCAGCGGGGCAATGGAAATAGAAACTGTTATTTGTGATTGACTCGCGGACGAGTCAAGGAATTGTGGTCGGGGCCTGTTGGGGCCCTTGTTTTTGTTTAGTTTTGAAATCTTGGCCGAGACATTTTGAGTGTTGACCTTTTTGAGCTGCGAAATAAATACACATGGCAACCGCGACCGCGCCGCAACTACCAGGAGTTGCGGAGCTATCAAGGTGGCGTGGAAGCACTCGATAGCTGGAGATAGAACAGAGATAAGTGCAGATGAAGGAAACACAGCAGAAAATAGAAAGTGGAGCACGCAGACATCAGAAGAGAAGCTCAGAGAAGCCGAAGTGAAGACGTAGAGGAGCCGATAGTCGCAAGAGCGGGTGAATAAATAACAGTCACCCGGCTGAAAAAGGAAGAAGAAGGCTGAGAATCGAATGCGTACTAAAGGAGTCGCGAGACCAGAGACGAGGAAGGGATGCGCAGATCAGCTGCGGAGGATTCATGCATGTGCTTCATATGGGTTCTTATCTTCTCTATTCTACCTTTCTGTTCTGAGATTCATCTGTATCAGCTTTGTGAGCTAACAGGAGGACTGCCATGTAATCATGTATTGGGCCAATAGATTAATATAATGGAAGGTTGCTGTCTAAATGAGATGTTCATGTGCATGTAATGTGGTTATGCCGGTTTAAAATTTTATTTAAGAATGTCTGAATGCTTACTAAGTGATATCGTGCATATAACTTCGTATATGAATGGATGAACCGTCTTTCTTTAGTTGCGGGCTTGTTCCTTGACCCTGATCTCATCCCCTTTTGCATGTGGTTGCGGCACGCCTCGGGTGAGACGCACTGCTCTCCTGAGCAGGGTGAAAATGCCGACGTGTTCCTAGACTACACCAGACCCCTTTGTTGGCCACAACTCTCGAACCTGGGTCTTGTCCGCGAGACCTGACTTCTCGCCAACAAAAGCTAACCATGGGGGAATATGTATTGAATATTCTAGTACTTTCCATTCCAATGGGTGGTGCTCATGTTTTACTAGGACTCCAATTGTTACAATCTTTGGGTACGATATCTTTTAATTTTGAAGAACTTTTCTTGAATTTTTTTTGGAAGGAAAGGAAGTTGAATTAAGGGGTTTTGTAGGGAAAATAGAAATATAATGAACTCTAATGGCAAGATAAATCTTCTAAATAAAGAACAACGGGGCATACTTACACAATTATGCTCACTAGAGGCTCAAACATCGAAATCATTTATTTCTACATATCTCCAAAAAGATTTGGAAAATAATTCCAAGGTATTTGAGACTCCCAAAGGCCTCCCACCTATTTGTGATAATTATTATGATATTCATTTGATTCAAGGAAATGTTCCTCCAAACACCAGGCATTACAAATATCCTTATGCCTTAATTCATTGTTTTTGAAGGTATTTTATTTCTAGAGGTTTTGGGCTTAATTTTCATTGTTTTTTCTTAAGGTATTTTGTTTTTAGAAGTTTTGGGCATATATATATATATATATATATATATATATATATATATATATATATATATATATATATTGTTTTAATGGTTTTAATAGCAGGGTTATCATGCCCACACTTTCTCATGTTATGTGTTAATGCAACATTTTTCTTATCCGAGTCATTGTTTATGTTTTCAATTTTGGTTGTATATATATATAAAGTTTAGAACCTTTACATTATATTTTTTTCTTTGGTACATTTTCTTCTTCGCTTTCTTAATTTCATTTTTTAAAATGCATTCTTCCATTAGGGTTATATAAAAAGGCTTAGCAATTTTATTTTGGAAATTTTTAGTGCATTTACTTTATTAATTATGCCTTAAGGCATTCCTCTTTGAAAACAACTCCCCTAGCTTCCACTGTGTCCATGTCTAGGCCATTCGATCAAATTTTAGACAATTGAAATGTTTTAGACCATTAGATCAACAAGTAAATAGTTTTATATGTGCTTTTTAAAATGTTAGTTTTTTTTTTCTTTTTAATAATTATTTAGGTTTTGGTGACTTTTAGGTTAAAATGATGTTATTAAAAATTTGTTAGATTTAAATGAAATTTATTATCATAAAATTAAACTCCACACAAACCAATTAATTTAAATTACATGGATAAAAAACACTATAAAACATGAAAATAACTATTTATATATTTAAATATTACATTTTTGTATCATGGTGCTCTCAAACAAAGTAGGATAGAAATGTTGTTATGTCATGTTTAACATTTTGACCATGTCAAATTACACAAAAATAAAAATAAAAGTAAATTAAATAAAAATATTGACATAAAGTAGTGAACACTTTAACTAGGTGAAAATGCAATAAGAAATAATAATAATAAACTATAAAAACAACCGTATTGACCCATAGTATTCAAGTGGAATGTAGTTTATTTAAAGGGGGAAATTAAGATGGCCTAGATCAATCTCAACTCTGGATCTACCAAGAACCAAGAGAGATCAAATGTCTTGATATGCCAAGCTCTTGTAGAGTGAAAAGAGAATTGATTGATCTCAAATAATATAGATCTAAACTAATTATTTAATAAAATTATTTTTAAATGTTTATAACCATTATTCTTTTAAAATTTTACTTAATAAAATGCATCTAAATTTTCATGCATCCAAAAATACATAGTTTTTCCTATTCTATATTATTTTTGTTACAACTATTTTATTATTCAAAAAATACATAGTTTTTTTGGTTATATATTATTTATGTTACAACTGTTTATTATTTATAAATAGTATTTCTTAATATATAAAAAAATTAAATAAATAATGAATTTTTTTAAAATATGTGTTTTTTTTTTAATTTCCAAATTAGACATGCTTTATCTTGAGAAATAATGATGAATGTTCATAATTCTAAAATTGACACTATGTGATTAACAATAGAGAAATTTGAGACAACCCCAAGGGGTTTTTTGTACAAGTTTTATCATAACCTTTCCTTCCATCCAAAATATATTGTAGATTCTTCTAAAGAGAGAGTATATTCTAGTTTATATCCTGATCCGCAATGAAAGAAAATGGGTTGGGATTTCACAAGTTATTAGTTATAACTTGATCCACAATCAAAGAAAATGGCTAGGGATGTCACAAGTTATCATTCGCACAGTGATGCATTGACGTTCTCAGTTGAAATGGTGGCCAAAGACACTAAAAAATTCAAAATAGATATATGTTATGACATCCATAGGCATTCCTGTTGGCATGATCAAATAAGGTATTTAACTTAACTTCAACATAGGCCTCATGATTTGTAAAGCTAAAGGAAGTAGTATTGCAGTGAGATTTCACTCTAACATGGTCCTTGCCTTTTCTTGTTATAATTATTTGTTAAATTAATAATTATTGATTTAATGTATTGAAATAAATTAATTTTTTATTATTAAATTATATATATATATATATATATATATATATATATATATATATATATATAACATTTACTGTTATACAAGTTGTGCGAAGAAGTTTTTAAATTCTTTCTCTTCAACTATATCTTATCAGTTTAGTATATTTTCAATCAAGAAGACGCTTAAGAGTTTAAGAACTATATCTTAGATCTGAGCACATGATTCTATTAAAATTTATGAAAAAAAATCAATTTTTACAACTTGTATGTTTAGATATGTGATTTTGGATGTGATGATGGCTTCTTTAGACATTTGATTAGTATTGTGAAATAAATTTGAGTATATCATTAAGGGCTATGAATAGTTCCTGTAACAGCTGCATTACTTATAATCCATGAAAAACTGGTTATCCATGAAAAAATATAACCATCTTTGCACTGATATATGCTAATCATTTCAGTTTTATGTTGATGCCAAGTTATTTTATCATTTTTTTAGTAAGCCTTTGATTTTTTATGTTTATAATAGTTTACAAGCATTGATATCAATCTAATAAATTGATATTGAAAACCAAATGATGTTTGTGACATGTATGTAGGTGTTTCCATTCATAAATTGCTTACTCATTTTGTCTCAAGATTGTTAGATAATGGTTAAATAAATATAGTGCTGATCCTAGTGATCCAAAGAGTTATTCATGACCAGCTTGACACATTGTCTGTAGGTGTTTCCATTCATAAATTGCTTACTCATTTTGTCTCGAGAGTGTTAGATAATGGTGAAATAAATACGGTTCTAATCCAAGTGATACAGAGAGTTATTCATGGCCAGCTTGGAAAACCAGGCACGAAGATGCTTCTAATTTTCAACGAGATTGTTAGATAATGGGGAAAGAAATACAATGTTGATCCAAGTGATCCAAAGAGTTATTCATGGCTAGCTTGGAAAACCAGGCATGAAGATGCTTCTAATTTTCAAGAAGTAGTCTTCAAAAGTTCCTAGCTCTATTTTAATTACATAAATGCCTTGAAAACCATCTGATAGTATTTACTTCAATTGTTTTATTTTGATGTGTTGCAAGCTGACATATTGTGCCAAGAATTTTTTAAATTATTGCTCTTCAGCTATCAATTTAGTATTTGTTCAATCAAGAATAGGCTTCGGATTTAAGGAATTGTATCTTTCTAGTTGATAATTCTTATCATCAATATCTTTGAAACCTCCAAGACGAGCTTCAATGGAAGCAAAATTTTCCTTTCATTCCTTCATGATGGCTCCTTCTCTGCAACATCTTATTTATTTTAGGCTACTCTTTCTTATACAATTGCCTTAAGGTGTTTCTTTTGCAACATGTGGTTCAATTTCTAGTTTATTTATTTTTTTATTGCATTCTTGGATGAGAGCCTCTTCTTTTAGGTATATTTTCTTCTTTTATATATATATATATATATATATATATATATATATTAGTTTATTCTTCATGTTTCTTTTAATGGCTATACTAACAATGTTAGCACACCCACGCTTTCTTGTTTTCCATGGTAATGTTGCATTCCTCTTATAAACATGGCTTTAGTCATGTTTCTTTATGCCTATATCTTCTTATGAATGATTCTGGATAGGCTAATCTAAGCTTGCTCTCATGTGGAAACAACCTTAAATGAGTTTTCATACCTTTACATCTATCATAATTCACTTCTTCAAAGTCATTGTTTTAATATAGAAACAAGCTACAATATGGCATCACCCTTGTTATAGTCCTCCCTCTATCACTATGAATAGTTTCCCTTCAAAGAAATCACCACCTTTTATTATACATAGCTCTAGAGATCCAGGGAATGACACTCATGAAGGTTGAGGATGATACAAGAAAAGGTTTATTATGTAGGATTGAGTGTCATGGCATAATAAGTAGCCACGATTTCATACTTTTTTTCGGTGTTGAAAACATTTACAACTTGATTGGCATAGAAGGCCTCGACTTAGTTGACATAGGATGGGAGGGATAGTTTTCATCAATGTTTTCTTTCCTAGAAAAGGGAGCGGAATTTTATTCATGAAAGAAGAAATAAATTACATTTTTCATATTTGAAAACAAATTCCATAGATACATACTGAGAAAATAGTTATGAACTATCTCATAAAAAATTTAAAAAAACCACAAAAGGGCCAACATAAAGATTATTTTAGATGGAATTTCGCTACACATTTAAGAAAAAAATTTAAACCCTAGGTTTTGCATAAGAAAAGCACACCCTAGGCTCAGAAAATAAAATCTTGCTACACAGAAACTACAAGACGTAAACCCCCAAATATAAAAAAGTGCAAACATTCCAATAAATGAAAAACTGACCTAAAGAGTCCATACGCGGGCCCAAAATTGGGAAACAAAACATCACATGAGCAGGGTGATGAACCCCAACAATAATAAAACTAACACTCCAATAGCACTGAAACGTGTGATTAAAAAACGCCACTGGCATAGGTGGAAAAGATGAATTAATTATCGTTGGCAATGAGATGACCTACATATACACCACGAAAGAGAACATGGGATAGAAACCCACCAATACCCCAAAAGAATGTTGAACCTTGAAGAAAAGGAGGACACCAAAGGCAAAAACAACAAGCCATGGATGCATTGCATAGAGAGACGAACCAACCGACAATGACGAAAGGAAACAAGTGAAGATATTGGCAAGGAAGAAACACCACAAAAAACCTCGAAAAGGGCACAAACACAAATAGAATGGAGCCACACCCAGATGATGAAGTACGAGATCTAGCGACCCATTCATGGAAGTGGTGGAAGGCAACATGTAGAGGAGGGGATTAAAAAATAAGGTTCTAACTGTTGAGCCCATTCCCCACATATTGCCTCCCCTATTTTTCATCAATGATCACTCTAGGATTAACAATAATCCATCTACTATATCAAATTTTTCGTTACATGGTTTAATTGTCAAATCCCTTACCATATATTGGGCACAACCCTCCATTTACTAAAGTTGATTCCTTTGATACAATCCATATGCCTCGCCCCCATCAAAACCTAGAGTACAATAGCCCTTAACCCTTTAAGCCTTCATCAAGGACCCAAGTTCCCTATTTTCTTCCCTTGACCTAGAACAATGCATTGGGACATGCGTCTTATGATTGAATACTTCATAATGTTATCCACATTCCACTATGAGGCTAATATCACTTATAAAGGCTCTATATTATGATTTTAGGTCATGTTCATTGCTAATGAGCCTTAGAGATTCATTTATGGTATAAATTCCTTATTTTATTCTGTTAATTCTAGTTAAGGTCCTAATACCCACATCCCCATTGTGAAAAAGTATTCTACTCATGTCCATATCCATCTTGTAAGACAAAGATCCACTTTAAGTTTCTATGTTATGGTCATGGCCCATTAGCTCAAGCAACTTAAGTTATGGCGAAAACACCTCAACTTCCTCCTTGACCATTGTCTCATACTCAAATTCTTCCATATCTAAGAATGATGATATCTTAAACAAGACATGTTGTGTGGTTTGAGGTCTTGATCATGTCTCTTAGTTCCTAGACTATTCACCTAGGAGCTAAAGGCCTTATTTTTTTTTTTTTTCAATCTAGGATAATCGGTAACTGGTGAGAGTTATCCTGAACAAGGCCCAGGATCAAATCCTACTGGCTGCCACTATAAACCTAGGCTAGGTGCAACAACCTGCAAGCCACACAATAGAAATTAACTTATGCCTCAACAGGAGCTAAAGGCCTTATTTTGATGCCATACACACTAGCAAGGCCTTAAGACCCATCCCTACAATGCAAAGCATTATAGGAGCAACCATATTCCACTTAAAGAGAATACATCCTCAATTTTAAGCATCCCAATGAGGAATCACACTAATAGTTTGATTATGACCTTCAAATTAAATAACCATTATTATTATTTATTACCTTTTTAACCGAAAAGTTTATATATATATATATATATATATATATATATATATATATATATATATTAATGTATGATGTTTATTTATTTAAAATAATGAATAATATATGCATATATTTAAATATCAATGTTTTTCATGGATTTGACAAGAAATATAGAAAATAGTTAATACATTCCTCATAGTAAAATAAAATAGTTTCATATCTGTAGGTGTAAATTCATTTTAACCATGGATTTATCAAGGGACTTGAAGGATTAAATATCTTGACGTGTGGATTTCTTTTAGAGTGAAATATAAGATTTTTCATTGTTTAAACTGATTTTCTTAACATATAAATGGATTCATCCTCTGGAAAGTCTCCTTGAACTCTTAGATTGTGTAGAATACTCAACTTAAACTTACCAATAAATATTTATTAGAATTCAAATTATTGAAAAATGCACTTAATCAATATTTGTTAGAATTCAAATTATTAAAAAATACACTAAAAAAAAGAGAAAATATAAAATAGTGAAACTAGAAATATTTTAATGGTATTTCTTTTGAAATACCTATATTTATAACTCAAATTTTTATTAATAATTTTATATTCCACATATTAATTTTATATTAAAATTTTAAGAAATTACATATCTTCTTTATATTATTCTTATTAGAAAATAATTAGTTTTTTTTAATTTTTCATATATATATATATATATATATATATATATATATATATATATATATATATATATATATATATATATATATATATATATATATATATTTCTTTCCATTTTCTTCTTTACATATAGAATACTCAAGTAAATTAGTCAATATAGATATTTAAATAATTTACTTATATCGAAATATTTAAAAAAAAATAAAAATTATACATTTTTTGAACACTAAAAACTTAAAATATACAATTTTTAATAATTTTAATTTATTTATTTTTTAAAGCTAATATAAAATTATGTTATTTTACATTAACATCTAAATGTTTTCTTTATGCTTGAGCGAAATATTTTTACGTAATGTTTGGAGTTGTAATGTCAACAACAAACCAACTGAAGACAAGACAGTGTGAATATGATAATTGATAGGGATAATGCGCTTAATTAAAACAAACCAAAATAGGTATATATATATATATATATATATATATATATATATATATATATATATATATATATATATATATATATATATATATATAGTTAAGTTAATATAAAATTATATTATTTCAAATGAATATCAACATATTTTATTTATGGTGAAGAGCTAGAGTAAAATATTCTTACATCTCCTAAGTTGTTCTGAGTTGTTAAGATTGGTATTATTGATATTTTATAATATTTTTGATTAAAATTAATTACTAACTAAAAAGATATATTTATTTTTCTTTATTGATTATGGTACATTGTTTTTTATTTAGAAAATATTTTATGTTTATTTTAAAAGGAATATATTAGAAGTTAAACACACAAACAATAATACATTTCCCTCCTACTTAAATGTAAAATGTTGAGCAACAATAACTTTTAAAATTTTGAGAAAATTAAATTAAATTCTATAAAAATTTAATATTCAAAATAACATTTCCTATTATTAATTTTTAATAAATTTTAAAAATATAAAAACATTAAAATAAAATTTCTAAAATAATTATTCCCAATTATCATTATATAATAATAATGAAATTTATAAATAAAACTAATATTTATAAAAGAAATTTACAATCCAACTTTTCTATAAATCAGTGGTATATCAATACTAATAACTCTTTAAATTTGAAACAAACATTCTAATCAATGGATTTACACTGAGTGAAAGTGTGAATTAGTATGATGAATAAGACATTGTCTACAGAGGTGGAGAAATTGCGTGGATGGTCAAAAGTGGCCAGAATTTGGGCTATTTTTTTTAAGAAGTTTTACAATAGTCGTGTTTGAATCATATTTTTTATAATGGAAATAGATTCAAAATCATCAATAACCTCAAGAGCACCCAAAATCTGGAATTTTGATAGCTATAACCTTGATTTGCAAAAATCCTGCTAGATTTTATGAAAATCTTACCGGAATTTCCATGATTTTCGAGAAAAAAAGCAGACTAGTTAGACTACGACCATAAATATTTGTTTACCTAAACTAAAAATACATTAACCGTTTTTCTATGTATTTATCGCTTTGCATAGGCTAGATGTTGTAGTTTGTCTTGAGCTCCCCACTATTCGGCACTCAAATAATAATAGATGTCAGACAACATTTATAATGAATCAATGAATGAATGATATTTTAACATCCACAATACTATTTTAACATCCACGATACTAAAAATACTCTATGGGACCACCAGCTTCCTTTTTTTTTGCCTTCTGTAATCCAATAATTTTCTTAATCAAATTAATGATGAGCTGACCCAACCTTCTAACAGTTCCCTCATTGAAAAGGCAATGCCACAGAATTGATGCTAACATACTGCGGTAACTGTCCCTGATGTCTTTGAAAGCATCACATTCCAAAATGAAAATTTTTCTGATTCCACTGCCCTAGAAGTGAAAAAAGTGCATACCATTTCTTCCCAAGCTTCTGTAGGTCTCTTCCATAGTCCCATTTCACACCGTAGTTGATGTGAGTTAGTTCCTAATTGCGCAATAATAACCTTTTCTCTACATGGAATGGTAGCTCCCATGTATTATTTTTGATACCCTTATGGAACTTCTCCAATAGAAAATTCTTTAACTCCTTGCTATTTGTGGGACATGAATTCAAGTAAATATTCTATTTTTGCATCCATTTGTTGTTTTGTCTCGTCCATGATTTCTTTCTTTCACTCATACCTTCATTGAAGATAAATTTCGGCCATCTACCTCCTCCCATTTTCTCAATTCTTTTTAGATACCTTATAAGACGCACTTTGACAATTTCTTCGATGGGAGCTGCCCCTGTGTCACTCAACATTGTCTCATAGGGAACCAAAATTTTTATTTTGAACTTGCTCATGATCAATCGTTTTTGAATTTTTTCAATTTGTTTCCATTTTGAAACAGGGATGCTGCTAGCCCACAATTCACACCCATATAATTGCACCGGACAAACTAGGAGTCCAAAAAGTACTTTGATCATGTTCCAATCCCATAACTCTGCCTCTCTACATCTATTATGAAGTGCATATAATGATTTCCACCCTCCTAAAATTATTTTCTTTCTGAAATCCTCCTAATTAAGCTTGTTGTTGAAATCGATCCTGAGGTACTTGTATGCATTTAATTTTTCAAGAAATTTTCCTTCAAAGAATAACGTATGTTGGCTTTGCTTCCTTTTGTTAGAGAAAGTCATTAATTTGGTCTTATTGGTATTGAATTGCATCCCTAGTGCTTTACAAAAATGTTCAATGGCATATAGGTGTATCTGCAATCCATGGGCCGATTTAGCAACCAACACAAGACCATCGGCATATAGAAGAAGATTTATCACAAACTCCCCCAATCGAACACCATCCCCACCTTGCAAATCTAGCCAATCTTCCAATTTGTTAATATATAAACAAAAAATGGTAGGGGATAAAGGACAACCTTGCTTGACTCTGATGTCACTTCTAAAGCTTTCTAAAATGCCTATTGAAATTCTAATTTTGACTTTCACCTTTTCATAAAGCCTATGGACAACAACTCTATATTGTAAAGGAATTTCAAGTTCTTCCATTCTACGCCACAAATTTTCTCTAGGGACCATGTCAAATGCCTTTTTGAAGTCAACAAAGCAGCAAAATACTTCTTCTTTGCTCCCCCAAACCTTTTCAACAATGTGTCTCAGCGTGATACCATGATCTACTGTAGAATGCTTCGGCCTAAAACCTGTTTGCCATTTTTCCCTCTTTTCTTTTACTTCTGCCCACTTACTGATTCTATTTTCTACCATGCCGCTGAAAATATTTTCAAACAAAGGATTGATCATAATGGTTCTATAGTTGGAGCGATTATTAATATCTCCACTTTTAAAAAGAGGAATTGCTAGACAAGTTGTTCAATCCCTTGGGAATCCTTGTTGAATGGCGTTGTTGAATATTTTCATGATGTGAGATGCCAAAATGTTCATTCCCCACTTTAAATATTCTTCTTGAAGTTCAACCAAGTCCTTTGCCTTCCTTGCTTTCAAATTCTTATTTCTTGCCTCCACCTCATGTACTGTGAAAAGCTTTGTAGATGTGTTGATCTTGGGAGGAGGCTCGACCTCTAATTTTTTTTCAGAGAGTTTCCTTGCATAGTCAAACCAATGATTTGCTGTAACATTATTTTCAAATTGCTTCTTCCTTGGTTGAAGTTCCTGCCAAAAATGTTTTGGGTTATTCTTGCCTAGATATATCAGCTCATCCCCCCTTGTTTGCATGAACTCGTATTTTTTCTTTTTTAAAATCTGTTTATATAACTTTACATTCATCTTCCACTCTCCTTATTTTTTCAAGGTTCTCCTTGCCATTTTTCATTCCTCATAGAACCACACATTTACAAGAAAAAAGTTCGATTTTGATTTCGTATTTTTTTCTCTTTTTCACTTCTCAAGTGCACCCTGGATTATATTTGTTAACTCAGAACTGTTGAGGTTTTGGAGACCAATTTCCTCTTTTTGAATTGATCTCCTTAACATTGTTTTGAAGATAGTGCAAAATTTTTTGAACAATAAAAAAATGACATGTAGAGTATGTAAAACCTTCCAATGACATGGAACTAAGGCTAGATCCAGTCTTTGCTGGAAGTGCGAAGATGGAAAGAGAATCCGCAACTTTGGACACACATACCTTTGGTGTCAATCACATTGAAATTATTTCCTGGTGACCGCATTGACATTATGTAAAGACTGGGCTTCCAAATGTGTATACGCTGGAATTGGCGAATGTAGTTGTCGTCGTCAGAAGGGACTTCCACGACTAAAACATTTCAAAATATCATATTACGATTTCATTATTATCAGAGAGAGTTATTTTTCGTTTTTAGTAAATGTGCTTTTAACCCCTCCAAAATATACACTCCACCACATCATAGCTATTAATTTAAAATAATTATATATTTACCATAAATTAAGTTAACAGTAATATATTTATACTAAATTTGGAGTTATTAAGCATTAAAAATTTAATCTCTAAAGTTTTACTAATTAAAACAAATTTCGTAGTAAATTGTGGGCATTGAGACTTCACAGCCCAAGAAAAGTATTCTGTTTTGAGTCGACTAGGAATTTGAACTGTCGAACAGTTGTTCTACTTACACTATTCGATAGTAATATCCTTCATATGTAAAGGTACATTTGTTGTTTCACAATCTTGCTATTCAACATATTTTTAGTGAGGCCAATACAAAGGTGGACACTCTCTCCAAACAGGGTCTGTTTCTTTTTTGTTGGCATTGCTGGGTACAACAATTCAGGGATGGTTATGTGGTCTTCCCCAATGTGTTTCACCTTTTGTAGGAGAGTTTATCTCTGGTTTGGAAACTGGTGTAAACTTTGCTGGTTTGTGTTTAAATTTTTCTAGTATGACAGCGGCATTTAATATTAATTAGTTGTTAAATAGTTAAATGATATTTTATTACTGATTTTAAGAAAGGATTGAGACATTTAATGTTTTGATGGAAAAGTTATTTTCTTTATTATTAATTGTGAATAATATAATTACTTATGGAAAATAATTTCATAAAAGGTAAAACGGTTGATGGTAATTTTTTTCTAAGAATTGAAAGGTGGTTGGACAGTTTGAATAGTTACCTACTCCTCTGGGGATAAGAAACTCA
Organism: Pinus albicaulis; assembly: GCA_034641835.2. Classification (NCBI taxonomy): domain Eukaryota; kingdom Viridiplantae; phylum Streptophyta; class Pinopsida; order Pinales; family Pinaceae; genus Pinus; species Pinus albicaulis. The sequence goes on from CM076580.1 coordinate 1,249,906,297, forward strand.
TCCCAGTGAAGAATGAGGGTTTTGTTTAGGGGCTAAGGAAGGAGTGGAATTTTTTTTAAGTTGGTAGAGACCAGTGGAAATCACTCAGCAATTCAAGTTTTCTGGCACTGACTGGACTTGGAGTCCTGAGGTCATAGAAAAAATCTACTGTCAACTTGTACCTCTTCAGGAGTGGAGCACGGGGGTAAGAGGAGGACGTAATTTCCTCTCTTGAAGGTTGGGTGGACACCAATAGCCAAATACTCTTTTCAGATAAGTGACTATTATTTTTTAATTAAATAGACATAAAGATTGTTTACAAGCTATTTGTACATAGTTAAGTGTTGTTTAATTTCAGGAGAACGCTGTTTATCTTTTGAACATTTTCATTCTAATGGAAAAAGGACAGGTTATTAATTATAAATAAAATATTTGCAAACTCTGTGATTATTTCTATAATATTTGGTATAATAGTTCTGTGTACATTTATATGAGAGCAAACATTATTATGTGTGAGTTACTTGAAATTACAGTAGATAAATATCAAAAGTAAAATAAGAACCAAGAAAGTTAGACAAAATAACATAGAGTGTTTTCTTGTTGGAAAAATAATTTATCTGTTAAGATGTAAGCCAAATTTCTAGGTCAGAGAGACATAATGATAAAAGAATAAATTATAATTGTAATTTGTTGTGCAATAAAAGTCAAACTAGTTTGGTTACTGTTTATCGTAAACTGGGACGGGGTGAGATTTTGGTTTCGGATGCAGAGATGAAACCCCAACCCAGTACATGTTGCTACCCCTAACTATCTATACACAGACAAAACTGTAAGGTGGTCCGGTCACCAAGATATACTGTTAGGGTAAAATGAAATAGACAGAGATATATGTATCTTAAGAAAAGAAACTAAAACTGGAGATTAAAACCACTGTAAAGACAGTGAACAATTATTTCCAAGAAAACCGGGTTAAGACTTGTCTGTCAATCATATCTACATATTTATCCATTCGAATGAACCCAGGGAATGTAAACATACAAAAAAATAGAACTGGAAAATTTTCAGACTTTTGCAAATACAGGGTTTACATTCCATTAAATAGTGAGTAGGCCACTGTGTTTAAAAATATTATATACAGTCTAAATGAAAATAAAACTATTCCAAAAGTATTTATACAGCAGTCGCCATTTCCAAATTTCAAACTATGTAAGGGTCGAATCCTAGAAATGAACCCTTCAGTAGAATTTTCATAACAAATGCACGGTGAAATTTTACAGAAATAGAAGTGCGAGAGAGACTATCCATGTCCTTAAGGATTCTAGCTGGATATTTTCTTTTAACTTTACATTATATATAAAAAGAACAAAACATAAACCAGGCCGACAGAAAAGTCCTTAGGCAGAGCTGACATTTGGGTTCATAAACCCCCATGAAGGCTAGAAGCTCACCTGAGACATATAGGACCTCTGAGGCTAAGTGCAAATATTAGAAGTACCTGGGTGGACAAATAGGAAAATTAGCCGTGAACTGAGGTAGATGGTATTTCAAAATAATTATTCGATGAAGGAGAACCTACTAACCGGTGAAAGAGCTGACCTCCAACCAATAACCACGAATAACAAACCTGTGAGAAAGGCTTAATATGCTAAAAGAATTAATAGCTGAGGAAGCTGTGCTAAAAGAAAGAAAAACCTGAAAAGAGTTTACTTGAATAAGAAGTTTCGCCACGAAAATCCAGGTATCAGAACTCCTTCAACATCTAGGCAATAAAAAAATTAAAAATGAGAAATGGATAGGAGGAAAAAATTCTGAATTTAGAAGGTATTGAAGTAAAAATTTGTAGATGTAATGAGTCCGGAGGGTTTACCTGAGTGGAGAAGTGCATGAAGATAGGGACTGTGTGTTGCCTTAGCGACAGAGGTTGAACACCACCGAAAGAAGAAGCCTCAGTGGATTGAAAACAAGAACTTTGTTCTTGCCATATGGAAAACCCTGAGCATTACACCTCTGGAAAGAAAACTCACGATTTGAGAAGGGCTCAAATTCTGGCAGAGCCATAGCTCAAGCTTTGATGTGGAAACAAACCCTCGGAGAACAGAGGTATAGAACTAACATGAAACAAAGTCAAAAGGAAAATCCACCTAGGGTTGGTGTGAAAATCAAGCCAGTTTCCGCCAAAATTGTAAACCATTGATCTCTGAAACTATTAACGGTGAAGATCCATGGCAAGTGGCCCTCGAGACCCACAACAAGAACACAGAGTAACTTACAGATGTTAAGGGATTAAATTCCAGTACCGCAACATTTAATATGTTAAGATGTGCCAGCTACTCTTGGAGTCAACAAAATGCGCATTGTGATTTCATATGGTGTTAGGTTGGCATTAATTTAAATACAATGATGTTATGCAAATAACTAATCATATAAAGTTTTAGAATCGTGAAAAAGTATTTCTTGACAAATGGAACTGTTTTGTGAGTTAGAGTATATTTATGAAAAGATTAAGGTTTCGAACCTTAGGAATTGAGATTAAATGATAAATTCTATTGTAGGTGTTGTAAACAAATATATTAAGTGGGTTATAGTCTATTTAGTATGTTTAACCATAGGTAAAAAAATAAATTTTTTTTGGGTGTGTTTGTCACAAGTGGTATCAGAGAAGCGTTGATACGGTGGGACCCTAAGGGTCAATTAACGATTTAAGTTGTGTGTATATTGATGCACATAAAAGAAGCATAATATGAAACATCGTGAGAAGGGGATCAATGCATCAAACATCCCAGAACACTGGGGAACCCCAAACATGACCAGAAGTGAGCCCTGAGATGTGGGTTCAGCTGACTGTGGACCAGCACCAGCAAACAAGTGGTCTGCTGGAGGAACAACAGCACCAAACCAGCATACTTTTGAATACATTCTAGAAGCTACAGGAAGAAATGGAGAGGGTTCGAAGTGATAACGAGCCTTTGATGCAAGAGAAAGAAAATATACTAAAGAGCCTGTCAGACAAGCAAAATAAGGAAATGGAATAGCCTAGTGCTGATAGAGACATGCAAGAAGCTAATGAGCGATAGACAAGGGACCACACCACTGAAAGAGTGGAAAGAAGCCCTTCACAATGAAGCAACAAGAATAAAAATTATAACGAAGAAGAGTCTGGAAATTTGTTGGATCAGCAAGAAATTAAAAAGAAAAGAGTGGAGCTTCAGGGTGAGTTTCAAAAAATAAAACTACCAATATTCGATGGTGAAGCAGATGAAGTGGCAGAGGCTTAGTTGACAAATATGAAAAAAAAATTTTAAGTGTACGAGTACAACAACAACCCAAAGGAAAAATTAGCCATATATCAGTTAAGGGAAAAATCCACTTTGTGGTGGGAAGAAGTAAAGAATGTTCGCAACATTGAGGACGAAGATGTTACTTGGGAATCGTTCCAGCAATACTTTAAAGATAAGTATTTAACATAACGTTTCTACGATGATAAATCCAAAGAATTTCATGACTTGAAGCTGGGACAAATCACCATGGACAATTATATTATCAAGTTCACCTCTCTGTTAAGATATGTCCATACCTTAGAGATGAAAAGGCTAAGGTTCAAATATTTCTGAGGAGTTTTCCAACTCATATGAAGGAGCGCATAGAGTTCGTAAATCCTAGAACCATGGATGAAGCCATACGTAAGGCACGAATGTGTTATCATCAATCCAAGGAAAAAGGGGGAGTTGGAAAAAGTTGGCAGCCAAGAAAAGGACAGAAAAACAGCTCAAACTTCAAGGGCACCAAAAATAATAATTCTAAGAATTCTTCCCGAAGTTCTGTAAGTAGGAAGTTTGGCAAAAATCATCAAAGAACGAGATGGTCAGCTAAAGAAAGGCTTACAGAGGCATCAAGCAAGCCAGAGCAAGGGCAAGTGACCAAACCACCCCTGCAATGTTGGGGGTGTGGTGAAGCACATTATTACAAAAATTTCCCACAGCGAGCAAGAAATGAAACAGTTGCAAATTTACAGGAGGCTTCTATAGTAGGAAATGTGGCTCGAGACATACTCGTATCAACACAACATTGGAGGATCGACATGCAGATTATCAACCAACAATGACTGAGTTGGAAGGTAAATTACGGTCTCATTCTGTTTCCATTTTGGTAGGCCCGGTGCAAGTCTAAGTTATGTTAATCCCAAAATAGTGGAAATTTGTAAATTAAAAGGGAAGAAATTCAAAAACACTTGGTTAGTACAGCTAGCCACAGGAGAAAAAAGAAAAGTAACTGCCAAAATTCCAAATTGCACATTAGAAATTTCAGAACAACATTTAAACGTGGACCTGAACATATTGCTATTAGGGTCCTATGATGTTTTGTTGGATATGGATTGTAAAAACATTGGACCTTAGTGGACTGCAAGGAAAAGATCATATATTACAAAATGCAAGATGGAACACACAAGGAAATTTAGGGAATCAAGAAACCCCTACAGCTACATCCTATCACAGCATCCCAGATGAATAAGTGTATGAGGAAGGGATGTCAAGTTTATGCCCTCCAGGTGGGATATGCCAATTCCAAGGAAAATCGCCTATGATGGAAAACATACCAGTGGTACAAGATTTTATGGATGTATTTCCAGAAAATATCCTTGGATTACCACCAAGAAGAGATATCGATTTTACCATTGAATTAATTCCAAGAGCATCACCTGTGTCATGGGCCCCTTACAAAATGAGTGTTCCAGAATTAACTGAATTAAAAATGCAGTTACACGAACTGCTGAACAAAGGTTATATTCATCCAAGTGTGTCCCCGTGGGGAGCACCAGTGTTGTACGTTAAGAAAAAGGACGAAACCATGCGAATGTGCATGGACTATAGACAACTCAACAAGTTAACAGTAAAAAATAAATATCCTTAACCAAGGATTGACGATCTGTTCGATCAGGTGAAGGGGGCCATAGTGTCTTCAAAAATAGATTTAAGATCTGGATATCACCAGATCCGAATCAAGGATGAAGACATTTACAAGACTTCTTTTCGTACCACGTACGAGCATTATGAATTTGTGGTGTTACCCTTTGGGTTAAAAAATGCACCAGCAACCTTTATGAGGTTAATGCATGGTATTTTCCATCCTTTCCTGGATAACTTTGTGCTTATATTCATAGATGACATTTTAATCTATTCTAAAAACCAGGAAGAACATAGAGAACATTTAAGGATTGTGCTGGAAATGTTAAGAAAACACCAACTATACGCTAAGTTAAGAAAATGTGATTTCTTCAAAACAGAAATCCAGTACTTAGGCCATGTTATTTCAGCGAAAGGGATTGCTGTTGATCTAGAGAAAATCAAGACAATCATGGAATGGCGGGTACCCCAAAATGTGGCGGATATTCGATCCTTTATGGGATTGGCTAGGTACTATCGAAGATTTATTAAAGGATTTTCTAGAATTACTTTTCCAATTACCTCTTTGCAGAGAAAGGGAAAAGTCTTTAAGTGGATTGTTGAGTGCCAAAACAGTTTTGAAAGGTTAAAGAAACTACTGATCACTACACTAGTGTTGATGGTAGCTAACCCCAATAAAAAATTTGAAGTTTGTACAGATGCTTGTAAAGAGGGAGTTGGGGTAGTTTTATCTCAGGAATGGAAGGTAGTGGCTTCTGAGTCAAGAAAGTTGAAAGAACATGAACAAAGATATTCAGCCTATGATCTAGAATTAATAGCAGTCGTACATGCACTTTGGGTGTGGAGACAATACTTGCTAGGTAAGAAATTTGTACTACAGACAGATCATAGCATCCTAACCAGTTATTTCAAGCAAGTTGATATAAACTCCCAATAGACAAGATGGAATGCCTTCTTAAGTGAGTTTGATATGGACATCTAGCACGTGAAGGGTAAGGAAAAGACAACATTCACCACCGAATGGGGCTCTTTCGCATATAATGTGATGCCATTCGGATTGAAAAATTCACTTGCAGTATTTTCTCGCATCGTGATAGCCACTTTCTGGGAGTACATCCACAAGTTCTTAGAGGTCTACATGGATGACTGGAAAATCTACAGCTTATTAAAAGACCCTGCAACTTATTGAGGATAATGTTTGATAGGTTTAGGCAACTTCAGATCTCGTTGAACCTAAAGAAGTGTATCTTCGCAGTACCGTTTGGAACACTGCTATGACACGTGGTATGTACCCAAGGAGTTTACGTGGACCCAACCAAAGTAGCAATGATAGTCAACATGGAGGCACCAAAAACGGTAAAACAGCTAAGATCACTGCTAGGCCACACAGGTTAATACCGGCGATTTATCCGTAACTATGAGAAGATAACAACCCCTTTAGAGAAGCTGTTGTGGAAGTCTGAGCAGTTTCACTGGACAGAGAGTTGCAGAACAACCCTGAATACCCTGAAACAAAAACTAGCAAGTGCGCCGATATTATTTCAACCAAATTGGGACAAACAATTTCATGTGCACATTGATGCTTCCAGCATTGCACTTGGAGCAGTCTTGGCTCAACTAGGGGAAACTTCAGTTGACCACCCGGTATATTTTGCAAGTCAGAAATTTTCCACAGTAGAACGGAACTACACCACAATAGAGCGAGAGGCATTGGCAATGGTGTATTCCCTTCAGAAGTTCCGCCACTACCTGTTGGGAGGTATGTTTAAATTTTTCACAGACCACTCAGCTTTGAAATATTTGGTAAACAAACCAGTCTTAGAAGGAGGAATCTGTAGATAGCTCCTACTCTTCCAGGAGTTCACCTTTGAGGTGATCGTAAAGCCCAGAAGATTGAACGTAGGGCCTAATCACCTGTCTCGACTAGAGAATGGAGAAAATGGAGGATATCTAGATGATCAGTTACTAGACACTGATCTTTTCAGAGTAGAAGCCATCCAGGAATATTTGGACCAAATAGCAACCCACCTCACGACATGGCAGTGTCCACAGGAATATACATCAATCCAAAAAAGACACCTGGTAGTTTGAGCTGCAGAATATCAACTCATAGTGGGACACCTATATAAGACGAGACTGGACCATATTCTTCGGAGATGTGTCATGGACCATGAAAGGGAAGTGGTACTATGGGAATGCCACAGTGGGGTTGCAGGAGGACAAGTGGGAGCAAAATCGACAGTAAGAAAGGTACTACAAGCAGGGTTATGGTGGTTGACAATACATATGGACAGCAAAGAATTTGTTAAGAAATGTGATATATGTCAGTGGACGGGACGACCATCCCATAGAGATGAACATCCACTTCGTCTAATAAAAGTACTACAGCCGTTTGAAAAATGGGCAGTCGATTTTGTAGGACCAATTACACCAGCTGCAAGACACTCGCAGGTGAGGTACATAATAACGGCGATAGACTCAGATTTTTCCAGCATTCTCATGCTTCTTTGCATGCGGGTTATGTAATTAACCGGCACGGGTGAGGTTGATGAGACTACATAACTAATCAATTTCCCCTTGGCCTCATCCATGGCTACAATCGCGTGATTAGTTACCAGCTGAGGTGGGTTCTGACAATGCTGACTGTGGCTTCGGGATTTGGGCAGATGCGATGGTTGGTGGTTATGCCTTATTATGGAAAATTTATTACAGTATGGGTGATGCTAATTATGGCAATTATTTCCAAATCTTGATAATCTTACAGACTAACATGGGTACTACGCGTAATGATGATGGGTTGATGTTCGACATGCTTTTCTATATGACATGGATGACACGTTGGACACTACCCTTCCCCAGCCACAATTGGTTGCGTTGTGGTCTCCGCAACACAACTGTACTTATTTTTCTATTTTTGCTAAAGTGGAAATCTTATCCATGCTCTTCTTGAGTGCAAGAAAGTTATTGATGCTATTCTACCCTACTGACTCCTCTCGGTTGCGAGAGTTATTAGAATTGGAAATGAGTAACTTACTTTTGATAGGGCTTCAGGCGTACGCCGTTCACCCATCCTTGTAGAACTTGGCCATCCAATTTTGCTAACCGAACTGATCTTGAATCTTTGATTTCTATCACATAACATGGCCCTAGCCAATGCATCTGCAGTTTCCCTGGGAACTTCTGGTACTTACTGTCGTAGAGTAGAACTTTTCCCCTGACCTGAAAAGTCTTGCACTTGATGTGTCGGTCATGCCAAGCTTTTTGTCTATCCTTTTGTACTGTTTGGTGAAATTCTGCTAAAAATAGTTCTTCCTCGAGGCCTTGTAATTCCTGCAATTGTTCCTTTAGCGAGTCCTCTTCTGATATTTAGAGTGACGTTGTGACTAGGAGGCTGGGTATGATGAATTCAGCTGGGACTACAGCTTCTCTCCAGTATACTAGCTAGAATGGTGTTTGGTTTTTCAATTGCTTTACTGTTGTTCGATATTCCCATAAAGTTGTTGGTATCCACTCATCCCAGTCATTCCATTGCGCATTGCATATTTTTGTCAGGCCCTTCTCCAATATTTTGTTGAATTTTTCTACTGTACCATTGGCTTGCAAGTGATATGGACTGCTTTTATGATGTTGTATCATGAAGCTTTCTAGCAAGGATTTAATGGTGTCATTGATGAAGTGTGTACCCTGGTCGCTGGTCAAGCTCTTTCGACAACCGAATTGGCTAATTATGTTTTAAAATATGAACTTTGAAGCAGTCTCTGCCGTGCAATTTTTTACTGGCAATGCTTCTGCCCACCTCGTCAAATAGTCTATCGCCGTTATTATGTACCTCACCTGCGAGTGTCTTGCAGCTGGTGTAATTGGTCCTACAAAATCGACTGCCCATTTTTCAAACGGTTGTAGTACTTTTATTAGACGAAGTGGATGTTCATCTCTATGGGATGGTCGTCCCGTCCACTAACATATATCACATTTCTTAACAAATTCTTTGATGTCCATATGTACTGTCAACCACCATAACCTCGCTTGTAGTACCTTTCTTGCTGTCGATTTTTCTCCCACTTGTCCTCCCACAACCCCACTGTGGCATTCCCATAGTACCGCTTCCCTTTTATGGTCCATGACACATCTCCGAAGAATATGGTCCAGTCCCGTCTTATATAGGTGTCCCACTATGAGTTGATATTCTGCAACTCGAACTACCAGGTGTCTTTTTTGGATTGATGTATATTCCTGTGGACACTGCCATGTCGTGAGGTGGGTTGCTATTTGGTGCAAATATTCCTGGATGGCTTCTACTCTGAAAAGATCAGTGTCTAGTAACTGATCATCTAGATATCCTCCATTTTCTCCATTCTCTAGTCGAGACAGGTGATTAGGCCCTACGTTCAATCTTCTGGGCTTTACGATCACCTCAAAGGTGAACTCCTGGAAGAGTAGGAGCCATCTACAGATTCCTCCTTCTAAGACTGGTTTGTTTACCAAATATTTCAAAGCTGAGTGGTCTGTGAAAAATTTAAACATACCTCCCAACAGGTAGTGGTGGAACTTCTGAAGGGAATACACCATTGCCAATGCCTCCCGCTCTATTGTGGTGTAGTTCCGTTCTACTGTGGAAAATTTCTGACTTGCAAAATATACCGGGTGGTCAACTGAAGTTTCCCCTAGTTGAGCCAAGACTGCTCCAAGTGCAATGCTGGAAGCATCGATGTGCACATGAAATTGTTTGTCCCAATTTGGGTGAAATAATATCGGCGCACTTGCTAGTTTTTGTTTCAGGGTATTCAGGGTTGTTCTGCAACTCTCTGTCCAGTGAAACTGCTCAGACTTCCGCAACAGCTTCTCTAAAGGGGTTGTTATCTTTTCATAGTTACGGATAAATCGCCGGTAGTAACCTGTGTGGCCTAGCAGTGATCTTAGCTGTTTTACCGTTTCTGGTGCCTCCATGTTGACTATCACTGCTACTTTGGCTGGGTCCACGTAAACTCCTTGGGTACATACCACGTTTCATAGCAGTGTTCCAAACAGTACTGCAAAGATACACTTCTTTAGGTTCAACGAGATCTGAAGTTGCCTAAACCTATCAAACATTATCCTCAATAAGTTGCATGGTCTTTTAATAAGCTGTAGATTTTCCAGTCATCCATGTAGACCTCTAAGAACTTTTGGATGTACTCCCAAAAAGTGGCTATCACGATGCGAGAAAATACTGCAAGTGAATTTTTCAATCCGAATGGCATCACATTATATGCGAAAGAGCCCCATTCGGTGGTGAATGTTGTCTTTTTCTTATCTTCCTCTGCTATCCTTGATGGTATCTTGAGAATCCATCGGTGAATGGATACGCCTCATTTCCCGCAACACTGTCTAGGACTTCATCACTAAATGGAGTGGGAAATGGGTCATGGATACAAGAATTGTTTAAGCTCCTGTAATCGACACAGACTCGAATCTCAGACTTCTCCTTTTTATTCTGTATAACTATAGGACTTACCCAATCTGCTTCCTCTACTGGGAATATTAATCCTTCCTTTAACATCTTGTCGATCTCTGCCTTAACTTTTTCCTTCACCCTTGGATTCAGACGATATGGTCTATGTTTCACAGGCCTTGCATCGGGCTTCAATATTATCCACATCTCCCCCATATCCCCTTTTATTCCCTTTAGATCCGCTACCGATGAAGGGAACAAGTCCTCATATTCCTGCAGTAATCTGTATATCTCCTTAGTTGTCTATTCATCCCAATAATCTCCAATTGTTGCTAGTCTAGGTTTATCTTTTATTCCAATATTTAGTTTCTTGGTTCTTAATGGTAGTAGGTGGATCCCTTGTGTCATCGGTTCTTCTTTGATATCCCTCTCCCCTTCCGTCTCTTCAAAATACAGATGCCTAAGATCTTCTAGATTATCATCATCCATTTCGCTATTTATCTTTTGACATGCTACCTTTTGTCTGACACTGGGAAGAACAGTACCTTCTTTATAGCCTGCAAAGCTTGTGTGACCAGTTCTATTTTTCCTTCGAACAAGAAACATTTTGTAAATTTATCCGCAACTTCCCACCATGTGCTGGTCCCTCTTTTCTTTTCTTCCGTCAGGTACCAGGCCTATGGAATCAAGTCCAAAGAATGGATAAATCTGTGTACCCAGAGCTCTTCTGGATATCTTGCAGTTCCCCATTGATCCTCACATTCCTTCAGATGGTTTCTGGGGTCTAAGTCCCCTTGGTATTTCTCTTTAACCTAAGGTCCTTCCTCTTCCTTAAATCTCACTTTCAATGTTGTCGTATCTCTTCCCCATTGCAACAGTGAGTTGTAGTGGTTACTCCACCATCTTGCCGATGTGGACTATAACGCCATGTCCATTAGTGGTACCCTATGTCCTTCTGGTACCTTATATTCTATTTCTGTTATGAAAATTTTTACATCGTTCATATTGGATAAAGTTGGGTAATCCCTTACCTCAGTCCCAATCCAATTGATTCTTCCGATGTTGGCGCATCTCCTTGTATTGGTCTCATACCCTCCTTGCTGCCAATCATCCCAAGCTATTTTTGAGCCTAATTTTTAGCTTTGGATGCTTCTCCAACTTACAGAGCCACCTGTTTTTGGGTTGATGTAATCTTCCCTTCTTCCTGCGGTCATTTGATAAAGATGGTCCATAAGCTAAGCATCTTCTTTGTTATATACAGTCTCTGTGTATCTTGGACCTTGATATGGGTCGAGTGGTTGAGTGACTCTAACCTCCCCATCCTCAAAGATCATCAGTTCTTTTTTTAGATCTATTATTGCATAATTTTCAAAGGCCCAGTCAATTCCCAACAATGCAGGATAAGGATCTTTATCCCCCATGATGTCGATGACCTCAAAGACCGTATATGTCTTTACTCCTGCAATATCAACTTCAACTTCCTCCAATCTGCCTATGGGAACAATGTAGTACTGGTTCGCCATCTGAAGTTGGATTGGTGAGTATGTTAATATTGGCCTTCCTAATGCTTCCCAGGTTTTCCTTGGTAAAATATTGACATCAGATCCCAAATCAAGCATGGTGTCTTTAATTTGGAAACTCGTAACCTGGGTTTTTACTCGGAACTCTTTTCATGTCCTTATTTTATTTCTTTTCACTCTCTGTATGTACTTCTGGGTTGCATCGGGTGATCCCCTTGATCTTGTGTTCTTCTGTACCACTCCTTCCAGGTTCTGCTTTAGCTGCTCCAACATTGGTGCGTTGTTAACAATCTTCAGGAATAGATGGAACCATTCTTGAATTATAGTACTTGAATTGGCTTTGTTTTCATTGTTTGTAAGTCAATACCTTTTTTCCCCCCCAGTTGGGCAAATGTTTCTACTGCTTCTTGAAAAGATTTGCTTCTGTCTTTCCAGTTTGATCAGCAGTTTTGGGGATGCTAGCCTGATCAATTTTATTGGGTCCACTGTATGTGCATATTCCCACATTCATTTTCCTCCTTATGTCACTATGGCAACGTTGTACATTTTCTGAGTCTCGATTATCTTGGGTTCTGCATTTACTAGATTTGTTCCCCTCTGTCTAGTTCTTTCCTCCCATCTTTTAATGAGCTCAGGGCAATATTCTGTCGCGTGCATGTTAACCCGGCACTGGGAACACGAGGGTCTTCTAGGAAGTGGGCATTCCCTAGCTACATGTCCTTCCTGGTCATAGTTGTAACATCTTACTGGACCTCTACCCCCTTCTCGGCCTCCTCTCATGCCTCCTCCTCTTCCTTGGGGAGTCTCATTCACTCGGTATGAAGGTCGGTCCAATCGTTCCACCAATGTATCCAGAGCTCTACATTGCTCTGTGTTGTGTGTTTTTGAGGCACAAAAATCACAGTATGTGTTATCCAGAACGGTGAAATATTTTTGTAAAATATGGCATAGGCAAGGTGGATGACCCATGTTCTTACATATTTCACAATACTTAGTAGTGGTTGGATTTTGTTGCGCAAGGAAACCCGTGTATTATTGTTGCAGTGGATATATTCCCTGGGTGTTTATTTGCACAAATCCTCCCATTGGTGGAGACCCCTGTGCCCCTGCAGCCAATGTCCCCCCATTCTGACCCCACAACTTAGGGCATTTGGTTACCACATGTCCTTCCATTAGACAGTGTGTGCACCATACATTTAGTCTCGCTGGCTACATTGGTTGAATTTACTTGAGTTTCTCTGTCAAGCTCACTATTTGATGCTGCAACCCCATTATAGAGGGGTCCTCTACTGATGTTCCTCCCTTAAACTCTTGCGGATAACCCGCCATGGCTTCTATCTTCATTTCTTGCTCCAGTGTGTCCTGCAACGTCTCGATCCTTTGATGAGTTAATGGAGTTCTTGTCAAGGGTAGCAGAGCTTTGATGAACCAATCCCTCTGATGTTTCAGATCGATTGGATAGCTAAGTTTTCCAATCGCGTTTTTGAATCTCCGCATTATATCCCAAGCAGACTCTCCTTCCCATTGCTTGATTTCCCACAATTCTGACAGACCCTGCTAGTCTGTTTGGGGTAGTTTAAACTCCTTAACGAAGTCCCTCTTCACATCTGCCGTTGCTGGATTCTGATGAGCTTTAGACCACTTTATAAACCAGCGTAGAGCTCTCTCCCTAAGAGTGGTTTGAAATTCTATTAACTTCCCTGCATTTGGTGTCTGTCGTGCCCTCCATATGGCCTCACAGAGGTACCAGTGCTGTTCTACATCATCATTACCCCTCCCAGAGAACTCTGGGTACCGGGTAAGTGATCCCACCATGTTCACTTGAGTAGGAATTACTAAAATGAAGCCATTGATTCCTGGTTGTGAAATGGTAAGCAGAAATGGGTCACTATACACCCAACGGTCCCTCGTATATCCTGGGGACCCACCTGACTTCCTTCTTCCTTCATCATCTGAGGCGCCTCCTCCTTGTCCTTTTGACTACTTTCATGTCTCTTTAACTCCTTTATCACCCTTTCTCACCACTTCTCAACGATCTGTGCCCTCCGATGTGATCATCACTCCCTTAGCCTATTAGAGGTCTCAACATCCATACCCCTACTCCCCTTTTTCATTGTTCTTGTAGCATCTCTCCCTCAGTCCCTTCCCCCAACATAGGAGTTTTACGCTTCCATCTTTGATTTTTGGAGCACAATTAGTACTTCATCTACCATCAAGGCTTTAATCCACAATGGAATCTCCTTCAGTAGCTTCCCCCGTAACCCAGATCTGAATATATCCTCTGCCCTCGAAAAGGACTGGCAACACTCCACTGTAAACTCCACTATGTATCTATCCAAGGTAGATTCCACCCAGAAATCTACAGCTCGGGTCAACTCAGTGTTTAACCAATGAAGGGCCACTAGATCTCCGTGCACCCACTTGCGACTGCCTTTCCATGACTTTCTTTTGGTTACTTTGATCTAGAGCCTTCACAACCAGTTATAAAGTTCTTCTAGGAACTTTCCCTAAAATATCTTGTAAACATTGCTGGCGGATTCAGAAAATAGAACCAGATCTTTAACCATTTTCTCCCTTTGTTGTCTCAGCTCGGCTTGCTGAGTGATGAAATGATCTAAGTGGTTATCCCACCAGCTTCGTATTTATCTTTCCAAGATTCGAGATACCATGATCTAGCTCCCAAGTGAAACTTCAAGTCCCGGCAATGGAACCATTTGTTGGCGAGGAAAAAGGTCTCTTAGGCAGGACCCAGGTTCAAATTAGAGGCCAACAAGGATTTCTGCTGTAGTCTAGCACGACGTCGGCATTTTCACCCTGCTCTGAGGAGCATAGAGTCTCACCTGAGGCGTGTCATGACCTTACTAAGATTGGGAGTAGATTGATATCAGTCTAGCAGATTAGATATGTATGAACCAGGACTATCTCAGAGCTTAAGCAAACGCAACATTACATGGGTGATATCCCTTAGAAGCACATTCAGGATGACAATCAATAAAATTTTAAAATACTACCACACTAATCAATCTGGACTACAACATATATTGTGAACAACAAACTCTGATCATATTATAATTCACTTATCGACAACAGACTATTACAATGCTCCTCAACATGAGCTTTAACAGAACATATTACAAAGAGGTCCTATCCAATAGATTAGAACACCGAGATACAGAGAGATAGAGAACAAAACAACATGAACAGAGCTCTCCTACAGATCCTGTTCCTTGATTCCTCCTATGCCAACCTCCTTTCGCCATTGGCCAGCTGCCTATTTGCTCTGCTACCAGCACAACTGACAGTTCTTCCTTTATTCTCGCTCGGTTGTCTTTTGCTTCTCTCTGTTCATCAGGAGTTCTACTGCTTGTCTCCTACCATGTTCTTCTACCATCTGTGCTTGCTCCCGCAACAGTCGTGCCACTTGTTCTTCACTCCTTCACAACCTTCACAGCTCTCTACCTATCGTGGTTGCGTCCCGCCACGTACTATCCACAACTCAAAACTGTTTGATTTCAAAAAAAGGGCCCCAACATAGGATCATTCCCTAGATTTATCACCAAGTCTTCTAGAGGTTTGATCCTGGTGTCCTTGGCTAATGAAGACTTATTTTCAATTTTTAATTGAGACTGCATGTTATTAAAAAATGACTATAATTTTGAAGTAGTCATGGTTGAGCTATTGATGGTATAAAATATGATTTCCCATGTTTCTTTGTGAAAATCGATTTGATCGATTGCATGGATATTCTTAGTATCAATTTATAAAATAGAGGCCTTGTAGTCTGCAGCGTTCCCGGGGGCTAGTACTAGAGGTTCCATAAAATCCATCTGAAATTGTCATTTCTCTGAATAAAAGGAAAAAAATAGTCTATGTTCTGGTGTAGTTGTTTGCTTCCAAAATTCTGAACAAGTTGAAGCCTTTAGAGCTTCATTATTCAACTTGATTTCTCTGTACCTTGAAAAATGCTCTACTAAGATGAAACTTGAGAATTAGAAGATACTGGAGACTGAATTGTTTTTTCCATACTAGGGGTCTGAATTGTTTATTCTACATGAGGAAAATGAGTGATAGGAGTTCTTGTCAAAACTACTATTGGTTGCTCCTGTGTATCTCTTTGTTCTAAAGACTCTTCTAGGACTATGATCACTTGACAATCAAGTTGAGTGTCTAACTTTGGATTGGTATGTGGATCCTTCATTCTTATTTTAAATACAATAAATTATGCATCTTGTGCCTCATAATCAATAGGGGGAAGACTTTCTCTCTGTCTCTTGTTCTCTTTTACTTTGGAAATAGGAGTCTGCATAGATGATTGGCTAACAAGTTTTTCTTCAACTTCTTGTAAGGTTCCTTATGTCCATTCCTCCTAGTTGGAATATTGTTCTATCTCAAGACTTGGATTAGGTGCATAGGGAGTACTTTTCTATTCAACTCTAAGCTTTGAAATAATGCCTAGAGGATCATAAGACCATGAGAAACTAGGCTTGAATTTCATTTGATTTAAAATTACTTCCACTTCCTTTGATGCAATTCTGGTGTTGAAAATATAAGGACCTATATGGGCCTTTAGCTTGAATTGTTCCTTCTTATTATTTGACACAAAATGCAGTTCACCCATATTTAGAATATCTCCGGTGTACTCTAATGCAAAAATCCTAACTGGTACAAACACTAGTAGCCTATAAGGGGGTAGTTCTGATCCATAAATCCTAATTTCGGTGTAGTTCTCATACAAATACCAATCTCCAACTTTTGATTTCTCAGACAGGTGTAACACTTTGTTTATCTATGGTGACATTATTGGAACAATATCACTGCTAAATAAACATAATGAGGTATGAATAAATTTATCAACAAAGTCAATATATGTATACTTCTTTGAGTTATTTCTAACTAGAGAAGTCTAGTGGATTACTAACAGTAAATTAACTTCATTATATGTCTTCTTTAAGGGAAATCTAAATCTTTCTACCTGGTGAAATAAAATGAGATAAAAAAACACTGATTAATACTTAAAAACACATTCAACCTTAAAATTTACAAAATGCTCATGCATGCCATCAGATAGAAATTGACTATAATATAAAAGATTGAAGGTTTTTTATCAGCTGCAAATATTCACAGGAATCCTAAAACTACTTCATCAACCCATTTATTTGTATAATACCCAAGTAAATAGGTAAACATGGAAATGGATTGCTTGTACATTTCAGGGAAAATTGCAACCAAGTATGGGGGACTTTTTCTGGGAAATTCAACATTTTCAGGGCAAAAAAATTTAAAAATGTGAACTCTCTCGGGGAAAGAGAGTTTTTTTATAAAATTCCATCAATACATCAATTGAAAATGGCTAAATAGAAGCGTGGTGATTTTTTTTCAAAGCTTGAAAAATACTCTCAGGGGAAATGGATAAAATAACCTCATTATTGTGGGCAATGATTGTTTTCTTGCTGGGCAAGTATCAGAGATAACACCAAGTGGAGAATTTCGAGAAGAAATGAGATTGGGTGAAGATAAATTGAGGGAGGTAGGATTCCCAAATCATCACTATGGTCCAAGAATTTCTTATTTTCCCATTTGTGAAGCTTGTAAATATCGAATTCACACTCAGTCTCTGCAATTTTGTATTGGGTGTCAATTAAGGGGGATTTGTCGAGGTCGGGGATAGGGGGAATAAAATTATCTTCTTTTGAGACCTTTCCCTTTTCCTTAAGTTTATTCATTTTGAAAATTAAAGATAAGACAGTGGAAGAAAGGTATCAAAACTTGTGTGGTAGAAGGAAATTAAGGAATAGAGTTACCGGGGTGAATTCAACTGACTTTTCTTAGGAAGACTGATAGAAAATGCTAAATAGTTGGGTGATAGCTCAAGATTTGACCTACATAAAATATATAGATGTTGAAAGGAATGAGTTTCAGGTTCATGAGGGGTTTTTATAATGGGTTGAATGGGTTCAATAATGGAAATATTACCGTTTTAGGAGATGGAGTAATTAATTAAAAAATGGATATAAATTGGGAAATTAAATGTGCTAATGTTCATTTGGATTTGGCACGATTTATTTGAAAATAAACTTCTAATTGAAGTGGACAATGATTACATGGATAGGCGAGTGAGGTGACAGATGGCGTGAGCGGGCTAGGAGAGGTGACAGTCGGATGAAGTCAAGAGATGGTGGTATTTCGGGCAGGGGTAGAGTGGTTTATGGTTTTGAGAGGAGACCCCCCTAAATAATTGTGGGATAGAAATGTTAAGCATGGTAGTTTGGATGCAAACCATTTTTTGAGACCCCCCTGGTTCACCGTCGAGAGTGCAAGGGGGGGGGGGGGGTCGAAATGTTCCTTTCGTCGTAGATTTGACAACAGATTATCATCATCGCCGATTGGTGCACAGATATTTTCACAAGACGACAAAATGTTACATCAAGCGCCAAATTAAAATATAACCCAATTTTCATAAAATATAATGAAAAATAAAACTTTAATAACAAATTAAAAAAGGCATTTTGACTAGCTTGTTGTAGGGGTATATATATATATATATATATATTTCCTTTTATAACTGAAAATAATTTGTAGAATGTAACAATTATTTACAATATCCCATGGGACACAAAACAAATAATCATGAATTCATCTCTATAAATTATAGGACCCTAATAGTGGCTCCAATGGGGATGGTAACCTCTCTCAGAGGTACCAATAAAAGCTTATATTAGTAGCCTTCTTCCATTGGGAAGAAGTTGGTTTGCCCCTTCTCTTAAACTGAATTGTTCAACTTTTATTCTATAGATATGATGGTGAACTTCTTAGAAACTTATGGCCTTCTCTTCGGGCTTCAATTCCTGATAGTATTCATCCACACTTGCATTATTTAAAACAATAAAAAAGTATATACAATGATGTGTCTTATGACCAGTTGAGTTTAGGTGAAGTAATGTTTGAGCAACCTGCCACTAACAGGTCATGGAAATGTTTCTCTAGTCACATCTTCTAATAAAAATGAATTAGTCCCATGGAAAGTTGAAACCTTATAAGGACCTTTCCATAAATTGTCAAACTTCCCATGTTTTCTTTACTCTTCATTTCTGGCATCACACTTCAAAAGAAGGTCATTTAGTTAGAAATCATCTTCTTTGATTCTTCTATCATGAGTTCTTTTGATTTTATCCTTAATGAATTGTGTTTTGTTGTAGACTTCTTCTCTTGTTTGTTGCAATTGTATCATCTCGTTTATTCTTCTTTGTGCATCATTTGGCTCTACTTCTATTTCCTTCAATAATTTTAGCACTATAATTCCTAGGGAAGCAGGAAAAATTACATATGTTCCATAAAAAAATTGGAAATGTGACATTCCAATTGACTTCTTTGTGCTTATCCTATCATCCCATAGAGCATTTATTAATTTTTTTGTGCCGGAATTTCTTATTTTCTTGCAATAGTTTCTTTATGATGTTGACCAAAAACTTATTACAAGATTTTGCTAACCCATTTCCCTGGGGGTAAGAGGCAGTAGAATTCCCTAACACTATGTGATATTTGTTGTAGAAATAAATCATCCTTTTAGATTTGAAAGCAACAACATTATCAGTGATTATTTTGTGCGGTCAAAAAATTCTGGATAGGATATTACCTTCTATAAATTGGATAATTACGGAATTTTTAGTCTGTCTAGTTGGGATTCCTTCTATCCACTTAGTGAAGTAATATTTTTCTATCAGGATCCATTTATGTTGAGCGGAAGAACTTGGATGAATTTCTCCACTGAAACGGGTTTCAAAGGTAATGGAAAAAGTTTTCTCTTACCTTCAAAAATCTGACACTGATGCCATATTGAAACCTTTTTATGAATATCAGCAAACAATGTAGGCTAGTAAAAACAAGCTCCCAATTTTTTTTTTGCAGTGGCTTTCTAGTATATATGTCCTCCACAATCACCTTTGTAAAATTCGTCCATTGTTTTCTTTGCTTCATCTTTGAACAAACAATTTAGTAAAATCCCTCTAGCATCTTTTCAATATAAAGCTTGATCGAAAATGCAAAATTTCATAGCTTTCAACTTGAGGAATCTTGATTTGGTTTTTGTCAAAATAGGTGGAGCTTGTAAATTTTGTAAAAATATACAATATATACCAAGGAGAGGTAATAAATTCTTATGATACATGTGGAGTCGCCAGCTCTTCCTAATCATCAAGTGTAGCTATAAAATTTATGTTCAATACATAAAAATTTGATTCAACCATTAATTTGGCTAATCCTTGACCTTTGATAAGATGTGTGGGTTTTATTTCAATATCATACTTCAGAATAATTGTTATCCATTTACCTCTTTTCCGTCTGGATCATTTTGAGCAAGGATGTTTTTTACTATTACATTTGGAACAAAAGCAACTATGTGAGAATGTAACACATACACTCTCAAATCCTGTAAGGCTTTGACTTAAGAAAAAGCTTTATTTTCCATGATTTTATACGTCAAAGAATCATCTCCCAATCCTCTTCTGAAAAAATTTATAGATTGCTCATGTCCTTCATTTTTATGTAATAACATTACAACAACAGTATGCTCCAATGCAAAAGAAAATATCATGAAGTTATTAGTATAATCTAGACTAATAAATACAGGAGCATGGATCAATGCTAATTTTACCTCATTAAATGATTGGTTTTCTTCTGTATTCCATTTTATTTCAATGTTCTTTCTCAACATGTTAGTTATAACTCTCTAAATTTCAGCCAAGTTGGGTATAAATCTTCTCAAAAAAATTATCCTACCAATAAAATATTGCACTTCTTTCTTGATTCTTGGGGGATCAATTTCATGATTCTTCAATTCCACTAAGATTAATTTTAATACCATCCTTTGAGATTATATTTCCTAATAATTTTCCCTCTTCCATTATGAAAAATATATTTCTCTGGATTTAGAGAAATGCCATATTTTCTACACTTTTCCAAAAAAAAATTCAAGTGATGTAAATGATCTTTGTCAATCTCGGAAAAAAAAAAAAAAAAGTAATTTCATCAAGGTATATAACTATAAATCTATCCCTTTCATCTATAAAGGAAATATCCATTTCTCTTTGAAAATTTTCTCCTACATTCATGAGCCCAAAATGCATCTTGACATATATAAAATTTCCCCAAGGTGTTGTGAAAGATGTATTGTCTTGATCATCTGGATGGACTAAAATCTGGTTATAACCATAAAAACCATCAAGTAGTGAAATTATTCTTGATCCAACTACTCTTTGAAGTATGTGGTCCATTTTTGGTAGGGGTTAGTAGTCCTTAAGGGAAATCTAATTCATGTTTCTAAAGTCCACACATAATCTTATTTCCCTATACTTTTTCCTTACTGGTACTAGATTTGATAGCCATTTAGAAAATATGAGAGGTACTATAATCTTTGCATCAACGAGTTTCTTAACTTCTTTCCCAATTATAGGAAATAAGATAGGATTTACTCTTCTTAGTTTATTTTTAAACAGATTTTTATCTTCTTTTATAATGAGAGTGTGTTGAATAATAGCTTTATCATAAAATTTTAAGTCTTGGTATCCCCATGCAAAAACATCTTTATATTCCTTAAAAAAATAAAAGTACCTTTTCTTTTCTTTTGGAGACAACGACTTTGAAAGTTTTACATTCTTTGGATTATCTTAAGTTCCTATATTACAATCTTCTACTTCATATCCAACTAACTGAATTGAAGGATTTTTAGCAACATCATTAAATTCAAATAATTCCTCAGGTGGTACAAGACCTCTTGGAATTGTATTGTTCTTGAGTTGTAATATTTCATATTCCTCAAAATATTCACTGATTTGATAGAAAATGTTCACCTCTTCACTATCATCAATGTTTTTCCCTGTATCAATGTTCAAACTCTCAAATTCATCTTTTAATTGTAGGAAATTGTTGAGTTGATTGTCATTATCAAATACTTTCCAATATCTAATATTATTTGGAATTGCAGGTCTATGTTTCACATCAATTTCCAACTTCTTGTTTTCTCTAAAAGGAATTTTGCACGTACTTGCTGAAGTAGCTAATCTATCAACAAATACATTCTGTTCTCTTGAAATTAATGACAATTGGTATTATGGAAAACACTACAAAAATTCTAAAACAACAATCATATATGCTCTCATTCTGGGATGTTTAGTTGAATATTCACCTTTGATCTATTTTATGATAAGTTTAGAATCCCCATGAATTGAAATTCTCTTAGATCCAAATTCTTTTAACTTTTGGAGTGCTAATAACAAAGCTTCATATTCAGCTACATTGTTTGTACATTCTAAATTGATTTTGTAAGAATATTTCTTTATTGTACCTGATTTCGTATCTGAGATCCATACTCCAATATTGGCCCCCTCTTTGCTAATTGCTCCATCAAAGTCCATGCTCCATAAGAAATCATGTTGTTCCTATTTTTCACATCCCATCTGTGATTTTCCATTATGTCTTTCTTCTGATTTGATATCTACAACCTAATTTTCTTCTTCGAAACAAATATCTTTATGTATAATGAAATATCCCATGTCTAAATGTACAGAGTAAACTAGATAATTATTGGGTTTATCCTGACTACTCATCATGTATTTCATAAGAGTATCTCTATACAATATTCTTTGTTGGCCAAAAATAGGAATTTTTGCATATGTCATATTCATTTGTAATGTACCTTGTAACTTTTCCCTCCATGATCTTGACAAATGAATTCCATATTTGGGAGGGATATTAGCCACAACATTGTCCATCACTAGACTTTTTGTTGGAATTTGAGTAAGTGTAACACACAAATCTTTAATTAATCTCATAATTCTTACTCTATTTGAATCAAAGGAGTAAAGGTCATTATAAGGTTTGGTTATATATAATCCCAATTTTTACGTGATTATCTTTGGCATCAAGTTGTGTGAAGCACCAGAATCCAACATGGCATTGTGCAAAATAAAATCATGGATGTTAAGACTGACATAAAATGGAGGATAATTGTCATCTTGTGTAATTCCATATACTTCGAGTCCAAACAGTAACTTAGGCTAATCATTAGCTACATTGACACTGTTTGTTCCTTCTTCGATCTTTAATTACTTTACAACTTGATTTCTATACATATCCTTTTTTACCAACTCAAGTAATGGAACATGAATTTTAACTTTTGAAAGCTCATTTTCAATATTAAAAGAAGGTTGAATTTTTTCTACTTATTTACTACTTACATGTTGTTTTTGGGGAATTTATTTCTCGTTATCAACCTTTTCTTAGCTAGTATAAGGTATATCACTTTGAGTCTTCTTGGGAGAGTTCACTACAAATTTTTTGCTTCTTAAATTGTACCGTTTTTGTACTTCCATGATAGAATTATGATATCCTTTTTTATAATCTGTTGATTCTGTAGCCATATCCTCTGGTTGTGATAAGAGGAAAATATATTGTTCCTCCTTGGTTAGAAAAATGGAATTTGTTTCTCCTATCCCAAAGAGATTAATTTGATCTTCCTCTGACTCTTGTATGGTTTCTTGTTCTTCTTCCGCAAAATTCTCTTGAAAATGGGGTCTAATTTGTTGTAGATAAACTTGGTTTCTTTTTTCTCTTTGCTTGATTTCGGGTCGTTGTCTTCTAAAGTTTGGATTTCTAATTTGAGGGCCTCCTTGAGGTTCTCTTGGAGGGCCTCTATCAGTCACATTCATTCTCTAAATCATCCATTCCATAGTTTTAACTAAACTATCTAGATTTTCATCTGATGAAGAAGAAGAAGGTTCTTTTTAATGGTCACTCTTATTTCAATCCTTAACTTTTCCCTTTTGGCTAACATATTAGCCTCTACACTAACAAAATTTCTTTGCATTTATTCAAGGGTAACTACATTTCTTTCCCTCAATTGATAAGCCAGATCAGCATCAAATATATCTATAAAACGAATCAAAGATAGTCCTGGTGGGGTTTTATTACTGTTGGGATGGAGTTTTAGATGTTATTAAATATAATACAATAATTCTGAACAATTTCAGGTGGAGCTCTCCTTAATCCTTCATATTCTGCAAGAATATGAAGAGGATTCTTTTTTACTTCCCATCTAGAAAGGAAATTTTGATGGTACTGTTGTAAGTCTGCAATACTTCCAGCCGGTAATCCTCTGTACCATTTATTTACTTCACCGATTAATCTTTGTGCAAACAATCTCATTTTTACATCATCATGATCGAATTCCTCTAGATATGAGAGGTAATTTGTTTTTTCAATGTATTGTTGTGTTGTCAGGACCTGTACCATCGAACTGTGGTATTTTTTGTGCATAGTTCTGTGGCATGTCATTCATTGGTGCCTATAATGCTAAAGGAGCATAGTGACCTGCCATGACTGGAGTATGAGAAGAGGATGGTATTATAGTAGTGACTGATGAAAAGGGTGGAAGAGGTGGTGGGTTTGTTGATGAGGATGGTGATTTAGTAGTTTGTATAATTGGTATATTAGGGGTAAGAGTTGAAACTAAAATAGGAGTAAATGAAATTGGGATGGTGGAATAAAGGGGAATGAATGTAAAAGTGTATAATGGAGAAGAGGAAACAACAAAATAATGTTTATCAACAAACATGTCTTCTATTGTTTTTTTTAATATATCAGCCAGATCTTCAAGTTTTTCGAATTTCTTTAAAATGTCCTTATCAGATTGTGAAATGACTAGATTTTATACTAACAGGTAGGGTCTCAATTGAGTGTCATCCAAAATTATGTAAAGTGAAAAACTTTATGATTTGGATCTGAAAAGACCATGTTCAAATTGTAAGTCAAACTAAATGTCTTCAACTCTTACAAGACTTTATGGAAGAGAATTAATTCCTAGTCGAGGATTATTACTAGCTTGAATTTTTGTAAAACTCTTATTGCTTAATAATTTCTCAAGATCATTTACATTTTTTGGAGGATTAAGATCTGGGTGGATATGATATATATCCTTTTTGGATCCAGATCTTCCAAATGGATTATTCACAGTATGGTGTTATTAACAAGGTGGTGAATATACAGATTTTGGGTGAAGAATTCAACCTTTTAGTTTTTATTTCATTGTCACCTACAGGAATAATATTGAAGCTTTAGAACCAATATTTGTGAGGGAAAAATTTTGTTATAATATCTTCCCCAATATGGTCGCCAAAATTTTGTCACTGCATAATTTCCCTAGGTTGAGGAGAGAAACCCATAGGTAACCATAAAACCAATTTTAAAGCTGAGATATAGCCCTTCGAGCTTCAGAGAGGGATCTCTATATTTGGTTTAGATTTTAGGCTAGGTATTCAAGTTTGATATGGGTTTTTTCAAAATTTTGGTTGAAAAATGTAGGGAAAGTCCATTGGGCATGGATTCATGAATGTTTTGGTCATTAAACAAAAAAATTATAGAGCAGCTATAACAAGGCAGGATAGGAAAGATTTTGGATCTTATAAAATATGTATGGGTGGAAGGATGAATATGATTTAAGTTTAATTAAATATAGAGCATGTTGAGATGAATTCTATACTTAATATCAGAAAGAAAACAATGATATTGTTTAAAAACCAGAGTAGAGTACAGTTAAGTAAATTTGGCCCTTATTCTTCTTGAAACAACAAAGAGAGAAAGCATATGGAAAAATAAGAGAATAAAAAATTTCACATAAGAAGGAATATCACCAATTGCTTGACATTGGAATCCTAAAACAAAACTCTCTGTATTATCTGTAATTTGATCACTTCAGTACAGTGTGGAACTTTACATGAAAATGTAGACTCTTTCTTAATACAAGTTCCAACCCCGTTTTAGTCTCTTTAAAAATTATTTATAGGATTTTACATCTCATTTCGGATTTCAAAATAAAATAGATTTACAAAATAATGTTTGTTAAAGATAGAGATATTTCATATGTAGAAGAAAAATATAAGAAAATGCTGGTAAAATCTATTGTGCTATTGAAATTCTAGAGTGAATTGTTGCTGACTATAGCTATTTTCCAGCAAATGTTATTTGTCTATTACTAAAATTTTAGGCTTTGATTTGTGCTCATTCAATCAGTTCTAGTAACTTGTCCCGCCTTCCTTCGCTTGGGATAGAAAACTTTACAATATTTCTAAACCTTTCATCTACTTCAGTGTAGGTGTCAAAAGTTGGCTTATTGACAAAAAGGTGATGGATCTCATGTTGAATATTGAGATCCAATTGCAGGCCTTCTAAAAATGCTTCTCCACTAATAGGTCCTTTTTCCTTTGTGAATCTCAAGGCATCAACAGCTATGTTGTAAAATTGGTCTTGGTAATTCTATAATGGAATCAATTTTCCATTAGAGTTCTTCAGAGTTGGTAGACCTTTCTCCTGTAGTAGAGAAAATTTCTTGTTAAATCTTTTGACCTGAAATTCAAGTTGTTTAAACTTATTTTCTAACTGTACCATCAAATTATTTTTAGTTAGGACTCTTTTAATGTCCATCAATGTTGTTGTTCTGTCCTCAATGTTTAGTTATTCTAGTTCATCTCTGGTTTTATAATTTAGCAATTTTATCATATTTTGTGTCTCTTCTGGTCTGTGTTGAAGGTCTACTTTAGTATCTTGAATTGTTGCTTTGACTCTTTGCGCTAATTCCTCATGTTCAAAGGTGATTTGAATTGATGACCACATGTTTGTCATATTAGCAATGATTTTTTTCCAAAAGTTTCTTTTGGCCTCTGTTAGCATTTGGATAATAAAAGACTTGTCCTCATATTGTTGTATTTGAAGAATTAACTTATAATTATTTTGTATTTTTGCAAGATAAGCATTATCTTCTTTGATCTTATTTTCCTCCATTCTGGTGAATGTTACTCAAAATTTATGTTTTCTTCATTTACTAATGATAATTCTTCTAAAGCTTTGGAATGCTTTTCCGTGGACTCTGAAGACATTGCTTTTGTTGATGTACCTGCTTCTATTGATGTGTCAAATGTAGATATACTTGTTGCTTCCCACTATTATTTTTCTCTTAGTAATGCCTCCATGTCTTGTTCCATCTTCTGAATTTGAGCATTTTGATCTACTATTATAGTGAATAGTTTCTCCTTTTCCATCTCCAAGCTAGTAACTTCTTTAGCCTGGGGGTGTTCTGTGGATGGTAATTTTAATTGTTTCCTTAGTGCTTGAATGTATGCATTCTTAGTTTTAATAGGCTCTTTTTATACCTTGATATTAATAGGATCATGCCCTAGCATTATAACCAAGTCTTCTAGAGATTTGATCCTGGTGTCCTTATCTAATGATGACATCTTTTCAAATTTTAATTGAGAATCCACGTTATTCAAAAATGGTTGTAATTTTGAAGTAGTCATGGATGAGCTATTGATTGTAGAAAATTTGAGTTCCCTTGCTTGTTTGTGAAAATTGATTTGATCGATTGCATGGATCTTCTTAGTATCAATTAAGAAAATAGAGGCCTTGTAGTCTTTAGCATTCCTGGGGGCTAGCACTAGAGGTTCCATAAAAGCCATCTCAAATTGTCCTTTCTCTAAATCAAAGGAAAAAATTAGTCTACATTGTGTTTTAGTTGTTTTCTTCAAAAATTGTAAATAAGTTGAAGACTTTAGAGCTTCATTATTCAACTTGATTTCTCTGTACCTTGAAAAAATGCTCTGTTGAGCTGAAACTTGAGAATTAGAAGATATTGGATACTGAATTATTTGTTCCATACTATGGGTCTAAATTGTTTCTTCTACATGAGGAAAAGGGGTGATAGGAGTTCTTGTCAAAACTACTATTGGTTGCTCCTCTGTATCTCTTTCTTCTAAAGACTCTTTTATGATGGTGATGACTTGAGAATCAACTTGAGTGTCTGAATTCAGAGTGTTCTGTGGATCCTTATTTATTCTTTTAAATACAATAAATGATGCATCTTGTGCTGCATAATCAGTAGGGGACATACTTTCTCTATGTCTCTTGTTCTCTTTTTCTTTGGAAATAGGAATCTGCATAAATGATTGGCTAACCAGTATTTCTTCAGCTTCTTGTAAGGTTATTTCTATCCATTCCTCATGTTTGGCATATTGTTCTATATCAGGCCTTGGATTATTTGCATGGGAAGTACTTTTATGTTCAACTCTAAGCTTTGAAACAATGCCTAGAGGATTATAAGACCATGAGAAATTAGGTCTGAATTTCATTTGATTTAAAATTGCTTCCACTTCCTTTGATGCATTTCTGGTGTTGACAGTATAAGGACCTATATGGGCCTTCAGCTTGAATTTTTCCTTCTTCTTGTTTGAAAAAAAATGTGGTTTGTCCAGATTTAGCATATGCCTAGTGTAACCTAATGTAAAAATCTTGACTAGTACAAACATTGGTAGCCTATAAGGGGGTATTTTTTATCCATAAATCCTGATTTCAATTTAGTTCTCGTACAAATACCAATCTCCAACCTTTGATTTCTCAGACAGGTGTAACACTTTCTTTATCTCTAGTGAAATTCTTGGAACAATATCACTGCTAAATAAACATAATGAGGTACGATTACATTTATCAACAAAGTCAGTATATGTATACACCTCTCATTTATTTCTAATTAGGGAAGTCCAATGGATTACTCACAATGGCTTACCCTCATTATCTTTATTCTTTAAGGGAAATATGAATTTGTATCCCTCGTGAAACAACATGAGATAGGGCCAACATTGATTAATACTAAAAAACACATTCAACCTTAAAGTTTACAAATTGATCATGCATAGCATCAGAGAGAAAATTGACTATAATAAAAAAGGATTAAAGGTTTTCTATCAGCTGCAAATATTTACAGGAATCCTAAACCTACTTCTTCAACCAAATGATCTGTATAATACCGAAGTAAATGGGTAACCATGCAAATGAATTTCTTTTACATTTCTGGGAAAATTGCAACTAGGTATGGGGGACTTTTTCTGGGAAATTCAATATTTTCAGGGAGAAAACATTAAAAAATGTGAGCTCTCTGGGGGAAAGTGATATTTTTTATATAATTCCATCAATACATCAGCTGAAAATGGCTTAAGGGAAGCTTTGGGAGTTATTTCCAAAGATTGAAAAATACTCTTAGGGGAAATGGAAACAATAACCTTATTATTGTGGGAAATGAATACTTTCTTGCTCGGTAGATATCAGAGATGACAAAAAGTGGAGAATTTGGGGAAGATATGAGTTTAGGGGAAGATAAATTGAGGGAGGAAGGACTCCCAAATACTCAAATCATCGCTATGCTTTAGGAATTTCTTCTTTTCGCAGTTATGAAGCTCATAAATATTGAATTCACATTGGGTCTCTACAATTTTGTACTGTGTTTCAATTAAGGGGATTTTTCAAGGCCAACGATAGGGGGAATCAAATAATCTTCTTCTGGGACCTTTCCCTTTTCCTTACGTTTAGTCATTTTTAAAATGAAATAGAAAATGATGGAATAAAGGTACCATAACTTGTCTAGTAGAATGAAATTAAGGAACAAAATTACCAGTGTGAATTCAACTGAATTTGTTGAAGAATACAGATAGAAAACATTGAATAGTTTGGTGACACCTCGAGCTTTAACATGCAAAAAATAGAGAGATGTTGAAAGGAATAAGTTGCAGGTTCATGAGGAGTTTTTCTAATGGGTTGAATGGGTTCAATAACGGAAAGATTATCGGTTTAGGAGCTAGGGAAATTAATAGAAAAATAGATAAAATGCAGGAAATTAAATGTGTTAATTCTCATTTGGATTTGGAGGGAGTGATTTGAAAATCAACAGCTAACTGGCATGGGTATTAATGACGTGTAGAGGTGGGTGAAGTGACATATGGTGTGAGTGGGCTGGAGGAGGTGATGAACGGATGGATTTGAGAGATATCAGTATTTGAGGGGGGGTTTAGAGTGGTTTACGGTTTTGAGAGGAGACCCCTTGAAATAATTATGGGACTGACACGTCAGATGGGGTGGTTTGTGTTATCACTCCCCCTGCTTCCCAAGGCTAATAATGGAACTGAATGAAGCTAACCACAAACCAATATTTAGGTCAGGTAGCTAGCCCTTCCAAAACCAGAGAGGGCTCCTTCAATGTCACTTTGTAGCCAATTAGATGAATGGATATATAATGATCTTAGGCTAGTTATGTTGTTCAATAGATTATGGTTTTGTTTGTTTGAAGTTTTTGTTGGATAGGAAAGACAACCAAGGAACTAGGTCTAGGGTTTAGGTCTGATTTCAAAGGTTTATTAATAGAGACAAGGATGAGGCCACGTGGGTAAACTCATGAACATACTTAATTTGTCATTTTGTATAGGGTTTGAAAGATAAGGATTCAGAATGAGCGTTTAAATGAATTCATTCATCAGAAGAGTAGACACATCCATGAAAATCTTATAAAACAGAGCATATAAAGAAATATTTATGTTCATAAACTCATAAGACCGAGATACATAAGAATACATGTGATGGAAATGTAACATAACATTCAATTACATGAAGTAACAGAGAAGAAACAATGCTCATAAGCATACTACTAGAGTCTCAAGGTTAAAACTGCAACATTCCTTTGATTTCACTAAAAACGAGTTTGTACAATAGCTCCACTGCAAATAACAACTATCCAACCTCTAAAATAACTGGAGCTAGACTACATATAGAAAATAGAGTTCATGACACCTCATAGGGTCGAAATCTGATCCAAAACACATCATAAATGTATTGTATGACTCATTACCTATAATCTAGGGAAGTTAGAAACCACTTCCTCAAATTTAGCTAATAGCAAAGAGTTCATGTCTATTTGATTAATTACATCATTCCTCCATAAAGAGAGGCAAAAAAAAACATTCCTACTAAAACAAACCTCATGGGACAGCTAAACCTTGAATTTTGGAGTTTTTCTAAGTTGACAATTGTCCAAGGGAATCCAATGACAGAAGCATTGTGCCTCCCAGCAGAAGCATTGCTCCACTTTTGAGCTAATTTTGATTGAATTTTAGACACCCATTTGCAAATATGAGAGTTAGGCTAGGTAACCATGTGTATATTCTTTCCATTTCACCCTCAAAACTAAGAAAACACCTCCAGGAAGGCCTTCAAAAACTGATTCTCCCAACCTCACTCCAAAAGCATCACGTAGAGGTAAAATAGGTGAGAGAAGCATGGAAAAAGTGGTGTTTTTTGAATTTTTCTTCAAAATGGGAGGGTGACATGAAAAACTAAGGTCATATATGTGATGTATCAGTGAAAATCAGTACAACCATATAAAAATTTCTCCATTTATATGGTTTGAGAAAAAGTGTTGTGCCGTTGCACGACACTTCTATAATGACCATTTTTCCATAATTTCCAAAAAAAAAAATGAAAAAATAGGGCTTAAATATGTACTAATGTCTCTCTAACCATAACTCTTTTGGAAACACTGAGAGAGGTTTCTTTTTCCTTGGTATGTTATGAACAAAACCGTCCTCCGGGTTTCCAAAATACTTTCCCATTTTCTCACAATCCAAGTTTGAAGTGGATCACTAAACATTTGTAGAAGCGTAGCGCACTCTCAGAAAAAGCATCGAGCCACTTTGAGAGGGATTTTGGAGGCCTTCCCAAAGGATTTTTTGGATTAAAGTGGTATGGCTGGAAACCTTAGGATGTAGGCTACAAAATGGAGTCATAAATAATTGTAAACCCCTACTCCAAACCCCTGAAAAAATGTCTTGAAGATAGCTTATTCAAAAGTACAGAAAATGACTTGGAGCAACTGTATTTTTGTAATTTCTCTCAAACCATAACACCTGTGCATAAAATTAAGGAGATTTTTCTTCTTTAGCCTATGATTGAAAAAAACCTCTTTCATGTTTTTCAAATTCATTTTCATGTCTTCAGAAAGAAAATTTTAAGTAGGATTATCCTTGTGTACAATGTAAACCCTAGCAAATGATCACGAAGCTCTAAAAATGACGTCATGGGTATGATTTGTCTCAAACTTGGAATGGTGGAATCCATTATGGGCCTTTCTCTTCTCACCTTCCATGATGATTTTCAGCAAAAACAAACCCTAGCTTGATATGAAGGAAAGGAAGGGTGAAAACTATGAAAACAAGGGGAAAATGGGGCAACAAGTTTAGGGAGGGAAATGAAGGGGATAGGAGTTAGGGAAAAATATGAAAAAAAATAGGGGAGATAGGGTGGTGTATTAGGAACAATAATAGGTGGAATTTGAGGAAATGGAAAGGGAAATATGGAAAAAGGGCCTAAACAGAGAGTTATCCTAGTATCTTTGCAAAAGCATAGCGGGAACTAGGGTTTGAGTGAAAAAAATATTTATGAGAGGTATGAGTGATATGTACTGATTTGGAAAGTTATATGAGTGATGTGTGAAGGTTTATATGTGATGAAATTAGTATTTTTCCAACTGAAACAAGCTAAACATCAATGGACCCAAAAACGTAGTTGAAAACCCTAGAAGAGGGAATCCACCCTTTACTAAAGAAATTGAGTTGAATGAAAGATGAGGGGTGATTAGTTACTGACTTGGAAGCCTCTGAAACTTGAGAAATGATGAAATGACCCTTCTAATGGTTTCTTGGAGCATGAAAGGAAAAAACGTAGCAAAATTTCAATCTTTGGATGACTATGGAGAGTTGTGAGCATGAGAGAAGAGATATTTTGACCATGTGGCATACTTCTTGAGAAAGGAAAATTTGCCTTTACTTATTTCCCTATATTTACTAACTCTTAATGTAAATTATTTTTATGGTGAAAATGACATCTTGTTTTCCTTCTTTCATATTATGATGACGAAACAAAATAAACCTAAACCATGACCTAGATGGAGGTATGTTGACTGATCTATGACCCTAGATTGATGATGAATGGCATGATCTTGAATTTTATAATGACCATGAATAGGTGAAGGGAGCAACATCAAACCTAGAAAACATTTCAGTGGACAAAATTTTATTTGAGAATTTGTTTGAAAACATGAAATTTTGACCAAGGACCACTACTAAATAAACTTGAAAGAGAATATTTGATCACTGAACATTTAGAAAATAAAATTGTTGGGGATGGTAGCGCCTTTAGGAGGTGTCAAGAACACTGTAGACTAGGTAACCTCATCCATTGGGAAATGGGGTCTAAAATTAAAAAATATACACTCAAATGACTAACTGAAACAAAAACTGACTTTGACTCAAAAAATTGACTACTGACTAGACTTACTTATGGCAGCAAACCATCGATATCTTAGGTTCTTCGCCTCAGGCTTCAAATCTTGATGATAATTTCCCACCTATTGAATATATATACACAATCATGTGATATGATCCCTCCAGTGTAACCAATCCAACAAATGGTTGCTTACTTGAATCCTGCTCACACTTTCCTTGAGCACACAGAAGAAACTAAATATAGGCAACTCAAATTTCCCACTGAACATGTGCTCATGATTCATAAATATAAGAAGATTCATCTTCCCAGATGGTTACAAAAAACTGGCAATAGGGTCTTCAATAATATCAAGAGAAATGGAAGTTTGTTCTTGAAAGTCTACGTTTGAGGTAGCCATATTATCAAAAGAAAAAATGTGCACATCCATAGGATTAGGACAAACTCCTCTTCTTCAACAAACTCTTCATTTTCTGAATCTAGAGGAAAATCATCATCTACAAGAGGCTCTAAAACAACCTCTTCTTTTTCACTACTTTCCTGCAACTTATGATGGTTAATTTGAAGACTATCATCTTCAAAATCATGCAAAATTCCTTTAAAATTTTCATCCATAAATTCATGATCATTATCAAAATGAATGAGTGCGGCTTGGTTAAATAAATGTTCCTTCACATCATTTCCAAAACAAGACTATCAATTTTCATGAAATGTTTCAATAGGAACAATCATATCATTATGCACAAACAAATATTTTTGATCATTCAAATCTACAGTGAGACATTTCGGGACAGCAGCTTGTGTATCAAAAAGGTATTTGTCATTCTTTGTAAGCACATCCTCATGACAACCTTCAAGTATAATAGCCATATCATGTATATCGGGATTGTTCTTTTGTGGATCAAACAATTTTGTTGTAGTCTCATTATAGAATTATTTTTGAAGGCTATCATCTTGATTTTTATAATGGAAAACAATCTCTAACACGTGAACCTCTTGCAATTGTGGAATACTGTCTACATGAATTAGTTCACTAATTTCACCTTGATCACAAAAAAATTGAGAAACTGGCTAAAAAATTTCACTTATCTCTTGAGAAAGGACATGGATATCTACATCAAGTTCTTGATTGACTTCATCTTCAAGTAAAAGAGAAATCGTTGATGGTTGTAATTTTTCTACATGTTGTAAACCCTCTTGATCATCATGACAACTAACTTGAGAAGAGAATTCATAAATCACCTTTAACATATCCGCATCATCCATAAATTATACATCCTCATCAATACTTGCAAGATACTGAATGAAACCCTCAAACTAATCACAACAATTGTGTACCAGCAACAAATATTGATAATACTCTTTATAATTTTCAAAGAAAACTGAATGAAAATCCTTTAAAGAACCTATACTATCTAGTCTCAACCATTCATACCATGTTCTTTTTTTTTTCCAGAGTAGCCATAAATATCTTCATTAAGAGATCCTTGGGAAACATAACTTTAAGTCTGCGTACATGCATATGAAACTTGATCAAGTGGAAGGCAGCATCATCTGGCTTTTCATCTTGAACATGGGAAGATAAGATAACCAATCAATGCGAGGCATAGGATTTGGAAAGCCAAGGATATGAGACCAATCCATAGGAGCATACCTGGCATTCCTTCTTGCAGTTGAACTTATCTTGAAAACAATGAAGTCACCAAAAATTTCTTGAAGCTACTAGTTTTTGAAGAGTGGAGAAATTCTGAACTTTTGGATTCTTCGACATTGGAGTCACCAAGTGGAATGTGCACAACCTTTTTGTGCCTGACCATTCATCACCATCAACAATCAGATCTATTCTTTGTCATTATTTCCTGAGAAATATTTAACCTTCGCTCCCCAGCAACGGTGCCAAAATTGTTATCACTCCTTGTGTTTCCCAAGGTTGAGAATTGAACTAAAAGAAGGTAACCACAAACCAAGCTTTAGGTAAGGTAGCTAGCCCTACTAAATCCACAGAGGGATCTATCAATGTCACTTTGTAGCCAATTATATGACTAGATATATAATAAACTTAGGCTACTTATGATGCTTAGTAGATTATGGTTTTGTTTGTTTGAAGTTTTTTGCTGGATAAGAATGATAGCCAAGGAACTAGGTCTAGGGTTTAGGTCTGATTTCAAAGGATTATTTGCAAATACAAGGATGAGGCTAGGTAGGTAAACTCATGAACATACTTAATTTTCATTGTGTATATGGTTTGAAAGAGAAGGAGTCAGAATGATCATTTAAATGAATTCATTCATCATAAGAGTAGACACATCCATGAAAATATTATAAAACAGAGCATAGAAAGAAATGATTTATGTTCATAAACTCATAATATTGACATACAAAATCATACATGTGATGGAAAGGTAACATAACATTCAATTACATGAAGTGACAAAGAAGAAATAGTGCTCAAAAG
Organism: Pinus albicaulis; assembly: GCA_034641835.2. Classification (NCBI taxonomy): domain Eukaryota; kingdom Viridiplantae; phylum Streptophyta; class Pinopsida; order Pinales; family Pinaceae; genus Pinus; species Pinus albicaulis. The sequence continues at coordinate 1,249,941,727 of CM076580.1, forward strand.
CATACCACTGGAGTTTCAAGGTTAAAATTGCGACATTACTTTGATTTCACTGAAAAATATTTTTTACAATAGCTCCACTACAAATAACAACTATCCAACCTCTAAAATCATTTGATTTTGACTACATATAGAAAATAGAGTTCATGACACCTCATAGGGTCGAAATATGATCCAAAACATGCCATAAATGTAATGTATGAGTCATTACCTAAAATCTAGGGAAGTTAGAAACCACTTCCTCAAATTTAGCTAATAACTAGGATTTCATGTCTCTTGGATTAATTACATCATTCCTCCATAAAGAGAGGCAAAAACAAACTTTCCTGACAAAAATACACGTCATGGGATAGTTAAACCTCGAATTTTGGAGTTTTTCTAAGTTGAGAACTGTCCAAGGGAATCTAATGACAGAAGTGTCGTGCCTCTAGCAAAATTGTTACACCTTAGAAAATGAGAAAACACCTCCAAGAAGGCCTTCAAAAACCGATCCTCCCAACCTCACTCCAGATGCGCGACACAGAGGTAAAATAGGTGGCAGAAGCATGAAAAAAGTGGTGCTTTTTGGATTTTTATTCAAATGGGAAGGTGACATGCAAACCTGAGGCATATCTGTGATGTATAAGTGAAAATAAATCCAACCACATAAAAATTTCTCCATTTAGATGTGTGACACTTCTATAATGACCATTTTTCCAGAATTTCCAAAAATAAGTCTTAAAAAATATGGCTTAAAGATGGATCAATATCTCTCTAAAAATAACATTTTTTGAAAAAATGAGAGAGTTTGTTGTTCTTTCATATGTTTTTAACTAAAACATCCTTCCATTTTCCAAAATACTTTCACATTTTCTCACAATCCAAGTTTGAATTTTATCACTAAACATTTGCAGAAGCGTATCGCACTCTCAACAGAAGCATCGCGCCACTTTGAGAGGAAGTTTGGAGGCATTTCCAGAGGATTTTTGTGATTCAAGTGGTATGGTTGGAAATATTAGAATGTCTGCTACACAATGGAGTCATCAAGAACTGCAAACCCCTGCTTCAAACCCATAAAAATTCGACTTGAAGACAACCTATTCATTAAAAGAGCAGAAAATGACCTGGAGCAACAGTAGTTTTGGCATTTATCTCAAATCATAACACCTTTTCATAAACTGAAGGAAATTTTTGTTATTTAGCGTATTATTGACAAAAATATCTTTCACTTTTTTAAAATTCATCTTAATGTCTTGAGAAATAAAATTTGAAGTAGGATTGTTCTTGTGTGCATTATAAATCCTAGCAAATGATCACGAAGCTCTAAAAATGATGACATGGGTCTGAGTTGGCTCAAAACTGGAATGGTGGCCTCCCTTATGGGCCTTTATCTTCTCACTTTACATGATTTTTGTCAGCAAAAAGAAACCCTAGCTTGATATGAAGGAAAGGAAGGGTGAAAACTAGGAAAACAAGGGAAAAGGAGGCAACAAGTTTAGGGAGGGAAATGGAGGGGATAGGAGTTAGGGAAAAATATGAAAAAATTAGGGGAGACAAGGTAGTGTGTTAGGAACACATTATAGGTGGAATTTTTGGAAATAGATAAGGGAAATAGGGCAAAAGGGTCTAAACACATAGTTGACCTAGTATCTCTGCAAAAGCATAATGATAACTAGGGTTTGAGTGAAAATGTTTTTTGTGAGATGTATGAGTGATATGTAGTGATTTGGTAAGGTATATGAGTGATTTGTGAAGGTTTTTATGTGATGAAACTAGGGGTTTTCCAATTGAAAGAAGCTAAACATCAATGGAACCAAAAACATAGTTGAAAACCCTAGAAGAGGGAATCTACCCTTTGTTGAAGAAATTGAGATGATGAGCTCACCCTTCTGATGGTTTCTTGGAGCTTGAAAGGAAAAAACGTAGAAAACTTCCAATCTTTGGATGGTTGTGGAGAGTTGTGAGCATGAGAGAGGAGCTTTTTTTTGGCCATGTAGCATAATTCTTGAAAAAGGACAAGTTGCCTTTACTTATTTCCCTATATTTACTAACTCCCAATGTAAACTATTTGTATGGTGAAAATTACATCTTGTTTGCCTTCTTTCATGGCATGATTGGACATTATGATCTCGAAACAAAATAAACCTAAACCATGGCCTAGATGGAGGAATTTTGATTGATCTATAACTCTATATTGACGATGAATGACATGACCTTGAATTTTATAATGATAATGAATGGGTGAAGGGAGCAACATCAGACCTAGACAACATTTCAGTGAACAAAATTTTATTTGAGAATTTGTTTGAAAACATGAAATTTTGACCAAGGACCACTACCAAATAAACCTGAAAGAGAATATTTGATCACTGAACATTTAGACACTAACAGTTTGGACAGAAGCCATTTTTCGGGACCCCCTGCTCTCTGTTAACCGTCGACAGTGTAGGGGCGCCCGAAATTTTCCTTCTGTCGTAGATTTGACAATGGATGATCGTCGCCTTCGATTGGTGCGTGGATATTTTCACAAGATGAAAAAATGTTCATCAAGCGCCAAATTAAAATATAACCAAATTTTTATAAAATATAACGAAAAATCAAACTTTAATAGCAAGTTAAAAGTGGAATTTTGATTGGCTCGTTGTAGGGGTTTATTTTTATTTTTATTTTTTCAATTATTTTCCCTTTATTTTATACTTTTCCTTTATCTCCTATTTATTTTCTTTTTATTTTATTTTCATATACTTTATTTTATTTTTATTTTTCCTTTAATAACTAAAAATAATTTGCAGTATGCAACAATTATTTACAATATCCCATGGGACACAAAACAGATAATCATCAATTGATCTCTATAAATTATAAGACCCTAACACTCTCTAAGAGAATTTCCTTCCTTAACCAAAACCATACCAATGGTTGATTCTTCTATTGTGAGATACAAGAGGAAATCCCTGCTATAGTCAGGTGGACTCAAAATAGGAGCATAGTTCAATGCCTTTTTCAATTCAATGAATGAGTATTGAGCGAAACTGTTCCAAACAAATGGAACTACTTTCTTTAGTAAATGCATAAATCGTTTTGTAATCTTGGCATAATTTATGATAAATCTCCTTAAAAATTTGGATTTTCCTTGTAGACTTTGAAGTTGATGGATACTCGACGAGGGAGGAAAATAAAGTGTTTCCTTAACCTTGAATGGGTTTATACGAATCCCTTCACTAGACACGATAAATCCCAATAACCGACCTGATGTAGCTTCAAAAACACATTTATTAGGATTCAACAGAAGTCTATAGTAATGACATCTCTCAAAAACTAAACGAAGGTGCTTTAGATGTTCCATTATTTTACGAAAATGACTAGCTAAATCATCCAAATATGCGTCGATCATGTGCTTGATGTTGTGGAAAGCATAGGGCTAGCCCGTTGAAAGGTAGGTCCAACATTTTTTAGGCTAAAAGGAACTTTCCTATATGCAAGCGTAGCCCAGGGGCAAATAAATGTTGTCTTATGTTGATCTTCAGGACGAATATTTATTTTATTTTATCCAAAAATGTGTCCATGAAGGAAAATTTTTCATTTCCAACACACTCATCAATGATCTTATCGATAAATAAAGTAGGGAAATTATTTGTAGGACAAGCTTTATTAAAATCCCTAAAGTCGATGCATACCTATATCTTTCCTTTGTTTTTATCAACAAGGACTAGATTTGAAACCCATTCAATCAAAGGAACAGGGTATATGAAACCTACCTTAAGCAATTTCTATACCTCAGCCTTAATAGTTGTAGCTTTCCTAGGATTAACCGGTCAAAGATTTTTTCATATAGGCTTTGCATTTTCCTATGTCTTGATATCATGTTGAACCACTGAAGGATCAATTCTAGGCATTTATTCATAAGACCAAGCGAATACATCTCGGAAATCTTTAAAGAGATTGGTATAGATTTTGATTTCTTCATGGGAACACTCATCTCGAATGAAGATATTCTCAATGATATTGGGATTTTTGGAAATGTTCATCGGAATGGTTTCCTAAATATTAAATATATTACCTTCAGCGAAAATATGTGATGGAGCCAAAGGGTTTAATATTCTATGAACACTTCCAGTCGAAGAAGTACTAGACAAATTCGATTCAACTTCACACAAATTGGGGAGAAAATATTACTGATGATGTAAATCATCCCACGGTATTTCTACACCAGTCATTACTCCTAAGATTTCCTCTTCGGATGGTAAAATAATATCAAGGAAATCCATAGCTGAAGTAGAATAAATTGTCCAAACTGGAGCCACATCACCATCCATATCCTTTGATGGGGGGGGAATGGGGTTAGAATCTATAGAATTTACAATATATTTGTAGAAATTAAATAAACAATATGTACATCAATGGATTCAATCCGATCATGCGATATGCTAAAGAAAGATACTGAATCCTTCTACAAATCAATTGCGGAAAATAAACATGAACGCCAATCACAACAAGTAAAGAAGGAATAAAATCAAGCCACAAAATAGATATTTTCCTGGGGAGAGCTTGCTTCTCAAAACCCCTCTATCTTCTATGGAATATTCACCATGGAATCATGAAACAATTACAATGCATTGTTCTCACAAGATTCTCCTACACTCTCACGACTATCTCACACTGATCCAGACAAAATCGACCAACACTTAGCCAATTTTCAACCTCTTCTCAGCCTGCCTACCTTGCACAATTCATGTGGAATCCAATCCCTATTCTTTAGGAAATTCAACCTTCCAAAATTGCGCAATGCTCATGGGAAATCCTATGGGTGTTTTACTGCATGCAGACAGCCTACTAATAATACAACTGATAGTTAACATCCCTTTAACCTTTGTCTCAATTGGGTCTCCACTGGAACTAACATGCATGCAACTATTAATAGTAAATCAGTTACATGAAATATCACTACATGTGAATTAAATCTGATTTAATTCACTTGACCTCTCACTAGTGAAACAAACAGTTACAACTAGTTAAACTGATTTTAACTCAATTAATTGAGTTAATTGATTTCTGATACATTAAACTAATGCACTGACTACAACTCAAACTCTAAAACAACTTAGAATCACTTTGCATGCCTCACCAACCACCTTCAACTCAAAATTCATGAACTAACTGATTTTATCACACTCAGTTAACTATTACAAGTGATTATGATATAAGATTACATTTTATTGTCCAATTTAATTAAGAGAAAATTAAATTAGACAAACATTCTTGTTGAATTTTCAACACTCCCTCTCAACAAGAAAGGGATTTTCATCCACCCCGATCTTGCATCTATGGTAGTTGAATTTTCTCTTGGCAAGCGCCTTCGTAAGAATATTTGCATCCTGATCATCCGTGGGAATGTACTGAAGTAACATAAAGCGCCTCTGAACACAATCTCTGAGATGGTGGTACCAGATGTCTGTATTATTGGACCTATCATGGAATACGAGATTAATCGAGAGTTTAATGCAACTTTGGTTATTACAATGTATCACCGTCGGATCCATCTAATGACCAAAAAAACCAACCAGAATCTTCCTCATCCAGCTGGCCTCACATGCGGCCTGATTGGCTGCCATGTACTCTACCTTGGCTGCGCTGAGTGCCACAGATCTATGCTTCCTGCTGTACCAAGAAACTGTTTTCGATCCTATGCTAAAGATCCCTCTTGATGTGCTCTTTCTGTCTGATGTGTTTCCTACCCAATCTGCATTAGTGAAGCCTTGAAGCTTCACTCCCTCTGTCTATTTGTACCATAATCCATACTCTGTAGTGCCCCTCAGATATCTCAAGACATGCTTCCTTGCCTTCCAAAAGAGCTTGTTCAGTTTAAGCATAGATTGACTCAACTGGTTAACTACGTAGAAAATGTCTGGTCTGGTGTTCACCAAGTACATCAGTGAACCCACAAGATGTTTGTAAACAGTGGCATCCACTACCTCACCTGAAGTAGCATCCTCCTTCCTCCAGTTTTCTGGAAGAGGAGTCTCCATGGGTTTACAACTCTCCATATGAAACTTACTCAGAATATCTTTGGCATACTTGCTTTGAGAAACAAATAGCTCACCATTCTACTGCCATATTTCCAAACCAAGGAAATAGTGAAGGAGTCCCATGTCCTTCATCTCAAACTCTCATGCAAGGTCCTCTTTGCAAGAAGTTATGAGTTTCTCATCATCTGTCAAAATTAGATCATAAAGATAAAGTACGATAATCAAGAGCTTACCATCAACCACAATCTGGTACAGGTTTGCATCCACTTCACTCTTCATGAAGCCCAACTCGGTGAAATAGCTATCAATCCTAGTGTACAAAGCACAAGGTGCTTGCTTCAGCCCATACAGTGCTCTCTTGAGTCTGCACACATGCGACTCATTGTCAAAGGTCTCAAAACCTTCTGGCTACTTTATGTACACTTCTTCCTCAATAACTCCATTCAGAAACGCAGTTTTCACATCCATCTGATGTATCTTCCACCCCATCTGCGCTAAGAGTGCAAGGATAGATCTAATCGATGAGTATCTTACAACCGGTGTGAAAGTCTCTTCCTAGTCAATCCCCTCAACTTGTGATAATCCTCGGGCTACAAATCTAACCGTGTACTTCACCACACTTCCATCTGCCGCCTGCTTCACTTTATAGATCCATCTAGATCAAACCACTAATTTTCTGACTGGTCTTGGGACAAATTCCCATGCACTATTCTTGACGATGGATTCGTACTCCTCGACCATAGCATCAACCCAAATTGGTTGTTGCATTGCTTCCTCATAAGAGGATGGTTTTGTCACAATACACTTACTCATAAGGCAAAATGGTTGGCCTTCGTTCAAAGAAAACAGAAATAGAGGCTTAAATCCAATGCTGAACATGAAAAGAACAAGTGGATATCAGTACCTTATATGCATTTCCTGCACTATAGCCTCCTTTCTAAGTCTAACTTCAGAAATCTATCCTTTCGGAAGCCATTGTACTTAATATAAATCCCCTAAAAAAATAAGGTTTTGAAATTTGGAGAAGCTGACACTTGTAGTGGCTTCCTTTTCATCCAAGGGTAACAATCTAAACACAACATAAAGATAGTTGATCTTCGCCTTAGAAGAGTGCATATCAAAGAGTGGGAACTCCCTGACAGTTGTGAATCTAAATAATGCATTCAATTTTCATGAGCATGTAACTTTCATAAAAATCATGGTACATTTGTAATTTTATGCTCCTATGCATGTTAAAATGATGTAATAAAAAGCTTATTCGTACACAAGTCAATGTGCGCCCTATAAGAAGATATCTTAAATAAGAGAGAGGAACGCAGTCTTCAATTCAAGCAAAACATTAACAATATAGTTTTTGTCAATCGATTCTGCATATGGTTTATTGCAATATGGTAAAACAAGTGCTATTTGTATTATTTCGAGTGTCAAATTGTGAAGAAAGACAAGAAGATTCCGGAGGAAATAATATGCTTTCTTTCTTTCGTTCAGACGCAAAACCAGCGACATTTGACATTTTTAATCATGTCTAAATCTTAATAAACTCTCCTTTTTTTTAATGAACCCGCCACATTTGACATTTTTAATCATGTCTAAATCTTAAGGACCTTTTTTTTTTGGAATGATGGTGGCGGGTATATGTTGCAAAGGAATTCAGCTTCTCATATGTTTTTGCCGGCAGAATTCACCTCTTGCTTTTCTACTGGAAAAGAAAAAGCGAAAATTGAAGACCATCATTATAGATAAAGCTTTATTCGCATGCAAGACAGTACCTGAAGATGTAAAGAAAAACAAGAAGATGCCTGAGAAAAGAAAATGGCTTCCAACTAGTGACCTGTAGAATCTCATCCCGGATCCACAAAAAAACTTAGGATAAAGATGATCAGGAATCTAACTTTTGCTTTTCTACTCTAAACATAAACTTAAGGTATTGACATCAAAGGTTGATTGACAGACAGAACCCGTGTTCATCTTTTTAGGATTTCGCTTTTCGCACAAGGAATCCAACTTTTGCTTTTCTACTTTAAACATAAACGTAAGCTATTGACGTCAAAAGTTGATTGACAGGCACAACCGGTCGTCATCTTTAAGGATTTCATTTTTCCCACCCGGAATCCCACTTTCTTTTCTACAATAACATAAACCTAAAGTATTGACAGGCACAACCCAACTAGTAGTTGGATGAGAATATCATATGGGAACCTGCAACAATTGGAAATGATGCAGCCATTCATCTTCCGGAGTTCCATGGCTTGTAACCGGTGAGAGGTGGTGTGTATATCAACATCCAAAGAAATAAAGAATATGGCTGCATTGATTAAAAAAATGAAGAACAAGGAAATGCCTGCATCGATTAAAAAAAGAAAAAGAGAAAATGGGAAGATTATTAAGAGGACGAGGAAGATTAGCAGACTGGGCAATCGTAAGAGGCAAAGGAGAACCATTAGCACACTGCACAGAGCGTCCTATCGTTCGTCATTTGGAGTTATTATGTCAAGGGACGACATGGAATTACTTTTCAATATTGTGTTATTAGCGTGCCAACTGTGCCTGGGGTTGTGGCAATTCTCTAAGCTCACCTCGGTGGGGACACTATACAAGGGGTAATCGGGTGGCCGGTGCTACCGTTGGGACTCTCCTCGATTTATTCTCGCTTGCTTTGTGCTCCAAGCGGATATTCTCTCTGAAAGGAGGGGTATACTGAGCCCTGACGTCAATACGATGAATTTGCATTACTTGAGCAGCGACTTCCTCCCCGAGAGAAAGGGAGATGATGGTCACATGTTGAGAAGTCGCCAGTTCTTGAACACGTCGGCAATGACTCAGCACCGGCCACGTCAACATCCGCGGTGGCATGTACGACACCTGCCGGGAAGCATGCCGGTCACGTGCCGGTCACGTGCAGCCGGTCAGCCGGTCTTGAAACTGGTCCAGCCGGTCTCCTCCCGCGTTTTTGTGGAGCTTGGACAACAATGTGTGCATTTTCGCTCCGGGTCTGCTTGCTGTGCGTTCGGCTCTCCGATTGTTGCGATGGTTGGCTCCAATGCCCGACCATTACGCCGCCACTGTCCGCGCGCTCCCTCCTTGGCGATGGCGCCGCTGCTCGCCTGGGTGGAGCGCCCCTGGTCCTGGTTCGGCTGGATGTGCTGTGCAATCGTGGGTGGTGGAAAACCGTTGCCTGTTCTTATGAGTTCTGCTGGTGGTTTAGCCTCGGCGGTTTGGTTGTTTTTCTTAGGCGCTGTGTGGTTATGGGTCGGATGTTTGGTGTTTATGCTTGGCGAGGGAGTTGGTTTACCTTCGGCCTGTAGTTGGTTTATTCGGCTCTGTAGTTGTGCGTTTTTTGACTCTTTTGCTTTCGGGTCCATAAGGGTTTTTGTTGGAAGTTTTTGCATTTTGTTTAATTTTGGTGCTTAATTTGTGTTTTTGTCTTTTTGCGAGGTCAGTGGAGAAGGAATGCAGGTCAGTGCAGGGTTCTGTGGACTGAAAGAGGAAGCCTGGAGGGATAGCAGTTTGAAGGTAGGACTCTGTCCTACCAGTAATATCTCTGTGTTTGTAAACACATTTCACCTTGAGGAGATGTTCTCTTTTGAGTGGTTTTACAGTGTTTGATTGGAATGTAGGGTTTTGGGTTTTTCTGTTTTGAGTGGTTTTACACAGTTTGATGGGTTTTGGGTTTTACAGTGTTTGATTGGATTTCAGATTATGATGTTAATGTTGACAATGCTCTAAATATATTATTGAATTTCATGTTTATGTTATTTGTATTAGACATTCTATGTCTCGACATGGTGTTAACAGGTTTTGATAGTTGAGCTATAGAATATGATATGTAGTGGACCCACGAGGGATTTTCCTCTCCAAACCTCTTCTCCTTAGTTATGTTGCAAACCGGTTTAGAAATTCCCTAAGGCCACATATGCAGGAGAATCTGGCCCATTCACCAGAAACTCAAACTCACAACTGTATACATTCTCCTATACAGTTAGGGTAAATATCGCTATAATTTAAAAGAAGATTCAGAAATGGGTGGCTTTTATATTAAAAGAAATTGTGGCCAAACTGTATGGTAGTGTACATAACAACAAAGTTTCGGCCAATGCCATCAGAACAAAATATTCCAAAACTCCAAAAAGACTGCTTAAAATGAAACTATACTTGCTGTTGTGTGCCTACGACTGTTAATGCGTCTGGTATGTTGCTTAATATGTTGTTCTAATAACAAATTTGCCTCACAAAACATTATAACACTGAGAATTACATAAGAACAAGCTCGCTTTGAGTTTCTTCCTTGACACAAACCTGGTATTTTGCTCCCAGCAAAAATGGTTGCCTGAACTTTGTGAATGAAAATGCTGAATTGACCATGCCTAATATGAAGTTCTGAGTGGGAAGACTGAGGTAATGAGCCACAGTATTTTCCTCTTTCAGCTGAGATGAGAAAGGATGAAAAGAGCCAACAGAAAATTTTGGAAATTGGGTAACGATTGTGATGGCTCCATAGGACGGAAAGGGATTGTGCAATTTTGGCCACTAAAGTATACAAAGTGTCCATTTTAGCCTCCATATCTTCTTACTTTTGATGAAGACTTTTCATGAATAAACTCCATCTCTCTCTCTCTCTTGAACTTCAGACAATTGAGCAGCAAGAACTGATGCCTTTTGGGCTCAATGCTCACTTGTCCAGAATCCATGTACTATATCTTTTGCTGGTGCGACTAATTAGTGGAAGTGTTGATTAGCTTCACTTGCAGCTCTGACACGTACCCCTTCCCTTCTATCCTATGCTAGCTTACACCACACATATTAACAAGGTTGACATTGATGCCCTTTCATCCCAAATTCTATGCTAGTCCCAATAGAAGTCTTCATGTCAAATGAAGATCTGAACACTGGCTGTCCCACTCTAATCCCAGCAGAGAGACTTCTCCCTAGACTTCCCACTTTAGGCAGCTGAAACATCATAAAGAAAGCAGAAGCTACAGACCCACTTACCCAGATGAGGGTGAAGGAAGACTGACTTCTTTCTACACACAGACTGCAACCTCATCTGCCAGGGGTATTCTTAAAAAACATGGAATCCAAAGAGCCAAACTGTAATCAAACTTGCCATTGCCTTTGTGAATGAATGCAGATCCAAGGTATGATGATGCTTTAACTCCTTCCCTGCCCTTGTGCATGCAACATAACACTTGACAAGATTGATTGAAAACATGTTAAAAAGCAAACAAGTAAAGTCATGGGAGGGGTACAAGAGATAGTGCCCCCCTCCTGTTTATACTGGAGGTCTTTTGTAAACCTTTAGCCTTTGCTGTTGTCAGTCCTTGATAAAGAGCCAACATCTCTGCTCCATTCCTATTCCCCATGCATAGCTTGTTTTATGATTTCTTCGGGATTGATGATGAAACTGCCCTGCACCTGCCACCCCTTAGTATTGCTATACTTAGACAGAGTATACAAAGAGATTTGAGAACGGTTTAAAATGGTTACAATGTAAGCACTGACTATTTTATGTTGTGCTTCTTTTTGCATATAGGAAGTAAGCCTCTCAGAACTTCCCAGACTTGTTTGTTTTTCCATGAGCGAGGAATTTTGATATTTAAAAAAAAAAATGCACTATTCCTGAAAATAAGCATGGAAGATTAGGTGAAAAGGAATCACACGATAACTATTAAAAAGTTCAGGATTTTTTGGATCATATGGAAATGAATGCTCAATTTTGTTATTTGTGAAAAAGTGTTATTATATTTTGGTTTTTATTTGTGTCATGTTTAACATCCTTGCTATCACAATGGAAATGACAATGCTATGTTGATTATATTTTGGTTTTATTTGTGTCATGTTTTTATCCTTGCTATCACACATTTGATAGAATTTGCAAACATTCTTGGAAACCAGGAGATTTGAAAAATGAGCCTAAGCTCATAGATGTTTTGAAGCAAATGTATGGTTATCTAGCCAAGTTTTTAGGTCTTGGAAATTGAATTTTTCTTATGGGATTGTTCTCTTCTAAAGAGAGAACATTGACATAGTATCTAGTTATCCTTACAAGGGTGTAATAGTGTCGATTATTATGAAGATTCTGGAAAGAGCTATACACTATCATTACCATACCTTATATGTGCTCTACTTTATACAAGTGATTACACTGATGTTTACATTACGTCATTGTGTAAGATCCATATACACTGATTACAAATGTTACAAGGGTTGTACAGGTCAGCTTATACTGCAATGTAAGCAGTAACAATGGGACCTGATTTGGTTATACAATGCTTATAACTTATAAGGCATACATGTTACAAGGAGTCATAATGTTTACTATGAGGTAATCAGCTTCAAAGTATCGTATAGATATAGCTTATACTTTGACTGAGCTTCATGCTTATTACAGATAATGCTATGTTTTATCAATAGTTACAACACATAGGAGATTGTTTCATACAACAGATTAACAACAGATTAACAAACTTGTATGATTTAGAAACTGTTTGATATGTAGGAATTATAAACTGTTTGATATATAACTTCATACAAAATCTGATATAGGCTATAAGGCTATAACTTCAACAGATTAATAAACTTGGGGGATTTAGACACTTTTTCATACATACTAACTTGAAAATGTTTGTAGCTTCCCAAACATCCATGGATGCTATCATTAGCAAACCTATTTGATCCTTACCAAAATCACAGTGTCTTGTAGTTACAAAAATTAAGTCATGGCACCTCTATGCTTGATGGCTTCCATTTCCCGCGTTGCCCAAGTATGGTGGACTGCCCATTGCATGATTAGGATGTGCCTGAATGTTGGCATATGGTTGACTCCAATTTACTCCATGTAGCCATGGTGGGACTGAGTAGCCCAAGTGTCCACTTGTGTTACTAACCCCAGCACTGACTGCAGGTGTCATATAAACACAATTAGGATTCAAACTTGCGCTGGTAGGGGTATAAGAGGTGGGCCTAACCCCTGCCTGATAGCTAGGGACTTGGATGTTAATCAGGTCTTGGAATGATGGTGTCTGCTCTGCAATGTGGTCCAGCGTGTTAGACATCAACCTATTTGCCTCAAACTGTCTTGAACCATGTTCTTCTCTTCTTGTCACCCCTTGTCCTTTTTCCAACTCTTGATGAACCTTTCTTGCCTCTCTCTGTTGCCTTGCCAATTGCTTTTGATGTTCCTTATCTTCCCTTGCTTTTTGTCTTTCCAACCTTTCCTTTGCTCGAGCTTCTGCTGTTGCAATCCTTGCAACCCTCTTTTCATTGGCTAACTCCTTCTTTCTATTTTTAGTTTCCTGAATTTCATTCTTTTTACGTTCAGACTCGAACATTAAATTCATATAGTCTTCAGATGTGAGCAATTGTGAACTCCTCCCTAAACGAAGATAATATGAGGTTGAGTTCCTTGATGAGGCCTTCACTCTCTCTACTGGTAGCTTTAGGAATGCACCAAGTAATCTCTGCTTTTCCGGACCTGCCTGCTGGATTTCATCTTCTGGGACAATTGAATGGCCCCCATTGTTGTCTTCTTCAGGTACTTCATGTTGAATAGGCTCCTCTTCTAGTGATCCATTGTCCACAAAATAATGAACAAGTTCGGTGTTCAACCCTGATGGTTGTGAAGGCATGTCCATGCTTTCATCCTCATTGGTGGATGTTACATTATTTCCGGTGATATTCATCACGGCCTCTGCCAACCATGATGGTGCACTTACTTGGGTTGGCATGGTCAATTGCTCATTGTCAGCTGCATCAGTGGGTGTCACAGCCTCATTGATATTGTTAGTTGGTTCATCACTGAACTGTGTCTCACTGACATGCTCGGCATCATCACCACCACAGAACAACCCTTCAGAAAGGGACATTATACCTTCAGCAACAGCTACATCTTCTTGGGCACCAACATGCTCTTCTAAATTCTCTGCTTCTTGACCTTCCACTTCAAATGCTTGGCTACATGTGGTATCATGCATAAGAGCATCATGATTGAGTGGCCATATACTAGTCCTCCTAAATCCAGCCTTGATATTAGAAGGTGTGAGAGCCCTTTTAAATGCTTTGCTAGCAAGCTCAGCTAGCTCAAACCTCTTTACTTCCACCCCTGGGTTCTTTGCCATCCATGAAGCTCGCTCGACCCTAAAATAGTTCTTGAAAGGCCCAAACACGCTCACATCAAGGGGCTGCAATCTGTGAGTAGTATGAGCCGGCAATGTTAACAGGTCAATGCCCAACTTATTGGCCTCCTCGATTGTCTGCACAGCCATGTGGCTTCCATGGCCATCTAAAATCATCAAGTGCATGTTTTCAGGCGAGACACCACCCGGTACAGAAGCAGCAAAGTGGCAAAGCCAATTTAGGAACAGTTCCTTTGTCATCCATGCATGTGGATGTGCAGCCATGCATGCCCCCGGTTCACAATTATGTATGTAATTTTTTAGTTGAGTTTTACCTTTAAATAGATAAAATCCGGGTATAGATGAGCCAATTGCATTGACACAGGCAAGAATTGTGATCCACTCCCTGCTCTTAGGCAATATCTTAGGCACATTTCTACTCCCTCTCTTTGCAATTACCCGCATACCGCAATTTCTTCCTGCCTGTAAGCCTGTCTCATCGCAGTTCCATATGTGGTCTGGGGCATATGAGTGTTGGTCATATGCAGCAGAAAGAGTGTTATAGAACTTGGAAACAATTGCAGGGCGTAGATTTAAAGCCCGGTCTCTGTCAAGGCCCTCTGCTGTACGTAACACAAGGTCTGGATGCCTCTTTTTAAACCCACTCCACCATGACTTACCAGGAAAACCATCTTTAAAGGGGTTTGGTCTCCCTTGACATATTTGAGCTACAGTGGATTTAAGTTGGATAAGCTCTAACCCATGTCCCAATAGGGCCATCTCCTTACACCACTCCACCACCTCATCTTCCTCCTCTTCAGTCATGACTGTAACAGGCCCTCTGCGCTTTGTATTAGTCAACCCATTTATCCAATAATGTATGTTTGAGGCAGCAATACCATGTTTTTTCACTGATGCACGGATTGAATATCCCTTAAACTCGATGTCATCAATTGCAGCAAGCATGTCTTCCTTCGTCCAGCCTCTGATTGCACTGATTTTCTTTGTTGAAATTGCACCTTGTATTGTGGTCGAAGGTGGTTATGTGGCTGATGGTGGGCTGGGATGATCTGCAACCACAGGGTCCTTTTCAACTACATTACTAGGAGCAATGGGAGCATTGACATCATCATCTGATGAACTGCTCCGCAGTTGGGCCCCCCTTCTCCCTCGCCTCCTGTTCCTTATCCGATCTGCAACAAAAACTCTTGGCATGGCTACAACCTGCAATTTCCAACATCGTTAAGAAATTTGATAAGTATTACAGCACAACTGTATAGAGTAAACTATAATTATGTATGAATTCCAAAATTTCTGCTAATAACATGAAATCTTTGAGTTGTTTGTTGTGAATTAATTCGCATTGAAGTATTACTTGTCAATTATGTATTACTTGTAATATCAACATCAGAAAGATATGTGATACCTACATGGCTGTTAGCTACATGGACTTGTCTACTATGAAGCAGAGTAATATATATGGTTGTATATATATACAATATGATTATTAGGGAGAATATCTCACACCTATGTAATGAGATAAGAGCTTAGAGAGATTACAGTATAAGTGTAAAGCTCATGTTATTACTATAAGTATTACAGCTCTTGTTTATCCTTACAGTTAGTACCAACATCTCGGAGCGATTATATCATTCACTTTCTCATTCGATAAGGAGGATATAAGAAGTATCTGTTTGCTCCATTCCATCGAAATATGTACACAATATATAAGGGTTTACAGGTTTAGAACCCGCATATCAGCCAGTTCCAGCTCCTTCCCTTATATCCGTTCAGGAAAGGGCTGCCCTCTCAGTAGTGTTCGCGGATCTGCACATGCGACTATAAGCGATGTTCCAATATTGATCTATGTCACAAGATATGATGTTCCGACAAGTGCTTATGTTTCCATATACGTAATAGTTCCTATCAGTGTAGTTCCGGGATTTCCTAGTGTTCCCAGATATTGTTACCTTGTTGTTCCAGCATTGAATATTGTTCCCACAAGTGCATGTTCCGACATCCTATTATGTTCCTAGAAGTCAGGTGCATTAGCTAGTGTTTCAATTCAATAAGTGATGTTTCGGTATTTGCAATAGTTACTAGAAGTGCTCCGACATAAGCTCTTTATCCAACTAGTGATGTTCCTACATACCCTGGTGTTACAATAATTTATGATGCTCCGGCATCTGCATGCATTCCAAGCAGCTAAGTTTAGACATCCCATTATGTTCCAGTATTCGTAAGCGATGTTCTAGCATTACCTCCAGGAGCAAAGCCAGCTCGAAAGCTTGTAGCCTAGGTTGTTGAACCATAAGGTATCCAGCTGAAGCGCCTGTTTCCCTTATGTAAGTGATTACCTATGTTTATAGAATAGGCTTTATCACCATAAGCTTACTATCACATACCTTATATAGATTACACATATAACACGTGATTGGTTTAATGTAATGACTCTATTCCAGCTTAGAGAGATTAGAGTATAAGTGTAAAGCTCATGTTATTACTATAAGTATTACAGCTCTTGTTTATCCTTATGTAAGTGATTACCTATGTTTATAGAATAGGCTTTATCACCATAAGCTTACTATCACATACCTTATATAGATTACACATATAACACGTGATTGGTTTAATGTAATGACTCTATTCCAAAGCATGGTTTTCTTACCATTATTTAGATGAGTATGTAGCTTAATGAGTACCAAGCTTGTAGTTATGTGATATGTGTGACACTATACTCTCTCTATCCGATCTGATAACTACTATATTTATCCAACATTATATCTGCTTAATATCTTGAATAACATTATTGAAGAAATACCTGTATGTTGTTTCCAGCAACTGATGAAGAGAGTGAATGTAACACTGTGCACACACTCTGTCTGGAATGTAACACTGAGCACACTCTGTCCTCTGTTTGTATGTCTGGAACACTGTCTGAAAATGATTGTATGTCTGCAAAATGGAAACTCACTGTCTAAAAACTCACTTTCTGAAAACTGAATGGAACACTGTCTGAAAACTCTGAAAACTCTGAATGTATGTCAGCAGTAGTTTAAGAGCAAAACGAATGCCTCAAATGCAGTAACAGTTGAGGTTATATAGTTTTATGATTTAGAATTTCATTGGTAGGGAAGATTGGCATGGATTGCCATCTCCCAAATTTAATTGTGTGGTGTGGATTGATTTGTACATGATCCAATGGCTGAAAAGCTTTCATGGTTGATCCTTGTGCTTTCTTGAATTTAATTTCTGAATTGAAATGCTTTTCAGAATTTAATTCCTGTAATTCCAGGACTGTTGTGTTTAATTCTTGAAATGAAAGGTTGGGTGAACTATTTCCTGAATTGAATGGTGTCATTTAATGTCTTCAATAGGCTGAATGGTTAAACAAACATGTAGATATTGCTGACGGACATTTCCCCTATTTTTGTGCAGGTGGTACTCAATAGTTGTGCAGGGGTTACCCAGTTTTTGTCCAGCTGTTATTCAGCAATGAGATGTAGTCTCCCAATGCAAAATCAGTGGGGGACTGTTTGATGGGATAACAGTACTTTTGGATGGGTAGCTTTGTAATGTTTTGTAGTGCATTTTGCCTTGAATGGTAATTATGAACTGGAGGTACTTGAGACAGTGGGTCTTGTCAACTTGTGATGAATGTTTTGGTGTATGGCAGATGTTGGTCTAGTCAAAAACTGGGCCCATTTTGGACATATTTATGTAACTTATATAACTTATTTCCAAATATTTATGTGCATATTATCAAATATTTATGTGCATATTTTAGTGAGTTTTTAATTTATGTTTGGTGGATGTGTGGGACCAGTAGTATAACTACTATTGGTCCTTGCACAACAATAGAGAAGCCTCTCCTATACATCGACCAGAAAATGTGTTATTATATTACTCACAGAATTTGGAAGGAACTGCAGAACTTCGATCAGGTTATCCGCTACGGCCTCGAGGGCCCTCCCCTTGCTCGAGCCGTTGTCACAAGAGCAGCCGCCAATTGTGCAGAGGCTGAGGCGGAGCGTGCCGAGGCCGACGCCTGGAGTGCCGAACCCGAAGCGGCGCGTGCCGAGGCCGAAGCCCGGGATGCGGACGCCGACGCCAAGCGTGCGGGGTCCGGGCCGAGCGAAAGGAGGCCGAGCGTGCGCAGGCCGAAGCCGAGGCGGAGCATGCAGAGGCCGAGGCCAAGCGTGCAAAGGCCGAGCATGTGAAAGCAGAAGCCGAAGCCGAGAATGCAAAGGCCGAGGCCAAGACGGCAAGGTCCGATGCCGAGCGTGAAAAAGCCTGGTGTGCGGAGGCCGCAGCTGCAGCCGAGCGTGCTTTGCACAGGACATGGTTCCTCAGCAGGTCCGAGACCAACGCTGAGGCCGAGGTCAAGGCATTGACCAGGTCTGTGGCCGAGGCCGAGGTCGAGGCCGAGGCCAAGTCCAAGGCTGCTAAGGCCGAGATTGCTGGATACATCGCCCGGACTGCCGCCCAGGACATCGCCGCCCGGGCCAATGAAGCCATGCGAGCCGCGAAAACCGACCGAGCTGTCGCCGTCAATGCCTCCCTCGCAGCCCTGGCAGCCACCGAGAGCGCCACCGTTAAAGCCGCCCGAGCCGAAGTTGCCCACGCCCGCATTCCTGGCTTGCCAGCTGCCGCTCGGGTCGCCGCTTCTGCCGCGCGCTCCGCTGCCACCGCGCGCGCCGACATTGACACGACAAACACTACGCTGTTTGTGAAAGGTAAGAGAGAATTTTGGAAAGAAATGCTAACCGGCGGTGTCGTCACAAATGAAATGCATTATATTACAGAACAACTCATTTGCTTTGGTGTAAAACCATACCCTCAATCCTGTGCTGAATTCCAAGAGTGCTGAGATAAAGCTCAATGCTGTTGGAAAGAGCCAATGGACATTTGCCTTCTTGGTTTGTAGAAACAACGCGACCAAATTGAAGATTTTTAGGAGTTTCTCCTCAGAAACTGACATGTTGACCGGTTATAACCAGGATTGAGGGTATGGTTTTACACCAAAGCAAATGAGTTGTTCTGTAATATAATGCATTTCATTTGTGACCCACTGCCTCGTTCATGGAGGCGACAAGTATACTCTTTAGGGAAGTGGGTAGAAAACTTAGCACCTTCCAATGACTTACTAGTAAAGGTCGTAAGGGGCAATATGTGTGCAATTATGACTGAAGGTGCAAAGGTCCACAAAGGTGCAAATCTGATGCATTTGTTAGAAATGGACCTCACACCTGATTATGGTGTTATTGAAAGGCAATTCCGTTGCTACCCCATTGACAATATCATGAGGTGCTCTTATGTTATAGAACATGGCCTATGTGAAATTTCTGCTCCCACTATTTGTATATTTTATGTGAAGTGTAAGAGCATACATGATTTTAGGCATATAGTTACACTTGTTTCATGTGTAGCCGAGAATTGTTGTGGATCACTACTATGTTATGGTCCTAATAATAAAGTGTGTATTTGTGGATTTGAGGAGTCTGTCACATCTTATGTAAATAATGGGCTTCCACTAATGTAGTTGTTGCTGGAGGCAATGCTTAAATTTTTAAAAATTATAGTGTGTGTTAGTGGCTTTGAGGAGTCTGTCACATTTTATGGAAATTATGAGCTTCCACCTATTTAAAAATTGGAATTGACTAATGTAGTTGTTGCTAGAAGCAATGCCTAAAATTTTAAAAATTATAAATGTGCTTTAGTCCATTAATTATAAATGGGCACTAGTCCATTAATAAATGTGGAGATTGAGATATGTTAATCAATGTCATTTTTAATATGATATTGTTATTTGATGATTTGTATGGTAAATTTGAAAGTAAATGTGAAATTAAACATATAAAGTAATTAACTTATTACATACAAATTATGTAATAAGTTGTATTATTTTAACAGAGACAATATGTCAACATTTTTCATTTAGAACTACAATATAAAGATTTAGATGAAATCAAAATCATATTCCAATGTTTAATAAGATTACAATAGGTGAAAAAATATCAAATAGGTTAAAGAGATGGTGAAACAACAGTGGTTAGTGAAAATTGTCAACTTTGGAAATTTTTTTTTTACATTTAGATCTACTATCATTTATGGTGTTTCATATGAAAAAAAGAATTTCCTAAAAATTAATGCTTACTAGAAATGCTTGTATTCCATTAGGAAATAGCTCACTCATTCATCTTACATGTATCTCAATTTATATTACAAATCTCTTTAATCCTCAAAATTGTTTCCAAAAATGTTGATATTCAAAATATATATATATATATATATATATATATATATATATATATATATATATATATATATGTCACAATTTTTTATGTTTTTCTGGTTAGTTGCACTATAACAAGTGGTAATACCATTTAATATAACCTTAGCAACATCCATAAACAACAATTTATCTATCAACTCTTCCAATAAAGAGTTTTCCTTATATAACATTTAATTACTTCCATTATTTTAATTTAAGGATAAAATAATTACATATAAAATGACATTATTAATTCCAATTAAAAAATAGCTATATAGATTTTCTCTTTCTTATTTTTTCACTCATATCAAATAATTAATTTTCCTATCATTAACCTAGACCACACCTTTAGTAGATGGACAAATTTATAAATTTATACTCAATATGAAGTGCTCACTTCTTTCTTTTTCATTCTCTTATTTCACTTTTATTCTTTATAATCTCTTCCTAATTTTCACTCTCACACGTATTAGTAATTAATAATACTAAAATTTTAGAACAAATTATTATCAATAACTATTAAAATAATAATACTAAAATTTTAGAACAAATTATTATCAATAACTATTCATTTTAATGATAGGAAGTGCACTTTGATGTATTTATTCATAAGTAATAAGTAATTCATTAGGCTGACTATGATCCAAAATTTATGAAACAATAAATTATAATGGTTTTATATGTAAATAGATTGTGTATCATTTTGATTTATGAAAACAAATAGTTTCTTTGACATCAAATTGCTTTATGTCAATCACGGAATTCTCATTATCAATTATTTTTAATATGTCAATATAGATTAATGTATGGAATTAAATCACTTATTGCTCAAATTCATAATGAAGATTTATTGCTATCCATAGTATGCATCAAATCTTTGAAATATCAATAAGGGGAAAATCCATTATAAATAGGCATAAATAGTATAAACCGTAATTATTCAAATTTAATTCTATTTTTGATGTTATATGCAAATTCTTAATTTAGAATTTATATGCATTTTTGTAAGAGAGTAGGTAAAGAAAGAAGAAAAAACATCAACAGAGAATTCAAAGTAATTAAAATAAATAACCATTTTTTATAGCTATGGGAAAATACAAATAGATTGGAAAATACATTGGGCTAATCAAGGAATTAACTCACACCCAAACTAAAAATTCAAACTTCAAAAAACAACAAAAATATTGTATTCACCAAGAATTTCAAAAGAAAATGTAATCAATCATATTTTAACCTAGGATTTCATATTAAACCAAATATGAATACTCAAAAACTATAAATAAACATGCTTATTGTAAACATGTAGATAGGAGGTATTATAAATTGCATCAACATACATTTGGTTTATGGAGACTAAACCCTTGAGATTGATGATATCCTAAATAGCTATTTAGAATCAATTTATTTTAAGTCCATACCTATTAAGGTAAAGGAAAATTTCCACTCAAATTAAAGCATATGTCAAACTCTCATTATGTTAAGGGAAAAGGTCCTAAACTTGAAATACATTTAGATGAATGAGGAAAAACCCAAAATGAATTGATGCAGTTAAAAAAATATAAGAGAATAAAGTAAAGTAAGCATGAGAAAACCATGAGTAATTAAATGTTGTCCAATGTGTATGTAGGAAAGAGACAGAGAATGGAGAAAGAGGGAAAGAGAGAATAATAGAATTTTCACACCAGATATGGACTAGCATTCCCTTTGCTTCATAGAAATGCATTCCATGTGAGAGATTAAACAACAAAAATTGAGCAACATAATGAGCATAGTTATCTATAAACATGAGGAATGAATTACCTTAATTTTTTAGATGTGTTATACTCTAGACTACTAAATCACCTCACCCTAAACATGAAATTGTTCATCAATAAGCCTTCAATATTGAGTTCATGAAATATATACATCTATATTTACTCGCTATCACTCAAGAAGAATACCAGGTGGGTTTGGTATTATCTACATGCCAATCTCCATCCTTGGATATTCTCTTTCACTTTCCACTATTAATTAACTTACCTATATGTATGATTATCTAACCCTTATACCATTGAAACATTTACATTTACATGAAATGATGCACATTATACGTATAATAAACTAGATTTACCATTTAGAAATCAAATAAAATTATATGTTGATGATGGTATAGTGTTTAGTAAACGAATAAGAGTTGGATAGCAACTAATTCTTTCTTTTACGAGAATCAAAGAAGCTTATAAATCCCACCCTGTAAACGTTGCATACCAGTATTCAAGGTGAAGGGAAATTTCACAACAAAATGATTAACTATTCCATTGAAATGAACCATTCCATAAGTCAATGCCAACTAGGCAGCGAAGGAACCTTGAGAACTATTTCCCATGAACTCACACACTTTGTAAATTGACTTTCTTTAAGGGAGCATGGCTCAAGAAATTGGTTAACCTTGCGATAACGTGGGCATTTTCTTGCTTGTTGGAAACCTTCAAAGGACTCTAAACCTAAAAAAAAATGGATAACAGTGTAGCATCATTCTTTGAACCTCCTAAATACTCAACATTTAAGTGTATCTTAAATGTTTTTCTGCACGAATATTCTTATTATCATTTTTTATCTGGCACCAAGAGGAGGTGGATATGCGGATAAGCTAGGGCAGATTGAATATTTTGAACAATTGTATATATTTCTATTTAGTAGAATTAATTAAATGAGAAGGTTAACATGGAAGGAGTGCTTAAGGGGATATAATACCACAAGTGGGAAAGGTGAGGGTATATAATGGATTTCAACATGTTTAGAAATATTATTTGCTTTTCACTTATCTTAACTTACAATATTAACTTTATTTAAGGTTTCCAGGAGAAAACAATAGTGGAGAAAAACATTCCTAAATTTAAGTCAACACTCCTAAGTTTTAGAAACTTGTTTTCCCTATATTATTGAAAAGGTGGAAAAAGAAAAATAAATTCAAAGGGAAGGATAGAGCCAAATTTTGGATGAAGAAAAAAGAGGGAAAGGGGAGTTCTTACATATAAAATAAGCTTTCCATTGTATATGATGAAAATAACATTAAAGGAATCCATTTGACTTGGAAAAAGAGCCAAAAATCCAAGAAATTCTATAGAAGCTTTGTGATGTCACCTTATACAATTTTATGCACATACCAAAGAGCACTAGAGGGAGGAATTTCCAAGGTATTTTGTAGCAGAGAAGGTATACCTCGTTATGTTGTGTGGAGAAGTTATCATAGATTCCCAATAGTGTTGATCATGTGTTTTCATTGATTTTAGGGGTAGCTCAAGAAGACCCATGCCAAGACTAGGAAACTAGAGATCAAGCAGTATGTAACAACTTCCCTTTCACCCCCTTAAGGATTGCTAGGTTGAGGAAGGTGCCACCTATTATTAGCCTAATCCACAAGGTCCATTATAGAGATGGGGCTAGCAAAAACCTTGTTTTTGCAAGTTTGTGAAATTTTAAAAATTGATACCATCATTACATTTAGTTCATCGATAGCTTGTCGATACTATAAAATTTACTTTGATCAATTCATGGATAAAAACTTACAGAAATTTGAATTTTTGGCCTATTAACATAGGCCACGTCACAAAATGGCCTTGTGGCACTTACAGGGCCTCCACATGTCCTTGATGTTCCAGTATAATGGGACCCAATGCATCAAATCCAAATCATATCTGGATCTTGTGTTGCCACCCATAACATTTTTAATGCTTCATGTAAAGAGATGGCATTAGGTTGTGAGTGATAAGGGTGGAATGAAGGTTCCATTATGGAACTTTGGCTTGGTTAGCCAAGCCTCCACTTGTGCTCTTTATATGTTGTATGGAATGATGATATTAGAGTTGGAATATGGGTGGTGGGTAATGGAAAATATTCCAACACTCACAGATGCACCTAGACCCCACTCTCTCTGCCTTTAAGACTGTGTTTAGTATTCATTTTATTTGTCTCTCCGAAGTTACAAGCTGTTGTCGATGGTTTATGTCCATCCTTCATATCATAGTTCTATTGCATATTAGTTCCACTAGTACCCACCAATTGTTTACCCTCTCATATGTAAATCAGATACAAGATAGATCTCTAACCCAGTCCTAATGACCAATTTAAGGGTTATGTGACAAGGTTGTAAAGAGTAAAGTGATCCTTCCTTGCACCCTAATCTCTTTAGTATTGAGGAAAATTATAGCCTAAGGGTTTGAGGTCCAAGCCACCAAACTCTATAATGATATTTAAGAAAGGGGTAGTTTTTACCACCAACACCTAGGAGAGTGTGTCCCCAAATACTGAGGCCACAAATTCTTGATTTACACAAACTAGTCAATTAAGCCATATAAACATATCTCTATCACATATCTTAGAGGTGAATATAAATGCACATGAACGCACAATTCCCATATTCAACATCATGATAAACAATAGCATACTCCTGGTAAGCATCATGAATTCATGAGTAGATAATATATATTTCTACTCATGAGCATGACAACGAGACTTGCAACTCTAACATTCAACATGTACATAAAAAATTTATAATCTTACACTAATTATAATATAGAAATCATCATCAAATTCCATGAGACCAAATAAATAATATATTTACACTTATATTTGTGATTAAAGATGCGTGAAAATAGAAGGAGGGACTTCAACTCTCCTCCCAACCATAACCCACATGCACTGCAGTCTTTCTTGTAGCTATCCACCCTCAAGCCAGATCAAATGTCGGAGGTGATGGTTAATAAGGGGAGTTCACACCTAAGGCTTAGTCATGCACCAAGAAGAAGGATTCCACTGTCTAGGTGAAAAAATACTCTCTAATATTAAGCATCACATCAACTCACTTACTCTTTGATTTAAAACAAATGGATTCACCTAAGGTCAAGTGGGATATGTCTTAGTTCCAAGAGATTGAATCAACTGCATTTGGTGGTTTCACAACTACCTTTTCATGGAAATCACCACAAGGTTCCATATTACACTATCCAAGTGGTTTCACAACCTCACAAAAAGCACCACAATGGATTAGATTTCCTTGTCAAGGTGGTTTCACAACTAGATAACAAGCACCAGGTGGTTTCACAACCTCATGAAAAGCACCGCAATTATCCGATTCCTCCATTACGCTCCCCATTAATCCTCTAGGCTTATACTGTTGAAGTTTGCAACAAGAAACAATGAAAGTGGTGTCCAGAAACATCATCCTTGATCCTAATGAAAAATAAGCACCTAAACTAGGTGGGGCCCACACAGGCTATTTTTAGGTGTATGTCTATTTTTAGAATGGTGACCATATTCTACAATTAGCAGGAGGATGATTCTAGATGGTTGAGAAAATTCTATCTTTAGATGAATTTCTATTTTTAGAGATATGGGTGAAGTCTATTTATAGATCGCTAATCTAAAAATAGAATGCATGTCGATTATTATTAGCCCTTAATAATAATCAGACAATAAATAGTATCTTATTCTCTTGGAGCACTTTATTTCAGTGAACAGAGGTGGCACATCAGCGGATTGAAGGAATTTCGAATTCCAAGGGTGGTTGGTGACTCATGCGTAGAGGAATTCATTATAACTGATTATGGCAAGTTGTAACAGAGTTGGAAGAGTAGTTATGGGAGTTTTTATTTACTTTAACTCAGTTCAGTGAGTTAAACTCAATTGTGCTAGTTGTAACTGAACATACACTAGTGCAAGATGAGTGAATTAATTAGTTAATTAATTCACAAGTAGCGTCTTACTTGCAACTGAAAAAATACAACAGTTAACTACTTGCATGTCAGATCCAGTGGAGACCTAGTTGAGACTCAGGTGAAAGGGACGTGTAACCATCAGTTGTGATATTACCAGGCTACCCAGGTGTAGTTATAACACCACAGGATGCCCATGATTCTCAGCACAATTGAGGAAGGCTGAAATTCTTTGTGATTAAGGATTGCATTCATCAAGAACTGCGTGAGCAAGGTTGACTATTTGGAGACAGTAAATTGTGTAAGGGATTTTCCAATTTATGTATGACAGTGTGAGACAATTAGCTGATGTATTGAGGATTCTATATTTAGCATAAGATTAATTTGTTAGATTAGGAGAATCCAGTAATACTATCAGTATTAATAAATTTCTACATGGTATCAGAGTTGTCTTATAAATTTTCTACATGGTATGAGAACAAGAATGATTTGGGTGTGTGAGTTTGCAGAGAATATCTAAAAATTTTGATGCAAAATTTTCAAAAAAAAAACAATAGCATATTTGGATTCCTTGTGAAAAAATACACAAATTCAAAAAAAAAATCGTTCGAATCGAAGCTCATATGAGGGAGATATCGTCGATTTAAAATCAGCTCTTTTTGTTAGAAAATTGTGCGATGACGGGACAATTACGATGTGCGCGAGCCAAGAACCTGCATGCACTAAGGTACAAGATGCATGCAAAGATTTGAGGAGAAAATAAAAGGTTAGTGACTTGGTGGTTGAGAGGGAGAATCTCAACATGTAGCTTGAGAAGCAGTCTCAAAAGGTTGTGGAGTAGCCACAACTGGAGATGCAGAAGAATCTCTATAAATTTGATGTAGATGTGATTTCTGCAGAGATTCCTACTGTTGGGAAGTGTGAGAAAGCCATGAAGTTGAAGCTTGAGAGGGAGCGGGATTTTCATGCAGGTAAGAGTTAACCTCGAGATTTGGAGCAGCCACAAGATGAGGATCATGGAGCGAGAGCAACCACTGATGTAGAGAAATTTCGATCTAGATGGGTAGAGGGAGTGCATGCAACTATACCACTAGGTAAGAGGTGGGGCGACATGCATGAGTAATCGTAAGAAGATATTTCTGGCAGGATTCATTGAGATGGTGTGGATCTCATGAATTGAACCTAGCTATGAGGCGCCCACAGAGCAACAGTAGCATGATCAGTTGGATTGATGCAGTGAGATCAAAGTGACAATGTCGGATATTGGAGCGGAGATCAGAGTTGACAGCAAATGCAAAGTGCATGGGTGTAAAGTTCAACAATGAAGTGGTTCCTGAAGACATGTGCAGTAGCTAAGTAGAAGTCAGAAGACTTTGATGATAGATGCATTATATTGATTGAGTTTTTTGGAGGCTATTCAGTTTCAGAAGTGTTGCATGCAAAGGTTGCAAGGCGAATGCTTGGAGTTACATGTCACATGCAAAGACATTCCTTTCTTGTTGAGATGGAGTGTTGAAGTTTGTAACAAGAAACACTGAAATTGGCATCCAGAAACATCATCCTTGATCCTAGTGAAAAATAAGCACCTAAACTAGGTGGGGCCCACACAGGCTATTTTTAGGTGTATGTCTATTTTTAGAATGGTGAGCATATTCTACAATTAGCAGGAGGCTGATTCTAGATGGTTGAGAAAATTATATCTTTGGATGAATTTCTATTTTTAGATATATGGGTGAAGTCTATTTATAGATCACTAATCTAAAAATAGAATGCATGTCGATTATTATTAGCCCTTAATAATAATTAGACAATAAATAATAACTTATTCTCTTAGAGCACTTTATTTCAATGAACAGATGTGGCACATCAGTGGATTGAAGGATTTTTGAATTCCAAGGGTGGTTGGTGACTCATGCATAGAGGACTTCATTATAACTGATTGTGGAAAGTTGTAACAGAGTTGGAAGAGTAGTTATGGGAGTTGTTATTTTGTTTAACTCAGTTCAGTGAGCTAAACTCAATTGTGCTAGTTCTAATTGAACATACACTAGTGAAGGATGAGTGAATTAATTAGTTAATTAATTCACAAGTAGTGTCTTACTTGCAACTGAAGAAATACAACAGTTAACTACTTGCATGTCAGATCCAGTGGTGACCAAGTTGAGACTCAGGCGAAAGGGACATGTAACTATCAGTTGTGATATTACCAGGCGACCCAATGTAGTTCTAACACCACAGGATGCCCATGATACTCAACGCAGTTGAGGAAGGTTGAAATTGTTTGTGATTAAGGATTGCACTCATCAGGAACTGTGTGAACAAGGCAGGCTGTCTGGAGACAATAAATTGTGCAAGGGATTTTCCAATTTGTGTATGACGGTGTGAGATAATTAGCTGATGTATTGAGAATTTTGTATTTAACATAAGATTAATTTGTTAGATTAGGAGAATCCAGTAATACTATCAGTATTAATAAATTTATACATATACATGTTGTCAAATGGACTCCATATAATATATGTAGGGAATAACACCCTTGGCTTCTAAACACAAGTTCATAGATAAACTAATATAGTTTAGTCATCCTTATAAGTTCAGGGGTTTCCTTGCTTTCCTTGCAAGGCTACTTCTTATGACTTCTACTCTTGTTCATCTTCTTCAACATGTTTTCCACTACCTTGGTTTTTTCTTAACTTCTTCAATACCCCTCTCCAACTCTCTCTTCCTTCACACCTATAGTTGTTTTTGGTCCACATATTCCACTCTCCCTATAATGTTCCACGAAGAAGGGGGATATCGATGGGCATTGTTTAATTGCCCCGAGTTTATTTTCCATGTAAATGAAAGGATATTGAAAAGGGAAAATAAGACCAAGGTCATGGGACATGTATTCCAAGATGAACAGAGGGGAAAAAATATTATAGTGGGAATCACTTGTGGTTAATTATTGGCTATGGAAATTGGCATTGGCGTTGGAAAAGGAAAAAATGAAATAAATGGAAATCAATTAAATAAGTAAAGGGAAAATAAGAGAAAAGGAAGATGAAGAGACATGAATATGCATGCAAGGGAAAATCAAGGAAATTGAAGGAAAAAAAAATAAAAATAAAAATAAATAAAAGGAGAGAGAGAACATTCTAACACTCTCTTGCACTATTTAGACACTCTTGGATACTTTTTATCATGCTAGCATACTCTTTTCACTTTTGGAGGAGGAGGAGAGAGAGAATTACAACAAAAGAAGAAATCACTTGGACATAACTAAGCACGCAAAGGAAAATCAAGGAAAAGAAACAGAGTGCAAGCATAAGGTTTAGGGAGAAGATACAATAGGATAATTTGACAGGTAACAAGTTGCATGTGTGATTTCCTTGCTGGGATTTGAATGCATAATGTATGAATTTGGTTATTTGGTTATTTTGTTGTCATTTTCATGGGATTTTCCTAGACTGACAGTGGTGCATAACCCTTCCTTTTGCATTTCTGTTTAGCTAGGATGTAGTGGATTCCTCTTTGGTTGAGCTCTAGATTATCGGAATATTTTGGATCCAGGAGAGGTGGTATTAGGAAAATACCAAGGGTTGGGGGTGGAGATGGTATTCTTTGGGAATCCCTTAATAGGTGGGTGGAGATAAGCAACTTTCTCTGCGTATGGTGAATAAATTTTGAGGTAGCCAATCATGTGTTGGTTTGATGATCTCTGGACCGGTTTAGGTGAGATCATAATGGCTTGAGGGTGGAGGTGTTTTATGCGCTAGAGTCCATGTTTGGTTATACTTGGTTTATCCCATGAGATCCCACATTCATGCTTGGAATATGTCATGGGGGTGATTGGTTGAAATAAATATTTGATTCATCACAATCTATGGTCGGGTGGTACGTTGAAGTACCCGACTTGGTTAGAATTTGCATATGTTATTATGTGTCGACACATTTTATGATGCACTCTTATTATGGATTCATTCCATGTTTTGATAGGCTTATGGTTATCTTATATGAATGCATGAGTTGATATGTGAAATTTCACAGATAGTAAAGAGGGAAACAAGCCTTCTTATTGAACCTCTGATGAAACTAAGTACTTATGGCCTATAAGTACCTTGTCCAAAAAGTGTTTGTCTAAACAATTATTATGTATTTGAAAAGTTTGAGTAGGAAATAAGTCAAGAACAATGAATGAGTACTTTTACAGAAGATTGAGGGTATTCTATAAATTTATGGGAATTTTTGGGTAGCTATTCTGTAGCTAACCCTAAATATCTAGAACAGAATCCCTGGCTACAGTCTTTTAAATAAGAAATTCCGGTTGAAGTCGCATGGAAGATTCCTTATCTGTGTGGTTTGAGCCTTCTCACCACATGTAATAGCCTTTGTGCATGCGAATGGGTTGTAAATTTAGGTAAAAATAAAGTTACAACTCAGGGAAAGATATCTGCTGGATGTTGTTTGACATCTGGGTGATCAGGTGTCCCTGGGAGGTTATAGTAAAGTTTTGAATATTAGGCCCCACTTCCATAACTATAACTTGGTTTTCAGGTCATGCATGTTAACTCTCAACTCATGTTTACCCTAAAGAGCTTCTAAAAGCGAGTAAATGTGGGGTAGGGTGTTACACGTTGTCCTTTCCCATGTTGCCATTCTAGAAATTTTGTGGGTGTCAGCACATGCCAGTTCTAGAGTTAGGTGGTATTAAAAGAACTTAAATGAGGTTGGTATGGGCTTTCTCATGGAATATTATAGAAAAACAAACAAGAATGCAACATGTACTCCAAAAATAATGCAAAAACCCTCCACAAGGATTCCTTTCAGATATTTGGATCTGTATGTCCCTTCAATCAACTAATCAACAATTTATTTTTACATAAGTTTACATATTTATATGATTCACAGAGTTGTATTTACATTCACAAGTTTCCATGAAAAAAGGTTATTACAAACCCCACCCCCTTAAGGGAACACCATCCTCAATGTTCTATAAAAAAAACACGGAATTAACCATTAAAATTCATATCTACAATCTACAACTCTTACTTTCATTTACATAGTAAAAAAAATTGGGTAAGATTATGTCATTTAATTTTTCATTATTGAAGTTGATTCATGTAGTCCAAAGTACTTCCATTACACCTTGACATGCTTTATTACTTGATTTTGGAGTGTTGTCTACCTTTTCTTAAGGATGCATAATGGTTCTAGTTTTAACTCTCCCTTGGGTTCCACTTGTACCATAAACTAATCAACATCATGATTAGTATCACCTACATACATCTTAAGTAAAGAAATGTGAGAAACATCATGTGCTTTCACTATAGGAGGTCAGGATAGGCTAATCTATATGCCAATGACCCCTCTTTCCAAAATATGAAAGGATGCATAGAGTCTAGGTGCCAACTTAGCACAAGGTCCCACTTTTATTGAGCTCTCTCTTTGTCTGATACAGAGATATACATGCCCTCCCACTTAAAATTCCTTATGCATTCTCTATTGATTTGCATAACTATTTTTATTATCCTAGGATTTCTTCAATCTTTGCCTGATATGCATACATTCTTGTTCCATTTCCCTCAACATATCTATTCCAAGAAACAATTGTTCATTGGATCATCCTAGCTAATGGGATTGTTACATTTTCTTCCATACAAAGCCTAAAAATGACTCATTTTTAGTGACTCTTGCTACCCATTTTTGTAGAAAAATTAAACTAGTGGCAAGAACTCTTCCCACCTCTTTGGCTAATGCATGACATACATCCTTAGCATATACTATACAATTATGTTCAATTTGTCATTTTGGCCATCATTCTAAGGATGATATATTGTAATAAAACCTAGCTAAGTTCCAAAAATAGCAAACAATGTCTTCAAAATATTGCAAGTGAACTTGGTATCCTGATATGAAATGGTATCTACGTGTATTTTGTGTAATTGGAATATATCCTTCATGAAAATACAAGTTATGTCAATGTAACAACCCCAGGTTAAAAGTTAATGTAATAAATTTAATAAAGTAAAAATAAGACCAAGGTCATGGGACACGTATTCCAAGCTAAATGTTGGGCAAAACATCCTAGTAGGTGTTCATTTGGTTTATTATGGCTAAGGGGAAATTGACAAAGGCATTGGAAAAGGCTATGAAAAGGAAAATATGCAGCAATTAGAATTTTATTTGTGAAATGAAGGAAAATAGGAGAAAAGGAAGGTGAAAGGTCACATATTTGCATGAGAGGAAAATTGATGGAAAAATAGAGGCCTCAATGATAAAAAGGCTTCTGAGGATTGGTTCACAAAAATTTTTCAGTTCAATTTTGGATCTCTCTCTCTATTCTCTCTATTATCTCATACTCTTGCACACTTAGAGTATTCTTGGAGAACTCTAACATTAGAGGAAGGAAGTCAAAGGAAGGGTAAGAAAGCAAAGAAAAGCAAGGATCAAGCAAGGAAAAGTTGGATCAGGTGCCTAGAACTGGATTGCTTTGCAAGTATCAAGTTGCATGTATGATTTCCTTGCTAGTTATGGCATGTATGGTACATGTATGTGTGTATTTAGCTCTCTAGTTATCATTGAAATGGGTTTTTCTAGGTGTGATAATGGTTTCAACCTTGCCTTTCCATTTTTGATTAGACATGGTGTGATGGGGTTATTTCAATTGGTTGAGAATTGGATTATTGGATGGTTTTGGAACTGGGTGAGGTGGTCTCGTGAAAATTCCCAAGGGCCTAGGAATCCCTTGACCAATTTTGGTAGGATTTTGGTAAAGTCTAAGGGTGGAGATGGGAAAATTCCTCAAGGTATTGGTGAAGAAATATGGAGGTATCCAAGCTTGTTTGGGCCTAGTAATTGCTTGACCAATTTAGGTAGGATTATGGTAAATCTTGGTAGTGTATGTTCTTGTTTTAAGCTTAGGAATCCCTTGATCAGTGATGGCGAGAATGTGGTAAATATTGGTTGTGTAGGTGCTCTTTTTGGGCCTAGGATTTCCTTGACAGTTTTTGGAAAGATTGTGGTAAAGCCTGAGGAAGCCCTGATTTTTTTGTTGTGAGTCCCACATTCCTTCTTGGAATATTTCTTAGTGGGATTGGCTGAAAAAATATTTTCTTTAGCCCAATCAATGTTCGGGTGATATGTGGAAGTCCCTGACTTGGTTGGCTTTTGCATACGTTAATAAGAGTTATTTTCCTCCTGTATTTCATGAGTAATTATACTTATTATTATGTGGATTTTATGGTTGTTCTATCATTTCTATTATTCTGGTTAAATATTGGTTATAAGCATGTTTTCATGAAAAATTATAGTTACGGATCTCATCATGTTTTGATTAGTGAATGAATGGTTATTGAATGTATGACCTAATACATGTTATTTCAAGTATTATGAGAGGGCATTAGACCTTCTTGATGATTCCTATATAAGTATCAAACCCCTATATTAAAATATGCATTCATGGCCTTTAGATTACATGTTCCCAATATGTTTGATGAAATGATTGTCATGGTTAGGCTTGGATAGGTCAAGCTTTTTATTCAAGTTTTTTTAAATAGTTTTTTCATCATGTTAGAAATGAATTTGGAAAGTCTCACTAAGTTTTAGGCAGTGGTCATGTGGCTGACCTGGAATTTAGGCTTAGATTTTGGGACTACATCCACTAAACTGGAGATTTTAGGTCACAACCGCTGGCATATAGGCTTTTGGGAGCAGTTTGGAGGCTATTAACCGCTTGATTTCCTTGTTTTGGGAGTGTTTGGTGTGATAAATCACTAAAAAGTTAGTTTACTTTAGGGTTTGGGCTCACGAAGTGGTGGTTCTGCCTCTGAGTGTCCTGCAAATCCTGTAGGGTATCATTTTGTGGTTGGTAAGTTCAGTTTTTTTATTCCACTTCCTTAACTATAATTAGGAGGTTGATTCATATCATATCTAGATCTTGGTTAATAATATTTTATTACGCACCATTATCAAGGATAACTCAATATTATGTTATAAATAGGAGGGTTTTCCATTCATTATTGACCTTTGATCCTTTTATCATGGTCGAAATTTGATCCTCTTATCATTGTCATACTTTGATTTCTTTTATTTTCTTTTTGCTTATTGAGCTCCCTTTGAGTTCTACACATCTTGGTTTTTCTACACCATTGAGATAGAGAAAATTTGAAGCTGAAGCATTGAGGACAGCCAAGAACCCATCCCATTGAGGGGGAATGGTAACATCATTTTGTGTTCCCTTCCCAGGTGTTAATATAATATAAAAATCTTTATAAATCTTGTCTTGTCCATTGGATATTTGGAGAAACTATTATTTCATTTTATTATTTAGTTTCTTTATTTGCGTAGATCTCAGTTTGTTTTGCATTTATTTCAATCGTCTATTGCAGATCTAAAGAAGCTAGAGATCCATATTTCTTCTTGGGTTTTTTTTTATGTGCAGCTAAAGTGATCTCTTTTCATACACTTGCGTTAAGAATTCATTCTAACAATCAGCAACTCCACTGGGTTTTATTCATATTCCTACGTGACCATATGCTTTAGTACCTAGGGTTTTTCTTCAGCTATTTTTTTTTAGCTTCTTAATGTTGTTTTTTACCTTGTAACCCTTAAACTAGTAAAAATTCTAACTTTTGAGTGTTTCTGGGTGTTTTACGCAGGTAACAGGTATCAATCGCGCCATATACGGAAATTTTTTCAGCAACCTGCTGCCCAAGACTCCTGGAACTGCAGCTCACACTTTTTAGCCCAGAACCTATGAGTTCAGACTTAGGTCGCACCTGTTGGGGCCAGATCTGCGATTTCAGCAGCCTACAGGTCAATACCTGTGAGCTACAACTTTTTCTGGAATTTTTTCTATAACTTTCAGGGCTTTCCGCAAGCACTATTCAGGGTTTTCTAACCTCTGTCTCCTCCCATATTAGGCCTAGATATGCTCAGTTTTTATCTTTTAAGTAGGAACAAGCCCCTTAGGGTTTTAGTACACTTTCACCATTTTACGAGGGGTTTGGATGTGTAGGTAGTCTGAGATTTTACAGCACTTTTAACCATTGGTTAGCGTCTGATCTATCTTTCTTTCAGATGCCTTTAGATCAGTTATTATCTCATCCAAAACTCCCTCTTGAGTCTTTTTTTACCTTTCCCTTAGGGTCCCTCTTGTTTCCCTTAGGGTTTTAACCTGTCACCTCCCATTTTGTAACATTTTCCCCTCTATTTTATTGTTGTTTTTTGCATCTCTTTTCAGCAGATATGAGTCATTAGATCCCTGTCCCTTAGACCTTAGATATTTTGGCCACATTGTGCATTTTGAGTCAATTTCGCCCACCTCTTCAAACAATTGTTTGGGATCCCTTATTTTTTGGTTGAATTTATGCATCGTTATCCATTTATGTTACTTTTGTTTCAATTTTATTTATAGTTATACATCATTTTTTCTTTTTCTTTATGCACAATTGTCTGGGCTTAATTAAAATTAAAAAATAGATTTAACACACGCACACCTAAAGTGAAGAGCACTTGGTTTACATTGCTAAGCCAAGAAATAAACATCGTACTTAATTTATCTGCCCCTCTGCACCTTTGTTTATATCTCTTCATTTTTGGGTTACTTCTGTCTTGCGATCATTGCCCCCCCCAAGGCGTTTATCTTAGAGACTCCTAGGCATTCATCCTCAGTTTCTATTAGGAATACTTACTCCACCTCGTTGATGCTAAGTTTGTCCTCTGCTGAGTCCCTATACTGACTCTGGTTCTAGTCCGTCGAGCCCTCACACTGATTCTAAACCTGGTTTCCCTCTACCTCATTATCCCACCATGTCAGGTGCCAATGTAGGTACTGGTCCTCAAGCCGGTGGTAGCCCCGACCCTAACTCTGGAGCTGCTATTAGTGGAACCAATATCAGAACCATTCCGGCTACTCCCTTGCTACCTTTTATAGTAGGTTTGAGCCTCCCCAATTTCAACTAGTTAATTAACAACCCTATACACCATGATCCAGGTTGGCCTATTATTACAACTAAGTTTCCTTCTGACAACCTAATTTTGAAGGAAACACTAGAGAGGATCCTACTAATCCCGTTCGATCCCTTCCCATGTGGTGTTCATCCAATTCTATCACTGATGACTCCATCCATCTTCAGCTATCTAGCGTATGCTCACTGGAGACACTACAAAGTGGTATGTGGACTAGGCCTCTGCCTCACATTCCACTTTTGCGACTCTTGCTAAAGATTTTTTGTCCTACCTCCAGCTACCTCTCTGATATGATATCGGCACCGAGTTGTTGACCGCATTCTGTCAAACTTCTGTCGCCCACCTTTTTGACCATGTCCAAGAATGGAATAGAAGGAGGAGTTTATGTCGACCTCCCACTTATGACGACCGTGTCTAATGGATTCGTTTCTCATAACTATTTTTCCTTCTATTGGTAAAGATGTCGCATCTCACTTTCCTTAGAAAGCGGAAGGAGATCTCCAAATCACATTGAATATGACTTGATCTACACCCAATATGGTTATGTTTATACTAGTTTACCGGATTCCTAGACCTAGTGGTGCCAATGCACCGAGGGAATCTCACACTGCTGACAGTATCGTTGGATCTCTTTCACATTCATATACTCATCCTCCCATGGGTTATGGTTTCCCACTGGGAGGGGCCAACTCCTGTAGCACTTATCCCCCTCTCGAAAAAATGTATCCAAGACAAAGAACATTTTCCCCATTGCATCAACCGATGCCAAGGCCTGCAGCCACTCAACCTGTTTACCCCAATGTTTCTCAACCTCCTTTTTATCCTTATCAACAACTTGGTCCTCCAACCCCTTCGAAATTAGCACCCCAGCCTCCTATGCCTTCTAAACCTCCACCGTAACAACCACCTCCCCCTCCGAGTCAAGTGTATGCGTAGCAGAGCATGAATGATCCTCCAAATTCCAAGAAAAAAGAGGAAAGGCAACCAAAACCAACTGGTCTGGCATAATCAAGCGCCAAAGAAACCGCCAAACACTAAAAACCGACGACGAAATCAGCCCAAGCGGGACATGTCTCTCCGTATGAAACCCGAGCCTTGTTATTTTCATAGTGTCATGGCCGTTATAATCAAGATTTCCCCCTTTTACCCCAAATGCGCTAGTTGTGGGAAGCACAAAGAAACATTTTAGAGGAAAACAAGCCAAGGTTTCGGACTCCTTTGTATGTTGCGCATGTTCAATTGGTTGTTTCTTGATCCTTTCCCTCATCAAGGATGTATGTGGCTGCCCAACACACCCTCGAGGTTAGGTCGCCCCTCAACCCTCTTGATGCGGTACCCCTTTGAATTCCGATTCTTATGATGAATTATTCTGGAGTAAATACGCTGATGTCAACCTTCAAACTCGGTCCCACCAATATGACAAGCCACGTGCTTCGTCTGCAATCGAGTCTCAAACACCAAATTTTCCACAGAGTCTATTTTGACACCTAATGCTCCTTTACAAATCCCTCAGCAATGGGCAAAGGTAATTCCCAAGATCCCCAAATGGCCATTATTTCGAATTGTTGCTTCTGCCAAAGCCTCCCACAATTACAACATAATAGATGACTTGGCGCAATCTCCTATTACCATGTCAACGCTGGAGGTCCTCCAGTTGTTCCCTTCATAACGTAAAGCTCTATTATATTCTCTCAGTGTTGTGGATCCTTCAGATGATCGTTTGATTGTCTTTGATGTTGACAAGTCAGAACATCACCCTTTACCTTCATCCGTCACCTTCCAAATACCACTGAAGATTTGTAATACCCATGTCTCATGATGTATCATTGACGAGGGTGCATCCACCTACGTGATGTCTGCCTCTATTTGGAATAAACTCAAATCACCTGATTTATCCCCATCCACCATCACTATGTGCACTTGGGATGGTCACTCTTCCCATCCCCTTGGAATGTACTACAATTTCCCTATCACTCTTGCAAGAAAGATTGTTTGTATTGACATTAATACCCCCTTGGATTACAACATCATTTTGGGTCGTATCTACCCCTATGCGATGTATTTTGTCACATCTGTAGTTCACCATAAGATGTGAAGTCCTCACAATGGAAAGATAGTTACCATTGATCAGTTGACATATTATGAACCGAAGTCTCAGATCTCCCCCGAGTCTATCATATATTCGATGATCGATAAACAAGTTGTCACACCTCTTATGAGTGTTTCACCTAGAGTATATAAATATTACACCTTACTTGGCACTTTCCCTCGTCTCCCACCTCTTGTCGTAGACCCAAGCTCGTCAAATGTTTGCATGATGCAATCGTATCAGGCTATCCACAAGTAGTCTGGTTCAACCACTCAACAGCCTACACCTCTCCAACCTGTTGGTGGTCACTTGACGGAACCTACAGGGCCTTCTTTTCAAGGACATTTTACCTTTGTTGGTGTCTCTTCCACTCCTTTTCAACCAAGAACGGTTCCCCCTAGCCTTAACCAATTGAGATCCATTTCACCAGGCCGTTACCCTTCTGATCAAATACTGTTTATCACTCCCCCCTTTGGAGTCTTTTCGGTGCCTATTATGGCTACATTGAGCCTTCCCAACTTGAACCTGGGGATCCTACTCTGGTACATTGATCCCCCATCTGAAACCCCATCTGGTCAGCTCAAATCTTATACCACTTTGACCCCGGTCCAATCAGTCACCATGACTCCTACCTTTTCTTTAGTGCCTCAGCCACCTCAACGGGAATATACTCCTATTGTGAAAGCATCTAGTTAGGGGGGCAAAGCTAGAAAGAAGGAACATAAGGATCAGGCTACCCAAAAAAATCATGCTCCTCCTAAGCCTCCAAAGAATTCACCTCTTTGCGCTTTATGTGATGTTGTTGGGCATGCTACCCAAAATTTCCTTAAACTTCTTCTTCTCAAACTTGTGGTCAATGAAATGTTTCCAAAATCCGATATCCCAGAGGTCCATGTTACCTTACCCGATTGAGGTAAGAAAATAAAAATGTTATGCACGAACCACCCTTGTGCTTTGTGTGATATTTATGGCCACTATTATCACCTATATCCCCGTCTCGATGATTTCCGCAACACCCTTGAGGTTGTCTGTGGAATTGAGGCTGAACGTAGTGGAACCT
Organism: Pinus albicaulis; assembly: GCA_034641835.2. Taxonomy (NCBI): domain Eukaryota; kingdom Viridiplantae; phylum Streptophyta; class Pinopsida; order Pinales; family Pinaceae; genus Pinus; species Pinus albicaulis. The sequence goes on from CM076580.1 coordinate 1,249,980,907, forward strand.
CTACTCCTCTACTCATGTGTTTGGCTCAGGCCGAACCGAAGGACATTTCCTCACCTATTGTGACACCTCCACCCAATTTCGACATGATAGAGCCTTCAACCACTATCCTTTATCTATCATCATCTATGAGATCCTTGGTGGAAAACCCCTCTCGGGCATTCCCTTATGTTTCGAGTAAACCTCCTTCAACGATCACCTTAGGCTCAATATCGGTAGATGTTTCATCTACTAGCTCTTCTTCTACCCTCTATAGTGATGCGTATGTGAACCATATCTCTCATGATGATGCGTCAGGTACCCCTGCCACATCATGTCGTCCTTCTTCTACCAGTCCCCCCATATTTCATTCTAATGAAGACATTATGGAAGCAATGACCACCCCTGACTTTCCTTGGGATGATATGCACCACCGTGCGTACTTCCTTCCACAGTAGCCCCATGTCCAGTATGTTGTGGAGTCTAAAGACTTCATCTTTGATGAGGTCAATTGGTTTAGAAATCCCATTCCTGCACCCGATGCTTTCGAAGAAGAAAACATTGCCTTGGGGGCACATTGTTCCCTAGAATAAATTGAGGCTTATATCAAGCTACTCAAATAATTTATAATGTTTCCACCAGGTCCTATTCAGAGATGCTCAAACATGATCCAACCATTGTCAAACACCATATCGACACATGGCTTGATGCCTACCATGTCTTTCAAAAATTGAGATACATTCCTCCTTCTCGACGAGAGGCTCTCAAACCCACAATCGATAAGCTCAAGCAGGATGGTTGTTACTATCCCATTCTCAAGAAAATAGGCACCCTTCATGTCTATATGGACATTTGTGACCTGAATAAATCCTGTCCCCAAGACAGATTCCCTACACCATGTATTGACCATATCTTTAACAAGTGTAAGGGGCATAGAAATTTTACCCATAGCATCCCCCATGCTTGTTTTATTTCTGCCATGCATTCAGGTAACTTGAATTTTCCATCACCTTCTCATTTGTTGTCTTGTGACACCTTTCAAATGGATCCTTCATCCACACCATACATCGGCTATGCCGATGGTGCAAGTCGCTACTCGCGAAATCTATCCTCGGTAGACTGGGCCATTTTTACCCCCATACATTCGTCAATCCTTTCTAACGGTGTATGTATTGGATCTACCACCAATAATCAAGTTGAATATGATGCAGTGATATGTTTTTTAGTTGATTCCCTTGACAACTGCATCCTTCATCTTCAAGTTCATTTAGATTCCCTACTGCTTGTCAGGAAATTGAATGGCATATATCATGTGCATAACCATGAATTTTTTAGAAGATATTTACGAGTGAAACTCTTAATGCGTGAATTTGAAACCATTACATTTAGTCATTTACCTAGATCCCAAAATCACTATGTAGATAGCATTTCAAACAACATTCTAGATTGTCACTTATCACATGCATTTAACACAATACAATAATCATAAACAAATGACACACCACATCATCAAAATTTGTTTAGAGCCCACTATTCTAAATACATTTGGCATGTCCATCACATGCTTGGGGGCACCTATGACCCTCTATATTCTCACCATCCTCTTGAGGGTTTAGTGCCTATGAGACTGAATGCTTAAATCCATAATTTCAGCACTTGGACCACCATGGCACTCCATAAACTCCTCTAGCTAGGGGCATCATTCCCACCTTATCATACCAGATCACTCCCTTCCACCACATATGATTGGGGGTAGTATCAGATGTTAAAGGGCATGATGGAATCCATGGCCACCTTCTCACTTGATTAACAAAAGTCTTGACCTATACCCCATCAATCTAGGTATGGTTGATTATCCTCCCATTTATTGGATAGTTTCTCCTACCGTCCTCTTCGGCGAGCCATATATCGTAAATGCTTGATTCCATATCTTCAAATATTCTACTTTATTTGATACCACACTTATCACTTGGTCCCCGTGTTTTACTTGGTGGGCAGGGATTATTCTAGACCTTCTCTAGTATTTCATTCCTGTATTCCTTTCTTATCTCAATTCTTCACCAGGAACCATCCTTCCAAAAAGCATTAAGGCCACCTTTCGACAAGTAAGGCCACCTACTTGAAAGTTGTAGATCTCGATTCCAATGGTTGGTTTGTCAAATACGATCACCGCAAGATTTAGGGCCTTTTCTTCCTCTCCACAATCACCATAGCTCCAAAAGAAAATGAACCAAATTGGAGGGAAATCACCTTATTAAAAGAGAAACCCTAATTTTTATTTCGCAAATTGAAACTAAACCATAGCTCCATTTGAAAAACCATCAACACCGTTGGAAAGCTCTCACTATGATAAAAAATGGGTATCCCTTTTTTTTTGGTGATTTCATACTTCACCCAGAAGCCATTTCTCCAAGAAAGGTCACTTCGCCACCTCTCAAAATCGAATTTCGACACTTGTGACAATTTTAATTGGGGCAAAACTTAGCCTTCATACTTGTCTATGCGTGTGTTTATTTGTTTCATGAGAAACCATAATTTTCTCATGCTTTTATGGTCCCCATCAGGCCCATTCTATGTGGAAGCATTGTCGAGTTGCCCCTTATCAGAGCATCCGAGTTGAATCATCATCGCATTTATGGAATCTATCCTGAGTCCCTTTTGCCTCATGTTACAGTATTCCATCCATTCATACCTTTTCCATCTCTCGTGTAGCCCATTTTGGCCTCCAGTCTCATTATCCCCCATGCGCTCGGGAGTCGAGTCAGTCGTTGACAGGTCATCCATGCTTTTTATTCTTTGACAATGGAAGTCGTATGTTTGCTACTTAGTGTCCCCCATTCCATCATCATCCCTAGCGGCAGTCCCTCAGTCACCCTACTATGATCTCTCATGCCTTAGTTGAGGACCCTTATTGCCTCACCTATGGCATACCTCCTTCTGTCAACATCAACACATTCATTCCAAAAGACAAGTCTAGAGGGAGATCTATCTTGGTTCTAGCTTCCATTCTTGTTCGGTGCCTCAGATCATGAAAAGGGACTCCTTATTGCACTTTGACATGATTGTCTCTCATCCACTCCATCTCAGCATGATCGCGATTCATATAATTGATAGTTTGGTGATTCGAAAGATTGATCCAGTGATTCCCAAGTGTGTGTGAGATCTTTCAGACCTCATGAGGGTGTGGCCCTTCAGGTAGCCCCCCACATGCCCAGATGACTTCATTTTATGCTACAACCTCATATGCAGCTCTGCAGATTTGATGGGTTCGGCCCTAGTCACTTGCAACGCCTATATCATGAATGTATCACTTAGATGATCCATTCATATTTTCAGAGTCCTTTCCTATTTATTAGGGCTTATTTGGTTGTTATTATATCTCATGTACTCATATATTATTGTATTCAGTCCTGGATGTTGTCCCAGGTGGGATCCATTATATTTTTGTCTGGCCCATGTTTACGCCAGCATATCATTTACTTTATAGCCCAGTCTCATTTTACTGGGTGCACCATTATTCTTGTTAAATTTGAATAAATCATTTAGGAATAATAAAATAAATCATTATTTGTTAAATGATTCCATAACCCCATCCTTGAAATAATAAATAAATAATTTAATTGCTTATTATTTCTAAATAAAGGGATTTAACCAATTTAAATTCATTTTCCCTCCAACAAAATATAATAAAATATTCCAAGCAGTTAGATCTAGATCTTGGTTAATAATATTTTGTTATGCACCATTATCAAGGATAACTCAATATTTTGTTATAAATAGGAGGGTTTTCCATTCATTATTGACATTTTATCCTTTTATCATGGTCAAAATTTGATCCTCCTATCATTGTCATACTTTGATTACTTTTATTTTCCTTTTTCTTATTGAGTTCCCTTTTATTTCTACACGTCTTGGGTTTTCTACACCATTGAGAGAGAGAAACTTTGAAGCTAAAGCATTAAGGACAACTAAGAACTCATCCCATTGAGGGGTACAACTAAAAATATTTATAAATCTTTTCTTGTCCATTGGATATTTGGGGAAACTCTTATTTCGTTTTACTATTTAGTTGCTTTATTTGCATAGATCTGCATTTGTTTTGCATTTTCTTCGACTACCTATTGTATATCTAAAGAAGTTATACAACCATGTTTGTTGTTAGGGTCGTTTTTCATGTGAAGCTAAAGTGATATCTTTTCTTACACTTGCGTTAATAATTCATTCTAACAATCAGAGGGGGTGTTACATGTTGGTATCAGAGCATGGTTCAAATACTCACAGAAGATGGGAAGAATGTATTTGTCATACATGCATGCTAGTTTTTTATGTGTTCTTTGTGCATGCATCATGGTGGTCATTATGCAGTTTATGATGTTGTTTGTATGATATGAGGCTGTACTTTTTCCAAGGTAGATTAGGAGATATAGATTAGCAGAGTGATGTTGCAGCACTGGACCTCAAGGTAGGAGAAGATCGTCATAAATGTTTGTATGTAGGGCATGCGGGTATGATAGTTAATGGTTGTAATAAGCATTATAGTTATGTTCATTCTTGTCATTCTATTTTTGTTATGGTTACATGCATGATATATGCTAGTTTTTTAATGTGGTCATATGTACATGTGTCAGATAGTCATGAATGGTAGTTAAATTGTTGTTATATGCATTGTGGTCATATGCATGATGATTATGTTCATTATAGATAATATAATGATTTAATATGTATTGTGCTAATGTGAATCAACCTATGTATATGGTTAATGTTATGATATTCATGTATGAGTTGATATACTTGTGCTATTGTGTTGTACTAATTTGGACTGATTTGCACAAATGTGATAACCTCCCATGAGATAAATTGAGGTATGAGTTTGATTATTTCATCTATTTGGATTTGAGTGTTTGATTATGTCATCTATTTGGTGTTTAAGTGTTTGATTATGCCATCTATTTGGTGTTTGAATGTTTCAAGTCTATTATGTTGTCTATCCATTGTTTAAATGTTTGAATAATTGCATGATATGAGTACATGTCTATAATATTTCATGAAGGAATGATCTTGTTTAATATGGTTGTACTAACACATTATGTTTTGAGACAAATGATATGTACTTGATTGTAAGTGGATGTTAATTATATTATTATGAATAATGATTATGATTTTATTGCAAATTATGATATGTTTATTCATCTTGGTAAGGGTTGATTTCAAATTAATAGACATGATGTCTTGATATTTGGAACATGTGACTAACATGTGTGAAAAATTGCAAGGAAACATGCTTGGTATTAGCAAGATAAGGCAACAATTGATTTTTTATATAAATAACTGCTGGGTGATGTGATAGTACATGGTAAGACTCAATTGTAGGAAAAAAGATAAAATAAAGGAATTGGATGAATATTCCTTTGATTGTGTTTGGAAACTGCGATTCCAAATAAATGAGTGCTTTGGATGAATACATGAAGTATTATTAACCTTGATTTTGTCTAACATTATGTGGATATGTGCTACATTCATTAACATGTATTTGACAGGTATAAAAAATTATTTCTAGTGATATCTAAATTCATCAAGAGAATTGGAGTCCCTTCAGAGATGATATATGTACATGTTTAGCTACAAGACAATGTGCTTGGTAGAACAAGGTAAGGTAACTGTTATGTTGTCATATTTATTTATACATTGACAGTTGTGTGTTTATGGCAGTATGATGTAGGGGATTACATGACGAAAGAGACTACCATGAAATCATGAAGAAGGCTCAGGTTTGAGGCCTTGGGAACCATGGGGTTGAGCCATGATGTTTGTTGAGGTTTTTTTTCTTTGGGTGCTTTGTGATTTGTTTGCATTTGATTTGCAATATTTTTATGTCTGGTGCAAGGCCTTGCCATTTAGTTTGTGGTGTCATATTTCTATTTGTATTTCATGGTTTTCTTATTGTTTATTTTTTTCTTGACTTTTAGAATTTGAGGGTCTTTGGAATTGGTTGGGAAAAGAGGAAATTTAATGGAGATACAGAGAGTTGAATGAAGCCTAATAGGAAATGTAAGACCCAAATGTGGCCTAGTGCATGAGTAAAGGGAAGCTAAAGGAAAGAATATGACACTAAGCTGGATTGCTTGGGTCCATTGAGATAATGGACGATGGCAAGATAGTCAAGGGAAAGGTAACCAAAAAGGTAAGGTAAATGGATTTAAGGCATGAAATGCCTTGGCTATGTTGGGAACTATTGTTCTCAAAGTTGTGCAAGTTATGTATAGATGAAGGGAGTTCTCTTAAGTTTAACCTTATGATATTTGGTAATTATGTTGTGATCATGATTATGCTAATTCATATATATGTATACATGTATGAATGTATGTCTTTGTCTAATAGGGTTAAGTGATAGTTTGAATTGTTGTGACAGGAAGTAAAAAATAATGCAGGTGTACCTTATTGACAAGCTACCAATGAGGTGTGATTTGAATTAATTTAAATTAATTTTTAATCTAATGGAAATTATGTTCTTGGTATAGGAAATGAGGGAAATTCCCAATTTGGGGTTATTGAAACTCACTGAAATAATTAATAGTTGTGGTAAAAGGAATTTGAACATGCAACAATATGTTGGTAGAGCACTCCAGGATCAGGGACATTGTGGGACACTAGTACCCAATAGTTTCCATTGATTTCCATGAGCATGCTATGACTGGTATGGTGGTTTTGAGGCAAATATATTCCTTGGTTTTTGGACCTTACGATGTGAGGAAACCTTGCTAATGGATGGATCACCCAGGAAAGGGGATGCCTGGGAACTTTGAAGGAGAGTGACTTCATGGAAGGGGGTGACCAAATTTCCCGAGGGATTATGTAGCATGTTAGCCATCAGTAAATTTTGTTTCAGCAAATGATGGCTAAAACAAGTCTGCAGTCTTTAAGAAACAAATTTTCTGCAAAAAAAATGTGACTTATTGCAGCCTTTTTGTGTCCCTTATCCAAAGAGTCCATTTCCCTGAATATTTCCACTTCAAAATCTTCAAAACCCTGCTGTTCCTGAAAAAAGAGTTGTTTTTTAGGCTTTTTTCCCATCATTTTCTAAACCTATTTCCACTCATTTTTTCCCTTATTCATCCTCCATTTTCCTCTAAAAACCCCCTTTTTTCCTTCTCATTTTACCCTCACATTACTCAAAAAAACCTTCAAAATCCATTTTAAACTCATAAAAAATTCTTTGTTATGGTTTAAAAACCCTTTTTCTACCTATCGAAACACTAAAAAAACACCTAAAAAGGCTTCATTTTAAACATTTTTTTCTCATATTAACTTTGGGTTTTTTAGCCCCTTCTGGCTTAGCCCTAGCTAATTTTTCGTCATGAGACCGAGCCCTACAACTGGGCACTTAAACTTTTTCGCCCTTAGCTCCTTTCCCTCCACTCCCGGTCACCTTATCCCTCCACAGGACCGAGCCTTTGACCCAATCCCTAGCCCCTTCCCTTTTACCTTTATTCGCCCAACCCCCCCCCCCCCCCCGAGGATGGATATTGGCCATAGATCCTTGCGATCTAATGGCGGTAATTCACCCCTGCCATCCCTCCTTCCCTCCCTTATTTTCCCTTATCCCCACCTTATCACTCCACAAATCCATCTTAGCCGTAGATCATAGGACTCAAGCCTTGATCTAATGGATATTACACCTCCCCTCTTATCCTTTGACCGCCCGACCCATTTCTATCCTTTCACCCTCTGCATCAAATCTCACCGTTGATCTATATGATCCAACGGCCCCAATCAAACCCAACATCAAATCCCGTCGGGGCCTAGCTCCCACTACCCCGTCGCCCATCCAATCATTTTTTGACACCTGGCTTGCACCATCTTTTCTCCGCCCAAGCATCTTTCTCCCTCACGCTCATCCCTCCACCGTTGGATCTGCCCCCCTTGATCCAACGGTCAGCATTGTGTTTTGCGCAGTTTTTACCGTCACGGTTTAACCTCCCAAAGTCGAGCAAGACCGCTAGTTTCATAAGGGACAATTGTTGCGGAATGGTTGGATCGCGTTCCCTCCGGGAAAAACCATTTACCACCCAAATCGAACGGGAAAACCGCCAGTGGTATTTCTAAAACCGACAAGCTATTTTTCGTGCCAAATATGTTTTTTAAACCAGATTTTCACCGGTTTTCTCCACAGAACCTCCTCTACCTACATTTCATCTCCTCTGCATATGCTCCTCTGCCTCCGCCAGCCTCCAAAGTAGTGTTTCCCTCCCCTGCAGGTTTTAATAACATGTTTGATTGGTTTTTTGCAGGTGTGATGGTAGGTTTTAAGGTCGAAAGCCCCTCGTACAGTCCATAAAAGGACGGGCCAGAAGGTGACGACCTTCGCGGTCCAAATAAAGACAAAATCACGCAGAAAAGGGACGAAAGGGTTGAGTTCCAAAGGTTAATCGGTGTTTCATGGACATCGATTACACTATAAACCCTCCAAAGTGCCAAAGCCACCTGCACAGTCAGCGAAGAAAAAAAGATTAAAGATTGAAGGTTTGAGCTTAAAACTCAAGGGATTAAAGTGCAAAGTTTAAGATCAAAAGGTTTAATCCGATAGTTTAAGGGTAAATACACAGTTTAAGGGAAGAAACACAGTTTAAAGGGAAAGTCATCAAATATTTAAAGATAAAGGGTTAAATACATAAATATGGAAGATTAAGCAGCTTAACCTGTCAATGAAGATCGAAAGCCAAACAAAAAGGGATATTTGACAGTGAATACAATCAGCATAAAGTTTAAAGACTCTAAAGATGATTACAAAGGCCCAAAAGCAGTATTAAGGCATAATCAGTGTTTAAAGCCACTAAAGTTGACAGATCAACAAAGAGAGCCTCCAAATTCCACATCATTGAGACAATTACTCCTCAAAATGCCACCTACAGGCCTTTTCACCTAAAAAGAATACACAGTTAAAGCACAATTAGAGATATTTGCCAAAGACAACTCAGAATTAATTACCAGCCTACCAAAAGCCTCCAAAGTCAACAAAAGTGACTGAATTTGATGAAAATTAATGTAGAATTCAATTAACAGAGTTAAAACCTCATATATCTTCTCCATTTGGCCCTACAAAGCCTAAGAAGCACTTACTCTGTATTAATTGAACAAATAACACTACCTTTCACTCCACCTCCTCATTCTTCTATAAATACTTCTCTAGTAGACAGTATTAGGGTTGGTATTTGAATACTCATTGATTGTAAATAGCTATTGAGGCTGCTGAAGCTCTCTTTTGTCATAGAAGAAGGATAGGCTGAGATGAGAAGTTTGAAGCTATAAAGACCCACTGGAATTGAAGATTATAACTAGTTTGAACATCAAATACAAATCTGATTTATGGGATCCTGGTCTATGTCAATGGTGATGTTTTTCTTATTGTAAATTGTTATTTTTCTCATGTTTTCCATACTGTACATTTTTTCTAATAAATAACAACAAATATAGATTAGGATTTACTGTCAAGTACGCTAAATCTCACTGATAAATATTTATCTTTATGTTTTCTTCTAATTGTGTATTTGAGGATAATTCAATAGAGTGTGATCAGTCAAGGAATGTTGGTGAGTCCTTGTCTTGCTGAGTAAAACTTGAGATTCTGTCCTTGAATATTCTTACAAATTTTGCTAATTACTAAAGTCGAATTAGAGAAGTTTATGGTTAGCCCTGTCCTCTAGTTTCTTCTCCAACAGTTGCTTTGAAAAGATCTCTTTAAAGTATGTCAAAAGCAGGCCAGGTTAAAAGTCCTTACTTGATCTTAGAATAATTTTTATGTTAATCTTGAATGTTTTCCTTTGAATATGCTAAAATCAGGCTAGGTTAAAAGTCCTTACTTGATCTTAAGCTATTTTTTGTTTCCCTTTGAGTATGCTGAAAGCAGGCTAGGTTAAAAGCTCTTACTTGATCTTAAGCTGCTCTTTGTTTTCTTATATGTTTTCTTTCTTTCACCACTTCTTAACGTTTCATACCATAAATCAACTTAAAGAGATATGTTGACATAGATGACTTGCCCCATAGACCACTCTTGAAACATGTTGTCCAATTAAACCCTTTTGTGACTCCATAGCCCAATGGATTGACACTATTTCTTACCTATCTTATCAGTCGAACCATTTTCAACCTCCTCACACCTTTACCCCTCAAAGAGACTTCCTTCATTTTAATGATATTCATCCCAACCAAAACAAACAAAAACCCTTGTGATTTATAACTAGCCTAATATCATATCATAAGCCTTAAAAATAATACCTTGGAAAACACATATATAGAGAGAACCCTCTTTGAATCTAGGATGGCCAGACCCTTAGGTTCCAAAGTGGTTTTGATGTAGGCTCTGCAGCGTTTGTGTTTTCCAATATTGTAAACTATGGAGGCTTAACAGAGTGGCGACCATACAGGGGAATTTCTGAGTAAAATCCTTAAAACCAAACACTCAGTATTCATTCCAGAAAGATTAGCTTTCTTCAAGCACTACCAGCATACTAATGATCATGATAGGGCTTGTCTGAATCAGTGGAAATCTAAGTAACCCTTAGGATTCTAACAGAAACTTATCAAACCTTGAAGAAATCAGCTAGTGAGCCATAGAGGAGACTCTGTTTGTCTCATCACCGTAGCTAAGTGTTGAAACAGGTATAGGACACTCTCACAAACACAAGGCTGTAAAAACTCAGAAAACCCAAAACATTTCAGATTGGTATATAAATCAATTAATGGTGGTGGACCATAAATCATTTTACCTTCCAAAGCTAAAAATTTCCACCTAGCGACTCCACAATTCCAAATTGACCTAAAGACTCCACTGGGAAACCCATTCTATCATAACATCATACAAACTCAGTTAAGGAAACTTTGAAGATTAAGTTTTCTTGTTAAAATATCAGTTAGCCTATTAAAGATTTTCATACTTGGTTAAACTTTTCTTATCATTGGGTCTGAAAACACAACATAGTGGCTTCTAGAATAATTCATACTAGAGCCCACCCTGACCAAAATCTTCCTGAGATAGTTGATAATCCAGAAAGTATCCTTAGGAAATCTCCTAAGTCTAAAACTTCAACTGTTGTCAGGCCAATTCATAGAGCTGATTCTGTCCCTGAAAATATTACAACTTTTCAAGATACACAAGTTGACTTACCATTCATAAGAAAACCATGCAGAACCAAGTCACTTAGTGATATTGATCAAATAGACTTTGAGCCTTCACACTCACCCCAACATAGTGAGGAACATATTGATAGCAGAGAAACTACCCCACCTAATCTGCATTTCATTCATAATTTTGGTTTCTCTCATCCTAGATCTACTCAACAGTCTCTTGTTCGTCCATCCACTTCTGTTATCCATACTTCTACTGTTCAAACTACTCCATTCCATCATCCCCCTCCTATCTTACATCATCCACCTATAAACCCCCAACTTTTCCCACAACCTCCTATCATGGCAACATGGTATGCCCCTCTAGTCCTTCCTTTACCTTTTGTCAATCTACCATAGGACTATCAGTCCAAGATTCCATTGTATGATGCCAGTAGTTCTACTACTGCTTCACAACATGTGGACAAGATGAATGATTATTTTGATATAAATGAGATAGATGATGAAACTATCAAACTCAGATTTTTTGCTCAAAGTTTAGGGGGGGAAGCAAGAAAATGGTTCAAAATCTTAACCCCTAATAGTATTAATGACCTCCAAGCTCTCCATCAGTCATTCCTAAACAAATGGGAAGTCAGAAAAAACGCTCTCCAAATACTTTCATATCACAACAACCTCAAGAGAAACACTGGATAAAGTGTTCAAAATTATTGCACTAGGTTCAATAGTGTTTATAATGCACTACCCCCAGATTTGAAACCTCCACAAGGCTCAGCTTTGGCCGAATTCCCTGAAGGATTTGATCTTGAAATGGCCTATCAGCTTAGAGAAAGGGACCCCTTGACCTGGGAAGACATGCAGAAGGGATTTCTTGTTGCGGAAGTAAATCTGATTGAGAAAAGAGCTAGGATGAGGAATGAAAAGAAAGTATCTTTTAGGGAGGAAACTGCACCTTCTACATCTAGCTCAAAAATGGAAATAATGATGGAGAAAATGATGAAGAGGATGAGCATATTTGAGAGAGCACAATCTAGAGAAAATCAATCAGCTCCCCAAAGCAGAAATCAATCTCAAATTAGAATCAGAACTTTAGGAGAAATCAACCTCAAAACAGACAAAGAGAGGATGATAAACAGATCAGAACTCCTTTCCAAGAAAATTATGCTAATGAGGATTAAAATACAAATGAACAAACAGAGGATGACAACATGAACATGCTGGGAGTAAGCAATGAGGATTCTTATTTCCTCCATAAAAGAAAACCAGGTCTATATACACCCTATGATGATAGAAGTCCAGTAATTGGATACTATGAACCAGACTCTGAAAAGGACATCATAGGATCACCTAAAAAATATGACCTAAGAATTAAAAAGAATCAAGAAACTCCCAGGAAAAAAACCTCTGATAAATCTACCAAAAACAATCCTGAAAATGTTTCCAAAAAGACAACAGAAAATCATAAAACAGTGGCTGTAAGTTCTGATTCAAACAAAGGGAAAAAACACCCAAGTCAGTGAAAAACAGAGTGTTAACCCCAGTAGTGCTAGCATCTCAGCTAATGCTCCTAAAAAAACCATTATGATTGTTGTAAATAGTGGAAATAAACAAGATGATTTTGTTGAACAAGGAGTGACTAATAAGGTTGAATCAAACATTTTAAAAAATCAAATTCCTTTTAGCCTAGAAAATGAAATTTCCAAAATCAAAATCTTTGTCCCACTTACTAAGTTAGTCACTCAAAATGTATATAGAGGTCAAATTCTAAAAGCTTTGAGCATAGAAGATGTTCATGAAACTGTCAACTTAAATTATGATACCCCAGAGCTCATATTTGGACCAAAAATTGAAGGTAAATTTCAAGAAGGAACTACCCCTCAATTTTACATCAGTTTGAACATCCATGATAATATTTTTCACAGTGCCATGCTTGATTCAGGAGCATCACACAACCTCATGCCCAAGATAATAATGGAAAGATTAGTCTTAGAGGTGACTATACCATACAAAGATTTATATTCCTTTGATTCAAGCAGGGTGATATGCCTAGGCCTAATAAAGGATCTCTGTGTTAACTTGGCCCAAATACCAGCCAAGAGTTTAGGGATGGACATTGTAGTGGCTGATATACCCCCCAAATATGGCATGCTTCTTTCAAGGTCATGGGGTGCTAAGTTACAAGGTACTATGCAGATGGATATGACTTATGCCACCATCCCTGTCTTCAGTCAACCTAGAAGACTCTATAGGGAAACACGCATGAAATATATGGTGAGTAACTAAGAAAGACTAGAAAAATCTCCTCTCTATTCCATACACACTGACCTTGAATCTTTCATTCTTTACAATGATGATATTCCTAATGAGCAAGAGTTAGTCAATGAAACATCATCAAATGTAGTGGTCACTACACATCCAAACATAGTGGCAACAAATGATGAAGAGGAAAATAAGGAGGAAAATAAAAGGTAGTTTGCTGATTCAAAAAATTACAGCAAATAGATCACAGGTCTTAAGGTCCAAAATAGTCATAAAAATAGTACCAATCAAGAAAATCAAAAGATGAATCTTTAACAAATTGAAAATCTTGAAGAAAAAATAAAAAAAGAACATGGTGCAGACCCTTGTACAGAACATAATGATGAACAAGACATAGAGGACAGGAATGAAGTAAATCACAAATTTGAAAACAGTCCTCTTTGGAACATGATTTTTGATGGGTCTTGCACTAAAAATGGTGCAGGAGTAGGCATATGGGTGCATAAAACTGAAAACAATCATGCTGAGGGGCATTCCTAAAGATTAAACTTCCAATGCACAAACAACATTGCAGAGTATGAAGCTCTCATTTTAGGCCTGCATTTATTGAAAAAAATAGGGGCCAAGAGGATAATAGTTCATGGAGATTCAGAATTAATAATTAGGCAAGTAAATGGGGAATATAGTGCTAAACATCCCAGACTTAGAGCCTATAAAGATGATGTCATGGACTTGTTAAAAACATTTACTGAATTCAAACTTACCTTTGTCCCAAGGAACCAAAACATTATGGCTAATGGATTAGCTTTTGCTGCTAGAACTTACCTTACACCTTATGAAACCAAGAAATGTACCACACAAGTCAAATATAGACCAGCTGTCCTAGATAATGAAAAATACTAGCAAGTTTTTTATGGAGATAAAAAAATAGAAGACTTCCTACAGTCCAAAAATGAATTTGAAACACCTCACTCAGATTCACAGTATGATTAATATTGTACTACTGAAGAAAATCTACTTATTGAAGAAGAAAAGTCTGCAGAGATTGCTGAAATAAATCTGTTAACTAATGAACCCAAACATATCATAGAAATTAGCACAGATTTAGAAGTTGAAGACTTAGAAGTGCCGCAATCTAAAGACCAAAGCTTGCAAAAATGACTGGTCCCTTTAGAGGAATTGTTTGACTTGAATGATGTGGCCAAAAAGCCAAAAATGGAACCCATAGAAACTTAAGTGGAGGAATGCAACATAGGCAGTGAGGAAAAGCCCAAAATGATCAAACTGTCTAGAACACTGCCAGCTCACATTAAATTGAAATATATTGAGCTTTTTAAAGAATTTTTTGATGTATTTACATGGAGTTATGAAGATTTGAAATCATATGATACAGAAATAATCCAGCATAAGATACCCCTCAAAGAAAACCAGAAACCTTTTAAACAAAAATTGCGCAGAATCAACCCTATTCAATTACCTTTGGTAGAGAAAGAAATAAAAAAAAATGTATGATGCTGGAATTATTGTCCCTGTTATATACTCAGAGTGGGTTTCTAATCTTGTATCAGTTAGGAAGAAAACAGGAGAAATAAGGCTTTGTATTGATTTTAGAAACTTAAATAAAGCCTCATTAAAGGACAACTATCCCTTACCCAAAATGGATCATATTTTACAGAGGGTAGTTGGTTCTAGAAGAATTTCTTTGCTAGATGGATTCTTAGGTTACAATCAAATATTGGTACATCCTGATGACAAACTTAAAACAACCTTTACTACACCTTGGGGTACTTTCATATATTTGAAAATGCCTTTTGGTTTAATGAACGCTGGTGCCACATTTCAGAGAGCCATAGATATTTCATTTTCAGAAGAAATAGGTTACTTCATAGTGATTTACTTAGATGACATCACTGTCTATTCTAAAACATATGAAGAACACCTAATACACTTGAGAAAAGTCTTTGAGAAATGCAAAAAATTTGGGTTATCTTTAAATCTAAAGAAAACACTGTTTGGTCTCCAAGAAGGTAAAATTCTTGGACATATCATATCAGAAGAGGGAATAAGGATAGACCCAAAAAGGATTGATGGTATATTGCAAATTATCCATCCCAGAAACATCAAGGAACTTCAATCTTTCATTTGAAAGATTAATTTCTTGAGAAGGTTCATACCCAATCTAGTCGAACTCTTTAGAAACATGACAAACATGCTTAAAAGAGAAGAAGGAGTCAAATGGACTTTATAAGCAAAGAAATCATTTGAATTGGTAAAAAATCACTCACCAAAACACCAGTTCTTATCAGTCCTAATTTTACAAAGGATTTCTTCATTTTTTTCATTTGCATCAGAACACATGGTAGTTGTTGTCCTATTACAGAAAAACATGAATGGACAAGAGAATTCGATTGCATTTTTTAGCAAGGCATCAAGAGATGCACCTATGAAGTAAAATATAATGGAAAAACAAGCCTTTGCCTTGGTCAAAGCCTTAAAAGACTTCAGAGTTTACATTTTACATTCCCATATAATAGCATTTATGCCTCATTCAGTTATAAAAGACATATTAACCAAAGATCCAGATGGCAAAAGAGGAAAGTGGATTGCTATAATTCTAGAATATGACTTAGAAATCAAACCTACTAAGCTCATAAAAGGTCAAGGACTAGAAAAAATTATGGCTGAATCCAATTTTCAAGTTCTTGATATAAACATCTTTAATGCATTAGATGAACAAGAGGATTTGACAGCTCCAATTATTGAAGATCATTTTTTGAATTCCTCTTGGTATGTTGATATTTTGTATATTTTGCTCAATCTTAATGTTCCTCCTAATTTTTCTAAAACAAAGGGAAGATTCTTAAAGATGAAAGCTATAAATTACTGCATTTCGGATAAATGTTTATATTGGAAAAATACTAGTAGATTATTGCTTAAATGTTTTCCTGAGAATGATGCAGATAAGATCAAGCATGAGTTTCATGAAGGAGAATGTCGAGACCACCTCTATTGGAGATCAACTGCTAACAAAATCCTTAGAGCTGGCTATTACTGGCCCACCCTCTTTCAAGATGTCCATAAAATTATTATTGCCTGTCACAAATGCCAAATCTTTGAAGGCAAAAGAAAGATGCTTCCCTTACCTCTGCAACCAATCACTGTTGAAGCTCCTTTTCAGCAGTGGGGTCTAGACTTCATTGGGGAAATCCATCCTCCCTCATCTGCCCAACATAGACGGATCCTCACAACAACATACTATTTTACCAAATGGATAGAATCCATCCCTTCTAGGAATGCCACAGATTCTGTTATCATTTCATTCTTTGAAAACCATATACTTTCAAGATTTGGCTGTCCTAGAAAGATCATAACTGACAATACTGCTGCATTTGAGTCTAAAAAGATGGTAGAATTCTGGCATAAATATCAGATTATATTGGGTCATTCTACAACTTACTACCCTCAAGGTAATGGGCTGGCAGAGTCCTCAAATAAAAGTTTGGTGAACATAATCAAAAAGTTGCTGAAAGACAACAAGACATCATGGCACAATAAGCTAGTACATGCTTTATGGGTAGACAGATTAACAGTTAAAAATTCAATTGGGATGTCTCCTTACCATCTAGTTTATGGAATAGATGTAATATTTCCAACCAGTTTAGGAGTACTAGTTATGAAGCTGATCCAAGAAGTATAGTATGAAGATGATGATATCACAAGAAGAATAAACCATACTATAAATCTACAACAAACCAGAGAGGAAGTATACATCAGAGCACAACAACTACAAGAAAATATCAAGAAGCTGTTTGAAAAAAGAACCAAGGAAAGTGATTTTAAAATGGGATTCAAGGAGAGAAGATAAGGGAAAACATGAAAAGTTTGATAATTTATGACAAGGCCCTTATCTTATTCATTCTGCTATTGGAAACAATGCATTCTTTTTACAAAAATTGGATGGAGCTGAGTTTTTCGGAGGTCCTGTCAATGGAAGGATGCTCAAACATTACTTTTGTTAGCTGATTTTTATTAGTTTCAGATCTTTTGTTCATTGTATATAACACTACTTTTTGAAATTGAAAATAGAGATACAAAAACAATAGAAAAGACCAAAAGAGGGCAAAAATAAAACAAGAAAGGTACAACCCCATACCAAAAAAGAGAAATCTGAAAGTGTGCAAGCTTAAATGCCACTACCAAAAGATAACTTCTATTTATTCATACAGCCTAATAATGACTAGATAGATTTAAATTTACTGTTGATAGGTTAGTGAATCAGATTTGCCAAACTGTTTAATCTTGGCTTATCGGTAGATTAGATTAGGATAGAAAGAAATGGCTCTAATCAAACCAAAATCTGAGCCAAAGAAAAAAAAGAAGAGAATGGTTCAAACATGCTTAAAATTTGAACCAAGAAAGAGTAGAAAAAGAACAAATCTAAAAGATCAAAACCAGAGCTAAAAGAAAGATTGAAGTATGTTTTTTGTTTTTCAGATCTTAAGCCTTCACATTTTTTTTTTAATTTTCTGCAAATAAATTCTATGTGCATCTTGTACATACAGCCATAGACATCATGGAAAATCAGATAGTCTAATCCTGATTTTACTATGTTTTAATTTCTGTTTTAGAAAGTAGAAAATAAAATCTACCAGACAGTTTAATCCTGGCAGATAGTAGCTTAGGTAGACAATTAATGAGTTAAACTGCATAATCTGAACTCATGGAAGAAATAAGGGTAGATTTAGAATAGTTTCCTGTTTTCAACAAAAGAATAAAATGTTGATGGAAAAGGTTTTCAAGTCCAAGTGCACCTTATGAAGAAAAATTGTTGGGAAAAGTAGGCTGTGTAGGTAGAATGTTTGGGAGAAATTTGTTTGCAGAATTGAAATACTGATCATCTTTTTAAGCAGCATGATCAAGGAAGAAAAAGTTTTCAATGGATAAAGGCATAGGTCTGCATCCCAGAGATCAATTTTTGAAGTTCTTGATGCCTCCAAGGATCTTCCATCCCCAAGTGGAGCCACTGTTAGCCATCAGTAAATTTTGATTTAGCAAATGATGGCGAAAACAAGTCTGCAGTCTTCAAGAAACAAATTTTCTGCAAAAAATTTGTGACTTCTTGCAGCCTTTTCGTGTCCCTTATCCAAAGAGTCCATTTCCTTGAATATTTCCACTTCAAAATCTTCAAAACCCTACTGTTCCTGAAAAAATAACTGTTTTTAGGCTTTTTCCCCATCATTTTCTAAACCTATTTTCACACATTTTTGCCCTTATTCATCCTCCATTTTCCTCTAACGACCCCCTTTTTTCCTTCTCATTTTACCCTCACGTTCCTAAAAAAAACCTTCAAAATCCTTTTAAACTCATAATTTTTTTTTGTTATGATTTTAAAACCCATCTTCTACATATCGAAACACTAAAAAAACACCTAAAAAGGCTTCATTTTAAGCCTTTTTTCTCATAT
This sequence comes from Pinus albicaulis, assembly GCA_034641835.2. Taxonomy (NCBI): domain Eukaryota; kingdom Viridiplantae; phylum Streptophyta; class Pinopsida; order Pinales; family Pinaceae; genus Pinus; species Pinus albicaulis. Next base: position 1,249,999,727 of record CM076580.1, read on the forward strand.
TAAACTTTGGGTTTTTTAGCCCCTTCCGGCTTAGCCCCAACTCATTTTTAGTCATGAGACCGCGCCCCACAACCGGGCGCTTAAAATTTTTCGCCCTTAGCTCCTTTCCCTCCACTCCCGGTCACCTTATCCCTCCACAGGACCGAGCCTTCGACCCAATCCCTAGCCCCTTCCCTTTTACCTTTATTTTCCCCCCACCTGACAATAGATATTGGCCATAGATCCATGTGATCTAACGGTGGTAATTCACCCCTGCCGTCCCTTCCTTCCCTCCCTTCTTTTCCCTTATCCCTGCCTCATCACTCCACAAATCCATCTTAGCCATAGATCATAGGCCTCAAGCCTTGATCTAACAGCTATTACACCTCCCCTCCTATCCTTTGACTGCCCGACCCATTTCTATCCTTTCGCCCTCAGCATCAAATCTCACCATTGATCTATATGATTCAACAGCCCCAATCAAACCCAACATCAAATCCTGTTGGGGCCTACCTCCCACTACCCTGTTGTCCATCCAATCATTTTTTGACACCTGGCTTCCACTATTTTTTCTCCGCCCAAGCATCTTTCTCCCTAGCACTCATCCCTCCACCATTGGATATGACCCCCTTGATCCAACAGTCAGCGTTGTGTTTCGAGTAGTTTTTACCGCCACGGTTTAACCTCCCAAAGTCATGTGAAATCGATGGTTTCATAATGGACATGTGTCGTGGAATGGTTGGATCGCGTTCCCTCTAGGAAAAACCATTTACCGCTCGAATCGAATGCGAAAACTGCCAGCAGTATTTCTAAAACCGCTAACGGTATTTCTAAAACCGCCAAGCTATTTTTTGCGCCAAATATGGTTTTTAAACCGTATTTTCACGGGTTTTCTCCACAGAACCTCCTCTGCCTACATTTCATCTCCTTTGCATATGCTCCTCTTCCTCCGCCAGCCTCCAAAGCATTATTTCCCTCCCCTGCAGGTTTTAATAACACGTTTGATTGGTTTTTTGCAGGTGTGATGGTAGGTTTTGAAGGCCGAAAGCCCCTCCTACAATCCATAAAAGGACGGGCCAGAAGGTGACGACCTTTGCGGTCCAAATAAAGGCCAAATCACACAAAAAAGGGACGAAAGGGTTAAGTTCCAAAGGTTAATCAGTGTTTCATGGACATCGATTACACTATAAACCCTCCAAAGTGCCAAAGCCACCTGCACACTCAGTGAAGAAACAAAGATTAAAGATTGAAGGTTTGAGCTTAAAATTCAAGGGATTAAAGCGCAAAGTTGAAGATCAAAAGGTTTAATCTGATAGTTTAATGGTAAATACACAGTTTAAGGGTAAAAACACAGTTTAAAGGGAAAGTCATCAAATATTTAAAGATAAAGGGTTAAATACATAAAGATGGAAGATTAAGGAGCTTAACTCGTCAATGAAGATTGAAAGCCAAAGAAAAAGGGATATTTGACAGTGAATACAGTCAGCATAAAGTTTAAAGACTCCAAAGATGATTACAAAGGCCCAAAAGCAGTATTAAGGCATAATCAGTGTTTAAAGCCACTAAAGCTGACAGATAAAAAAAGAGAGCCTCCAAATGCCACATCATTGAGGCAATTACTCCTCAAAATGCCACCTACAGGCCTTTTCACCTAAAAAGAATACACAGTTAAAGCACAGTCAGAGGTATTTGCCAAAGACAACTCAAAATTAATTACCAGCCTACCAAAAGCCTCCAAAGTCAACAAAAGTGATTGAAGTTGATAAAACATAATGAAAAATTCAATTAACAGAGTTAAAACCTCAGATATCTTCTCCATTTGGCCCTTCAAAGCCCGAGAAGCACTTACTCTATATTAATTAAACAAATAACACTACCTTTCACTCCACCTCCTCATTCTTCTATAAATACTTCTCTAGTAGACAGTATTAGGGTTGGTATTTGAATACTTATTGATTGTAAATAGATATTGAGGCTGCTGAAGCTCTGTTTTGTAATAGAAGAAAGATAGGCTGAGATGAGAAGTTTGAAGCTGTAAAGACCCACTGGACTTGAAGATTATAATTGGTTTGAACATCAAATACAAAGTTGATTTATGGGATCCTGGTCTATGTCAATGGTGACATTTTTATTATTCTAAATTGTTACTTTTCTCATGTTTTCCATACTGTCCATTTTCTCTGATAAAGAACAACAAATATAGATTAGGATTTACTGTCAAGTACGCTAAATCTCACTAATAAATCTTTATCTTTATGTTTTTTTCTAATTGTGTATTTGAGGATAATTCAATAGAGTGTGATCAATCAAGGAATGTTGGTGAGTCCTTGTCTTGCTGAGTAAAACTTGAGATTCTGTCCTTGAATGTTCTTACAAATTTTGCTAACTAAATTCGAATTAGAGAAGTTTATGGTTAGCCTTGTCCTCTAGTTTCTTCTCCAACAATTGCTTTGAAAATATCTCTTGAAAGTATGTCAAAAGAAAGCCAGATTAAAAGTCCTTACTTGATCTTAGACTAATTTTTATGTTAATCTTGAATGTTTTCCTTTGAATATGCTAAAAGTAGGCTAGGTTAAAAGTCCTTACTTGATCTTAAGCTATTTTTTGTTTCCCTTTGAGTATGTTGAAAGTATGCTAAGTTAAAAGTCCTTACTTGATCTTAAGCTGCTCTTTGTTTTCTTATATGTTTGCTTTCTTTCACCACTTCTTAATGTTTCATACCATAAATCAACTTAAAGAGATCTGTTGACATAGATGACTTGTCCCATAGACCACTCTTGAAACGTGTTGTCCAATTAAACCCTTTTGTGACTCCATAGCCCAATGGATTGACATTGTTTCTTACCTATCTTATCAGCCGAACCATTTTCAACCTACTCAAACCTTTAACCCTCAAAGAGACTTCCTTCATTTTAATGATATTCATCCAAACCAAAACAAACCAAAACCCTTGTGCTTTATAACTAGCCTAATATCATATCATAAGCCTTAAAGATAATACCTTGGAAAACACATATATAGAGAGATCCCTCTCTGAATCTAGGATGGCTATATCCTTAGGTTCCAAAGTGGTTTTGATGTAGGCTCTGCAGCGTTTGTATTTTCCAATCTTGCAAACTACGGAGGCCTAACATAACAGATAAGGAAAGGCCAAGGAATTCATTTGTTTTGGACATTAGCATTTTTGGCTGGAATCTGATGCACATATGGAGTGTGCCTGGAACAATGAGCCATTGATTATTCAGTGAGGGAATAAGTAGCACAAGATATGTTCACTTAGGGAATAAGTAGCGCAAGATCGTAGTACTCAACATTGGATGCAGATTTGGATTTGGCAGTGGATTTTGGACTTCTTGGGAAGGAGTTGAATCCTATTGTTATTTTTTAGGGTGGAGGTGTGAGCCTATGGATTCCCTTGTTGATGCAGGTTTTGTATCATTTTTAGTTTTTTGGTTGAATAAAATGTGCATAAATATGCGTGATTTTATATTGTAAATATCATAATGAGTTGTCTTATGAAGCTTGATTAAATGGTATGATTTTCATGTTTTCAAAAGGACGCCATTGCAAATACTGCAATGAGTTGGGTTATAAAGCTCCATAGGCAATATTTTTGTTTTTAGTTTTTTGTTGGTTGTAGGTGTCATTGAACACAGAGGATGGTGATACCCTAAGGGTGAGGGGTCTATAACAACCCTGGTTAAAATTTCATGTAATAAAGTTAATAAAAGAAAAATAAGACAAAGTTCATGGGACACGTATTCCAAGCTGCATGTTGGGAAAAAGGTCATAGTGGGTGTTCATTTGGATTATTATGGCTAAGGGGAAATTGGAAAAGGCATTGGAAAAGGATTTGAAAAGGAAAAGAGGAATTAATTCGCAGTTTATTTATGAAATGGAGGAAAATAGGAGAAAAGGAAGGTGAAAGGTGACAGATTTGCATGAGAGGAAAATTAATGGAAAAATAGAGGAAAATGAAGAAAATAGAGGCCGAATGATAAAAAGGCTTTCGAGGATCATTTCACATACTTTTTTCAGTTCAATTTTGGAGATTTATTTCTATTCACTTTATTCTCTCATAATATTACACACTTATAGTATTCTTGGAGTACTCTAGAATTGGAGGGGACTTGCAATAGATTCAAAGATATAGAAATAGGGACTTGCAAGAGATTCAGTAGAACACATACCCTTTTCATTGTTCTTTTGTTTGTTAGGATTGCTCCTCCATTGCTTTATTGGCATCGATTTGAGTTCATTTTCCTTAGCAAACTTTGAAAGGAATTCCTTATCATAAATCTTATCAGGGTCTGGAATATGGTACATTTGCTTTAGGTCTTTTTCTTTAAAGGAACCAATCATTGTTCCTCCACTGGTAAGGAAATTCCTATCCCCGATGTTAATATTGTACATTAATATCTTAGGCTGTGTTGCAACTCGGTGAAGAAAAGAATTAGCTACGTCTCCAATTGTAGCTTCAAAATAATTTGGGGCATCAACTGTTGCCTTTCTCTATATTTTGCACGGTTTCTCATCTTCAAACAACTTATACATAGATTCCCATAGAGAGGATCCAATTTCAGGTCTGCAAGTCATTTCTGTAAACAAGGGCAACATCTTTGTTCTCTCAGAGGTAGTAGGTGCAGGGTTAACATGAGCCATATGCTTCTTTGCTTTCTTCAAAGCCTTAGACATTTCTGGAGAACGTTGTTTACTCAAAATTGCATGTAAATAAGTGAGAAAAAATAAGAGGAAAGAAGGAACCTTTTGGTTTTACAACACACACAAATACCATAGTAATAGAAACATTTCAAATGGATGAGACTTCACATGTTGATGGGATATGAATTGAATGCTCGTTGTAGGAAAATGATTATGGTGGTATGGGAGAGAAAACCATTAATTTATGACATTGATAACTAATATGGGTTATCATACCTATATAATCATTTCTCAATTAAAACTAGATCTATCGCATTACATCGTGGCTCATGTGAAATATCTTCATTAAATAATGATGAGCTTAGCTTTTCTGTCGATCGCGACATCACAATCACAATATTGATAATATGCAAAATGTATTTGTCTGAAAAGAGTGTGATGTGCGATGAGAGATGTGTGATGTGTGATGTTCTTTATTGCATCGTTGATTATGAGTGGTAGCAAATAAAATGGTTAAGTTTTTGCGAGAATGCAATGTGATATGCATTATCGCATCGGCGATTATGAGTGGTAACAAATAAGACTATCGGGGAGAAATTGTGATTTGAAAAATGTGATAGGCTTACATGGCAGAAGTAGGTCCCATGGGTATTCTTTATTCGATTTACTTATAAATATGGATATTTCCTCATATAAAAACATTTCGGTTATATTCATCGGATCACAAAATGTCTCAAGTCATTATTCTCGAATTATATATGTTTTTCAATGATTTTGAGATTTGTGAAATGATATTTACCTCCGCTTAAGTATTTAGTAGGCCAATTTTTAAAGTTTTCATCCCTTTTTGACTCCTATTCCTATCAAAAGAAATACTCTAAGGGTTTATTTTCTTAAACTATAAAAATTTAAAAAGGGTCCCCATTATTTTCTAAAGTAACTATGACTTAAAATAATGGGGGTTGTTGATTTACACAACAACCTCCTATGTACCTAATATTCTCATCTCCCACCATCCATATCCACCCTAATAGTCATTTTCATGAAACCCTAATTTCTAGCTAGTTTTCATAGTGATAAATTGGAAATTTCCTGTGTTTCCCTCATTTTACAACCTTCCCCACATCCGTTTCACTTGATTTCACTCACAACATGGAGCTAACATGAAACCCTATCTACTAAATTTTTTGTAGAGTTTTCCCTAGCTCCATAACCATTCATCTCACCCTCTAAACCTACCCCATCCCTACAATCTGTTTTCCCCAAATTTCACTACACATACCCATCCCATAAACACACTAGGGTTTATCCTTTCACTGATAAAAAAGATGGAGAGTGAGAAGAGGAAACTCAAGGGAGGGCACCACCTCAAGTTATAACCCTTCACCATGCATGGAATCAATGCTTCACCCTTGGCCAAAAGATGTTTTGAGAGAACTGGATGTTTGAGGTTCTGTGAGAAGCTCATGGAGGAGGGATATCATATTCAACTGACAAGATTATTTTCCACAAGTTTCAGCATGGGAAAGGTCATCATTTCAGGTGTAGAGTTTAACCTATTAACAAACTTGATTTCTTGAGCAACAACTATTCCTTGTCATGGAGAGAAGTGGTTCAAAGGCATGGACTTAGACATTGAAGATTACAAACAACTTCTCAAACCTCATGCTATAGAAGAACAATATTACCTCTTCCCTTTCAGACACCTCTGTATCAAATATTCTCCTTTGATGATGTTAATAATGAAGTATTTCACATGTGAAGGAATATTTTCCTAGTTTAATAGATACCATATCAGGTTGTTGATGCACCTCTATCAAAACACTTCATTTTCCACATTACTTATACAGGAGTTTGATTAAGATGACTGAGAACGTTCATAGTAGAAATAAATATCATTACCCTAGTCTTTTTCAACATGGTTTGGTCAAACTCATTGTGTTGCATCACCTTTCGTCCATCAACATGACTTGGGAAAAATTCATTGAAAGAGTAGCAACAATGCCTACCACTAGCCCTCATGTATTGCATAACACATCATCAGCACAACCAATGGAGGTTGGCTCCTCTAGCATGCTGACTCAGATTTCAAAGACTCCTAGGGTTATTGAGTTTACTCATACCTATGAGAAGCGAAAGAGACATGTATTTGTGCCCAAATCTATCAAAAGTGTACTTACACTTGAAACCATTGTTGAAAAAAGTGAAATGGAGGAGAAACCTCTTATGCATCAAGATGAAACACCTTGCATCAACATAGTGAATCAACGCCATTGGAGGTTGAGGTAGCAGATCAGGTTGAGATCAAATCAACTGAGGAGATCATTAGAGAGATGGATGAGGAAATAGCAGAATTGAGGACGATGTTCTCCATTTCTAATTCTCAAATCACTTTCCTACATCAGGAGAATTTTCAATTGAAGGTGAAGCAGTTGTTACAAAGAAAACCCAAGCTAGGCCTAGAGGCACATAAAGGTAAGGGAAAGTGAGTCATATATGTTGATCAAATGCAGGAAATGGAGAGTAAAACATTGCGAAGAAGGCCAAAGATAAGAGGCCTCCAAAGGGCGTTGGATCTAGAAAGACAGTCAACTCATTCACTTGAAAAGTTGACCTTTGAAGAGGTAATAGAAATGGATATTAATAAAGAAAAATAAATTTGATTGGAAAGGGTAAATGAGCATTTGGAGAATCTCTTGAATAGGAGATAAGAGGGACAATAAACTCCAAAGACACATGGAAAATCACAATCGCACCAAGAACTAAATTTCTTAAATATGGCTAAAACAACTGAAGAAAATGATAAAAGAATCTCAAAGGAAGCTTAAAGAGAAGGATAGCTTAGATTTTTTGGCTGAAGCTTCCTTGGTTGTTTAGCCCATCACTCACAAGTGCTACATAAACAATTTTGAGAAGTTTTGAAGAATTTAGGTATTTTTTGTGATTTTTGCACAATTCTGGAAAATCCTCCTCACAAAAGCGTAACAAATGTTTTCTATGCGTATTTTAGGGGCATCCAAATGATGATTTATTTACATGTTTAGATGAATTTTGATGATTAAATCACAGATCAATAACCCTCTTTGCATTACAGGCTTTAATTTTGTATAAAATACGAAAAAGCTACTCATTTTATATGCTTCTTCCACTTTTTTTGGAGGCCTTGCTACACTTCTGGAGTAACCTTGGGAGAATGAACTTTTGGAGGTCTTCCCATGGGTCATTTGCATAATTCGAGATGTTCTGGACACTAGACACATAGGGCTAGTTGACCATTCTTTAATAATTGTATTTGGACTCCTAAAAGTGCCTCAAAAATGGCTGTAAAGGTCTGTTATGCTTCTGTAAAATTAGATTATGTTTATGTCAGAAAGTGTTACACATTTTCATTGGATTCCAAATGACACTTATCAATCTCAGAAAATGTCAGAAATTTGAGGTTTTTTGTCCTATGAGTTGGAATTAGAGTAATTTAGTTGGTTTTTCCCTCTTATCATGAGGGAACATGTAATTTAATGTAAGGGACACACACTCCTAGTTCATATCTGAAATTTAGGGAATGGTTTCTAACCTTCGTAGAATCTAGGAAATGACTCATCTCATGTATTTATGATGAATTTTGGATGGGATTTCGACCTGATGAGGTGTCATGGTTCATAGTTTCTATAATTAGACTCTCTTTAGTCTTTTGTTGGGTTGGATAGTATTATTTTGCAGTTGGGATATTGTAACAACACTTTATAATGAAATCAAAGACATATTTGCAGAAATTGTGTTGAGAATCTTGTGGTATGCATTGGATCATTTGTTCTTCCTATGCATGTTTATCTATTCATGCTAAATGATATATTTTCCTATTTCAGATACATATTTCCATGTGTTTATCTAGTAAGTTTATAAGAATAAATCATGTATGTTCATGCTCTATTTTAGACAAGGTTTACATGATATGTCTATTTACTTCTAAATGAATGAATTCACCTCAATGCTCATTCAAAATATCTCACTTTATCCTATAATAAATGACCAATTAAAAATCATATCAAGCTACCTATCTAGCCTCACACATTCTCTAAAAATTTAGCTTGGAATTCAAACCTAAAAACTCTAGACCTAGCCTTCTCACTGACCTTTCTATCAAACACTTAAAACATCAAATAAAAATCTAATTTACTGAATTTACATACCTAGCCTAAGATCAATAGATATTTAGTCATTCCATAGATTGCAAAGTGACAATCAGAGAGCCCTCTCTGGTCCTAGGATGGCTAGCTACCTGACCTAGGTCCATTCACAAATTGGGGAATCAGGGGGGTGATAATAGATTGGACCAGACCTGTTTGCAGAGATATAACAGGAAATGTAGGTGATCAAGAATAATTTGAAATAAGCACAAGATAGGCATAAGAGTTATAGAGACAAGAAAAGGTTGTTTAAGGAGTTTTATGTTGGGGAATAAGTGTACTTGTGCATAAAGCCCAATAAGAGATCCTTCTGGATTGGATCATATGCCAAGCTGGCACCTTGATTTTTCCGACCCTTCAGGATTATTGAAAGGATCAGACCACTAGCTTATCGACTTTCACTACCTTCCAAAGTGAAATTCCATGATTTTTTTCATATATCATTGCTTAAGAAGTATGTTTAAGATCTTGAGAACGTGATTGACTAGTTTGTATTACAGGTGGAACCAGATGGAGAATTCCAATTGGGGCCTCAGTGTATATTGCAGAAAAATATGCTCATGCTCTCGAATCGAGCAATGAGGCACAATAATAATGATATGGGTACTACATGGGCACAAAAATAAAAATAAGGGGGCTACAATAACAATAAAAATAAGGGGACACACTAGTATTATAGGGAACTAACATGCCCCTCTCTTTCAAAAAAAATTGTCCTCAACTCTTGAGTATTTTGGGATGATTCTATATAAAATTATCATCCTCCCATGTGGAATATTCAACAGGTAAGCGCTTCCACTTGATGAGATACTCTGAAATTGATTGATTTTGTAGTTTTCGAGTTCCTATTATTGTGACTGCTTCAGATTCCAATATGATTTTTCCTTCCTTGTCAAGTTCTAGAAATATTGTTTGAACCTGGGGCTTGTCACTTATAACCTTGTTTAAGCATGTAACATGGAGAACTGGATGCACTCGGGAATGTGCAAGAAGCTCCAATTTGTATGCCATAGCACCAATATTTTGCAACACATTGTAAGGACCATAATAATTTGGCAATAATTTATTATCCTTCTTAGCTTGCTTGAGGAACATTTGTTTGTATGGTTGTAGCCATAAAAGTACCCAGTCACCTACATCAAAACTTATTTTGTTGCGATGTTGATTTGCATGTTGTTTCATTCGATTCTACGACAAAGTGAGGTTATCCTTTAAGAGTTGGAGAACTTGTTGTTGATGCTCGATGTGATATTCCACTGCTTGAACCTTATAATTTTATCTTAAAGATGATGTGATGGATGGTGGATGATATCCATAGTGCCATAAATGGGGTCATTTTTGCTATAGTATGGAAGGAAGTGTTATACCACCATTTAGCTCGAGGTAACCACTTGACCCATTGTACCTTTTCATTAGATAGAAACCAAACATGTATGCCCCTACCATTCACCTATCCATTTAATTGGTGGGCCTGTGGTGTACCGTTGGGTTGTAATATACAATTGGTGATCACCATTCTTTGTGAGTGAGAAAGGTAAGGATAAAAACTAATTTTATTTATAAGATCAGTTATTCACTATGTTTTCCTTTAAGGACAATATAGACCAAGAGCCCCCTCGTCCAACGCTTCAGGTTGTTGCTAAGAGTGTAAGCTATTTAGTTTTTAATTGATTGGGAGAAAAATTCAAGATTGTTGTCCAGACAGTACGAGACTGTAAGATAATTTTTTTTAATTGGCTTGGAAAATAGCTGAAGGATAAGATCAGTTAATTTCTTGTTTCCATTATTGTTACATATTTAACCTATTTGAAACAAAGATATGTGTAGTTTAATAATATTATGAAAACTGATACCGAACTGACTCAATATAAAAAATAAATAAAGAAGACCAGATTTGGCTTTGTCCAAGAGGCTATCAAAATACTATATTGTGTGAACAACCACAATTATTTTCTTGAGTCTCAGGTAAATTATTGATATCATGAGCGTATATTTTATGTCGCGCTATAAATTCTTTGTATAATTTCAGTAACTGATTCTCAAATCCCACATTTCATGTATGTTTGTGTCTACATCCATACTTAGCAATACATTTCTACATTTTTTTTCCTTTGGTATCAATGTGGCTAAATAAGAAGAGTTCTCTAGTTGTAGTTTTATTTAGAGCTAAATACTTGACACATATGAATACAAGAAGATAGTGAATCGAAAAGAAGATTTTAACTAAATTTGGAAATATTTTCCCAGCTCCTTGTGTTAGTTCTGTGCATAAGAATTCTTCTTCTCAAACTTTGGGCACACCCAATATCGAATCGATGTTCAACATGAAATCGGGTGTCACATTTTGCTTCATCTCATAGGCATAATTGTTTTCATAGACATAATGACACACATACATTACAAGAAACAATACTGCAGCAAAAACTAATGGAATGTACCCTCTTAGGGAAACTTGTAGAATAGTGCTGAAATAGCAACTCCATTGTGCCATATACAATGATAAACATTATAACAAGAAATATATGAGTCTGCTCTATTATAAGCATTACCAATGTCAACAAGGATCAAGAGACAATTATGACTACCACAACCTCTATGTTTGCATCCAATTTACATAAGGAAATGTTGACAAGTGGAAATATTCCTCTTGCAACAAGTGAGTATTTGGCCAATCAAATTTCCCATTATATATTTTTTTTTCATTTGGTATAGTCGTATACCCCCTGTAACAAAGTCCCAATTTCCTATTTGAAATTAAAATTAAACTAAGAGAAAATACAATTAATTAAAGAAAATATATGCAATATATTCTAATAATTTATAGAATATAAACAAAGTATGTTATAAATTTTTAACCAATATAAATAGAAGAAATTAAAGGGTTTAAATGAGCATAAAGCCACAGGAAATATCATGATATTTAACATTCTAACTAGAATTGAATTCATAAAACTGAAAAAATAAGTTTTGGCTTAAAATTTAAATAGAAAATTAAAAAATATTTTTAGGTTTTCATCCTATTCGAACATATATTTGGGTATTTTCTAGAATATGTACGGCTGCACAACTTAAAGTAATTAAATAACAATTTTTATCTTGTAGAAAAGAAAAAATGTGCCTATATTTGAATACTACATTGTAATGGTCAACTAGTAATAAGTAAATTGACAATTTTTTAATTCTCGATCATAAAAAGATGTAGATTACAAGTTTGTCATAAGGAGTCTTAAATAGAATTATCAAATATTCATTCATAATCAAATAACATAAGTCATAGAGTAATATCAGAGGCATTGATTAAGTGTCATAAATCTCATAGCTCAACACACATTAACAATGAAAATGGTTTTCAAAAAGCTGGTAGTTTAAAATAGATTAAAAACATCCAAGCCTGTAGTCTTCACTAATTATGGACCCTTTGCACTTTTATAAATACTAAAAAATAACAAAATAGGTCTTGAAACAAGAAAATCAGAATATTTTCTGAAAATAAATACTCAATTCTAAAAATATGTTTGTTCAATTGATATCTGGCAGACAAGCACGTATCCTTTCCTCATTTTGAGAATCTTCATAATTGAGACTAAGTAGTAGGTGAGGTGCATGTACTTGGATATAAGTTGCCCATTGTTAATATATATGGTACACCACAGAGAAATAAATGGAAGGAAACAACTTGATGTTGATCTACCAACTAGAAATTAATCCTTGTACCTTTTTCTTCTTCTTTTGACATTTGACCTCAAACTTAGAAATAAGCTTGATTTGTTCAAAAGGTAGTTGTAGAAAGTTTTGGAAATTTTGTTGTTTCCAAACATTAATGTTTTTTATTTCTACCTATTCCTTGGCAAAAATATCTTTCATGGATTGTTTTAGTTCTCCTGGAACTGCTTCCTTTAATGAATTGGCACCTAATAGGTAAAATTATTCTATAAAGTATGTTCATTTTCCCCTAATTGTTAAGCATTGCTCATATGTTGTTTGTATGCATGCTCTGGTTTCCTTTTCCTCTTTCTCCCTGCAACTTAAGGATGAAAGCATCAATATTTTATCTCCCTTAGAAACTTTTGGAATTTCATTAGATTGAAATTCATTTTTCCAGTCAAGAATAAATAGAAAATTGTTTCTAATTAATTTGCCTTCTTCTATCAATGAGTCAATTATTTCATTTACATATGTAATTTCTTGATAGAATATTAACATTTTACCCATATTTTTATAGAATTTTGATTGATTCTTCCATAGAAATAGACAAATTTGTAAATCTTGATCCTTGAAAACTTCGAGACTATTGTTTCGGGAAATAATACCCTAAAGGTCTTGGGTTGACAACCTTCATAGATCAGGGACATGCCATTCAAGAAGGACTCACTTAACCAATTTTTATACTGAAAACTAGATACTGCTGGTTGTAGAACTTACTTGAAAGTCCCTCGGTTGATGTAGATCCCGTGGAGTGCAAACTCCCTGCAACACTTTGTGCTCTGAAACCTGTAAATCAACAAAGGACGAACACAAAAACCTAGTTGTACAACATATATAGATCTTAGATGTTAGTGAAAACCATGCATAATATCATAAAAGAAATATGAATGTTTAATTTATGATTATTACACATGTATAAAGCATCATAGACACGTAAACATCGGGAACAGGATGGCTCTTCTTATTGTGAATGACACATACAGTAATCAAAACATGGAGATATCACTTGAATCTTGCCACGGCCTTCGAGCATACCGTCCTCTGGATCCGTCCAGCCCTCGCCTCGTAAGAATTATTCCAAGATGTGTGCACAATAGATGTCATATAGGGTAATGAGCAACTCAAGGAAACAAGGGTTTCCTGAATATATCTAGGAAGTGCAGGAGGCATGGGAATATCATACTTGAACAGGGCTCCAACAGAGTATACTATATCTATTTTTCTCTCTCCCTTAGGCCATTCCTTTGAGGGGCTTTCTATTCCCTCAAATCAGTTTATGCAGTTAGGAGCAATTAGGCCATGGGCTAGGGTTGTTAAATTACTGGAATAACCATCCAACCCACCTCAAAAATATGGAAAATATATATATTTTTAATAATTAAAAAGGGATACACGGATCTCTATTAATGGACTGGGGTGTATACACGAAAAATTCTAGGCAGAGTCGTGTATGGGTTTTAAGATATTGCTTTTTGTGAAAATGTTCAAGTCTGAGGGGAAAGGATGCCCAAGGCCAAAGTGTAAATCATCAATTACATGAAGGTCATGAATGATGCTATAACATATTCCCCCTAATATATGAGGTCAAAAGGGGTACATGATGGCCAAAATGTATTATGTGCATAAAAAGAACCTTGTGAGGACTAGAGAGGACTTCACCAGATTTTAGCCTGCCAAAAAACCAATGAGAGAGATCAGAGAGATAGCTCGTGTTTGAGGCAGGCATACCCATGCTCAGTGAAAGAAAATCATCTCCGCAAATGAAGTACAGAGCGGATCCAAAATGTATACAAGTATAGCTGAAAATGTAAAGTACATAGTGAATCATCTGATCACTGCCTGGAAGTACAAGTCAAAATCAGGTCCAAATATCACATATAGAAGACTGATCAATGATGCTGTAATAGATATATGATCACAAAAGTCACAACTGAATCTCCAAGTACCAAATCGTAAGTGGTGGAACAAATGGTACAATACGCAACTCGGGAGCCAACATATAGGATGCTGCTGTGGTGAAACTGCAACATATAAAGGTGGATGGTATCACTGGCAAAAAACTGAAGAAGCTATCTAAGTGAAATAAATCATGCTGATGCAAGCCCAAGGTCTTCACCAATCACTATGGCACAATTCTACACAATGGGAATGAATGAACTGAAGTCGACCATGTGAGAAATCATTTGATTATCGGTCATTGATGTATACCGTTAAAAAACGTGAGACAACCCACTGATAATGTTGATCCAGGTGGATATTGGTGGTCACCCACTTATTCCACTTGGGGCCCCACCATTGTCTCTTTCATTTTTTCAGTTTCGGCACAACTTACTATTTTTAGCAATTTTTCGGGTCCTGAACTTCCGGAGCCGTTTTGAGGCCCGAAACGATGTTTTTTGGGAAAACGGAGAGCAAAATGGGTCCAAGGACTGAAGTTGCTTGTTCAAAATTTGTATTCCTCGGACATATGTTTCTAACGAGGTATGGTACATGTCAAACGGAGATCGTATGCCAAAGTTACGCCCTTGGGAAGTTGAAACACCAATTTACCCAAACGGGGCCCATAGTTTTGGCGCTTCATCTCCTAGGGTTAGGGTTTTCGCTGTTTAGGATTTCCCATTGTTTCTAAATAATAAATAGGCCCTCGAGCCTCATTGTAACTCATTTTAGAGGCCTGTAGCCGCCACATCTCTTCTCAGAGATAGCTACCAGCGCCCTAGCTAGTTTTATTTCCCTTCTGTCTATAAGCAAATTTCAGTTCTTTGATATTAATGAAATGAAGTGTTATTTCCACTGCATCTCTGTATTTATGGTTGTGTGTTTATTCTGTTGCATCCCTGCATAAATCCAAATCAATGGTATCAAAGCGGTCTGCTTTTTCTCGATCCTTCTTTGCATGTCCCCAACGAGGTCGGGGTATAAGGAGTTAGGGCTCGATCTGGTGGAACCTTTGCAAGATCAGCCTTGCAAACCCTGACGGACGCCCATGGGGGACAAAAAGAAAGATGACGGAGTAGGAGATCCTATCAAAATATTGCTCAAGGAGGCTCTTGAAAAAAAAAGGAACGTGATGATGGATAACTTTTCCCAGATCCTTCAACGGCTGCCCACCGGCGGCGCAACTGCATCTAGTAGCCACTCTGGAGGTGCGACTCCTTTTAAGGTACAAGTAAATTTTGACATTCCCATATTTGAGGGTCAAATAGATGCAGATGTTGTAGATTGATAATTGAATCTATTAGAAGGATATTTCTCGGTTCATGACTTTTTCGACAGGGATAAGATTATTTTTGCACTCCTCAAAGCTGCCCCCCGTGTCAAGGACTGGTGGGAAACCCACTGTGAGAAAAAGAATGAGACAAAACCCTCTCTGTTCTCAGCCGTACCCACTTGGAATTCTTTCCGAGACACCATCAAGGAACAATATTATCCTGTGGGGAGATATGAGGACAAGTACATGCAATGGACCACGCTGCGACAACAAAGGGATCAAGATGTGCATGAGCTAACGAATCTGTTCCATACCCTGTGCACCAAGTTGGGTATCAAAGATTCAGAGAAACATCTGGTGCTAAAGTATTGTAGTTTTCTGCATAGATACATTCAGGAGGAAATGGAGTTCCTCGACATCTCCTCGCTTGGTACGGCATACCAGTATGCTGCCAAGATTGAGCATAAATTCAAACAGAAGAAGCTAGACTTTGGATCTGCGAATCAAAAGCAAGGGAAAGGTGCTCCCAAACCGCAGAACAAAGGACAGAGCCAAGGCATGGCAACTTAAGACAACCTGTCGAAGCCACAAGCAAGAAAAACACCTTAAAGCCAAATAAGGACACAAGAAAGTGGTGTGAGTTCCATAAGAGCTCCACTCACAACACAAGTGAGCGTCAGGCCAAGCAGTCGCTGGTGGCCGAGATGCGGGCTTCTGAGTCAGATGCATGCTACGACTCTGAATCAGAACCTGACAAGGGGAATGAAAAAGGGAAACAAATTATTGATGCGGAGCCCAATGCCACTGTTGCCACTACGAAGATCCAGAAGGAGGAAATGGAAGATCCAAAGGAGGAGGAACGTCTCTTCCACTCCCAGATGTGGGTAAAGGGCTCCCCGGTACAGTTCATTGTTGACAATGGGAGCCAAAAGAAGCTCATTTCCGTAGACATCGTGAAGCAGTTGGGATTGCCGACCACAGCTCACCCACATCCATACACCATCAGGTGGCTTCACCAAGGACGAGATCTCCGCATCAGCCAGCAGTGCCGCCTTCCCTATAGCATCAAGCCCTTCACGGATGAGGTATTATGTGACGTTGCTCTTATTGATGTTTCTGATGTATTATTAGGACAACCATACTTGTGGAAGCGTCATGCTGTGTATGAGTCTCGACCTCGTGCTGTTATTATTACTTTGGGAAATAAGTTGTACAGGATACCAGAGGTACCACCTCCTACGACTATCTCTTTGGTTACTGCAAAACAATGCAGTAAGCTCATTTCCCAAACCAGGAAATTCGTTTTCCTGATGATCCGCCCCCAGGGCAAGAAGAAGACTATGGCCACGACCTCCAGACAGGGCCCCTCTGCACGACAACAACAAATGGATAAGGTCGTGGAGGAGTACGGGGACATCTTCACCTCACCCACAGGGGTTCCTCTGCACTGCCGGGTCAAGCACCCGATTGATCTGACCCCAGGTGCGCCACTACCCAATGGACCGATCTATCGACGCTCTGTTCTGGAAAATGATGAAATCAAGAGGCAGATTCAGGAGCTGTTGCGGAAAGGTCACATCAGACCAAGTTCATCGCCCTGTGGGAGCCCGATCGTGTTGGTACAGAAGAAGGATGGGACGTGGAGACTCTGTATTGACTATCGGGCGCTGAACAAGATCACTGTCCGGAATAGGTACCCCATCCCACGGATTGATGACCTTCTGGACCAACTCAAAGGTGCAAAATATTTCAGCAAGATCGACCTGAAGTCTGGGTATCACCAGGTACCAATTGAACCCTCTGATGTGTGGAAGACTGCCTTCAAAGCCAAGGAAGGCATTTTCGAATGGCTGGTCATGCCTTTTGGGTTGACGAATGCTCCCGCCACCTTCATGAGGATGATGGATGACATCTTGCGGCCATTCACCAACTCATTTGTAGTGGTGTACTTGGATGACATTCTAATCTTCAGCCAGACTTGGGAAGAGCACCTTCACCACATCCGACAAGTCCTCCAAACACTGCGGCAACACAAGTTGTGTGCCAATTTGGAGAAGTACACTTTTGGCATGACCCAGGTTCAATATCTGGGATACATTATTGATGAAAGGGGGGTGCATGTGGATCCAGCCAAGATCCAAGTCATTCGGGATTGGCCAGCCCCAACCACTATAACAAAGCTTCGCAGCTTTCTGGGTCTTGCTAATTTCTACTGGAGGTTCATGTTGGGATTCTCTCATATCACTTGGCCCTTGAGTCAAGTCACCAAGGGAGGAGCGAGAGCAAAATTATTTTGGTCGGAACCTCAACAGAAGGCGTTCATAGAATTGAAAAATTGCCTCTATTCTGCCCCAGTGCTCACTTTACCAGATTGGAAATAGCCATTTGAGATTGAGACAGATGCCTATGACTATGCTATTGGGGTAGTTCTTACTCAATAGGGACATCAAGTGGCATATGACAGTGAGACATTGTCTGACATAGTTCGCAAATATCCCACTTATGATAAAGAAATTTATTCCATTGTGCAAGCTTGTCGACAATGGAAGCATTACATTTTGGGGAAGGAAAAAATCATCCACACAGACCACCAGCCCCTGCAGTTCATACAGACACAAGGGAAGTTTCAGAATAATCGCCATCAGAAGTGGTCCACATATCTACAACAGTTTCATTTGAACTTCAAGTACAAGAAGGGTAGCACCAATAATGTTGCAGACTGCCTCAGCTGACCACCGATCGTGGCGCTCACTACCGTGCTCAACTCTTGTGGGCATGAGAATTCTGATTGGCTGCTTCTCTATGAGAGTGACCCAGAATTCAGCCACACTTACAAGGCACTCTTGGGGGGTACAAAAGTTCCAAATTTTCACCTCCAAGATGCACTTTTATGTCACCTGGGACACCTTTGTGTTCCTTCAAGCAAGCGTGCCAAGATGATATGGGAAGCACACTACAGTCGAGTCGTTGGGCATTTCGGGGTCGAGAAAACAGTAGCAATACTACAGAAGTATTTCTATTGGCCGAACCTTCGAAAGGATGTCGAGAAGCACATCAGATCCTGCACTGCTTGTGCCATTGCCAAACCGACCATCAAGAAGCAAGGCCTATATAATCCTCTACCCACCCATATTCGACCTTGGGAATCCATCTCCATGGATTACATGTCGGGCCTGCCTTCTACTAAGCAGGGAAATGACTGTGTTTTTGTGGTCGTCGATAGATTCTCGAAGATGGCCATTATGGCGGCCTGTAAGAAGAATATCACAGCAGAAGCCACTGCTAAACTCTTCTTTGAACGAGTGTGGGTGCACTTTGGGATCCCACAGTCTATCATATCAGATCGGGATAGCAGGTTCCTCAGCACATTTTGGTCTAGCCTCTGGTCGATGTTGGATACCAAGCTCACCAAGTCCACAGCTTTCCATCCCCAAACAGATGGCCAGACAGAGGTCGTCAACAGAATGATTGTACACATTCTGCGCATGTACAATTCAAAGCATCCCCGCACATGGGACGAGAGCCTCCCCTATGTACAACATAGTTATAATCGGGCTCTCCACAGTTCAATTGGCCATAGCCCCTTTCAGGTGGGCTTGGGATTCCAGCCACTATGTCCCATTGAAGTAGCCATGCCATTTGCAGCTGCTCAGGCCGATTCAGCTCATGTCCAGTCTGAAGTTGACAAAGCAAGTAGCTTCATCGAGCACATTCAACACATCCGCCAACAGGTTCATGATATATTGGACAGAGCCAATTCCAAGTACAAGCAACGCCATGATCAACACCGGGTGCCACACAACTTCCAGGTGGGTGACAAAGTATGGCTACATTTGCAGAAGGAGCGCCTCACTGGACCCCACCGCAAGCTTCGCCCGCTCCGATACGGGTCGTACACCATCACCAAGGCTGTAGGGAACAATGCATTCGAGCTCGGTATTCCACCATTCCTTGGTCTGCACCCAGTCTTCAATGTGGATCGCCTTCGTCCTTACTTCCCACCTCTACTGGACACCTCGGACATTGCAGAACAACTCACACCAACTGAGTTAAATCCAGAATGCATGGAACAGGACACCACAGATTGCATCATGGACATCCAAATCAAGAACACTCGCCAGCAGAAGATCCAACTATATCGGGTTGTCAAAGCTGGCCAACTCCTGCACCAAGGAAAGTGGTTCACCAGGGACCAAGTTCAGCAGAAATTTCCTCATCTCATGGAGGAAATTAACGCAATGGGGACCATTGCTTCCTAAGGGGGGAGGAATGATCCAGGTGGATATTGGTGGTCACCCGCCTATTCCACTTGGGGCTCCACCATTGTCTATTTCAGTTTTCAGTTTCGGCATAGTTTACTATTTTTAGCAGTTTTTCGGGTCCTAAACTTCCGGAGCCGTTTTGAGGCCCTAAACGACGTTTTTTGGGAAAACGGAGGGCAACATGGGTCCATGGACTAATGTTTCCCATTCCAAATTTGTAGTCCTCGGATAGATCTTTCTAACGAGGTATGGTACGCGTCAAACGGAGATCGTATGCCAAAGTTACGCCCCTGGGAAGTTGAAACACCAATTTAACCAAACGGGGCCCATAGTTTTGGCGCTTCATCTCCTAGGGTTAGGGTTTTGGCTGTTTAGGATTTCCCATTATTTCTAAATAATAAATAGGCCCTTGAGCCTCATTGTAACTCAGTTCAGAGGCCTGTAGCTGACACATCTCTTCTCATAGATAGCTACCAGCGCCCTAGTTAGTTTTATTTCCATTATGTTTGTAAGCAAATTTTAGTTCTTTGATATTAATGAAATGAAGTGTTATTTCTGCTGCATCTCTATATTTATGGTTGTGTGTTTATTTTTTTGCATCCTTTCATAAATCTGGATCAAATGTTAATGAGTGTCAAGGTGCCCCAATACAATCTAGCAAGTGTGAATAAATGAGTTGAGGTTGAACACTTGAAAGAATCTATCAATCAGGAGGCAATGATGTATCCTCATTGTCAATATTGAAGATTTTTCCACTGATGACTGCAAACCCAAAGGTACTGACAAAATGACTCTAGACCTTATTCCCAGAGCAATGAGTCGGATTCGATGGGAAAAGATCTGCTGGAAGGAAGGCATTAAAGCATTCCACATCAGTCCAACGCGAGTGTAACCTGCAAGCCAAGATTTGGAAGGAATCAGACAAAGTAGAGTGAATTAACCAACCCAAATTATGTTTTCGACATGCACAAGATGAAGCTAGCATGTGGCAGAAACCCTCTGAATGAACCAATAATGAAATCTGACCAAGAGGCAAGATATCTACTGATAGGGTCAAATGGAAATCAAGGTACTGCACGAATCCCAGGTGTGATAATGTAAGCTAATGTCGAACACAAGGGAAACCACTCAGTCAAAGACCCATAATGATGGTCAAATGTTGAGCACAATGTCACCTATCAATTATGTAAATAGGGCCAGGGTGCAGCTCTAGGTTTTCTCTCAGAGAAATATGTCGTAGTTGATAAGAGACAAACCCACTGGCAAGAAGTCAATGGATACCTTATCAAACCAGCATGAGCACAAGACCAAACATCTGATGTGATAGATCAAGATACTAAAAATACCAGGAAGGCCGACTGAAAAATGAGTCAAGAGACACCGTAGAAGGGCCGACTCAGGTTAACTTCCTTTCAACAAAAGCACGACCCATGTTGACTATGGCAGCGAATGATAACTTTGTATAAGTTTGGCATGCAGGAAGCATGAACAAACCCTCCATATGGTTGGAAGAGATAACCAACCGGGGGATAACTGATGCATGTAACAAGGTTATGGCTTCTCCTAAGTCAAAAACTAAAACCATCCCAAATGAAGGATAGACATAGCTTTTTGTGCTTTGTTCAAGGGTGAAAAAACTGACACTGTAGCTGCCATAAAAATATGAAGTAATATCCCGTTCCCGCTCTTTTTCACATATTTAGTTTTTTTTCTTTTTCATATTCAAAGCCTGAAAAATAATAAAAGAATGCTATATTACAATGGATAGAACGAGTATCATGAAACAGATGCACTAGTTCCTCGATAGGAACAATCCTATGCTCAATGCAAGGTGGCAAAAACTGGTAAGTGATACTCAGAGGAATGTTCCATCCATGGGTAACAAGGTTTCAAGTCGAGGTAGCTAAGTGATTGCATGGTTAACTTGTACAGAAAGGCATGTTCAGAAGATGGCTTAAACATTGAGTCCAAATGAAGCCGGCTGAAGGCCAAGATAAAAAATTAGTCAATATGCAATGAAGTAATACAACTCGACAACATAAGGGAGCCTCCAGGTTAATGGCCAGAAAAATGATAGCGAAGAAGAAGAAGAATGAAGCTTCAACGCATATGTCACGGCGGGACTAAAGAGGACTGTTGAGCTTACAGAAATTGTAGCCTGGGCGACAAATTCTATCGAGGAACTAACTAGGAAGCCCATGTAAAGGAAGGCTCTACCACCAAGTCATGATAAAAATTCAGCGAGTGAAATGGGTTAAGTACTCATGACATGATGGGATCGACCCTATGGCAAGTGATCAGAATGGAGGCTAGTATGCAGATGCAACAGAAAATGGATTCCCTAACCTATATGCCAGTTCAAAATCATATACCTGCCATGATAGGTCAGTGGTCATGGATCTGAATTAAAACCAGAAAAAAATCTTGAATTCAGCAAAATGTTCCTAAAAAAGTACTTTGCCCAACACTTACAAGCAACATGGTTATACAGCCTTAGATTTGAAAAAATAAGCACAAAGGAATTTTGCAAATTTTTTTCAAAATCTGGGTATAAATACACCATTTACCTCATATTTGGGTCATTTTCATATTACAAAAGTGGAGAAGGAGCTTTTGGAGCAAAAATTCCTTTTCTCAAAACCGGAGCAATCAGCCATCAAATCATGCCAAATCAACCAGGTAAGCTCTAAATTCATCCTTTGCATCAATTTCGTTCCATTTTAAGATAAAAATTTAGAAATTTGACCATAGGAAAGAAATGTTTTTATGAAACCCTCTGCACATATGCGGGTTCATGTGGATGAACCTGCATATGATATGTGATTGTGTATAAACAAAGCCGCGTAAGCACAGATCGAGAATTTAAAAATTGAACCTAATGAAGGATTTAATAAATTTTCTCAAGATTTCTATTAGCCGGAGGGAGCGTGAACATAGTGCCATCGACAATGAAGTGATGTAAGATAAAAATTTGCTCAATATCCTTCGAAATTGTGGATTGCTCAAGTTTTTTAAAATGCCAAACATGAAAAGTAATGTCTGATTGCTTCAAATGTTGGTAGATCACTGGGAGCCGGAAGAAGACTGCTTCATTATAGATCAATGCCACTACGCATAAAAGTGGAAGACATATATTTCATCAATGGACTCTCTCGAAGAGGAGATCCAATATATTTTCATGGAAAGCCTTTGGGAGGGCTTACTGTGGAAGATTACGTCTAGGTCTATTGCATAGAGGAGTCTCAAAAATTAGGTACACAGATACCAATCAAAGATTTGACAGAACTATATATGAAAATAATCCTCTTCACCATTGGCAGAGTAGCAGGATTTTCTTCTCTACATCAGGCTTCGAGGACACAAATGAGCATTGTAGAAGAATGTTTGATTCACCTCTTTGATTGGTGCACATCATTGCTAAGCAACATGAAAATACAGTTGACTTTGGTCCAGAAGGAAAAAGCTAAACATTTTGGGTATGGAACAATTTTGCTGACATTATTCTTCTAGAGGATTCTAGGGCTTCGGCCCAAAGTCATCTCAACTATTAGCAATCCTAGAGATCCAAGAATAGCCCGGTGGGCTGATCTGATGAAGAGACTGGGGGGAAGTGAAGTTCTCTGAACCACTTGGGATGACGAGTTCTTCCAATGGTGGGATGAACAAGTTATCTCCGTGGAAGATTATCCCTATGCTGGGATGGATTTTTGTGGTGATCCAGATCTAGTCCTTCCACCCGGTGGAGCATGGGGCATAATCGGTGAGATTGCAATTTTTTATTTTTTATTATATGATTTTTTTAAAAAATTTTCAAGATATGATAATGAAAAAATGTTTTTGATTGAACTCAAATAACTTACAATACAATTGATGACCATGATGTAGATATGGGACCAGTCATACTTGAGGGATACCCAAGGCACAAGCACCGCATAGGTGAAGCAGATGCTAAAGATCCTCGTAGGACACTCCATGTCGTCCAGAGACGGGTAGTCAGAGTACCACGAGACTGGGTGTAGTTATTCCACCATGTAGTGACTGCTATCGTGTTCTATAGGAACATGAATGTTGGGCAGGGACCATAAGATTAGATTCATAGATTTTATCGGATGACTGTGATTTATTTTTTATACTGAACATGATAGGGCATAAGCCCTAATTTTGTAGGACAGATGGGTCCAGATTTTGTATATTTTTGAACACTCTAACTATATATATATATATATATATATATATATATATATATACAATGATTTAGATGATGTGATGACTAAAATGGATGAAAATGATGTATTTGACATATTTATTAAAGTATTGAATGATGAATATGCCAATCAATTGCTTGATTAGCCAATAAGTCTGCCATCCAATTGTCAGCTCGAGGAATGTGAATGACTGTTAGAAATTGAAATGATCTTTGTAACAAATGTACCCTAAAAAACAATTGGTGAAAAAATGGGTCTCGAACCCGATATGTGTTGTTCAACTGCGAAACCACCAGCTGGGAGTCCAAGAAAACTACTAACGAATCAACACCCAAGGATATTGCTTTCGAGAGTAGATAAACCATTGCAGTGTATTCTACTACGTTGTTTAAAGCAAGACCAATTCAAACACCTCTTGAAACCAACAAATTATCGGATGGATAATGAAGTACCCAAGCTACGGAAGCCAAGTTCCGGGTATGTCTACTAGCACCATCGTCGAAACCAAAATGACTCATGACATCCAACACAACCTGCCAAAGCAGATCAAATGCATCATAATCACACCAAAAATTAGAAACTCAGATATGTAAAAAACAAAAATATATACAAAAATTAAGATTCTAGGCGAAAGCCTAGGCATAATACTTTTTCAAATAGAGCCCATTTCTAGGCTCCGACAACTCATTTCCATCAAAATCAATCTAGGCATAAGCTCCTTTCTTGACGACCTTTTTAACGATGAAGGGGCCATACCACATAGATTTGTATTTTCCTGCTCCGAGGGCATCCTTCTCTTGGGCATAAACCAAGACAAGGTCTCCTTCAGAGAAAACCCTAGGTTTGATCACTTTATCATACTGAACCTTTACCTGTTTCTTATTCGCCTCATTCATCGTGGAGGCATCTCGACACTGCTCATTGAGATGTTCTAGATGAAGGAGACATTATTGGAGACTGGAAGTGTCGGGAAGAAGCTATACAACTAACTTAAGAGAAGGAATTTCACACTCGATGGGAAATATAGATTCAAACCCATAAGCCAGTTGAAACGGAGTAAAACCGGTTGCAGTTTTGACTGACATCGGTATGCCCAAAGCGTAGGATACAACATAATGTGCCAATTGGATCGAGCTTTATCAATCGTCTATTGAAGAATTGTATTTAAGGATTTTTTTACGGCTTCCACTTGCCCATTGGCCTGAGGATAATATGGAGATGAGTGCTCCTACTGGAAACCTAATTTCAGATCCAATTCATCCATCATGCTATTCTAAAAATGACTACCATGATCAGTGAAAATCTCTTTGGGAATACCAAACTGAGAAATGACCTGATTGAAGAGGAAGAGATTTGTTGTCTCACCATCATTCGCAAAAGTAGGCATAGCCTCGACCCACTTCGTGAAGTAGTCTATGACTACAATAATTTACTTATGACCTTTAGTCGATGGCGGGTTACAAGTAGTATAATCAATACCCCACTTTGTAAAGGTGCCGACTGTGACAAAAGAAAAGAGTGGAGCTACATGAGCACACATCTTTCGAGTATAAACCTGACACGGATGACACCTTTTGACCGATTCCATACAATATTTGAAAATTGAAAGCCAAAAGTATCATGCACGCAAGATTTTTTGGGTTGTAGAAAGCCCTGATAAATGACCACCACCAGTTCCACTGTGGCAATCATTCAACACAACCTCAGCCTCTTCGAGAGTTAAGCATCGTCTAAGGATTGAGTAAACCCCGTGACGATATAAAGTGTCACGAATGATCAAGTAACTTTTAGCTAGGTGACGTAACTTACGGCGCTCATCTTTTGAAATATTCGAGGGAAAATTCATAGTCTAGAGATATACTATGATATCCCCATACCAAGGATCCTATGAAGAAATGAGAAAAATATGTTCATCTAGAAAGGATTCATCATAAACCATCTCTTCTCCACAAAGCAACTCAGAAATTAATTCTGCAAAAACCAATTATTTCTTGGACTTGGCAGACATAAACTCAAGATCAAATTCCTGAAAAATCAAAATCCATCTATTGTATTTGTCCCCAATCACTCACCTACTGAGAAAAAACTGAAATGGATTGACTACTACCAAAACATAGGTTTTTCAAAGAAGAATGTAATGTCTGAGCCACTGCACAACATGGACAGCTGCTAAAGCAAGCTTCTCTATCGGAGAGTACCAGAGTTCAGGTCCTACCAAGCCTCGACTAAGGTAGTATATAATATTCTCTAAAAGAGAATTGTCCTCCTAAACCAGAACCATACCAATGGTAGATTCTGCTGCCGCGAGATACAAAAGGAAATCCCTGCTATAATCAGGTGGACTCAGTATTGGAGTAGAGGTCAATGATTTTTTCAAAGCATTGAATGAGCATTGAGCAAAGTCATCCCAAAAGAATGGAACTTCTTTCTTTAATAATCTCATAAATCCTTTCATAATCTCGGCATAATTTACAATAAATCTCCGTAGAAAATTAGCTTTTCCTTATAGATTTTGAAGTTGATGAATAGAATATGGGGGAGGAAACTGAAGTATTGCCTCAACCTTGAAGGGATCTACCCGAATACCTTATGTAAACACAATAAATCCCAACAACCAACCGGATATGACCGCGAAAACACACTTGTTCGAATTCAACTGGATTTTGTAATACCGACATTGTTCAAATACTTGACAAAAGTGAGAAGAATGATCAATTCTCTTGT
This sequence comes from Pinus albicaulis, assembly GCA_034641835.2. Classification (NCBI taxonomy): domain Eukaryota; kingdom Viridiplantae; phylum Streptophyta; class Pinopsida; order Pinales; family Pinaceae; genus Pinus; species Pinus albicaulis. Next base: position 1,250,026,659 of record CM076580.1, read on the forward strand.
GAGAATGAGCATCTAAATCATCCAAGTACACCTCAATAATATGTTTGATGTCATGGAAAGCATAAGACATAGCCCACTGAAAAGTAGCTCTAGCAGTTTTATGACCAAAAGGTATTTTATTGTAAGCAAAGGTACCCCAGGGACAAATAAATGCAGTCTTATGCTGATCTTCAGGACAGATAGTAATTTGATTATATCTAGAGAAACCATCCATGAAGGAGAAAATCTCATTTCCCGCACACTCATCGATAATCTGATCTATAAATGGTGCGGGGTAGTTATCTTTAAGACATGCCTTATTTAGGTCCTTGAAATTGATGCAAACTTGAATTGTTCCTTGTTTCTTGTCCAGAGGAACTGGATTCGAAATCCACTCTGTCAAAGGAAGAGGAAAAATGAATCCTGCCTTCAGCAGCTTCTCCACCTCAACTTTTATAGTTGTTGCCTTCCTAGGGTTGACCGGACGAAGTTTTTTCCTGACAGGCTTAGCATTTTCGTACACCTTGATCTCATGCTAGAAAATAGATGGAACTATACCAGGCATTTCCTCATAAGACCACGCGTACACATCCCTAAACTCTTGAAAGTGATCAGTGTAAATTTGAATCTCTTCAGGGGAACATTCAAATCCGATGAAAACATTCTATATAATGTTGGGATATCTAGAAATTTTCACTGGGATAGTAGGAGAAATCACCGCCATGTTCCCTTCAGCAAAAACCTGCGCTGGTGCTAAAGGGTTTAGGACCGGGTGAACAGGACCAGAAGACTGAGAGCTAGGAAAACTTGATTCAACTTCGCTCAAATATGGTAGAAAGTAAGACTGATGATGCAAATCATCCCAATGTCTCTCTACACCGGTCATATCTTCCAGGATGGCCTCTTCAGATGGAAGAGTGGTATCAAGGTAATCCTGAGCCGAAGATGAACTAAGAGTCCAAGCTGGAGCCACATCTCCATCCAATTCCTCCGATGAAAGAGAAACTGGAATGGACTTTGCAGAGTAAACAATAGAGCTATAATAAATCTCAGCTGCAGACATTGGAAATGCCATTCCACCCACTTGACCTTCTGCTAATGTGGAGGTAGGAGAAGGTAAGGTCCAAGGGTCTGAAAAATAATGAGTTCTGAAAAAATCTCTTCGAATAGGAGCCCTGGAGGATGAAATCGCATTGATATGAACCGAAGGAGGCGGAAGATCAAAAGTACCCATCAAAGAAGAATACATTCCAACCCAAAAATTCCCAACAGGCGTTTTGGTATCCTTCACCAAAGGAATGGTTGAGTCAGAAAATGAATTTTGATCTATAGGAGAACAATCCAGTTGGTCAACTGTGACAATTCTCCCTTCATGATGGAAACAAACAATACGAAATAATGAGGATGCATTAGAATCCATCTCAAAGATCTAGTTTTTCCCCAACAGAAGGTTATATTCTAAGCTTGCATCAACTATCTCAACTTCGATATCTACAGTTTTTCCCCCAACACAGATGGGAAAAGCTGAAACAATACCATGCGGCCTGTGAGAATGACCATCAAACACAGTCAGAAGAGTGGCTAAAGGAACAGCTGTGGGAGATTCAATACCCTTCCAGCATGCAAGGAACATTACACACGTGGAAGCACCTTCATCAACGACCGTTCGAAAGATATTGAATTTTCGGTAACTTGATCTAATATGGAAAGCCATATGATGAGGGAGTCTCTTTTTAAAATTCAACATATGAAATGTAATCATTAGAGAATTTTTTGGACCTACAGCCCTAATAGCAGTGAGAAAAGCACTTCGCTGAGCAGGACAAGACTAGAGCACCTCTAATGCAGTGGCACAAGGACTCTGAGCCAGATCTTCTACAATTGAGTATTTTTGGGAGGCCTTGGCATTTGGATTAATAGTTGTACATTTTGAAGATGCCTTCGGCATCCGAGGTATAGGCTCAATAGTAGGTCTCGTAATATGAAGTGGCTCAGCACTATCAGGAGTACCCTTAGCTTTTGAAGACTTAGTTCGCCATAATCACGAGATCTCATAGCGATATCTGTGTGAGCACTCATCATGTATATGTTTGGTTTCCTTTGGGGTTAGAAGTTTGGACAACATTAATTTCCAAGGACTGGGAAGGAGTTGACACCGAAGGCACATCCTGACTAGAAGAAATAGATTGTATAGACAACTGTTGTAATTGACTAAGCAGGTTAGCTGCACTGGTATCGATCGAACCAATAAGCCCATCACCATGAGGACCAGGTTTAGTTTTGGATAAGTCCAATTTGGAGTGAGGACCATCCGACAAAATTTTATTAAGGACTCCAAACTAAGAATAAATCAGTTCTAATTGCTGAGCCCTAAAAATAGCCCGCTCTTCAAAAAATACCCCTGAAAGGGATACATCTTTAGAAATATCTGGCTGCAAATATTTCAAAAACCATTCCAGAAGGAATTCATTCAGAATATGGGCTTTAGTGAGCCTCTTCCCTCTTCGCCATTCCTGAATATGATCAGAAATGTGAGTTGCCTTATCCTGTTGAAAATTGGCTAGGAGATCAGTCACGACGTCATAACGGATAGGTAACTGAAAGTGGTTTAAGAACATGGTAGCCAAAACTCCAAAAGTGGAAAAACTGCCCCCAATTAACTCAATATACCACTTGGTTGCATTTACAGTTAAGGTGCATTGAAATAACCTCAACCTAATCGAATCATTAATCAGGGAGTTGGATGAACACCGTAAATGGAAAGTGGTGATATGATTTGTTGGATCCTCTCCATTCTTCCCTTCAAACTTTGGAATGTCTTAGGGGAGTTTGGTGGGGACCGGAGACCATCCCGGACTATAACGAATTGGATTGTTAGTCAATTTTGACAAATATGGCAAGTTTAACGTTGCCAGAAATGGTAAGCGAGGAGGAGCTTGGGAATTCCATCCCCCATAGGAAGGATTCTCGACATTCTGAAAAGAATAACATGGATTTGCTGAGGCACTAGGTTGCCAAATTTTGTTCATAGAGAATGTTGGGCCGTAGGAAAATCCTTGTGACCCAACATTCGGAGAAGTACCCCCCCTCCCCCCAACATAGAGTTACTATAAACAGGACCATTTCCTTCCAATCAGGTAGTGAATGGAGAGTGTTAGCCACCTGTAAAATTTGATCATACCCAAGGTGGCTAAATATGTTCTGAGCCTTCAAGGAACAATTTTTCCTATTAAAAAACTGTTGGCTCTTGAAAACTCTTGAAGGCCTCATGCCTCTGTCCAAAATCTTCATTACTATTTCCATTTTTTACTTAGAAATTCTGTTGATTACAAAAGAGAAACTGCTGCAAAAATCATCATTTCTCCCTTCTTCCACTCATAAACTGACCTTCATTTTGTTTCCCCTTTCTTCATAAATTTCCTCTATTTTTTATGTTCTCCTTTTTCTCCCCTTCATGAAAACCCGCCTATCCAAAGTTTTAACTTAAAAATCTTTAAGTCACGTGTTGAAATAATCTAATGGGTTGATCAAAAAGACCGATTGCGCAATCACAATCAGAGAAAACAAATGGGTAAATTAAAAAGACCAGGCCCGATGACCCGATTGTGATTGGCCCTTGTTTTAACAGGCCCCGGGCATATTACAGTTCATACAACCCAAAGGCCCTGCAAACGGGCGCCTAACTATCACATATATACATCTCCCCCATATTATAAAACCTTTATTTTTTGTTAAAAGGTCATATTTTCCTATATTTAAAGGTTTTCCACCGGTGCGTAGGTTGAAACAAATCTCGACCGTTGATCTAGTCCTTCGATCCAACGGTCCGCGCAAAATCGCATTGCAGCTTTCGATCGCAACATTTGTTTACTTCACCTGATTGCTGATCGCCGATTATACTTCCCACCGTCGATCTGACTTATAGATCAACGGCCATCACTTAATCACTCTTGCCCTCCCAATCGCGCAATCGCATTGGAGGTTTCAATTGCATCCAACTTTTTGTTCCGTCGATTGGCCTCTCCCCTGATTTTTTCTCCACCGTTGATCTAATCTGTAGATTGACGGCATGCACTCAATCGCATCGGAAGGTTTAATCGTATACATTTTGTTTTCCCCCCGATCGCGACTCCCCTGATCCATCCTCCACCGTTGATCTCGTTTTAGATCGACGATGTTCGCTCAATCGCTTTGACCCTCCCGATCGCGCAATTGCATTGGAGTTTTTCAATCACACCCCTTTTCTCCTCCCGCTGATTGCGATTCCCCGATTAAATCTGGACCGTCCATGTGTCCAGATCCAACGGTGGCGCTCCTTCCTCGCCTTCTAAGCAGTTTAAACCCAAAACGCAGGATTTCTTAATTTTTTTTGTGTTTTGCAGGTATTTTAATGGTTTTCCACTGAATAATGAAGGGAAGCCGGGGACTGGGAAAGACGTTTCCTGTGCCTTCGAGTTACTAAAGGAACCATTCACAGGCTTGAATTCAATAATTTTTCAAATGTTTCATAAGCGTTGATAACACGTAAAATAGCCCTGCGCAGTCCTGCACATCGACAACACACTGTTCTATTCAGAACACAGTTAAAGAGTATCAGTTTTTGAAGACAGCCCACAGGAGATTGAAAATAGAAGTCAGATTTGCTGGATTACGGCTAAGATTGAATATCAAAAGCCTAATCCCCCAAATTAGAATAGAATTAATAGAAAATCAAAAAGATCTATCAGGTAGAAAGGACCTCCACTGCTGCATTTTGGGGCGAATTGATTCCTCAACTACCACAGAGCCACCTGTTGCCTCAAATCTTTCAAATAGAGGCCGAAGTTATTGCTTAAAGAAATATCTGCCTCCAGCACTGCCAAGAATTTAATTCTGCCACAGGAAACTAATGCGACAAATATCTGCAGAATTACTCCACATTATGCAGAGCCTCAAAGTCAACAAAGCTCCCATCAAGCTTTGATATTTATTGTAAAATAGTTAATACAGAGAAACACCTATAAAATTCTTCATCGAGCCCCTCAAAAAGCCAAGAAGTCATTTAACTCTGTATTAATTATATTTGAGATCTTTTATCAGATCTCGCCTCCTCATCCTTCTATAAATACTTCAGTAGAAGATGAGTGAGGTTGGTTGTTGGTTGCTAATGTAATTACTGAAGCATTGTAATGTAATTGAGCTGAAGATTTCCAATTGTAAATAGTGATTCATTGGCTCTTGGAGCTTTGCTGGTGATAGATAAGTTAGGTTGTGAAGAAAGATGAATTGAAACACTGGACTCAAAGATTGTAACTGGTTTGGAGCATCAATACAAGCTTATTTATGGGATCCTGGTCTATGTTGATGGTGATGTTATTCTCACTGTAACTTGTATTTTGTTTCTATTTTCATTTTGTTCCATATTCTCCTATAAAGAACAGTTTGAACAGGGTTAGGACCTACTGTATACCAGTAACCTTCTCTGGCTGAAAAATATTTATTTAAATGTTTTCTTTCAACTGTGTTATTTGAAAATGATTTAATTCAGTTAAGCATAGGAATGCTGGCGTTCCCTCATCTTATTGTCTTAGCTGAATATTATTTTTAAATGTTACTTTCAGTATATGTTGTGTGAAGATGAACTGATGAGGATATGGTGAGCCCTGGTCCCAGTCTTGTTTGCATAACTGTTTGATTGTTTCCCTTAGAATTTGTTAAAAGATGGATAGTTTCAAAGTACTTACCAGATCTTAGACCATTCTGTGTTATCTCTGTGATTGTCTTGAAAATAACTAAGTAAAGTAGAGCTAGGAGAGGATTTGTGGTGAGCCCGGCCCACTAGATTCTACTCCAAAATTTGCCTTCAATTTTCCCTTTGTTTTTTATATGTTTTCTATTAAAAGTATATCAAAGGCTGGCTAGAGCTAATCTTACCGGATCTGAGTACTAGCACTATACGCATCTGTTACTTCTCCTTCTTATTGTATCACTTCATTCCATAAATAAAACTTTAAAGAGATCCTTAAACATAGATGACTTGCCCCACGGACCACTCTTGCCTCTTGTTATCCCAATTAAACCCTATTATGACTCCATAGCCCAATGGACTGAAAACCTGCCATCATATTTCATCTTGGTCAAAGCTTACTCTTGTTTCTTGCAACTTCTCACTTTGAACCTCTTTACCTTTGGAAATTTTCACCTCTAACAGTAATCATGTTCAATCATCCAAAAAACAAACAAACCCTTGGACTTCATAACTAGCCTAATATTATTATCCCAAAATTCAAAGACAAATCCATCTTTGCACTTATTGGAGAGATCCCTCTTCGGATTCAGGAGGGCTAGATCCTAGAATCCCAAAGTGGTTGAAACGATGTTGCTTCTGCAGTTTTAGTCTCACCAATCTGCTAAAATTACAGATTCCTAACAGAGAGGAAATCCCTTGATAAGGGTTCCAAGTATTTGCAAATGGGGAAAAATCCTGAGAAGCACTCGATGAAGGGAAAATAACATTCCCTTTCTGACCAGCAAGAAAATGATTCCCTGCTCCTAACACTATAAAAACAGGGTTCCATCCTGCAAAAACATTAGAACTTTGAGCTCTTAGAAATGGATTAAAACCTTGAGTCTGAGAGGTAAAAGGTAAATATCCTAAGGAATGGTTTGAATGAGGGATGTTCCCACTTCCAAAGGGGAACCCTTGAAATGAAGCTGATCCATTAGCCATAGAGGGTATGGGTGCAGTTGTCACTGAAGCAGCAGAAAAGGAGAAAGAAGGAATCCCACTAGTGGGCATTCCAAAAGAAAAGGGACCAGATTGTGAAGCATGTGCTTGGGTGTGACCCGAGCCAAACACAGAAGCACTAGAAGTGATTGTAGATATAGCGATAGTGCCTCCTCCTTCTATTGAAAGAGGGGTCTAAACACTTGCAGCGCTCACAGCCGAATTTGTGTTCCCGGTCGTGGCCATCAAAAGGTGTGAATATGATGGATAAGGACTTTTCGGTCTCTGATACTCAGGTCCAATGTATTGAATGATGAAAGGATAACTAGCAGGAAGAGGAGATGGAAGAGACTCAGTAGGATGAGGGACTTCCTCTATTTCTACTTCTTCTGCTGGAAATAAAACTATCGAGATGAGTGAAGCACTCCTTTCTGTACTGACACCAACACTAGAACCACCCATAGAAACACCAAGCCCTGATAGAGGATCTCTCTCCACTACATCTAAAACCACCGGGTGAAAATCATCCTTCGAATTACTCCTACGCCTTCTTGAATAGGGCTCGGCACTCACAGGAGACAACCCACGAAGCCTCCTCGATTGACAAGGTGATCGGACAACCACTTTAAGAGATTTATTTTAGACTCAAAAAATATATGAAGCTAAGAAATCTAGGCGCAAAGAGCACACTCTAAAAAGTTCCTAAGATACAGCTAGAAAAGAAACTCTCATGTATTTCCACTCCAGGTAATGAGGACCAGAAACCAAAATACAAGAAAGTGAAATAATAGGACCTCCAGAAAGTAGTCTGGGGTAATTATGACCTAGGCCTACTAGCGAAGGTAACAGAAACAGCTACGTTGACCTCCTAACAATAGCCTTTGCCACTACAAGTCCCCAAGCTTCACAAGGGCACCCTACAGAAGTACTGTGGAAGTGACGCAACGTATGCCTCAGGTACCACAGGTATTCCCCCCCACAGTCACCTGTGTGGTCCCTAGGATAGGAAACTATGGGCACCAATCCATATCGGAAGCCGGGTCTTAGGTCAAGATTCAGCAAATAGGAGAGGGGGTATCTCTCTTCTCTGCCTGCACTATCCCTCGCGCTTGACGCTCTGGAGGAGAGCTTTTCTAGTCCACATAATTGTGTTGGATTTATCTCATTAATAAAATTCTATGTTTAACAGTTTGAGCGGCCTTGGAGAGTTAACTCTCCACTCATCTAATCCAAAGCCATACAACCTAGCTAGTTGGTGTATAATTAATGATAATAATACAAAAACTACTAGTTTCTTTTAATTATATCGCTTATTTTAGATTGGCTTTTATTTAAGTCAAGGGTGCATGGAAGTGAAAATGATGGTGTTTTTATGACACAAAAGAAACCAATGAAAACCAAACTACATGAAAATGAAATGATTTCCTTTCGATGAAAAGTGATTTCTACATAGGTTCTACAAAAATAATAAGCAAAAACTTTTATTTTTCTTTTCATACACTCACACTTCACACAATTCAGAAAGTTATGAAAAAGACTAAAAATTCTCAAATGCACTTAATTCAAACTACCAATGATTTGCAAATCCTAAGATGCTAACTTTAAAGAAGCAAAAAGAAGTCTCTAGAAAAACAAAGGTTCAATCACTTTTTGACAGACGACAAGGCTAGTTCCAAAGCAGAACTCCTACGTATAAAAATGACAAAATGCACTTGACATAAAAGAGAGAAATCAAGATAAGACTTCCTTCCAAATCAAGCCAAGAACCGAAAACTAGAAACTAACAAAAAGCTTCAAAAGATGGAATGAAACCGTAAACAAACTGAAATAAAATGCAACGGAAAATGAAATTTTTTTTTGGGATTTTCAACTTATAAAAGAAGGAAAAGAGATTTCAAGAAGACAAAAAAATAAATAAAAAAAATCCAGGAACTGAATCAAGAAAACATGAATTCCAATTGGAGGCTTCAAAGTACTCAAGCCAACCGTGCTAATTTCGTAGCAAGGATTGTATGAGAAAAATAAATAAGAAAATTAATCAATCAAATCAGTACAATATCACAACCTTGCATCGAACAACAACTCAAAAAATCAGAAAGAGGCCCTTCAAAATTCACAACAAGACAAGTCTACGAAATCAAGAAAACCAAACTAGACCAAGAAGGCAAAAATCAAAAGCGAAGCAACGCATAGGGCCAAGAAGAGAAAATGAGCAAAGGCTCGATGTTCTGAATGGTCAGGACAACCAAGAATCTTCAGGGAAAGATCTTGGTGCTCAAGCTGCAATTGCAAACACACAAAATAAGGATTTCACCAAATGGCTAGGTCTTCATACAGGGAAGAGAGAAACATATATAAAATCACTCTAAACATAGTCCAAAGACCTTCAAGATACTACAGGAATAAATAAACACGGACAGACAAGATGGCAGGCGCTAAAAACAAAAAAATTTAAAATTTTCCCAGGTATACGCACTTTTGCAGTGAGCAACAAGCATGCATACGTGGCTGTAACAAAGGAAACTCGCATATACGCGGGTCCCTTTGCCAAAAACAGTATGTATACGTGACTGTGAAAATAAAAAACTGCGTATGGAAATAAAGATAAGGAAAAAACAAAAAAAATCAAGCCTGATCGAGAGACCAGGTCTTTTGTCTGATTGAAGAAAGACTTGCTAGATTGTAAAAAGTGGCAGAAACTGTTGGGAACCTACAAGACAAATAAAACAATCCAAACAGGAAATCACAAGAATGTGATCCCTAGTGGAGTCGCCATTTCTTTTTCAGGAAATAATACCCTAAAGGTCTTGGGTTGACAACCTTCATATATCAGGGCCATGCCATTCAAGAAGGACTCACTTAACCAAATTTTATACTAAAAACTAGATACTACTAGTTGTAGAACTTACCCGAAAGTCCCTCGATTGATGTAGATCCCACTGGGTGCAAACCCCCTGCAACACTTTGTGCTCTGAAACCTGTAAATCAACAAAGGACGAACACAAAAACCTAGTTGTACAACATATATAGATCCTAGATGTCAGTGAAAACCATGCATAATATCATAAAAGAAATATGAAATGTTCAATTTATGATTATTACACATGTATAAAGCATCATAGACATGTAAACATCAGGAACAAGATGGCTCTTCTTATTATGAATGACATGTACAATAATCAAAACATGGAGATATCACCTGAATCCTGCCACGGCCTTCGAACATACCGTCCTCTGGATCCATCCAGCCCTAGCCTTGCAAGAATTCTTCCAAGATGTGTGCACAATAGATGTTATATAGGGTAATGAGAATCTCAAGGAAACAAGGGTTTCCTGAATATATCTGGGAAGTGCAGGAGGCATGGGAATATCAGAGTTGAATAGGGATCCAACAGAGTATAATATCTATATTTTTCTCTTTCCCTTAGGCCATTCCTTTGAGGGGCTTTTATATTCCTTCAAATTAGTTTCTGCAGTTAGGAGCAGTTAAGCCACGGGCTGGGGTGGTTAAATTACTGGAATAACCATCAAACCTGCCTCAAAAATAAGGAAAATTTATATTTTTTAATAATTAAAAAGGTATACGTGGATCTCTATTAATGGACTCGCGTGTATATGCGGAAAAGTTTGGGCAAAGTCGCGTATGGATTTTAAGATACTGTTTTTTGTGAAAATGTTCAAGTCTGAGGGGAAATGGTGCCCAAGGCCAAAGTGTAAATAATCAAGTACATGAAAGTTATAAATGATGCTATAAAAACTACATATTTCCTGTTGATTCTCATTGAGTTGATATTTAAGATATTCAATTTTCTCTTTCAAAGTTGTGACCATAATCTCATAATTGTTTTTTGCTTCTTACTTCTAAATGGGGGTTTGATCTTCATGTAATTTTCTCAACTCTAGAATTTCATGTTCATGTTTTGAATTTACTTCTCTAATTCTTTCTAAAAAGTCTTCTGTATGTTTTCCCTTTCTACAACAAATCCTTGAACTAAAGTGGAAAAATTCCTTTGCCATTTTTCTTCATTGAAAAATTGATTTTTCTCAATTTTACCTCCAAAACTTTAATTTTCACCAAAATGTTATAATACAAAGTTGTAAGATCATTCAAATGATATTTATTGTAATGAAAAAGAGCTCCTAAATCTTGAGAAGATTCCTGAGATTTTTCTTTTAAATCTCCCTAGCCTGACAATTGAATTCTGATACAATTTCCAGAGTATCATGTTTATTTTTCTTTGTACCTTCGACAATTGATTTTGTTTGAGTATTAAAATTATAATGTGTCAAAGAAGGGATTGTATCTATAATTGGTTCTAACTCAGAAACCAGTTTAAACAAAAATGATTCCCAAGGAATATTAATAGAAATGGGTGTTACATATGCTTGAGGAGATGCAACAGATATAGTATCCATATTGTTATATCATTCCATTTTTTCCTCATTTTCCATGGTGTTGGTTTCACTAGAAACTTGTTTTTCTTTTTCGTTATCTAATTCCATTTCATTGAATTTTGTATTTCCTAGTTTCTTTTGCTCTGTTTTCTTAGGAGGATTAATCACAATAGTCTCCTGTTAAGTTTTTTTTTCTTTTTCTAGAGTCTTTGATGTTCTTGTGCTTTCCTACTTCTATTTCATATTTTTTATTGTTGTGACTTCAACTTCTTTACCCGTGAGTCCAAAATATTATGTTTTTTCAATTTCTAACATTTGTTCCTTTTGAGAAACAATAGAAGGATATAAAGTGAGTTCGTTGAAATTAAACTACAAAATTTCAGTATATTTAACTGTTTGAATGAAATGTTGAGGTGGAGAGCCTTTTCCTTTAGGAAATTTTCAAACATTTTATCCCTAAATTCTTGCAATTATTGTCTTATTTGACTATTTAAGAGTTTTCCTCTTTCAAAATCCTATTGAAAAACATCAATGTTTATAAAAATATCATTGAAAGGGGGTTTCTGATGAATAATTTTTTTTATATAACTGACCGTTATATAATGAATGCCAATGAGACCTCTAGGATCATAGCCATAATGAGGAAAATGAAATAACCAAATTTTCTAAAGCTATTAGGATTCTTTGAATCTGTTCCATTTGTCTCAGATATTGATGTCACCAAACTTGATTGGAAAATTAGGCCAAAGTTTCTTTTTCATCTTACTCAACCTTTTGGCTTTCCCATTAAAAACAACTTGATTAGACGCTTCTCTCAAAGAAAATATTTCTGGGATATATCAGAGCAGAAGATGGGGACCAACTTCACTTCCAAAAACTATGAGATAGGAAAAAAATTACTCAACAAAATATTTACCTATTGATTCTAGGTCGTCTTTCAAATTATCACTTATTCTGGGAGGTATTGCTCCAAATAGTATCTCATGGAAAGGAATCAAAACATAATGGAAAATATCATAGAAATGGTATTTAAAATTATATTCCATATAATAGTAGCATAATTTTGAATGGGTAGCTGATGGTCAGATGGGTAATTCCATTTCATGAGTGGGAATGGAACTGAGACAATAACAATATCTATCAAATAAGAAGACATACAAAAAATACATCTGAATCTGGGGGGGAGATGATAATGAAAATTTTAATGACTTTGTGAAATTCTACAAAAAGATATCAACCCAGTTTAGGAGTTTCCCCTCATTCAAAAATATATGGATTATTGGGATCCATTTAATTTTTCAATTCTTAGGATATTCCCCATATAATCTAGTTATCATTTTAATAAGAAATCTAAGATGCTTCTTAAAAATAGCTATGGGGTAATCGTTTTTTTATTAGAGATTGAAACCTTTATCTTCTTCTCTCAACTATTCTTCAATTACTATATCATAATTCTCGACATTTCTTCAGGACCATACTTCGAAACTTATAAAGGAAGTCAACATTAAGGTGGATTTTCGGGGGACTGAGATTGTATATGGTCGATAATACTTTAGCTTTCTAGGAATATATGAAAAATTCTTGATGATCAAATATTTTTCAGGTTTTAATATCAACATGAGAGAGAATCCACGATACCATGTCATAATAGGGAAAAATTTCCTAGTTTCTACTTTATGTAACTATATGCTCTGATTACTTCGAACTGATTGTTCTTTGTTTTAGTAGTTCTTGTGTTTTTTAACCATTACCTTTGCTCAAAGAATTCAAATATCTCCTCCCAACTCATCGTACTTTTTTTTTTGTAAGTTGAATTTGATATGAAGAATGTGTTGAAGTTGAGTTGATCTGGCAGTGGATCATCCATCCCCTTAATATTTTCCCTAATTTTCTCCATTTGTTGCTTTGATGCTGGAGATTTTCTCTTTTTTCCCATTTTATGAATAGTAAACAATAGAGCATATATATTTTTTTCTTATTTAAAATTTGAAATTGAATTCAAGAATTTCTAAAAAAGGTAAAATTATGCCTACACAATTTTTTTTGAAACTAGTGTCGTGTTTCCTTAATTCGGTTCTTCTTCAAACAAGACTTAAGAAAATAACATGCAGGAAGAACAACCTAAAATATTAAATTTGTCGATAGATATTTTCCATTTTTTTCTGTTTTATGAGTTGTAAACACTTAGAGAGAATATATAAGTTTTCTTATTTAAAATTTGAAATAGAATTGAGGAATTTCTTAAAAAAATACCATTATACTTACACAAAAAAATTGAAACTCATATTGTGTTTCCTTAAATTAGACTTCAAACAAGACTTAAGAAAAGACCATGTGGCAAGAACACCCTCAAATCTTAAATTTATCACTGGATATTTTCCCTTTTTTCCCATTTTATGACCTGTAAACACTAATAGAGCATATATAGCTTTTTCTTATTTAAAATTTGAAATTGAATTTAGGAATTTCTAAAAAGAATAAGCTTATTATCATAAAGAATTTTTTAAAACTCCTATTGTGTTCCCTTCATTCAATTTTTCTTTGAACAAGACTTAAGAAAAAAAAATGCAGGCATAATAGCCTAAAATATTAAATCTTTGTTTAGAAAAACATGAAAATCACAATTGAACATGTTCATTAATTTCCAATAAACAAACCAATTATTTTTCTTTTCGAGAATCGAGAAAGCATTAGAAAATTTATTATTGATTTAACAAATAATCAATTGAACGAGAAACTATAAATTTTAAAAATATTTATCAAAAAGCGGTTTGCATGCAAATCAACAAAAATAGTGTTTTATGCAGATGATCATACGATTGGGAGGTCGAGCAGTCAGGGGGTAGAGAGTTTTCTTCTTTTATGATTGATTTTTTCTATCCCAACTCCGACTATACCATGGTCAAGTTTTTTCTTTAGGTCGAGTAGTCAGGAAGTCGGGCGGTTGAGTGGTTTTTCCGCATTTAATCGTTTGTGAACAGTAACTGAGTATATATATGTTATCCTTATTTAAAATTTGAAATTGAATCCAATAATTTGTAAAATTATATTCTGGTTACAAATTTTTTTTTAACTACTACTATATTTCCTTAATTCAATGTTACTTCGAACGAGACTTAAGTAAACAACATGCAAGGAGAACACTCTAAAGTCTTAAAATTTTGTTTAAAATACAACAAAATCATAACTAAACATGTTCATTTATTTCTTGTAAGTAGTTCAATTGTTTTTCTTTTCGTGAATTGAGAAAGAATGAGGAAATTTATTATTGACTTAACAAAGAATAAACAGAATGTGAAACGGAAAATTTTGAGAATATATATAAAAAACACACTACACATAAATCAAGGGAAATTTTATTTTATTGCATGATCGTACAGTCGGGAGTTTGGGAAGTTCGGAATTTTTTTATTTTATGATTGACATATTTTATCTCGATCCCAACTATACCATTGTCAGGTGTTCTCATTAGGTCAGTTAGTTGTGCAGTTGGGCAATGTTGCAATCGGGCAGATAATTTATTAAAAAAAAATCGTAGTGAGCCCGACTTACTAGTCGTGTGGTTGGAGGGTCAGGTAGTCGGGAGGTTATAGTTTTATTTACAAAATATTTATGGATCTGACCTCTAACTTAAGTCTTCATAAAGAAAAATATTATTTAATTCGTTTTGTTTTTATTCATTTTGCGATGCACAAAATAAAAAAGGGTTATTGTAAACCTAACAACAAGAATGCAAATTATTTTGTGAATTTTTAAATTAAATGTTTCATATCATAAAATTAAAGAACATGGATCATGGACTAAATGATAATTGGATTTTGATTTCAAAGCAGAAACAACACTAGCAGTAAAATAGATCCATTCTATTCCTCTTGTGTTCAATTAATTTATGCTAATGTCTCAAGTACATATGAGAATGAAAAATCACTCACATATGCAATCATAGCTTCAGTTCTTGCATGCTACCTACTCAATATTAGCAATAAATATTGGATTTTTCAATGTCTAAATAGCCTTTTTCATTCTACTTACTTGAAGCTAGAAATGAAGACTAGGTTTTGTAATTTCTAAATAATTGTTTACATGTGTCATAGTTAATGTTACCAATGTAGACTGTGTTTGATATTATCAAAGAAAATTATTCAAGCAACTAGAAGCATACTACATACCTATTATGCATAGAACTATTCCTCCAAGTAAAATCCAAGGTTGTTTTTATTTTCTTCCAAAGTAATTAAAGATATTTTTGGGATAAAAATATTTTAAGATGCTTGTATCATGCCTAGAAATATTTGACCTTCCAATGAAGGAAATAAATAATAATTGTTTCAAAATAGAAAGGAAAAATTAGTAACAAACTTTTTGGATTTTGGTTCTATGAATAGAGAAGAGTATAACTAAGATATCCACAAATATAGTAGCTATCATGTTTTTCATTGTTTTTGTCTCTGGTGGAAGAGATTTGAGGGTATTCTGCACAATGCATAATTGCAAAGTCAGCAAGAGGAAATATATGAACATTAAATAGGTACATGAAAGTAAATAACACTGCTAACATTTTACTTTATTTCAATTAGAACTGTGGAAAACAAGTAGGAAAATGGAATGTTTCCCAATGATTAGAAGATATATGTTGTGTTCTTTGTTGACAAAATTTTATTAATAAGTACTCTGGTTAGGGTTGCACAAAGATGCTTTCTATTTGCAAGGATCCTTAGATTTTGTTTATGTTAGTCAATGTGTTTTTATTCATATCTCAGTCGGAAAATACCATCTCTATAGTTGTAGTTAAATTGGATGAGAAAATACAAAGAGAGGTATGAAAAAGAAGGAACACCTGCAATTTTTGGTATGCTAAGAGCGAGCCCAATAGAAGAGTATCCAAAAGACATGGTGGCTGTAGTGATCAAACCTGTGAAATTTCCTACAAGGTTGGTAGTTGAGACAATATAAGATTTAACACACCAAACCTAACCATGTATAGATTGCTTGATATTTGACAAGGAGAATTTTTCCCTTGTTCATGAAAGCATGTTGTATTTTTTATTGCTCTATTACAAGAACAATAGTTAGACTTCACTATATATCAAAATAATCTCTAGCCTAACCAAAACATACCCTAAAACTATTTGAGCAGATGCAAGGTGTTGTAAGGCTATAATTGATGCTTACATAATGTTGATAGCTTCTGTAATTGTGTAAGTAACTAGACGCCCATAAATATTTGAATATTGAGCCCAAGAACACAGGGAGACCTTGTAGCCACCTAGTGCAAAAATCAATATATCATAATTTGTCTTGTGTAAGAAAGACATTAGTATGAATGTGGAGCAAAAGAGTTCAAAAGTACAAGAGTAAAGAATGTTATTCATGACTTGTTGTTTTACCTAGAAATTACCTTCACATCATCCCTATTTTTGTAGTTGTTGGATTCATCGACTGAGTGTGACAACTTGTAACATTCTACAAGTAGAAGAACAATATAATACACAACCCATGAGAAATCCAACATAATGGATTATTTGCAAAATCACATGATCAAAGAAATACGTAGATTGAAAATCACAAAATTATAGGAAAAAATACCTATGACCAGATTAATTATCATATTAACGTTGAAATATTAAAATCTGCAAAGCATGAAGACTAGTTTCAGCTTCAACAATGACAACATTACTAACCTCCCCATGATTATTTGGATACATAATATTGGCATGCTGAACACATGAAATGTAAAACTAGTGAACTCAAAGTTCATTTGATAAAAATTCCCAAGAATATTAAATAATAGGTGAGAAGTGCCTAAAAAAATGCGTATCTCTTTATTCATAAATTTATGCTTTTCTGTTCACTCAACCACTCCAACATTTGAAGTGTGGTGCACATGTTTTCGATCATCATTGAGCTCAGTTCATTGATAATATTGGAGTAGGAAGAACATGCGAATGAAGAGAAATTGTTGGCACATTCTCTGTTACACTCCATAACTCTTTTTAAAATGCTCATCTGGAATACGTTTTTTCATTCTTGTATTCATGGAAATAGCGGTTTCTCCCTCAAATTCTAAGCTAAATGAAACTAAATTAACATTGGACATAGTTCTACTTTTCTTAATAGATAAAGGGATAAAATAACTTGGCTTGATGATCCAAGAGGTTTTCAATATTTCATAAGTAGGTGAGTCCAAAGATAGAAGTTTAGTGATATGTGCATCAATGATACTGATTAGCTATTGTTACAGCCAAAGAATAGAGCGTAAAGTGACATGAGAGATAAAAAATAAGCATTCACATCACTAATGATTGGGAGATTATTTTACAAAATTTTCAATGCCTTTTTAACAATATTTTTATAGTAAATTCTATATGTTAAATAATAAATACACAAAATACCTAAGAGAATATATTTAAGAAAACGTTTATCCTAGTGAGAGTGAAATATGTCATAATGTCCAAGTAAAATTGATTGTATAGGTCTATGAGAAATTTATCATAACAGTTCAAAGTTTAAAAAAAATAATAATATATTTATTATTCATAGAAATGGCACTGTGCTATAAAAAATGGATGATTGACTTCAAATAGTATATATATATCCTTCATTATTCACTAAAGATTCATTATCATAGGCCAAATATTCAAAACTATAAAATGTGCTATGATAAATAAGAATCGAAATAAATTGCAATGGAAAAACAAGTGGCTAAAGAAACCACAAACACTTGTTACCCTTTATGGTTGGGGACAAAGAGCCAAAAAATTATTTGGTACCATAGTTATAACACTTAGGATTAGAAGAACCACGATTTCCTTACACTATAGTTAAATTTGCATATGAATTATAAGAGTAAACAAAAAAAATAGAAAACAAAAATAAGATGTACATTTTGTTAATTAATTAGATCATAAATTTTCAATTATGTATAACTGCAATCAAACACTATACATATGAGAAAATAAAAACCTTTGTACATGAATGTCAATCAAAAAAAGTACACAACCTGAAAAAAACACTTGTGCAAATAGAAAAATAAAATTTCTGGAAGATTTAATAGATGTGAACAAAAAAAGAGAAAAAAAATGTCTCAATGCTTATGTAGAGACTTTTTTTGATATAGGACATTTCATTGAAAAAATACAGAAATTAATCAATTGAGATACTTACAACTATTTTTTTTCTTTCCTTTTGTTCCTTAACACAACACAATTTCATAATTTACAGAAAATGAAATTTCAAGTTAATATTGCGATAGTGGAAAGAAAATCATGGGTATGTATATAATATGGTATAATAAGTTTTTTTGAATCATACAATGTTGTTTTTCAACTGAGATATTATGGTCCTATTAACATAATGATGCATTGGTTTGGCAGAAATTTTGGAAAAAACAAGTGGTTGTAGAAACTATGGAAATTCCTTTCCATCTATGCCTTAGGAAAAACAAGCAAAAAATTATTTAGCACCATAGTCAAATCATCTAGTATCAATAAAACCACAATCTCCTTAGAATATAGTTAAATTTTAAAATTTGTTTTCTAAGCTAAAATGCATTTTAAGAGGAGACAAAAAAACTAGAGAACAAAAATGAGATGCAAATTTTCTTAATTCATTGAGCGATAAATTTTCAATTGTATATCACTACAATGCAGCACTATATAGCTTAGAAAAGGAGAAAAATAAAGTTAATCACCAAATGAACACAACATGAAAAGCAGTGATGCAAATAAGAAAATAAGGAGGATTTGTTGTATGAGAAAAGAAAAGGAGAACACATATATCTCAATTCTCCTGTAGTGTCTTCTTTTAACACAAAGAATTTAATTGAGAATATACATAAATCAAGACATAGATACACATGCAACTCTTTTTTTCCCCTCCCTTTTTTTTTTTCCTAACAAACATAATTCCAGAATTCATAGAAAATGTGAATCCAAGTTAATATTTCAACAATGGAGAGAAAAAGATGAGAGTATATATAATATGGTATAATAAGTATTTTGGAGCTACATTATGTTATTATTGAACCGATATATTGTTTTCTTATTAACAAAACAATGCCATATCCTGGAAGAAGTTTTGGTAAAACTAAATTATTATATTGCATAATTTGCATCTTCGTATCTATTTTCATTTGAAACAGGAAAAGATATTTGATTCAAAATTTACAAGAAAAAGAGAACAAGAAATATATATATATATATATATATATATATATATATATATATTGTACGAAATACCAAGAAAGAAATGAACCAGATATTTTTTTTATTTCATAATTTTGGAACCTGCAATAAAAGAAAAACTATACATCAATGTTGGTGAAATGACTTGTGAATTATGAGTTGGTGAAATGTAGGAAGTAAAAATGGAAAGAGGAATAATATCTTAACTGTCAAAATGTATAAACTTGATGTACAGAGGAAGAGTTTTTTTTTTTTTTTATTTTTATTTTTTTTATTTTTATTTTTATTTTTTAATTTTTTTATTTTTTTTATTTTTTTATTTTTTTTATTTTATTTTTTATTTTTTTTTTTTTTCACAACTCTTTTATCTTAGCAATAATGTTGTTAACTATTAAAGTGAAAAGACCTCAAATACATTTTTTTCTTAAATTGAAAACTGTAGATAATATTCTTTGCATGTATTGTTGAAATCTTGTCTCGGAAATAACTAGGCACTATTATTTTAGATGTGGAATTTGCAACATACAATCAATTTTACAACTATATATTTCTAGTGTGGAATCAAATATGTGCTCATAGTTAAATGTCTTGTCATCTTTACAGACTGTGCATTTAGTTGTGTTTGGATGAACGAGTTGTTTGCATTTAATGAAAATTCACCGAAAAGGAGGAGAGAAAACATTTTGGCTTTCAACACTCCTTCAATCTGTTTTTTTTCAAAAAATTGAATTGTTAGGTTGAAATATGTTTCACCAAAATGAAATATTTTGTACATAAAAGTAAAACTATTGTTACTTGAACAAACATGTTATTGGAAACATATCTGTGTTCTTGACGTGACAAAAGATAACAGATGCACTCTTGCAAATTCATCATTCAATGGGTCAATAAAAGTTGTTGATCCAAAGCACAACTGTTGACTGCCTTTCACATCATTTCTAACAATGTTCTTAAACAAATAGAGCGAATTCATCTTTGATGCCGATTCATATTGTATTTTCAAAAGATGGTCTCTATGACTATTATTCAATAGCAATTGCAATGAATTAGATAGCATATTTTTTGTTAAGCAATTTGCACAAGAAATCATGACATAATTGCGATCTTGGTAATAATGGAACACAAGAACGTAGTTTAAAAGAAACTATTAGATTTTGGTGAAAATTAAGGTATAGTTATTGTACCAACACACTTACAATTGCATTGTCATCTTCAACTTCACCATATTTTATATTGAGTACAATTTGTTTTCTCCTATTGAACCAACTGCATATGTATCACTTGAAACAAGAAGACTGTGCATTTTTGTATCTAGAGCTAGTCTACGTTTTTTTAAAACATGTGAAAATGATTCAACCATGGTTTTGTCCTGTAACACAATACAAAATTTTGCATCTCCTCGTTCATAAATTTTGTTGTTTCTTATCACAAAATCTGTAATTCGAACATTGTTTCCAATAGTAAACATGTTTTTTAAACACTCTATAAGATTGTTGCATGTTCACTATGATAGTTAGTTGACCATGGTTATCGACCAAATCCACTTGGAGCAACCACACCTTTTCAGGTGAGTTAGGGATTTTAGTTTGTGATGGCCCATAACTAACCAAATATTGGTTTTAAAAATATTTTCATATGATCATGATCATATTTTAATGATTGATGAGGGTGTTCGTTCCATTGTTTTTGTTCTGTTTACATGCAAAGTTAGAACAATATGCGTTAAAAAAATTCCATTAATTTAATGCAAATATGTCATTTGACTATACAAACTTTCAGCACAAGACAAATTTAATCTCTTTGGATTCTCATCTTCCACCATTTCTTCTTCGAAAGTTTGTTTCCTAGAGCTAGTTGTTTCCATGATGTTGTTGCAAATGACTTGACAAATTGTTGCCAGAAAATGAAAATCCAAGTGATTAAGTCTAAAACAAGTGTATAGACAACCTTTAAAACAATGTATTATCTAAAGTGATATATATATATATATATATATATATATATATATATATATATATATATATATATATATATATATATATATATATATATATATATATTATATATATATGTATATATATATATATATATATATATATATATATATTCTATTTTTATGCTACTATTATCCATTGTTGGTGGCTCTGTAGTAAATGTGAAAAAGTTAAAATGAATAAAAGTTTTATATATTTCATTGACAATTACACATAAAGTTAATTTTTGGAATGTGTTATTAAGAATCACTATGGCCACAAAAACATTATTTTTTCTTTTTTATTTTTTTTCAAAGGGAGTTGGACAAGAAATAATGAAATATGAACTAGAAAATAAAGAAAATAATGGTATTCAATATATAAACCAAAACGTCACAAAGTGAAAACCAAAATGCATAAATTACATGCTAACTATGACACAAAAAATTACAGTAATGGAAGAAAAACAAAATAGATTTATGTTGATGGTTCAAAGACTTACAATAATTTGATATTTGTGTTTTCTTTTAGTTTTCTTGTTTCTTGTTGTGCATAACTCCTTTTTTTTCAATGTATGAAAATAAAAGCATATGTCAAAGGTGCATATTTGCAAATGTGACAAGTATCGTGAGAAGTGAGCAATGAAATTGTAGGACATGAACATTGGAAAAATGACTCAGGTCGACAACAAAGATATGGTAAGACAAATTGTATGAAGATTTGTCTAATGAGCATCAAAGACATGGAAATTAACAATACTAACTTAAAGGTTCATCCAAAAGTGGTCTAGCGGTGAGCTATAGTCAATAATTTTTATTTTTGTATGAAAATTGAAGGCACTAATTTTCATAAATGAAAGTATTTTTCTTTATTGATGGCTATTTTGCAACATGTCCAAATTGAAATCATGAACAAGAATAATTGGGTAGTTTTTCCATGCGTGCTTTGAAATGAACTCGATGAAATCAATTATTTCTTCAATGCTTGTATTTTGTTCATAGTATACATTTGCATGTGTAATGGTTTTTTTTTCAACGTGGAATGTTGCAATTGTCAATTCAATTTGACTTCCTGTATAAGTGAAATGATTGTCAAGTACAATATTTTTTGTGCATTTTGTGAAAATTCCATGTAAATGGTATAAATGTATGCAGTGATATATGTTTTATAAAAATGGATTTGATGTGTTATCACCCAAAAATTATAAAAAAAAACATCATTGTGTCATGTTTTTTTTTGTCATGATTCAAATTAGGCTTAGAAGTCAATGCGGGTTTTGATCAAGGGTAGGTTAGATTTTCATAAGTTCAAAGCCCATCCTTAAGTTCAAATAAAGTCCTTTCAAGGTCCATTCATTGTCAAATATCCATAATTTCCATTTGTGAGTCATTTCCTAAAATATCATGTCAAAAATGGTCAAATTAGCTAAGAAACCTTACTTTCGTAGCACCGCTAGTTCAAAAAAGTTGATTTGCGCTACGAAAATACTGAAAGTGATGAAGCAAAAACTTTGTTTTTTGGTTTTGAGTAGTCAACTTACAAGGAGGTTTCTGAGCAACTGAAAATGAATTCGGGAAAACTAAAAGTGATTTTCCTTCCTAACAGATCTAACTATAAAAACCTCTCTCAGTTTCTTCAAATGCATTAGGAGGTGGGAGAAATTGATAACTTAAAATGTGCTATGAAACTGTTGTTACAAAATTGTCCTGTACATGACTGTTTAGCAGTCAACTCCAAGTTCAGTTTCTAGCCAAATGCAAATGTATTTTGGAGTTATGAAAGAGGTTTATCTTCATCAGAGACCCAGATATAATAACCTCTCTCACTTTTCTCATATGTTTTATCAGTTGGGAGATACAAGGCTTTATTTGAAGCCCTATTTTCAGAAACAGAGTTTTCCTATTTTACACATTTTTGTCAAAAGACGTTTCTGGATAGCAGGAGATATGGTTCAAAAAACCAAGAGAGGTTTGTATTCAATCCATACTGGCCTACAAAAATATCCTTTAGTTTCTCAAAATACATCATGGAGTAAGACATATAGGCTCTATCCCAAGACCTATTTTTCAGGAAAAAACAGGAAAAACCAATAGGCCAACCTATTGCAAATGAAGAAGGGACCTCAAGAAGGCTAGAATGACTCTGTTGTTCAAGTGATATGATGAAATCAAGTCTATTTTCAGTTTTTGGCACATTCACACTTTACATTTTGGAAAAAATTGGACAAAACTACTCACTCAGCAGTTTCGTAGTGCAAACAATGCAAAAAGAGTGAAAAGTGCTACAAAACTACTGTAGCAACTTTTTTCACTCTTTCTTATAAATTTTTGAAAGGAAAATGTGTGTATTATGACCTAAAATTTCTAGGGAAGTTGTGTTAAATGAATATAAATATAAGTCTAGAATAAAGAAGCCAAAGTTTTGAAAGTAAAGGGGTAAAAAGGCTGCGCTACGAAAAGTGCTACGAAACTGTGTTGTTTTCGTAGCGCAGGTCTACTTCTACTATTTTGAAGAGTTTGATGGTGGTTTTGGACAGCTGGGACTTGGTGAGGTTTTTTACAAGTGTTACTTCAGTTCCTAACATCAAATAAGCTTGAAGTAATGGGTTCATGACAGTCAAAGTGTCTCAAGAGAACAAAGAATCCTATGCCTAGAAAACAGGGGACAGTTTCCTAGTTTAATGGAGATCAGCATTGAGGTCATAAAGTGTTGGAACTTATCATCTAGATTCAACCTTATGGGAATAAATTTGGCAAATTATGTAATCTAGTTTAGATAAGATTGTTATGAGAAGAGTTAAGGAGTTTGAATCCTATTTGTAATAGGATTTTTCATTAGGTTTGTAGCTGTCATTTTGTAATAAATACCATGTCATATGGTTAGGCAAGGTGTCAAAAAGTAGGAGTTTGATGTATCTAGCTTAGGATAAGGTTATCGTATGTTTTAAATGATCTATAAAAGATGAAGAAGTCGAAATGCCAAGGGTTGGACATTTTTAGCAAAAAATACTATGTTTATTTTAAGTGACTGTTTTCAGCTTAATACAGAGTTTTCTACTTAGCCAACTCAAGATTCATCAAGAGTTCCTGTATGTTCTCATTTTTATGGAATATTTTTAATATTCTATTGCAGTTGTGTTTTCTTATGTTACTCAGAATTCATCATTGATGCTCTGGCTTCCTTCACAGACAAACTGACTGTGTGTTTTACTGTTTCACATGTGTATTCCTTGGCTTGAACTTTGATATGCCTTGACTTCCATGTTAGGTAGATTGTTTGGTTTTTCTGAAGCTATTATGACTCCATAAGCCCAATGTGCACTTGCTAATGTGATTTACAACCAATTTATATCATTTATCTACTTTTTTCCCCACATAGAGTTAGCCATCTATATTTCTATCAAAAATCATAAACCCTTGAGAGAGCCCTTTCAGGTTGAGGAAGCTAAGCCTCAATCAAAATATTGGTCTGAAATATTTACATGAAATTAACTTGATTGACAACCTATCAGGTTTGATTTTTTGATAACATTTTGGTGCGCCTGCCGGGAGCCTGAAGATTATACTTTCCTGAAATTTTGAAGCTGAACTTATGAAGGTAGCAGGAGCTCAGGAAGCTTTTCGAGGCTGCATCTACCTTGGAGACTCCATACATCAAATAATCAATTGGAAGGTGACTCCACTTCTTGAAGATCAGTAGCTTGATGAAGTTTCAGAATGAGTTCCATTGCAAGAATAAATGCTAGGTATGGCCCTATGAATTGGTATAATTTCCCTGGTTTTCCAAATCCTATGCCAAAGGTTGAATGGTTAATTGATCTTCCTATATGCAAAGATGAAAAGAAAGACAATGTTGCTCTTCATTTGGTTAGATTCCATATGCATCTACACAGTCTTAAGGTTCAGTTCCCTAAGGATTGTCTCATGAAGATTTTTATGGCCACTTTCGAAGGAAAATCATGGCCTTGGTATGAAATCTTGCTAAATGGTTCATTATATTCTCTTGTTGATTTCCATGTTGCATTTTATGATATGTATGAAGAATGTCATCCCTCCTTATTGTTGGTCAAAGACTAATGTAAACACTGTGTGAGTTTTATTGAATATTTGAAGAATTATTATGAAGATGATGATTTCATGGATGAGGAAATTTTAGAAGCCCTTCATGACAATCCCTTTCATCGCCAAGAAGAAAGGATAGCCTCTTTCTTAGATAAAAATGAAACCCAGATGGAGTTTATTTATGAAAATTATGATACATCCTTTGATTTTGATGAAAGGTTGCAGCAGACTTGTCAATCTTTTGATCATCAGGAGTATGAGAATCATTGAAAAAAACAAGAGGAAATACTGGAAGATAGTTTCTATAACCCTCAAGTTAAGGAAAGTGTTGATTTTTCATGTCTTTCCTTATATCAGCTACATCAAATAATGATCACACTAAGGAAAAAGTGGGTGAAAATTTTTCTTTATCCTTATCTTCTAATCTGAAATCATTTGAGTGCAAGTCAAAAGATAAGATTCAGTTTGCGGATGAAGTTGCAGAGAACATTGAAAAGGAAATTCAAGTTTCAAAAGATAAAATTCAATCTCATAGTATTCCTGATCAAGATCATTCTTTTCAAATGATTTTAATGCCAAAACACAAAGAGGGGGTGTTGCTACCTTTCTTCTTAGAGATTGATGAAGAATACACTATTTTTGTAAATCACTTTTAAAAGAAGTTTGAAAGCACACAACTGAAGTTTTATGTGGTTGATCAAAGCATGGATGATTTGTCCAAATTTTCAGAATGTCACGAGAAGCATCAAACATATCATGTCTTCTTTGATCCTAAAGTTGAATACATGGAAGAGTTCTACAGTCCAGATTTTCAGTTATATTTTCATTTTGAAGATTAGTTACAGCTCATGTTTCCTTGGTCATTTCAATATCATGTTTACTTTTGGTTCAAGCACAGTCAAGAGATTCAAGTGTCAGATCAGATCAATGACTGGCTTCATTGGAAGTTTCATGTTCCTTGAGTTACAAATGGACATTGCAGCTGATAGGGTAGGTAGCAGTGTGTGAATAAGCTTGAAGTTGACTGAGCATCTTTTCAGTAGGTACATATTTGGTTCTTTTGCAGTGATCATCAAGCTTGAGCCCAAGGTGAAGGCTATAAGAGCTTGAGGAAGAAGCTTGGCAGTTTCAAAGTTTTTTTTTCTATTTTGGTCAAGAAAATGGATAACAGCACTGGAACTATTGGTTCTTAGTGTACCACAGGGGCACACTATCCCAAGTGGAGCCTCTATTATCACCCAAAAATTCTAAAAAAAAACATCATTGTGTCATGTTGTTTTTGGTCATGCTTCAAATTAGGTTTAGAAGTCAATTTAGGTTTTGATCAAGGGTAGGTTAGATTTTCATAAGTTCAAAGCCCATCCTTAAGTTCAAATAAAGTCTTTTTAAGGTCCATTCATTGTCAAATATCCATAATTTCCATTTGTGAGTAATTTCCTAAAGTCTCATGTCAAAACTAGTCAAATTAGCTAAGAAACCTTACTTTCGTAGCACAGCTAGTTCAAAAAATTTGATTTGCGCTACGAAACTGCTGAAAGTGATGAAGCAAAAACTCTGTTTTCTGGTTTTGAGTAGTCAACTTCCAAGGCGTTTTTTGAGCGACTGAAAACGAATTTGGAATAAAGGAAAGAGGTTTTTCTTCCTAACAAATATAACTACAAAAACCTCTCTCAGTTTCTTCAACTCCATTAGGAGGTAGGAGAAATTAATAACTTAAAATTCACTATGAAACTGTTATTACAAAACTCTCTTGTACATGACTATTTAGAAGTCAACATCAAGTTCAGTTTCTGGCCAAATGAAAAATTATTTTGAAATTATGAAAGAGGTTTGTCTTCATCACAGCCCCATATACAATAACCTCTCTCAATTTTCTCATATGTGTTACCCGTTGGGTGATACAAGGCTTTCTTTGAAGCCCTATTTTCAGAAACAGAGTTTTCATGTTTTACACATTTTTGTCAAAGGCAATTTCTGGACAGCAGGAGATATGGTTCAAAAAAAAAATAGGTTTGTATTCAAGAAATAATTTCCTACACAAACCTCCTTCAGTTTCTCAAAATACATCATGGATTAATAGATATAGGCTCTGTCCCAAGACCTATGTTTCAAGAAAAAATAGGAAAAACCAATAGGCCAACCTATTGCAAATGAAGAAGGGACCTCAAGAAGGATGGAATGACTCTGTTTTTCAAGTGATATGATGAAATCAGGTCTATTTTCAGTTTTTTTCACATTCACACTTTACATTTTGGAAAAATTTGGACAAAACTGCTCACTCAGCAGTTTTGTAGCGCAAACAGTGCAAAAAGAGTGAAAAGCGCTAAGAAACTGTTGTAGTAGCTTTTTTCACTCTTTCTTATAAATTTTTGAAAGGAAAATGTGTGTATTATGACCTGAAATTGCTAGGGCAGTTGTGTTAAGTGAATATAAAGATAAATCTGGAAGAAATAAGCCAAAGTTTTGAAATTAAAAGGGTAAAAACGCTGCTCTATGAAAAGCGCTACGAAACTGTGTTGTTTTTGTAGCGCAAGTCTACTTCTGCTATTTTGAAGAGTTTGATGGTGGTTTTGGACAGCTGGGACTTGGTGAGGTTTTTTACAGGTGTTACTTCAGTTCCTAACATCAAATAAGCTCGAATTAATGGGTTCATGACAGTCAAAGTGTCTCAAGAGAACAAAGAATCCTATGCCTAGAAAATAGGGGATAGTTTCCTAGTTTAATGGAGATCAACATTGAGGTCATAAAGTGTTGGAACTTATCATCTGGATTTGACCTTATGGGAATAAATTTGGCAAATTATGTAATCTATTTTAGATAATGTTGTTATGAGTAGAGTTAAGGAGTTTGAATCCTATTTGTAATAGGATTGTTCATTAGGTTTGCAGCTATCATTTTGTAATAAATACCATGTCATATGGTTAGGCAAGGTGTCAAAAAGTAGGAATTTGATGTATCTAGCTCAGGATAAGGTTATCCCATGTTGTAAATGATCTATAAAATATGAAGAAGTCGAAATTCTAAGGATTGGACATTTTTAGCAAAAAGACCGTGTTTATTGTAAGTGACTGTTTTCAGCTTAATACAGAGTTTTCTACTTAGCCAACTCAAGATTCATCAAGAGTTCTTGTATGTTCTTTTTTTGATGGAATCTTTTTAATATCCTATTGCAGTGGTGTTTTCTTGTGTTACTCTGAATTCATCATTGATGCTCTAACTTCCTTCATAAACAAAATAACTGCGTGTTTTACTTTTTCACATGTGTATTCCTTGACTTGAACTCTGATATGACTTGACTTCAATGTTAGGTAGATTGTTTGGTTTTACTGAAGCTATTATAACTCCATAAGCCCAATGTGCACTTGCTAATGTGATTTACAACCAATTTATATCATTTATCTGCTTTTTTCCCCACATAGAGTTAGCCATCTATATTTCTATCAAAAATCATAAACCCTTGAGAGAGCCCTCTCAAGTTGAGGAGGTTAAACCTTAATCAAAAGATTGGTCTAAAACAGTTACGTGAAATCAACTTTATTGGTAACCTATCAGGTGTGATTTTGTGATAACATGATGGAGGAAATTTTGTTTTTATTTTTTGGAAACAAAGAATTTCAGCAATTGTTAGATCATAGTCAGCAAAGATATCCTCAAAATGCAAGGAGAAACTGTGAGTGTTCAATGAACATATTTTCAAATTTCCATTTGTTTTAATTTAAAAATGCTATATTCAAATTGATCAGAGGAATTTTGTCTAAGTCTATTTAGCTCAACAAAAACTTAGTCATTGAGGGAAAAATTGCTATGTTCCAATTTGTTTATCAAATACAAAGATTTAATATATTTGACATGAGAGAGTGCAGTATAGACGAGTCCATGTTTCCTAACTCCTTTTGGGTGAAAATCCAATTTTCCCATTGTCAACCCTTGTGATTGATGTATAGTTCATGCGAATTATAGTTGAACAGGGAATTTTTCGATTGTAAAACTATTTTTTTTCTTTGGTTCATTATTCCTACAAGCTCTAATAATAGATGTCCAGGTAGAAATTATTCCATATTTGAACAAATATCCATTTTTTTGTTTATTAGTTCCAACAACTGGATCAACAAATTCAATCCAAATTTAACCATTTTCAAATGTTGTGGATTCTCTAAAAATTCCTTCATAACCACTAACCAAGCCATCCTGAATATTGTAATTTCCTCCAAATAGTTCAATAAGAACATTTTCATTGAGGACAATGGTAGATGGTATGATTTCCTGGTGGCTAGAATACTGATAAATATGGACCTGATTCAGAAGATTTACCAAACCATAAACATAGGTAAGGATAAGGAGTGGTTAGTGGAGTTGGATTATGAAGGGATTCCATCCAGATGTAATAGGTGCCGTAAATATGAACATTTGGATTGAATTTGATCCTTTCCTTTCAACCCCAAGCATATTTTATCGGGACCTAACAAGAAGCTAAGCATTGTTGGTGGCTTCGTGGGGTTGGGTGATCTAGAAAACAATGATGTTGTGGCTCTCAGTTTAGTAAAAACTAGTGTGGGGGTACAAACGGAGTTGGGGATGGTTTTAGATGTTACGGGGTGAAGCACAACACCATCATGTTTGGGGGAGGATTCTCCTCTAGACTGTGTGCAACTGATAAAAAGAGATAAGGTATCAAATAATTTTGTGGTATCATAAACTGATCTGGGGGAATCAACCCTACTGCATCCCAGGCATGTTCCTGAAGAGGGAAATTCTTTTATTTCGGCTACAATGGTGATCGAGGTCACTCATCCTTCCCACAGGGGTACCTCATAGGGTACTTATTTTCCCTTTTCCTCAAGCCCTTTTATTTCTTGTCCATTTTATACTTTAGATATAAACTTGGCAAGTGCTCCATGTTTTTTTGTGTCGAGAGTCTCCCTTATTCCACCTGCAGCCTTTCCTTTGTAAATGGATTCTTGTGTCATACCAAGCGCACCTAGGGAAAATGTTTCCCCCTTTTTAATCTTGGAATTTGAATCTTCTAAAGGATCTGATTTAAAGTTCAGTATAACCTCAGATCGAGAAAAATTAGCCCTTTTCCTGACCCTCCTCTTGGGGGTATTGGTCTTGTTCCTAGCCCACCCATCGTTGGATGTGGCAAGGGTAGGAATTCAAACATATTCGTTTCCCAAGCTAGAACTAGGAAGGAATTAACATCTAACAAACAATAATTCATGGATCGTTCCCTTAGATATTTGAAGGCCCAATATGGTGTGATCCAATGACTATATTCTATTTCAATTGTCATGGGTTAGAAAGCCCCGTAAAAAAAAATTCTTTGAAAAGACTCATTTAGGTAGAGCATCATGAGGTTATTTTTTTTTGTAAGAAACACTAGTGGAAGGGGACTGTACTATGTATTTTTTTGAGAAGTCTCTTCCCTTCTAAAAATTTATAGGATCAGATGTTAGGGGAAGGTATGGGGAATGTTGCTGGGATGGGACTCTAGAAAAATACATGCTAATAACATATGGAGCATCCCCTCTCGTCTTCGGATGGAAGGATTATTGATGGAATTTTGGAGGATTTTTACAATTATAAACATCTATGGGACACATGAAGATCAGGTGGGTTTTTGTACTAGAATATTTGATTCCTTAATCGCAAAGAGAAAAAAATTAATTATGGGAGGAGATCTCAATTTCTCCATTAGCGATGTTGAATCTTGGGGTGTGTGGGCTAGACCAGATCCTTTGTCTATTTTTTTCTTTCATCATATTTCTTCGTCAAACCTTATAGATATACATCCTATTTGAATGAAGCCTGCTTGGAGGAATCATAGGGTTTTGGATGTTAGAGTGGAAAAATGTATAGACAAATTCCTTATTGTCAATGCCTCGATGACTCATCTCAACCTTCTTTGACATTGGGTGGGGGTTGGGGGTGCCTCAAATCACTCACCTGTCATCTTAGAGTTTAAATGGAACTCCCAAAATAAATATATTCCTTTTAATTAAATTTTGAGTGGCTAAAGGATGAGTCCTTCCTATCCCTGGTAAAATAAATTTGGAGGCCATTTGATGCAAGTGTATGGACTTCAGCTGCACAACAATTTGTTGCTAATCTTCAACACATAAAATCCATGACAAAGTCTTTGGATTATCAGGAGAAACTTAGGGAGGATGAGGAACTCAAAATAATTTAAAAAAACTTCTTCTTATTTCAGAATCATCAGATGAAGGATTTGGGAAGAACTAGGAAGTCTTTTAGCAAGAATGATGGAGATTTTGACTACCAAAGAAACAAAGTGGAAGGTAAAAAGTAGAGCCATTTTCCTTCAGAAAGGGGATTTAAACACTAGATTATTCCAAGGATATTCAAAAAATCAGAGGATGGTAAATACTATATGGGAGCTAAAATACCCACTTGGAAGGGAGGTGTAAAATTTTGATGGTTTGGAAAAACTAGGAAAGGATCACTTTAAAGGCTTATTTTTTGCAACCAAGGAAACCACAATTTCTAAAGTTCTCAAAGTTTCATACCACTTTCCTATATTCATGGATGAGGAGAACCACAATTTGATGGAGGAATTTTCAGCTGATGAACTTAAAGGTGCCTTGTCCAGCTTCTAGAAAGACAAGAATCATGGACCTGATGGGTGGCCTATTGAATTTTTTCAAGAATTATTTGAGATCCTTGGTGATGACCTCTTGGAAGTAATTAATGAATCCAGATAGGAGGGATGCATTATTCTAGCTTTCAATTAAAATTTCATCTCCTTTATCCCAAAAATTTCTAACCCATCCACCTTTGCATATTTCATATCTATCTCTCTTTGCAACTACATCTAAAAAATCATTGCGAAAGTGACTTCCATGAGGAGAAAAATGATCCTTTCCCAATCAATCTCTTGTGAATAGTTTGGATTCCTGAATTATATAAAAATTGATGAAGCTATAGGGGTGGCCCGAGAAGGATTGCACAACATCAAGGCTAATAATTTGAAGGGGGAAATTTTCAGGTTAGAATTATCCAAGGCCTATGACCATGTAAGATAGCTCTTTATCCGTCTTATTCTCACTTAGGTTGGGTTTTAATTTCCTTTCATTTAAGATATTATGGGATGCATGTCCTCAGTTTCTTTTGCAGTGATTATCAATGGGGAAGGTTCCCCATTCTTTCAGAGCTGGGATAGCTTTGCATCAAGGGTTTCATCTATCACCACTTTTTTTCTTCTTGTTGTTTAAGAGTTGAGTAGAATGCTCGAGGTTGAAAAGAGAAGATGAGATTTCTAGGGCATATGCATTGTTCAAAACTTGCACATATTCCATCTTCTCTTTTAGATGATGTTTTAATATTTTGAAATGTTGATTTCAATGATATTTAAATTCCATCATGATAGTTTGGGGTTCTTTTGCAGAGCTACTAGTATGATCATCAATGTATCAAAATCATCCATAACCATTCATAATTTTAAGTACCAAGACATTCTAAATATCAGATATTTTTTCCCATATGTTATATTGACTTTTAAAGTAGGACTGGAATAATTATGCTTCGATATAAAGCCAAAATGCTACAGAATCGAATATTGGCACTGGCTCATTGCAAAACTAGAGAAGAGGCTCTCAATCTAGAGTCACAAATGGATCTCTCTAGTCGAACGATTGATTTTGGAAAAATAAATTAGAAGCCATCCATGTCTATTGGATGGACCTTCCTTGCATTCCCAAAGGAATCTTGGAAAAAGAGAGGTTGATTTTATTTAACTATCTTTAGGAAGGAATGGTGGACAAGAATGTTTTACCTTGGGTCAAATGGACGAGAATCACCAACCCAAAAATTTTGGGGGCCCTGGAGATAGAGAATATCTTTAATTTTGTAAAAACTCTTGCAAAAAAGTGTGGATGGTGTTTGATGTCCACAAATAGTCTCTGGTCATAAGTTTTGATACAAAAATACATCAGTTCCATGTCTCTTGAAAACTATATCATAATTCCTGTCAAACTGAAAGAAAAAAATTCAATTGTTAGGTGGGTGGTTCTAAAATATTTTGATTTGATCACCTCTTACCTGGCCTAGAATATTGGAAATGGTCAAAGCCTTGTATTGGGAAAAAACCCTTGGCATGGCAGTGAGGGGCATCATATCATCCCTCAAAAAATTATCCTTTTCCTTTGGGATGAGGGTATCACTTGCCTCTCCCAAGTTTAAAATCACCATACTACCAGGATTTGGAGACAAGGTTGGCTCACTAGAGAAGAATTAAACATGTATGTGGAGTATCATATGGAATGGATGTGCTATCTGGGAGCGCTTGAAAGGGGTTTTATTGGGTTAAATGATCAGGATGTGTTACACAGTAATTTTTCACCATCCCTGCAATCCCCCATCCCGCACATTGGAGGGCTCGTGACCTGTGAGTAGTGACATGACCTGAAACCACTTTCATGGCATCCCCCTTGACAAGGACAATCATTCCTCTGAAGACATTTTCCTGTGAAAAACCATAAAAACTGACCTTTTTTCCTTGGCACAACTAGCCAGTTCAACCCTCATGCCAATGGGGGAAATCCACCAAAGAGGGCGCGCCAATTGGTGCTTTGTCCCAGTGTATTACTCACACCAAGCTTAATAAGGATTTTTTTTTAAAAATAAATGGCAGAATTTTGATTCCAACCAACTCCTGAACGAGTCTCTAAAATGAGTTGGGAGGTTTGGCTCCGAATCTCCATGTAGGGGAAGTAGTTTTCCACCTATCATGGAAGCTTCCTTGAGGATAGGGCCAATCCCACCATTGTAGGGGTCCCAAATCCCCTTCCACCATCTATATAAGCTTTCCATTTTCCCTTAGCAAGCTAGTACTAAGTGCTGAATTAGTAGCAAGGAGACTATCACCAGACAGCCTTTGAGAGCCAAGCTGAAGAGAGAGAGCTTTGTCCCATTCTCGACGATCTTCATTGAGACGTGCTCCACTGTCAACCCCACCAAAGGAAGATCCAGCGTTAGAGATTAGGGTTGTATCGTTGCTTTGTTTTATTAATAATAAGCGACTTTGATTATGGTTTTATTCGTGTATCTTTATCTTTGATGCAATGAGTTACATCTCCTCTGACTAATGTATAGTTACAAGATTTAGATTCTATCCTGTGTATCGTCGTGTGGGTGCAGTTGTTCGGACGTGCTAAGCGGAAGGATTGTGATCTGCCGAAGCAGAGGATAGGAAGTGCCATCCTTCTTTTGACGACCATCGTGTAGGACTTGAGGTAAGCAACTTATCATTTCTTGTCATTTTGTAACTAGAGACCTGTATCTTAGCATGACTTGATTGTTGCTAAACCCGATCTGGGCTAGTAGGGATTGCCTCTGTCCACAGAAGGGATTTACCTCTCTAAAAAACTGGTGACTCCACTGGGGATGTACTGATTGGAGTTTGTCTTGTCTCTTTCGATTGCTTTTGGCTTCTGTCTTCTTGATTTGCTCATCTGGTCTGTCTCTTTCTGGTGTAAAGCCTCTATTCAACTCCCACCATACCTGATCTGCTCCCTATTTACTCTTTTTTATTTTTGTCATTAGTAAACTCAACTGGTGTGCTTTTTTCCCTGACAGTCGCGCCAACTGGCGCTTGTTGCTGGTTAGGCCCCCGTGCCAATCCTGTTCTGGTGCTAGTTACAGTGAGATAGTCGCGCCAATCCTATGTGGTGCTAGGGTTTGATTTTTTTTAGCCTTCTAAGCTTGATTTATGGTTTTGGTGTCATTTTTTCGACTGCCTGAGTGCCTTGAAGTCTTGGTTGATTATGTGTGACCTCCATCCTCCAGTTGTTTACCCTCTACTATCGGTTTTACATTCTAGCCCTAGGGAATCTAGGCGCTATAGTGTGTTGAGCCTCCCGTAGGAGTTTTTGGTTTTTGTTCGTTCGGTCAACTTCGTTTTCACTTCCTTGCATTCATTTGGTGGTTTTCCATTGTGTTATTGCATTATTTGAGTGATTTATCTCTTTTGCATTCAAGTTTTGCATTGTCTCATTCCGAGCCTAGATCACACAGTTCATATGAGTTTTTGGGATTCCTCTTTGATTTGAGGGATTTCTCTATCAGTTTGAGGTCTGATTGTATGTTGGGTGAACTTGCTTGTCTTTACTCTTCTGCTATCACTTCTCAAATTGTTCTCTTTATTAGTTTTCATTTTGTTGACTGCATTTTGTTCTTAAAACATTGAAAATACAAAAACAAATCTCTTTTCTTTTCATTAGTTAGTGAAAATTGAAAAATTTTCTACGTTATTAGTGTTATATAACTCTAAAGGAAAAGCTTTTAGTTTCATTAGCGTGCATTAGAGACACTAGTGGTTGTTTTGTGGTCATTTTGTTATTTTTTGGAAAGCTCTCAACCTTCTCGTAGTTAGCTATTCATCGAACAAATTGATGTATTGTGGCATGTAGTGTGCATTTAGAGGATTTTGAGACATAACATTCGGTAGGGCCTGAAATTGAAACATAATTGAAGATCAACTCTAAAATTTATTCAATTTACCTTAAGGCAGCATTGAAACATTAACGAAATATTTAGAGGTCTAGGCTAGTGACGTGTTCCAGTGTCGTTAAACCTAGTCGCTGTCGTTTGCCTCTTGGCTTTAGACAGCACTAGTACGGACTTGTGCTCCCCATACTGTCGTGTATATAAAGGGAGACCCCACTAGGTTGCTATTCTTTATTCGTAGGAAGATGAGTCTACCACCTTATACCCGTGATACACCGGACACAGCATTCGGGGAGATTGCCTACATGTACGTCAAGTCCTTGGTTGATTTCTCTTTCATTTTTGAACCAAGGTGTATATTGCAGTTCACAGATATCTGGTACACCCTTTTTCCATGATTTCCAGAGTAGTTATTTCGATATTTTCTGACTCATTAAATTTGAAAAGATCATCAAGCGCTTATCCTTTCACGCTTCTTTCCAAATTGAAAGAGATAGAGTCACCTTTTTCTTGTTTCTCGACTCTTAAAATATGAAACAATAGAGTCTGGTTTCATTGTTTTAAAAATTAACTACCCAAAAAATATTCCTAGTTAAAGTTAGTTTCCTTAGGGTGTTGTTCTAAAGTCGTCTCTAATGGCAAATTTCCTGGAGTTCACCAACCAAGGAATCCCCTCTAATGGGAATCCTGGTCCTTTTCCCCCTTTTGGAAATGTTGGTGCTCCTTATATGGCAACGTTGTCCCTACCTGGGTTAATTGTTGGGTTGCCTGTTTGGTTGTTTTCAACCTCTATGATCCCGAATGTCTTGACTACTATTCAATCAGTTCCTCTGCCTGAACAACATAATGTTGGTTCCAAGGTGGAACTCTCCCCTTCTTCGCCTATTTTTGCGTCCCCCTCTTCTACTTCGCCTGGTGAAAGTCTGGATTCGAGTAACCAGGTGGCTAAGAAGAAGAAGTTAGATAAAGGAGAGGCTAGCTTTGCGGCTATTGCGCCTAAGAAGCCTTCCATTGATAAACCTTCCAACCCTCCGTGGAAAGTTAAGTTCCCTTACATGTTGTGCGAGGGAAACCATCTTCTTCGAGATTGCCTGGGTATTCCCAAGGTGCTCGAAGTATGGTCCAACAGTCATCCATCGTTGCCTTTGGCTTTCGGGAGTGAGGTTGGGGGCACGTCTTCAGCTAGTGTTGGTAAAGGTCCTAAGAAGCAGGGTAAGCTTGCCAATCCCTATAAGTTGTGTGAAGGGCACCATGCCATTCAGCTTTGTCCATATATGGATGAAGCCAAGAGATTTTTGGACAACTCAACCGTTTTTACACCATGCCTCCCGGCTGGTTATAAACAGCTTTCTTTGAGTCCTCCACCAGCTGATCCTATGATTGGTCAAGATTCATTATTGGTCAATCCCGCTCCCTCGGAAATTCAAATTCAGGAATTCATTCCCGACCAACCATTGGTCATGGGATTAGTTGATTTGGCCCTGTCTGTGGTGTACTAGGCATTTTCCATTGAGAGTGGACCTCACACCCCTCAGGTTCTTCTTGTTTCTTCAGATTCCTCGGACTTGGAGAAATATTCTCCTGTCCCTATATCTCAAGAAGCTACTCCTCTGCCTCCCATGATGGAGGTCTCGCAGGGTACTCCTCTCGCCTTCGAGATGGAGGTCATGGAGGATGCTCCTTATTCTTCCATAACACTAGGGGAAGACCATCTCAGTTCGATGGTAGCCCCTCTGAGTAGTTTGGTCGCTTCCATTGACTGGAGTCGATTTGCAGGATACCACCTTCCGTCTTATGTGCCTTTTGAGATAACGGTACAAACCTATGTTCTGGTCATACCTAGCACTGTTATAGATGAAGGCACATTTGTTAGTGTTCTATCCTCAACTACTTGGCAAGCTTTCGGTTCGCCACCACTTGTGCCTGTTATGGAGAATCTGTTGGCATTTAACAGAAGAACTAGTCAACCGTTAGGGATCCTTCCAAGGTTACCTATTACATTGGGAGGTAAAAATGTCCATATGGACATGATGGTTGTTCCCAGCCCCTTGGATTTCAATCTACTCTTGGGGCATGATTACACGTATGCCATGGGAGCGCTTGTCTCCTCCCTTTTTCTTGTGGTCTATTTTCCGCATGAAGGACATATAATGACCATTGATCAGATTTCGTTCTTTGGTTCTGATGTGGCAGCTAGCCTGCCATCATCCCTTCTTGGTTTTTATCAACCCGTTGTATCTGCCCCACCGCAGGTCAACTATGTGGCTACCTACCCCATGCCTGTACTCAGTGAAGATGCCATCATGCACAGTATGCTGGGGGCATTGGGTCCTGACTTCAAATATGTTTTCCTTCCATCGGACGTGGAACTCTTGGAAGCTTTGACTTCTTATTCATTGTGATGAGGTCTGTCGGATCATGGTTCATCTGCTTGTGTCAAGCTCCTTAAACTATGAAACAAGGTTTGTCGGAGCACAGTTTGTTTTCTTGTGTCAAGCTCCTTAAAAAATGAAACAAGCTCTTCGGAGCACAATTTGTTTTCTTGTGTCAAGCTCCTTAACAAATGAAACAAGGTCGTCGAAGCAAAGTTTATTTTTCTTGTGTCAAGCTCCTTAAAAAATGAAACAAGGTCATCTGAGGATAGTTCTTTTAATGTGTCAATCTCGTTAAAATAATGAAACACTTTCCTGTTCAATTTGAGTCTTTGATAAGATCTCGTAAAATCCCAGTCGAGTCTTCCTCTTGATATCATAATTCGAACCTTCACTCCATCTGTCTTTCATATGGATTTAAGCTTGGGGGCATGTACCTCAAATTGAGTCACCATGCTGGGTGCATGCTTACTATTTCAAGCATAGTTTATTTCCATTTCAAGCTTGTGTAAAAATGAAACCGGTTTCAAGCATAGTTTATCTTTGTTTCAAGCTTGTGTAAAAATGAAACCATTCCCATTTTACCTCTTGTGATTGCCATTTTGTATCTTTATTTTCCAAATGAGCCTTGGTTTCTCACTCCATCGTCACTATACGCTTGGCCGATCAGAGTGTATGCCTTCACTTGGTTGTTTTAACTCGTTCTGAGGAGCCGTGTGATGGTCTTGTTGGCCGTTTCTCTTAACCTCTACTTCTTTAGAAGTTACCATTACGAACAGGTAGCTGCATGCCTAACCACTTGTTCTCTAGGAGGAGTCAACTTAAAATCTTTACGACTCTCAAACATGAAAATGTTTCTAAGTCGATTGTCCATTTTGATCTCGTTGGTAGTTGCAAAGAAATTAATTTACCGGTTCTAGGTTTACCCCTTTTTCAGTGGGACAGGTCAAGCTTCTGAAAAGGAATACCCTAGCCTATCGCGACTAGGAGGTTTTCCCGGATATTGTTTTCTACCTTTTCGGATATGGGGAACTATTTACGAAAAGGGACCTGTGGAGTTTTCTTTTCAGCTGTCTTTTCAAACTCTCTAAACATGAAAAGACGCCGAGTTCTTCCTTTGTCAGACTCGTTAAAACTTGATGACATCGGATTTAGTCGAAATGACGTTCTCCGAGTTTCTCCTTCCTAGGACTCGTTAAATGCACTAGGATGGATTCGCCCGAAGGGCGGACTTATATCACAAGCATATACTATCCCCTTCAAGCTTGTTATCAAAAATAATTGGGGTACTCGCCAGAAATGGTGGGGGAAAAAATGAAGCCAGGTATACCATCGTTATGTGTGATATGTCACTCTTGAACATGGCACTTTTCTGCATTCGTGTCGGGTTGGGGACATCTCATCTCGTTTTTTGTTTGCCTCCATGGGTTTTGATTATCCTTTTTGACCACTCATGTGTTCTTTGCCTTGTCATCATGACCTCAAAAATTTTGATGTCAAATACTGCCAAATCCAGTGTCGCGCCGCCGATATGTTCAAGAGAATTTGACCTCTGCAATTCTCAACCTACCTCTGATTCTCATCTGATCCTGATTCACAAACATTATGTTCCTATGTCTCGTGTCGATGATGTGGGAAACACTATGGCCCACCTTTGATCAAGATCACTTCCTGTCGACTTCAGCTCATTATCCAGGAAGCTGATCTAGAGACTCCCTTCCGGTACCTTGGAGCCTGCATGCCTCAATGGCAGGTTCTTCGCATTCGACACAAGGTTTTCATCACTGGCCTTCGATCGAATTATTCTACGGGTGTTTGACGCCAGCTCACTATTCACATTCCATGGATTGTACCTATAGTACCTTGAGGGCCATTGTCATTATTGGTGGTTCCTCTCGTGTCTGTTAACAACTTTCATCATTGGCTGGTAATCAGATGATTTTCTTGCATGTTCGACTTCAGCTCACTTATTCACATGCTAGAACTTGTACTCTGTTCGGGTTAATATGGAGCACAAGACCCTGGGTTTTGTCTGATGGGATCCAGGCGGCGTATTTTGTGGATTATCATGATTGGCTACTTGACGCATTGATTGGATGGCTGCGACCATACCTGAGTCTATTTACTGATCCTCACTGGATGGCTGCACCCATACCTTGGATCCTGATTATTGTATACTCTATTATGGATGGCTGTGACCATACCATATCATGTATTTGAGATATTAGATGTACTTTTCTACGCAGGTTTTCCGATGGCAGTGTTTTCAGTTTGGCATGTTCTTATAAATCATTTCACCCCTCTCTCTCTCTCGGGCCTCATGCTTTAGGGGGAATATGTTACACAGTAATTTGTCACCGTCCCTGCAATCCCCCATCCCGCACATTGGAGGGAATTTTCTGTGACCTATGAGCAGTGACATGACCTGAAACCACTTTCATGGCATCCCCCTTGACAAGGACAATCATTCCTCTAAAGACAGTTTCCTGTGAAAAACCCTAAAAGCTGACTTTTTGGCCTTGGTGTGACCAGCCAATTCAGTGCTCGCACTAATGGGGGAAATCCACCAAAGAGGGCGCGCCAACTGGCACTCTATCCCAATGTATTACTCGCGCAAAGCTTAATAAGGATTGTTTTTTAAAAATAAATGGCGAAATTTTGATTCCAACCAACTCCTGAACGAGTCTCTAAAATTAGTTGGGAGGTTTGGCTCCAGATCTCCATGTAGGGGAAGTAGTTTTCCACCTATCATGGAAGCTTCCTTGAAGATAGGGCCAATCCCACCATTGTAGGGGTCCCAACTCCCCTTCCACCATCTATATAAGCTTTCCATTGTCCCTTAGCAAGCTAGTACTAAGAGCTGAATCAGTAGCAAGGAGACTATCGCCAGACAGCCTTTGAGAGCCAAGCTGAAGAGAGAGAGCTTTGTCCCATTCCTGACGAGCTTCATTGAGACGTGCTCCACTGTCAACCTCGCCAAAGGAAGATCCAGCGTCAGAGCTTAGGGTTGTATCGTTCCTTTGTTTTATTAATAATAAATTACTTTGATTATGGTTTCATTCGTGTATCTTTATCTTTGATGCAATGAGTTACATCTTCTCTGACTGATGTATAGTTACAAGATTTATATTCTATGCTGTGTATCGTCATGTTTCTTTGCATGTGTGTAGGTGTTCGAACGCGCTAAGAGGAAGGATTGTGATCTTTCGAAGCAGAGGACGAGAAGCGTCCTCCTTCTTTCGACGACCATCACATAGGACCTGAGGTATTCAACTTATCATTTCTTGTCATTTTGTAACTAGAGACCTGCATCTTAGCATGACTTGATTGTTGCTAGACCCAATCTGGGCTAGTAGGGATTGCCTCTGTCCGCATAGGGGATTTACCTCTCCAACAGGGTGACAAACTAATTTGGACTTCATTCCCCCATGGTGTTTATACTCTAAACCTAAGATACATTCACCTCATTTGTCAAAATCAACTTAGTGATCCTGAATGGTGGTGGAGAGTAGCGTGGAAGGAAAAATTTCCACCCAAATCAAAATTTATCATGTGTTGTATAATGGCAAGAAAATTTCCCACCTAGGAGGTAATGCAGCGAAGGTATATGGTTGGGTCGGGATGGTGCTCGTTTTACAAAAAAATTGGTGAATCTTTGGATCACAGATACGTCTCGTGCCATTTTACTCAACAAATTTGGTTGAATTTTCGGGCTATCTTGCGATCTCCTTGCTGATGGAATGGGGATATCTTTATGGATGTCTAGTTATCCTGGGATAAGGACCACTTAAATAGACCAATATGCACTTTACCCTTCATCATCTGCTGGGGTGTTTGGATTTCATAGAACCAGATGATATTTAGATATATTGTTTCCTATCCGTGAAAGATATCAATAGAATACACCGTTATTTCAATTCACTATCCACATATCAAATGCATGGCTCCTATTAGACATATCAGATAGGAAATGATTAATGTTTAAATTCCCTGGGTGCTTTTTGAGAGGGAAACATAAAATGATGAGCTTCAAGCAGGTGGTGGCTTCATTCTCTTTATGTTTGTTCAACATTCTTATCATGTAAAAATTTTCCTTGGCAGTGGTACCAATAATTGGGCCGAGACATTAGCTTGTAGGCCTTGAATTGATTTTTCTAGGGAAAAAGGGTGTGAATGTTTAAAAATAATGGGGGACTCTCTGTTGGTGGTAAATTGGGTGAATAGTGTGCAACATTATAGGAACATTTTTTTGGAAAACATTTTTATGGATATCATAAGGCTATGTCTTCATTTTGTGTAATTCTCCTACAAGTATGTTTATAGAGAAATAAATAGAGAAGAAAACCAACTTTCTAAATAAGGCTTATCTTGGACATGGGCCTCTAGAAGGTAATAGATAACATCAGTCTCCTACAATAAAAATTCTATCACAGGCCTTATGAGGACATGATTCAGTTTGATCGGGGGCTAGGTCCAGCTCCATGGTACAAACTTATAGTTTTCCTATGTTTTGTATATGTTGTATATATGCTTGCTTCTGGCCATTAGGTTGAATTTTATTTATGTATTTTTGTTTTTCAATAGCATACTTGACAATGATCTTCTCTCTCTTTTTTGTATCTTCCCTTTCCTTTGAAGGGATTATCTAGCACATGATGCAGATAGATTTTCTAATGTCTATGATTGGAAAATTTGTTTCGGAGGGTTTTGTTTCTGGAACCACAACAATTTTCTATATACTAGACAATATATTGTTCTAAGTATACCATCAACTGATGGGCATCCTTACTCATCTTGTTTATGAATGGGACAATCTTGGAAATCAAACGACTTCTTGATCAAATGGATATTTTCCTTTTAGTTTCAAACTGCTAATTTTAGTTTACTAAAACAATAGACTTGAATCTACTCTACCAACTGCATAAACAATTAAACGATTGTGAAATCATGAAAAGTACAAGATAAATAATTCAATCAACACATTA
The DNA here is from genome assembly GCA_034641835.2 of Pinus albicaulis. Lineage (NCBI taxonomy): Eukaryota > Viridiplantae > Streptophyta > Pinopsida > Pinales > Pinaceae > Pinus > Pinus albicaulis. The sequence goes on from CM076580.1 coordinate 1,250,069,774, forward strand.
AAAAATTATTTCCTGGGGAAAGACACAACTAAAAACCCCTCTTATCTATATATTGCATTAGTCATAAAATATGAGAAGATTACAATGGTTTTCTTAAGCCCGAGTAATCTCTACACTATCTCTATCTGTCTCACCACCTCACAAGCTGAATCTGGCCAATAGTTAGCCAATTTCATAGCCTTCCTAATATCTTATTTCCTTTTTTTTTCAATGAGGAATTATGCCCCTATTTAATAGGATCTTTCCTCCATTGCATTTCATAGTTCCTTTAGGATATTCCTCTCACTGTGTGTGCCAATATTTGTACAATTTTGATGATTATAAAACTAATAATACACTTCCCTTGAAATCCAATTTCAACTGGGTAACTCATAGATAACACATGCATGATTTATTTATGTCTAATTTATTAGTTAACTAGTGGAACACTAAATTTTATCTCCACTTCTTGACCTCCTACTAGTTTCTCCAACAGTTAGAACTAGTTTAACTGAATTTAACTCAGTTAAACTAAATTAATTAATTACAACTCAAAATAAACTCAACCAGGGCTGCTATAAAGTAGTATCCACTCTACATGACTCAATTTAGACCCTCAACTCAAATTAACTAATCCAACTAAGTCTTGCTAAATTAGTTAACACATTCTTATTGTCTTGTGATGTGGAATTACAATTTTCTCCTAATTTAATTCAAGGGAAAGTTAAATCAAGATTTTCTTGTTTCCATTTTCAACACTCCCTCTCAGCGAAAAGGAATTCACATCTATCCCAATCCATAACCTTTGGAATGTATTCCATGAAACACATCTCACGGTTATTGTTGCTACTGCAACATCTGCAACTTAGAATAAAAAACAAATAAAAAATAATCACTGAATCAATCTGCAACTATCTACTAGGAAAATTGTGTTTCTGTTGACTCTTCTATTGAGACACCTGCTCTAATTTCAACATTGATCTACACTCCTCAATATATGACTAACATTGATCCTCCAACTACTGAATATTATGGGCCCCCATAGCAAGGTAATGATCCATGAGATAAAAACACCTCAATGGACCCTGCCAAAACCTTTGTACACTTGGGACTATTGCTTCACATCGCCCCACCACACACCTAGAGGTATGGTTTCATGTGGTCCCTCTTCCCACTTGGCTGAAAATCTCCTCCTACTAGATGTCTTTGACTGATCCTCTTCATCATCATCCTCGTGGTCAACCCAAGTATCAACTGGCTGAGGCTTCCCCTTGAGAGCTAAATCATGCTCCCTTTAAACCACAACATCTCTAATCCATGTCTTTCTCATCAATATTGTGCATGCATCTTCCTCTAATTTGTAGAGGCTCTCTACCCTAACACCAAAGTTCTTAAGTTGTCATGAAGAAAAATTCTTGAGGTAGGCCTACACATCTCTGAAGACCACCTCATACCCATTGTCTTCAATCCTCAATTTCTTTATCATTTCAAGTTTCTTGGCTTCACTTCTATTTTTGAATAGCTCATTGAGGGTCTTCCACATAGAAAATGGAGTCTCTTTTCCATGTATTTTCAAGACTATGTAGTCTCTCACACCCTCCAGGATGATCCTCCTGCCTATTGCTACATTCTTCTTCCACTCTGCTATATCTTTAGCATCATATGTTGGAGTCTTCAAGATATCATGATCTATGAATTCCTTTAGCTCATTATATTCCAACACTGCCTCCATCCTCTCCTTCCAATAAATGTAATTTGAGCTACCCTCAAGGGCATACTCGAGTCTTAAGTCATAGAATGGCATCGTGCTAGCTCTAAAGAGTGATTCTGCAAATTATGTTCATATGAAAGGACAAGTTTGAATTCTACTCTTCTATTTTGATTTCAGCTCTGATACCATGTATATTTTCCCTGTAAAATCAAACTGTTAATTGTAATATACTAAAACAATAGACTTGAATCTACTCTAGAAACTATGGAAATAATTAAATGATCGTGAAATCATAAAGCATACAGGAGAAGGAATTCAATAAACACATTACAAAATGATTTCCCAGTGAAAGAAACAACTAAAAACCCCTCCTATCTGTATATTTCATTAGTTAGAAAATATGAGAAGATTGCAATGCCTTGGTCAAGGCCGAGAAATATTTTCACTATCACTATCTGTCTCACTACCTCACAAGCTGACTCTGGCCAACACTTAGCCAATTTCCTAGCCTTCCTAAGCTCCTATTTCCTTGTTTTTTTCAATGAGGAATTAAGCCCTTATTTAATAGGAATTTTCCTCCATTGGATTGTACAATTCCTTTAGGATCTCCCTCTAACTACATGCACTATCTGTACAATTTGGATGATCATACAACTGATAGTACACTACCCTTGAACTCTAATCTCATATGGGTAACTCGTAGATCACAAATGCATGAGTTATTTATGGTTGATTTATCACTTAACCGATTGAATATTGAAGTTTCTCCCCACTACTTGACCTCCTACTAGTTCCTCCAATAGTTGGAACTAATTTATCTCACTTTAATTAAGTTAAGGTAAATTAATTAATTAAAACTAAAAATAAACTCAACCAGGGATCCTATAAAGTAGGAGCCACTCTAAATGACTCAAATTAGACCCTCAAATCGAATTAACTGATCCAAATAAGTCTTTCAAACTTAGTTAACACATTCTTGTTGTCTTGTGATGTGGAATTAAAATTTTCTTCTGATCTAATTGAAGATAAAGTTAAATCAAGATTTTCTTGTTGCCATTTTCAACATGTATGTGCAATATGTAATTTTGTTAATCTTATTAATAAAATTACTGTTTTTTTCATTGGAAAAAAAAACACTATTTTAAAATATAAGAGAACTATGATTTCCATTGTATATTTTTTCATAAATCGTGGATCATAGTCAAAATAATGAATTATTTATGAAGGAACACATCAAAATTCCCCAGTTGCCATCTATATGAATATTTTTTATTAATAATAATTTATCTATAATTTTTAGTATTAGTAATTATTAATACTTGTAAGGCTGCAAATTAGGAAGAGAAATTAAAGATAAAGATTTAAATAATATAAGTGAAACAAAAGGATTAAAAGGAGGAAGTGAGAAATAAATTATATTGGGTAAATATTCACAAAATTGTCAATAAATTAGAGATATAGTATAGATTAGTGATAAGAGAAAATAACATGTTTCAACCCTTATGAAAATCTACATTTTGTTCCATACATAAATGCTAACATGGCTTTAGAATATTAGCATCTTAATTCTCTTTCTACCCCAAGAAATTCTCCTTGGAATAAAAACTTGTTAATTCCCTTTCTACTATATCAAATTCTCTTGGCAAGTTCCTTTATTAGATAGTTGGGTAAGTGGAATTTCAAACTTTTAGTTATGTTTACATTTATTTACTTTGAGGATGATTTAGAGACTTGTCTTCTTAAAGAGATATTTTTTAAATTTAATGATTATGACTAGGTTGAATGTTAAAGTATTCAATGTCTTTCTTTTCATTATAGATATTTTTTAAAGGCTATATGCTTAGATTTAATTAATAAAGATCATTATTTTTGCAAAAGAAGTACAAAAACTAAAAAAATGTTTTAGTGTTGTATCCAAATGGTATATAATTATGATCTATATTTTAAGCATTGAGTATGGAGTAGAAATAAGGGTCATGCTCCTCATTAGGGTAAGGAGAAGAATGCTGTGATAAAGTATACATGAATTATAAAGAGTTGTGTACAACAATATTATAATATATAACCAAATTTCGTGTAGGTGCTAAAAATGGGTGTGTAAAATAATGATTCATTGAATGAGAGATAGGTGAGAGTGAAAAAAAAAAAAAAACTCATTTCAAATTATTTGATTTAGAAAAGGTAATTTAATAATTGTTTTGCCTTAATTTTTTTTAATCGAATTCAAATTTTTTGGAGAAATCATCTCAAATATGGGTTGTCACTATAATATGAGGTACAACTATTTCATATAAATCCATATAGCTATAAAAAAAAAAATGTTCTCAAAACACTAAAAAGTTAAAATCCTTTAATTTGTTAAATTTAAAGTAAATAAAAGATTGCAAATTACGAAGTAATCTTGATAATTTAAAAGATTTAAAAAAATTTAAGGACTTTAAATTAAACTAGTTTTAATAATGTTTAATCTCTTTTTTTAATATAAATATTCATAATATTTTTTAAGCTAATTTATTTTTCAAATTTTATAAAAAAAAAATTGAAAATATGTATTTTTTAAACAAACTTTATAATTTAATTTTCCATTGAAACAACTTCTATTTTTTAAATAATTATTAAAAAAAATAACAATAAATCAATAAAAAGTGATTAGATTAATATATTATTTGCTATTCAAAAATAAATGAGATATATAATAATTATAAAATTTTTAAACATAATTGGTTCTATATTATAATATTTAGACCCAAAGAAATTTTCTTTATTTATTTAGGGTAGGAAGACACTCTTCACCTAAGTCAATAAGCCAATAAAAGAGCTTGAATTTCACTCCAACTAATTAAATTTTTCCATGTGATTGTCCTCCAACCAATAAAAATGTATCAATTACCACTACTGTATTTGTCATCAAACCATGGAAATGTGCCAATCACCATTACTGTGTTTGTCCTCCAACCAATGAAAATGTACCAATCACCATTACCGTCATCAAACTTTTGGGTCAGAAACAATTATGTGATACCTTAAACAGTTCAGAAAGAAGACAAATAATTACGAGAAATTGAATATATTGCTCACCATGCAACGTTGCGCGCATAACTGGTGAACAACGACTCGAAACCGAGAAGTCTTTACTCCATAGCTGCCCTTCTGTCCCTCGTCGGAGTCACTTTGTGCAACATTCTGACGCGTGGCTGCACTAGTCAACAGAAAACCCAACCATTACTTACTTACTTTCTTAAGAAGAGGATGAAGATTGTGAAGATGAAGAAGATTATGAAAGAGAAGGAGGAGAATGATGAAGAAGATGATGAATTTAATGAAGAAAGCAAGGTGGTGGTATCTGCTGGGAACATAAATAAGTAACTAATCTGGCCAGAAGTATTTCTGAATCAAAAGTCAAAGAAAAGAAAGAGCTCAGTGCTTATGCTCACAGTATTGGCAAGAAACTCAAATGCCATCATGTAAGCTCATTTTAGCTCAATACTGCGGCGACAACAACTAAAATATTATTATATAAGATTGAATTCCCCTTTTCCTCGTTGAAACAGACACCCAATATACACATACACAGTTGGTACAAATTTGCATTGTTTTTGTATTTTTCAGAGGGTATGATTCTGCTACGAGTGGGTTTAGTGTTTTATTTTGTTTTATGGCACTGGTTCCATTATCACAGAGCCCATATATCTGACTAGGGGACCTACTTCCCGTTTCGTTCCATCACCATTTCCATATTAGCATTATTACTAGTAAATTAATAATCGAATTTATATGCATAATATATAGTGGGTGGCGATGGGTTCAAATATTTTTAATCTCCAAAATTTTCTAGCCCCATTTCTCGCTCTTTTCTGTTTCATGTTTTCAATTACTGATAACATAATTATATGGCTGATTCTCTTGGAAGGTGTCTAAATTTGGATTTGGTTTAAGCCACCGTTGCCCAAATGAAATTAAAGCGTACATTAATTTTTCGATGTTGCCCGTGTGGATATTTATGGGAGTAGTCTGAGTTCCAACCTTAATACTACATGGTTGGATTCATCATTAATTAGCAATTCTGATCAACGACAAACTCTTTCCGTTACCTGCCTACAGAGAAAATAAGGGACCTATTGACCACAGGTAGATAAAATGTGTTTTGCTGGAAGGCTGACACCATCCTTTTAGGTAACAGGTACAATCAAATTTCTAACAAACAACATAGGCTTAGGTAACAGGTACAATCAAATTTCTAACAAACAACATAGGCATGAGGGCTAGAAAATGCAGTTTGCTAAAATAAGATGAAGTCCACTATGCCCATTCCATAGTTTGCAATTATAATTCTTGTTTTATTATTAAAAAAATAAACCAGGACGAGCATAAGCGCATGTATTTGAAGCCATCTGGATGGCCGTGATGCTTCGTGAGTACCAATCGAACCATAATTTCTGTGAGATGGATTTGACTTAGGGTTTGTGTCTTCCCTGAAGGACGAGGGCGATGCAAGCTAAAATTTCTGGGCAGAGTCCGCGGAACGTACGAAAGCCAGAAGCCGTCCATGTGAGATGACAGGAAAGAATTGACGTCTGTTTCCCCGTTTTCCCCCTTTTTAATCGTAAAAATAAAAATACAGTTTATTCTAAGATAAATTTGGTTTTATCTTGCGAATAATTTTGAAAAATATCATAAATAACGGGTATATTAAATAATGATTACATTCAAGAATGTAATTGAGGTAGAGAATTCAAAAACCCCAGTCTTCTTCTTCAGATAGACGATTCATCCATTTACAAAGTATGTTATGAACTTTCAAATTCCCCTACTCCTTTTTTCGGTGTTACTTTACACCTCTAAATACAATTACGAGTTATAATAAATATAAAATTATAATAAATGGGTATGATTTTTAATTTAATAAATAAAGATATAAAACACTTTCGACCTTTGAAATCCTTGTTTGCCCATGCATTAATTCTTGTACGACAAAGAAAGTAATGAATATACATTTTCTATAAATTTATTATTGGAAAAGCAGAGTAATAAATAAATGTTTTTATTTTTTATTTTTTTAAAATAATTATAAAATTATTTGTAGTAATTATTTATATATATATATTATATTTTACAAATAAAATAAAATAAAATAAAAATTTTAATATTAAAAATATATTTATAAAAAAATTAATAATAAAATATTTAGTTTTAAAAAAATATAGTAACTTTTAAAAAGTAATAACAAAATATTTAATTAAAAAAAATTAAGAACATATATTATTTTTGTAGTCAAATTATAATCCAAAATTCTAATAATTATGTCGATAGGCATTTTATTGTAGGAGTTTTAGTTTGTGACACTGTTTAGATTCGTAGTTCTCAACTGCTGTAAGGCAATCTCAACAGTGTCACTGCCAATTGACCAGTTGACTAATTCTCTCAAGCATGATTTGGGAAAACATTTCATGGAATTAAGCTGTTGCAGCGGGCACAGCTAGTTCAAAGCAGCGGCAAAGCAAAGCCAGTTCATATATAATCTTAAATATATGAAAGGATTTGTTTTTGACAGTGGAACAAAGCCAGTTGAAATAGCGGCAATGGCAACTTCGAATCCGTTTGATCTACTCGGCGATGACGACAATGGCGATGTCTCGTAGCTTGTCTTCGTCCGTCAAGAGAAGCCAGCGGTTAAAAAGGTCGCTCAACCTGCTCAAACAGCACCAGCCAAGCTGGAAGGGAATTCATTTAACTTCCGAATGGAGGTAGAGCAGTGGCTATTCGTTTCTTTGCTGGGTAAACCTAATACAACCATGCCATTACAGCATTACAGAGTATGGAGTAGGCTAGCACTATTTGCTCGCAGCAAGGAGTTTACCAGGTGAAGGATTAAGGTAATGTTTTCCTCTAGTTTTCCTTTCTTTTCCAGTTGTGTTGCATAATTATTCCGTTGAATTTCCCTTTTGTTTAGACATTTCCCATTTTCGTTTGACCACTGTGGACTCCCTTCGACTTGGGTTTTTGTTTTGATAAGTATACCTGTATATTTTTAGGCAGCGAGGGGGCTATATCCCAACTAACCAGGTAAATCTGGTTTCATCACTCATAAGGCTCTTTAATGCACCATTTCACTATCTAATCTTCACGCTGTGCTAATAATTGTGTTCTTTCATTTGTCCCTGTCCCCAAGTACCCTTGTTGCTATCACTGTTTCTTATACCCCTGCTTCAAATTCTGTTGGAATTTAACCAGCCCTCTCTCTATGGTACAGGTTGATACGTCATGTCTTTTATAATTCACCGTAGGATATTTCAGTGAGTGAATGGCTGAATGATTCCTCTGCGTGTTGTGGTCTAATGAATTCTCTTAGTTTTTTTTTCTTACTGTGGGAGGTGTACCTCTCTACCCTCTGGAGATATGAATAATGTTAAATTATGTATTTTATGTTAAACTTACAGTTGGAACGGTATCCCATAGCACATATTGTACTATTCTCTGTTTTGAACAAGGGTTTGAGGCTTCGAGCCTTCCCCAGTGTATAATTGCTCCTTTTACTTAACTCGGGAAGGTTATGATGATGATACATTTTAGCCCTTCGGGGCATTGGCTGTAAGTACATCTTAAGTTAGATGTAATAAATCAAATTCCACTGGGTCAGCTACCTTTTTCCTCTGTAATGTTCTCAGCTCTTTGATGAGGAATTTTTGGTTCTTTAATTCCTATAAGATTGGCATATTTGGTTGTTGACATGCTTGTGATTACAGTTATGTATTTTGTGATATAAATTTTCTTGAATAGTTACTATTATCATGCTATCATCAACTACCCCTACTTCTAGTGAATTCAAAGTATAACCTGGATTTAGAATACCACATCATTCCAATTCCAATCTTTTTATTAGTCCACGGATATGTCTCATTACCCGTTGATTTAATTCTAACACTCTTCAGAGTTTTTATTTGCATCTCCCCTCGCTTCCTCATGTATAGAGGTGGGGTTTTCCTCGAATTTGGTTGATAACCAATTGAATTATTCCCTCAATAGAAACAGGGTGCTTATCACCACCTCTGATAGTAGTGGAGATGAAAAAAATATGGGCATTCTCTCCTAGCTAACAGAAAACCTTCCATGACAGAACTTGTCATCTTGCCGAAACCTTTCGCCCATCCTAGTGCAATGTTTGCTGAGAATACTTTCCAAGACTTCTCACGCCTCTTATGCACGCAAGCTTCCAGTAACTTCCTTGACAAGGTTTGAACTAAACCCATCTATGCACTACTACTAAAGCCATTTCATATTATACATTGAATCTTTTTAAAACTTCATTCTTAAACAAATTCCCCCATTTAATTTTCGATTCATCTATCCAATTTTTGAACTGGAATTCTAAGAGCAAGCCTTACAAGTTTCAATAAGACAAACCATTCAAAATTTATTTAAGGTCAAGCTTGAGCAACAAGAGGAATAAGCAATAAGACCTGAAGTATGATTTGAAATATGATGTTGCAGCCTAGAACAAAATTGAACTTACCGTGGTATTGGGTTGCCAATCTACAAGTGACAACAAATGAAATATAGGAAGCATAGTTAAGTTTTGTTTGAGAAAAACAAGAATAAGGGTAAATTTCAAAATTGTAGGAACATAGTTTCTGTTAAATTGCAGACTAATGTGTTTACTTCATATATCTTAATGGGCTTCAACTTCTGAAGAATGAAAAAAAGCCAATTTTCTTTTCTTCATTTAATTTATTGAAAGCTACCACTAATCTAAATTGCAGGAAGAATTACATTAATTCAAAAAGAAACCCCAAAAGAAAAATAATTTAATGTGAGTCTCTTCTACTTTCAATAATACCGTCCTCTTCTATTTTCCTCTTTTCCTTTGCTTTATTTGGTTTTCCTTCTCAATTTAATTTTTATTTTTTTTCTCTCGTTTCCTTAATCTTTATTCAAACAACCAAACTATTTTACCCACAACTCTACAGCAATGGCAATACTACTAAACAACTTGTTTGAGTAATATTTTCTCTTCTTTATTTCTTATTTTTTTCTTGTGAAAATTTTTGACTATAGAAACCGTACTGCAGTATCTTGATTATGCTTGTTTGATTTAATTAACAAATTATTTTCTTAAATATTCAAGAAAATATCAAAGTAAACACAACTACAGCCTACACATACATATAGATCATTTACTGAAGCATAACGCACACATGACAAAGGATGATATTTTTTTGCAGAGTATAGTCTCTGTAAAAAGAAAGATTATATAAAACTTTGAATAGCTTATAAATCTAGTTCACGATAATGGTTTTTATTTCAGTACTTTGTTTGCAACGTTAAAGTGTATCCAGAGAGCGACTCATGTTTGATGGTAATTTTAAAATCTTTCTATCCATATGCCTACAGGCCTTTTCTTTTTCTTTGAAACATAGTAGCCCTTTATGTTGGCAGCATGAGCAGTTGTTCCGTAATGATGAAACCATTTTTTTAAGGAAAAAGAAAACCATACTATACATACTATTCACATCCAGCCCTACCTTTACCAAAATAATTTCCAGTCTTTTACGGCTGATCTATGGAAAGCCATAATTTAAACCCTTTGAAACCAAACAAAAACAGAACAAATATAATGGACCGTTTATTCTAGTTTCTATTGGATTATGGAAGATTTTCATTCTAGATTGAGAAAGCTTTTAGGGGCTTAGGTGGTTTTTACATCCAGCCCTTAGTAGATCCTCTACCAAAATGATTTCCATTCATTTACCTACTGAAAGCCAAAATTTAAACCCTTTGGAGCCAATAAAAACTTCACAAATATAATGGCCATTTTATGCCATTTTCTATTGGATTATAGCAGATTTTCACTCTAGCTTGAGAGGGTTTTAGGGACTTCGGTCACTTTTACATCCAGCCCATAGCAGGACCTTTACCAAAATACTTTCCATTATTTTACCTACTGAAAGCCAAAATTCAAACCCTTTGGAACCAACAAAAACAGAACAGATATAATGGCCATTTTATTCACATTTTCCATTGTATTAGAGCAGATTTCCCCTATAGATTGAGAAATTTTTTAGGGACTTCAATGGTTTTGATAGTTAGCTTTAAGTGGAGATAGTTCTCCGCTTTAAGAGATTCTGGGTTAGCACTATTTCTCTACAAAAACCGATCAAAATGGAGGACAAATCATATGGGAACTGTTGATGCCTTTCAATCGAGTGACCGCATAGTTATTTTAGAAATCGTTACCTACATGGTGTGTTCCTCTGTTTCGGTTTCACCTATATCCTAAGCAATGAAAAACTAATTGTTTGGCCCTTCCAAAAAGAATATAGGTGTTCTAAGACTCACAACATCAATACCTTAGAACACTCACAGGGAAAATACCTTACCATTCAATTTTCCACAGAACGGGGCCCATGACCTTTAGCTTATCAGCATATGCTAACAGGAGCAACTGAGGAGCAATTTCTTCTGCATACCTATAAATGATTGATGAATTTCGATTGGTTTTTTGGACGAATTTCCAAAGTATTAGTCATATGAGAACTCACTATGAACTGATAAATATATTTATGTATAGCGATTTAAAGAATGGCAAGAGCGATTTAAAGAATGGAAAGGTATGCAGAAATTAAGAGGTTAACGTGTTTATTTTCATATCAATTCTTTGTTGATTCTTCAGTATCATATGGAATTAGAAGAGTGAACAACTTAGGTTTAGTTGAATGTGGAATTGCTTTGCAAGAAGGCTACTTTCTGTTTAATAGAATTGATTTGTTATTTGTTTACTTTACCAATTTCTTCTCATTTTCTCTCTCGTGGTCTCCTAATTCCCCATACATTTTATTTCCATATCCTTAGTTCCTGATACACAACCTCTCTGCTACTCTATATTTAAGTACAAAAAAAACTTCTACAGTGATTTGGTGAAAAAAAAGCTTCTTCTAATTCTATAGGTTTATATTGGTTTCTTTGGCTAAATCGGTTCAAGTCTCCAAAGATATGTTACAACTAGCTGGTTTAGGGCATTTGTAAAATTGTTGTAATAATGGAATAGTGGAAACACATCACTCAAAGTTATGAATTCTCCAAATATTATCTTTCTAATTTAAAAAAAAAAAAAGTCTTGTTAAAAAAATAGTATATCTATAAAATTGATTTACTTTGTCAAATATTTACACAATTCTTCTTAAAAGGGGTTGTTTAAATGTATTCAAATTTTGATTCATAAAACTAAATAAAATCATTTGATTCCCTTAAAGGATTGGAATATTTACCTTAAAATTTATAAATCCCCTAATGCCATAGACACCATTTTGAAAGTTTTTATAGATGATAATATCTTTTCTTTGGAAGACGATGAGTTTGGTGTTAAGCAAATCACTAATGGATAAGGTAAGGACATTCAATGATACTAAGTTGAAATTTTTAGAAGGACCTGTTAGAGTCGGTATCTTCATCCCTCCGTCAGAGATCAAATTTATCCTCTTGCATTTCATTTTAGGTGTCTTATTCAGTTCAGTCAGCTGCATTCAATTAGGATCATGGATCATCTGACAGAAGGGTCTTTTCTCTCATATCCCTCAGGTCATGTACCTACTGGTCTGTGTTTGTTCATCGAAATCATTTACAATCATTTACAATCATGTTTGGTCTCTTGGTCAACAAAGAGTCATTTTAGGGTTTTTAGTCTCATTAGGTCTAGGGTTTCGTTAATTTAGTCTTCAAAATGACTAATAATGTCAGTAGGCACATGAGGGAGGTTCGAAATAGGTTTTCATCGAAAAAATTTCATCGTCATAATGCTTGATAATGATTTTTCTTCAAAACTCTGTTTTGAAGAAAAATTGTCTATTTTATCCGTTTGTAATAAATGCAATGTAATTTTTAAATTTTTTTAAGTTGCAAAGTTCTTCAGGCGCAGCCCTGGTCACCTTTGCCAAAATCCCATGCCAGCTATCCCTGCAAAGACAGACAAAGAGATTCATCATTCAGCTCAAAAATCACAAAGGAAACAAAAACATAGTTTATGTGAAAAGTGCCAAAGTTTTTAGACTATACAAAGTGGGTTTTTCAAATCAAAAAATCAAAGTCTGTGGCATAAAAGATATTTTGGGTGTTTCAATAATTCATTTGCATGACAAAGGCATCAAAGAGCCTAAGAAAAATCGTGGAGGAAGCAAAACAGTGTTTGAAGGCCGAAACTGTGGTGAAGTGTTGGTCGCGGCGCACTGGGCGTTGGGCGCGACACATAAGCCAAGCGCGGTGCATAGGGCCGTTTTTCACAGTGTGTTTTTAAACCGTCGCGGCACATAAGGAGAGCGCGACGCACTGGGAAGTGGTCGCGGCGCACAGGGCCGACAACCAAAAATTTTGTCATTGGCTTCCAAAAACTCAAATCGACTTGGCTCTTTTTGTACAAGTAAGTTCATGTGACTCTCTCATTGCCATTAGCCAGTGTTTGTTGTTGTTTGAAAATGGATTTTGAGAATTTGAAATGCCAAAACTATAAACCCTATCACCTTGTTAAAAATTGCTCCTTAGGGTTTTGAAATTGAAGTTTGAAATTAATTGTGGTGCCAAATACTCCATTTCCCCACCTTGTTTATTCCTTCCCTCACTTTTAATATTATCATTACAATCCTCCCCTATTCCCTTATATCCAAAGCCACTCATACCATTTCATTCCCATTATCCCTATTGTCATTTGCAAAATTTCCCCAAATCCCAAAAAATCCATTGGTTGTTCCTTGTCCCTAAGTTTGTCAAATCAAAAGCTTTCAAAAGGAAAATTACCACTTGATTAAAACCCCATCGTCCCCACTGCCCCATATCTCATACAGTCCCTCCCCTTTTACACACATTTAGCAATTAAGACCGAAAGCACCAAATTATCATTTTCCTCTCATACAAGCCAAACATAGACCTTGAAACACCATAGAGACAGACACTGATACATCATATGAAAGAGATAGTGATTCTACCACTGAGCTACATGCACCTAGAAGGCCTCGTAAAAGTGGCAAACATGTGAGAGAAGAGCCCACCTCATTGACTCAATTGCAGGCTTGCCCACTTGCCATGGCATGTTTTCGAGAGCAGTCATGCTATCAGTATTGTGAAATGATTGCTAGGATCCATCATCATCAGGAGTTGGCTCGTTTGTTTGTATTTCATTTACATGATGGTCAGGTAACTCTTGCTGGTGTAAATTTCACTTTGACACTAGAAACCATTTCTCAAGCAACCGGAATACCGAATGTGGGTGAATAGTGGAACAAAAGACAGCAGGTGGACAGAGTGCATTATGAACCATACATCAGGCCTAGCTTTGTGAGGCAGCTCAGCAGAGTGTTCCCATTTCGTTTCCTAAAGGAATCCTATGTGCCTATGATGAAACTCATCATCAGATATTTAAGTTGTGAGGGCTGGTTTTCACGCCTCTATGCCTACCACATCAGGTTATTGATGCATTTCACGAGAGTGAGGATGATGAACATACCTTATTTCATGTACCGGAATATCGAGAAAATGACCACTCTTGTGCAGAATAAAACTCCTGAGTTGCAGTACAACAGTATTTATCACTATGCACTCATCAAGATCGTGGTTGTACATCAGCTTGGATTGTAGGGTATCTCATGGGAGGATTTCATTTCTCGTGATTTCTTCACAGTTCCTCAGGTTCCTCCGAAGGTTGTTCATGAGCTAGGTGAACCTTCACATCAGCCTGAAGGTCACGAGACAGAGCCTATCAGTGTGCCAGTGTTTGTTACTTATCAGAGAGGCACCAGAGTATTATTTGCAGCAGTCCGACGAGTACTATCTCCACCTGGGGTGTAAGGGGTCTCGTTGCCATCATCAGCAACACAGGTATAGGTACAAGACAGAGGTAAGAGGCCCATGCAGGATGAGGGCCCTTCAGGAGGCCAGGATACTAATTTCATATTGATTGATGAGGATTTGAGCTCTCCAAGCTCAAATTTGAGAGAGACCATTCAGGAGCAGAAGGCGGAGATTGACACCTTGACCGTCAAGTTGCAGAGAGCTCAATGGATCATAAATTACTTGGAGTAGTGGAACAAACAGTTGGAGGATCAGAAAAAAATCATGGAGTTGCAAAACATCCGTGAGAACCAGCAAGTTGCCCTAATAAGCCATACCGAGATGACATCCATTGAGCGGGAGATTGAGGCTGATAGAGAGACTTGGCTTGAGAGGGTCAATATTCATCTTGAGAAGCTGTTGCAGAAGGAAAAAAAGGAAAATAACATGCTCAGGCACATGAAAAACCACTATTGGGCATGAAATCATGTTTGCAAAGCGAGGATCAAGATCCTAAAAGCAAGGCTAAGGAGGGCACTAAAGCGTCGTAAAAGGCATGATAGACTCCAAATTTTGGCTGAAGCTTATTTGGCCCAACATAGTGCTTGATGGTGGACATTCAGCCCAAATTTCAAGAAATTTGGGAAAATTTTTGTCAATTTTGAATTTTTTGGCCTAAAAACAGATTTTCCTGCCCGACACGTAGCACCACTTGGCGCGCGCTTATAATTGGTAGCTCTTTTGGAGGAAAAATTTTCATTTCTAAATTTTTCATGAAATTTTATGCATGCCTACCGATTACCTAAGGATTTCATCAAGTTTTTGGCTGCCTAAAAGGTCAAAAACACCCTAAAAATGGCCTTTCTGCCACTTTTTGCACACACAGGAAGCAGTGTTGGGAGATTGGATTTTTGGAGGGGAAAATGACAACCAAATTCAGAAATTCCACTTGGGTTGGAAAGTAGACAGGCAGAGCTTTCCAACGGGCTATCCTACACTCAATTTGGACTTCGGGAACGCCCTCAAAATCAGCCTTAAAATTGTGATATGCATAGAGATTTCAAGCGCGGCACATTGGGAGATTTGGGCTATTTATCACTCAGCAGCTCATATTTTCGCCTATTTTTGGCTAGTTTGACTTTTTCATGTAACTCTTGATGTAACTTGATGTAATTTCATGACCATGATGTAATTTTGGCACATTTTTACTCATCTTAGTAGATTCATTCACCAAAAAGTGAAATGTGAGTGAATGAATCAGTTTCCTATCATATAGAGCAAGTTATTTCATTGCCCTTATTTCTGGTTCTTAGTTTAGATATGGTTGAAACGGTCCTAGAATGAGCTCGACCCCTAGAGGTATGCAAGATGGGTGTGGGCTTGTCTATGTCATGTAATTCATCGGAGGTCATTTTCAAGGTTGGACACTTGGGATTGCTTGGCACTTCATTGTACATTTCATCTCTGCAATTTTGGCAAAGGAATAGACTAGGGTTTGCAACACTCTTTGGGATCCATGTGGCTCTGTGTTTTGATGGTGTTTTTCTCTATGTGATTGTAAGTTCACTGATGTCTATGTGTATCATTTTCCTTCTCCTTTCTTCTTAAATTAATAAATATGAGTTATAAAGGTGGAATTGATGATTGATTTCTGCCTTGATTTTGTTTAATTTTCAACATTTTCACATCTGTTGGAGGGATTCTTGAAAGCTCTTGCCTCTTCAGCTCTCCACCGTTAGAACCTCCATTCAGCCTAAATTCATATATCAAGACAGTGCCCTTTCCCATTCGAAACTCTCAACTAGGCCTCATCAGAACCTAAAACTTCCTTTCCCTTTTGTTTCTTCAAAACCACAAAGTAAAATCAAACTCTCATTTCATATGCTCTAGCTTTAAAATCAAGTTTTATTTCAATTCATCTCAAGCCCTAACAGTTATCTTTCTTGGAATTATTTCGGAGAGAGCCCTCTCCTGATCTGGTAGGGCTAGCTACCAGACTGAGCGTGGTTTGATGTTACCCTGAACTCTGCCTTCTTTCAGCCTGAGGTAGATTTAGGCAATAACATAGTGGCGACCATACTGGGGACAAAATGGTTTGATTGATAGTGTTATTTGTTTTATAAGCTACAAACGGAGCCTGAAGTTATGCCAGGTAGCCTTCAAAATGCTCTTGCTTTGCATTAGCGAAAGTAGATAAACGCTGCTTCAGTCAATCTCCAGTCTATTTTGTAAACATGACACTTGACTTGTAAATTGCCCCAGTACATAAGATCGTTCTGGACTTTGGATGATGAGTCTAGAATTTGATAGGCTGAACAAGTTGGTTTTGTCCCTTTGATTTTTGAAAATAATTCAACACACTGGCTTCCAGAAGACATACTAGAGCAAATCCGGATCCCGATCCACCTCCAGTGTATGAAAATCCCAATCTGATTTCAAGAATTCTTCGTCGAGAAAGTCCTGTGATTCCTCTATTTAAATCTCATTCATGTCCCGCTATTTTTGAGCACCTTGAAGATCTTGAATTTGATGAAGAATTTGAGTTGTCGTTCTTCGAAACTAAGTGTGAAAGTGATATTGGTTCTACTGTCATAAATCCAGAGTTTATCAAGTATCTTGAAATTGAACAAGCTAATAGATCCATTGATAGTTACATCTTGAATATTCAGAATTCTATTGTGGCAACAAAAATTCCAAAGTTTATAGAGTCTGCATCCGAAACTCTTGGGCCATCAGCAGTTACTTCCGATTCACAAGTTCATGCCGAGCCTCCCTTCATTCCTACCATTCCTGTGCAACCATCTACTTCTGATCAACAATCTGCAGTAGTTTCACCTCCCTCCACACCTCATACATCAACTGCTCCGACTCCTCCCATATTTCCAAATCCGATTGTAAATCTACCAAGAGCAATGGCTGCCTGATTTGCACCTCTCGTGTTGCCTCAGAACTTGGATGACATGCCCACTGATTATCAAAGTAAGATCCCATCGTTTGATGGCACTCCTCAAAGTGTTCCTGATCAGCAATATGTTGATAGAATGGCAGATTTCTTTGACCTGCATGAAATTGATGCAGAAAATGTGACCATGAGATTATTTGTGCAAACTTTTGGAGGTGAAGTAAGAAAATGGTTCAGAGCTTTGCAGCCTAGGAGTATTGCTACATTGGCTGAGCTTTAGAGACAATTCTTGGATTGGTGGGAAGTAAAGAAAGATCCTCTTCAGATCACTTCTAAATATACCAAGATCAAGCGGAACGTTGGTGATTTTGTCCAAGATTATTGTATTAGATTTAATGCAGTTTACAATGCAATTCCTGATGATTTAAGGCCATCTAGGAGGTCATCTTTGCTTAAGTTTCCAGATGGTTTTGATCCGGACATGGCCTATCAATTACGAGAAAGAGATCCTGCCACCTTGGAGGACATGTAGAAAATTGCGGTGAGTGTTGAAGCTAATTTGAATGACAAGAGAGCTAGATTGAGAGCTAAAAAGAAAGTAGTAATAAAGGAAGAGGCTTCTACTTTAGATCAAGTACTCCGCAAGGTGGAAAAGATGATTGAAAGATTAACACTTGATAAGCCTAAACCGCAGATCAGAAATCCTAACTTCTGTGGCCAGCAGCAACCACAATTCAGGATCAAACAACGAGAGCAGCAAGCACAAGAACCGCCAGTACAACAGCAGGTAAGAACACCTTTACAACATAATTTTGTTGGTCCGGAATCAGATGATGAAGAGAATGTAATAGGAGAAGAAAATCACTTCTTTACACCTGATGATATGCCAACCTTTATCACTGAAGATGAGGAGTATGCAAAAAACTCAGTTGTACAAAAAGATGAGGATTTCATCTTGGCAAATGAGACAGATCTTGAAGAAGAGTCGGATGAGTATCAGAGAGGTTATATGAATTATTTTTCTGCCCAGCAGTGTCAATATTCACTTAGAAACGGAGATGTGCCTATTAACCCAATCCAAAAGAGAAAGGAAGTTTCAGCACCAAAGAATGATTCACCCGTTGCACAAAAAAAGGGAAAAGAGATAGTTGATCCCACTACTAGAAAATCCCCATCAGCAAATGAAAGATCTAATTAGCCAACTGTGTCGAGGGAGAAAGATGAAAAGAAGGATGTTCCAGTCAAAGAGGTAGAAAAAACTTCAGTCTTTAACTTAGAGAGTGAAATTGCTAGGTTAAAAGTTTCCATTCCTTTGACTGAATTGATGAAGAATAGCAGTTATAAGGGTTAGGTGTATAAAATTCTGAATTTCGATCCAATGTTTGATATGGTGAATGTGGAAGATGATAAACCTGAGTTGATATTTGGACCAACATTGGATGGTGAGTCTCCAGATAGTGATGTGCATCCTTTTTATATCAGCCTTAGATTGCATGATTATGTGTTACATAATTCCATGTTTGATTCCGGAGCCTCTCATAATCTCATGCCGAGGGAAATCATGGAGAAATTGGGATTGGATATCACTAGGAAGTATCATGATCTTTATTCTTTCGATTCTAGCAGAGTAAGATGCATTGGACTTATCAAATATTTGAAGGTTTGTTTAGATCATATTCCGACTAAGAATGTTTTGATGGATGTGGTTGTGGCAGATATTCCTCCTAGATTTGGCATCCTTCTTTCTAGATCTTGGGAAGCAAAATTGAAGGGAACATTGCAGCTTGATTTCTCCTATGCTACCATTCCTGTGTTTGGTCAAATGAGAAGATTATATCACGAACAAAAGATGAAGTATATGATTACTTGCAAGGAGAAACCGGTAAATCATCCTATTAATTATGTACATATAGATTTAGAGTCTTTTTTTTGTATTCAGATAGTTTCAATGATGTAAATAGTCAGTTAGTTGAAGCAGAGGACATTTCGGAAATCACCGAAAATTTCAGAGAGGTTTTGAAGAAAGAGAGACAAGAACTTGAAAGTTCCATTGAGCAATTAGCCTTCCGACAGCAGAAAAAAGTTGATGAACAACAAGCAGAAATAACAGAGCAAATAGAATTTCAGCACTTGGAAGAAGATGAAGATGGTTTGTGGACCATGGATTTTGATGGTTCAGTAGGAAGTGATGGTGTTGGAATTGGAATTTGGGTACAGAGCCCTTTTTCTGCCCCAAACAAGGTACCGAGTAACGTGAGGGTCTGCTCTTATAAATTAGCTTTTGATTGTTCAAATAATGAGGCAGAATACGAAGCTTTGATTGCTGGTCTGAAAATTATTAGAAAGTTGAATGCTAAGAGGATTGCAGTGTATGGCGACTCCGAGTTGGTAATTAAACAAGTGAAAGGTGAATACCAAGCTAAGCATCCTCGAATGCGGGCTTACCGAGATGTTGTTCTTGATATCTTGAAATTGTTTTCAGACTATACTTTGACCTGTATCCCTCGTATTCAGAATGGTATTGCAGATGCACTTGCAAAGGCAGCAAGTAACTTGAAGATTCCGATGAAATCAAGTAAAAAATTTGAAATTCATGTGAAGCATCATCCAACTGTCCCGGAAAATCAAAGGTATTGGCAAGTATTCCAAAGTGATGATGAGATTGATGAATTTCTGTAAAACGAAAGCAAATTCAAAGACACTTCAATTGATATGGAGCATGATGATGGTGAGGCTGATGTGCAAGTAAATTAGATGGAAGTATTGCAGCTGAAGGATAATGTCATTCCTAAAGGCTTGATACCTTTAGAGGAGCTCTTCGATCAAGATGACGTAGCTAAAAAACCAACCTTGCGGCCAACCGAAAAGGGAGTTGAAGATGTGAACATTGGATCAGCTGAAAATCCAAAGATGGTGAAATTGTCCAAAGCATTGCCACCGGAGGTAAAAGCAAAATATGTTAGTTTATTGTCTTCTTTTGCTGATGTATTTTCTTGGGACTATTCAGATATGAAGACATATGATACCAACATAATTCAGCACACCATTCCTATTAAGCCAAATCTAAAGCCTTTCAGGCAGAAGTTGAGAAGGATAAATCCAAATTTGTTGCCCTCAATTGAGAAGGAAGTCAATTAGTTGTACAAGGCTGGTATCATTGTTCCTATAATATTTTCAGATTGGATTTCTAATTTGGTGCCCGTATGCAAGAAGACAAGTGAGATTCGTTTGTGCATTGATTTTAGGAATCTGAATAAAGTTTCTTTGAAATATAATTATCCGTTACCCAAAATGGATCACATACTTCAGCGAGTAGTTGGAGCATCTCGTATGTCGCTACTCGATGGTTATTCTAGGTATAACCAAATTCTGGTCCATGAGGATGATAGAGACAAAACAACGTTCACCACTTCATGGGGAACTTTCCATTATGCTAAAATGCCTTTCGGTTTGAAGAATGCTGGTGCAACATTTCAGCGAGCAATGGATATGGCATTTACAAATGAGAAGGATGTTTTCCTCGTTGTGTATCTTGATGATCTGACAGTCTTTTCTAATTCTGATGAAGAGCACCTTTACCATTTGAAGATTGTTTTTCAGCGATGTAGAAAGTATGGTGTGTCACTCAATCCGAAGAAGAGTTTGTTTGCCATGGATGAGGGCAAAATTCTTGCTCATATTATCTCAAAATATGGCATCCGTATTGATCCAACTCGAGTAGAAGCTATTCAACAAATTGACCTTCCCCAAAACAAAAAGGAGATCCAATCCTTCAATGGTAAGATGAATTTCTTACGCCGCTTTGTGCCTAATCTTTCCGAACATCTAAGAGAGATTACAAACATGCTTAAGAAAAAAATGTAGTGAAGTGGACCAAGGAGGCGGTAAAGTCTTTCAATTTAGTGAAGTTGGTTCTTTCTTCAGCTCCGGTTTTGATCAGCCCGGATTATACTCATGATTTTATTTTGTTTTCATTTTCTTCAGAGCATACTATGGCAACAGTATTGATGCAGAAAAGAGACGAGCATGAAAAACCAATTGCTTTTTTCAGCCGAACCATAAGAGATGCAGCCTTAAAGTATAACATCATTGAAAAGCAAGCTCTTGCTTTAGTGAAAGCGTTGAAAGATTTTCGAGTATATATTCTGCATTCTCATATTTTTGCTTATGTTCCTAACGCTGTTGTTAAGGATGTTTTAGTCCAAACAGATCTGGAAGGGAGACGAGGCAAATGGATTGCTGCCTTGTTGGAGTATGATGTGGAGAGAAAGCCTACAAAGCTTATCAAAGGACAAGGGCTGGCTAAGCTAATGGCTGAGTCGAATTTGCATGCCTTGGACATCAATCTCATTACTGCTATGTCCGAGGAGAATGAGGAAAATTCATCAGTTCAAGTATCAGAAATCTTTGTGCTTTCTCCTTGGTATTCAGATATTGTATATGTGCTTCAAAACTTGTCACCACCGCCCATCATGGCTAGAAACAAAAGTAGAACTCTGAAATTGAAGGCTGCTAAGTTTGGTATTTTGAATAATTCACTCTATTGGAAAGATCTCGGTGGTGTTTTGCTGAATTTTTTGGTGGAAGAAGAAGCAAAGCAGGTTATGGAGGATTTTCATAAGGGAGATTGTGAGGGTCACCTTTTTTGGAAAACAACGGCCAACAAGATTTTGAGAGCCGGATATTATTGGCCAAAACTTTTTGCTGATGTGTATAAGACTGTCAAAAGCTGTCATGAATGTCAGATTTTTGAAGGGAGGCAGAAATTGCAGCCTTTGCCGCTTAAGCCCATTGAGGTAAGTGTTTCTTTTCAGCAATGGGATTTGGATTTCGTTGGCGAAATCCATCCTGCTTCTTTAGCTCAGCACAGGTGGATCCTCACAGTGACATATTATTTCACGAAATGGATTGAAGCGATTCCCACCAGGCAGGCCACGGATTCGGTAATAATTTCATTCCTTGAAAATAATATTCTATCTCGTTTTGGTTGCCCGAATAAGTTAATTACTAATAACGCAGCAGCTTTCAAATAAAAAAGAATGGTTGAGTTTTGTGACAAGTATCATATCATTTTGGGACACTCAACTTCTTATCATCCACAAGGCAACGGATTGGCAGAGTATTCGAACAAATCTTTGGTCAACATCACTAAAAAGTTGCTGGAAATAAACAAGAGAAGTTGGCATAAGAAGTTGGTTAATGCACTTTGGGAAGATCGAGTGAGTCAGAAGAAATCCATTGGTATTTCCCCCTTTGAGTTAGTATATGGAGTTGAAACGGTGTTTCCTACCTCTCTCGCAGTTCCAGTGGTCAAACTTCTACAGGAAGCTGGCAATGAAGATGATCATATGCAAAGAAGAATAAATCAAATGATCCATTTGCAGCAGACGAGAGAAGAAGTTTTTCAAAACACATTCAAGCTGCAAGAGAGAATTAAGAAAATATATGACAGAAAAGCCAAAGCGGACAAATTTCAATTGGAAGAAGTGGTGCTGAAATGGGATGCAAGAAATGAGGAAAAGGGTAAGCATGGTAAGTTCGAAAATCTCTGGAAAGGACCCTTTAGAATTGCTGCATATTGGGGTGAGAATGCTTTTCTTCTGAAAGAGATGAACGGGGAAGATTGTCCAGGAGGGCCGGTCAATGGTCGGCTGCTCAAGCGGTATCATTTCTGAAATGTTTTCTGTTGTTTACATTGTCACTGTACATACCGTTTATTTGAGTTTCATTGCAAGTGTGTGCTGTGATATTTTCTTCAGTTTGGGGCCCGAAGTGAAGGCTATAACTCTGAAGTTTGATTTCAGCTTTGGTTTGAGTTTGTTGAGTCAGGTCTTTCAGTCATTTTGGTTTCAAAGTTGAGTCATTTTGAGTCAAATTTTCAATCAATAAATGAGTCAAAATTCTTGTGTTGATTTGTTGAAGTTTCGGACTCCATAGCCCAATGGACGAAGGCACTGCCTACTCTCCCAGAAATCTGTAGTTCTTGGCACCTCCAAGGAGCTACCATCCCCATTGGAGCCAATGTTAGAGTCGGTATCTTCATCCCTCCGTCAAAGATCAAATTTATCTTGTTGCATTTCATTTTATGTGTCTCATTCATTTTAGTCAGCTTCATTCCATTAGGAGCATGTATCATCTGACGAAAGGGTATGTTCTCTCATATCCCTTATGTCGTGTACCTGCTGGTCCGTGTCTGTTCATCAAAATCATTTACAGTCATGTTTGGTCTCTTGGTCAACAAAGAGTCATTTTAGGGTTTTTAGTCTCATTAGGTATAGGGTTTCGTTAATTTAGTCTTCAAAATGACTAATAATGTCAACAAGCACATGAGGGAGGTTTGAAATAGGTTTTCATCACAAAAATTTCATCGTCATAATGCTTGATAATGATTTCTCTTCAAAACTTTGTTTTGAAGAGAAATTGCCTATTTTATCCTTTTGTAATAAATGTAATGTAATTTTCAAAGTTTCTTAGTTGTAAAGTTCTTCAGGCGCAACCCTAGTCACCTTTGCTAAATCCCATGCCAGCTATCCCTACAAAGACAGACAATAGATTCATCATTCAGCTCAAAAATCACAAAGGAAACAAAAACAGAGTTTATGTGAAAAGTGTCAAAGTTCAAACATTACAAAAGTGGGTTCTTTTTAAATCAAAAATCAAAGTCTATGGCATAAAAGATATTTTTGTGTTTCAATAATCCATTTGCAAGACAAGAAAAGAGTGAAGCCAAGAGAAATAGTGGAGGAAGCGAAATAGTGTTTGAAGGCCGAAAATGTGGGTGAGTTTACTGTCGCGGCGCACTGGGCGTTGGGCGTGGTGCACTGGTTGAGCGCGGCACATAGGGCCGCTCTACATAGTGCAAAGTTGAATGGTCGCGTCGCATGAGGGCGCGACGCACTGGTCCACTATCGCGGCGCACAGGGCTGATAACCAGATTTTTTTCATTGCTCCACAAAAATTCAAATTGACTCGGCCTCCTATGCTCCGAGTAAGTTTATGAGACTTTGTAATTTCTATTAACCAATTTTTGGTGGTGATTGAGATTGAATATGGGAATTTGAATGCCAAAATTATAAACCCTATTCCCTTGTTAAAACTTCCTCCTTAGGGTTTTGAAATTGAAGTTTTAAAATTAATTTTTGTGCCAAATACTCTATTCCCCATCTTTTTGTTCCTCCCCCTCACTGTAATATCATCACTACAGTCCATTCCCCTATCTCCCTTAAATCCCTAAAGCCACTCATACCATCTCATTCCCATTATCCCTATTCTCATTTGCAAAATTTCCCCAAATCCCAAAAAATCCAGTGGTTGTCCCTTGTCCCTAAGTTTTTCAAATCAAAAGCTTTCAAAAGGAAAATTATCACTTGATTAAAACCCCATTCTCCCCATTCTCCTATATCTCCTACAGTCCCTCCCCTTTGACACACATTTGGCAATTAAGACAAAAAGCATCAAAATTCTCATTTTCCTCTCACTTTAAACCAAACATAGACCTTGAAACACAAGACGGAACCTTTGATAAATCATGTAAAGAGATAGTGAATGATTCTACCAGCAAGGCTAGAGGGACCTAAAAGGGCCTCGTAAAGCTCGTAAAAGTGGCAAACATGTAGAGAAGAGCCCTCTGTTGACTCAATTAGAGGCTTGCCCACTTGCCGTGGCATGTTTCAGGCAGTCAGGGTTTAGATCTTGTGAAGTGTACTAGGATCCATCATCTCATCAGAGTTGCTCATTTGTTTGTACTGCATTTACATGATGGTGGAGTAACTCTTCTTCAGTGTAAAATTTCACTTTGACACGAGGAAACCATTTCTCAAACAACGAATACGAATGTGGGTGAGCAGTGGAACAAAAGACGAGGGTGGATAAGTGTGGGCATTATGAACCATACATCAGGCCTAGCTTTGTGAGGCAGCTCAGCAGAGTGTTCCCATTCTGGTTCCTAAAGGAATCCTATGCACCTCTGATGAAACTCATCATCAGATATTTAA
This sequence comes from Pinus albicaulis, assembly GCA_034641835.2. Classification (NCBI taxonomy): domain Eukaryota; kingdom Viridiplantae; phylum Streptophyta; class Pinopsida; order Pinales; family Pinaceae; genus Pinus; species Pinus albicaulis. Next base: position 1,250,095,170 of record CM076580.1, read on the forward strand.
GTTGTGAGGGCCGGTTTTCACGCCTCTATGCCTACCACATCAGGTTATTGATGCATTTCACGAGAGTGAGGATGATGAACATACCTTATTTCATGTGCCGGAATATCGAGATAATGACCACTCTTGTGCAGAAGAAAACTCCCGAGCATTAGTACAACAATATTTATCACTATGCACTCATCAAGATCGTGGTTGTACATCAACTTGGATTGCAGGGTATCTCATGGGAGGATTTCATTTCCCGTGATTTCTTCACAGTTCCTCAGGTTCCTCTGGAGGTTGTTCATGAGCCAGGTTAACCTTCACATTAGCCTGAAGGTCACGAGACAGAGCCTATCAATGTGCCAGTGTTTGTTACTTATCAGAGAGGCACCAGAGTATTTTTTGTAGCAGCCCGACGAGTACTATCTCCACCTGGGGTGGAAGGGGTCTCGTTGCCATCATCAACAGCATAGGTACAGGTACAGGACATAGGTAAGAGGCCCATGCAGGATGAGGGCCCTTCAGGAGGCCAGTATATTGATTTCATATTGATTGATGAGGATTTGAGCTCTCCAAGCTCAAAGTTGAGAGAGACCATTCAGGAGCAGAAGGCGGAGATTGAAACCTTGACCGTCAAGTTACAGAGAGCTCAATGGATCATAAATTACTTGGAGCAGTGGAACAAACATTTGGAGGATCAGCAAACTATCATGGAGTTGCAAAACATTCATGAGAACCGGCAAGCTGCCCGAAGAAGCCATACCGAGATGACACCCATTGAGCGGGAGATTGAGGTTGATAGAGAGACTTGGCTTGAGAGGGTCAATATTCATCTTGAGAAGCTGTTGGAGAAGGAAAACAAGGAAAATAACATGCTCAGGCACATGAACAACCACTATTGGGCATGAAATCATGTTTGCAAAGCGAGGATCAAGATCCTGAAAGCAAGGCTAAGGAGGGCACTAAAGCGTCATAAAAGGCATGATAGACTCCAAATTTTGGCTGAAGATTATTTGGCCCAACATAGTTCTTGATGGTGGACATTTAGCTCAAGTTTCAAGAAATATGGTAAAAATTTTGTCAATTTTGAATTTTTTGGCCTAAAAACAGATTTTCCTGCCCGACGCGTAGCGCCACTTGGCGCTTATAATTGGCAGCTCTTTTGGAGGAAAACTTTGCATTTCTAAATTTTTCATGAAACTTTATGCATGCCTACCCATTACCTAAGGATTTCATCAAGTTTTGGGTTGCCTAAAAGGTCAAAAACACCCTAAAAATGGCCTTTCTGCCACTTTTTGCACACACAGGAAGCAGTGTTGGGAGATTGGATTTTTGGAGGGGCAAATGACAGCCAAATTCAGAAATTCGACTTGGGTTGGAAAGTAGATAGGTAGGGATTTCCAAAGAGCTATCCTACGCTCAATTTGGACTTCGGGAAGGCCCTCAAAATCAGCCTCAAAATTGTGCTACGAATAGAGATTTCAGGCGCGGCGCATTGGGAAATTTGGCCTATTTTTCACTCAGCAGCTCATATTTTCACCTAGTTTTGGCTAGTTTGACTTTTCCATGTAACTATTGATGTACCTTGATGTAATTTCATGACCATGATGTAATTTTGGCACATTTTTACTCATATTAGTAGATTCATTCACCAAAAAGTGAAATGTGAGTGAATGAATCAGTTTCCTATCATATAGAGGCAAGTTGTTTCATTGCCTATTTTCCAGTTCTTAGTTTATATATGGTTGAAATATCTCCTATAATGATGAGCTCGACCCCTAGAGGCATGGGGATGAGTTAGGCTTGTCTATATCATGTAATTCATCAGTCATTTTCAAGGTTGGACACTTGGGATTGCTTGGCACTTCATTGTACATTTCATCTCCGCAATTTTGGCAAAGGAATAGACCAGGGTTTGCAGCACTCTTTGGGATCCATGTGGCTCTGTGTTTTGATGGTGTGTTTCTCTATGTGATTGTAAGTTCATTGATGTTTATGTGTATCATTTTCCTTCTCCTTTCTTCTTAAATTAAGCAAATGAGTTATAAAGGTGGAATTCATTAGATTGCTTTGCTCTGCCTTCAGTTTTGTTTAATTTTCCATGTTTTCATCTATTTGAAGAGGATTCTTGAAAGCCTCTTGCCCTCTTCAACTCCTCACCAGTCTGAAATATCCATTCATTCAATCCAAAGCATCAAGAAAATTGCCTTCCTTGCCCCATTCAGAACTCTACAAAAACTAGGCCTCATCCCCGAACCCAAAACTACCTTTCCCTTTGTTTCCAAAAAAACCCCCAAAATCAAAATCAAAATCCTTTACTTATATACCTAGCCTAAAATCAGCTTTTATTTCAATTCATCTCAAGCCATATTGATTATCTTTGCTGAGATTGACCTGGAGAGAGCCCTCTCCTGATCTGGTAGGGCTAGCTACCAGACTGAGCATGGTTTGATGTTACCCTGAACTCTGCCTTCTTTCAGCTTGAGGTAGATTTAGGCAATAACAGGACCTATCATTATCCAACATTTACACAAGCTCTTTAATTTGGCAATGAAAAAAGACTTCCCTAAGCACTAGACACATAACTTTATTGTATCTATCTTTAAGAGAGGGGATAAAATCATTCACTCTAATTACAAGAAAATTATGATTAGCCAAACTTTAGCCAAGTTATACAAGGTAATTTATGAAACAAAAAAGAGCCTTTGGCTTGAAAGCCATGGTAAAAGAGAGCTAAAGTTGAAATTGAGTTTAGAATATATCATTCAAATGTGGAACATATTTTTACTCTTACACTACAAAGAAAAGGGGGTTTTTAAGACTATTTAAGACAATTTTTGGGTAAATTGTATTAAATTGAGACAACATAAAACTTGTGTATTTTCTTAAAAATTGTATTTAAGCTGGTGCCTCAAATTAAACCGTCTTAAAATATTGTCTCTATAAAGACAATATATAACACAAGCATTTTTTTCTCTCTAGAGACAATAGTTGGGATTAAAGACATATTGTCTTTAAAGAGACAATGTCTTTGATCCTAACTATTGTCTCTCTAGAGACAATAAAAAAATACATTCACAGACAATGAAACATAACTTTTGTCTCTTTAGAGACAATATAAAATAATGAATCTAGAAAGATATCTCGCCATTGAAATCAACCAATATTAAAAGTATTTAATTAAAAAAAACTACAATATTATTTATTAATTCATATTAGGACAGAGTGGAATCGAGTCACCAAACTCTATCTTATCAAGCAGGTGCTCTTCCATTAAGCTAGCGCCCTTTAAAGAATTATACGAGAGTTACGGTAGTCCTTGAAATTGCATATATAAGCATTGATTTGAAAAAATGCTTGACACATAATGGCGTAGTCGTTGTAAAATCTAAAATCATGCAATCCATATTTTTAACTCGCTAAAAATAACTCAATGGAGTTAGCTCAATGTCACACCCATGTAACATGGCTCACACAATAATCTAATATACAATAATTTACAAAATTTTTAATCTAGTCATACAAAAAAAGTAACTAGAATTATCACAAGCCTTTAATATCTTGTCGCAACTATTGAATGGTTTATGTTTAGCATGTTTCCACTCTTCATAGATTTACAAGAATTACAATCTAGGAAGACTAGCAGAAAATTGCAAAGTTTTACCAAAATTCTAAGAACATAAACAAAAAAGTAGTTAGATTAGCGAGCACACATACACAAAAATAAATCCTAAATACTACATACAAATTTTTTTATGAACAAACAAAGAAATAAATAATAACATAAATACTCTGCCAAATCAGAAGGCATTGCAGACAAAACATGGAATCAACAAGCTGCACATAGAAGAAATTTATGAAGAGGTTCCATACAGAGAACTTCAATGGAAACACATTCACTTGAAATCTTCCCTTCAATAGTCTCAATGGCTGGACCATCATTGCTGGAATTTCCAAAAACATCCTCTCACCTGCCCCAACGAGTGTAGATCTAGACAGTACCATGGCATTGTTGGCAATTGACATGATATTACTAGATTTTATTGAGTCAAGCGTTGATTCATCTGATGATTCAGATATATCCTCTAAAGATAGAAAACCATGCTCCAAATCATCCTTTTTATCTTCATTGATTTCAAAATCACTTCTAGTTTCTTTATCTTCATGTCCTTCTTCAAGAAAAATCAAAGAAGGATTTACAGGAAAATAATTTCCCATTGAACTTTCAGCCTCATTTCTAGAATCCATGCCCCATTTGATGACATGTTGACCCATAGGTTGAAAATCATCATAATTTATAGCTGCTCCTTTATGTGATGTTCCACTCTAGTTCATCTTAAGAATTCTTGGCATACGAAGTGAGTTTTCCACAAAATCTAGCTTCCAGTATACCTATGTATATATTGTACACATTCAATTAAAAATTATACGTGTTTGAAATGAGCAACATGTGAAACGTTATACAAGATATTACAATACTTATTTAAATAAAGGTCATATAAAGGCTTTGAATTAGTATTATCTACTTTCAAAGACATGGCAAAATATAGAAAGATGATTCAAAACTAACTCATTTTGGATGACCCAACTAGTATCGTAGTGGACCAAAGAGAACTTCATGTTCAATCAAGCAGCAGATAAGTCTACGCCATGCACATTCTCCCACTTTTGCCTGAAATCCATCAGCAATAATAACTAATGCACACTTGCCAATCTGCATATAATAATAATATATAAGAAATCTAAATTATAAATTATAATTCAGATGATACCATAAAACTTAATGCCTCAGTGATAATTCTTCGCATACAAAGCAAGTTTTCCACAAAATTCAACTTCCAGTATACCTGTGTTTATATTGTACACATTCAATTAAAAATTATACATGTGTTTGAAATGAGCTGCCTGTGAAACATTGTACAGGCTAAGACAATCCTTATTTAAATAAAGGTCATATAAAGGCATTGAATTAGTCTTATATGCTTTCAACGACATGGAAAAATATAGTAAGATGATTGAAAACTATCTCGTTCTGGATGACCCAGCTGGTATCCTAGTGGCCCAAAGAGAACTTTATGTTAAGTCAACCAACAGATAAGTCTACGCCATGCACATGCTCCCACTTTTTCCTGAAATCCATCAACAACAGCAACTAATGCATGCCTCTCAATCTGCATATAATAATAAGAGATAAGAAATCAAAATTATAAATTATAATTCAGATTATACCAGAAAAATTAATGCCTCAAATCATAATTCTTCATACACGAAGTGAGTTTTCCACAAAATATAGCTTCCAATATACCTATTTATATATTTTACACATTCAATTAAAAATTATACATGCATTTGAAATGAGCAGCCTGTGAAAAATTGCACAGGCTAAGACAATCCTTATTTAAATAAAGGTCATATAAAGGCTTTGAATTAGTATTATCTACTTTTAAAGACATGGAAAAATATAGTAAGATGATTCAAAACTAACTCATTATGGATGACCCAGCTGGTATCCTAGTGGCCCAAAGAGAACTTCATGTTCAATCAAGCAGTGGATAAGTGTATGCCATGCACATGCTCCCACTTTTTCCTAAAATCAATCAGCAGCAACAACTAATACATGCTTATCAATCTGCATATAACAATAAGAGATATACAATCAAAATTATAAATTATAATTCAGATTATACCAAAAAACTTAATGCCTCAGTCATAAAGCAATATATATAAATTTTATTGCCTCATGTTTCTTGCTTTATCAACCATCGTACCCAATGCTGGAATATATTTCAACAAAATCGTAGCAGAGCAGGATCAGCTAATCGAGAGCATTCCAACCATTCAGTTCTCATTGCCTCAAAATTATTTGATCTGTTCACTCTTTCTCGATCACCAAGACTCCTCCTTTGTGTTGATGTTGTCATCGCAACAACACTTAGACCTCTGCTAGAACCAATTTTGGCACTCTGCTCAAGATCCCATGTAGCTGCTAAAGCTGCCGCCTTTGCAGTTGCCTTGTCCTTTGGTACAGGTTGAGGACTTCCTGATAAAGCAAGTACCTTTTGAAAGCTTGTAAAGCTACGAAAAATTCATGCTCTTCTTTCAATAACTGACATCTCATGTGTCAAGGATGTATTTTTGGAAGATGCAACATCACCACCACCTACCCTAGCAGTTTCCATTGCAGCTGGAGAAGCAAATGCAGAAGCCCAACCTAGAGATAGCTTTGCAAGGTCAGCCTGCAAAAGACATACATTTGCATCACTACCATGAAATGAAAGAAAAGGTAGAGAGTGAAACATGGAATATTTTTCTGAAGCAGTTGGGAAGACAATGCCTCGTAAAGCTCAATTCTAGGGAATGTAAGTAGGGCTGAAAATATGAGATCGCTAGACATTGTATAGTTGTTCCCATATTGTGGTACTATATAATTAACCATATTATATGAGTAGGATATATATTAAAAGAAATTACACATTTAAGCATAGTTGATGGCTATAGAAATTAATCTATTTATTGAATTTACACATATTTTTATAGTGAAAAATAATTATGCATAAGCATCCCATAAAAGAAGTTAACAAGAAAATTTCTCCACTTAAAACTAGTATTACAAAATTCACACTTGCAAATACCTTGGTATGGGTCAACTCTAGGAATCATAAAACTCAAGAAAAAATATACAAAAGATAGGCAAAGCTCATCAAGCAAAACCTCATACCTAAAGAACTTCCAAAAATTTGAAAAACTAGTCAGAGGGTCTTGCAACACTACTTAAAATTTGATTCCCCTTGTCAAGGCTGGACTATTAGTTGAAGACAACTACTAACTGCATCATAGATGCTTAGACTAAGATACATGTAATTGGATGGACCCAAGAACCTTTAAAACAACCAATGAGAATCCTACAATATTCATTCAATCTAACTCAATAAGAGAAAGGCCTAAATTTGTACATTCTTTGGCATATGTACGTTTTGGGTTCTATAAACCAGTATCAAACTGAACATAACTACAAAAATACAAACTCCTACCATGAAATTATAAGTGAGGAAAAAAACATTCTACGGCCACACATTTGAGGGGATTAGTATCCCCTATGAAGGCTCCACCTGAAATATTGGTCATGTCTGGCAAGCGAATGTTCTGTTGTTTCTTGGCTTTCGAATCATAGAGTGTACTAGAAATGAACTGAGAGAATACTAGGGATCCTACAGGGTTAGCCATTGTAATGAAGTTGTAGAGAACTTTGAAGTTCTTCACTCCAAATAGTTCATAAGCAATGGTACGTATAATGGACCAGTGGGCACCATAACCCATGCCAATAAGTAAACTCCATGTATACATAGAGCCAGACCAAGCCATTACAAATAGGAAGTGCCCAATGGAATAGTAATTTGGGCCACTACCATTGTCATTTGTCTAAGGTACGCATGATCCCTACATCATGGCGCCTTAATCAGGATAAAGAAGAAGATAAATTGAAAAAAACTAATAAGCTTTAGGGAGCAATAAAAAAATTATCCTAAATATTCATCAAAAGAAACTCAACAAAATCAACAAGGTCTATCAGACGAACATAAAATCTAGTCTAAATATTCTCCAGAATATCAGCTATATCTTTGAATAGAATGAAAATAAACATTGTGGTTTTGATAAGCTAGATAATCTTAAATAGTAATTAAACCATGAGATCTAGGCCAATTGGTTTGTGTGGGGTTTGAGTCTCCACCAAGTTTGAGGTTCAAAGTTTATGGGAGGGTTTGAGGAATGACACTATCCCAAGGGGTGACCAAGCATGAATAAGCTTCACAGACTCCGGGTGATAGAATCCCACTCGCAGATCATTCTTCCATCTAAAATTGAAGCTTATTGAGTTATGAAATTTAGCAAAAGTATATTACCTTGCAACAATATTAGAAAGAAATCCACCTCCAATGCACCCAAGGAATTTCCAAATGCTTATCATGGAGAAAAATATATTAGAGTTATAATAACCCATAGATTGACTCATCTAACCCAAATTATCAATCAGAGTCAAGCCTGAACCTGCTCCACATAACAAAGCAAAGAACATGAGCCAAAAGTCAGCTTTGATGAGAGCCTGCATCAAATTTAAATCCTCCCCTTTGTGGGGGGCTTTTCTTCTTCTTTTTACTCTCACATCTCCTTGAGCAGTAGCCAGCACCAAACAAGAATTTATTAGGGATAATCGTTATTCTCTCCTCTTCAGGGAGTAGATCCACCTCTTTAGGATTATCATCCTCAACCTCCTAACATGATCATATAAGTGAGGAAAAAAAAATTCGCACCCACGCATTTGAGGGGACCAATATCCCTTATGAAGGCTCCACCTGAAATACTAGTCATGTTTGGCAAGTGAATGTTGTGTTGTTTCTCGACTTCCAAATCATAGAGTGTACCAGCAATGAACCCATAGAGTATCAGGGAGCCTGCAAGGTTAGACATTGTAATGAAGTTGTAGAGAACTCCGATTTTCTTCACTCCAAATAGTTTATAAGTAGTGGCAAGTATAATTGGCCAATTGGCATCATAACCCAGACAAACAAGTAAACTCTTTGTATACATAGATCCAGACCAAACCATTGCAAATAGGAAGTGCCCAATGGCCATAATAATTTGGGCCACTTCCATTGTCACTGGTCTATGGTATGCATGATCCTTTTATCATGGCACCTTAATTAGGATCAATAAGAAGAGAAATTGAACAAAGACAATAAGTTCTAAGGTCCAACAAAAAAAAATTGTATAAATATTCATCAAAAGAAACTAGAAAAAATCAACAAGGTCTATCAGCGAACAAAAAATTTAGTCTAAACATTCTTTAGAATATTAGTTATATATTTGAACATAATGAAAGTAAACATTGTGGTTTTGATAAGTTGGATAATATTAAATAATAATTAAACCTATGAGATCCAGGCCAATTGGTTTGTGTGGGGTTTTAGTCTTCACCAAGTTTGAGGTTCAAAATTTATGGGAGGGTTTGAGGATGGGAGCCATTTTTGGGGAATTACACTATCCCAAGGGGTGACTAAGCACGATTAAGCTTCACACACTCCTGGTGATATAATCCCACTCGCAGATCATTCTTCCATCCAAAATTGAAGCTTATTAAGTTATGAAATTTAAAAAAAAATTATTACCTTGCAACAATCTCAGAGAGAAATCCACCACCAAAGCACCCAAGGAAGTTCCAAATTCTTATCATGGACACAAACCTATGAGAGTTATGATAACCCATAGATTGACTCATCTAACCCAAATTATCAATCATAGTCAAACCTGAACCTGCTCCACACAATAGAGCTAAGAACATGAGCCAGAAGTCAGCCTTGATGAGAGCCTGCATCAAACGTCTGAAATCCTCCCCTCTGTGGGGGGATTTTCTTCTTATTCTAACTCTCACATCTCCTTGAGCAGCAACCAACACTAAGCAAGAATTTATTAGGGCTAATCGTTTTATTCTCTCCTCTTCAGGGAGCAGATCCACCTCTTTAGGATATTCATCCTCAACCTCCTACCATGATCATATAAGTGAGGAAAAAACATTCTAGAACCACGCATTTGAGGGGACTAGTATCCCATATGAAGGCTCCACCTGAAATACTGGTCATGACTCAAAAGTGAATTTTGTGTTGTTTCTTGACTTGCAGATCATAAAGTGTACCAGCAATGAACCTAGAGAATACCAGGGAACCTGTAATGTTAGAAATTGTAATGAAGTTGTAGAGAACTCTGAAGTTCTTCACTCCAAACAGTTCAGAAGCAGTGACAAGTATAATGGACTAGTGGGCACCATAGCACATACCAACAAGTAAAATCCCTGTATACATAGATCCAGGCCAAGCCCTTGCAAATAAGAAGTGCCCAATGGGCATAATAATTTGGGCCACTGCCATTTTCACTGGTCTAGGGTATGCATGATCCCTCCATCATGGAACCTTAATCAGGATCAAGAAGAAGAGAAAATGAACAAAACCAATAATTTTTAGGGACAAATAAAAAAATTAGTCTAAATATTCATTAGAAGAAACTAGAAAAAATCAGCAAGGTCTATGAGACACACAAAAAATTTAATCTAAATATTCTTCAAATTATCAATTATATCTTTGAACATAATGAAAATAAACATTGTGGTTTTGATAAGATGGATAATCTTAAATAGTAATAAAAGCCATTAGATCTAGGCCAATCGGTTTGTGTGGGGTTTTAGTCTCCACGAGGTTTGAGGTTCAAAAATTATGGGAGGGTTTGAGGATGCGAGCCATTTTTTGGGAATTACACTATCCCAAGGAGTGACCAAGCACGAATAAGCTTCGCACACTTCGGGTGATATCATCCCACTCGCAGATCATTCTTCCATCCAAAATTGAAGCTTATTAAGTTGTGAAATTTAGAAAATTTATATTACCTTACAACAATCTTAGAGAGAAATCCACATAAAATGCGCCCAAGGAAGTTCCAAATTCTTGTCATGGAAAAAAATATATGAGAGTTATGATAACCCAAATATTTACTCCTATGACCCAAATCATCAATCACAATCAAGCCTAAACCTGCTCCAGACAACAGAGAAAAGAACATGAGCCAAAAGTCAGCTTTGATAAGAGCCTACATCAAAGTGAAATCCTCCCCTCTGTGGAGGCCTTTTCTTCTTCTTGTGTCTCTCATAACTCCTTGAGCAGCGACCAGCACTAATTGAGAATTTATTAGAGCTAATTGTTTTATTCTCTCCTCTTTAGGGAGAAAACCCACCTCTTTAGGATTTTCATCTTTAACCTCACTTAGAAACTTTCATCAACTTTTATACTGATGGATTTCTTCTCAATATATCCACCATTAATACTATAGCTCTTTTGGCCCTCCAAAAGTGGCTCCTGGGCAGTAGATATGTATCTGGGAGAAGTATATGAAGATGATATGTTAATTGCAATCAGGGGCAAAACTACAAGGATAACTTGGAGAATATGCATCCCTATTAAAAATATTATGTTGATGGTCTTCATCACATCAAAGATATCTATGAAAAGAATGACACCCAACATTTAAGCATCCAACAACATGCAAAGGCCATAGATGAAATTGAAATTGAAATCAGTATAAGAATCAAAGAGATTAGGATTAGGTGGTCTTTCATAGGATCAAGGATGATTTTCCTTGACTTCACATTCCTCTTGTTGAATTCCACTAATTGAGATGGATGAGTAGGAGGTTGCAAAGGATCCTCCATTATATCCCACACTTCAACTTCCTCAAGTAAAAGAATCATTCTCTCCTTCTAGGGGCCAAAATTATCAGTCACACTCAATTTTTTCTCCACCTTCAAATTAGTCGCCATGACCCTCCCAACCAAAAAAGAAAAATAACAAATTTGTTACTAGGAAAACTTCCTCCCTCTCAATCAATAATTACTTGGGTTTCTAACTAAGGTTTAATGATTGTTGTTCATTGATATGGAAAAATTTCGCTTGCTCATATATTCTATCAGCTAATACATATTTTGGATATGAAGTCTCTCACGCTTTAATACCATGTATAAAATTTATGTATGTTTTAGCCATTCCCAATTTCAAGTTTTTGCATAGGTTTAATGCCAAAACCCCATCATAACATATGAGATGATATATATGTTAGAATGCATTTAATTCAAAACATAGAAATGTTTTACACTTTTTAATTTTAATCGCTGATACAAGAAATAAATGCAAGCACATACTCATTAATTACATAGTTATTTGGTCTAATGATCAGGGATAATATCTTCATCGCATATCCCATAGAATAATTGATATTAGATACATTTCAATAGAAAATTTCAAATTTCAATGAAGAACACATGTAGAGCCAAGGTTTAATAGTGCATTCAATAAAAAATGATGGGTATTAACAAACCACAATCCCTGATTACTCTCTCATATATCACTTACAATGGCATTGTAGGACCTTAAATGGCATAAAATGTTTCTAGATATAGCAAGTGCAATTGTTCAGGCCTGTTTTGTTTTGGAATGTGCTAGGTTCAAGGACAATAGTGGCTTTTAGGGACTAGACCCCTCCCTTCAGTTTCTATTTTGTTGGGTCACTAAGATTTTTTCTATGCTGATGTTTTGGCAAACTTGCTGCCAAATCTGGGATCCACCATTTTTTAATCATTTCAGGTCTAGAACTATAACTTTTCAATCCCATTTCATGAAATTTCTAGAGGGTTTTGAGGATGGTTGGCCAAAATCATTCAAGTAAATTCTTTTCATGTGAGAAATCAGATTCACATCATGATTTGACACATAATGATTGTGTCATTAAAAATTAGGTACCTGTATCAAATATGAATACTATAATTTATAATGATGTTGAAGCTCAACATTCTAAACATGAAAAATTACAAGAGATTGTAAAAATTTGGAAAAGGAAAAATGAGAAGCTTGAAGCTAGGTATGGTATGCTTTACCAATTGGTCTTAGGCCTCATAAGTCTTTGGGTTCACCCGAGGATATCAACTAATATGCTCCAGTGATTGAAAAATATGAAAAAAATATTCATCAAGCTCTAGGATATTTACACATAACATGTGGACTTCAGTTATTGATATATATCAAGAAATAAGCCAATATCCGACATTTATTTTTTTATGATTCCAGGTTTATCTATGTTTGGTAAGGTATATCTGATACTAAGCCAGTTTCTTAGAATCTAGACTAGAAAAACTCTATGACATATCTTTATGGAAGTTACAATGACCCAATATATAAGAAAAAAATTTAAAAATTGGAAACCTTTTAAAATATTGGCTTTATGGAAAGGCCTTTTTTGTTTACATTATTTTGTTGTATGGTGCGGCCCCAAATTTTTTTAACGCATATTATAACCATTCCAATGTTTAAAAAATTACCACCAAAATCATCTTATAAGGGAACACTAGTAGACGGTGAAGATGGGCTCATATTAGTGGCCCTCTAGCTACTGGCTTAACTCCACAAAATTACCTGCAATAAGACAATGCTAGAGAAAACCTAGAAATAAAGGTTGATCCAAAAATGATGTTCAACAGCTCATAATCAATTGCTATGAGTAAAAAAAATATATAAATCTTCCACTGAGGTGAACCTTGTCAGAGGGTTCAGACCATAGGGAAAATTGTAGCAAACCCTAGACAAAGAAAAAAATCTAAAAACCCTAGATCCATAACCCTTAGATTAATGCCTCTAGCCAAAAATCTACAAATTAGATGTACTAAGTAAAATGAAGGAAGTTCACAATTGCTCTCACACAATGTTAGAGATCCATAGAAAAAAAAGGAGGGGATCAAACAAAACCAACAACAAAACTTTGATCCACAAGCCCTACATATGTACAATTAGAAGATGAACCACAACTAGTGTGCAAACTAAAGAAGAAAAAACCATGAGAGAGAGAGATAGAGAGATAGATATTCATACCCATATCTATAAGAGGAGACATATTGACCATCAAAAGAGATCCCAACACATGATATGTGTCCATAGACTAACAAATAAGGAAATTGTATCATTGATAAAAATGATATTAAAAATGACAGCTGAGTTTATACATACTCAAAGGCCCTTTCCGCAATAGAGGATATGGACCCACTATGATGACGAGGTCATCATTAACTGTCTAGGTATAAATAATTGAGTGTTGACTAGGTTTGCTTTAAGCTAAACCTAGTAACGCAATAATAATTATTACGAAGTGATGATATCCTTAGCCTCAAGTAAATCTTACAACATCATCTCAACAATAATGTTAATAATTTTTTACCTCCACAAGGGATGACTTATGTTTAGTAGGATAATGATATACTGCAAAGTCTATTTAACTTCTAATATTATTCTACATATTGTGAACTCCAATTTTAAGGGTATAAATCTGATAAGTCCAATTAATCCAAAGTCTGAATATCCCTAGCTTATTGGTCTTCCGACTTCAGATCTTATAAATTTTCATTATACGTCGTTCTCAATTTCAGGGATAGTGAATTAGAGAGTTCTCCAGGTCACTGTGTTTTACGGAAGTCAAACCTATGGATAAGTCTGATTTCCCTAAGTGTGGTGGTGCACTTAGAACAACAGAAAGAAATATATTTGACCTTTTCCTTAAAATGAATAGATAATGGAATAAAACCTACTTTTAATTTGTTCTCTTTTCCTCACCTCCCTTCATTGTTTATGTCGCTCTCAATCGAACTTAACTCGCTTGATTAGTATCTGCAATGGTAAACATAAGACATAAAACAACATAAAGGAAATATGATCTATTCAAGTTAAACAAATTGAATTGATCGTATTTGTAAATACACATATAACATCATTGACACATGCATTAGGAAAGGAACAAATTTCTTTATTATGAAGTAGAAGGATAAGTACAACCAGTTGATCGATTCAATGTCACTCACTCCAGCTTTAGTCCCATCCTCATCACACCAGCATCATCACTCCAACAACATAATATTACATGCACAATACCTCCAAGAGCTATGATCTCACCAACATAACTCTACTTAATACAAATTCTTGCTCTCTTGTGCACTATGATTAGTGCTCTATTTGTAAGTAGATGCTCTCTTGTGCACTATGTATAATTAGTACCTTCAAAAATGAATTCATTCTTGGAACGCCAAATGCCGCAGAAAGTGAATAGGGGGAGAGTCCGAAGAGCTTTGGATTGGCGTTCCCAAGAGAAAATCCTAGTAGCAATTGATAAATTTTCTCCACCAACTTGAATCCCCAATAGAGAACAAACCTCTTTCCATATATACATTGCAAAGGGGAAACAAATAACTAAGTGTAGATAGTCCTCCATATTAGATTTACATAGGGCACAACAACCAGACCACACCATACATTTCTTCATGAGGAGTAGTAGTTACTTTAGTAGAGCTTGTTCATCACTCTATATGGGTTCATAGAAACTAGAAGAAAGAGTATAAATTCAAATACCGTATGGCTCATAATTAAGTGCAAGGAAATACCTAATGAATGGGTGTTGGTTATTCCTCTTTCGAATTACAAATGGAGAAATTAATCATATATATGTAATATTATTTGTTGTATGAAAAGGAGCCCTATGAAAATATGTATGATACATTGGCTTTAGAACTAATATTTAGTACAAGTATATAAAAATAGTAACAACTAGTTATAAATATAATTTCTATTGTGAACTAAAGAGATAGATTGAACTATGTTGAGCTAAAGCAAACGTACAAGTACTAATTCTCCATGTGAGCTCATATATCGATGGAGAATTAGTAATTTCTATACAACTCTATTTAGTAGTGTAAACCTTACTCACTAGTAGTTCTACTCGAAAGCTACAAAGGAAGGTGACGCTAAGGCAGTCAATGCAGCTAATGAATAAGGACTAAGACTACTAGACCTTAAGGCAAGAGCACTAAGACCTTGAGTTCTGACACTACAACTTAAGACTACGGTTGAATGGGGAGCTTGTTGATGCTATCTTTAACGAAAATGGAAACCTTAGGCCGTATCAATGCAAGTTCCATAGTGGAGAAGTCTAAGTAGAAGATTCCCCAGCCTGAAAAGTATATCAGCTCTGACATCACAACCTGGCTCGAATGGATTGACAACATAAACTGATTATAACTAATATTGCACTACTTATTAAGGTTTTTTTAATGATGCATAAACGATGTTTGTAGAGGAACTTATATTGATTCCATTGACAGTGGCAGTCATAAATTCCAACTGTAAGTATTTATTTATCATGACAATGGACTTTGTAAACGTCTCCATAAATAAATAAAAAAGGAAAGGACTAATGTGTGTTTGTAAGGTTTAACTAAGAATCAACAAGTGAAAAAGGGTACTCTTTTCTTTAATCCTACCCATAGCCAATTAGATAGGCCGAGAGGTGGTATTTCCACTACAGATACTACATATACTATGTGATATCAGGCTATTAACCACATAACAACTAGACACACACACACACACACACACACACACACATATATATAAAGCTATTGAGCCCAACTTTCACATATGTTCTGGGCAAATTAAAGGTTCTAATTAATAGCTTAGTATCCCAAAATTTATTTAGCGCTCACTTGAATCAATAAATAATGTTATCATTTGTTTCTCATATTCTTTATCAAGAGAGAGAACTCAAGCCAACAAGCTTTGATTATGTCTTTTAATTATGGAGAGGAAATTGTTGTTATGCTTGATAGTTGGGTTGATTAATTGCCAACTAACCACAACTCTTAATTAGTGGCATGAGATTTAAGTGGTACTATTAATTATGGTTGATGGAATTATTATCCTTTAGTTTGTTTCTCTATATCATCGGGTATGGTGATATTTCGAATGTTGGACATCTGGGTTGATCTCTGTCGTTGATAGTTTCTTGATTTGATGGTTGTGACGAAGGTTGGGACGGTTAGGGTAATACCCTACCCCCCAAACCAAAACCACTTTCCACATTCTTCGTCGATGTGTTACTGTCGAGCTCTGCAACTTATTTTTTGTGATTTTTTTCTCTGCCGTTCGTTTTGGGTCTGAACATGGAGGTATTGTTCACATTTCCACCACTGTTTCTTCTGGAATTATGCATTAGGGGAATTTTGAGGTCTAAAATGGGTCTCCTAAGAAAAATGTACAACAAAAATAGACTTTATGAGAACTATTATGATTCAAGATTATGATGTCAACCATGGGGGATGATTCACCATTTTTGGAGTAAAAATTTAAAAAGATTAAAAAATAATAAAATAATAAAACTACTTTTTCAACTTATCTCCCTAAGGGTTTACTCAAATTTCGAGCAGGATTACTCATTGGATGCAAAATTTAATTCTTCATCCAAGGAGTACCCATGTTTTATACTTTTGATGGAACCTGCTACATGAAAAATGAGAAATACATGAAAAAATGTGATTGCAATCACGTTTTTCATGTATTCGTCATTTTTCGTTTAGCAGAGTCCATCAAAATTATGCAACATTGGTACTCCTTGGATGGGTAATTAAAATTTTCATCCAACGAGTATTCTTGCTCAAAATTTGAGTAAAACCTTAGGGAGATAAGTTCAAAATACGAGTTGAAAAAGTAGTTTGTTCTATTTTCCCTCTAAAATTTGATGATGTAATCAAATATTATTTTATTATTTCCACAATTATTTTATAATTTTCTTAGGAAGCTCATTTTAGACCTCCAAATTCCCCTAATGTTCTGTTGATTGCTAGGTTATTGTTGCTCTCACGCAGTGTTTCTTTTTAGAGAAGAATACGAGGCTCCTACTTGTTTTAGCCTATGCTTCTCGGTAGAGGCTACGCACTAGCTGCCATGTCAGGTCTTCATGGCTCATTCGACAATATATAGGCTTCTCTTCATCTAAATGATGGCTACCCATCTTCGGCATGGCCAAAACAGGTAAGGATTTTCCCCTCTTCACTGTATTTTAGGTTGATTTAAGCTTCAAAATGTATTCCCGACCTCACAACTCACCTTGGTTTTCTTTCCAGGCCTTCAATTCAAACCCTTTGCTTCTATGAGGTAAGGTTTAGTTCAATTCAAGCTTGAAGAGTTATTTTCATTGATTAAAAACCTATTTGGCGATTTGTCTTTCGATTCTCACAGTTTTTCTATTGTTCTTTTGGTTCTGAGGTATATTATTAGAACCATAAATCTCACCTACAACTCTAGCTAGCATGTAATCTTCCCGGTAGTGACCCCTTGTTCATTTTTTTCTGGGTACCACGGGAATCCCCAAGTTGTCTCTTTTGAGATATTTCAGACCCAGACCTTAATTAGATATTCTCTCTATGTTTAGCTTAATATTGGGCTATCATTATTTTTACATACAAGCCATAAGACTCTTATTTACTGTGAGAGTTTATAGCCCTTCGAGGGCCTCACTATAATTTAGATAATTAACAATTTGGTTTTTTGTCTAAAGTTTAATTATGAGTCTAAGCACTTTACTGAATAGAAACTTCTATTCTTTTCGAAAATGGGTTGTATTGAAATACATTCCGACTCTATTTCCAATTGTCAAATTCTTATATAGACAGTTCTATGAGATGTATTTATATCTACATACTTATTGTAGCCATATCACTTTTCGATTCTGCTATGGTTAACATTTTTTCCACTCCCTCGCGGGCTGTGCACAATTATCAATCTCATTTGTAGGTTCTTCGCACCATTAATAAGTTCTTGGGTATTGTTCACATTTATTTATATACATGCAATATTTCCTTATTATCATTGTGATTATAGTGTAGTCCTAGAAGGGTGCTCACACTCGTGCCTACTCTTTTTGTAATGGGAAATTTTCCAGTTTATTCTTATGCTGTCTTTGACAAGGGTTTTACCTCTTCACGAGGGTTTCCTATTTTAAACAAGTGTCTCTTATTTCTTATGTATGATATTCAACAAAAATCATTCGTTCACTGTAATGTTGTTATTCTGGTTCTTGTTTAAAGTTACATTGCATATCAATACTGTAATTTCAGAACTCATTCAGTTTAATTTAAGTTCAGTATTTATTTTTTAAAATAAGTTTCTTAGATGTCCGGACCATAATTTAAAAAGAGTTTATTCCTCAACCATTATTCCATGTAATATTTTCCTAATTTCTTTACAATACAAAAAATCATGTCTGGGGATTCTTCCCTGGATGGACTAACTGTCCCATCCATTCATCTATTTTCTATAGAATTCCAAATTATTTTCCACTACTATTCAAGATGTTAGTTATATTTAAACCTTCAGTTTTCTTTGTGCATATAAAGATATCCATTTTTCTGAACTTAATATAATTCATAATTATACTAGGGAATTTATACAGTGATCAGGATATGAGTATTTAAACCTAACTTAAATAGCCTATTCAACAATTCGGTAACAAGAATAAATTCTACTTTTATGTATTCCACTTTCAGAGTGCACATAAAACTAATTATAGATATTAACATATATTTATAAATGCATAATAAGAACCCATTATTCCATTCTATTTTGGGTTTGTAATACTTATCTCAGATAATTAAAGTTGATGGCATCCTCCCAACTATGAGAGGGGAAATTACATCCTTAACTCCCCCCATGCTCCTCACCAGAGTAGGATTGAATATCAGTTCTTCTTGGGGTAGACCTCAAGACCTCTGTCCAACCTCTCCTCCAATGTCAGGTAGCAGAGTTCTATTGGTTCTTACCAGCTCTGGACACTCTCACCTTACAACCCTTTAACAGTTCCTTTTCTTTTGCACATAACCCCTTTTCCTCTCTACGATTTCATTTTTATCCCCAAAGGAAAGGTAACTATCAAATAATTGATTTAATCTAACTACTCTAGTATCTTGGAAACTTTTACCATCCGTTTATGGAAACCACACCATAAATTAATCTTTATTAAAAAAGAAACAAAACTTGTTCATAATTGGCTTAACATACTTGTTAACCCTGTGTAACTTAAAAAATTCAAATGTATAATTTAAGATAACATAGAAAACTTAAATCTAGGTGTTACAGACCTCTTACTGGTTGTTTCTCCAACAGTTGGAACTAGTTTAAGTGACTTTAACATAGTTAAGCTGAATTAATTACTTACAACTCAAAATAAACTCAACCATGGCTCCTATAAAGTAAGAGCCACTCTAAATGACTCAAGTTAGACCCTCGACTCGAATTAACTAAGCCAACTAAATATTTCTAACTTAGTCAACACATTTTTCTTGTTGTGTTGTGATAATCAGAATTTTCTTGTTGCCATTTTCAACATGTGTGAAAAATGTAATTTTGTTAATCTTATTAATGAAATTACCATTTTTTTCATTGGTAAAAAAATATATATATATGTTAAAATATAAAAACATTATGATTTCCATTGAATTTATTTTCATAAATCTTAGATGATAGTCTAAATAATGAATTAGTTATGCAAGAACACATCAAAGTGCTCGAATTTCTATCGATATGAATATTTTTTTTTTAATAATAATTTATTCATAACTTTTAGTATTAGTAATTATTAAAACTCCTAGGGATGAAAATTAGGAAGAGAAATTAAAGATGAGGATTTAAATAATAGAAGTGAAACAAAAAGATTAACAAGAGGAAGCGAGAAATAAATTATGAATGGGTATATATTCACAAAATTTCCAATAGATTAGAGATATGGTCTAGATTAATGAATAGAGGAAATAATGTGTTTCAACCCTTACGAAAATCTACATTTTGTTCCTATATAAATGCTAACATGGTTTTAGAATATTAGCATCTTAATTCTCTTTCTACCCGAGGAAATTCTGCTTGGAATACAAACATCCTAAATCCCTTTCTACTACATCAAATTCTCTTGGCAAGTTCCTTTATTAGATAGTCGAATAAGTCGAAGCTAAAACATTTAGTTATGCTTATATTCACTTTGAGGATGATTTGGGGACTTGTATTCTTAAAGAGATATTTCTTAAATGTAATGATTGTGACTAGGCTGAATGTTGGAGTATTCAGTGCATTTATTTTCATTAGAGATATTCTTTAAAGGAGATTTGCTTAGATTTAATTAGTAAAGGCCATTAATTTTACCACTTTTAGAAAAAGAAACGAAAAACTAAAAGAAAGTTTTATCATTGTATCCATAACTACTTTTAGATGAAAATGGTAAATAATTATGATCTATATTTTAAGCCTTGAGTATGGAGTAGAAAATAACTGTCATCCTCCATAGTGGAAGAATGTTGTTATAAATTCTACATGAATTATAAAGATTTTTGTACAACAATGTTATAATACATAACCCAAATTTTGTGTAGGTGCTAAAAATGGATGTGTAAAGTAATGATTCCTTTCATAAGAGATAGGTGAGAGTGAAAAAAAAAAAATCATTTCAAATTATTTGATTTACAAAAGGTAATTCAATAATTGTTTTCTCTTAATATTTTTTAATCAAATCCAAATTTTTTGGAGAAGTAATCTGAAATATGGGTTGTCACTATAATATGAAGTACAACTATTTCCTACAAATCCATATACTCAGAGAAACAAATTGTTCTCAAAACAACAAAAGTTAAAATACTTTAATGTTTTTTTTGGGTTAAATTTAAAGTAAATGAAAAATTGCAAACTACCAAGTAATCTTAACAATCTAAAAGATTGAGAAAATTTCAAGGACTTTAAATTAAACTAGTTTTAATAATGTTTAATCTTTTTTTTTTTTGCTAATTTTTTGTAAATATATATTTTTTAAACAAACTTTATAATTTAATTATCCATAGAAACAATTTAAATTTTTAAATTAATTATTAAAAAAAAACTAATAATAAATCAGTAAAAAGTGATTAGATTAATATATCATTTGCTATTAAAAAATAAAGCATTTTGTTTGTTGGTTTGGGGTGAACAACCACGGTTCAGCCAAACCAATAAGAGAGCTTGAATGTCACCCTTCCAACCAATTAAATTTTTCAATGTATTTGTCCTCCAACCAATGGAAATGTACTAATCACCATTACCGTGATAGATTTTTTTGTGTCAAAAACAATTATGCGATACCTTAAACAGTTCAGAAGGAAGACGAATAATTACGAGATATTGAATATATTTCTCACCTCGCAACGTTGCACGCATAACAACGACTCGAAATCGAGAAGTCTTTACACCATTGTTGCCCTTCTGTCCCTCGTCGGAGTCGCTTTTGCAGCATTCTGACGCTTGGCTGCACTAAGTCAACAAAAGACCCAATCATTACTTTCTCAAGAAGAGGATGAAGATTATGAAAGCGAAGGAGGAGATTATGATGAAGAAGACGATGAATTTAATGAAGAAGGCAAGGTAGTGGTATCTGCTGGGGAACATAAACAAGTAACTAATCTGGCTAGAAGTATTTCTGAATTAACAGTCAAAGAGAAGAAAAAGCTCAGTCCTTATGCTCACAGTCTTGGCAAGAAACTCAAATGCCATCAGGTAAGCTCATTTTAGTTCAATACTACGGCAAAAACAACTAAAATATTTTTATATTAGATTAAATTCCCTTTTTCGTCATTGAAACAGACACCCAATATACACATACATTATTGATATAAATTTGCATTGTTTTTTGCATTTTTCATATGGTATGATTATGTTATGAGTGGGTTTAGTGATTATGTTATGATTATTTTATGAGTGGGTTTAGTGGGTTTAGACATTCTGATCAACGACAGACTCTTTCCATTGTCGACCTGCAGAGAAAAGAAGAGACCTATTGACCGCAGGTAAAGAAAATGTGTTTTCGTGGAAGGCTGACACCATCCTTTTATGTAACATGTACAATCAAATTTCTAACAAACAACACAGGCATGAGGGCTAGAAAATGCAGTTTGATAGATTAAGAAGAAGTCCACTATGCCCATTTCATAGTTTCCAATTATAATTATTCGTTTATTATTAAAAGAATAAACCAAGCCGAGCATAAGCGCGTGTATTTGAGACCATCTGGATAGTTGTGATGCTTCGTGAATCCTGATCGAACCATAATTACCGTGCGATGGATCCGACTCAGGGTTTGCCTCTTCCGTGGAGGACGAGGACGATGCAGGCTACGTTTTTTTGTGCAGAACCTGCGAAACGTACGAAAGCCAGAAGCCGACCATGTGAAAGGACAGGAAAAAATTGATGTATTTTTACTCGTTTTGCCCTTTTTTTTAACTGTAAAATACAGTTCATTTCGAAATTTTGAAATAAACACATCCAGTTTAACTTGCAAATAATTTTGAAAAATGTTAAAATGACGGATCTATAAAATAATGACCACATTCAAGAATGCAATTTAAGTAGAGAATTCCAAAACTCCAGTCCTCAGACCCATGATTCATCCACTTACAAGGTATGTTATGCATTTCCATATTCCCTAACTCCTTTCAGCATTCCTTTGCACCTCTAAGTGTAATTAGGAATTATAATAAATTTAAAATTATAATAAATCTATATAATTTTTAATTTAATAAATAAAGAAATAAAACAGTTTCGACCAGGTTTGACCTTGCATTAATTCTTGTAAAAAAAAAATAAAGTAATGAATATATACTTTCTATAAATTTATTATTGGAAAAGGATATATATATATATATATATATATATATATATATATATATATATATATATATAATTTTAGTAATTATTTATATGTATATTATATTTTGAAAATGAGATTAAATTAAATAAAAATTAATTTATAAATTTTTAATATTAAAAATATATTTATAAAAAGATTAATAATAAAATATTTAGTTTTGGAAAAACCTAATAAATTTTCAAAATTAATAACCAAACATGTAATATATATATATATATATATATATATATATATATATATATATAATAATTATTAGTATTTTGGAATATGATTGAGTACAAAAATTATATATATATTATTTTTGTACTCAAATCATATTCCAAAATATTAATAATTATTTAATGGTTTCAATGGACGTTTAGATTTTTCCTCAAGGGACAACTACATTTCTCTGTTGCAATTTATAGAATGGAGGAAGCCTGTTGTTTACATAAGATGTCACAGACTCCTCAAATCCTCGAACACGAAATTTATTGTGGGGGCCATAACATATCAATGACCCGCAACCATTCTTAAAATAATGTAATTATCTTCCTATATTCATCTATGCCTTTACACTTTACAAAAAATACACTAATGCTCGGAGCGGAAATTTCACAAAGCTTATGCTCTATAACATAGGTACACCTAATGTCACTTCTTGAGTGACGTAATAACACATTTTCTTGTCAATCTATAACATTCTTCCCCTTTTCTCGAGGAGGAATTCGGTGCCTAGATAATTCAACTTGATTGTATCGACTTCACACCTCGCCATGTCCCTCTTCTCAAACAGAATATCTGCTTAGAGAGTAAAACAATTTACTCACTTGAACACTCAACCACGACAATGTTGCAAACCAGAATAAGTCGAGGAGTTTCGCATGTTGGAATTTCTCGAGTATTCCAAATAGACAGAGGATATAAAAATTCCTCAACTCAACACAGAGATTTAATAAAAAATAATGCGGACAGAGATGTGAGACAAACACTATTTTTCATTAAACATAAAATTGATACAAAATTTGGAACTTTCTTTAGAACTGCAGTGTTCTGGGTTTACACAAATACTTTAGTTGCTACACAACACAACATTTCTTAAAACTCTGTCTCACTGTTCTCTGTCTTTCTATTCACTGCTACGCACACAATGTTCTCTCTGTTTTCTCTCTTTTGCCTTCACTGCTACACACACAATTTTGCAGTTTCACTGCTCTTGGAAAAAATTACACTGTCTTTTACTTCAGCCTTTGGGCTCTCTCTCTTACAATACACAATGCACACAGCATATATATATATATATATATATATATATATATATATATATATATATTACATTTTCGTTTCATTACAATATTCATATATATTGTAAATATAAAACATTTACAATATATATTATATAAAAGTTAAAAATAAAACATTAACATATGTTGCGACAAATAAAAAACAAATACATTAAAACCTTTGTTCACTCCATATTCCATGGAGTCAAAAAACTTTCCAAAACCCTTTTTCTTTGCCCCATGGAGCTGCGTTCAGTGGTCTGGAGGAAGGTGACGTCACCTCCTCTGGTGGGTCAACTTTCCCTTTGCTACTCAAGTTTGGATGCCCATGGAATGTTGTTGGTTGTGCATTAAATGAGGTTGGTGAAGAATTCATGGCTGGTAGGTGTTGTAGATAAGTGGAGGCGAGGTTGCATGGAGTGCAAATCTGAACTGAGGATTTACTGCTATCATCTGTCCTTCAAACTTTCCATCAGAATTAAATTAGTAGTTGGAATTAAATTCCAACACTCTCCCGTAATTACAACTAATGTTCTCTTGCATACCTAGGCATTTCCTGAGATAGTTAAAACTTTTCTGCCCCAATGGTTTTGTCAATATATCAGCAAACTGCTCTTCTGTTCTACAATGCTGTAAAAAAATTTCTCCATTGCTCACTAATTCTCCGATGTAGTGATATTTTGCATCAATGTGTTTCGTTCTCTTATGAAAAATTCAATTCTTTGATAATGTTATTGCTGAGCTGTTATCACAATAAATTGTTGTGCCTTTTACCTGTTCATGACACAAACTTCTCAACATTCTTCTCATCCATACTGCTTGACATGATGCTACTGTTGCTGCCACATACTCTGTCTCTGCTATTGATAAAGCCATAATTGGATGTTTCTTAGAAGCTCATGAGATAGGTCTTGAACCCATATGGAAAACATATCTAGAGGTGCTTTTCCTATCATCTATACTTCCAACCCAATCACTGTTAGTATATCCAATAAGTTCAAAATTTTCTAAAGTGGTGTATAAAATTCCATACCTTTTTTTTCTTTCACATACCTCAGAATTCTTTTTGCTGCTTGCCAATGTGCTTCTTTTGGCCTTTCCTTGAATATAGAAATTAAACTTACAACATGCATAATATCCGGCCTAGTTGCAGTTAAATACATAAGGCTGCCAACTATTCTTATACAAACTTGGATCAAAATCTTTGTTGTTGTCTTCCTTGCTCAACTTCAATCCCATCACTGTAGGAGTAATTGTTGTCTTGCAATCCTGCATGTTAATTTTTTCCAAAACTTCTTTAACATACTTTGCTTGAGAAATAAAAATCTTGTTTTCATTTTTCTCTACTTCTATTCCTAAGAAGTATCTCAGCAATCCCATATCAGTCATTTCAAATTCATCCTTCATGACTGTTTTAAAATTTTCAATGAGGTAAGC
Source organism: Pinus albicaulis (assembly GCA_034641835.2). Lineage (NCBI taxonomy): Eukaryota > Viridiplantae > Streptophyta > Pinopsida > Pinales > Pinaceae > Pinus > Pinus albicaulis. The sequence continues at coordinate 1,250,120,972 of CM076580.1, forward strand.
ATCATCACCTGTAAAGATCACATCATCAACATACAAAACAATAATCAGCATCTTATCATCTTTTTCTTTGATGTATAATGTGGGTTCTCCTTCACATTTTTCAAACCCATTTTCCAGTAGATAGGCATCTATCCTACTGTACCATGCTCTTAGTGCTTGTTTCAGCCCATAAAGATCTTTCTTCAATCTGTATACCTTGTGCTCTTGGCCTTCTTTCTCATAGCCCAGAGGTTGTTCAACATAAACCTCTTCCATCAATACTCCATTCAGGAATGTTGATTTCACATCCATTTGATAAACTTTCCACTTGTGTTGTCCTGTTATGGACAACACTACTCTTATTTTTTCCATTCTTGCAACTGGTACAAAAATTTCCTCAAGTCTCTTCCTTGTTGCTGCTTGTAGCCTTTGGCAACAAGTCTGGCCCTGTGCCTTTCAATCTTACCTTCAACATTGCTTTTGGTTTTATAAACCCATTTCAATCCAATTACTTCTTTTCTTTTTGGGAGATCAACTAATTCCCATATCTTATTTTTCTCTATGGCACTAATCTCTTCATCCATAACATCTATCTATTTCTTATCTTTTATAGCTTCTTAAAAATGAATAGGATCTTCTACATGACAATATAATGCAAATAAAGAGTTCATACCTTCATTTGTTGTCTCTTTCTCATAAATTTTATTCAGACTTCTGAATCTGGTTCCTCTTTCACTTGCTGAACTTGTGCTTGGAGAATCGCTCAAATCTGCTCCATGTGATGTGCTTGGAGAAGCAATGCCATCACTTCTCAAGGGTGTTCTCATACCTACTTATGGAGTCCCTTACTTTCCTTGTGTTGGTGGAGGTGGTGCTACTAATTACGGGTTCCTTTCAGCCATTTCTTCCTCATCTTCATCATGAGACAAACAACTTTTAACATTCACTGTTTTCTCAATGCTTCCATCCCAAGCTTCTTCCTTAATAAATTGTATATCTCTGCTTATAACAAACTTCTTGATGGATGGGTTACACAGTCAGTATGTCTTTGATTCTTCACTGTATCCAATAAATATGCACTTCCCCCCTTGTTTTCAAGCTTCTTTCTCAATTGATCTGGGACATGTGCATAAGCCACACATCCAAAAACTTTCATGTGGGTGACAAACTGTTTTATGCCACTCCATGATTCTTCCAGAACTCTATTCATTACAGCTTTGGTTGGACATCTATTCAAGATGTATCTTGCACAATGTACAGCTTCAACCCAATATTCATTTGGAAAATGTTTTTTCATTAACATGCTTCTTACCATATCCATGATGGTTCTATTTTTTCTTTCAGCAACTCCATTTTGCTGTGGTGTATACCTTGCTGTAAATTTCTTGTGTATCCCATTTTCTCTGCAAAAACACAAATTTTTTTTGGAGATGTATTCTCGTCCTCTATCTGTCCTTAGCACTTTGATCTAGTGCCCACTCTGCTTGTCAACAAGAGCTTTAAAGTGGTATAATTTCTCAAACACTTCACTCTTCAACTTCAAGAAATTAACCAGGTTTTTCTTGTGTAATCATCAATAAAGGTCAGCATATAGTGGCTGCCTACTAATGATGGTGTTTGCATTGGTCCACACAAATCAGAATGGACTATTTCTAAGGGTGTTTTTTTCTCTTATGCTCTTCCCTGCTGGAAAGCTTTCTCTGTGTTGTTTTCCATAGATGCAGCCTTCACATAGGCTATCTAGTTTCTCAATCAATGGTCATCCTTTTATCATTCTCTTTCTGTGCAACAAGTTTAGTCCTCCAAAATTGATATGTCCAAATCTCAAGTGCCATAACCAGTTTTCATTTTTCACTTCCTCTTGAAAGACCTCTTGTGTTACAACTGCTACATTTCTTCTTTCCTTCAAGTCTGTTTTGAGCTTGAGAGGAAACATCCTATTGTTTGTTATCTTCACCTCTGCAATGACTTTCTTACTTGGAGGTATGTCCATGATAGTACACACATCATTCTTAAAAAACACATTGTAGCCCTTGTTAACGAGATGTCCAATGCTTAGAAGGTTACATTTTAAGCCAAGTACATAATATACATCTGGCACAAACTTTTTTTCTCCTTTTATTTTCAGGATACTTACTCTTCCTTTTCTCATGACAGAGACCTTACTATCAGTCCCTGTTGTTACTTCAGATTTAACATTTTCATCTAGATTGGAAAACATTACTATGTTTCCAATCATGTGGTTACTACAACCTGAGTCTAAGAACCATACATCATCTTGTCTATCTTGTGCTACATTACATGTTAACAACACATTTTTCTTGTTCTTTTCTTCTTTTGTAAAATAATTTAGCATTCTGCCTATTATTCATGTCATTTTGATTTTTCCTGCATTCATTGGCATAATGCTCATATTTCTTGCAATAATGACATTGGACTTGGGATTTATCATACATTTGTCCATAAGCTTGATTTTGGCTTGAGCCTTTATTTTGGTTCTGATTTTGATTGTTGCCCCTTCCACTTGTATTGCAGGGTTTTTTCCTCCTCTGTTTTGGCTTCTACCTCTACCTTTTCCTCTATAGTTTTCTCTGCCTTGACCTCTTCCTCTTCCCAAAGACATCTTGGTCTTGAAGGCATGCTCCAAATATGAGTCCATTTTTCTGCTCAATCTTTGTTCATGTATCATCAATGATGCATGAAGCTCATCAACAATAAACATTGAGAGATCCTTTGTCTCTTCAATGGTTGTGACTATCACATCAAATCTTGAGAATAAGCTCTTCAATACTTTCTCCACTATTCTTATTTCTTCTACTATCTCTCCATGAGATCTCATTTGGGTGACCAACCCAATCAACAATGTGAAGAATGAGTCTATTGCATCAGAATATTTCATGTAAATAACTTCAAAATATCTTCTCATTAATTGAAGTTCTGCAGTGTTTACTTATCCATATTTTGGTAGGTTTTCTAAAGGGTATCCCATGCATCGTTGGACCTCTTTGCTGCTGCAATACTCGGAAATACACTTTCATGCACTACTTGATAGAGATAGAAGAGGGATTTTGAGTCCCTCTTCCTATTACTCTTCAACAAATCTTTCTTAGCCTATGTTAAAGCATTATATGCTTGTTTATATGTTGGTTCTTCAAAACTATCTTCAACTAGATCCCATAAATATTGAGAGGCAAACAGGGCTCTCATTGTGATTGCCCAATAGTCATAGTTCTTCCCATTAAATTGTAGGAGTTGAGTATTGCCCATACTCGGGCTTGCACTGGCTCCTGCCATAGCTAGCTTTCTAAACTATGCTAAAACTTGACTATGTTTCACAAATAAACCTTCTTATTGCTGAGAGATAAAACTTTGTCTTCAATAGACTTCCTTCTACACTTCTCTGGACTGTATTCTTCAAACAAACAAAAAACTCTGTTTTAGATAAATACCTGACCTTGTTGAAATTCACACTACTAAAAAAACCTTCATCAAAACTCCTTCCTTCAGCTTCTTTGTCAAATGCAAAGAGCCTGGACTAGCTCTGATACCATGTTGGAATTTCTGGAGTATTCCGAACAGATAGAGGGAATTAAAATTCCTCAACTCAAGACAGAGATTTAATAAAAAAAATGCAGACAGAGATGTGAGACAAACACTATTTTTTATTAAACATAAAACTAACACAAAATTTGGAACTTTCTTCAGAACTGCAGTTTTCTAGGTTTACACAAAAATACTTCCGCTACTACACAACACAACGTTTCTTAAAACTCTGTCTCACTGTTCTCTGTCTTTCTATTCATTTCTACGCACACAGTGCTCTTTCTGTCTTCTCTCTTTTTCCTTCACTGCTACACACACAATTTTGCAGTTTCACTGCTCTCAGCAAAAATTACACCGTCTTTTACTTCAGCCTTCGGGCTCTCTCTCTTACAATACACAATGCACACGACATATGTATATATTACATTTTTGTTTCATTACAATATTAATATATTGTAAATATAAAATATTAACAATATATATTATATATAAAAGTTAAAAACAAAACATTAACATATGCTGCGGAAAGTAAAAAACAAATTCATTAAAAACTTTGTCCACTCCATATTCCGTGGAGTCAAAAAACTTTCCAAAACCCTATTTCTTTGCCCCACAGAGCTGTGTTCATTGGTCCAGAAGAATGTGACATCACCTCCTCTGGTGGGTCAAATTTCCCTTTTTTTCTCAAGTTTGGATGCCCACGGAATGTTGTTGGTTGTGTGTTAAATGAGGTTGGTGAAGAATTCATGGCTGGTAGGTGCTGTAGATAAGTGGAGCCGAGGTTGCGTGGAGTGCAAATATGAACTGAGGATTTACTGCTGTTATCTGTCCTTCAAACTTTCCATCAAAATTAAGTTCGTAGTCTTGCCTCTGTGTGCAACAGTTGGAATTAAATTTCAACAAAGGGCCGCAACATCCATCTGATTACCCATGGTATCCATGCCTCAACAAGGGTCAAATTCATGAACTGCCAAAAACCAAGGCAGAGTCGCAAAGCTAATATAACATTATTCAAAATTAATTTCATTTCGTCCCTTGACATATTTCCTCCACCAATAACGGACGATAGCATGCTTGCTTCAGTTTTCTTATGGGTGTCCTCTTGCTTCAGTTAATATTTCTCCTCCTCTACTAAATAATCTTCATCCTTGTTATTTTAAACGAAGGAAGACATTTTCTTTCTCTCCAATATTTATGTTGGCATAATCTTCTTTTTCTTTGAAATTTGATATGCATGTCATCCTTTACCGTTACACGCCATCGAAGTGCTTGACAAGAATGCACCATGTACTCACTAGGTTGATTGTCAATTAAAGTTTGACATGGATACCTTACGTTTATCCTTGGCTTTCACTTTCACTAGGAAAGAAAAATCTCATCTTGTATATATATATATTTTTTTTTGGGTGAAAATCACATTTAAGAAAATTTTAAACCAGTGAGTGTGATTTATCTTCATGACATTATTTTGTTTGAAATGTTTAGAGAAAATTTACTTAAATGTGATTTTCATAAAAAAAAAATTATACACAATTTATGGATCACATAAACCAAATTCCTAATAAAATCCCATCTTCACCAAAAATAATACTCTGCGTGTTTGTGCGATGCATCTTCTTCGCCGAAGGTAAAGTTCAACGCACTCATTTCCTTCTTTTACATATATTATTATTTTCTTCCTTCTCTGTTGTTCGAGATGAAGATTCGATGTGTATTCGTTTACATGCGAATAAAGGTTTTAAATGTTAAATGACAGTGTTCGGTTTTGGCTTTCGAATGGAAGGACAAAAGACTTTTGCCTAAGCTGAATTCGCTTCGAAGATATACCTTCCTTATATGCCCATCGCCATCCTTCTTTAAAAATGTATATTCTTAAATATTCTCCGATTAGGACTTGGATATAATTAGAAGTGTCAAATCATGATTAAAAAAATCAATATAATTAAAATCATTCCAAATTATAAAAAAATAGATAATCCGTTAAAGTGGAGTTGTGTAAATCTATCACTATTTAAATTGACGTACAATTAAAAGCAATCACATAGTTAGGTACAAGATTTAGTTAAATTGGCCACAGGAGGTACAAGCTTTAGTTAAATTGAAGCTAGTGGGCCAATTGTTCTGGATACTTTTGGATTAGGTTTTGCTAATTAGTGAGGCAGCTATAATTAGAAGTTGCTCTAAAAGGTGCAAAGAAAGGCCGATAGGATTTTTAAATTAGAGAAGTTGTACAAGAAAATAACAAAATAGAAATCAAAAAAATTATACACGAAAATAACAAAATAGCAATTGAGACTTCAAATTTTTTTTGTGTGTATTTTTTCTTAAATTTATAATATGTAAGTATATTAGAGTTGTTTAACAAGAACATTTTCGAATGTCATTACAACAGTATGCTGGGATATTAAATACTAAATTGATTATGTCATATTTTAAAATAATCTAATTAATAGATGAAATGATATTTTAACTTACAAAAATTGAGTGTGTCAAAGACACATTTATGCATGCAAAAATTTATAAAAAACAATAATCAAATCATTTAATTAGTTAAAATAAAATTGAAAATATTATATGTAAAGCCAGAAATAAAATGAATGAAAATGGGGAAGTATATATGCTAAAAATTCAAATGAGATATATTTATGTGCAATGAGACATCTTTACCAGAAAATATTATTCATGTTTTATGAGCGCAGGTTTCAACCCTAGCAAGAATCACAAAGCAAATGGACAAATGGGGATTTATACTTGTGAATAAACAGAGTTCAAATATTTGATATGGGAATTATTGAAGGTTTTATCTTACATTGTAAAATAATATTAATAATATATATTTCTTTTAACAAAAATGAATACTTTTTTATTAAATCTTCCCTTGGACACGACGAAATACTCAGGGATTTACAATTCAGTTACATCAATGGACTTCAATTTCAACAATTGTAGACAACCAAGCCATGCCCAATCGTGAGTATTTATTTTCATCTTCAATATGAAACACCAAAATTGTATAAATACATAAAAACACGTGATACAATTTCATGGAACACATTACTTCATTATACCAACAAAAAGAAAATCTTAAATTTGTTCTTTGTACAATCACCATGGTTTTAGTTTATTCATTCAATTTCAAACCCAAAAAAAATTATTAAATTTTTGACCATATATTACTTTTTACAATTTCACAACTATTGTTTATATATATATATATATATATATACCATTTGACATAAATCTGTATTTGTTGTCTAATTCATTTCCGTTTTTCCTTTCTTGCTTTATTTTCAAAAAACAATGTATAAAAAAATAACAGAAATACTCATAGAACATGGAAGTTAAAGTATGCTTTGTGTATTTATTTCATGCACATCTTAACCATCCATCCAGTTGTGAGAATATGTACATTGGATCCTCAGATTTATTTGTATCATTTATCTTAAAATCTCAACAAAATTAAATGTTATGGTTTTCGAATTAAATTATTTGCCCAAATATGGTAGATAAAGTAGCAAGAATATAACCACCTCTGGTTTACCAGAAGCCAACCACTTTCAATGTCTCACAGAATCAAATTTCATATCCACCTAAATAGCCATCGGGGCACTGTATCTACTTTTTCATTTGCATTGTGGATGATATATTCAGAAAACCCATATGGTGAACAAAAGATGAAACAGGAAATTATTTGAACAATACTCAAAAATTTAGCCTTCATTGTAACAAAGCATTTATTTATCCCACTGCTACAGCCAACAGAGATGGCCTTTCAGAGCTTGGAAATGGTTTGATTGCCCCTTGAAAAGGAATTTCTATAGTAGAGTGTTTTGCAATTTATCATTCACAACGTGTGTATGCTGATATAATTATGTAATGTGTCAGTCCTGTATTCACAAGATGCTACCATGGATAACAAGACAGGTTGCTACAAAGCCATATGATCAGAAATCTCTATTTTCTTTTGTTTCCAAGGAGGACTAGATCAATAAACACTCAAATAGCACCAGAAATCCACTCAGTGATCATATGTAGCCACCATTCTTGAATAAAAATTCATGTCATTGCTTCATGAATAAAGCTAAAGGTAAGAAAAATTGACCACACATAATGGTTAATTCTCCAGACATAATGATTGATCTGCGTTCAGATTTTGCAACAAGTGTTCAATTTTCCAAAAGACTAAATCTGTATCAATTGCAAAATGTTACATAAGTGTTGAGTTCTCCAAAAAAAACTGCTCTATGTCTGCTCAGTATGTAGATACTACCCAGTGCTCTATCATGTGGACAGATGGACAAACTCCACAGACCTATTTATGGTGGATCTGTATTCAAATTTTGCAACAACTGTTTAGTTTTCCAAAAGAGTAATATGTATCAATTGAACAACATTACAAAGTGTTCAATTTTCTAAAAAACTAATCTGTATCAATTGAACAATATTACAGTGTTCAGTTCACTGAAAAAAAATGCTCTGTATGTGGATGGCTCTGTCATGTGGACAGATGGAGAAACTGCACAGACTTTCTTATGGTCTGTGGGTATGATTATTAGAAAAACAATTATGAAATTTGTAACCCCACTCCCACAAAAGAAAGGTCTGTAATAACACTGCAAACTTCCATAAAGTTCTGAAATGACACTGCCTAACATCAAGAAGAGGATTGCAATCAGAAAGGTCTGAAATAACACTACCAACATCAAGAGGAGGATGGCAATGAGAAAGGTAAGGATTGCAATCATCCCCATATACACTTTTAATGCCATGGAAATGACATCATGTATCACCATTTCATATTTACAATGAAACCAAGGGCAGAGAGAAAGCCACTGCAGTGGCACTTATTAAATTGAATAAACTTGTTGCAGTGGCACTCATTAAATGAGTGAACACTGTTAATATCAATAATTTATAAAAGAATAAAATTAAAGACACTCTGGAATATTCATTCATCCCATACATTTACACATGCATAAAATTCGTGATTGAGAAACACCGCAAATTATTGAAGAGGAGCCACTTTTTACAAAAAAAACACAATACCTCAAGAATTCATAGTCTCGTTTCAATAGTAGCAACACCACTCCGCACCATAATAGAGAGTAGCAAGAGTTTCCAATGGGAAAGACTCAACAAACGACTGTTGAAGAGTTAAAGAAGAAGATAAGTGATGCACTAATTCTAGCATTATTAAACCTACAACAAACCTTTGAAGTGGAAACAAGATGCAAGTAGGCATGCTATGGGAACAGTCTTGATGCAAGGAGGAAGTCTTATATCCTATCATTATGAAGTATTTCATGGAGTGGTTCTCAAATACCCTACCTATGACAAGGAGCTTTACCCTAGTGGAAATTGTAAAGAAGTGGAAACATTATTTGATGGAAAAAAGAGGAATCGACATAGATCGCCAACCACTACAATACATGCAAACATGGAATAAGCCACAATAAACCAAACATTAAAAGTGGATGGGTTTTCTTCAAGAGTATTTGGTATTAAGAATTTGTGTACTTAGTATTATAACTTGATTTCATATTCTATACCCTAACACACTCTACACATAGAAAACTATGTATCTTAGGCATGACCCACAAGAAAACAGCAAAGCCACGAAAAAGCTATTTATCCAAGTAAATATCACTTACATAACCATTAATCTAAATAAAATTCCAAAAAACATGTGATTGTTTTTTTTTTTTTCAAAATTTACCTTTTTCAGATCCATATCTACAAAACATTCAAATAAATCCCCAAAATGGAAACAAATTCAGTATATCTAATTACGTTGCTACAATACACATTTTTCAAAAGCCCCATTCTATGCCCAAAAAAACAACAAAATAATTCCACTCGTAAATGAATTGAGAAATTTCAATACACATTAACATGTTTTACATAAAACACATAACTCAGTACTACTAATCTTTTCAATAATCAATAGTTATTAAGCCAAAGAAAATTATTGGTAATTATTAAGCCAAAGAAAGTTTCAACAACTAATGTATCCGTTGTTTTTTTTGTCTCAAATTATTCAAGCACATTTGGTTAAATCCCAAAATTGAAACAAATACAACATTGCTCCAGTAAAATACATTTTTCTGTACTAAAAATTTTCAGTAAATACAAAAATTCAAGAAAATGGTAAGAAAGCATACCTTCTCCTCATCCTTTTTCTTCTGAATGTGAGCTAAGTTAGCCTGCAGCCAAAACAAAAACAAAAGACCATATGATCTCAGTATATCATTTAAAACTTGTAAAATTAAATGCTTCATCTACTACTGAAATCTCTTTTGGGTTGGCTGAATCAAATCATAAAAGCCAAAGTACATCAATCATATAATCTGATTGTCATCTTCCTGTACATTCCATAAAGAATGTGCAATTCAGGCCACAACATGATTCCTGTAAACTTTCTCACTGAACCACAAACTAATATGTGCTTCCATTTGAAGAGTCTTTAAAACCTGTTCTGGAACATATATTTTTAAGACATGAATAAAAGATGATAAATATTCATAACAAAAATGTCCTAAATCCATTATGAAACCCCCACAAATTCAACTTTCATGGTAAAATAACTAAATTTAATGAAACATGGGAAGTATGGAAGAGCACATCTCCATGTAACACTAGTCTAACTACAACAGTATGAAGGGGATGGAACTTCATATCCCAAAAACAATAGAATCCTCAATTTCTGTTTTTTTCATAATCCCACACTAATGCTTTAACACAACACCACACCATCCCGTTCTACATCTAGTGGGTTACATGTATTAAAATATTAACATAATACAAATAATAAATATATCAACCAATGAAATAATTGCTAAACTACGCAAGCCCAAACCCATCTAAACGCAAGTCTAAAAGCACCTCAACGTTGCAAAGGACTTGGGCATAAGTGTACAATAGTTAACTTAATTAACGTCATCATCTTTTATTCTAGTTTATATAGTTTATCAAGCTGTGTAGAGCAGCATTTATACTGTTCCATAATTTGTTATGAAATTTCTTTATTTGTTATGGTAAGGGATTTTCAATGGAAACCTTACAGAATAAAATCTTGCAACTCACCTCGTCATATTCAGCTTTATCCTTCTTTGGTTTTTTGAGGGGCTTAGCCTTTCCACCTAAACAAAAACCCCAAAACAACTGCACGTGAAATCAAACCCTAAGATAAACTCTATCAACCATGATTCAAAGAGTACCAAGAAATTTAAGGATCCAAAAAACAAATCGGGAACATATCAATATAAATTTATAATTCCGCGATCAACAGAATTTCAAGGGAAGATGTGCTTCTTTAAAAACAATAAATTTCTTAGGCAAGAATGGATTTACCAAGTTTGAAAAATGAAATCTATGGAAAGAGAAACAATTGCTGCAAACCTAACCTACATGATGAAGTGAAACCCTAGAAAATGCTAAAAGGAAGGGGAAAAATACAAATAAAACAGAGGCCAGCGAATCGAATTGCCTACCTTGCTTTCTAGACATGGCCGCTGTGTATATGGGTACGGATTGTGAAAGCCTCTTTCCTTCCTTCTCAAGCCCTTGCTTGCCACACCAAACTACAACGGAGAATGCCCTGCAATATATACCCTATTGGATGTATATTCACTGTATATATTTTCCCCTAGATTCGCTGAGACGTATATTGAATACTCGTTGCTTGATGGGAACTTTCCCTGTTATTCACCTTGTCGTATTTCGTTGTTTCTTAGCGCATCATCCCGAAAATTTACAATATGTTTTATGCTTCTTCAAAGGAGATCCTTATATACACATCTAGATTTATTCGTCGGCACCATTTTATGTCATAGCATTAAAAAAAATAAAAGAAAAAGAAAATAAAAGTCTCTACTGAAGAAGACAACTGCTTTGAGATACAGTAATTCGAACTTTAACCCGTTCAACTAACCTGTACAGTACAAGCTCTATGCCAGTCGATCAAGGTGGCTCCTATTCAATCAAGGTGGCTCCTATTGGGAAACTGCATCGCGGTTGGCAACAAGCCTCTCTAACTGTTGATCGACTGCTGCAGGAAGAAGGTGAGGATGCTCGTTCATGAGATGAGAAAGAAATTGGCCCATAGGCGACTCCAATTGAAGCGGAGAAATTGGTTGAGCATGAACTTACACAGTCAGTGCAGCTAATAACGGGAACAAAATGGTGAACAAAGTAGGCCAGAATGAATGAGCACCAGTGTCGGGCAGAGGTGGTTGGTTACCCCAGCAGAGCTTGACCGTAGATGAAGCATCTGCAAAGGGAACCGTTGATCATGCAGAGACAGTTCCACATGTGAAGGATGACAGGTGTCATTTTTTTAAAGCAAGAACAGGTGTCTTGTTCACATAAAAAGTGTTGACGATAAAAAAAGTGATCTCTTTCATAAGAGAAGGCCTATCGGCCTAATTGTTTTGAGTAGATATTCACCAATGCTCATAAACCCCAAATTTTTTTACTATATTATATATTTTTAATTAATTTTAAATTTATATATAATTAAAAATATAATATTTTTATTAAAAATTGAAATGAATTTATTTTATAAATTATTTAAAAAAAAGAGTTATTTAAAACTTGTAAATTAATATAGCTAAATAGTGGATAATATTTAAATTACATTTTATTAATACAAATTTATTCAAATATGAATTCTTAATTTAAATAGTGGTCAAAATAATTTACTAGGCCAAGAGACTCATTTTACAATTAGAATGAGGGCAATGCATAAATATAAAAAACAAATCTATGTTATAATAAAAAACAAAAATTAATATACTATACATGTTTAGTTAGTTGTTCATATGAAAATGTTTTAACATTGTATATAATAAATATTGAAGGTGGGTTATCAATAAAATATTTTACTACAAATTAATATTGATATATGCTTAAAAATATTATAATAACAAAGAGACAATTTTAATGTGGAAGATAAAATGTCTCAATGCACATGTTATGTAAAATATTTTAATGTGAACTATATATTTATCATATATTGTTTTACAAACGTATGTACATATATTATATAATCCTATTAAAAAAGTTTTTATGGTTAAAACATTTAAAGTAGTGCTAGTGTTTTACAATTTGATCATTCTTTATGTATATGTATTTTTTCCACATCCACCAATTTTTTTTGAGGACTTACAAGTTTAAGTTATGTACTCTATATAACATTCGAAAATACAACTTAAACAATGAAAAATTACACATTTTATTTTTCACTCTAAAAAAAGTGCATCCCTTTCAGCTCATATTAACAAAAAATATATATTCTTTTGATATATGTATATGTATAATAAAAAAAAATTAAATATTTTTTTACCATTTATATGAGTTGTAACTGTTATGTTGTCATATTTTGTTAATGGTTTCTTGTTAAAATGGTGGGGTTATATATGTAATTTTAATGTTTTTTTAGTTTTTTGTTCTCACATCTTTGAAGATAATCAATTTTGATGTATTAAATTTTAATAAATTTATTTTAAAAATTAATAATTTTTTTTTTAATATTTTTATGATAAAAATTATTATTAAAAACAATTCATAAATATTTTTAATGTTAATTTGTTAACAAAAATATGAAGATTATCAATATTATTAATATATATAATAACAATCACACGAGATTATAATAATTAATAGTAGAAAGTGCAGATGCAAATGTTGAAAAAAGGGTTCTATAATGGAAAAATGAAAGATTGTAATTATTAAAAAACATTGTATTCATGTTAATTACTTAATTTCCATTATATATCAACCAAAACTTTTGGAAATGCAAATGAAAAGGTTGAAGAAAGTGTTTTATGATGTAGAATTGATATATAAATAAATATTTTATGAATATTTCACCACCAATCTTGCTAACTTAGAATCCAATCTCTATTGATTGACTATTACCAACTAATACTACAAGGAAAAGACTCTCTAGTGAATGTGTCTGAGGAAATTCCTTATAAAAATTCCCTAGACATCTGTTTGTAATAGAGGTTACTAGAGGAGGTTGGCAGGTGGAGGTTTTTTTGGATGTTTTTCTTCTGGTGCATTTATCATCCTAAACCACACCAGTGCATTCAACTAGAGAAAACACCGGTGCACACAAAACATTGGCACACCGGGACACCGTGCGCTTGGTACAAACCTGCCTGGTGCGTCTTGTTACTGTAGTGCACCGGTGCTTTACAAATATTCTGTAGAAATTATACGATGTGTATATTACCGGATTCACCTGATCTAACAATTTTTAATCCACTGTTAAATACATAATCCTTCAACTAATTCTATGCGGAAATTAAATCGCCAATTGAAAAATACATGAAGAAAAAATCAATCGCACATAACAAGATGTTTTACCGGGAAAACATAAAGCTAAAAACCCCAACTATCATATATTATGTATATAAATGGAACATGAAACAATATTATATATCTCATACAAATCTTAGCTCATAGAGCTCTTAATACAATATACAATCATCTTACACTTTCATGCAAAAATTTGCACCTCCATGCACTAATTTACTGTGCCCTGACAGCCTACCTCCACTACACAATCCCTGAATGGATGCAATCTTTCCTTCCTTAACTACGCAATCCTCATTGGCATCTCCAATGTGTGTGTAGATGCACTTAACGCATCACTATAGTCACAACTGATAGTCCATGACACCCTTTCACCTATCTCTCCATTGGGTCTCCACTAGATCTGACATGCAAGTAGTTAACTGTTGTATTTCTTCAGTTGCATATGAGACATTACATGGGAATTAATGAACTAATTAATTCACTCATCTCTCACTAGTGTATGATGAGTTACAACTAGCACAACTGATTTTAACTCACTAAACTGAGTTAAACTAAATAACAACTCCCATAACTACTCTTCCAACTTTGTTACGACTCTGCCACAATCAGTTACAATGAAGTCCTCCATGCATGACTCACCAACCACCCTAGGAATTGCGTAATTCCTTCAGCTCACTGATGTGCCAAATATGTTCACTAAAATTAAGTGCTCCAAGAGAATAAGTTATTATTTATTGTCTAATTATTATTAAGGGCTAATAATAATCGACACGCATTCTATTTTTAGATATGCGATCTATAAATATACTTCGCCCATATCTCTAAAAATACAAATTCATCCAAAGATAGAATTTTCTCAACCATCTAGAATCGACATCCTACTAACTTTAGAATATGCTCACCATTCTAAAAATAGACATACACCTAAAAATAGCCTGCGGGCCCCACCTAGTGAAGGTGCTTAATTTTCACTAGGATCATCATCTTGTTGAATCTCAACACTCCCTCTCAATAAGAAAGGGATTACCCTTTACCTCGATTCTACCTCTATGGTATTCGAATTTAATCCTGATTAGCGCCTTCATTAGAATATTTGCATCCTGATCTTTCGTTGGAATGTACTGAAGAAACATGATCTTCCGCTGCACACAATATCTGATATGATGATACGAAATATCTATATGCTTAGATCTATCATGAAACATAGGATTAATTGAGATTTTAATGCAACTCTGATTATGACAATGAATCACTGTAGGATCTAAATGAGAACCAAACAAACCTACCAGGATCTTCCTCATCCAGATAGCCTCACATGTAGCTTGATTTGCTTCCATGTAGTCCAATGTCGTTTAACTGGGTGCTACGAATCTTTGTTCCTGATGTACCAAGAAACTGTTGTAGATTCAATACTGAAAACCCTTCCTAATGTGCTCTTCCTGTCCGTTGGGTTGCCTGCCCAATCTGCATCCATGAAGCCATGCAACTTCATCTCATCCGTTTGTCTGTACCATAAGCCATACTCAGATGTGCCCCTAAGATATCTTAGGACATGCTTTCCTGCCTTCCAAAAGAGTTTGGTAGGCTTAAACATCACTTGACTAAGTTGGTTCATCGCATAACATATGTCTGGTCTTGTATTAAATAAATACATGAGCGAACCCACAAACTATTGATAAACAGTGGCATCCACTACCTCTACCGATGTAGCATCCTCTTTCCTCTAATTTCCTGGAAGAGGAGTATCCATGGGTTTGCAGTCCTCCATGTGAAACTTACCAAGTATCTCCCAAAAATACTTGCCTTGAGACACAAACAGTTCACCATCTCACTCCCATACTTCCAATCTAATGAAATAATGAAGGAGGCCCATATCCTTCATCTCAAACTCCTTTGCAAGGTCCTCCTTGCATAAGTGTATCAACTACTCATCACCATTCAATATTAAATCATCAACATAAAGAACAACGATTAAAAGCTTACCCTCCACCACAATCTGGTATAGGTTTGCATCCGCCTCACTCTTGGTGAAGCCAAGTCTAGTGAAATAGCTGTCGATTCATGTGTACCAAGCACGGGGTGCTTGCTTCAGCCCATACAACGCTCTTTTGAGTCTACACACATGCCACTCGCTACTAAAGATCTCAAATCCTTTAGGCTGCTCAATGTACACTTCTTCCTCAATGATCCCATTAAGGAACATAGTGTTCACATCCATCTGATGAATGTACCAACCCATCTGCACTGAGAGAGAAAGGATGGTCCTTATGGAAGAATACGGTGCGACAAGTGCAAAGGTTTTTTCATAATCAATCCCCTCGATCTTTGAGAAGCCTCGAGCAACAAATCTTGCTTTATACTTCTTGACACTCCCATCAGAAGCTTGCTTTACCTTGTAGATCCATCTTGAACCTACCACTGATTTATCAACCGACCTTGGAACAATATCCCAAGCACTGTTTCTGAAAATGGAGTCATACTCATTGACCATGGCATTTACCCATGTGGGCTCCTACGCTGCTTCCTGAAAGGAAGATGGCTCTGTCATGATACTCTTGCTCATAAGAGCCATGTATCCATTGAATCGTTCAGGTGACTATCTTTGTCTGCACTATGATGTAGGGACTCTTACATTCTCTGCTTCATCAATTTTCAGCCTCTCAACTTCTGTGGTACACTTTCTTCTTGTTCTAATGCTTGACTCTGCGTGAGTGGACTCCTCCATTCCATGAATCTCCTCCTGTTTCTGATCCACATCTAGAGGCTCATATTTGGGAACCAAAAGGTCCTCCTCTGCATGTAAGTGTAGCTCCCTCTCAAGCGACAACTTCATGGCTATCTCCTCATTGAATTTTATATGCCATTGCATCACAGTCATCTGACTGTTTGGAAAATACACACGATAATTATGTGGTGTTTCTCTGTACCCCACAAATATCCCAATTTCTACAGTCAATCCAACTTCTTCCTGGAATTCTTGGTCACATGAACATAAACATATAATCCAAAAATATTTAAATGAGAAACATCTGGCTTCTTACTAGTAAAAGCTTCTTCAGGTGTATTCATGCCAAGTACTCTATGAGGACAATGATTTTGCACATAAACCACAGTGTTGCATGCTTCCGCCCACAAGTGCATTGGTAAGCCCTGATCATGCAACATCGCTCATGCAACAACCACGATCATTCTATTCTTCCTCTCTGTGACCCCATTATGCTGTGGGTTATGAGGTGCTATGAGTTCTCTTAGAATTAATTCTTTACTACAGAAGTATTTGAATTCGTTCGAGATATATTCACCACAATTTTCGCTCCATAGAGCCTTCAATTTCTTCCCCGACTCCTTTTCCACCAATGCTTTAAACTCACAAAACTTTGAGAATGCTTGATCCTTATTTTGCATGAAGAAGATCCAACATCTATGAGAATAATCAGCAACAAAAATAACAAAATACCTGTGTTTTGATGTTGAAGCAACCGAGAATGGTCCACACATGTCTATGTGAATTCTCTCCAGGATCATCGAAGCACAGTTCTCCTTCTCATGAAAGGTGGTCTTCACAAACTTACCCATAGTACATCCCTTGCACTGATCTAACTATGCAAGTGTACCCTTGCGAATTCTAGTAGAAATCAGTAGCAAAATATTTAGGGCGCCATGGTGAAGATGGCCCAATCTCCTGTGCCATAATTCGCCCTCATCCCGGCTCACCAGTTCTTCTGCTTTTCCCACCATTGCAACAAAGCCTTCTACCTCTATATTGTAGATATTATTAACTCGAATCCATATATTCTTGGTTTTACCCATTGTTTTATGTCACTGGAAAGCTTTTCCATTGCTGAAAACAATGTCATAACCTCTGTCCTCCAACATCGCAACTGAGACAAGTTATTCTTCAGAACTGGAACATGCATAACATCTTTCAACAGAAATGGTTTACCTGAATCCCTCTCAAAGGTAATGGTACCAATGCTTGTAGCACTGTATCGTCCATCGTCTCCCATCTCTCTATGCATTTGGAGATCTTTCTCCTCCAAGTCGCTGAAAAACTCCTTATCTCTCGTCATGTGGAAGGAAGCACCACTATCAAGATACGACACCGATCCCATTGTGCTTGAAACCAAGCATGAGATCAAAGAGAAATGGAGTTCAAATTCTGAGGCAAGGGCCTCACCAGTTGCAGTTCCAGCCGCCTTCTTGTTCTTATTTTTCTGTGGGCAGTTAGTGGCGAGATGCCCATGTTCGTGACAGTGAAAACACTCCACCTTAGAAAAATCCATCTTCTTGCCTTTAGCCTCGGATTTTGAGTGGAATTTATTCCCCTTCCCTTTCCTTGCTTTGGAAGCCAAAGCAAAATCCTCTTCATCATCATACTTTGATGAAAATTCATCCTTGGTATTCCACCTTATCTCCTCCTGCAATAGATCCGACCAAAGTCGCTCCCAATCTAGTAGTTTCTCTCGTCCATTGACATAGTCTTCATAGTTGTGCCAACTCTTCGAAAGCCCAAGGAGAGCCAAGCTCACCAATTCATCATCAAAAATTGTAATTCCCACACTCCCCAGCTCATCCCTAGATTGGACAAACTTCGTGAGATATTTTGGAATACTGTCGCCCTTCTCCATTTTGATTTTTCTGAGTTTATCTTTCAGCACCAAATTCCTATGTTCGTTGCTACTTTGGAAAAGATCTATCAAAGCCTTCCACATTTCAAATGGAGTGGCTTTCCCATGAAGGCTTGACACAATATGGTCTTTCACACCTTCCAATAGAATCCTTCTCGTCTTCACTACCTTATTTTTCCATGCGTCAAGTAATGCAGCATCGCTAGAAGTAGGCTTAGGAAAATCACTGTCGATGAACTCCTTCAAACCATTATCTTCAAGCACCGCCTCCATCCTATCCTTCTAGGCTATGTAGTTCGAGCTGTCCTCGAGTGCATACTCCAACTACAACCTATTGAAAGCCATTTCAATGTATACTCAACTGTCGCACCAAGAAACTCTTGCAGCAAATTCAAATTCCACCAACACAACTCAACACCGCTTCACTATTGCAAACTTTAGTGATTAACATTGCTCTGATACCATGTAGAAATTATACAATATGTGTATATTGCCAGATTATCTTGATCTAACAATTTTTAATCCATTGTTAAATATAGAATCTTTCCACTAATTCTTTGCAGAAATTAAATCACTAATTGCAAAACACATGAATAAAAAATCAATCACACATAACAAGATGTTTTACCAGGAAAGCTTAAAGCTAAAAACCCCAACTATAATATATTATGTATATCAATGGAACATGAAACAATTTCATATATCTCACACAAAGCTCAGCTCATAGAGCTCTCAGTATAGTATACAATCGTCTCACACTGTCATGCAGAAATTTTCACCTCCATGCACTAATTTACTGCACCCTGATAGCTTGCCTCCACTGCACAATCCCTGCTGAAGAAGATCCCTGAATGAATGCAATATTTCCTTCCTTGACTGCACAATATACATTGGCATATCCAATGTGTGTGTGTAGATGCACTTAATGCATCACTATAGTCACAAATGATAGTCCATCACACCCTTTCACTTATCTCTCCACTGGGTCTCCACTGGATCTGACATGCAAGTAGTTAACTCTTGTATTTCTTCAGTTGCATATGAGACACTACTTGTGAATTAATCAACTAATTAATTCACTCATCTCTCGATAGTGTATCATGAGTTACAACTAGCACAACTGAGTTAAACTAAATAAGAACTCCCATAACTACTCTTCCAACTCTATTACAATTCTGCCACAATCAGTTACAACAAAGTCCTTCATGCATGACTCACCAACCACCCTAGGAATTGCATAATTCCTTCATCTCACTGATGTGCCAAATCTGTTCACTGAAATCAAGTGCTCCAAGAGAATAAGTTATTATTTATTGTCTGATTATTATTAAGGGCTAATAATAATCGACATGCATTCTATTTTTAGATATGCAATCTATAAATAGACTTCGCCCATATCTCTAAAAATAGAAATTCATCCAAAGATAGAATTTTCGCAACCATCTAGAATCAATATCCTGCCTTTAGAATATGCTCACCATTCTAAAAATAGACATACACCTAAAAATAGCCTACGGGCCCCACCTAGTGAAGGTGCTTAATTTTCAGTAGGATCATCATCTTATTGAATCTCAATAGATTCCGCACCGGTGCGTCCTAAAACCTCGTGCTAAAACTGAAATAGCTCGGTGTAGTCTTAAGAAACTGCACCGGTGCACATATAAAACCCGTGCACCGGAACAGGGTTGAATAAAAAAAATTACGTCAAAAATCCGTAATTTTCACTTTTTAGTGCTCTAGAGCTCTCAAGCACCGATGCAATTTTACCTTGTGTGAGGCGCCCTTCCATCAGTGCTCCCATTGCACGCACTGCTATTTTCTATTGCCCACCATCTCCATTTTGAATTTTGCAAAACGGTGGGAAAATTTAGTTTTGCAAATTCTACAGCCAATATGCCTCCTCGACGACCAAATGTACGAGTATTTTCCTTGTTTTTTCATAATTAAACCTTTTAGCGGATTAGTTTTTTAAAATAGCTTAAAATTCACCTTCTTTAAAAAAAAAATCCCGTGCAGTGCGCTCCAACTGTTCGGCTCGCATCGGTTTACGAAGCTGCTTGTAAATTTACAGGCCGCACTGCGACTGATGGTAACAATATCTACACCGGTTACGAGGCAGTACCAAAAGGCACACTGTGATTTTTTAAAATTTAAAAAAATTGCAATGTGGTCGATTACCTTACCACACCATTGATCATGTCGAATAGCAGGATTGCGACACGTTGACAGAAATATCTACCCCGGGGCGGGTAATTTTTTTAGCACGCCACATTCTGGCAATTCGACATGGTCAACGGTGAAGCCTGGTAAAAGACTGTACCATTGAATATGTATTGATGTCAGGAGGGTCATATAGTTTGGTCAGCGCACCACCCTCTCGACACTAGTCCATAGTCAACGGTGCGGTCTATTATACCACCACACCGTTGACTTTGGAAACATGCCGAGAGGTCGGTGCGTTGAAAATTTGCAGGTGCACTGCCTCTAGTGCACTGCAAATTTTCTGGTGAATCGCCTCCAGTGCATGACAAAAAAAAATGCATTGTTACCGGTGCATTCCAGTTTTTCATGGCGCACCAAATGTTTTTTTTTTGTTGAAAAAAAATTATTTATGTATATTCCTAAATACATGTCTAATTTAATAAAAAAAATGTATTTAATATGTCAATCATTCAATCACGTGAAAGGAGAGAAGAGAGGGAACAACAACAACAACAAGCGGACCAGTATAACATGGTTCACTTGTGGGAGGCACGAGAGAAGGAGAGAGATTCATACCCTCACCCTATTACATCATCTACCCAAGGGCTCCTAAGGTAGGTAGGCCTCCTCAAGTTATAAGAGGAGGCTACATCCCTAAAGGGCCATGGTGTGTTTTTGCGACATCTTATCTGCAGGTGGAATGCCCATCTAGAGGCTTTCCAAGTTGGTCCTAACCAGTGGTACGCGCCCACTGAGGAGGACATCTATTTCATTACTCGCCTATCATGTAGGGGTGGATTTTCCCTCGTTCCTAGAGGTTCCAGTTGGCTATGCTGTAGGGAGTCAGTTGGTGTACTCCCAGAGATACGTTAGTGTGGATATACTGTCTCCTTCATATTTTTAGGTCTCTAGTGGTCAGTTACGTATTGCTTCATTTGGTGGTGAGGAGGTGAGGTTTCTCTCACTTCTTATTTTGACCATTTCACACAACACTAGCGACGGGAAACACATTAGTTTCCCGCTTCTATTATATGTTGATTATTTAGTACAGGAGCCACGACTTGTGAGGTGGTCTGCCATTTTTTTGCGACAGTTCTATAAAAATTTAGATAGATCTCATGCTCATGCACAAGGGAGGGTCAACTTCCCTTTTTCTTCAGAGCTATCTTGTTTATTTTTTGAGAGGTTTCGAGAGATGAGGCCTACTTTTTTTCGGTAGCCTCATAGGTTGGTGCTGCATGTACAGATGCACATGTGGGGATATATGATGCCCAAGAGGGGCGAGACTGAGTTTTTTGTGAGGATATCGCATGACGCACTGGATTTTGTAGCCAATGTTGACGAGCATCCCTTTGTTATGGTCCCCTATCCTTATGGTGGTTTGGATTGGCGAGGGTGTGTCAACATCGACCTCTTCACAGATTATGAGCCATCGGACGATAGAGGTAATATTATTGTTTTATTTATAATTATCCTAACATGTTCTTTAACTTGTTTTTATTAAATTGTTTAATGAAATTGTCTAATTATTGTTGTGTACTTATATGTATTTTGCAGACATTGGGTCTTTTGATAGCGATGATATGTCAGTGCCACCAAATGATCCAGGTGTGGATCCTGATGACGATTAGGATATCATAGATGCCGAGGATCATGAGGTCAGTGTAGACATACCTGCTCCTCATGGTGTGTTGGTACCACCATTTTCTCGGAGTAGGCTTGATAGTGGATTGAGGATGTTGTTGGGCGACCAACTCTGTGCATTATTTATTGAGGCGGGAGTTAGGCCTGCCACTATGAGAGATATACAGGTTGATGCTAGGCTGGTATAGATGTGGATAGGCATGTCATGTGGCATATTCAGCCTGATGCGGCATGTGTAGGAGTTACGAGATTAGTTACGCAGTTGAGGAGGGTCCTTCGACGTTATAGGCATGGTCAAGACGCAGCACGTCGATAGTCCGCGAGCAGCGAAACATCATCTAATGATCACGATCAGGGGAGTGATCATCGTTCATCTCGTGCCATGCCAGATGAGAAGCTTGCAACATCGACCCACAATCATGATGGAGGGCAGGCTGGACCATCGGCCATGTCGAGTCAACAACCTGCAGCATCCAACAACACTCATGATCATGAGCAAGCTAGACCATCGACCATGTCGAGTCATCACGATAAGCAGCTGATAGCTAATCCTGATCAACATGAGGCACCAATACCATATCAGCAAGCACATGATGATCAACATGTATCTGAGCTTATCGAGGCTGCACCATTGACTGAGCATGCCTCAACTTGTACTGTTATTGATGATGTACCACCAAATGATATTTGACATTTATATTATAGTTGTATATTTTTGACATTATATATATATATATATATATATATATATATATCTGTGTGTGTGTGTGTGTGTGTGTGTGTGTATGTATTTTATGTTCATGTTGCAGTTGTACTTAATTTACATGTCTGTGATCATCATGATGTGTATATTGTTATGTTAGATATGTTCATTTAATGTGCAGCTTGCAGATAGATGTGTATGTGATAGCAGTTATTCGACATCAGATGTATATTTGATGTTTGTGTTGTGATGATGTTATACAATGCTAATTGTGTTTGTTAGATTATCATGATCACGATGATGTTAGCGAATTTGAATGTGTTTTTTATTCGAATATGATGTTTGTATGATGGTTATCATGATCATGATGTTTATTTAATTTAATATTAAACGATCATAATATTTATTAAATATTGTGTCGTGATTGTAATTGGAATTTTAATTTTAATTGTATGTAAAATTGTAAAATTGTATTTGTATTTGTAATTGTAATTGTATGTAAAACATTTGTAAAATTTTAATTGTAATTGTAATATTTAATTTATTGTGAAATGATTGTAATTGTCATTTTGATTGTAAATGTATATATGACAAATTGTAAAATTGTAATTGTAATTCTAATTGTATGTAAAATTCTAAAATTGTAATTGTATGTAAAATATTTTTAAAATTTTAATTGTAATTGCAATATTTAATTTATTGTGAGATGATTGTAATTGTAATTGTGTGTGTGTATATATATATATAAAATTGTAAAATTGTAATTGTAATTGTATGTGAAATTCTAAAATTATAATTGTACATAAAATTGTAAAATTTTAATTGTATTACTGTGAAATGATTGTAATTGTAATTGTAAATGTATGTAAAATATTTGTAAAATTCTAATTCTATTAATGTGAAAATTTTAATTATATTAATGTAAAATGATTTTATTAAAATTTTTAAATTTGTAAAATTTTAAATAATTGTAAAATAATAAATCTAGAATAATATGATTTTTGTAACATAATAAAGTTTAGAAAATAATGCAAATAAATTCATGTACTTTAGAATTATCATTATTTTATTATGATCTTACATACAAAAAAGAAAAACTTTATATAGTATGCCATTGTTTTTGAGATCAACATAATTGCAAATTATTAAGTGAAAGATTGATTTTAACATTAACACAATGCAAATTACCAATTAATTGAAAGTACATATTATAATGATTCAGAAAAAAGAGTCATATTATAAGTTATAAGGTAGTTAAGTCCTCTTCTTTATAAAAACCCATCTTAAAAAGTATAAATATTGATGAAATAACACATGTACCATATCACTCTCAGTTCTCATGATCACCCTCATTATCTTCCAACTCACATGGAATGATAACACTATTGTTCTCAAAAATTTGTTTTGATCTAGGGTCATGTCTCAATACGAACCACCAATCCCTATCTTGTCTTCAAGTATTGCAATCCAAGGAAGGCATTACCCTCTCTTAGTCCAAGTATGTCTATCATCTTCTACACCACTTTCACATGGAAGACTGTAAGCCACCCCTTCTCCCTTTCAGTTTGGAGTCAAGCTTTCAGTCACTTGTACTACCCCCAAAGTTGATGCTACCATACTGTCAACTTGTTGGTAAACTTTTGTATCTAACCCATACCCATCCTGACCTTTCCTTTGTCGTTGGTCTTGTCGCTCAGTTTATGCACCACCCTCATGAAAGTCACTGGAAAATAGCTAAAATAATACTTCAATATATTCGAGGTACAATTCAGTTTGGGATTCATTACAGTACAATAGCATATCCATTGTTGATTGGTTTCACTGATTCTGATTGGGCTGGTGACCTTGATGATCGAAAGTCTACTACACGATATGTATTCACTCTTGGTTCAGGACCTATTACTTGGTCTTGTAAGAAACAAAGTGACATCTCTCTTTCTTTAGCAGAAGCAGAGTATCGTGGTGCGATTGAAGCCAACAAGGAAGCCATGTGGCTTCGTCATATTCTGTCTGAATTTGGTCTTCATTAACAACATCCAACTACACTTTGGTGTGATAATCAGAGTGCCATTTAGCTATGTAAATATCCATTTCAGCATCAGCATATGAAACACACTGAACTCCACATACACTTCATTAGAAAGCTCATTCATGATCGTGTTCTTGAAGTGCAGTATTATCCAACCAATGATCAAGTAGTCGATATCTTTATGAAGGCTCTCACAGAAGTGAAGTTTACCAAACTTCGATCCATGATTGGAGTTCAAGAAAGTTGTCATTAAGGGGGGATAGGCTCTAATGCCTCCTTCCTTCTCCTATTGTGTCACTTTTGTAAATCCTTCAATCCTATCCCAATTTGTTCTTAAGGGGGGATGTTAGGATATTTCGATACATAGGAAATAGGCTCCTTTTGTGTCACCTTTGTAAATCATTCAATCCTATCCCAAGTTGTTCTTAAGGGGGGATGTTAGGATATTCCGACACATAGGAAATAGTTAAGAATAACTTAGTCTAGTGTAGAGTTAGGTAAAGTGTGTTTCTTTACCATGTACATTTGTAACTTATAATTTGACGGTCACGATTTGTAGTGATCCGACGGTTATCTCTCACCTCGGTATTAACGAAACTTGATCTGTGGCTTATCACCCGATTGGTCCATGATCTCCATTTAAAGAGCATGGAGGGTCATTTTTCTTGTAACTGTTTATGAGAGAAACATATGTAACTTTTTTTTATATTAATAAATTTCCTGAAGTGGCCGCATTGGCTCAGGCTGTGAACTGTTTCCCCCTTTGAGGGTTTTAACCACATGATTATACTAGTGTACTGATTTGTGATCTGTTTGTGAGCGGTGACCTTTCGTTCTTGATCCACGGAACTTACCTTGTAAATTCTTACATATCCAACACATCTGGGTAAGAAGACACCTGGTTGCAGTGTTTGGGAAAAACATAGTGCTCCTTAGCTTCATCCCACATCTTTCTAGGGTTGATACATATCAACCTACTATCGCGATATTACTTTACATTATTCCAATCAAAGGTGTCCCACCACTTGCACCTAAAAATAACATATTAGAAAGAAAATAAATCCACTTCAATGATCTCTTGTATCTTTCTGACGTAACCTAACCTATCTCGTACGAGGTTTTGATCACGGTGGCTAGATCGACTAGATTGTTCGAACTCGACTTCCACTCCACAGTCTTGTGTGATGTGTCTATCAACGACATTTTTTGGGTGAAAATGGTGCCCATATGCCCACATAGATGGGAAAAAATGCACCTATAAAAAAAAAAATCATAGTGTCATGTGTCTTATAAAAACCCAATAGCTAAAATATGAAATATATATGTAATTACATTTGAAATATGCATTATTAAGTTTCAAATGTACACCTAAATTAAATATATTATTACTGATTTGCTACACCGAATCCCTACATTTAGCGTATCCGCTTCAGAATGCAAGTAACGATCGGTTACACTGTATTTCTCTTTGACTTGGTCAGCAACCCAAATGTTGGGGCATATTTTTGCCATATTTTCTTTTAAATGATCGGGATAAGGCACACTTCTGCCATTCAACCGTCTGAAGAGGCTGTCCATTTTCATGTACCAAATGCGCCTTCAGGTATGCTGCTCCTAATAAGAGCTTCCAACATTTTGGAGTTGCTTGATTATTTTGTGCATCTGAACTCGATTATGAATCTGTATGAACCTAAAAAATTTTATACATTATAAAATTTAGTAAGCTCATTGACATGGATAAAAAACATAAATTCAACTAGATAATGAAAATATAAATAAAATATGAAGTAAATATTACGTCTCGAAATGGACAAGGAGAACTCCATGATGGAATTTGAGAAATATTATGGAACGAGCTGGATTTTGAAGGTTTTTCCATTCGATATAATTATGATATTTTCTCCCTACATTTGAGCAAAATCAACAATAAATTTTAGCGCACACACCTAAAAGTAATTTTGGTGCCTTAAAAATGGACTTATTGTTATCAGTGCTTATGTATAGATAACCGCATCGGTGTTGTTTTAGTTACTACGCATTGGTGTCGTATTATTAATTATGATCTATATTTTAAGCCTTGAGTATGGAGTACAAATAACCCTCATCCTCCTCCTTAGCGGAAGAATGTTGTGATAAATTCTACATGAATTATAACGAGTTTTGTACAACAATGTTAAAAAATATAATCCAAATTTTGTGTAGAGATAAAAACTGAGATACACACTTTATTCTCTTAATCAAATTGAGTTACATATACACATAAAGTATTGTCTCAAGATAGAGAAGCTATCTTGGATGCACAATAAGTTGGTTGAGAGAATATCTCAACCACACACCGAACAAGGAACCTAGGTTTATCTAACTGCTATGGAATAGGAACAGACTCCATACATAGAAAGTCACAACCAAAGACAAGTAGGAATTACATATTCCAACACACCCCCTTAATGACTACTTGTCTCAATATCTATCTGCAAGATCTACATCTGGTCTTGTTTGGTAATTACACTGGTCACGTTTGGTAATTACACTTTGTATCTTGTTCATGCTATTGTCGATATCCATATAAAGGAGCAACCATATACCAAAATGCATGGATACCAACTGCTGCAACCGAAAATATACTAGGAAGTCCTTCACATACATGGTTCATCCAACCTCTCGATGAACTCCCCCTAGATATAAAATTTCACCTCA
This sequence comes from Pinus albicaulis, assembly GCA_034641835.2. Lineage (NCBI taxonomy): Eukaryota > Viridiplantae > Streptophyta > Pinopsida > Pinales > Pinaceae > Pinus > Pinus albicaulis. The sequence continues at coordinate 1,250,148,720 of CM076580.1, forward strand.
TGGATTCTAAAACCAATATGGCCCACCCAAGTGTATCCATCCCGCATGATACACTCTTCCAAGGTGTTAAAACTCTCTAACATAGGGAACACATAAAAAATGGGTATGCATGCCTCTTTGGGTCTTACAACACATACAAACAATAAATGACATGTAGATTTGCTCTAAGTACAAATTGTGACTCATACTCTACCATGGTCACGAGTCTATTCTACAAACATAAACAAACTTTGACTACATCATTCATATGCTAGAACACACCACTACTTTGGCTTTGTACTTTGAGTCTTTGGCATCTTCATTTTTAGCTTTGGCATACTGGTATGAAAAGTTTAGTTGTGGTCAAACATAAGAAAAGGATATGTCGACGTCCATATAAAGGAGCAACCATCCACTAGAATGCATGGGTACCAACTTCTGCAACTGTTGGTATCGTAGGATGTCCTTCGCATACATGGTTCTTTCAAACATTATCACTGCATACATGTACCTATGTCTACAGATCCCCATCCAACGTGGGTTTTATCGGATGACTCGTAACCATGTTAAAAAATATGTTTGAATGTATTAATATAAATCCCACTAGTCAGCTCCTCTCTATCATAGAAGGCAGCAATCAATGACTAAGTTCTCAGGTAGGCAGCATAGATTACTCCTCTAGGTAGGCAGGCAGATAGACAACACTCCTCCTCACACACCAGCAATGGTGGCAGCGCATATAATTAGGTAGGCAGTGCAAGGCTCCTCCTCACACAACATCTCTTCTCTGGCACAAACTTGTTTTCAGTCCACTTCAATATTACACGTGGTTTCTGGCTGACCACAAACTGACGATGCAAAATGGTTTCTGGCTAACCACGAACCTATAGTTACAAAGTGGTTTTGAGATTACCATGAACTTTATGGGGATACACATGCCTTACTTGGCTTACAACACAACTCCAACTCTTGGAGTTATCAGGTACATACATTACAAAGACCACTACAAAAAAACATTCTAGACTTGCTTACAAACAAATGTGTGACTCATAATACAACATGCTATTGATTCGATTCCAAGAAACTCACACAAAATAAAATTTCACTTTCGTTGTCCATCATAATAGTTGTTTCTGCTCCTTTACCTCATATTTTCATTGTTCACATCTTGCGCATCTTTGTCTTTGTCAATTAAATCTTGGAACTCCATGCTTAACCTGTCATTTGTTAGAGTCATGAATTCTAAAAAAATAACTTTACCTACATTGAGTTAGCTAGGCTTAATAAGGCTCAATAATTTTATCCATTATTCCAAGAAACAAAATAAAAAATAAACTTTCAAATTAAGAACATCAAATTTCTCTATCTCTACCCAAAGATGACTATTTCCCATAAAAGCAACCATTCTTCTCCAATGATAACTCATAGGATTCCACTGATAAAGTAATGGATTGACAGCTTTTCAATTGGTCTTAATGCAGTGCACTCAAGCACAGATGATCCAGACGTGAGCACTCACATCTCTTCTGGCACTGGCAATGGTTCCGGCGCGGACACCTGCAAGCCAGCCATGCCTCTGCAAGGAAGGAATTTTCCTTCCAAAGATGCCTGCAACATTGATACTAGAGGCGAATGTTGCACCTCATCTCGCCATTACACCACATACTATTGCTTTCTTGTAGTTTCTTCCGGAAGAACATGCACATATTTTCATAAGGAAATATTTCTCAACAACAAAAATTTCTAATGTTTTGTGTTTTGTGTTTGTATTTTTTAACTCTCAATGCCAATTCATACCCGGAGTGAGAAACTGTCCTCATGAATAGATTGCTTCTGCTGAAATACAAGACATGTTGACAAACTCGTAACCCAAGTCGGTGCTTTGTGTAGTTTTAGCTTGCAGAATATGAGTCCCCTGTTGCGTGCTTCCAATAACAGGCTCAAATCTTTCAGAATAGCATCATTTGTAGTTACAGGATCCATGTGACAAGGCTCAAATGAATCTACAATAATCTGACCCCATTGTCCCTTCCTAGGACAACGTCGTAGACCACATGAATTTTGCAGTCCAACAAACAAGATTAACAGTTTCGGCCATCTCACGACTTCTGAGCATCAATTCGGCCTTTAAAATCAGCCTAAATCAGCCTTCATAGCACTCTCCTTACTGCAAGTATACAAAATTACCCAAATTTGGAATTCTTTATGGCTTGTACGCGGCACCGGACAACTCTGGAATCTACACATTTCTTTTTCTTTGACCCGTTGGACTCCAAAAATGCTCCAAAATTTTGCCATCAACTACAACTCACCACACTCATGTTGCACAGCTCACATGAAATCTACAACCACCAGAGTTTTAGTATCAATGGCCTCCTACAACTTGGAGGGCCATTCCTTTGGAGAGTGAAAAACAAAAACTTTACACTCTCTACAGCAATGCAGGCTTCCACCACATTCAATGCACTTTGAACCTCGTTGTCTATGCTATCAGTTGGATACTCCTACAATCCATCGAGATGATCATAGGGTGCAAGTATGTGGAAAAATCCATAGCAACCATTGATGTTGTCGAAAAATGCTGCAATAATCCAAGAGATCGGTTTGGCATATCTCGAGCTTCCCTCATAATGCTTCTTCAGATTCCATTAGTGAACCTTCCTCCTCTGGTGTTACTAAAATTGTGAAACTGACTGAGTAACCCTGACTGAGCAACATTCTTGCAATATGAAGACACTGCAATGTCTGCCAGATTCACCATCTCCCCAATTCTTCAGCACTAAGCATCAAAACTAGGCTATGTGTGAGATCTTATGCTACTTCATGGATTCCTTCAGTAAAAAAACTCACGAGAGCATGAAACCAATCCAAGCAAAGTTCAGGTTCAAAAAATCCCAATCCAAAAGAGCTTCTATGAACCCATACAACGCTCACAATACTGGATCCAAATCTACCGAAATCTCCTTCGGATACAGAACTTCCCCTTAACGAAGGTTGTGGCGTATCAACCATTTCCCCTGGTCAACGCTCCATCGCGCACTCTCTTCCAGAATGCTCTGCTTCAAAATCTCTACTGTTGCCATGGATTCTTCGAGCTGCATTAGCTCTTCTAATAGGAGCCTGTCTTCCATCTAGGAAAATAGCTTTATAGACAAATCCATAGCTTCCTCGACCCAATTATTTGAAATCTATGAATCCTTTTGTAGCATCTAGAAGATCTGCAAGACTGAAGGCTTGAATCTGTATTAAGTCATTTGCAGAAGGACAAGAATGCTTAATTCCAGACGAGGGTGTTTGGACATTAAGATTTGGTTGATTTTTAGTATCTGGTTGCCCTATGCAAAATGCACATTCACTTTGCTCCTTTTTTCTCCTTATTATCAAATATAATACAAAGCATCCAATGAATACTAAAACAAATCCACAGGAAATTGACACCCCCAGAATAGTAAAAAAATCCATATGCCGCACCTTTTGCTTCACAATACTCATTTGTTGTTGCTTAGTTAAACTAGATGGAGAGACTGTAGAGATAGGTCCATGAAACCCATCTCCACAAGCTTATGGACAAGAAATTTTTTGACATAGAGAGAATACCGTGTAGACACAATCTGCATTCTCAGAACAGATATCTGAGAGAAAAGAATAGCATTGAAGAAAAACTCCCCACTATGACAAGGCTCCCTACTGCACAATCGTGGGCTGAAAAGTTAAGAACCAATCCACCAGTATGATTTCAAAAACTTCTTTATGAGAAGAGTAATAATAGCAACGCATAAGCCAACTGTTAACAGAGTCAGCCCTCTATCATCACACAATGTCTATTCTCTATTTATTGAGTTATTCCTCAAAAATGTCAAAAAAACTCATCCATAATTCCAATGGCAGACTTGAAACTCTCTTCTTCCTCGAATGCACCGATTGAATGTATTAAACAAACCTGTAGCATGGGGCTCCAAAATGCTCACCGTCTCTAAGCAGGAATCAACCTCACCAAACTTCTGAGCATTACATGTATTACTAGAATCGACTTCTTCTTTACAAACTCCGACAATAAATTTCTACTAATAATATATCTTATAATTAACTTCCAAGGCACCGAATTCATCTGAAGGATGACTGGATCTCTTCTAGAGTTCGTCCCTTTGTCTCAGGCACACACAGTACAAAAAAGACGAGGATCAAAGAAGATACAATAGCATAAATCATGAATGTTCCTGCAGAGCTCCAATGCAAAAGTAAATTGATAGTCATTATTATTGTGCACGATGTCAACCAATTTGGAAAAGTAAGTTGATCTTTTCCCAGAGGCTGAATCCACCCACGATTTCTACAACCAGGAATCTTTGATCCCCACACAGAAATTTTGCTGCAATTCACGAGCTCACCAATGCCAACTGGGCCCTCACGTGTAGGTATCAACAACACTACCTTCTCCTCCTAAGCTACTGATCCCACAATGTTGATCTCATAAAAGACAACACACGCTTCCAAACCAAATGAAGCACGTAGCCTCACCAAATCACCATAGCCTCATAACTGAGCTCGATGGACAAAAAAGAAATTAAGAAAACAATATCGATATACTCTTATTTCTCTCAGCCCAGGAGGGGTCAAGGTTCAGGCCCGTATGGGTTCTGATACCAAGATAAAAACTGAGATACACACTGTATTCTCTTAATCAAATGGAGTTACATATATACATCAAGTATTGTCTCAAGATATGGAAGCTATCTTGGATGCACAATAAGTTGGTTGAGAGAATATCTCAACCACACACCAAACAAGGAGCCAAGGTTTAGCTAACTCCTATGGAATAGGAACAAACTCCATACATAGAAAGTCACAACCAAAGAAAAATAGGAATTACATATTCCAACATGTAGGTGCTAAAAATGGATGTGTAAAATAATGATTCCTTGCATGAGAGATAGGTGAGAGTGAAAATAAAAAACTCATTTCAAATTATTTGATTTAAAAAAATAATTCAATAATTTTTTTCTCTTAATTTTTTTTAATCTAATCCAATTTTTTTTGGAGAAGTAACCTCAAATATAGGCTGTCACTATAATACGAGGTACAACTATTTCATATAAATCCATATAGCTATAAAAACTAATTTTTCGCAAAACACTAAAAGTTAAAATCTTTTAATGTTCTTTGTTAAATTTAAAGTACATGAAAAATTGCAAATTACAAAGTAATCTTGAAAATCTAAAAGATTTAGAAAACTTTAAGGACTTTAAATTAAACTAGTTTTAATAATGTTTAATCTCTTTTTCTTGATATAAATATTAATAGTAATTTATTTTTCTAATTTATGCTTAAAATTCTAAAAAAATAAAAATAAAAATTCAAAATATATATATTTTTAAACAAACTTTATAATTTAGTTTTCCATAGAAGCAACTTCTATTTTTAAAATAATTATTAAAAAACACTAACAGTAATTCAATAAAAAGTGATTAGATTAATATATCATTTTCTATTCAAAAATAAATGAGATATACAATAACTATATAATTTTAAACATAATTGGTTCCATATTATAATATTTACACCTAAAGACATTTTCTTTGTTTGCTTGGGGTGGGAAAACACTATTCACCCAAGAGAGTGAAAGAGCTTGAATTTCGCCCTTCCAACCAATGAAAATGTACCAATCACCATATTTTTCCTCCAACCAATGAAAATGTACCAATCACCATATTTTTCCTCTATCAATATCAATGGAAATGTAACAATCACCATTATTGTGTTTGTCCTCCAACGAATGGAAATGTACCAATCACCATTACCGTGATTGAATTTCTGGGTTAGAAACAATTATGCGATTTTGTGTATACCTATTCACCCATAGAAGAACCCATACATGAACCTACTCAGATATTTCATGCTCTGGCGACCTTTTTCTGCGGCTTCCCTCGCCTTTAATGGTCTGGCATCCCTTCTACCTTTTGGCGAACCTTTGGTGAAAATAAACAACAGACTTTAATAAGCTCAGAGTTTTTCAGTATTCAAAAATTATGGAATAAAATCACACTTTTTATTGATCTTGAAATATCATATTACAGAGATTTATGATACAGACGCTGTTGTTATTTCCTGAGATAGACTGTGATGGCATTTACTAGTGTTTTCTTCTTAATAAATAAGACAGTTTTTTGGAGGCTACCTAGCCAATTCACAGACTCAGTCTAGAACAAAACACACATACTGACAATCCTATGTATTCCGACCACTTTAGGTTCCTACCAGTGCTCATACACTGATACACAGGCTTCTTAGAATAACCTAATAATAGGAATCTAAATTTACTTCGTGATGCAAGCAGATCAGGCTATTAGCCCATAGATGCAGAGCAGGAAGCAAAATAACTCAAACTCTCAAGACACTCACACAATGACTCTTTCACTCTCTAACTCTCACACCTGATCCCCAACAAATGAGCCTTACCCTCTTTTTATAGGAATCGAGGGGGGACAAACAATTGAGTTCGGGTCCTACTTGTACCCAAGGAATAGTGTACATAATCCAATCAGTAAGGTAGATGTGGGGTCAAACCCCACCAGTTGTCGGAGAAGTGCTCTGAGTCTCCTGAAAAGATTAGATCTTGTACGAAGTAAAATCATGACTCACACTGTGGATTCTTTTTAAAAGAAAGCCCACGAGAAAATTATTTTGTCCAACAAAGTGGAGGCATTTTACCGGAAAGCCCATGAGAAAACTGGTCACTTGAAATCTGTGACTGGGCATCAAAACAATGTGGAGACTTTTAGATGGAGTCCACGAGAACCATATTATGATGGATCACCAAGAGCCGTGAGTCCAGGAAAACGAAATCTTTTATACAGTGCCTCATCCCAGGCTTTGGTGTATATTCGTATGATAATCATTGGTTTATTTAAAACAATTTGGTGCTTAATCTTGTCATGACTAACCATTCATAATTCCTGATCATATATTGATTTAAGATTTCATGATCATGAATTCTTTGGAGATCACCGGCAGTATTACAAGGACTGTGAAAACATTCAGGAATATTGTTTTCAAAACACCAATTACAATGCAGTTGGAAATAGGATTCATAATAAGCAGGATCAATGGCGGTTTTATTGATTCCAAAGTCATTCCAACATTCTTTTAGCCATTCGTTCTGCCTATTTCTTTACATAACCCATGTTGGTCCAAACTTTATTTTTGTGTAATGGGTTTCTTCTTTTCCATCTACATTTAGAATATCATACTAGATTTTTTTGTATCCTGCAAAATTATAAATGGTGATAGGAAAAATAATAGAAGGGTCATTTCCTAGCCATAATGCAAAATTATTACTCCATGCAAGATCTCTGGTTCTGTTTATACAAAAATATTTATGATAAACTTGGTGCCTATCCCCTCCTTCATTCCAGATCATGGTGATGTCATGAAAATATTTTCTTAAGGCCTCTTCTGCTAGATTTGATGCATTCATACTCCTGGAATAAATCATGTCATGGATCCATTTACTTTCCTTTGGATACAACTTCTTTCAGGAACTAAGTGTAGGATATCAATATGTGGATGTAAATTTGCATCCAAAAATTTTGTATTCCTGAGTTGCCATGTCGGCTTCCATTGATCATAGTACTCACGCCAACTTTTGTGATTAGGAATAGATCTGAGAATTTCTTTATGCTAGTTTGGATCCCATTCTATAACAATTACCATGATATATGTAGGCTGTATATATTCTTTGCTCAAGAATTCAGGAAGACTATTTTCTGCACCTTTGATATGTTCAACTTCAAATTCAAAATTTGCAAAAAGAGCTTGCCATTTGGAAAACTTGGCCTCACCTGGCTTTTTAATATCCTTTGTCAGGGCCTTTTTGAGAGTAGAGGCATCTGTCCTAAGAAAAAAAAAATTATTTACAAGATGGATTTCAAACTTATCTACTGAATTCCAAGCAGCTTTTACCTCCTTTTATGGTGGAATAATTTCTTTCAGCTGGGCTCCATGTGCCTGATGCAAATTTTATAATCTGTTCTTTGCCTTCCTTTAATTGTTTGAGGATGCCTCCCCATCCTTCATCAATGGCATTAGATTCAACAATTTTAAAATTATCATCATCAACAACAAATAAAACAACAACGGTTTTCACCTTAGACTTGATCTTTCTGATTGCGGGAGTATGGGCTTCAGTCCATGGCATAGGATTTTTCTTCAACCTTTGATTGAGAAAATATCTATCTTTAGCACAATATTGATAAAAGCTACTGACATAATTGAGACAACCCAAAAATCTTTGCAACTGGGTTTTATCAGTAATAATGTCTGGAAAATTTTCAGCAAATTCGAGAGCATGTCTTTGCAAAGAGATCTATCCATCCTTGATAGTGTGGCCAAGGAACATGATAGAAGTCTGGAACAATTCTATCTTCTTTTTGCTTAAAACTAAGCCATTTATTTTGACCACTTGAAGAAATATATTTACATGCTTAAAGTGATCATGCAAATTTTTGGAAAAAACTAAAATATCATCAATATATACAAGCAACCATTCGAAGTATGGTTTAAATATTGAGTGCACGACCTTATGGAATTTGGACGGAGCATGTTTTAATATGAAAGGCATGACATTCCATTCATAGTGACCTGTAGGGACACTAAATGCAGTCTTGAACTTGTCTTCTTCTTTTATTGAAACATGCCAAAATCCAGATTTCATGTCAAATTTGGAGAAGATCTTGGCACTTGAAATCCTTGCCAACAAATCACCTTTGTGATGAATAGGATAGGTATTGTTTGCAAGAACATAATTCAAAGGTTTATAATTTATGACTAATCTGGGAATTCCTCTGATTTGTTCTGATCTTTTGTTGGCATAAAAACCATAACAGTTCCAGGGACTGTCAGATTCTCTAATCAATTTCCTATCCAATAAATTTTTGATCTCCTTGTTGCACAAATCTCTATATTCTTTATTCATGGGAATTGCCTTACTTTTGCATGGCCTTCCTTAATATTCTGATTTATAAGGAAATTCAACAAAATACTGTTTTTGGTGCCAAAAGGCATTAGGTTCTTCAGCACAACATTATTTTTCAAATATTTGTCTGAGATCAGAGATCTTCTGTTAAATCACTGGACAAAGGAGTCATTCTCCAACTTTCATAGTTGCCTTCAAATATTTGAATTCAATCAACTTATTACTAGCCTTTTCCAGTTTTTCCATGGAATGGACGATGGTAGAAACTATGGGAGTCTATATATATATATATATGGTAACTTAATCATTTTTCAACTCCCATCAGACTTTGGCATAGTAATAAAATAACCAGCTCTATTGTTAGAAAGTATGGTTGACCATGTGGCTCTACAGCTGCTAAAAATACATTGCCAAGAATGCAGTCAATAGGAATGTCTGCAACTACAAATTTCAACTTAATGCAATGTTCTTAAAAAAAAATAGTGCCTGAGGAACTTCATAATGCAAGTCTTTATTTCCCAGCCCAATGACTTGTCTGAATGATCTTACCCAATATTTGGCTAGAATAATCTTGCTATGTAACACATTCACATCTGCACCAGAATCAATCAATTCTTTAATGGAAAACATCTGTCCCTCAATACAGATGTCAAGCATAACATGATGCTGCTGGTATTGGATGGTTAGAATTCTCATATCTCTAAAACCAGTAGCAGGGTCTCTTCTTCCCTCAAAGATTTCAACATTAGAATTTTTGTATGATGCAGTGTTTTTGGCTTCTTTTTCAGCTTGACGTTGTTTGCCTTTTTCAAGATGAGAGATTCTATTTTTCAAAGTAGAGATTTCAGATTTTAGAGATTGAATTTCCCTACTTACCTCCCACAAAATGAGTGTGCGAAATTTTTCTTGCAGTTGGTCTCTTTGGAAGGCTTTGTATTTCTCTCATAGGAGGCTTCAACAAACAGAGGTTTGTTGGAAGAATATTTCTTAGTGTTGTGCATGTGGTTTAGAAAGGATTCAAGAATCTTGTCTTTCATCTCTCCTTCATCTAGTGCACAGATTTGGGATAAAACTTTTAGCCTGACATTTTCAGCAGTTTGTGCCATCAAAACATTTTCTTTAGGCTGTTGGATGTGGTCGGATTTTGCGTACTCAGAAGAGCTATCATCAGAAAAGTCGGATTCAGACGAATATTTACAATTACATTTATCTGAATCAGAACAAAAACATGTGGCCATCTGAGCATGGAGCTCTTCATCTGAGGAATCAGAATAAAAAATTTTAGAATCAGAAGTTGTAACTTCAAGTTGTTGTTGTTGTAGTTGCTCTCGTAGAACAAAATTTAAACAATTTTTACAACGGTGACTTCTCGACCCAAATTTGTAGCATAGAATGGAAGTCTCAATATTAACAGCTCTTTTTCCTTTAGCTAAAGCCTATGATTTTTTTTCTCTGTTTTCCTTGGATTCTTCACCATCTAGGCATTTATTTGATGTATGGCGTGTTTTTCCACACAACCAACAGGTCAGCTTATTCCACTTCTCTTGCTTGGAAGTATGCAAGTGGATGTCAGATGGCTGATAATAGTGGGTTCTAGGGACATATTTATAATATCCCTTCTTGGATCTGTGTTGGATCCTCTTTTTTCCCTTATTATACTTGGTTGGGAAGTCTCTATATTTATTCCTTTCTCTCTTAGCCTGCTTTTTGGCTTTTCTTATTTTGACAATAGGATCATCAATAGCAAGCCCATATTTACTGCAAATTGATTTACTATCAGGCATTCTTGAAATTTTCTCAAGAGACTTATTCACTTTCCTAATTGTACATAAACCAACCAATGTCTTAGCAATTATAGCATAACTTTTGCCCCATGTAAAAGATTCAAAAGGCAACTGAAAAGCTTCTTGCTATATTAGATAATCTATGAACTTTGAAGGAAAAGCAACAAGATAGACTTGTTTCCACAATAAATGTTTTGAATCTTTTACCTCATATATGCGATGTACCCAATCCCTATGGAAGTCTTCAAACTGAGACATTTTATGGCATTTTAGATTCATGAGAATCATCTCATGTTTATCTGCTAACTCATTTTCAGATCCACACCAATGTTCTATAATCATAGAAGTTAGGGCTCCTATCATATTATTCTGCGGAGTCCCATTAGAGTTATGAATGATGTCACCAATGTCATCTTTTAACATTTCATTCTCCATTTTTTAAATGAGGGCCGATGATGTCTCTGTTTCCCACCATCTAAGCAAAGTACCAGTAAAACATTGAATTATAGTTTTACAGGAATCAGTACTTCATTATTTCCCTTCAGACACATTAATTTGTATTCTGTGAACATCATATCAATTAACTGTATGATCTGTCCCACACTTAAGTTATCTATATTCCATTCTCTGTGAGCATCTGAATGGAATGTGTGAGTTTCAGGAATTTTTCCTTTACCACTTAAGTTAGGAGCAGGATACCTGGTAAATTGACTCTCTAGTGGTTCATAAATAGGAAACAAGTGAGATTCTGAACTCTGTGAAGATTTATCTTCTGGCTCTTTAAATAAAGAGGCTATTGAGATTTTTTTAGTCTTTTCTGGGGTTTCTGTCTCTGCTTTAGACTAAGCTATTTATTTTGGAAATAACTAAGGAAATTTGTCAGTAGGCTTGACAGGATGCTGTATTTGCACACTTCTCTTGTGCAGAAAAGATACCGGGATAGGCTTATCAATATTTTTTATTTGAAGCTTCTCAAACTATACAGTAAGCTTCTGAATGAGTCCTTGGGTAAATGGAATTCTTTGTCAAGTTTAGATTCTACAAATTCATTTTTTTCTAAGGACTCTCCGACATAACTTTTCAATGAAGAAGTAGAAAAATGAACATGATTCAAAGAATTATTTACATCATAAATAGAAAATTGAAGACCATCAAAATGTTCTTTGACAGAAGACGCTTTAGCCGTATTCATCTCTATACCTTTGATTGCAGTATTTGTCCAATTTAATTGCTCACTGGCCTTTTGAATTCTACCATCAATTCCTAGGGCATTATCATATTTAAGAACCAAGGGGATAGCTTTAGCAGAGTTTTTTGCTTCCCCTAAAATGATGCCTCTATATGGAGGAAATGTGGTAGTTGTTTCAACTTTACTGCCATCTAAAGCAGTCCAAGAGTGCTAGGCAGTGGAAGATGAGACTGTATCTATCATCATGACAGATTCTGATTCAAAAATATTTTTCTAGACATAGATAGATATCCATAGATTGTTGGAGTCCATATATGTCTTCCATTCAATGGCTAATCTAATTCTTTCTTATTTAGATGTGCTAATATCAAAAGATTTAGCATCAGGATGAGTTATTAGATCCCAATTTAGCATAGCTTTCATCCATTGGGTATCTATTTTGTATTTATCACACCCATCCATTATAGAAAAGAATTTGTGTATCTCTGGAATTGACGGCTTATTGCAGTCATCAGGAAAATCAATGAATCTACTATTTGTAATTAAACTATTCAATTGTTCCAAGTATCCTATGCCATATTTGGGCATGCCTGGCGGTCTCAGATTACTGAATGTTTCTGTAAGATGAGGATCTTCTTTTTCCAAAGAAGGTAGGCTATGCATCATCATCACATGGTCAGACTCATGAGGAAAAGGAATGTATGAACATTTAGGATTAGGACATGGATTTATTGATGTAGAAGGTGGGGCTTCTCCAGTCCTTGGGTGATGATTATAATGTAGAACAAGCTCAGCAATTTGGCTACCATGAATAAGTATACACAGAGAAGAGACTCAATAAGGCCAGTCAGCCTGTGTTGCTGTTGCAAGCTTCATCTGAAGCCCCTGCGAAAAAATTGGTATCAGAGCCAGAAGTGTCATCTGCTTCGTGAAGGTTAGTACTCAAAACCTTACTCTTTGTTGAAAAATGGAATCAGCATGAAGATCTGTATCTTTCTGAGAATTAGACGAGAAAGATAAATTTGAAGAAAATCATCTCAGAGATATCTTCACTTCATCGTCTATCCATGTTATAAACTTAACCGAGCTTGAATATTTAGAATGTCAACCATCTCCTAGATGTCAGTTGCCAAATATAAATGCATCTAATGTATATTTTGACTTTTCTGCATTTCATCTAATTTCCGCTACCAGAATTTCCATAAAGGAAACCATAAGCCAAATTCAATAAAATTTCGATTGTGTGCAATCCATCCCTCTCCTTAATCCAAAAATTCTTCAAGCATAAGCCAAAAGGCTAAAAACACAATATCTTCATTTGAGATGTGTTCGGGTAGGAATAAATGCTTTGACCCATAGAGGGCTAGAAGCCTTTGTACTTGCCACAGTCAGAGATATTACACATAATAAGTATACTGACTCATTGATAGGAGGGATAGTTGCTCCGCTCTTGAATGACCCGATTTATTTTTATTGTTATCCTAACTTCTCTGTATATGTCTTCGACGAGCATATAAAAGACATATTACAGCTTTAGATCTAGACATCTGGATTTGATATGAGGAAAAAGAGACACAATATAGCCATTCAGACAAGAGGGTGTTTCAGGCATACCATCACCCTATATCCTGCAGTCTTCCATACTCCGAGTCAAGATTCCAAATCCAGTGTGGTAGTTCTTACATATTCAAAAAATCAAAATATTGAACACCAAACAATCTGATGGGAAGATCTGAGTTTCCCTAAACACTGGATTGTTCAAAATCCCAAACCTCCTCGTATGCAGAGTATTAATTTTGCAAATGTCCAAGAAAAACAATATTTAGTTGTAATTTCTTTTCCAAGAAGATGGACCATCGATCGCAGAAGAATAAGTTAGCTCTGCAAAAGTTCTCCATTGTACAATAATCCTGAAGAAATTGATACTGCTTGCTCTTCTCATTCTTCTACTCCTTGTCAGCATATTGAGTTATTTGAGTTTGCCCATTTAGTAAATTTTTCTTCTGTAGAAGTCATCTGTCCAAACTTTAAATAAAGTATAAATCTTAGCCAGCTTGCTGAACTTGTTCTACATTATAATCATCACCCAAGGACTAGAGAAGCCCCACCTTCTACATCAATCAATCCATGTCCTAATCCTAAATGTTCAGAAATTCCTTTTCCTCATAAGTCTGACCACGTGATGATGATGCATAGCCTACCTTCTTTGGAAAAAGAAGATCCTCGGCTTATAGAAATATTCAGTAATCTGAGACCTCCAGGCATCCCCAGATATGGCATAGGATACTTGGAACAATTGAACAGTGTAATTCCAAATAGTAGATTCATTGATTTTCCTGATGACTGCAATAAGCCGTCAATTCCAGAGATACACAAATTCTTTTCTATAATGGATGGGTGTGATAAATACAAAATAGATACCCAATGGATGAAAGCTATGCTAAATTGGGATCTAATAACTCATCCTGATGCTAAATCTTTTGATATTAGCACATCTAAATAAGAAAGAATTAGATTAGCCATTGAATGGAAGACATATATGGACTCCAACAATCTATGGATATCTATCTATGTCTAGAAAAATATTTTTGAATCAGAATCTGTCATGATGATAGATACAGTCTCATCTTCCACTGCCTAGCACTCTTGGACTGCTTTAGATGGCAGTAAAGTTGAAACAACTACCACATTTCCTTCATATAAAGGCATCATTTTAGGGGAAGCACAAAACTCTGCTAAAGCTATCCCCTTGGTTCTTAAAGATGACGATGCCCTAGGAATTGATGGTAGAATTCAAAAGGCCAGTGACTAAATAAATTGGACAAATAAAACAATCAAAGGTCTAGAGATGAATACTGCTAAAGTATCTTCTGTCAAAGAACATTTTTATGGTCTTCAAGTTTCTATTTCTAATGTAAATAATTCTTTGAATCATGTTAAGTTTTCTACTTCTTCATTGAAAAGTTATGTAAGAGAGTCCTTAGAAAAAATTGAATTGGTAGAATCTAAAGTTGACAAAGAATTCCATTCTACCCAATGACTCATTGATAAGCTTCCTATACAGTTTGAGAAGCTTCAAATAAAAAAAAATTGATAAGCCTATCCCGACATCTTTTCTACACAAGAGAAGTGTGCAAATACAGCATCCTGTCAAGCCTACTGACAGATTTCCTCAGTTATTTCCAAAAGAAATAACCCAATCTAAAGCAGAGACAGAAACCCCAGAAAAGACTGAGAAAATCTCAAAAGCCTCTCTATTTAAATAGCCAGAAGATAAATCTTCACAGAGTCAGAATCTCAGTTTTTTCCTATTTATGAACCACTAGAGAGTCAATTTACTAGGTATTCTGCTCTTGACTTAAGTGGTAAAGGAAAAATTTCTGAAACTCACATATTCCATTCAGATGCTCACAGAGAATGGAATACAGATAACTTAAGTGTGGGACAGTTCAGACGGTTAATTGATATGATTTTCACTAAGTACAAATTAATGTGTCTGAAGGGAAAGAATAAAGTAGAAGATTGTAAAACTATAATTCAAAGTTTTACTGGTACTTTTCTTAGATGGTGGTAAACAGAGACATCACTAGCCCTGATTGCAAAAATGGAGAATGGAATGTTAAAAGATGAGATTGGTGATGTCATTCATAACTCTGATGGGACTCCCCAAAATAATATGATAGGAGCCCTAACTTCTATGATTATAGAACATTGGTGTGGATCTGAAACCGATTTAGCAGATAAACATGAGATGATTCTCATGAATCTAAAAGGCCATAAAATATCTTAGTTTGAATAATTCCACAAGGATTGGGTACAGTGCATATATGAGGTAAAATATTCAAAAAATTTATTGTGGAAACAAGTCTATCTTGCTGCTTTTCCTTCAAAGTTCGTAGATTATCTAAGACAGCAAGAAGCTTTTCAGTTGCCTTTCGAATCTTTTACATGGGGAGAAATTTATGCTATAATTACTAAGACATTGGTTGGTTTATGTACAAGTAGGAAAAAAAATAAGTCTCTTGATAAACTTTCAAGAATGCTTGATAGTAAATCAATTTGCAGTAAATATGGGCTTGCTATTGATGATCCTATTGTCAAAAGAAGAAAAGCAAAAAAGCAGGCTAAGAGAGAAAAGAAGAAATCTAGAGACTTCCCAACCAAGTATAACAAGGGAAAAAAGAGGATCCAGCACATATCCAAGAAGGGATATTATAAATATGTCCCTAGAACCCACTATTATCAACCATCTGAAATCCACTTGCATACTTCCAAGCAAGAGAAGTGGAATAAGCTGACCTATTGGTTGTGTGGAAAAAGAGGCTATACATCAAATAAATTCCCATATGGTGAAGAATCCAAGAAAAATAGAGGCAAGAAATCACAGGCTTTAGCTAAAGAAAAAATGATAAAACTAACTAAAAACACTCATATATTCCACACAAAGGTGTATGCTATCAACACACACACTGATTACATTCAGATTACTCTATTAAATAATGTTTCTAAGATCCAAATTATTCCTAAATTAGAGAGAGAGGTTGAGAGAATTTCTCAACCATCACAACCCAACATCTCAAATATAGGATGTAAGCATTAATTCCAACATCCCCTCTTAATGCTTACATTACATAAATTTATTGAAAACATTATCATTCTTTAGCTTCTCAGTATAGGCTCCACAAAGCTGCCTCATAACCCTCGTAAAGGTGTAGTCTGCAAGTTGGATTCCTGAGTTCGGCTACTGAACTCCCGAATCAAGGACCTCCCGAAGTCAATTACCGAACATCATCCCAATCTGTCGCATAACCTCATTTAGGGACCACTCCACATCTTCAAGGAATGAGGGATCCTTCCCTAGATCTGCAACTGCCATACTATCTAAACAACCATCCATATTGAGCCTTACTTCCGCTAGATATTTTCAAACACAATTGATTACATGTTTGCAATAGCTAAACTACTAGTCATTCTATGGATGAGCTCCCATCTACCGAGATACATGGGTGCTAACAGCTGTACTCGCCAGTTATCTCGAGAAGCCGTCTAGATATAGGATGTATCTAGAATCAAATATTACATCATCACTTTTTTATCTGATTTTGAAAATTCATCCTCACTTAATTTACAATACTAATACATATCGATTAAGATTTTTTTTTTAACCACAATTTTTCCTGCGTAGTTTTGTCAATCTGAAATTTAAAACTTACTTTTAATTTGTTTTCACCTTTTAGTAAAGTGAATAATTCCTCCGCCTATACATATGCTCGGGAATTTTTGGCTGGAACTTTTCTGTCCTATCTGTTTAAACCCGACTTCGTCTTTGGTAACGTTGCCGTGGTAGTCATCCAAAATTGCAATCAAATATAGGTCATCTTAACAGAGATCCGCATATGCATTAGAATGAAAAAATGAATTCCCTTTAGTGCGTTCTATGAAGATCTCGCGTGCTGTGAAGATATCCTCCAACATTTTGACATGCTTTGTTCCTAATCCCATTAATGACAGCTGCTGCAATGGCGGTCTGTGAACAATGGATAGGGTCAAAGTAACAGAAAAATACAATACAAAACAGAGATATGAAAGAGATTTGTGGGGGTGGAGGCAAAGTAAATATAAGGATTGTTGGTTGTTAGGTCCGTCTTTTCCACGCCAGATCCGTGTATTGCACCATTAGTGCGTAGGTTTTTCATTATGAGATGAAGAATGATGTGAAACAGTAGACTTTGATAGACTTGTGGGATCTCACTCTACCCTACGTACTCGTTTGGAAATAGGCGTTGCTCACACAAAACATATCCAATTTTACCACCAACGACACACGCTGGTTAACGCTACTACTAGAGCTAGGTTCGCTCAGTTTAGGGCTGTGATTGAGAACTCGAAAGATAACTTAATACGTGTGGTGTCCAACAAAACACTTAGTGCGTTGACCATTTTTCCATGATCTGCTACGGAAAAAGACTCGTTCCAATCCTGAAACTTGAGATCCTTATCTGTCCCAATTCGATCACACTAACCTGCAGCGACTTCTTGGGAGGGCATAAGGTGAAGAAAGCTCTGAGAACTGTGGTTGTTACTAAGAACATGCCGAAACATATAAGAAAATGACTAGACTTAAAACAGGTCATTGCATCGATTTTATATAAAATAATTTTTTTAGCTCTAATCAGCTCCCAATCCAAGGCTTTTGAAGACAAGACACCTTACCAGGTAGCCAATGCCTACTATAACAACAACAAAAAAATTACACTCTTTCTACCCCTCAACTTTCCCATAAGGGATTAGCCTACCTAAGCTCTGATACCATGATAAAACTAACTAAAAAAACTCATATATTCCAAACAAAGGTGTATGTTATCAACACACACACTGATTACATTCATATTACTCTATTAAATAGAGTTTCTAAGATCCAACTTATTCCTAAATTAGAGAGAGAGGTTGAGAGAATTTCTCAGCCATCACAACCCAACATCTCAAATATAGAATGTAATAATTAATTCCAACAAAAAAGAGCTATTAAGATTGATACTTCCATTCTGTGCTACAAATGTGGGTCGAGAAGTCGCCGTTCTGAAAATTGTCCAAATGTTGTTCTATGAGAGCAACTACAACAACAACAGCTCGAAGTTATAACTTCTGATTCTGAAAGTTCTTATTCTGATTCCTCAGATGAGGCGCTCCATGCTCAAATGGCCACCTGTTTTTGTTCTGATTCAGATAAATGTAATTGTAAATATTCTTCTCAATCTGAATTTTTTGATGATAGCTCTTTTGAGTCTGCAGAATCTGGGCACATCCAGCAGCCTAAAGAAAAATTTTTGATGGCACAAACTACTAAAGATGTTGACCTAAATTTTTTTTCCCAAATCCATGTGCTAGATGAAGGAGAGATGAAAGAAAAGCTTCTTGAAGCCTTTCTAAACCAAATGCACAACACTAAGAAATCTTCTTCCAATAAACCTCTGTTTGTTGAAGCTTCCTATGAGAGAAATATAAAAGCCTTCCAAAGAGACCAACTGCAAGAAAAATTTCACAAACTCACTTTGGGGGAGGTAAGTAGGGAAATTCACTCTCTAAAATTTGAAATCTCTACTTTGAAAAATAGAATCTCTCATCTTCAAAAAGGAAAACAACCTCAAGCTGAAGAAGAAGCCAAAAACACTGCATCATACAAAAATTCTAAATTTGAAATCTTTGAGGGTAGAAGAGACCATGCTATAGGGTTTTAGATATATGAGAATTCTAACCATCCAATACCAGCAACATCATTTTATGCTTGACATCTGTATTGAGGGACAAATGCTTTCCCTTAAAACATTGATTGATTCTAGTGCAGATGTGAATGTGTTACATAACAAGATTATTCTAGCCAAATATTGGGTAAGATCATTCAGAAAAGTCATTGGGCTAGGAAATAAAGACTTTCATTATGAAGTTACTCAGGATACTACTTGTTTTGACGAACATTGCATTAAGTTGAAATTTGCAGTTGCAGACATTCCTATTGACTGCATTCTTGGCAATGCATTTTTAGCAACTGTGGAGCCACATGGCTCAACCAGACTTTCTAACAATAGAGCTGGTTATTTTATTACTATGCCAAAGTCTGATGGGATTTGAAAAATGATTAAGTTGCCATATATATCTACTCCCAGAGTTTTTACCATGGTACAGGCCATGGAAAAACTGGAAAGGCTAGTAATAAGGTGATTGAATTAAAAGATTTGAAGGCAACTATGAAAGTTGGAGAAAAACTCCTTTCTCCAGTGATTCAGTAGAATATCTTTGATCTCAGACAAAGATTTGAAAAAGAACGTTGTGTAGAAGAACCTAATACCTTCTGGCATAGAAAGCAGTATTATGTTGAATTTACTTATAAATCAGAATATGAAGGAAGACCATGCAAAAGTAAGGAAATTCCCATGAATAAAGAATATAGAGATTTGTGCAACAAGGAGATCAAAAATTTGTTGGATAGGAAATTGATTAGAGAATCTGAAAGCCCCTGGAACTGTTATGGTTTTTATGTCAACAAAAGATCAAAACAAATCAGAGGAACTCCCAGATTAGTTATAAATTATAAACCTCTGAATTTTGTTCTTGTAGACAATACCTATCCTATTCCTCACAAAGGTGAATTGTTGGCAAGGATTGCAGGTGCCAAGATATTCTCCAAATTTGACATGAAATCTAGATTTTGGCAGGTTTAAATAAAATAAGAAGACAAGTTCAAGGCTGCATTCCTTGTCCCTGCAGATCACTATGAATGGAATGTCATGCCTTTCAGATTAAAGCATGCTCCGTCTAAATTCTAGAAGGTCATGGACTCAATCCTTAAACCATACTTCGAATGGTTGCTTGTGTATATTGATGATATTTTAGTTTTTTCCAAAAATTTGCATGATCACTTTAAGCGTGTAAGTATATTTCTTCAAGCGGTCAAAATAAATGGCTTAGTTTTAAGCAAAAAGAAGATAGAACTGTTCCAGACTTCTATCAAGTTCCTTGGCCACACTATCAATGATGGAAAGATATCTTTGCAAAGACATGCTCTGGAATTTTCTGACAAATTTCCAGACATTATTACAGATAAAACCCAGTTGCAAAGATTTTTGGGTTGTCTCAATTATGTCAGTAGCTTTTATCAAGATTGTGCTAGAGATAGATCTTCGCTCAATCAAAGGTTGAAGAAAAACCCTATGTCATGGACTGAAGCCCATACTGCCGCAGTCAGAAAGATCAAGTCTAAGGTGAAACCCCTTCCTCTTTTATTTGTTGCTGATGATGATACTTTTAAAATTGTTGAATCTGATGCGAGTGATGAAGGATGGGGAGGCATCCTCAAGAAAGTAAAAGAAGGCAAAGAACATATTGTACAATTTGCATCAGGCACATGGAGCCCAGCTGAAATAAATTATTCCACCATTGAAAAGGAGTTAAAAGCTGCTTGGAATTTAGTTGATAAGTTTGAAATCCATCTTGTAAATAAAAAGTTTTTTCTTAGGACAGATGCCTCTGCTCTCAAAAAGGTCTTGACAAAGGATATTAAAAAGCCATGTGAGGCCAATTTTTCCAGATGGCAAGCTCTTTTTTTCAAATTTTGAATTTGAAGTTGAACATATCAAAGGTGCAGAAAATAGTCTTCCTGACTTCCTGAGCAGAGAATATATACAGCCTGCACATATCATGGTAATTGTTACAGAATGGGATCCCATCTAGCAAAAAGAAATTCTCAGATCTATTCCTGATGATAAAAGTTGGCGTGAGTGCTATGATCAACGGAAGCCAACATGGAAACTCAGGAATACAAAAGTTTTGGATGCAAATTTACAACCACATACTGATATCCTACACTTAGTTCCTGAAAGAAATGTGTATCCAAAGGGAAGTAAATGGATCCATGACATGACTTATTCCAAGATTATGAATGCAACAAATCTAGTAGAAGAGGTGTTAAGCAAAGATTTTCATGACATCACCATGATCTGGACTAAAGGAGGGGATAGGCGTCGAGTTTATCATAAATATTTTCTTATAAACAGAACCAGAGATCCTACATGGACTAATAATTTTTCATTATGGCTAGGAAGTTACCCTTCTATTATTTTTCCTGACCCCATTTATAATTTTGCAGGATACAAAAAACTCTGGTGGGATATTCTAAATGTATATGGAAAAGATGAAACCCATTACACAAAAACAAAGTTTGGACCAACATGGGTCATGCAAAGAAATAGGCAGAGCGAATGGCTAAAAGAATGGTGGAATGACTTTGGAGTCAATAAAACCGCCATTGATCCTGCTTATTATGAATCCTATTTCCAACTGCATTGTAATTGGTGTTTTGAAAACAATATTCCTGAATGTTTTCACACTCCTTATAATACAGCCGGTGATCTCCAAAAAAATCATGATCATGAAATCTTAAATCAATATATGATCAGGCATTATGAATGGTTATTCATGACAAAGATTAAACACCAAATTGTTTTAAATAAACCAATGATTGGGAGACGAATATACACCAAAGCCTGGGATGAGGCACTGTATAGAAGATTTCTTTTTCCTGGAACCACTGCTCTTGATGATCCCTCATAATATGGTTCTTGTGGACTCCATCTAAAATTCTCCACATTGCTTTTATGTCCAGTCACAGACTTAAAGTGACCAATTTTCTCGTGGGCTTTCCGGTAAAAATCCTCCACTTTGTTGGACAAAATAATTTTCTCGTGGGCTTTCTTTTCAAAAGCATCCACAGTGTGAGTCATGATTGTACTTCATACAATATCCAATCTTTTCAGGAGACTCGTAGCACTTCTCTGACAACTGGTGGGGTTTGACCCCACATCTATGTGACTAATTGGATTATGTACACTATTCCTTGGGTAGAAGCAGGACCTGAACTCAAATGTTTGTCCCCCCTCGATTCCTATAAAAATAGGGTAAGGATCATTTTTTGGGGATTGGGTGTGAGAGTTAGAGAGTGAAAGAGTCATTGTGTGAGAGTCTAGACAGTCTGAGTTATTTTTCTTCCTGTGCTGCATCTATGGGCTGATATCCTAATCTAATTGTATCACGAAGTAAACTCAGATTCCTGTCATTACGTTATTATGAGAACCCCACGTATCAATGTGCGAGCACTGGTAAGAACCTAAAGTGGTCGGAATACATAGGATTTTCAGTATGTGTGTTTTATTTTAGACTGAGTCTCTAAATTGGCCAGATAGCCTCCAGAAAGCTATCTTATTTATTAAGAAGCAAGCACTGGTAAATGCCATCACAATCTATCTCAGGAAAGAACAACGGAGCTTGTATCCTAAATCTCTGTAATCTGATATTTCAAGATCAATAAAGAGTGTGATTTTATTCTGCAATTTTTGAGTACTGAAAAACTTTGAGCTTATTAAATTCTATTGAGGTAGTATCTGTGTTGTTTGTTTTCACTAGAGGTTCACCAAAGGTTCGCCAAAAGGTAGAAGGGACGCCAGACCATTAAAGGCGAGGGAAGCCGCAGAAAAAGGTCCAACTTTTCGCAGGGCTTTCAGATGAAGCTTGCAATAGCAACACAGTCTGACTGGCCTTGTTGAGTCCCTTCTTTGTGTATACTTATTCACCCATACACGAACGCATACATGAACCTACTCAGATATTTCATGCTCTGGCGACCTTTTTCTATGGCTTCCCTCACCTTTAATGGTATTGCATCCCTTCTACCTCTTGGCAAACCTCTGGTGAACTTATGGTGAAAATAAACAACATAGATACTACATTAACAAACTTTAATAAACTCAGTGTTTTTCAGTACTCAAAAATTGCAGAATAAAATCACACTCTTTATTGATCTTGAAATATCATATTACAGAGATTTATGATACAAACTCTGCTATTCTTTCCTGAGATATATTGTGATGGAATTTATCAGTGTTTGCTTCTTAATAAATAAGAAAAATTTCTGGAGGCTACCTAGCCAATTCACAGACTCAGTCTAAAACAAAGCAAACATACTGATAATCCTATGTATTCTGTCCACTTTAGGTTCTTACCAGTGCTCACACACTAATACGCAGGCTTCTCAGAATAACCTAATGACAGGAATTTGAATTTACTTCGTGATGCAAGCAGATCAGGCTATCGGACCGTAGATGTAGAGCAGGAATCAAAATAACTTAGACTCTCTAGACTCTCACACAATGACTCTTTCATTCTCTAACTCTCACACCCGATCCCAAACAAATGAGCCTTACCCTCTTTTTATAGGAATTGAGGGGGGACAAAAATTTGAGTTCGAGTCCTGCTTGTACCCAAGGAATAGTGTACATAATCCAATTAGTCAGGTATATGTGGGGTCAAACCCCACCAGTTGTCGGAGAAGTGCTCCGAGTCTCCTGAAAAGATTGGATTTTTTATGAAGTATAATCATGACTCACACTATGGATGCTTTTGAAAAGAAAGCCCACGAGAAAATTATTTTGTCCAACAAAGTGGAGGCTTTTTACCAGAAAGCCCATGAGAAAACTGGTCACTTTAAGTCTATGACTGGACATCAAAACAATGTGGATACTTTTATATGGAGTCCACGAGAACCATATTATGAGGCATCATCAAGAGCAGTGATTCCAGGAAAACAAAATATTTTATACAGTGCCTCATCCCAGGCTTTGGTGTATATTCGTCTAACAATCATTGGTTTATTTAAAACAATTTGGTGCTTAATCTTTGTCATGAATAACCATTCATAATGCCTGATCATATATTGATTTAAGATTTCATGATCATGAATTATTTGGAGATCTCCAGCAGTATTACAAGGAGTGTGAAAACATTCAGGAATATTGTTTTCAAAACACTAATTACAATGCAGTTGGAAATAGGATTCATAATAAGCAGGATCAATGACGGTTTTATTGTCTCCAAAGTCATTCCACCATTCTTTTAGCCATTCCCTCTGCCTATTTCTTTGCATATCCCATGTTGGTCCAAACTTTATTTTTGTGTAATGGGTTTCATTTTTTCCATCTACATTTAGAATATCCCACCAGAGTTTTTTGTATCCTGCAAAATTATAAATGGTGTCAGGAAAAATAATAGAAGGGTCATTTCCTAGCCATAATGAGAAATTATTAGTCCATGCAGGATCTCTGGTTCTGTTTTTACAAAAATATTTATGATAAACTTGACGCCTATCCCCTCCTTCAGTCCAGATCATGGTGATGTCGTGAAAATATTTGCTTAAGGCCTCTTACGCTAAATTTGCAGCATTCATACTCCTGGAATAAATCATGTCATGGATCCATTTACTTCTCTTTGGATACACCTTTCTTTCAGGAACTAAGTGTAGGATATTAGTATGTGGTTGTAAATTTGCATCCAAAAATTTTGTATTCTTCAGTTGCCATGTTGGCTTCCATTGGTCATAGTACTCACACCAACTTTTGTCATCAGGAATAGATCTAAGAATTTCTTTATGCTGGTTTGGATCCCATTCTTTAACAATTACCATGATATGTGTAGGCATTATATATTCTCTGCTCAAGAAGTCAGGAAGACTGTTTTCTGCACCTTTGATATGTTCAACTTCAAATTCAAAATTTGCAAAAATAGCTTTCCATCTGGCAAATAATGCCTCACCTGGCTTTTTAATATCCTTTGTCAGGACCTGTTTGAGAGTAGAGGCATCTTTCCTAAGAAAAAAAAAATTATTTACAGGATGGATTTCAAACTTATCTACTGAATTCCAAGTAGCCTTTACCTCCTTTTCAATAGTGGAATAATTTCTTTCAGTTGGGATCCATGTGCCTGATGCAAATTGTACAATATGTTATTTTCCTTCTTTTACTTACTTGAGGATGCCTCCCCATTCTTCATCATTGGCATCAGATTAAAAAAATTTCAAAAGTATCATCATTAGCAACAAATAAAACAGGAAGGGTTTTCACCTAAGACTCGATCTTTCTGACTGCAGCAGTATGGGCTTCAGTCCATGGCATATGATTTTTCTTCAACCTTTGATTGAGAAAATATATATCTTTAGCACAATATTTATAAAAACTACTGACATAATTGGGACAACCCAAAAATATTTGCAACTAGGTTTTATCTGTAATAATGTCTGGAAATTTGTCAGCAAATTCTAGAGAATGTCTTTGCAAGGAGATCTGGCCATCCTTGATAGTGTTTCCAAGGAACTTGATAGAAGTCTGGAACAGTTCTATCTTATTTTTGCTTAAAACTAAGCCATTTCTTTTGACCACTTGAAGAAATATATTTACATGCTTAAAGTGATCATGCAATTTTTTTTGGAAAAAACTAAAATATCATCAATATATACGAGCAACCATTCGAAGTATGGTTTAAATATTGAGTCCATGACCTTCTAGAATTTGGACGGAGCATGCCTTAATCCGAAAGGCATGACATTCCATTCATAGTGACCTCCAGGGACACTAAATGTTATCTTGAATTTGTCTTATTCTTTGATTGAAACCTGCCAAAATCCAAATTTCATGTCAAATTTAGAGAAGATCTTGGCACCTGCAATCCTTGCCAACAAATCACCTTTGTGAGGAATAAGATAGGTATTCTCTGGAAGAAAAAAATTCAGAGGTTTATAATTTATAACTAATCTGGGAATTCCTCTGATTTGTTCTGATATTTTGTTGACATAAAAACCATAACAGTTCCAGGGACTGTCAGATTCTCTAATCAATTTTTTATCCAACAAATTTTTGATCTTCTTGTTGCACAAATCTTTGTATTCTTTATTCATGGGAATTGCCTTAATTTTGCATGGCCTTCCTTCATATTTTGATTAAAAATGAAATTCAACAAAATACTATTTTCTGTGCCAGAAGGAATTGGGTTCTTCTGCACAACATTATTTTTCAAATCTTTGTCTGAGATCTGAGATCTTCTGCTGAATCACTGGAGAAAGGAGTTATTCTCCAACTTTCATAGTTGCCTTAAAATCTTTTAATTCAGTCAACTTGTTACTAGAATTTTCTAGTTTTTCCATGGCCTGGACCATGGTAGAAACTCTGGGAGTAGATATATGTGGCAACTTAATCATTTTGCAACTCCCATATGACTTTGGCATAGTAATAAAATAACCAGATCTATTGTTAGAAAGTTTGGTTGAGCCATGTCGCTCCACAACTGCTAAAAATACATTGCCAAGAATGCAGTCAATAGGAATGTCTGCAACTACAAATTTCAACTTAATTCAATGTTCATCAAAACAAATAGTAGCATGAGGAACTTCATAATGCAAGTCTTTATTTCCCAGCGCAATGACTTGTCTGAGTGATATTACCCAATATTTGGCTGGAATAATCTTGCTATGTAACACATTCACATCTTCACCAGAATGAATCAATGTTTTGAGGGAAAACATTTGTCCCTCAATACAGATGTCCAACATAACATGATGCTGCTGGTACTAGATGGTTAGAATTCTCATATCTCTAAAACCAATAGTAGGGTCTCTTATTCCCTCAAAGATTTCAACATTAGAATTTTTGCATGATGCAGTGTTTTTGGCTTCTTCTTCAGCTTGAGGCTGTTTACCTTTTCCAAGATGAGAGATTCTATTTTTCAAAGTAGAGATTTCAGATTTTAGAGAGTGAATTTCCATACTTACCTCCCCCAAACTGAGTGTGCGAACTTTTTCTTGCAGTTGGTCTCTTTGGAAGGCTTTGGTATTTCTCTCATAGGAGGCTTCAACAAACAAAGGTTTTTTGGAAGAAGATTTCTTAGTGTTGTGCATTTGGTTTAGAAAGGCTTCAAGAATCTTGTCTTTCATCTCTCCTTCATCTAGTGCATGGATTTTTTACACTAAAAATTGTCACCATGATGTTTTACTATCTGTATGGGTCATCATTACGCATACAATACTCCCTCAGAAGTCTACAAACATCAAGTTCCTAAAGTCAAGCCTTGAAATTGAGAGAAAGGCTTATAAAATTCATAAAAATACTTTTACTGCACTTTCTCTTAGTATTACCTGCGGTGCCGCATCTGTTTTCTCTAGAACATGCGGAACTGACCGCACTTTTTCTTCATTAAAGGTGTGGACTGCTGTAAAAGGTAGAGTGAAGGCAGAAGTAAAATTTGGAAGCCCAGATGGTTGAATCTGGAAGCTTCTGGAAGCAATTATTTGGTGGAAAGTTCACTCCTTTCATGTACATTCATCCCTCCATTAAAGGAGCCTACCCCTTGGTATGTGGAACTTATTCCCTTGAAAGAGGATTCTATCCCCTCTTATTTGGAGCTACAACCTCTTATCTTTTGCTATAAATTGAGGCCATAGTTCAGCCTCAAGAGGAGTTAGGCTTTGAGATTATTTGAGGAGAATTGCAGGAAAAACTCAGACTCTCTTAACTGATTACCATATGGGAATGATTACACACTCATGTGTATGTTAGTCGAGAGAGTGCAAAGGCTTGTCAAAGTAGAGTAAAGCTTGTTCCAGACCCCGGAAGGACCTGTACAACATCAAGGTGGACACGGTTGTAAGGCTCCTTCTTTCATAAAAAATAATACAAATGGATCCTATTTTCTCAATGAGTTGTTTATTTAAATGGCTTATTTCTTGAATTCCTTAATCATCAAGATAGATTTATGGTTTATGAATTAGTCTATATTATGCAGGTGCTCCTGATTCTTTCATGTTTTTGATTGCAGATCCTAAAAGGAGACATATTCAAAGCGACAGGAAAGAAGACTACGATCAGCGCTGGCCTACAGGTAAGTCCTAAATCCTTCATTATAGATAATTCTAGATCAAATATAATCTAGAGAAAGTAGTTTACATCTGTCTGTTTGATGCTAGTTATCGTAGGATACTAAGGAGATCTGTCTTGTCCGCAAGAATGATTTATCCAACCAACAAAATGGCGACTCCACTAGGGATGGATATTGAACTTAGTTTTCTTTTATTTTTTACTTGTGAAATTTTTTTTCTGATTTTGATTGATTGATACTGGCTTGGGTAATTTATTCCTGCAAAATCCCTAAAAAGTGCTTTAGAATTTTTTATTTTTCTTTAAGTTTTCTGATCTGCGCACTTTGTCTTTAGGTACAGTGCGATCATCTCCGCTATTTTTCTGTATACATAGTGCGGCACCACACCTATTTACACTAAAACTTGCAGACCCTGAGAAAGTTTTTTGAAAAACTTAAAATTATCTTTTCTAGGATTGACTTGCAAGATTCTCAGTATATACCCAGACTTGTATGTTTTGTCAGAAAGCTTTGTCTAAGAGTTTCTTTCAGCTTTTTAAGTTTTGAATGATTTTCTACAAGATCTGCATGTATACCTTAGATCATTGGTATGTCATTGTTTTCTTGCTGAGTATTTGACTTCATAGCAGAAATTTCTTTATGAGAATTAGATCCCATTTTCTCATTTGCAAATCTTTATAAAAAAATTTCATTAAGTTTTGAATTTCACTTAAAAAATAATAATTGGATGTTTTTGAGTTTTTTCTGTTTTCAGCAAAGAATTTCTTAGTTCGATTACAAACTAAGCAAAACGTCCTCAAAATATTTAAATTTTTTATTTCAGATTTAATTGTTAGAATTTTTAGATCTCGAAATTAGTGTTTTTAGTTTTGAGTGTTATTTCTAGAAATTTTAGTTTTCTTTTGGATAATGTTTGATTGTAATTTTGATCTTGAAGAATAAAGGGATTTCTTTTTGAGCAATTGGTTATTCTGAGTTCTCATAAGATAAGATTTTTTTTCATATGTTATTGTTTTAGAGGAAAGAATTGTTTTAAAAGATTGCATTTCTCAACTCTTTCTTTTAGATAGGATTCATTGAATGGAAATGAATTGTTTCTCATAACAAATGAATTTTTACTGTGTTTTGAGTCGGGTCACTGCATATCATCAAAATTTCACTTTCGCACCTATTGTCCTAAGAAAAAGCCTATTAAAAGAAACGCTTAAATTAAAATCAATCTAGTAATTTTTATATTTCTAGGACTCTTTTCACCAACATAGCTTAGGCTAGTGTCTTGGAGTAGGGAGTAATTAACTATCCGAGACAATTAAAACAAACAAGTAGTTGATCTTGCGGTAGGAAAAATCCAATAGTAGCTTGTATGCTCTAGGAAACTCCTCTTAAAAGAGTCAAGCACCAAATCATATCCGAACCAGTGAGGTGATCAATTCTATCTCATTGGGAACGATAGAAGATGTGCACATATTAACAACGGTAAACATCAGATTGACCATTGTCGAGGAGCCTAGGGTCACTTGTCAGTATACCTTGGATTATTTCATGGAGCCTTCAAGCGGATTGAGCTTTGTTACTCTTCCCTTGCACGTATATCGGATCGTAGACTGTTCCCCCAGGTATATTTGTCCCTATTGGTAACCTTAGTGGCCATAAAATTTAAGATTTTTTCCTAAGGTGACGATGGAGGAAATATCCAACTGTACCTGGAGTAGACGTTGACTAGACTCACTTGGACTCTCCAGAGGGTTATCTTCACTTGAGATGGTTTAAGTGGAGAAACTTTCACCGACCTGTTTCATTAAGCAGGTTGTTGGGGTAACAGTTCCAACCGCCATTTCTACATTAAATACTACGATGTTGGATTTCATCATCAACTAGTGCTTTTAGTGTGGCAATATACTATTTGTGTGTGGTTTGATCAACTAGATTTTATAAACGTTTAAGAATTTGATTGTCTTCTTAGTGACTTTAGGATTTTTGTTTGAAATTTTCTTTGATTGTGTGTGATTAATATTTTTTAATCATGGCTGAATTACCAAGACAATCATGTAGACTTCGGGGGAAACCCCCTGAGTATATACCAAGCCAACTTGAAGGACTGAGAGTTCTGGTACCACACACTACCGGTAGAATTAGAGTAATGGATCCAGGAGAATCATCCATCATTACTCATCCTAATTATCAATCACAAGCAGTAGAATATATTCAAGAGCCAATTTCAATTTTTGAAATTACTGACATTGCTTCTGCAACTAGTGAATTAGCTGAAGAGCCTGAAATTTTTGAGCCCAAAACTGAACCTGCTGTGCTAGAATCATCTTCAGGATTTGTTACTCCGTCTTCTAGTGATCCTGATTCACCTAGAGTAAGACATCGCATTACTGAAAATCTTCCTTTTGATCTCATATGTATTGAAGAACTTGTTGGTCTAGACGAAGACGTCGTTCTTCCCGAAACCCAAGAAAATTTGAATCTTAGAGAGCGTGAATCAATATTCTATAGTCCTTTTAGAACTGACACTTGGTATTTATCATTGACAATTTTTTTACAAAACGCATGTCTTACTTATTCATCACCCCGAATTCCTTTTTACCCTACACCGGGAGGTTATCAAACTTCATTAGCTATGTCGGGTGAGTCATCTATGTTTTCTCAATCTCTACAAACATTTTTATATGGTGGTTCATCTGTTCCTCTGGGATACTTGTCGCTCTCTAGTACCTTTTCAGGAGCAGCTCCTCAGCTAATTGAACAAGTGTTATCATCTAGTACAAATGGAACAAACACTGAAACGTTGAACACAAAACATATTTTTATGATGTCTGGCAATATTCCAAATCCTCAACCTCAAGGAAGTCAGTTACCGCCTGGGGGGCAACCTCAAGGTATTCAATTATCACCCGGAGGACAACCTCAGAGTAATTTTTTACCACCGGGAGGTCAAACTGTAGGACAATATTTCTTGCCTGGGGAGCAACCTCAAAGACAGTACATACCTCAAGGTCAATATCAACCCCAAGGATAGTACATACCTCAATGTCAATATCAAACCCAAGGACAGTACATACCTCAGGGCCAATATCAACCCCAGATTCCGTACATGCCTCAAAGTCAATATCAAACTCTTGGTCAGTACCCAGCTTAAGGTTTTCAACCTCCTTCTGGTCAACCATTATTACAAGGAGCTGGAAATTTTCCAGTTAATTATCTGACTTACGTTCAACCTGGTTATGGTCCTTCATATGCACAACCTTCTATGGGTCAATACCCCGGAATTAATATGGTGTGGGATCCATCTCAAATTCAACAGAATTTGCAACCCAATTTGCAGTTACCTAATCAACTTGGACAGCCTATACGTTCTAGTCCAACCCAACAACCTATCCAGCCTATTATTCAAGTCTCTACAACTGGTTCTGTTCAGCAACCTAGGCCTAGTACACCTAGAACTCGGCCTCAAACTTCTACTACTGCTGCAACTTATGTTCAACCTACCACACCTATTTCTGGAGTATCTGCAACTCCTATTTCTACTACCCTTGTATCAGGGAAAATTCCTGAAGTATCTGTGCCACAGTCAGGACCTACAATTCAGAATACGACCCAGATGCCTACAGGAAAATCTGGTACAAGTACAGCTCTCACTAGTCAACCACAATTTACTTATCAACCGTACCAGGGGCAGTATCAATTTGGACATGCTACACAAAATCCAACATATCAGTATCAGTCGTATGCTGGGTATACTTATTAAGTACCTCAAAAACCCCAGTATGGTCTGGTTAATCCTGGTTGTCAAGGAGGTTAAACCATTCCCAATGAAAATATGATTCCAGGATATCTAGGATATCCTCCTCCTGGAACTGGTTTGATCTGTTAGAAAATTAAATATTACAGAGCAATGAAACACATAAAATATGCCGAAAATACAAGCACACAAAACACATAAAACTAGAGAGAGATAGATATACGTGGTTCACCCAGTTTGGGCTACGTCCACCCCGAATAGCCAGTCCTTCCTTTCTATTATCCAGCAAAAATGAAGAGACAAAACCTACAGCAGATCCACTGTAATATCCTCTGTTCTCTCTCACAGTCTCCCTATCTGTTTCCTGCTCAGAGAATACACATACAATACACAACCGCAATACAGTACCCTCATAAAAAAGAGGGGGTTGCCTTCTAGTGAAAAAAACCCTAAAATAAACATAACATCTACTATCAGATCATCAGCCTAATGAACGGCCTAGATTGACTAGAAATTACTATACGTTTACAAGACAATTTTACATCTATTTTTGGCTTCGGGGGCGCTGCCGCCGAAACCCCTGCTGGGGGACCGTTGGCCCAGATTTGCCCGGGGAGCCAGGCCCCCCGCCCCCCCCCCCCCGCGATGGAAACCCGTACAATTTTCATGGGGTATACATCTGGCTAAAACAAGGATCTCTGAATTAGGATGAAAATCAGGCTCCACACCCAAGAATATCCCACTTGGAGACTATTTGTGGCAACTCCACAACTGCTTAGTTTTTTGGACAATGACTCCTCTTTGGACTTGGCTGTTTCTCATCTTTATCATCATCCTTGAATACCAATTGAAACTGAGCATATTCTCAGTTTCTCCCTAGTTACAACTTTTGTTGGCATATTTGCAGGATTCTGGCTAGTGTGTGTCTTTTCCGGCTTCAACTGTCCATCTTCCAATATTGATCGTTATTAAATGGTACTTGAGCTGTATTTGTTTAGTCACGGAATGAAATGCTGAGTTATTTTCAAGATGAATGGCACTTTGGCTATCACTGTATAACGTGCCCATATCATGCTTCTTACCCAATTCATCCATAAACCTTTGTAACCAAATCATTTCTTTACTAGCCTCTGTAGCAGCAACATACTCTACTTCTATTGTTGAAAGTGCAACAACACTTTGGATTTTTGAAACCCAACTGACAGTTGTTCCACCTACAGTAAATACATATCCTGTAGTGCTCCTCCTGTTATCTCTGTCACCTGCCATATCTGCATCAACATATCCCTGTAGAGCAATGTTTGAACCACCAAAGCATAATGCTTGATTTGTAGTACCTCTCAAATATCTGAGAATCCATTTTACTGCCATCCAATGTTCTTTTCCTGGATTGTTCATATACCTGCTTACAACTCCCACTGCATGTGCAATATCAGGCCTTGTACAGACCATTGCATACATTAAACTTCCAACTGCTGATGCATATGGAACTTTAGACATATAATCCATGTCTTCTTGGGTCTTTGGGCACATCTCCTTACTAAGTTTGAAATGGCTAGCAAAAGGTGTACTAACTGGTTTTGCATTCTGCATATTAAATCTCTTCAACACCTTTTCTATGTACTCATTCTGAGACAGTGTTAATTTGTGATTTTTCCTGTCTCTAGTTATCCTCATACCAAGGATTTGTTTTGCAGCTCCCAAATCCTTCATTGCAAATGAATTTGCCAATTTTCTTTTGAGCACATTTATTTCCTGCATGTTAGACCCTGCAACAAACATGTCATCTACATACAATAACAATATAATATAGCTGCCATCATTTTGCCTTTTTAGATAAACACAATGATCAGAGTGACATCTAGTATAACCTTGTTCAGACATAAACTTGTCAAATTTTAGATACCACTGCCTTGGAGCCTGTTTTAACCCATACAAGCTCTTCTTTAACCTGCACACCAATTTTTCTTTCCCTTTGACCTCATATCCTTCTAGTTGCTGCATGTATATCTCTTTCTCCAAATCTCCATGGAGAAATGATTTCTTTACATCTAACTGTTCAAGATGGAAATCTTCCGCTGCTACAAGACTTAAGATAGTTCTGATTGAAGTCATCTTAACAACAAGAAAATAATCATGAAGAAAATGTGACAGGTGATGTGTTACAAGATGCTTTGATTCTTTCTTTCAAAAATGTTACTAATTCTTGGGTTGTAGATTTAGGGGCTTCATTCCATGCCACACCTGATAAGAAATATTTTCATGACTATGTTCAAGGAGATTTTGGAAAAGTTCGTTTGGGTGATGATAAACCCTGTAAAATTGTTGGAATGGGTAAGGTTCTTGTAAAAAAATAGAATGGAAACCAATGGCTACTAAAGGAGGTAAGGCATGTTCCAGATCTAAAGAAAAATCTGATTTCAACAGGGCAGTTAGGCGGTGAAGGTTGTGTGACAACTTTCACAGATAAAGCTTGGAAGGTCACCAAAGGAGCCCTGGTAATAGAAAAAGGATAAAGGTTGGTACATTGTATTTATGCAATGGTATTTATAACTCTGTTAATGATTTAACTTCCAAAGGAGTAGATGCAGCACTATGGCATCATAGGCTCGGACATATGAGTGAGAAGGGGATGAAGATTCTTCACTCAAGAAATTTGTTGCCAGGTTTGAAGAATGTTGATTTGGATTTCTGTGAAAATTTCATTTATGGAAAACAAAAGAGAGTCAGATTTCTCAGAGTTGGGAAAGAAAATAAGAGAGAAAAATTGGAGCTTGTGCATACAGATGTATGGGGACCTACTCAGGTATCACCTCTCGGTGGCTCTCGCTATTATGTTACGTTTATTTATGATGCAACTAGAAAAACTTGGATTTATTGTATTCAAAATAAATATGATGTATTTGATACTTTCAAGAAATGGAAATATTTGGTTGAGATTGAGACAGGAAAGAAGTTAAAGTGTCTCAGATCAGACAATGGAGGTGAATATTGCAGCAAAGAGTTTGATAGGTATTGTTCAGAGCATGGAATTCGTAGAGAGAAGACAGTTCCAAGAACACCACAAGAAAATGGTGTGTCAGAAAGGATGAACAGAACAATCATGGAGCGTGCAAGGTGCATGAGATTGCATGCGGGATTGCCTTTACAATTTTGGGCAGATGTTGTAGATATTGTTGTTTATCTAATAAACAAAGGGCCTTCAAGTTCCTTGGATGGTGGTATTCCAGAGGAAGCATGGACAGGTAAAAAGGTAAACTACTCTTTTTTAAAGCCTTTTGGTTGTGAGGCCTTTGTCCATATAAATAAAGAAAATAGAACAAAGCTTGAGGCAAAATCAAAGAAATGTACCTTTATTGGATATGGTGCTAATGATTTTGGTTATCGCTTATATGATTATGAAAAACACAAAATCATTAGGAGCAGAGATGTAATATTCAATGAAAAGGTCTTGTATAAGAATCAGCTGCAGGAAAAGAAACAGGAAAAAGAAAGCAAGGAATAAGCAATTCTT
Organism: Pinus albicaulis; assembly: GCA_034641835.2. Classification (NCBI taxonomy): domain Eukaryota; kingdom Viridiplantae; phylum Streptophyta; class Pinopsida; order Pinales; family Pinaceae; genus Pinus; species Pinus albicaulis. The sequence continues at coordinate 1,250,184,153 of CM076580.1, forward strand.
GATGAGATAACTGAAAAAGTAAAGGTGCCTGAAAATGATAATAATCAACAACCACAGTAGCAACAACCACCACAATAGCAACGGGCACCTCAAACACCTGAAAGTGGTGTTAGAAGATCTACCAGGATAAGTAGACCCCCTGAACGATACTCTCCTTCATTATATTATTTATTGCTGACTGATTCTGGTGAACCTAAATGTTATGAAGAAGCAATGTAGGTTGAAAGCAGGAAGAAGTGGGAGCTAGCCATGGAAGAAGAGATGGACTCCTTAATGCATAACCATACTTGGGACTTAGTCAGGTTGCCTGCAGGTAAAACTACATTGCAGAATAAATGGGTTTACAGGTTGAAGGAAGAAGATGGAGGAAAACAGAGGTACAAAGCTAGACTTATGGTGAAGGGGTTTGCACAGAAGAAAGGTATTGATTTTGATGAAATATTTTCTCCTGTTGTTAAGATGACTTCAATCAAAACTATCTTAAGTCTTGTAGCAGCGGAAGATTTACATCTTGAATAGTTAGATGTAAAGACATCATTTCTCCATGGAGATTTTGAGGAAGAGATATACATGCATCAACCAGAAGGATATGAGATCAAAGGGAAAGAGTTGTTAGAAAATTAAATATTACAGAGCAATGCAACACATAAAAAATGCTGAAAATACAAGCACACAAAACACATAAAACTAGAGAGAGACAGATATACGTGGTTCACCCAGTTTGGGCTATGTCCACCTCGAACAACCAATCCTTCCTTTCTATTATCCAGCAAAAATGAAGAGACAAAACCTACAGCAGATCCACTGTAATATCCTCTATTCTCTCTCACAGTCTCGCTATTTGTTTCCTGCTCAGAGAATACACATACAATACACAGCCGCAATACAATACCCTCATAAAAAAGAGGGGGTTGCCTTCTAGGGAAAAAAGCCCTAAACTAAACATAACTTCTACCATAAGATCATCCACCTAATGAACGGCCCAGATTGACTAGAAATTACTATACTTTTACAAGGCAATTTTACATCTATTTTTGGCTTCGGGAGCGTTGCCCCCGAAACCCCCGCCGGGCAGCCCCCGGACACGCGGGGGGCAAGTCCCCGACACCCCCCCCCGTGTTCAAGGGTGTACAATTTTCCTGTGGTATACATCCAACTAGAACAAGGATCTCTGAATCAGGAAGAAAATCAAGCTCCACACCCAACATGATCACACAAGGTTATCAAGATCCTAGCCATCGGTTACCGTTTATAGAAACTTTAGATTTACTTGATTTATCATGCCTTACGAATGATCTAATATTTTATCTTCCGTATTGGCCACCGATGCCTAATAAGATGCCCAATGATATTCCAAAGTTTGAAGGTAAGTCAGGAGAAGATCCATCTAATCATGTTATGACTTGTCACCTTTGGTGTGCATCCAATTCACTAATCGATGATTCGATTCGATTGCGTCTTTTTCAGAGAACTCTCATTGGTCTAGCTACCAAATGGTACATTGAGTTACCATGAGGCTCATTTAATAATTTTAATGCACTAGCTACTGATTTCTTAACCCATTTTCAGTTACCTGTCAGATATGACAATGGTACGGAATTGGTGACCTCATTAAAACAATCTACGTCCACATACATATTTGATCACATTCATGAATGACGATGTAGGAGACGTTTAGTGAAAGTATTTATCCTGGACCAAATTTTGGCTGAATGGTTTATCAAATCATTATAGCCCAAAATCACTAAAGATGTGGCCAAAGGAGGTGTTGTTACAGAAGAGAATGTCATTGCTCAAGCTCAGTACCTTGACCTTGTATATACACAGTCAGATACTCTGTATGAAAAAATCCCTGATTTACCAAGACCTGGTCAATTAAATACAACTCCTTTAGGCTCTCATGCCGCTGATGGTGTAAATGGTTTTGTTAACACTAGTAAGAGTAAGAAGAAATCTTCCAAGACAACTTCTCCTAGTATAACTTTACCCAATTCACCGAAAGGAGATTCTTCCGCTGAAAATTCTGCCGATATTCATGTTGTAGAATCATCTACAGCCAAACCTAAAACTGGTGGTAAGAAGAAAGGTAATAATAAAAACAAAAAATCTTCAAAAGATAAAAACGATAAAAGTGAACCAACTGACAATAAACAAAAACCTTGTTATCCTTGTCTAATCTGTGATGAGGATCATTTTACTAAAGAGTGCCCACATAGCGAGGTATCAAAATTCATTAAGGGTTCGCACATACCTGCTGTCTTGAAGGATCCCTTTCCTACTGAAGATAGTAACATGATGGGATCTTCCTCAAATATGCTAGAAGATATCTTAATGGTTGCGACACGATCGCAAGATTACGATAGTAAAAATCCTGTTGGTGGTAAAGAAGAAGAAACCTCTAATTCAACATCAAATACATCTCATTTAGTTTTTGATCCACTCCAGATTGAGAAAGAAAATCCTGACTTAGTAATCAAACCGCCTGCTAAAGGTGTACCTCGTAAATCAACTTTCAATCCACATGCGAGAGTTGCTCAGAACTACAATACTGTTGAAGACTTGGAAATTTCCCCTTCAGCAATGTCAGCTTTGGAAGTGCTGCAATCATGTCCAACGCAAAGAAAATTACTATTGTTAGCCATAGGAGCTGTAGACCTTCAAGATTCAAACCTAATGATCTTCAATTTAGAGAATTTTACACCCCGCCTACCCCATCAAATGGCTTTTTAGATTCCGGTAATAGTAAAAAACAAGCGTTGCTTTCTTATTGTTGTTGATGAAGGGGATTATACATGTATCATGTTGTTAAAATGTTGGAAATCACTTGGTTCTCTGAAAATTAACCAATCACCGACTATCCTCAAAGCTTTTGATGGAAGAGGTTTCCATCCGTATGGTATCTTACAAGATCTACCAATAGAAGTCGAAGGAAAAACCGTTAATCTAGATGTGGAAGTGGTTGATGCCCCTCTGGATTACAACCTTCTCCTGGATCGTAGTTCGTCTTACACCAGGACTGCTGTTGTATCATCTATCTTTCGTCTCATCATGTTTCCTCATAAAGGAAATATCGTTAAAATAGATCAGCTCTCCTATTATTCATCTGACCCAACCACTACTGATAGCATCCAACATGTCAGCAAATCGACTATCCCTTATAAAGATGTCGGATTAGGTTTACTTAAAGATTCTGCTTTATTGGGAACTTTTTCCCTACCTACTCCAAACGTACTGCCTCCTATTGCTAACATCAATATGATTACACAAGTACTATTTCCTTTGATGATCCTTGAATAGTACCTTCAGACTCAGAACTAGATTATTTCGATGGCGCAATGCCTTTGAGTCCTTTTGAATTAGCATATCAAGCAGTACAATCATTTTCTGATACTCCTTCAACTGAACCTGATCTAGTGAATGTGATCAATGAGGATTCATTTTCGATATCAAGCTCAGCTTCGCCATCAATTTCGGATCCTGTTCACCAAGTATTCAATATTGATGAGCATATTTGTGATTTTTTGTCTATATAAGAATTACCATGGGAGGATCTGCATCATCGATCTTCATTCTTACCTGATCTTGATCATTTTGAAATTTATTTTTCCTCCATTTTTACTGCTGATTATGTCAATGAACCTTGGAATCCTCTCACGAATTTCGTTTCTGAATTTAAATTAGCAAACATTTCTGCGACAGTTCCTATTGACATCTCAGTGAAACCAAAAGAAATGCCTGGTCTTCAGATACTAAACCTATCCGACAAATATTACATTAGATACATTCGCACAAAGTTGCCGCTAGTAAAGCAGAAGTTGAGAAATTACTTCGTGCAGGTTTTATTTATCCAATTCCTTTAACAGATTGGGCATCTAATATCATTCTTGTAAATAAAAAACAAGGGAAAATACGAGTATGTATCGATTATAGGGATATAAATCGAGCTTGTCCAAAAGACAATTATCCAACCCCTTATATCGATCAAATTATTGACGATTGTGCTGGAAGTGAAATGTTTTCGTTTATGGATGGATTTTCGGGCTACAATCAAATCAACGTACTCCCTGTTGATCAACCCAAAAAAACTTTCATTTTTCCATGGGGAAATTTTTCCTATTGCAAATTACCTTTTGGACTTAAGAACGCTGGCACAACTTTTTAGAGGGCAATGTATTATGCATTTCATGACATTAAAGACATTTTGCAACCCTATCTTGATGATTTACCTACTCATTCATTGCGTAGAGTAGATCATCTTACTCATCTACGAGCTATCTTCATAAGATGTAGGTTTTATAAGATTCGTCTGAATCCTCACAAATGTGTCTTTTGTGTTGAATCTGGATGATTTTTGGGATTTTTTTTCTCAAATAAAGGCATTCGTGTCAACCCATCGAAGGTTGAGGCTATCATCAATTTACCTCCTTTTTCTACTCTTCGCCAACTCCAAAGTTTGCAAGGGAAAGAAAACTTTTTACGTCGATTCATTCCTAACTATGCTGAATTAACCAAAGGTTTTACCAGGTTGTTAAAGCAGAATATTCCTTTCTATTGGGACGAGATCGCTGATTGATATTTTGATGCTCTTAAACACGTGTTGACCCATGCACCATTATTGCATCCTCCCAATTACAACCAAGATTACTTTTTATACCTAGCAGCCTCCAATTCTACGATTGGCATAGTCTTAGTTCAGGAATATGAATTCCACAACAAACATGTGATTTATTATCTCAATCGCAATCTGCATCTGACCAAAATCAAGTACTGACATGTGGAGAAATTGGCCTTGGCAGCCATTCAAGATGTCCAACGTTTCTTTCATTACATACTATTACACAAAATAATAGTGATTTCTAATTGTAACCCTATCATGTATATTTTGACCAAACAAATGCTAGGGGGAAAATACTCCAAATGGATTGTTATCCTGTAGGAGTTTGATTTGGAATTTCAAAATTCCAAATCAAAGAAATCATTGGTATTCACTAAACTTCTGTGTGACTTCCCAAGTACTGACACAGAAACTATGGAAGAACATCCAATCGCAGATGAATCTTTGTTTCTTATCAGTACCATCGATCCTTGGTATGGAGATATCATCATTTATCTCCAAAACCAAACTTTTCGGCCCGAACTTTCATGGTCACAACAACGAGCAATCTGTTTCTAGTCTCAGTAATATCATATTGTTGGTGACACACTATATCGTCATGGTGCGAACTCTGTTTTTTAACGTTGTCTAACTCTTGACGAAGCTGAAAAGGTTTTAAATGACTGTCACTCTAGAGCATGCGGCGATCATATGTCTGGGTATGTCACAGCCCAAAAGATATTGCGCGCTGGATATTTTTGGTCATCCTTATTTAAAGATTGTATTTATGCTATTCGAAAATGCCACAGCTATCAAATATTTGATCAAAAGATGCGTGCACCACCTGCTCCTCTTCACCCTATAATTTTTATCGGTCCTTTTGCAAAATGGGGGATTGACTTCATTACATGTAACCCTCACTCAGCCGGGTGGAATGGGTATATTATTCTCACAGTAGATTATTTTACCAAATGGGTCGAGGCGATGCCTACATTTGCATCAGATGGAAAAACTGCAGCTACTTTCATGTTCAATCATGTGATTGCTCATTTCTATGTACCCCAAACGATAATTGCTGACCATGGGAGTCATTTTCGAAACATCATGATGACCGAACTAACTAATCAACTTGGCCTGTGCCATGACAGTTCTACGCCATATTACCCGTAGGCTAATAGTCTAGTTGAAGCGATCAATAAATTTTTATTCACCATGATCAAACGAATCATCATAATTCATAAACTGAATTGGCATACCATGGTTTTTTTAGCACTTTGGGCATATCGGACCTCAGCAAAAACATCGACAGGTTTTACCCGTTTTCAACTGGTTTATGGTTTAGAAGGGATATTACCGATTGAATGCGAGATACCGTCACTCCAACTAGCCATAGAGTTACTACCAACCACTTCTAAAGAGGAGAAACATTTTTTGTAGTTAGCTCAATTAGATGAGAATCGGCACACTACTACATTAGCTACCGAAAATCATGCAAAATGAATGAAAGCTTAGTATGATAGAAGTGTTACACATATTTTTTCAGAAGGAGACCTAGTCTTGGTTTATGATCAAGCTAACGAAAAGCTAGGGGCTGGGAAATTTGAACCCATGTGGCATGGTCCTTATATTTTCAAGTGATAGCTTGCAAAAGGGGCCTATGAACTGATTGAATTTGACGGGGTCTCTTTAGTTAAACCCAGAAATGGGCTTTATCTGAAGAGATATTATGCTTGATTCTTGTGTGGAGATATTTCTTGTATATTAGTTATTTTCATAAGCTAGCATGTTGTAGATTAGAGAGCGTGCCTAGTTTAAGTGTGCTTTTACCACTATCCCTGCTTATCTAGATCACTCTTGATTTTGTAGATGTCGACGTCCCTTCAAACATACATTGGTTTTGCTGATGGTGCTTGTCGTAGTACATGGAACATTTCTTCCGCATCTTGGGTTATTTATTCACCCACTGACGAGTTAGTATCTATGCATGGGGTAAGCCTCGGTCAATCGACGAACAATATTGTAGAGTATAGCGTAGTTATTGAGCTATTGTCTGAATCCATTTCATTTGGAATTCAAATTTTGATTATTAGGTTAGATTCTGAACTTGTTCTATTACAATTGAATAGAGTATATGCAATTAAAAACCCAATGTTGTTAAGATTATTTTTGAAAGTTTGTCTCTTGGAATGAGAATTTGATTATATCGAGTATCAACATATTCCGATAAATTTAAACACATTAGCTGATGTAGTAGATTCTAGTGTTATAAACATACATTTGAAATAATTAAAATTTTAGATCAAAATAACATTCGATAACATGTTAAGACAGATAACTGGAAATAGTAGTGATATCATAGTATAAGAGTAGTGTTTTCAAAATTATTACATCGTCCTCGATCATAGGTTCAAAACTCCTTATGATTAGAAAAAGTGATACAAAAAATGATATAATTCTACAATATTAATCATCCACTATTTGTGATGATGATCATGATAAAACAATATAGCTTGTGCCACCTTACTCAGAAATCTCTTGAACAGTCCTGGAACCCCAATAACATATCTCTGTAAGCAGAGCAGAATGTCATCTATGGTAGTCTCTGGAATATCTAAAGTCAACCGCTCCAGATGTCTTTCCAGGTTGGTAAGGACCTCTGTTTTCTAATCCTATGGTGGTGGTGGTGCTGCAGCTAGCTTCCTGTCAAAAGGATAGAGAGTGGCTAGTCGACATGGAACCACATCTGAATTTGAAATTTTTGTCATCAGTTTTGGATGATTCAAAAAAAAAAAAAAAAATTAGAATTTAGAACATGTCAAAATGATTTTTTACCTGACTCATCCCATTGCGTCCCTGGAGGAAGAGACATCTCTTGATCGCCACAGAAATCTATCCCAGAATAAGGGAAATCTTCTATCATGAATATTTGATTCTCCAACCAATGAAAATAGGATGAAGTAAATTGAACAGCCTTGCTGCCTTCACTGTGACGGGTCATCAACACAACCCATCGAACCATTCGAGGCTCTTTGACTCTACCATTATCAACTGAAATAAGTTGTGGGGCCAGTAAAGGGATCATCTCTAGAGCAAAAGTTACCACGATCGCTCCATATCCGAAGTTTTTTAACTTTGCATTTTTTTCTTTAGTCAGTTGGCCTTTGACATTGGCCAACACTGCCTCACACCAGTTGAAAATGGTGCCTCTAAAGCAGTCAACGATAGTTTGCATTTGGGATCTTGTAGCGACATGTGGAGCTACACTCCCACACAACCTGGTTACCGTAAATGCAACCAATTTAAGCTTAGGATGAATAATGGTTTTTATGTTGATGCATTTATCCTTGAGGTCTACTTCTTCATTGCAAAATTCTTCCTGAAGGGTAGCAACGGAAAAGCCACCTGCCCTACCCCCAAATAAAGAGAGTGGCTTGCCCCTCTTTGATAAACCAGTGAGGAAGTATATGTCTTCTAGCTCAATCTCAAGCCGGTGACCTCCAATCATAAATCATTTCTCCTGAACGTCCCATTTGTTGACTAGTCAGGTAAGCAAATCCACTTGAGCCCTCATACCTTGAATGGCCCAAAATTTGTACAAACTACATTCTCTCAATACATGTAATGTAAGCGGATGTAACATGGTGGCATCATCAACTTCTTCATCTTCACGTTCTCTCCACTCAAGCATGGTAAATATTCTGCAATATACAAATTGAAACATTAAAAACAATTTGAATGGGAAATTTTGGTTTAAATTAGGAGATTTGTTCATTTTATTTTTTCTTACGGTGCCTCTACACTTTACGCATAGAGACAATGTGTGGATCTGCACGTGTGTTGTGCATAAGGTGTGGGACCCCAACAATTTTCCCTTTGCAAAATTGTTGGGGTCCGCAAGTATTGTGTGTTTTACCTGCGGAGCCCCGTGAGTGAATTTTTGAACCTATTTTCCTTCTTAAAAATCAATCTAAGACCTAAATTAAGAAAGTAAACAGAAAAAAATGAAGAGAAAGATGATGCAGATTACCTAGAAATGACGATTTTCGATTCTGACAGGTGAATCCTCCGCAATCTCCTCCGAAACATTTTTTACCAAAAGCTCTCAATTTTCACTCTGAAGTCAAATGGTAAAAATGATTTAGAAAAACTTCTTTTTATAATATTTTTTGAATAAATGAAATGTGATTTTGTTTATTTTCCACTTTGAAAAGTCGTTTTCTGAATTATTTTTATTAATCATAAATAGGTATGTTTATTTTTTGAGCTTTTGTGCACAATACGGGATTTTCAGGTGAAATGGTCATTTTGACAAAGGAGTATACCTTTTATCACTTTTTCGAACTGAGTGAAAATTATGAAAAATCGAATGAGTACATTTTTATCACTTTTTTGAACTCATTAAAACTTACAAAAAAAGAAAAACTGTTGAGTACACTTTTATCACTTTTTCAGAATCTTAAAAATTACGAAAAAGCAAAACCCTGGAGTTCTCTTTTAAGCCCTTTTCAGACTCTCTAAAAATGAAAATGTTTCCGAGTACTTGACTATTCAAACTCATTAAAGGAAATGAATAGTTGTCCCTTCAGTGTAATTTTACCCCTTTTCCGAACTGAAATGGAATATTTACAAAAAAGGTATACGTTGACTAATCATGGTCAATAGAGTTCTCTCCTGTATTATTTTATCCTTTTTCGGGCTTGAGAGACTAAATTTGCGAAAAAGTACACCCACGAAATTTCCTTTAGTTTTTCTTCTGACTCCATAAAAATGAAAAAAACCAAGTTTCTCCTATACTGGACTCGTTAAAATTTAACAGTAAAGGACCTGTCGATTACAAACAGGAATGAACCACTCCTTCTTAGGGTTCGATTTTAAAATAAGTTGGACTCATCTGAAGGATGAGCTTATATAACAAGAAAATGTTATCCTCCTCAAGATCGTCAAAAATAAAGAGGTACTTGCCAGAAATGGTGGGGGAAAAAGAGAGAGAACGAATCCATTTGTCACACTTTGTTTAAAAATAAGCCTACCACTCTTGAACATGAAACTTTTGTCACACTTCTATCTGGGTTGGGAAAATCCTTTGCCTATTAGTTAATCAAACCACATTGAAAGTCTTTAGCCAGTTTCTGGGTATTAGCTTTAGGTCAATTGTCACCAAACCATCTGTAGTGTCGTTATGTGTTCAAGAGGACAGTTCAAATAAACCATTCATTTGCAAACATTTGTCTCCATTCGTGTTGACCATCCCTGAGTCAGTCCTTGCAAAATATTTCTACAAAACTTGATCTAATGGTTTCATGTCGTGGGCTTTCCTATGACGAATCACTTTTTATCGATGAAAACTCATCATCTAGGAAGTTGATATAGAATCCTTCAGTACCTTGGAATCTGCATACCTTAATGGAAAGTTTCTCGCCTTTGATGACATGTTACATCATTGACCTTCGATCGAACGATTCCGTGAAATGTTCGACTTCAGATTATTTATTCACATTTTATGGATTGTACTGAGTACTTTGAGAGCCATTGTCATTATTGGTTGTTTCTCTCACACTTGTTAACAGTTCACATCATTGAATCTTAATTAAGTGGTTTCTACCATGTTCGACTTCGACACAATCAATCGCATGGATAGAATCATACTAGTTTGGGTAACAAAAATCAAGACCCTAGATCTAGTTTCTTCCATCCAGGCTGTGAGGAGTTTTATTATTCATTATGAAGTATAATATTCATGATAGATGGCCGCGTCCATACTGTGTCTACTATTGATGTAATATTAGAATCATTTCTATACCAGAACATTTTAGTTAAGATTTGGTTTAGTTAGGTTTTGCTCTGAGTATGGGAATCCCTACCTCAGCAATGAGAAATATATATATATATATATGTTTGCATTGAATGTTTTTACAGGATTCCAACTAGGGTGTCCATAAGCTAATCCTCGAAATGAAAAAGCACATCAATCTTCGAATGGTCTCAGACTTTGCATTTTAGCAGGCAATCTGTAACACTAAAAATTGTCACCATGACGTTTTACTGTCTGTATGGGTCATCATTACTCATACAATACTCCCTTAGAAGCCTACAAACATAAAGTTCCTAAAGCCAAGCCTTGAAATTGAGAGAAAAGCTTATAAAAGTCATAAAAATACTTGTACCACACCTTCTCTTAGTATTACCTACATTGCCACATCTGTTTTCTCAAGAACATGTGGAACCGGTCGCACTTTTTCTTCATTAAAGGTGTGGACTCCTGTAAAAGGTAAAGTCAAGGCGGAAGTAAAAGTTGGAAGCCTAGATGGTTGAATCTGGAAGCTTCTGGAAGCAATTATTTGGTGCAAAGTTCGCTCCTTTCATGTACATTATTCCCTCCATTAAAGGAGCGTACCCCTTGGTATGTGGAACTTATTCCCTTGAAAGAGGATTCTATCTCCTCTTATTTGGAGCCGCAACCTCTTATCTTTTGCTATAAATTGAGGCCATAGTTCAACCTCAAGGGGAGTTAGGCTTTGAGATTGTTTGAGGAGAATTGTTGGAAAAACTCAGACTCTCTTAACTGAATACCATATGGGAATGATTACACACTCATGTGTATGTTAGTCGAGAGAGTGAAAAGGCTTGTCCAAGTAGAGGAAATGCTTGTTCAGGACCCCGGAAGGACCTGTACAACATCAAGGTGGACACGGTTGTAAGGCTCCTTCTTTCATCAAAGATAATACAAATGGATCCTGTTTTCTCAATGAGTTGTTTATTTAAATGGCTTATTTCTTGAATTCCTTGATCATCAAGATAGATTTATGGTTTATGAATTAGTCTATATTATGCAGGTGCTTCTAATTATTTCATGTTTGTGATTGCAGATCCTGAAAGGAGACATATTCAAAGAAATAGGAAAGAAGACTACGATCAACGCTGGACTATAGGTAAGTCCTAAATCCTTCATTATAGATAATTCTAGATCAAATATAATCTAGAGAAAGTAGTTTACATCTGTCTGTTTGTTGCTAGTTATTGTAGGATACTAGGGAGATCTGTCTTGTCTGCAAGAATGATTTATCCATCCAATAGGATTTGGGATAAAACTTTTATCTTAGCATCTTCAACAGTTTGTGCCATCGAAAATTTTTATTTAGGCTACTAGATGTGGCCAGATTCTGCATACTAAGAAGAGCTATCATCAGAAAAGTCAGATTCAGAAGAATATTTACAATTACATTTATTTGAATCAGAACAAAAACATGTGGTCATTTGAGCATGGAGCTCTTCATCTGAGGAATCAGAATAAGAAATTTCAGAATCATAAGTTGTAACTTCGAGCTTTTGTTGTTGTAGTTTCTCTCGTAGAACAACATTTGGAGAATTTTTAGAACAGTGACTTCTCGACCCACATTTTTAACAAAGAATGGAAGTCTCAATCTTAACAACTCTTTTTCGTTTAGCTAAAGCCTGTGATTTCTTGCCTCTATTTTTCTTGGATTATTCACCATCTGGGCATTTATTTGATGTATGGCCTATTTTTCCACACAACCAATAGGTCAGCTTATTTCACTTCTCTTGCTTGGAAGTATGCAAGTGACTGTTAGATGGATGATAATAGTGGGTTCTAGGGACATATTTATAATATCCCTTCTTAGATCTGTGCTGGATCCTCCTTTTTCCCTTATTATACTTGGTTGGGAAGTCTCTAGATTTCTTCTTTTCTCTCTTAGCCGGATTTTTGGATTTTCTTCTTTTGACAATAGGATCATCAATAGCAAGCCCATATTTACTGCAAGTTGATTTACTATCAGGCATTCTTGAAATTTTCTCAAGAGACTTATTTACTTTCCTACTTGTACATAAACCAGCCAATGTCTTAGTAATTATAGCATAAATTTCTCCCCGTGTAAAAGATTCGAAAGGAAACTGAAAAGCTTCTTGTTGTCTTAGATAATCTACGAACTTTGAAGGAAAAGCTGGAAGATAGACTTGTTTCCACAATAAATTTTTTGAATCTTTTACCTCATATATGCATTGTACCCAATCCCTATGGAAGTCTTCAAACTGAGACATTTTATGGCATTTTAAATTCATGAGAATCATCTCATGTTTATCTGCTAACTCAGTTTCAGATCCACACCAATGTTCTATAATCATAGAAGTTATGGCTCCTATCATATTATTCTGGGGAGTCCCATCAGAGTTATGAATGATGTCACCAATCTCATATTTTAACATTTCATTCTCCATTTTTTCAATGAGGGCTAGTGATGTCTCTATTTCCCACCATCTAAGAAAAGTACCAGTAAAACATTGATTTATAGTTTTATAGGCTTCTACTTCATCCTTTCCCTTCAGACACATTAATTTGTATTATGTGAACATCATATCAATTAACCATCTGATCTGTCCCACACTTAAGTTAATCTATATTCCATTCTCTGTGAGAATTTGAGTGGAATGTGTGAGTTTCAGGAATTTTTCCTTTACCACTTAATTCAGGAGCAGGATACCTAGTAAATTGACTCTCTAGTGGTTCATAAATAAGAAACAACTGAGATTCTAAACTCTGTGAAGATTTATCTTCTAGCTCTTTAAATAAAGAGGCTATTGAGATTTTTTCAGTCTTCTCTGGGGTTTCTGTATCTGCTTTAGACTGGGTTATTTCTTTTAGAAAGAACTAAGGAAATTTGTCAGTAGGCTTCGCAGGATGTTGTATTTTTACACTTCTCTTGTGCAGAAAAGACGTTAGGATAGGCTTATCAATATTTTTTATTTGAAGCTTCTAAAATTGTAGAGTAAGCTTCTCAATGAGTCCTTGGGTAGAATGGAATTATTTGTCAACTTTAGATTCTACTAATTCAATTTTTTCTAAGGAATCTCTGAGGTAAATTTTCAATGAAGAAGTAGAAAATTGAACATGATTCAAAGAATTATTTACATCATAAATAGAAACTTGAAGACCGTCAAAATTTTCTTTGACAGAAGCTTCTTTAGCAGTATTCATCTCAAGACCTTTGATTACAGTATTTGTCCAATTTATTTTCTCACTGGCCTTTTGAATTCTACCATCAATTCCTAGGGCATTGTCATATTTAAGAACCAAGGGGATAGATTTAGAAAATTTTTGTGCTTCCCCTAAAATGATGCCTTTATATGGAGGAAATGTGGTAGTTGTTTCAACGTTACTACCATCTAAAGTGGTCCAAGAGTGTTGGGAAGTGGAAGATGAGACTGTATATGTCATCATGACAGATTCTGATTCAACAATATTTTTCCAGACATAGAAAGATATCCATAAATTGTTGGAGTCCATATATTTCTTTCATTTAGTGGCCAATCTAATTATTTCTTCTTTAGATGTGCTGAGATCAAAATATTCAGCATTAGGATGAGATATTAGATCCAAATTTAGCATAGCTTTCATCCATTGGGTATCTATTTTGTATTTATCACACTTATCCATTATAAAAAAGAATTTGTACATCTCTAGAATTGACGACTTCTTGCAGTTATCAGGAAAATAAATGAATCTACTATTTGGAATTAAACTGTTCAATTGTTCCAAGTATCTTATGCCATATCTGGGCATGCCTGGAAGTCTCATATTACTGAATATTTATGTAAGCCGAGGATCTTCTTTTTCCAAAGAAGGTAGGCTATGCATCATCATCACGTGGTCAGACTCATGAGGAAAAGGAATGTTTGAACATTTAGGATTAGGACATGGATTGATTGATGTAGAAGGTGGGGCTTCTCCCATCCTTGGGTGATGATTATAATGTAGAATAAGTTCAGCAAGTTGGCTAAGATTTATACTTGATTTACAGTTTGGACAGATGACTTCTACAGAAGAAAAATTTACTAACTGGGCAAACTCAAATAACTCAATATATTGACAAGGAGTAGAAGAACGAGAAGAGCAAGTAGTATCAATTTCATCAGGGTTCCTATACAAAGGAGAAATTTTCCAGAGCTGAATTACTCTTCTGTGATCGATGGTCGATCTTCTGGGAAAATAAATTACAGCAAAATATTTTTTTTCTTGGAAATTTTCAGAAGTAATACTTTTCATACCAGGAGGTTTGGGATTCTGAACAATCCAGTGTTCAGGGAAACTCAGATCTTCCCATCGGATTGTTTGGTGTTCAATATTTTGATTTTTTGAATCTATAAGATCTACCACATTGGATTTAGAATCTTGACTCGGAGTATGGAAGATTGCATGATATAGAGTGTCGATATGCCTGAAACACACTCTTGTCTGAATGGCTATATTGTGTCTCTTTTTCCTCATATCAAATCCAGATGTCTAGATCTGCAGCTGTAATATGTCTTTTATATGCTCGTCGAAGACATATACAGAGAATTTAGGATAACAATCAAGATAAACTGGGCCATTCGATAGTGGAGCCACTATCCCTCCTATCAATGAGTCAGTATACTTATTATGGGTAAGATATCTCATTGTGGCAAGTACAAAGGTTTCTAGCCCTCTATGGGTCAAAGCATTTATTCCTACCCGAATACATCCCAAATGAAGATACTGGGTTTTTAGCCTTTTGGCTTGTGCTTGAAGAATTTTTGGATCAAGGAGAGGAATGGATTGCACACAAATAGAATTTTCTTGAATTTGGCTTATGGTTTCCTTTATGGAAATTCTGGTAGCAAAAATTAGATGAAATGAAGACAAATCAGAATATACATTGGATGCATTTATATTTGGCAACTGCCATCTAGGAGATGGTTGACATTCTAAATATTCAAGCTCGGCTGAGTTTATAACATGGCTAGACGATGAAGTGAAGATATCTCTGAGAGAATTTTCTTCAACTTTATCCTTCTCATCTAATTCTCGGAAAGATACAGATCTTCGTGCTAATTCCATTTTTCAACAAAGAATAAGGTCTTAGTACTAACCTTCATGAACTAGACGACACTTCTGGCTCTGATACCAATTTTTCTTAGGGGCTTCAGATGAAGCTTGCAACAGCAACAAAAGCTGACTGGCCTTATTGAGTCTCTTCTTTGTGTATACTTATTCATGGTATCCAGCTTGCTGAACTTGTTCTACATTATAATCATCACCCAAGAACTGGAGAAGCCCCACCTTCTACATCAATCAATCCATGTCCTAATCCTAAATGTTCAGACATTCCTTTTCCTCATGAGTCTGACCACATGATGATGATGCATAGCCTACCTTCTTTGGAAAAAGAAGATCCTCAACTTATAGAAATATTCAGTAATTTGAGACTGCCAGGCATGCCCAGATATGGCATAGGATACTTGGAACATTTGAACAGTTTAATTCCAAATAGTAGATTCATTGATTTGCCTGATGACTACAAGAAGCTGTCAATTCCAAAGATGCACAAATTCTTTTCTATAATGGATGGGTGTGATAAATAAAAAATAGATACCCAATGGATGAAAGCTATGCTAAATTGGGGTCTAATAACTCATCTTGATGCCCTAGAACCCACTATTATCAGCCATCTGACATCCACTTGCATACTTCCAAGCAAGAGAAGTGGAATAAGTTGACATGTTGGTTGTGTGGCAAAACAGGCCATACATCAAATTAATGCCCAGATGGTGAAGAATCCAAGAAAAACAGAGGCAAGAAATCATAGGATTTAACTAAAGGAAAAAGAGTTATTAAGATTGAGACTTCCATTTTGTGCTACAAATGTGGGTCAAGAAGTCATTGTTCTGAAAATTGTCCAAATTTTGTTCTACGAGAGAAACGACAACAACAACAGCTCAAAGTTACAACTTCTGATTCTGAAAGTTCTTATTCTGATTCCTCAGATGAAGAGCTCCATGCTCAAATGGCCACATTTTTTTGTTCTAATTCAGATAAATGTAATTGTAAATATTCTTCTGAATCTGACTTTTCTGATGATAGCTCTTCTGAGTATGTAGAATCCAGCCACATCCACCAACCAAAAGAAACTTTTTTGATGGCACAAACTGCTGAAGATGCTGAGCTAAAATTTTTATCCCAAATCCATACACTAGATGAAGGAGAGATGAAAGACAAGCTTCTTGAAGCCTTTCTAAACCAAATTCACAACACTAAGAAATATTCTTCCAACAAACCTCTGTTCGTTGAAGCTTCCTACGAGAGAAATACCAAAGCCTTCCGAAGAGACCAACTGCAAGAAAAATTTCACACACTCACTTTGGGGGAGGTAAGTAGGGAAATTCAATCTCTAAAATTTGAAATCTCTACTTTGGAAAACATAATCTCTCATCTTGAAAAATGCAAACAACCTCAAGCTGAAGAAGAAGCCAAAAACAATGCATCATACAAAAATTCTAATGTTGAAATATTTGAGGGAAGAAGAGGCCCTGCTACTGGTTTAGAGATATGAGAATTATAACTGTCCAGTACCAGCAACATCATGTTATGCTTGACATTTGTATTGAAGGACAGATGTTTTCCCTTAAAACATTGATTGATTCTAGTGCAGATGTGAATGTGTTACATAGCAAGATTATTCCAGCCAAATATTGGGTAATATCATTCAGACAAGTCATTGGGTTGGGAAATAAAGACTTGCATTATGAAGTTCCTCGAGCTACTATTTTTTTTTACGAACATTCCATTAAGTTGAAATTTGCAGTTGCAGA
Source organism: Pinus albicaulis (assembly GCA_034641835.2). Classification (NCBI taxonomy): domain Eukaryota; kingdom Viridiplantae; phylum Streptophyta; class Pinopsida; order Pinales; family Pinaceae; genus Pinus; species Pinus albicaulis. The sequence goes on from CM076580.1 coordinate 1,250,201,371, forward strand.
CATTCCTATTCACTGCATTCTTGGTAATGTATTTTTAGCAGCTGTGGAGCCACATGGCTCAACCAAAATTTTTAACAATAGAGTTGGTTATTTTATTACTATGCCAAAGTCTGATGGGAGTTGCAAAACGATTAATTTTCCATATATATCTACTCCCAGAGTTTCTACCATGGTCCAGGCAATGGAAAAACTGGAAAAGACTAGTAATAAGTTGATTGAATTAAAATATTTGAAGGCAACTATGAAAGTTGGAGAACAACTCCTTTCTCCAGTGATTTAGTAGAAGATCTCTGATCTCATACAGAGATTTGAAAAAGAATGTTGTGCAAAAGAACCTAATGCCTTCTGGCACAGAAAACAATATTTTGTTGAATTTCCTTATAAATCAGAATATGAAGGAAGGCCATGCAAAAGTAAGGCAATTCCCATGAATAAAGAATACATAGATTTGTGCAACAAGGAGATCAAAAATTTGTTGGATAGGAAATTGATTAGAGAATCTGACAGTCTGCGGAACTGTTATGGTTTTTGTGTCAACAAAAGATCAGAAAAAATCAAAGGAATTCCCAGATTATTTATAAATTATAAATCTATGAATTCTATTCTTGCAGACAATACCTATCCTATTCCTCACAAAGGTGATTTCTTGGCAATGATTGCAGGTGCCAAGATCTTCTCCAAATTTGACATGAAATCTAGATTTTGGCAAGTTGCAATAAAAGAAGAAGACAAGTTCAAGACTACATTCAGTGTCCCTACAGGGCACTCTGAATGGAATGTCATGCCTTTCAGATTAAAGCATGCTCCGTCCAAATTCCAGAAGTTCATGGACTCAATCTTTAAACAATACTTTGAATGGTTGCTGGTATATATTGATGATATTTTATTTTTTTCCAAAAATTTGCATGATCACTTTAAGCGTGTAAATATATTCTTCAAGTGGTCAAAAGAAATGGCTTAGTTTTAAGAAAAAAGAAGATAGAACTATTCCAGAATTCTATCAAGTTCCTTGGCCAAACTATCAAGGATGGCCAGATCTCTTTGCAAATACATGCTCTGGAATTTGCTGACAAATTTCCAAACATTATTACATATAAAACCTAGTTGCAAAGATTTTTGGGTTATCTCAATTATGTCAGTAGCTTTTATCGAGATTGTGCTAAAGATAGATATTTGCTCAATCAAATATTGAAGAAAAATCCTATGACATGGACTGAAGCCCATACTGCCGCAGTCAGAAAGATCAAGTCTAAGGTGAAAACCCTTCCTGTTTTATTTGTTGTTGATGATGATACATTTAAAATTGTTGAATCTGATGCCAATAATAAAGGATGGGTAGGCATCCTCAAGCAATTAAAAGAGGGCAAAGAATAGATTGTACAATTTGCATCAGGCAAATGGAGCCCAGCTGAAAGAAATTATTCCACCATTGAAAAGGAGGTAAAAGCTACGTGGAATTCAGTGGATAAGTTTGAAATCCATCTTCTATATAATTTTTTTTTTCTTAGGACAGATGCCTCTACTCTAAAAAAGGTCCTGACAAAGGATATTAAAAAACGAGGTGAGGCCAAGTTTTCTAGATGGCAAGCTCTTTTAGCAAATTTTGAATTTGAAGTTGAACATATCAAAGGTGCAGAAAATAGTCTTCCTGACTTCTTGAGCAAAGAATATATACAGCCTGCACATATCATGGTAACTGTTATAGAATGGGATCCAAACCAGCATAAAGAAATTATCAGATCTATTCCTGATGAAAAAAGTTGATATGAGTACTAGGATCAATGGAAGCCAACATGGCAACTCAGGAATACAAAAGTTTTGGATGCAAATTTACAGCCATATACTGATATCCTACACTTAGTTCCTGAAAGAAAGGTGTAACCAAAGGGAAGTAAATGGATCCATGACATGATTTATTACAGGAGTATGAATGCAACAAATATAGCAGAAGAGGCCTTAAGCAAATATTTTCACGACATCACCATAATATTGATTGAAGGAGGGGATAGGCACTGATTTTATCATAAATATTTTTGTATAAACAGAACTAGAGATCCTACATGGACTAATAATTTTTCCTGACACCATTATTAATTTTGGAGGATACAAAAAACTCTGGTGGGATATTCTAAATGTAGATGGAAAAGACGAAACCCATTACACAAAAATAAAGTTTGGACCAACATGGGTTATGCAAATAGGCAGAGCGAATGGCTAAAATAATGGTGGAATGACTTTGGAGTCAATAAAGCCACCATTGATCCTACTTATTATGAATCGTATTTCCAACTGCATTGTAATTGGTGTTTTGAAAAAAATATTCCTAAATGTTTTCACACTCCTTGTAATACTGCCAACGATCTCCAAAGAATTTATGATCATGAAATCTTAAATCAATATATGATCAAGCATTATTAATGGTTAGTCATGACAAAGATTAAGCACCAAATTTTTTTAAATAAACCAATGATTGTCAGACGAATATACACCAAAGCTTGGGATGAGGCATTGTATAAAATATTTCATTTTCCTGGAATCACTGCTCTTGATGATCCCTCATAATATGGTTCTCGTCGACTCCATCTAAAAGTCTCCACATTGTTTTGATGTCCAGTCATAGACTTAAAGTAACCGGTTTTCTCATGGGCTTTCTGGTAAAAAGCCTCCACTTTGTTGGACAAAATAATTTTATCGTGGGCTTTATTTTCGGGAGACTTGGAGCACTTCTCCGACAACTGGTGGGGTTTGACCCCACATCTACATGACTGATTGGATTATGTACACTATTCCTTGGGTACAAGCGAGAACCAAACTCAAATGTTTGTCCCCTCTTGATTCCTATAAAAAGTGGGTAAGGCTCATTTGTTGGGGATCGGGTGTGAGAGTTAGAAAGTGAAAGAGTCATTGTGTGAGAGTTTAGAGAGTTTGAGTTATTTTTCTTCCTACTCTGCATCTACGGGCTGATATCCTGATCTGCTTGCATCATGAAGTAAATTCAGATTCTTGTCATTAGGTTACTCTGAGAAGCCTGCGTATCAGTGTGCGAGAACTGGTAAGAACCTAAACTGGCCGGAATACATAGGATTTTTAGTATGCGTGTTTTATTTTAGACTGAGCTTGTGAATTGGTCAGGTAGCCTTCAGAAAGCTATCTTATTTATTAAGAAGCAAACACTGGTAAATGCCATCACTGTCTATCTTAGGAAAGAACAACAGAGTCTATATCATAAATCTATGTAATCTAATATTTCAAGATCAACAAAGAGTGTGATTTTATTCCGCAATTTTTTAGTACTGAAAAACTCTGAACTTATTAAATTTTGTTGAGGTAGTATCTGTGTTTTTTATTTTCACCAGAGGTTCGCCAAAATGTAGAAGGGACGCCAGACCATTAAAGGCGAGGGAAGCCATAGAAAAAGGTCGCCAGAGCGTGAAATATCTGAGTAGGTTCATGTATGGGTTCGTGTATGGGTGAATAAGTATACATAGAGAAGAGACTCAACAGGGCCAGTCAGCCTGTGTTGCTGTTACAAGCTTCATCTGAAGCCCCTGTGAAAAATTAATATCAAAGGAAGATAACAAATTTTGAGAAATTGAATATATTCCTCACCACGCAATGTTGCACGCGTAAGTGGTCGAAAGTGACTTGAACTCGAGAAGTCCTACTCCGTAGCTGCCCTTTTGTCCTTCGTTGGAGTCACTTTTGCAGCATTATGATGCTCGACTGCACTAAGTCAACAGAAAACCCAACCATTACTTTCTCAAGAAGAGGATGAAGATTATGAACATGAAGAAGATTATGAAAGCGGAGGAGGAGATTATGATGAAGAAAATTATGAATTTAATGAAGAAAGAAAGGTGGTGGTATCTGCTGGGGAAAGAAACAAGTAACTACTATGGCTAGAAGTATTCCTGAATTAACAGTCAAAGAGAAGAAAGGGCTGACTGCTTATGCTCACAGTCTTGGCAAGAAACTCAAATGCCATCAGGCAAGCTCATTTTAGCTCAATATTGCTACGACAACAACTAAAATATTATTATATAATATTGAATTCCTTTTTTCCTCATTGAAACATGCACCCAATATACACATACACTGTTTATACGGATTTGCATTATTTTTGTATTTTTCATAGGGTCTGAGTGGGTTTAGTGTTTTATTTTATTTTATTTATAGAAATTTATTTGATTGAAAATTTTTGGTTTTGGTATATACTCCTATGGAAATAGTTCCATTATCACAGTGCTCATATATCTGAGTAGGGGTCATAGATCTGAGTAGGGACCTGCTTCCAGTTTTGTTCCCATCACCCTTTCCATAGTAACATTATTAACAGTAATTAATAATTGAATTTATATGCATAATTTATAGGGGGTGGGGATGGGTTCAAATATTTTTAATATCCAAAATTTGCTAGCCCCATTTCTTGTTCTTTTTTGTTCCCTGTTTACAATTACTGATAACATAAATATATGGCTGATTCTCTTGGAAGGTTTCTAAATTTGGGTTTGGTTTAGGCCATTGTTGCTGAAATCAAATTAAAGCTTATTTTAATTTTTCGATGTTGCTCGTGTGGATATTTATGGGAGTAGTCTGAGTTCTAATATCATGCATGGTTGGATTCATTTTTAATTAGCATTTCTGTTAATGAGAGACTCTTTTCATTACCTTCTTGTGAGGGAAAATTTTAGGGGCTAATATTATTATATGGACTAATTTTCCATGCTTTTTCAAAAAAGATATTTGCCAATTTCCATTTTTTTTAAAGTTTGATTGGCTCAAATTTTATAGTATAAAATTATTTACCTTAAATATCGCCAATATTTTATATATACTAATATAAATAATTCAAAACCTATATATTTTTACAAAAATATCATAAAAATATTTACAATTTACATATTACATACAAGTAAAATTGACCAAAATTTCTAAACAATAAAATAAACTTCAATCCTTATAATTTTCCCTACTGCCTACAAAGAAAATAAGGGACCTATTGACCGCAGGTAGATAAAATGTGTGTTCCTGCATCGATGACACCATCCTTTTATGTAACATGTACAATCAAATTTCTAACAAACAACATAGACACCAAGGCTAGAAAATGCAGTTTGCTAAAATAAGATGAATTCCACTATGCCCATTCCACAGTTTGCAATTATAATTCTTTCTTTATTATTAAAAATATAAACCAGTCAAAGCATAAGCTGTATTTGAGGCCATCTGGATGATTGTGATGCTTTGTGAGTCCCAATCGAACCATAATTTCCATGAGAAGGATATGACTTAGGGTTTGTCTCTTTCGTGAAGGACGAGGATGATGCAAGCTAAAATTTCTATCCAGAGTCCGCTAAACGTATGAAAGCCAAAAGTTGGCCATGTGAGATGACAGGAAACAATTGATGTCTGTTTACTTTTTTTCCTCTTTTTTAACTGTAAAATTACAATTTATTCTGAAGTAAATAGGTCAAATTTAACTTGTAAATAATTTTGAAAAATGTTAAAAGGATGAGTTTATAAAATAACTACTGCATTTAAGAATGCAATTTAGAGAGAGAATTCAAAAATCCTTATCTTCAGATGCAAAATTCATTCATTTACAAAATATGTTATGAACTTCCAAATTCCCTAACTCCTCCTTTGGACATTCCAAAGTTATATATAGGTTCTATCTTTTCTTAGTTTTGTATTTATAACTTAAAAAAAAACACATTTTTTTAAGCATTATTCACTGAAACTATATTACACAATTAGAATCACTCCAAATTATAAAATATTCATATAATTTGTTAATTTCTTAAAGGTTATTTTCCTATTTAAATTCATATAAGTACATTTTTCTATGACTAAAAATTGATTTTAAATTTGTATATAGTTAAAATTATAACATTCTTATTAAAAAATAAAAAATAAATTAACTAATGGTTTGTGTAATCACTGGTTTAATCATTAACCGTTGGTTAAGTTATTTGTTAAGATTTTTTTTAAAACATTTACTGGTAGTATTTTAAAAACAAAGTATTATGAATAGAAATTTAATTTTAATTAATAAAAATTGATTATGGAATTGGTTCCATCAAGTAAAAGGCTGATGGTAAAAGTAATTTTAAGATCTGAGAGTTAGTTGAATACAAATCAGTTCAAACAGTTTCCCAACTTCTAAGGATAAAGGTGTAATCCCAGTGAGGCTTAACGGTTCTATTCGGTAACCGGGTAAAGAAGGAAGATTACTGGAGAGGAATGCTTGGACTGGTGTTAACCAATGGAATACTCCTGATTTTTGATATTGATGGAATTGGAGATTGGACCGGATTGTCCTGAGGTCTCTTCCAGAAGTACTGTCAATTATTAAGCTCAGTCTTGGAGCACGGGGGAGATTTGGTGGACGTAATAGCCCCACTCGTGGCAGAGAGGCATAATTTTAGTCTGATAACAAAGGACATATAAGTATTTTGTTGTCTATTATATAAAAACAAATTGCAGAATTTTATAAGTATGACGAAAGAAGTAGAAATATGTAGTGTTTTATCCTTCTATTATAGTTAAACTTCGAATAGTTAAAACTAGAAATATTTACAGGATGCTGAGAGTTGTTAACCCAGAACCATCTAAGGAAGGTTCCGTGTTGGTCACTCTAGCTTTCTATGATATTTCACGGAGAGTATGGTCAAGGAATTGGACAAAATAGTTACAATAAAAATAATAGTTTACTCTGTTTATCATCTATTCTTAAGCAAAAGAAAAACAGACTGTATATATTGGGAGCTTGTACATAAAATACTCTATTTATAAAGTTACAGTAAAAAACTCTAAAATTACATGTAATATGTAAAAGAAAGGAATTCTTTCTGTGGTATTGTAACCTAATGCCACATTCTGTCAGCAAGATGACAAAAAGAAAATTATAAATGCCTTGAATGATAAAGATAGCGAAGAGGATTAATATAAAATAAATTATACTGCATGCCTGTTTCTTAAAAAAAAACAAATAAATACAAATTTCCAAGAAAAAACCCTAAACCAAGGATAAGAGATCATTGATACAAAGGAAGAAAGAAACACTTGTAACGGTACTTTCTTTTAAGTAAGGAACAATATGAAAGAAAGATGAAGTATAAATAAATTATGTGTTATCTTGACAACCAGAAAAAGAAATGTAGCCGAGGTATGACATTCTTGCAAGTAGAAATAATTAAGCATAAATGTTAACCGTAAAGAGATGGAAAAATCAATTCACAGAGAAATAAGTAAGACAAATACTATATGTCGAAGAAAAAATTTCTTCTAGCCTTGTATTATTAAATAAAATTTTAACTGTACATTTTATAGAATTGCAAGTCGGAAGATAAACTACAATCCCTCACCAGTAGACAAGATTTCTAGAAACACCCAGAAAATGGTGGAAATCCTCAAATCGAATTTAAAACCGTTAAAATGTTTCTTTTCCTCATAATAAATAAAACACGAAGAAAAACCCTATGTTCGTACACAGTATCCGTGAAACCAAAAAGGATGTAGCAAATCTCTGACTAGGAACCGGTACCTATCATGCGAGTATATATGACGCTGAGACTTTTGTAGTAGAGTATTGAATGTAGAAATGAGCTCAAGAAAAGTCAGCAACTGAAATAATACCTGGACAAAGAATTATCATTTGGGCAAGAGAGATGGTGAAATATTAGAGGAATATGAACTGAAAAATGACAAGTGTAATAGTTCATTGTTGAAGAAAACTACCTGTGGTTGGTCTTGTGCGGAAGGGCAGACTTAAGAACAACTACATACAGAAAAATTACACAATGAAATTGAATGTATAGAAATTGGAATAAATTTAGGACATTAAACAGAAAATAAGAAAATAAGAAAGAATCTTAATGAAATTTAGAACAATGATTCACATCTGGTAAACCTCTATAAGGAAAGAGGCATCGGTTGGATTCCGAAGACCTATGAGAGACCATACCTAACCTTGGAGTCGTGCAATCTGGAGTTGAACCAATGCTTAATAATCGAATTAAACCAATTAAAAGAATCATTGAAAGGACTGTAAATTAAAAATAAACATAAATTCATTCTACCTGGAATTTGCTTATGGAACATGAAGACTGTCACCTTTCCGGGTGAAACAAAGAATGATGCCTGAGCAAGGAGGAGAGTAAATCCTCGAGCCTGTGTAGAACTATCCAGGTGAAAAGGTTTCTGCAAGTCCGTCTTACAAGATAATCCTAGTGTGAGGCAAAGCGCAACACTCAAGTGACAGACCAAGAAAATGGAAGATGATTAGGGTTTAGGGGTAGACAATCCCAAAAACCCATCTCAAAACCCTAGGAGGAAGAGCAGCCGTAGATCTTCGTTTGGGCAGATCAATGGTGGGGAGGGGTGACATCATGATCCATAAACCCTCTGTAGCAATTACCCGTAAAGACTTGCCAGTTGCAAATTAAATGTAGGAACAAAATTGCAGCAAGTAAATTCCAATATAAAATCCACAAATTCATGATCGGTACTGAATGAATTAAATAATGTGATAACAATAGTGTTATGGTATAGTTGTATAATTAAAGGTGTTATGACTATCATACATTTCAAGGTCCAAAAAAATCACATAAAGGTGTTGGACAGGTGACACGAAAAATCAAATAAAATCTATGAGTTACTTAGAGAGGTAATGATAACAACGTTTGTCATATGAAACCTTAGGATTAGTGTTTGTAATTTCTTATGGGAATTTGTGGCACATATTATCGAATATGCAGTACCAAGTTATATAGAGACTAGAAAGTTGATGATAATGTCATGGTAAGAAAAGCTTAGTGAATGATTGAAGTATGTGGTAAGTTTTTAAATTTGTTTTTGTGGCGATGACTGTTAAAAGTGGTATCAGAGCAGCATTTTAATGCTCGGAACCTATGGGGTAACTAACGTTTTAAGTTGTTTATTACTGATCCATAAAGAAAGAAGTTAACAGGATATTATGAGGAAGGCGCCAACACAGCAGCCACCTCCGAATGCTAGGGAAACACAAGCACAACTCAGAATGAACCCAGAAATGTGGGTGCAGCTAAATGAGGACCAATACCAGCAAACCAGTAGGCTGTTGGAAGAGCAGCAACAGCAAACCAGCATTCTCTTAGACACTCTACAGAAGTTACAAGAGGAAATGGAAAGGGTGCGAGATGATAATGCACATTTGATGCAAGAGCAGGAGAGGATATTAAAAATCCTCTCCAATAAACAAAATCAAGGAAATGAGAAGCCAAGTACTGATAGAGAGTTTCAGGAAATAAATGAACATCAAACAAGATATCATGACACTGACAGAATGGAAAGAAGTCAGTATTAGCGTAGTAATAGAAATAAGAACTATAATGAAGCTTAATCAGATAATGTATCATATCAGAAAGAAGTGAAAAGACAGAAGGTGGAGCTGCAAGGCGAATTTTGGAAAATAAAGCCTCCTACGGTTGATGGAGTAGAAGAGGAAGTGGTTGAGGCATGGTTGATAAACATGAATAAGTATTTCCAAGTGTATGAATACAACAATAATCTCAAAGGCAGATTAGCTATTTATCAGTTGAGGAGAAAGCCACCTTATGGTGGGAGGAAGTGAAAAACGTCCACAATATAGAAGACTGGGATGTAACTTGGGATGCATTCCAACAATATTTTAAAGATAAATACTTAACAAAAAAAATTTATGATGAAAAGTCTAGAGAGTTCCATGATTTGAAACTGGGGCAAATGAAAATGGATGAGTGCATCACTAAGTTCACTTCCTTACTACGTTATGTTCCCTATTTAAGGGATGAAAATACTAAAGTGTAGAGGTTTATGAGTATTTTTCCGACTCACATGAAAGAGCGTATTGAGTTTGTGAATCCTAAGAATATGGATGAGGCAATTAGAAAGGCCAAAATGTGTTACCAGCAAGCTGAAGCAAAAGGTGAACAGGGTAAAAACTGACAGGCAAAGAAAGGGCATAATGGCAGTTCTGGTTTTAAAAGAAGCAGAACCAGCAATTTCAAAGGTGCTGCCAGAAGCTCAGTTAGCAAACAATTTAGAAGGAATCTTCAAAGAATCAGATGGCCTGCAGAAGATAAACCCACAGAAGCCTGCAGCAAACCAGAACAAACCCAGAACCAGAAACCACCTTTACAGTGTTGGGGGTGTGGTGAGGCACACTACTATAGAAACTGGCCTCAGCGAGGTAGGAGTGAAGCAGTTACCAATTTATACGAGGCCTCAATAGTCGGTGATGTCTCCAGAAACATACCCAGAAATAATGCAATGTTGGAAGACTGGCAAGCAGACTACCAGCTGACAATGATTGAACTGGAAGGTAAATTACTATCTCAACATGTTTGTATTTTGGTAGACCTAGGTGCAAGTTTAAGCTATGTAAGTCCCAAAGTAGTAGAAATTTTTAAATTACAAAGTCAGAAATTTAGAAACCCATGGTTAGTACAGCTAGCCACTGGAGCTAAGAGGAAAGTTAGTGCCAAAGTATCGAACTATGCACTAAAAATTAGTGAACAATAGTTAACTGTGGATTTGAATATACTACCTCTGGGTTCTTATGATGTGCTACTTGGCATTGACTAGTTAGAAAAGCATTGGACATTGGTATACTGCAAAGAAAAGATCGTCTATTACTGAACACAGGATGGAACCCGCCAAGAAATTCAAGGGATAAAGAAACCTTTACAACTGTGTCCAATCACAGCATCTCAAATGAGCAAGTGCATGAGGAAGGGATGCTATTTGTATGCCATATAGGTGGGCTTTACCAATGCCAAGGAGAAGGCTCCAATGCTGGAAAATGTACCAATAGTACAGAAGTTTAAGGATGTATTTCTGAAGGAAATACCAGGTTTACCACCAAAAAGGGACATAGATTTCACTATTGAATTGGTACCTAGAGCATCACCAGTTTCGAGAGCGCCCTATCGAACGAGTGTACCTGAATTAACTGAATTGAAGATGCAGTTACAAGAATTATTAGATAAAGGATATATCCGACCAAGTGTATCTCCTTGGGGAGCACCTGTACTATTTGTGAAGAAGAAAGACGGAACCATGCAAATGTGCATGGATTACCGCCTGCTTAATAAACTAACTGTGAAAAACTGATACCCTTTACCACGAATCGATGATCTGTTTGATCAAGTGAAGGGGGCGACCGTATTTTCAAAGATAGATCTAAGGTCAGGGTACCATTAGATCTAGATAAAGGATGAAGACATTCATAAAAATGATTTTTGTACATGGTACGGACACTACGAATTTGTGGTGCTACCTTTCGGATTGACCAATGCACCAAAAACCTTTATGAGGTTAATGCATGGTGTATTTCATCCCTATGTGGATAATTTTGTGTTAATATTTATTGATGACATTTTGTTTTATTCTAAGAATGGAGAAGAACACAAAGAAAACCTGCGAATAGTGTTGGAAATGTTAAGAAAACATTAGTTATACACAAAGTTCAGCAAGTGTGATTTCTTGAAGGAAGAAATATAGTGCCTTGGACATGTTATTTCTACTGAAGGTATTGCAGTGGACCCTAAAAAAATCAGGATTATTATGGAATGGAAAGTACCTCAAAACGTGGCAGACATCCGATCCTTTATGGGATTGGCTGGTTATTAATGACAGTTTATTGAAGGTTTCTCAAAAATTTCTTTTCCAATCACCTCATTACAAAGGAAAGGAAAGATATTTAAATGGACAAAGGAATTTCAAGATAGCTTTAATAAATTCAAGCAGTTATTAACTACTGCTCCGGTGTTAACGGTAGTTGATCGTAACAAAGAGTTTGAGGTCTGCACAAATGTGTGCAAAGGATTTGGGGCGATTTTGTCGCAAGAAGTTAAAGTGGTTTCCTATGATTCATGAAATTAAAAGAGAATGAGAAGCGATACTCAGCTTATGACTTGGAGCTGACATCAGTAGTGCATGCACTCCAGGTACGGAGCCATTACTTACTCGGAAAAAGAATTGTACTTAAAACTAATCACAACAACTTAACTAGCTATTTTAAACAAGCCAATCTCAATTCTCGCCAGGCAAGGTGGAATGCCTTCTTGAGAGAATTTTACATTGATATGCAACATGTAAAAGGTAAGGAGAACAGAGTAGTTGATGCATTAAGTATAAAATTGCATGGTGTTTATGAACTATATTATAATCAGATTGAGTGCAGATTTTTGGAGAAAATAAAAGCAGAAGCAGATAGAGATCCTGAATATAAGTTTATGTGGAAGCAAGCAAAAGAGTTCAAGGATCAAGGAAAACCTGCAGATTATGAAATTGATAAGGATGGTTTGCTAACTTTCAAAAAAAGAATTTTTGTTCCAAACAGAATGGAGTTGAAGGAGCTGATTCTGAATGAATATCATCGAAGTAATTACTCTAGACATCCTGGATATCAGAAGATGTTAACATCAATAAAGTAGAATTAATTATCACCTGGTATGAGGAGAGATATTTCAGAATATCTAAACAAATTTTTAGAATGCCAGCAGGTGAAAGTGGAGCACCGACATCCAGCCGGGTTGATGAAACCTATACCGGTACCCGAATGGAAGTGGGAGGTGATATCGTTAGATTTTATCACTGCACTACTGAGATAAAAAAAACATAATGACTCTATAATGGTAGTAGTGGATAGATTAATCAAATCAACACACTTTATACCACTACATTCCACTTATAATACGGTGCAGATAGCGAATATATTCATGCGAGAGATATTTAGATTACATGGCATTCCAAAGACTTTCATATCTGACAGGGATGTAAAGTTTACATCAGCCTTCTGGAAAACATGGTTCACTAGATTGGGGACTCAAATTAACTTCAACACTACTTACCATCTGCAGAAAGACAAACAAACAGAGCAAGTAAATCAAATTTTGGAGAAAAAACTGCGTATGTATGTAATACAAAAACAAAATAGGTGGGAAGAGTATTTAAACCTAGTGGAGTTTGCATACAATAATGACTATCAGGAGTCACTCAAGATGAGCCCGTTCAAAGCCTTATACGGGTGACAGTGCAGGACTCCTACTAACTGGAGTAGCCCAGAAACCAAGTTGATGCTTGAACCAAACATGCTAGCTTAAATGGAGAAATAAGTAAAGAAGATCCAAAAAGATTTGAAGGCAGCTCAAGATAGGCCAAAATTGTATGCAGATAAGAAAAGGAATTATGGTGAATTTGAAGTGGGGGACCATGTATACGTAAGAATCAAGCCGAAGAAAAGCGCTTTGAGATGGGAATCTTGTGCCAAGTTAGCTCCCAGGTTTTGTGGCCCCTTCAAAATATTGGAAAGGGTAGGACCTGTGGCTTACTGATTGGATTTGCCCAGTCATATGTGAGTGCACAATGTCTTTCACATATTATTATTGAAATGATACATTCATGATCCAAAGCACATAATCGACTGGCAGAATATTCAAGTAGAATATTAGTACTAGATTGATTAAATTTGTTAAGAATTATAAGTAAAAGTAATTATAACTCATTGTTTGCAGGTCGAGAAGGATGAAGAATTTCTGGTCGAACCTCACAGTATAATCGATCGGAGGGAAATCATGCTCTGGAAATGAACCATCTCCCAGGTTAAAGTGCAATGGAAGCGCTTTGGCCTGGAAGAAGCTACCTGGGAGGATGAGGGTTTCGTTCGGGAAGCCTACCCTAAAATTTTTGCTAGAGAAGAATGAGAACACCAGGGACGGTGTTCACTTCCAGGGGGGGGAGTTGTAACCACCGGTTTAATCATTAACCATTGGTTAAGTTATTTGTTAAGATTAATTTTGAAACATTTACTGGTAGTATTTTAAAAACAAATTATTATGAACATAAATTTAACAAAATTGATTATGGAATTAGTGGAATAAAGTAAAATACTGATGGGTAAAGTAATTTCAAGATCTGAGAGTTAGTTGAATAGAAATCAGTTCAAACAGTTGCCCAACTTTTGAGGGTAAAGGTGTAATCCCAGTGAGGTTTGGGGGTTCTGTTTGGTAACTGGGAAAATAAGGAAGAATATTGGAGAGGAATTCCTGGACTGGTGTTAACCAGTGGAACACTCCAAATTTCTGATATTGCTGGAATTGGAGACTGGACCGGATTGTCCCGAGGTCTCTTCCAGAAGTACTGTCAACTATTAAGCTCAGTCTTAGAGCACAAGGGAGATTTGGTGGATGTAATAGCCCCACTCGTGGTAGGGAGGCATAATTTCAGTCTGAGAACAAAGGACATATAAGTATTTTGTTCTCTGTTATATAAAAAAAAAAATGTAGAAGTCTACAAGTATAACGAAAGAAGTAGAAACATGTAGTTATTTCTCATTTTGTTATAGTTACATTTCAAATAGTTAAAACTAGCAATATTTACAGGATGCTGAGAGCTATTAACCCAGAACCCTCTAAGGAAGTTTCTATGTTGGTTGCTCTAGCTTTCTATGATATTTCATGGAAAATATGGTCTGGGCATTAGACAAAATAATTACAATAAAAAGAATATTTTACTCTGTTTATCGTCTGTTCTTAAGAAAAAGAAAACAAAATATATATATTGGGAGCTTGAACATAAAAGAATCTATTTACAAAGTTACAATAAAAAATTCTAAAAGTATATGTAATATGTAAAAGAAAAGAATTCTTTCCATGGTACTGTAACCTAATGCCACATTCTGTCAGCAAGATGACGAAAGAAAATTATAAATGCCTTGACTAATAAAGATAGCGAATATTATTAATATAAAACAAATTATTACTGCATGCCTGTTTCTTTTAAAGAAAAGAAATAAATACAAATTTCCAAGCAAAAACCACACTAGAAAATTTGGCCCAATTTCCGACGACCACTTCGTCGCTATTCCGACAAATAGTCGTCGCAAGAGCGACAGTTCAAGGACGGGCAAAACGTGGTTTTCCATTACTTCGCAATTCCGACGCCTTGAAAAAGTGTCGCACTACCGACACTTTTTTCGTTGCTTCCAAACAAGCGTCTCTCTTCCGACGTTTCCCAAACCGTCGCTCTTCCGACGTTTGTAAACTGTCGCAATTTCAACAAAATGTGGTCCGACGTTTTTAACGTTGCTCTTTCGACGTTTTGAAATCATCGCTCTTGCAATTTTTGTAAACTATCGCAATTCCGACGAAATGTAGTCCGACATTTTGAACATCGCTCTTCCAACGTTTTTATACTGTCGCTCTTCCGACGTTTTTAAGCTGTCACAATTCCGACGTCGTACAAAAGTGTCGCAAGACCGACGCATTGCAAAAGCATTGCAATACCGAGGCATTCCAAAAGCGTCGCAATACTGACCCTAGGAAGAA
Organism: Pinus albicaulis; assembly: GCA_034641835.2. Lineage (NCBI taxonomy): Eukaryota > Viridiplantae > Streptophyta > Pinopsida > Pinales > Pinaceae > Pinus > Pinus albicaulis. The sequence goes on from CM076580.1 coordinate 1,250,216,721, forward strand.
TTGTCGCAATATCGATGGACGTCACAAGACTAACGAAAATGGAAATCGTTCAAGACGTCGGAAGACTGACGCTTATAAAGCGTCGGTATACCGACAGCGGGTTCAATTTAAAAAAAAAAAATGAAACTTTAAAACAGGACAGTAAATCTCCAATATTTGTTATGAATTGTGGGCGTTCCAATTGTTATGAACATAATTCGACCGTGAAATATTAATATAATAAACCACCTCACAGCGCTTCGACTATAAAAAAATCATATAAACATGGCTCTGTATTTCAAAAAACAGGTTTAAAATAGAAACAGGGCAACAATTTTTTTTTCCAATTGTTATGAACATAATTCGACCGTGAAATATTAATATAATAAACCACCCCGCAACTCTTTGACTATAAACAATCATATAAACATGGCTCTGTATTTCAAAAAACAAGTTTAAAATAGAAACAGGGCAACAATTTTTTTTTTCCAATTGCTATGAACATAATTCGACCGTGAAATATTAATAATAAACTACCCCGCAGCGCTTCGACTATAAACAATCATATAAACATGGCTCTGTATTTCAAAAAACAGGTTTAAAATAGAAACAGGGAAACATTTTTTTTTTCTAAGTAAAGTTAATCTATTAACAGTGGGAATAAAATTACATCATGACCGAAGTCAAAAACATTTCCCAGACTTATGGCAAATTTGTCATCAAAAAATCAAAAAGGAAAATTGCCCTCATATGGGGGAACCAGTCTTGAACATTTTTCAGGTCGTTGCATTGCCCACGCAGGGGAACCATCATTTGATATCTTTGATGATTATAGTGTTTACATAATTCAAAAATAAAACAGAGGTCTAGCACAGTAATATAAGCAAAAACATGCCCAATTAAGTGGGCCGCGAAGCTAGAAAACCAAACCAAAGAGAAGCAGCTACTCATCCAGTGGTTCTTCGACAATTTGGCACCATCCTTCAGCAAACATAAAAATGAAACTTTAAAATAGGACAGTAAATCTCCAATATTTGTTATGAATTGTGGGCGTTCCAATTGTTATGAACTTAATTCAACCGTGAAATATTAATATAATAAACCACCCCACAGTGCTTCGACTATAAACAATCATATAAACATGGCTCTGTATTTCAAAAACAGGTTTAAAATAGAAACAGGGTAACATTTTTTTTTTCTAAGTAAGGTTAATCTATTAACAATGGGAATAAAATTATAGCATGACTGAAGTCAAAAACATTGCCCAGACTTATGGCAAATTTTTCAAAAAATCAAAAAAGAAGACTGCCCTCATACGGAGAAACCAGTCTTGAACGTATTTCCCACGTAGGGGAACCATTGTTTACAGAATTCAAAAATAAAACAGAGGTCCAGCACAGTAATATAAACAAAAACATGCCCAATTAAGTGGGTCGTGAAGCAAGAAAACCAAATCAAAGAGAACCAGCTACTCATCCTGTGGTTCTTCGATAATTCGGCACCATCCTTTGGCGGGAGCAGCTTCAAACACGGAAGGTCCAGGATCTCGAGGCGCTATATCCACATCATGAGCCCTGCAAACTTGAGCATCCAGTTCCTGCACATTCACGCCACCGCTCCCCTCCTGAAGGCCCAAAAGCTGGGCTTTTTCTGAGCTCAGACCCGCTGGATGGGTGCATTGTTCCTCCACTTGGGCCTCTTCACGAAAAACCACGGTGATTGAAGTTGTGATTCGTGGGTGGTTCAAAGAGAAATTAAAGGAAAAAAGCGCAGTGCGCGTCGTGGGAGAAGGTGAAGCGGTGGGGAAATGAGGAGTAGGGGAGCCCATACGGTGGCCAGATCCTAGAACCCAACCCCGCCCACTTCTATTGTTTGGATAGCAGCATTCGTAATAATCACTTGATTGGGAAGACGACTCGATTGAGGGGTTGGAGGGGGCACGCAGGGGTTGGCCTCTGGTGCTACCCCTGCGGCAACGCATCCTTTGATGCACGTGAGGCATGGGTTTAGTCTTAGCAGTGGGCACAAGATGAGATGGAGAAGCAGGATTCCAAGAAACCGAGGAAGATAGACACAGAACAGACCGAGAGAAATGCAGATTTGCAGCAAGGTCTAAGCAGCAGTTCAACTGGCTTCTCCTTCCCGTCACAGTGAGGAAGCAACGTAACCCAACAACCAGAGAGAATCTGCAATTCAAAGGTTGCGGCTCGTCTGAGAAACCATAGTGAAACGCCATTTTATCGACCCAACTACAATGGCATCGAAGAACGCCCATCATAAATCTCATTGATGAGAGCCGAAGGCTGGATCATATTGGAGCATGTGGAATTGCTAACAGGAGTAGAGGTCCGATCTTGAACAACGTTAAAACTTAATGTGATTGATTGAACAATGACGTTAAAACTTAATGCGATTGATATGACAAGCCAGAGGAGGACACGTGGCAGAAATTGATTGGAGCGGATCTTTTCTTGGGCCGCTCGCGTAGTGGAAATCCGGACCCGAAAAATATTAGGTCAAATTTGATAAGAAATTCGCGTCACAACTCTCTCTCCGTACGCCAGCCCAAATTCGGACCCGAAAAAGATTAGGGCGGAATTCATTTGGTTTTCGCGTCAAAAAATTGGCCGACGTCAGCAGGCTATTTTGGAATACGAATTTGATTTGAATTATGGTTTATCGTTGTTTGAAGTGCGGCGGGCTCCACGACTAAAGGGTTTGTTTGAAGTTTTGACAAAGGTTTTTTTTATATGTTTTATTTTATATAACGCGTGGTGGAATAGTTTTATTGTTTGTTAAGGTCCCACACTGGTTTTGGTAATATTTTGTTTTAAATGCAATGTATATATGTTTTATATATATATTTCATATATATATTAAAACATTTATAAATTGTGGACCCCAGGAGCATTTTAATAGATTTGTTATTTGCATAGTTTTGTTATGTTTTTAATATATGCGTTGCATATAAAAAAAAAGGGCTGTGAGATTGTTTTAGAATGTAGTTGTAAAGTTTATTATTACACACAATAGCAGTGTAAGTGTTTTGAAGAGCACAGCAGTGCGTATTTTTAGAGATAGAGAAGAATTTTGAGTGCACTGCGTTTTGCAACAGTCACATTTTTTAATCCCTCTCAGTGAGGAAGAATTTGTAATAGTTTTTTTTTGAAGGAATAGAAATTTTTCAAAGTGTTGAACTCTGTTTTTAGTGAAGAAATTTCAATATTTTCTGTGTTAGAAGAGGAGAGTATTACTCTCTCCATTGTTATTCTGGAATTTTCAAATATTCCAACACATGGCTATAAATGAAGGAGATTTCTACGCATCAACATCAACATGTTTTCAAGTAGGAGTTGCCTAATTTTGTAACAAACTTCTCTCTGGATGTCAAAATTTGCAGACATTGAATATTACTCAGGTGATGCCTGAAATATCCATTGAATTCCTATAAGAATATTAGATTTGTGACATAAATCCTTTTGCTAATATATTAGCTTACTCCTTTTAAGTTTGTCTCATTCAACTAATAAAAAATGTTTCAAGGAGTATAATGAAAACTAGATTATGTGTGAAGCATAAAATAATCATTGATGCTAGACTTGGAAGTTAAGAAGTATAATAAGAAGTAGATACACTTCTCTAAAGCATAATATCGTTTTTCTGAAGCATAAGATAGTCATTGATGCTAGACTTGGAAGTTCGAATAAGACGAGATAAAACAACGAAAAAGGCATTCCATTACTTGCATGAAATATGAGTACCGCCTTTTACCAGTAAGCTAGGAGCAAGGTCTATATTTTGACTAGCATTGATTCTTGTGAACTCAAATTTCACTAAAAACATAGTTTTTTGTATGTTTTTTAGCACATGGTTAAAAATTATATTGCATCGAAATCTATATTGTTGGGCCGAATACATAAGTAATCAAAAATTCCCTTTACCAAGTTATTCGCTTCATCAAAAGCCTGATCTTCACATATGACACTTTTGCTAGGGATAAATATCAAGTGGGTTGTGACATTTTAAAACTTGGTTCGCGGTGAAGTGCCCAAAAGGCAAGTCTATCAAAGCATCTGTGACCTGTGTCATTTAATAGTAGCGGATGATTTGATATCATAATGGAGCTGCTCCAATTCAAGCAGTGTAGAAGAGGCAGGAGCCTACAAGGCAAATCCAAACTTTGGAGAAGAGCAAGGAAGATCCTGGGAAGAACGAAGAATTTTGGAATCCGGGATCTCTTCCAGAGGCCATGATACCAAAAGTTTGTCCTGTTTGTAGATATTTCTCATCTACATCCAATATAGCCTTAAATGCCCACATAGATCACTATCTATCAGGTGAGTAAATTGCTAAAAAATATGGAACAAAGTTTTGCAAGCCTAAAGTGAAGGTGATAAAAAAACAATCAATCCTAGATAGAATTGTTGCGACACCTGTTTGCATGCTAGAGGATTTGTATTACAGTACTAGCAAAGAGCAATAGATCACTGATGCACATCCATTGCCTTTGGATCAGCTCAATCTCAGAGACACCACCAAGCAGAGGCAACATCAATGCAAAGATCTCAACATTTCAAAATTAATGCAAAGATCTTGCGTAGTGGTAATGCATGTATTACAAAAGAAACAAATAACAATGCACATTCTAACCCATTCGAATAACCAATGTAGCAAGGGTTTACATCTAATTAGATCTAATCCGTATATCGATGGAAAAAATTAATATAATTACATTTTCCGTAGCAGAGGAAACTTTGCGAAAACAGAAAAGGAATATAAAACGAGGATGCCAAGATGTTTAGATGACTCGGTACAACAATTAGTTGTGCTTAGTAGACACAGCCCTGTATTCTTAATGCATTTTCTATAGAATACTAAACAGATTTTTCCAAAATTTGAGATGCAAACTGTAGTCTCTACTACGTTTGGAAAATTGGAGGTTTATAAAAGATAAACTGCGAACATAATTGTACCACTATGATAAGAAGCTGTTAGAAGCATTCCTTCTACTTTACAAATGTGGAACTACCTTAAGAATGCTTATGGTTGATATAAATATTAGAGCATGGCAGTTAAATGTAGTAGTTATGCTAAAATACTGAATAACAGCTTGAGAGTGCTCTTCAGATACTGTACGAATGCACCAAATTAAAGTTGTACCATTACTAAAGATAAATGGCCAGAAATAGTCAATTTTGATATCGTGAAGTTATGTCTTTCTTGGTAGAAAACTGGGGATAGGATGGAAAATATGAGAGAACTAAGTTCCAAGGACTAAAAAAACAAGGCCAACATAGTTCTGCCTTGAATCAGAGACAAAAAAAAGCTGCCCAAAAAATTGTTTGCCACTGTCATCACCCCGAGGAGCGCAAAGTCAGTTGATGGTGCCAACGATTTGACAAAGCAGAGAGAAGATTCATGGTGCCAATGGTTGTAGCACAGTTTGTTGATGTGAGCCATCATTGTAACAAAGAATATTGATGGTGCCAATTGCTGTAGAAGTCCATTGAGAGTGCAACTACTGTAGTAGAGCAGTTTGAGAGCACCCATTGAAGCTCCTATATATAGCAGAGTCAACATTTTCCTATTGAACAAGTTTTTATAGTCAAAGCCACAGCAAGATCAGATAGCCATGATCCTAAATGATAACCAGAGCCAAAGCTAAGACAGATTCACGTTTAGCAGAAAAAGACAGCCATAGTAAAGGATCTGACCACAGAACCAGATCATGAGAGATAGCAAGATTCTTGCTTCCACTGTGGAAATGTAGAAACTATACAAGGGCTTTGCTTCCAGCAGATTTCAATGTGACAGTAATTGCTATGGTGTTGTAAGCGCTCATTAGTACAAATTAGAATCTTAAATCCATTCTAGAATTATTTTAACCTGGAGAGGGTTTTCTCTGGTTATAAATCCTCATGTTCAAATTCCATTGTGGATTGGTTGATTTTGATATTATGTGTTTACTATCCGCAGTTGAATTTTCGCACAGAAAATTATCAGTCTAAAGCGAGCAATTTTGCGATGTTTCTTTTGCTTCCTATTGTGAAGTATTTTGCTCAGAACTCTACTCGTTGTAACAGAGGTCTTGGGCATAGAACAGGGGACTTGGGTTTCTTTGGAATCAAACTTCAGGTTAAGATGCTCATCTGAAGAATGACACAGTGAGCCTTAGCATGGAGTTGCGAGTACCAATTTGAAGTGCAGGTAGGGCATTGTACAATAGACCAGTTAGATTTTTGGACCCTAATACAAAAGTTTCTTCTTCTTTGAAAAAGTGTTTCTCGTTTTCTGTAACCAATGTGGGTCTTGTTCTTGTTTCAATTGGGGATGGACCAACATTTTTTATTGCTCCAGATGATCACACTCTGGGTAGCCTTGGAGGCTATTTGTGGGTGATGAGTCCAATAGGTCTCAATGAACTGTTGCCCTCGGCGGGGAATACTATTGCAGTGGAATTTGATACTATTTTGGATGTTGAATTCCATGATACTAATGGAAACCAGTACCTTCAGCTCCAGTACCTATTCACAAAAGAGGGTGCTATATTCATTCATGCATGCAGAGAGGGTGAATTGTAGGCATTGCAACAGGAGGTGTTATTGTTGTTGCATTGGCCACTAGATTGTTTGTCTGGTTCTGTTAGAAGTGCAGAGTATTGAAAAGGACAGACAAATTTAGTTTAGATATTCTGAAATTGCCTTCGAAATTCACCTACAAAGAGCTCAGCAATGCTACGAAAGACTTTTTTTGAATGTGATTGATAATCGATAATTGCAAGCAAGGGTAATCCCCTTGTGAAACCCAAATTTCTGAGCATTTTCTAAAACCTGATGACAGAGTCATTGTAATGAACAAGCGCCTAGGTCCATATTAGGTCCAAATCTACCAAGCATTAAGATCTATAAAAAAAATCCACAGTATTTGCGAACTAAGAAGAAGAGGCAGAAAATGTATTCTTCTTACCTGTTCGAATAGTGGTTGGGGTTTACCATGGCAAAAATTTGACAGAGCCGATGTAGCATTTCTTATCATTGAAATTATGGCAGTATCATTCAACTGGGAAAGCACCTACCTCAGAGCTCCATGACTAAGGGAAAGATCCCTAAATGTTGCAGAGTCTCCAGCAATATTTCCCAAAGCCCAAACAAGCCTTACACGAACACCAGTTGAACTCAAAGTTGGGTACTAGTTTTTTAAATCAAATTCCAAAATTACAGACATATAAAGATAGTTGGGAAGAATAATTTTATGCCTCTAAAATAAACGTGCTACCTATTCTCGAACATTATCATTCCCAGAGGTAAGAAGTTCCACAAATATAGGCAGTGCCCTGTAATCAATCACAACCTTTGTATTCTTAGAGGTTCCTGAGACTATATTAGTCAAAGCCAAAGCTGCTTCAAACTGCATTATCAATCACAAGGTATCACCATCAAAGCTATAATTTTAAGATAACAATTTATCTACCATTGAAACTATAATTTTAAAATAGATACACCTAGTGATATAGACACCTAGTGAGAGTAGAGGTTAGGAAATTATAATAAAAATTATTACAAGATATCACTCACAGTGCAGTTGATTGTTCATTGTCTGCTGTAACTATAATTTTAAAGAAGACACACTTAGTGATATAGACACCACCAAGTGAGAGCAGAGGTTATGAAATAATAATGAGAATTATTTCAAGATATCATATTACTCATAGTACAGTTAATTGTTTATTGTTTGGTGTAATAATTGTTTATTATTTATAAACACAATCAAACATATTATGAGGCACGGTGATGAAATTGACAACGGTCTCATAAAAAACCATAACGGGCACATCCCCTGGCAAGATAGACTCTGAATAAGAAAGAAATCAAAACAAAGTGATTACTTACAGGATCATAGGCTTCCTGAAGAACAAGATCCAGAGCAGCATTTGTAACCCCTAAAGCAACACCTCTCTCTGCAAGACGAATCACTACATCTTTCATATGTAGTCTAGAAAATTTTCTGAGCTCATCACGAGAAAGAGGATCAAATACAAATATCTCATCAAGTCTATTCAATAGCTCTGGCCTGAAATGTCTTCTAACCTGCAAAAATATTCAAAGGCATGTCAAAGCACTACAGCCAACTTCGTGATAAAATTATATGAAAAATATGCATACACAGAGTCCAGGAGAATGAAACGGTAGGTGTATTGGCAGCTGCCGAAATGCAGCAAATAAAACGGTAGGTGTATTGGCAGTTGCGGAAATGCAGCTACTAAAACGGAAGGTCTGTCGACGGTTGCAGGTGTGTGGATTGTTGCTGGTATTTTCAGACCGATTCCATGGAAATATACCAGAAACTAGTGGTATTTCAAACCTAGAAGGTAACCCGAGAGACTGTGATTGTCAGATTAAACAAGTAACAGGTGTCATGCCTAGATAAGAAGTGTTGATAAAAAAAAATGATCTCTTTCATAACAGAAGGCCTATCGGCCTAAATATCTAGGACATGTGGCACTCCACGATAAATACACATGGCATGTGGATTTGAGTTTTTCAGGTGGTCAAGTGGACCGAAAATAGGTGAAATGTGTCACCACTCATAGATTGACATGTGCCAATTTGTACAAGTGGTAGACAATTGGCATGCTCAAACAACGAGGTGATGCAGGAATGACATGAGGGAGAAAATATCAGAAAATCCCCAAATATGGAGAACTAAATCTCATCACCAACCTGAGATTGACAACTTTACATGATGTAACCTATGAAATCGTAAATGGAGAAATCATAGTAACAATAAAGTAACCCATGTAACAATAAAGTCGGATTCATCCTGGGAGTGGTAATGGGAGAAATCATAGTGAACAACAGGAAATATGTAGAGTTTCTTACAATCAAATAGATGAAAAAACACATACAAAAAACCTAGATAATAATCATGAACAAGCTTAATATTGAATTATGAACTGTAAAGGAACTTAAAAAATGTGACATTATGAACCTGGTCAAGTGCACAAGAAAAAATATCCTATACATGACCCTAGTTGACCAGTTGTATTGCTCATGATGCAAGAGGATTTGTACCTACACTGCCAAGTCAATCAAAATCCATCATTATCTATACAATAAATACAAGTAATTGATGTAGTATTTTTTACTCTAAGATGCATTCTTATGATAATGTTAGAACATATGTTGAAAATGTCAAAACATACCTGAATAAGCTCCTCTTCGTTTCAAGAAAAATTTATTGGAGTTGCATGAACTTGGAACAAGCCTCCCACGATCTGAAAGAGTAGCAACTAAGTCAACAGTGACTTTTTTGTTGCTACGCTGGATCAAGGGAGGTTTGCTCCAAGATTAAATCGCTCAAATAAATTATTCTCTACTAAACAGGGCCAACCACGTGAAGGTGGAAGCTCTTATGGCCCCTCCCCCCCCCCTCACATCACTCTCAATTCCCCAATACCCAATCTATATTTCATTTTTTACTTTCATGAGCATAAAAAAAAATTCAATAACTAATAAAAAAACAATTCAACAAAAAGTACGCAAGGAAACATTGTAATTAATGCTTGACATAAAAATAGTATGATAAATGAGTTTTTTATATAACGCAAAAAACGTTCCAAGTATGGTAACGTTTGTCTTATAATAATACAATATTTTACATTATCAAATTTTCTTTTTCTTCTTCCTATTTCTAAAGTTCCTAATTACATCATCAATATCATCGTGCTCTACTCTTGTTTCGTGCCTTTTGACCCGCACTGCTAACCTAGTTGCGTAGTCACGATGTCTGGTCTCATCTAGTGACGGGGCATCGCCTACAAAAACAGATAATATTAAATTTTAATTGTCAGTTTTTAAATATCATTGAACTAGTTCGGTAATATTAATAAAAAAAATTGCAATGAGATTATTTACCTGGTGCACCAGTTGTCACCATTAGGACTGTTGCCCTATCTTCCTCTCTGGTGGTAAGATCCTCAAGGGAAACATTCTATGTCATTTAAACAAAAAATTATAAGGAAAACCATCAAGGTATAATTAGAAAAAATTACAAGTGGAAATTAATTACCGTCACGGCCCTCACTGATAGTAGCATTGTCGGCCTGGTCCCCACTACAATGATCAGGTTGCACGTGAGGATCATCTACATCTAGCTCTAAAACTGGGTTATTTTCCTCGTCGGTAGTGCTGCTCCCTTGATTTAAACAAAGTTGTTAGACATTAAATTTATGGAAGAAAACAAACATATTGAAAGGTTAATGTTTTACCTTATCAGGCATTCTGGATCTTGGGACCTGCCCCAAGCTTCTGCGACGTTCAACTACAGCTTGATAGCCGAAATGGAAAGCGATATTTTTATCTTCCTCTGTAGTTTCTGTTCTGAAGTCATCACCCTACATTAGATATGATTGTGTATTTTTGATCATATTTGATAGGATTACAAAAACGTTGGAAGGCGATACAATTAATTATAAGATGTTTAGCTACTTAATTACAATTCTTGTGGCTAATTTCAAGTAACCACCCTGGCCTAGCTTGTGATGGCCCTTTTTCTCAATCCTAGCTTTGGTTGCCTTCGAGGTGTCAAGCAACCTAGCATCAAAAGATTGAAGTCAGATATGACGTAGCACACTTTTATTTTAGACATAGAGAAAATTAAAGCTATTGAATTAATGTTGTAATTTACCTTGCGGGTCCAGTTGGCATTTTTCCTTCTTTCTTTTCCCTTTTCTATTTTTTGTCATGGATGAGTGCTCTCCACTCACTCTCTGGAACTATGAGAGGACGCTTATATCTAGGGTTAAATTTCAATTGCGTCCTATAGCTGTCCCTGGTATATTTCAAATATTTGCTGGCTACCCGAGCCATCGTTGTTCTGTCAAATGTGCCGACCCCAAAAAGGGATTCTAGATAATCTAGAAGTTCTTTTTTCAGGTTGGAATTCTAGGAATTTCACGTTGTGTGTATGGTTGGGCCAAAAATTACCAACACATGGCTCTCCAAAAACCTGTATAACTCATTGTTTCCTACATAGAAAAAAAATATATTATCATTAATTTAAAAATAAAAATCATGATAAATATGTTTTAGATAGAGTACATGAAATACTTAAAATATTTAAATTTACCTGGGAGTTGTACGTGATTTATAGGGACACCTTCATCGTTCACCAACAACGTGCCATTAATGGTCCCTGTGGAGCTGACACGTGTAGCTCCAGGAGACACAATAATGTAGTTTGCCATATTAGCCTCATCACTGCCAACATGTTTAGCGGTTGGCTGGGTGTCTGCTTAGGCAGGGTGTGTTTCTTGGATGGCACCTAAAGGAGTAGAAGGTGTATGAGAGGTTTGCTGGGAAATCTCTTGCCCTTGTGTCCCACTACCACCAACATCGGGTTCAGCAAGTGCCAGAAAACACTACATACAAAAGAACTTTTTGTCAGTTTAGTTAATGTAAAAATTAAAAATCAAACTATCACAATTTATCTCATGCAGAACAAAAAAAATATCTTTTTGAATTTTTATTATTACCTGATATGTTTCTATCTGGGTCATAAGTTTTTTTATCCTCTCTTCTGTTTCAGGTGTTTGAGGCGCGTCTATCAAAGTATTAAATTCCGACCTTGCATCTTGTGCCTTTTTTCGCAACAAGAGCACTGGAGATAGGGATGAAGAAAGCTCTTCCTCGTAGAGGGAATCATCAGGCATACCATGGCTAGGTGTCTGCATATTTGAACAAAATTAATATTATTTCAATTATGTAAATAACTAAAATACCTAAAGATAGAGCAATGCTGGCACTTTACATGTTCTTCCGCTGGCCTCTTTCCGCGATCATCTCGTCTCGGGGTTGTTCCTGTACTGTCCTGATCAGTCTGCCACATTGCAATAAAATTATAAATGTAAAAACTTGAAAAAAATATCTAACTTGAAAAAACAAAAAGAAAACTTAAATAATTTCTAATAAGACACCGAAAGACAGAGTTAGAGTTTCAAATATGCCTTGCATTGAATTCAGTCCTGGAAACATGTCATTGCACATTAAGGCACCCAAACAAGAGACGATTTGACAATGAAGACCTTATTGAATATATTGTTGGAGCAACTTCTAGTAAACTTGTTGTGAAGACCTTAAGGACATTTTTGGAGCAACATTGTTGAAGCTGATGGTATAGCATTGTTGGAGACGATCTTGAAGGGCCTTGAAGTGAAGCTTTTGGAGAAACTATTGAAAAATCCTTAGAGCATTTAAGTAAGGCACTTTCTATCTTCCATCACCTTTTTCCTTTCAATATCCTTTAAATGATTTTGTTGATATTTAATGTTTTAAATCACGTTATAATTCCTTGATTATATGTGTTTGGGGACTTTCCCTTTGAAATTACCCAAAAATACCCTGGTAATTTTATCTTCAGGATGCATGTCTGACCCTATTGTTTAGTATTTTGATTGATAGTAGTAAACATAGAGAGTGAGGGGGCTCTTGACTTGGTTTGGTTGGGCCATTAGATCCCTAACATCTACTAGGGAGAACCCCCCTTGAGTTGGAGGAGAGCTAGCCCGAAGTGAAAAGAGGTTGGTGAGGTGACAATGGGGCTATCGAATTACACATGTTATCACACTTTAGCTTTAGGACTTTATCTTGAGAAGTGCGAGATTTTTATATATAAATTCTCAAATTGTTTACAACACTATTGTTAAGAACTAATAAGAAGTGATGTTGAGGGGTTTTGGGGTATAAGAAACAATACCATTTAAAAACTATGGTTCCCAGTCCTTGGCATTCCTTCACCTGGGCCTAGGGGCACACAAGAATAATTTCACACTAAACCATGCAAACTTAAAAGTAACTTAACAGATCCATAAATTAATAATATTCATAATTCCTAATTTCCTATTGTACGATATAATGAAAATTATTCAAACATGAAGCAATGAAGACATGCAATGTCTGAATTTCAAGATTGATGAACCAATACAAGAAGTTAGAAACTACAACTTTGATTCAATACTCTATGTCCTAACTCCAGGAAGGAATCTAGTTTGTAGTACAGAACATGCATCGTGTATTATCAATTCTTAATTGACAACAACTAAAAGTCATCTACCTCATCAATTCCTTCCCATTTTGTGTTTTTATGTTATATTCCTTATAAAAGTGTCAAATTTCTCTCAAAGTAAGCAACCACTGAATAAAATAAAAAATAGTTGAGATCTGATTGAGAAATGGTCATTTATTTCTTGAAAGGATCTTCACACTTTCTTTGGTTGTTTTTCATCTCAAGAAACAAGAAATGACCTAAGAAACTATCGTGATGTAATATAAGAAACAACACGGTGCAATGGCCATTTTCAAAGCCAAATGATGTCCATTGAGGACATGGCCTTTATTTGGTTTCTGTTTCATAGGATTTTCGGGTAGAAATGGAACATTGTTGTACCATTTCCAGTAGTAAAAAGGGAAAACCTTCTTTTTCCATGGGAAATAACTTACCTTTCCTTTTTCAAGATAATCTAAATCACAAAAAATATGAACTATACTGCACACATTCTTGGATAATGTGAAAGTGGAAAAGGAATACCCTACACAAGTGATGCACACATGTACACTTGAACACTAATAGATTTTTTTAGTTGAAATGCAATGCTTGTTTTCATTTAAATGTAGGGTTTTTAAAGCAAGGAGAAATAATGGCTGCCAATTTAATAAGCGTTTCTTTGGGGAAAAATTTAAATCTTGTATTGGGTGATGAAGATAATAGAGGGTATTGAATCTTGATTCTTGACATTGTGTTTAACTTGAATAACTCAAATGATTATAAATATCAGTGGATGAGTTCTTTTTTTCAAGTATGTCACTCAAAACTCTTATATCAAAGCATTGTATGATGGCTAGCATTTGCTTGTTTCCCTTTCTTCAGTTCAATGTAAAAAGTATATTAATATATTGGAGCACGAATGATAACTACAATTGTTTGCTCTGCAGTATATCTAGCCCCAAGATTATGAAAAGTTTTCTCAAGTGGAGCTATTGGTTATTGATGAAGCAGTTGCAATTCCATTGCCTGTTGTAAAGGCTCTGCTCGAGCCATATTTAGTGTTTTTGTGCTCTACTGTAAATGGGTAATAATTATAAATGAGCCAACCACAATCACAAATTTTGTAACCATTTGGTTTCCATGGATAGTGATGATGATATTAACCCTATATATCAGTGACCTATATCTATATGAGAATGATCTCAACATTGACCTTTATATGGTTGTATGGATGTGACCTTTGGTATGTCATCAGAAAATTCCCAAATATCAGAAAATCCCCAAATCTGGAGAACTAAAGCTCATCACTTTCGATCTGGAGTACGACCCTTGTGATAAAGTTGATGACTTTCGATCTCCCATTCTCTACCACTTTGCACTTCACCTTCAATATAGATCAGACCAAGGGAAATTCGTTATTGGGTGTTGAGATGGATGAGTTTTTCGAACTAAAATCCATAGCTTAAACTTCATGAAACTGGTGGAGTCAAATTCATGCAAGCACAAACACATCTTACACATCCTCTTTGAAACTCATCCGAAAGAACATTGGAAGACATCTAGAGAGAACCCTATAGCCTAACACAATCCAATGGAATTGACCAAAAAAACCCAAATAGAGTCAACCCTACTATAGAGTAAGGGCCTACAGTAAGAACTTACCATTTTTCAGAGGCGAAACGTTGAATCTTTGTTCACCCAAGGTGCATATTCTATTGTTACGCATGGGCGGGGGCGAATGTTGTTCTGCAAGAGCTGAGGGCGAATGTTGTTCTGCAAGAGCTAAGGGAGAACGTTGAGGGCGAATGTTGTTCTGCAAGAGCTGAGGGTGAATGATGTTCTGCAAGATCTGAGGGCGAATGATGAGGGCGAATGCTGTTCTACAAGAGATGAGGGTGAATGATGTTCTGCAAGAGCTGAGGGTGAATGCTGAGGGAGAATATTGTTCTGCAAGAGCTGAGGGCAAACACTGAGGGTGAATGTAGGGCGAATGTTGTTCTGTAAGAGCTAAGGGTGAATGCTAAGGGTGAATGCTGAGGGCGAATGCTATTTTGCAAGAGCTGAGGGTGAATGCTAAGGGCGAATGCTGTTCTGCAAGAGCTGAGGGCGAATGCTCTTCTGCAAGAGCTGAGGGAAAATGCTAAGGGCGAGTGCTATTCTGCAAGAGTTGAGGGCGAATGCTGAGGGTGAATGATGTTCTTCAAGCGCTGAGGGTGAATGCTGAGGGCGAATGATGTTATGCAAGAGCTGAGGGCGAATGCTGAGGGCGAATACTCTTTTCCAAGAGCTGAGGGTGAATGCACGTGTGATATCAGACGTTAATGTAGTTTTTAATAAAATTATTTTTATGTAGCGCGCATATAAGTGTCGTTATACTGACAGTGGCCAAAGCATTGCTATTGTGACGGATGCCTCCAAACGTCGCAATTGTGACACTTAGACATTGTGTCACACTTGCGACGTTTGGAGGCAGCTGTCGCAATAGCGATGCTTTGGGGCATAGTGTTGCAATTGCGACGTCTTCCTCCAAACGTCGCAATTGCGACACTTTGTCTAAGTGTCAGTATTGCAACACTTTTCTCTAAACGTCGGTATAGCGATGGTTTTGGGCGGGATTGAAAAAATTTGGGGAAATTTCCGACATTTGGTCAAAAGTGTCAGAACCAAGTGTCGAAATTTCCCCCAAATGTACTAGTGCCATGAACCAAGGATAAGAGATCATTGATACAAAGGAAGAAAGAAACACTTGTAATGGTACTTTCTTTTAAGTAAGGAATAGTATGAAAGAAATATGAAATATAAATAAATTATGTGTTATCTTGACAACCAGAAAAAGAAATGTAGCTGAGGTATGACATTCTTGCAAGTAGCAAGACTTAAGCATAAATTTTAACCGTAAAGAGATGGAAAAATCGATTCATAGAGAAATAGGTATGACCAATACTATATGTCGAAGAAAAGCCTTCTTTTGGCCTTGTGTAACAAAAGGTTATTAGCTGCATTTTATAAATTTGCAAGTCGAAGGAAGATAAACCTATGATCTCAAAACAGACAATATTTTCACAGGAACACCAGAAAATGGTGGAAATATGAATAATTTATTAATAAATCTTTCAACAATATGTCAGCCATGTGAAAGAAAAACCCTATATTCGTACACAGTATCCGTGAAACCAAAAAGGATGTAGCAAAGCTTTGACTAGGAGCTGGTACCTGTCATGCAAGTATATTGGATGCTGAGACTTTTGTAGTATAGTATTGAATGTAGAAATGAGCTCAAGAAAAGTCATCAACTGAAATAATACCTGGATAGAGAATTATCATCTAGGTAACAGAGATGGTGAAATATTAGAGGAATATCAACTGAAAAATAACAAGTGGAATAGTTTGTTGTTGAAGAAAACTACCAGTGGTTGGTCTCATGTGGAAGGGCGGACTTAAGAAGAGCTGCAAATAGAAAAATTACACAATTAAATTGATTGTATAGAAATTGGAATAAATTTAGGACATTAAACAAAAAAAAGAAAATAATCAAGAAATTGAATGAAATTTAGAACAATGATTCACCCGTGGTAAACCTCCGTAAGGAAAGAGGCATCGGTTGGATTCCAAAGACCTGGGAGAGACCATAGCTAACCTTGGAGTCACACAATCTAGAGTTGAACCAGTGCTTAGTAATCGAATTAAACCAATTAAAAGAATCATTGAAAAGACTTTAAATTAAACATAAACAGAAATGCATTCTACTTGGAAGCAGTTTACGGAACATGAAGACTGTCGCCTGTCCGGGTGAAACGAAGAATGATGCCTGAGCAAAGAGGAGAGTAAATACTTGAGCCTGCGTAGAACTATCCAGGTGAAAAGGTTTCTACAAGTCCATCTTACAATATAATCCTGTTGTGAGGTAGAGAGTAGCACTCAAGTGGCGGACCAAGAAATAGAAGACAGTTAGGGTTCAGGGGTAGACAATCCCAAAAACCTAACTCAAAACCCTAGGAAGAAGAGTATTCATAGATCTTCTCTTGATCAGATCAACGGTGGGGAGGGGTGACATCTGTGATTCATAAACCCTCCGTAGCAATTACCCATAAAGACTTTCTAGTTGCAAATTAAATGTAGTAACAAAATTCCAGCAAGTAAATTTCGATATAAAATCCGCAAATTCGTTATCAATATTGAATGTATTAAATAATGTGATAACAATCGTGTGATGGTATAGTTGTATAATTAAAGGTGTTATGACTATCAGACATTTCAAAGTCTAAAAAAATCACATAAAGGTGTTGGACAGGTGACACAAAAAATAAAATAGAATCTACGAGTTACTTAGAGAGGTAATGATAATAATGTTTGTCATATGAAACCTTAGGATTAGTGTTTGTAAATGCTTACAAGAATTTGTGGCACATATTATCGTATATGCAGTACCAAATTTATATAGAGACTAGAAAGTCAATGATAATGTCATGGTAAGAAAAGCTTAGTGAATGATTGAACTATATGGTAAGTTTTTATTTTATTTTTATTTTTTTATGGTGATGATTGTTACAGTTTGGTAAAAAAAGTTGCTTCTAGTTTTTTGTTTTATGCTTGTTCATCTGGTTAAATAGGTTCAAGTCTCCAAAGACATGTTATAATTGGTTGGTTTCGGGAATTTGTGAAATTGTTGTATCAATGTAATAGTGGAAACAAATCACTCAAAATTACGAATTCTTCAAAAATTCTCTTTCTAATTTAAAAAAAAAAATGGTCGTATTAAAAATTATTATTTCTATAAAATTGATTCACAAGACTAAAGAAAATCATTTGATTCCCTTAAAGGATTGGAATATTTACCTTAAAATTTCTTTGAATCTCACAATGCCATGGACACCATTTTGAATGCTTCTATACACGATAATATCTTTTCTTTAGAAGACATTGATTTTGGTGTGAAGAAACTCACTAATGGATAAAGTAAGGACATTGATACTAAGTTGAAATTTTTGGGAGAACCTATCCTCATCGAGCATACACAAAAGCTCTTCAATTTGGTAGTGAAGAATGACTTCCCTAAGAACGTGACACTGAGCCTTATTTTGTCTATATTTAAGAGATGGGATAAAATAATTCCCCCTAATTATAGGAACATTATTATTGGCCAAAATTTGGCCAAGTTGTACAAGGTTGTTTTTTAGAAGAAAAATAGCATTTGGCTTGAAAGGCATGGTAAAAGAAAGCTATAGGTGAAATTGGGTTTAGGAGATATCATTCAAATGTGGACCATATTTTTAATCTTAGGATAACTACAAAGGAAAATTGTAATAATAAAATTGATCTCTTATGTTTTTTTTCTTACTTTAGAAAAGCTTTAGACACCATTCCTAGAACAAAGCTATGGAAGAGGCTAGAAAAGAGAATAGTTCCTCTCAGGCTGAGGATTTTTGTTTCAAAGTTGTAAAAGAA
Organism: Pinus albicaulis; assembly: GCA_034641835.2. Taxonomy (NCBI): domain Eukaryota; kingdom Viridiplantae; phylum Streptophyta; class Pinopsida; order Pinales; family Pinaceae; genus Pinus; species Pinus albicaulis. Next base: position 1,250,235,186 of record CM076580.1, read on the forward strand.
TGTTATTTCCAAGGTTAGGAACACCAAGGGTGGTTAAGAAGAAATTAAATGTAATATTGGAGTAAAAAATGGGTGTCCCTCATCCCCTGCCCTTTGGCATAAGCATTGAGGATCTAGAAGTGTTTTTGGAAGATGCACGTTGTCTTGTCCCCATGCTCATTGGTATGGAAATAACTATTCTCCTTTATGCTCACAATATTCTTTGGGCAAGGGGGAATTACAAAATTAGCAATTAAGAATCCTCCAAGGTTTCTACTATAGGATGTATATGACTATTAATGCCGAAAAAACTACAGGATTACTAAATTAAAAAATATACCTATTATAATTGCATTTATGCAAAGAGCTCCTTGGAGGAATTTATTTCATACAAATATTTGAGAGCCAACATCCATCATAATTTTAATTTGAAATACAACATTGAAAAGGATAATTAGAGGTTGGAAAGCTTACCACGGGCCCGAAAATAATTGTAATTTAGAAAATATTTCGATCTTGGATTAAAAAATATTTTCTTTGAGACTCTTGTTAGTCTTGTTATTTTATATGGATATGTTGACGCGATTTTTATGCACCCTAGTGAACAAGGAGGAAGTGACCTAGACGGAGGCTTCATACAACCCAAGCCATTTGGTGTAGTCACCCCTGAGGAGTTTATAGGCTTCGTTATCCTTTTCCCTCTTCCTCTAACGAAAGGAAAAGATAAGGGAAATGCAATAGATATGCTAAATGCATGCAATGATATATATATATACAATGAGAAATAAACTACTTATTAATCTAAGTTAACACTATATGTTATTACAACAACCTATGCATATGTACATTATACAAAAAAATGAGATGGGAAGAAACTCATGTAACTAGTGTGTAAAAATGAATAATGCTAAGCCAATACATAATGAAGTGTTAGATCTAAATTATAAATGAAATTATAATTTAGACTATAATTAATGTCTCAATGCAATAATTTTATAAAAGGATGAAAAAATGCCACCATGCAACTATCTAATCCTTAGTAGAAAGATGTTATATGATATTGCATCAAGAATGCAATGATTGAGAATATAATTGATTAATAATGTTAAGACTAAGGCTATTACATGATTGTTACAATTCCCATAATGACAACAATCTTTAGATCATTAGTCTATGAAACCATTCAATAAACCAGTGATGAAAAGACTGTAAAGATGTAGGAACTATTACAACATTAAGTATTATTTCTATGCATATATGGACACTCTTCTTAGAATCAAATTCAAAAGAAATAAGATCTAAGTAGTAGCTAGATTAAAATTATCCTTCAAGATAAAGGTCTAAAAGGGATTAAGAAAACCCATTATTCATGCTAAGGTGGGCATGAATACTAGAGTGGGTATAGAAAAAGAATACTTGATATTTAGATGGGTTTATTGTGGTTCTTGAAGCTAGCATAAAGTCATCCAAGATAATTTTGATGGATTTCACTTCTTTGACCATGGGAACTTCCATTAACAGGGTGTCATCTAAAAACAATGGGTGCATGGTGGTTAATGTGTATTCCCTTTATTTCCTCTCCACGCATAACAACTCATTAGGTGAAATTTGAGGTCAAAATGAGCCTTCTAAAGAAAATAATAAAATAAGACTTATGATTTTTCTAAAGAAAAAATAAAGGAAACTACTTTTTTTTTATTGTATTTTCATCTCATCTCCTTATACATTTAGTCAAATGTCAAGAGTAAACACTTGTTGGATGCATAATTAAATTCCACATCCAATAAGTACCAATGGTAAATAATTTTGATTAGATCCACATTGAAAAAAATGAAAATACATTAAAAAAGTGTGTTGAATACCTTTTTCAAAAAAAATATATATATGATGTGGATCTACTCAAAAGTATGCATAGTTGGTACCCATTGGATGTGGAGTTTAATTCCACATCTAACAATGTTTACTCTTGAAATTTAAGTGATCCTATAAGGAGATAAGCTGAAAATACACTTAAAAAAAGTAGGTTTCTTCTCTTCCCTCCAAAATATTTTCCCATGGGGAAGACATCACCATATTGAATCCTATCTGTTCTTTTAAAGTGATTTTTGTTAGTGAATTTTTTGCTTTGAGACCCACTTTATACCTCAAAATTCCCCTAATGTGCATGTATTAGCCTATACCCTAAACAACCAAAACAAAGGAAGGGAGAGAGAAAATCCCCTTGTTGAATACCTCAAGATGAGTTGAAGGTAGAGGAGGGAGAGCCATTTATAAGGATGGAATGAAATGGGGTAAAATTGGGAGGCTACCCACTCAGTCCATTCATTAGAAAAACTAAATTATTTCATCGCATGGAATAGATAAGAACAATTAGGATTAAAAAAATATTTTGAAAAGTCCAACTTAATGACCATACTTTCATTTTTATACTTATTCGTTGAATGGATTATTTCATGGCCAACAACAATTCCATCCACAATTTATTTTCCCTCCACATAGCCATATTGTTCCTCATAAATGAGTCAAGGGAGCATATGATTGAGTCTGTTGGTGATAAGTTTTGATAGTACCTTGTATACCACATTTCATGAAACTACTAGTTTGAATCCACTGGGATCAACCACTTTAGAACACTTGGGGGCTAAAGTAGAAGAAGTAGCATTCAAACGAGGGATAATGGAGTGATATTTCCTTGATTCCTCAACCAATTCTAATATTTATTCCCATATAAAGTGCCATCATGCTTGATAAAAATCAAAAGTGAATCGATCATGCCCCAAATATTTATTCGTAGGGAAGCCCGTGATCACTTCTTCCATTTCTTGTATGGTGATCTCCCTCATGAGGGTGACATTCTAGTTTTATGTAACCAATCATTGAATGCGAGCCATGCTTTTTGCAATAGTCAATAGATGATTAGGAGAGGAATTTTTGAGGATATTTCAACACAAAGATGTGAGTTCTCTTTCCAAGTATTTGTGATATGTTAGACACTACCCACATGCATTTGTGAGAGAGAAAATATTATTGTGATGATGATGGTTGAGAATCGCCTTATGAAAGAGGTAGGTATTTTTCCCCTCCCTTTGAGCAAATCGATCCTATATTTTTTCTTCTAGGGGATTTATTCTTACTTTTTTCTATCCTCTAGTTTGGTCAAAACTTCTCCCTCCTGTCTTGTCAGGGTTTTAGAGTCAAATTATGTTATTATTTTTTGTTGAACCATTTCTATATGCACCTCTAATTGGAGTTTATATTAAAAAATGTTACTGAACTTCTCTTTGTTCCAAATTTTGATGCGCACCTTGAGAATTTTAATCTTCTGCTAGAAATTATACATTGGAAAGGAGCTTGGTGCTTTGATATCCTACCACCATTGCTTGGATTTCTTGAGAAAGGAAGGGTTGTAAAGCCAAAATCTCTCAAACTTGAATAGATGGTTGTTTTGGAAATATTTTAGGTCAATATATAACAATATAGGAGAAGAATTCAAACCAATAGCAAGGGAGAACAAATGGCTTTATAAATATGTTATTTTCCAAAAGAGATTCAGAATCTAAAATTCCATCTAACCGACATTCTATTTTATATTTTCCTCCCCTATGGTTGCTCCATGTGTCGCTGCAATTAATTGTGTCTACTTTTGTGGTGTGCATTTCCCTTATTGTATTCGTGAAAAGTTGTGCATCCACATCCAAAATTCTTAAGACTAATTTCTTTCCTCCAATAAGGTGATCATATTGAAATCATCACCAATAATATAGTTTCCTTCTAAGTGCTACATTTTTAGTTGCAAAAGGTTTTTGACGGAGAAGGATGTCTCTTCAGGGACATGAGGTCCATAAAATGCCATTAAATAGCCAGCTTCCTTTGAACCCAATGGCTGAAAATGTCTGGCTCAAATTCTTAGAGTTCTAATCTAATTTGTGAATATTATTTCTTATAGGTTCTGTAGCCCGATTAGGCCTCTCACTATCCATTGGGAATCAAGAGATATTTCTTGGCTCTCCTTCAAATATTTGGAAGCTAGGGAATCCATTATTTCACTAATGCATTTAGTTTACTGCAAAATCAAAATTTTAGGTCTTTCCTTTCTAATTCGGTATTTGAGGAGGCTCTTCTTACCAAAAATATTAAGGACCCTGATTTTCCAATATATGATATTTATTAGGTAGGAAGAAGGGTGGGGTAGGATATATCAAAAATCAAGTTTACCTTTCCTGAATTTTCCAAAAACTCTCTTTCCTCTTAAATATATTATTGTGTTGTTTTCCTTCCTCACCACTTTTCTTCTTAAACTAACTTTGGGGGATCCTTGGACTCTAAAAAGCGCACCTTAGAAGTATTCCCCTTTACATAGGTTCTATTTTCTCCCAGGATGATTTTACCTTAAGAAAATATTGGTGCAGAATATTCATTTTTAGTTTTGGTACCATTTTGGGGTGTTGATGTTGTAGTTCCTCCATCATTATAGACAAGTATTGTTCTTCTATATTCATATCTTTGAATTATTCCTTGTTCTGTAATGAATTGGTTTCAAAATAGAGTTCCTGAATAATGAGTGTTGCATTTGGCATCTTGATCTCCTGCTTGACATCCCTTTCATTAGAGTATTTTGTATTTTCCCTCTTCTTGGTGGTGTTATACTATTTAGATTTCTCCGAGGCTTCTAAGGACTCATTAATTTTTTATTTATTTTTATTGATTATTTCCCATATTTTCCATCACTTCATAAATGTCTTTGGACTAAAGGAGTTCCTTGATTGTAGTTGTCAGGGCTTTTGATTATTAAGATGAGTGGTATGCTACTAGAATCCATGTTGGTACACTATCATGGATTTATAGGTTTGTGGTGGAGGGTTTACCAACGATAAGTCCTTCAAGAGGTGTCCATATACAAGGGATCACATCTAAAGGGGACATGCTTGTAATCAATTGGACACAATATTTTCATCTTATAAGGATATTTAAATAAATTCTAGTAGAGGTTGTGAGATATTCATGTATACACACATACTATCATAATTTGTATATCTCTTGGTCTTTATACCACTTTTTGATGGTGTTGGATCCACTGAAATTCACAGGATCTCCCTGATATGAAGTCCCTACTAGACCTCACATAGGAGTCCCATCCAGGATAAAGGCCTGGTTGTCATATTCTTAAATATTTTCCTCGACTCTGATTGTCAGCAAGAGAGAGGGACGTAGATGTACTTTCTAGAAGAAAGGGGTTGTACCTGGTGAATGTCCAATTGTAAGTATGTAAAGGATCTTCTATTGTGGGGGCAGAGAGAAAAGTGAACCTCTAAGAGAGAGGTAATAGTACCACCTAGGAAGAGGCACACATGAGCTGAAGGATCCGTCTAACATCCAACAGAATAGTCCACAAGGCTTACGATGATCATTACAACCAACAATGGAGAAATATTTTCCTAATACCTTGTGGAATAGTCCACAAGGATCAGACAGAAATAATAACCATTAAAACACATTCTCAACAACATAAGCACTAAAATAACCGAAATAGTTCAACTATCTTAGTACATATGAAAGAAAACATGAAATACAAACATCCCCATAATAGTCTTACAAACATTCATAGTCCATGCATGAAGAACATGTCTTCCTTGAAAGGCTTCTATTATTAAGTAAAAGTTTCAAGACACATATGTGCAATGAACATCACTATATCCAATAGTGGAGAGTTGGAGCCACTCCTTGCTCCAAAAAAGAACTAGCTTATTTCTCTAATGCTTTTCTGGTGGAGCCAAGGTGAAAAGTCCTTTGCTCATATAATGAGGGAGTATATATAACCAATGGTGAATTTTTGAATAGCCTCATGATTTTTTGAATTCCCATGAATTTTCAACTTATATCACTCTTTACATTCATGTGTGTCCTTGGTACTTCCACTTTAAAATACACTTTTATTAAAATAGACATGATATACAATAGTGATGTGGCATATGACCACTCATGACATGACATGACATGACACTACTGACATGGACTGCTCGATGACATGGAAATGTCAAGCCACTGATACTAATAAGAGTTGAGTGTCTTCATGAAAGAACTTTCATTTTCTGCTTCACATGCCTTGGTGATAGGGAGTCTTCAATGATCTCAAGTCATGGATAGTGGTCACAAACTAGTGTCCTTTCGCTTTCTCTTGAACGATCATCTTGTGAGTTAAACTACAAGGTTGTCCTCGAACATGCTTCACTCCTTCTCTTCCTTCATCATATCACCATGACATGATAGATTATATGTTCCTGCAATTCACACATGATGGGTTGACATAAATCTGAAAAACCATAAACCAAGATGATGTGTTTTGATCCATGAACTGAGTCTGGAACAAGTGACAGGCTGGACAAGGAGGCTAAATGACTATGTAGATGCACAATTCAAGTAGGCAAGGGGAAGCTTTGAGCCTTGGGACTCCACAATGCATAGTTCAAGCTAGGCTAGGGTACATCACTTCATAGTTTCTGGAGTCAGCGGGATAGGTGGCAGGGATGGAAACAGAGAGGACTTACTGCATAGTTATGGGTGTTGAGGATGACATGTGTGAATTTTCAATGCACAATTCCAGGGCTTAAGGAGAAAGGTTGATGATTGAGGTTGTGAAGTGCGTAGTTTAGGCCAGGCTAGAGGCTATGATTGTGCAATTCTAGAGGTCAAGGACAAGGATTGGTCACAAAAATAGCACAATGGAGAAGTCTTGGGAGGTAGGTATTTCATATTTTGTAGTTTCAAGTAGCAAGGTCACATATTTATAGTTGATACTACATAGTTTGTAGCTCATAGGAGGCTCGGTGAAGCTAAGTTTCTCGGTCGGGAAGTTTTTCGAAAAATGAATAAGTGTGGGATCGGTGAGATCGATGTGAACACTGATGAACTTTGAATATGATCACACACTTAGAATATTTGAAAACTAAAACAAAATAGAATGATCCAATACATACAAACAAAAATATTTCCTCCATGTGACACCTTTAGGACCAGTTACGACAAGTGCGACAATAAAGATACACTTTACGACGTCCGTGACGACACTTGGCTGATAATGCTCAGAACTTTGGAAATGAGTCTGATAGATATTTACAAGGTTACAACAAATCACTTGGACAAATATTACCCATTTGAAACTCTAGAACAATCTCATACATACATTGTGATAGCCAACATGCCAAAATACGACACTTTTCCTATCTTGCGAAAGGGATCACACACTTTAAGAAAAGAAATAAAATGAAATTCAAATTTTGTGAAAACCATGAATAAGACCAAGGAAGCCTCTGAAATTTGGTATAGGCTAAAATTTTGGACGAGGTTGTAGAAGCTACAACACTTGGCAACACACCGATAGAATTCTAGCTTCTCTATCTCGCTTAAATTCTTTTGTGTATGGCCTTGGTTCTTTAGGGAGTATTGATTCATCATGTAGATCACTTTGGTTTCCCCACTTACCCCTTGAATATAATAATTTCCCATCATGCCACTTCAGTTTAACTCAACAAAGTTTCAACTTTGTCACAATGTTTCAAGTAGGGAACGATATTGAAGCTCACGAGTTTAATATTTTCAGAGTATAAGATTTCCATCTCTTGTGTTGCTCTGATTCTAGCACACCTAGACAGTACCCTGGCTGAGTCACTTCACAAATACAAACATTTCTCCTTTTCCAGCGAGTCTGAACAATACCCCAATAGAGTTTCTTACTTTACCTATTTGCGTAGGAAGCCTTTCTCTTCTTTCACTTTTATTTTTTATTTTTTGAAAAGCAGACCGTGCATTGGAATTTATTCATTTGGGGTGGAAGAGGGATCATGAATTATTGAGAGAAGGAGAGGTTGTTACTTCATAGAAGTATATATGTTCCTTTGATTTATTTTTTCTCATTTAGATTTTCCCCTTATCCCTTTTTCGCTGATTGGAAACACAAGCTGGATGATTCTTGTGTCATAAGTTTTTAGCTCATCATATGTCCACACGAACACATCTTGGTATTTATTGAATAAGAAGATAAATTCTTGCCACTCTTATGGTGTGAAACAAGTACCAAGTTTTACATGTTTGAGATCTTTGTTTATTCCCAAGTTGATATGTTCGTGCGACAACATGGAACTGTGGGTTTTGGCAATGAAAGGTCCCCAGAAGCAATTATGTAGGTAATACAACTTCACTAAAGATACCACACCCTTTGGGATGATATTTCCTCTCCTCGTGTTGGTTGCATCCTACAATTCCTTTTCATCCTCATCCTCATCGATCGTTTCATCTTTAAACACATAAACATTCACCATGAATCACAATATCTATTGGTCATCATTAAAAACATGTAAGTTAGTGATGTTCTCTGCGATGGATGGTTTATAGATAATTTCTACAGAAAATTTGTCCCTAAATGGTGACAACTTAGCAGCAACATTTTCTAATGCATTTGCAGTTGTGTTATGCACTATAGGAATGAAAATAATATTAAAAGCTTGGCAATGTGATATTAAATGCCATACCTCTTGCTGGTAACTCTTAAGATGAGGTGAAATACAATGTATGATGCCACATACATGTTTCACCATAATTTTTTAATCATCTACTGCTTTTAAGGATGCGACCTTGAAGTCAATGGCTCTTTGTAAGCCCAAGATGAGTTCGTCATACTTTGTTGTGTTTTTTGTGCACTCAAATTCCAGGTGGCTTGAGATCAAGTGTTTTCTATGTAGCGAGTCTATTAAAACACAACCAGCTCTAGATCATTCCTATTTCTTAGAACCATCAAAGTACAAATTCCACATGTTATATGTACAAGGATCATGGGCTACACTAGTACTAGTGCTACTACTACTACTACTACTTCTACTACTACTACAACTACTTGCTGTACAAATTTCATTTACACCAGTTAGACTAGGAAGGAGCTTCAACTGTGTTTCTCATGGAACTTGGGATGGTTGTGCAAGATAACACCCTAGTTGTGTCTCCATGAAGAAATTTCCAAAAATGATGTATGCAAAAGCCACTAATTCGTTTTGTCCATTCAAGGGAGTGGAATTTTGTTTCATGTATCTTTCTAAATTCACTTGAATATGGTTTTTTATGCCCTTATACAGAATCCATATGTGTGACCAGTCTGTGGAAAAGTATCCTTGTAACTTACTTGACCATTATTTTCTTAACAAAAGTTTGTATGCTTTCGGTATGTCCACAACCACTACATTTATGCATTAGTGAACTTGTCCATCAGATCATAGGTGAATGATCACATCTCTAAGTTCACCAACCACATGGACAAGATTCATGTCCATATGAGTGATCTATGCATTTGTTTAATCCAATTTTACATTGATTTTATTTGTGATAGATAATGGCATTAGATTCACTGATGCACCGAAATCAACCAAGAAATTTTGTACATTGAAGTTGAAAATTTCAAATGTTAAGAGAAAGGGAGGGAAGACTATGGTCACTTCCATTGTTAAAGCATGAAGTATTGATTTGAGAGGACCAAAAGACATACCTGATCCCTTGTGGGAAGGGAAATTGTTACCAGTGGTGGATTTCCCAAGTGCGTCTCAGAGAATGTATCGCTGGTTCATGACATTTTTCAACTCAAATAGTGAAATGTTCGCACAAAACTTCTCATGTCTTCAACTATGTTATAGTCCACAATGGGAAGGGAAGCCAAAGTGTATAGGGAAGAAAATTGAATTGTGACTTCCGAAGTGATGGTATTGTCTTTGTTATTTGAGGAAGTACTCTTTGTTGGGATTGCTTTCCTATACATGCACTGAGTGTTCGAAGTTGAGTTGATTGCCATAATTATTTTCCTTAATAAGGATTCTTTAATTTTCTACTTTTTCAACTCTGTTGTAATGACCGACACTTGGCTTCTTAGGTTGTATCACTTGGTCTGTGACTAGGCCGGAAGGTCACTCAGATTTTGTTTCTTGACTGTTCTCTTCTAGGCTAAACATATACAATTGAACATGTTAACGAGTTCCTAACACTTGGAGCCTCATCGATTGCAGCAACTTCTTCCTTTTCTTCTTTGGTCCCACTCTACTCATCAGCAAGCACCACATCACAGAAATGCGTATAAATAGAGATCATGGCATGATTCCATTACGGGCATGTTTTTTCATACATTTGTTGTTAATGGAATGAAGAGTATACGTCCATGCCTAGGTTGCCCAAGTTGTCAAGATTTAACGCACAAATTTAACTCTGCGCAGACTTAGCCAGTTCATTACTGCTACTACTTGAATTAACAACCCTCATATGCAAGTTTTATTGCGAAAGCCTTTCTCAATGACAATAGTAGTAGTAGACAAGTATTTCACAACCACGATAGTAGCACACAAGTATTTCTCAACCACGATAGTATCTTCATAATTTTCCATAAGTTATGGTTTCGCAGTTCTCTTCATGAACGTGTTGGCCTTGAAAGGCTTATGTTATTAAGTAAAATTTCCACGACACACATGCACAATGAACATCACTACCTACAATAATGGAGCATTCGAGCCACTCCTTACTCCACAAATGTTGAAATTTGCGACAAAAAACAGTGAAATTGGCATCCATAAACAACATGACAGCACACACACTAGTGTGGGACCACAAGTCATGTAGTGATGGGTCCTAGTGATACATCAGTGTGCAAGCCAATTTATTTAATAAATTGGAAATGTGTGTAATTTAATTTTCCATTAATTAAATTGGACAATAAATTGTAACCTTATCTCATAAGCACTTGTAATAGTTAACAGAGTGTGATAGACTTAGTTAGCTCATGAAATTCGAGTTGAGGGTGGTTGGTGAGGCATGCAGAGTGATTCTATGTGTTTTAGAGTTCAAGTTGCAGTTAAATGCATGAGTTTAATGCATGATAAATTAGTTAACTCAATTAAGTGAGTTAAAGTCAGTTGAACTAGTTGTAAGTGTTTTTTACACTAGTGAGAGATCAAGTGAATTAAATTAGATTTAATTCAAAAGAAGTGATCTACCATGCAACTGATGATTTACTAATAATATATGCATGCATGTCAATTCCAGTGGAGACCCAGTTGAGACATAGGTTAAAGGGAAGTTGACTACCAGTTGTGTTATTAGAAAACTGTCCAGATGTAGTTAAAACAACACAAGATTTACCATGATACTTGCACCATTGAGAAAGGCTAAAATTCCTAAGGAATAGGGATTACATTTCTCATGAATTGCGTGAGCAAGGCAGGCTGATCAGAGACTGAGAATTGGCTAAGTACTAGCCCAATTTTGTCTAGATTAGTTTGAGACAGTCAGGAGAGTGCAACAGACTCTTGCGATAAGAGTGCATTGTATTGTTTCATGATTCCTTGTGGAATATACAATATAAGATAGAGGGGTTTTGAGTAGTAATATTTCCCTTGGAAAATATCTGTGTTGTGGTTTTATTTTCTTCTTTCTTTACTTGTTGTGATTGGTTATCTTGTTATTTTCGACAATTAATTTGTAGAAGGATTCAATATCTAGCTTTAGTACATTGCTTGATCGAAAATAATCCATTTATATACATACTTTTTTATAATTTCTACATGGTATCAAAGCACAAGAAATCACTATAGTGGAGATGAAGCTGAGTTTGTGACTAAATAGAATTCAAATTTGCGAAAGTATTCTTGGTGCGATAGGCGGATCAGGATCAAAACGGCTTTCAATGGCTTGAGATTGGACTATGTACTCAAGGATAGTTCCAATTATATTGTGTGGAAAGACAGGATGGAGGTAGTACTGGAGGAAAATGGGTTGAAATAATTCATTTATAATGACATTCCCAAACCTGTTGCAGCAAATGCCGCAAATATTGATGCTTGGAAAAATAAGGTTGCAAGGGAGAGGATGATCTTATTGGAGGGAGTACGAGACCACATTGTCTCAAGTATCCATGGAAAAGAGACTCCATATGAAATGTGGAAGGCTTTGACAAAACTATTTCAGAGCAGAAAATATCATAGAAAATTGGTACTAAAGGATAAGCTCAGAAAAATCAAAATGGAGAAAGACGACACTATTCTGAAATATTTAACCAAGTTTTTCCAATGTCGAGATGAGCTTGGGAGCATCGGAATTATTGTCGTGGATGATGACTTGGTGATCCTAGCTCTTCTAGGCCTTCTCGAGAGTTGGCATAGTTATCAGGACTCTGTCAATGGGAGGGAGAAGCTGCCAAATTGGGAACGAAAATGGTCGGATTTGGTGAAAGAAGAATTCAGGAGGAATACCATGGATGGATCTTCATCTAAGACAGATGATGAAGAAAATTGTACCTTAACTGGTAAGGCGAAGGAGGCGAAGGGAAATAAATCCTATTCCAAATATGAGACTAGCGAAGAAGGCAATGAGCCCGACATGTCTAGAGTGAAGTGTTTTCACTGTCACGAGCATGGAAATTATGCCACTAATTGTCTAAAAAGGAATAAGAACAAGAAGGCTTCATGATCTGCAGCTAGTGAGGATTTTGCCTTGCAATTTGATTGGACTTATCACTCATTGCATGCATCGTGTCAAGTGCAATGGGATCAGTGTGGTACTTGGATAGTGGTGCATCTTTCCACATGACGGGAGACAAATAAATTTTCAGTATCTTGGAGGACAAGGACCTCCAGATACATATCAAAATGGGTGACGAAGGAAGGTATAGCGAGTTACTTTCTATAAACAGTTGGGTAAACCATTTTTATTAAAAGATGTAATTGATGTACTAGGCTTGAAAAAGAATTTAGTTTCAGTCGCAATGATAGAGGTTATGATGTGGTTTTCAGTGAAGGGAAAGTTTTCCTTCGACACAAAGTCACAGGAAAAACCAAGAATATTGGTATTCAGTTGAAGAATATCTATAAAGTTGATGTAGATGGTTGCACAACATTGATGGGTAAAGCAGACAAAGTGGTGAGCCGGGATGAGGGTTAGTTATGGAACAAGAGATTGGGCCATCTACATCACAGAGCTTTGAAGGTCAAGCAACATATTTCTATGGGGCTTCCAAAGGGTACTCTTGTGCAAATATACACATGCAAGGGATGTACCATGGGAAAGTGTGATAAAGCCATGAAATTTTCTCGTGAGAGGGAGCTTGATTTTCATGCAGATGAGGAGCTCCTAGTTCCAAAGAATCAACCTCAAGATGTGGAGCATCCGCATGTGGAGGATCATTGAGTGGCAGAAAACACTCAAGAAAAGACCTCTAAGAGGGGGGAATTTCAAGCTAGATGGGCAGAGGGAGAACATGCATCTATACCTCCAAGTGTGAGGTGGGGTGATGTGCAAAATTAATCCTAAGAAGAAATTTGGGAAGGGTTCATTGAGATGGTGTGTCTCATGGATCGAAAGTAGCTACGAGGAGCCCACAGTACAACAGTAGCAGGATCAATTAGATTGATGCAGTCAGATATCAGGAGGACAAAAATCAGAGTGCAGGTGTCGAATACTGGAGCACAAATCAGAGTTGACAGCAGTTCAGAGTGCATTGATGCAGATGTCAACATCGTGGAGAGTCCAGTAGACATGTCCAGTAGCTAGCAGCAGTCATAAGACTCTGATGATATATGCATTATACTCATTCAATTGTTTGGAGGCTATTCAGTTTCAGAAGTGTTGAATGCAAAAGTTGCATGTGCAAGAAACACTAGAAAAGTGTTGCATGCAAGAGTTGCATGTGTGAGAAACACTAGAGAAGTGTTTCATGTGTGAAAAAAACTAGAGAAGTGTTACATGCAAGATTTTCATGTTGCATGCAAGAGGTGCATGTGCACATGCAAGGTCATTCCAAGGTACCGGATCGGGACAGATTGATTCCTTTCTTGTTGAGAGTGGGTGTTGAAATTTTCAACAAGACACAGTGAAATTGGCATCCAGAAACAACATGACAACACACACACTAGTGTGGGACCATAGGTCATGTAGTGATGGGTCCTAGCAATGCATTAGTGTGCAAGCCAATTTATTTAATAAATTGGAAATGTGTCTAATTTAATTTTCCCTGAGTTAAATTGGACAATAAATTGTAATATTATCTCATAAACACTTGTAATAGTTAACTGAGTGTGATAGACTCAGTTATATCATGAAATTCGAGTTGAGGGTGGTTGGTGAAGCATGCAGAGTGATTCTATGTGTTTTAGAGTTCAAGTTGCAGTTAAGTGCATGAGAAGTCATTTAACTCAATTAAGTGAGTTAAAATCAGTTGAACTAGTTGTGACTATTTGTTGCACTAGTGAGAGATCAAGTGAACTAAATCAGATTTAATTCACAAGAAGTGCTTTTCCATGCAATTAATGATTTACTATTAATAGCTTCATGCATGTGAGTTCCAGTGGAGACCCAGTTGAGACCAAGGTTAAAGGGAAGTTGACTATCAGTTGTGTTATTAGGAAATTGTCCAGATGTAGTTAAAACACCACAGATTTCCCATGATACTTGTGCCATTGAGAAAGGCTTAAATTCATAATGAATAGGGATTTCATTCCTCATGAATTAGGTGAGAAAGGCAGGTTGAGCAGAGGCTGAGAATTCGCTAAGTACTAGCCTAATTTTGTCCAAATTAGTGTGAGACAACCAGGAGAGTGCAACAGACTCTTGTGAGAAGAGTGCATTGTATTGTTTCATGATTCCTTGTGGAATATACAATACAAGATAGAGGGGTTTTGAGCACTAATATTTCCCCATGAAAATATTTGTGTTGTTTTTTTATTTTATTCTTTCTTTACTTGTTTTGATTTACGATCATGTTTATTTTCTGCAATTTATTTGTAGAAGGATTCAATATCTAGCTTTAGGACATTGCTTGATCGGATTGAATCCATTCATATACATATGTTTGTATAATTTATACAACAAAAGAACTATCTTATCTCTCTAACACTTTGCTGGTGGATCCAAGGTGAAAAATCCTTTTCTAATACAATGAGGGAGTATATATAACCAATGGTGACTCTTTAACTACCCTCATGACTATTTGACTTCCCATGACTTTTCAACTTACATGACTCTTTACATTCATGTGTGTCCTTTGTACTTCCATTTTACAATAAACTTTGATTACAATAGACATGATATAAATAGTGATGTGGCATATGACCACTCATGACATGACATGACATTTGACTGCTGACATGGATTTATTGATGACATGGAAATGTCAAGTCACTACTGCTGCTGAGATTTGAGTGTCTTCGTGAAGGAGATTTCCTTTTATCCTCTGCATGCCTTGGTGATAGGGAGTTTTAAATGATCTCAAGTCTTGTATAGTGGTATAAAATGATTGTCCTTTTTCTTTCTCTTGATCAATAATCTTGTGAGTTCAGCTGCAAGGGTTTCTTTGAGCATGATTCTCTCCTTCTTCTCTTCCTTCATCATCTCTCCATGACATGAGAGAGTACGTTCTTGAAATTCACTAATGATGGGACGACATAAATTTGAAAAACCCCTTGCCTAAGATGATGCATTCTAATCCATGAAATGAGCCCAGAATAAGTGATAGGATAGACAAGGAGGCTCAGTAACTATGCAACTATGAATTTCAAGTAGGAAAGGTGAATCCTTTAGTGTTGATATTTTACAGTTCAAGCTGGGATAGGGGACATGAATGCGCAGTTTAGGGAGCCAGTGGAACATGTTGCAATGATGGACAGAGGGAGGACTTATTACACAGTTATGGGTATCAAGGAAGGCCTGGGTGACTGCATAATTTGTAGTTATAGGGCTCAAGGAGAAATATCGACGCTTGAAGTTGTGAAGTGCGTAGTTAAAGTTAGGTTGGAGACCATGACTGCGCAATTGGTCAAGGTCGAGGCTTGGTCACAAAATAATACACAATGGAGAAGTATTAGGAGGCAATTGCTTCAAACTACATAGTTCCAAACAACAAGGTCACAACTTGAGGGCTAATATTGCACAATGCGTAGCTCAGGAGAGGCTTGGTGAAGCTAATTTTCTTGGTCAGGATTTTTTCCGAAAAATGAATAAGTGTGAGACTGGTAGGATCGATGTGGACAACGATGAAAGTTGAGTATGATCACGCACTTAATATATTTTACGACTCAAAAAATATATATCATCCAAGAAATACAAACAAAACATTTTCCTTTGTGTTACAACTTTAAGACCAGTTACAACAAGTGTGACACCAACGATACACTTTACGACAACCATGACGACACTTGTGCTATGATGCTCTAAACTTTGGAAATGAGTGTGAAAGATACTTACAAGGTTAGAACAACTCATTTTCACAAATATGACCTCTTGGAACTACTATAAAAATCTCATACATACAATGTGACAACCAACATGCTAAAATACGATGTTTTTCCTATCTTGCGAAAGGGATCACACACTTTAAGAAAAACAATAAAATGAACTTCAAAGTTTTCGACATCCATGAACAAGACCAAGGAGGGCTCCAAAATTTTGTAAAGGATAAAAATTTTTAGGGGGTTGAAGCATCTACAAGGCCACTAAAATTTTCACAAATGATCTAATTGGGTATCCTATATCCTCCAATATCTCTTCTCGCCAGTATTCAATTCGCAAGGTGTAGAATTTTATCCAATTAGGGATACGAGAAAATTCTCCTTATCGAGATTGTATCTAAGACTTAAAAAATGAATGAATAATTCCATTTTACTAAGGAAGGAGGGGATATTTTCAAACAATCTCATATGGTCTTCTAGATTTGCAAAAACTATTATGAAGTAGCCCTTAACTCCTGCATGGAGCTCTACATGGATTTTCGGTTACCACTCTTTTTTAGTCCACACTATCAGATCCTATTATGAGGGACATATTTCAATAAATTATTATATCAATGCATGATCCTACATGTATTGGAGATATCCCGATATTTATCAGATTTGACCACATACTAAGGGTTTTGGATTGCCTAAGGGAGACAATGATTTTTCCATGTCGATCCCAAAATTAGTGCTTTTACTTAATTGTTCTACTGGAATGTAAATGGGGCTAATTAATTAGGTGTTGAGTTTGGAAAAAACCTCCCTGAGTTGGCATCACCTATTGCCATGTTGTAGTAGGAGGGGCACAAGCCACCCCCCCTCCGCCCCACTTGATGAGAAGGTGATGAGCCTATCATAACAATGGTAAATGAAAAAATAACTTCTTTTAAAGGGGAAGAATGGTGGAAAAGGAACCTTGACTGTGTATCATGAACCCTTTAAAACCCCAATTTTATTCGGAGATCCCATTACTCCAACTAGATCATTTAAAAGTGACCTAACTATTAATAGAAGAGGCCATTTTGTTTTGGTGACTAAAAATTTTGATAAAGGGAAGTACTATTATTTTTTTTCTCTGTTATAGTTTTGTAGGCTGAGATCAACTTTTTCACTAGAGATAAGTTGTAGAAGAAATGAAGATGGGTGCAAGAGAAGAAGGAAGCCCTCTTTTATCCAAGGAGGATGAAACCACTCAGGGTGTATCCATTCCTGAAAAGATAGACACCATAGGGTAGAATATGGATGGTATCCAGGTCAGCCATGGGAATGTCATGGGGTCATTTGTGGTGTGATATTAGAAAAAAATGAGCCTTCATGCGTGCCTTGATAGGAACAATGATTTTTGTACCAAAAAACATGAAGTTTGACCACTTAGATCTAGGAATCAGATTCATAAAAATCAATTTTCCATGCCTAAAAACCCTCATCCATATGTGGGTCCTTTTGATTCAATAAATTCGAAACTTTAGAACTTTTATGTTGGAAACCTAATGATGTTGTCACTTCGATGGATTAGGGTATGAGAATTATGGCTTTTCGGTGCATCTTGTAAATTTTGTAATTTCAATGGGAACCAATTGGCTTTCAAAGGAGGATTTTAAGAAACCTTACATACCAAAAGATTAGGAAATTCAAGGGAAATATCCTTTGGCACCTTGTGATGGTCACTAGAGGAAATATTTCCTGTTACACAATTCTTCCTATGTGCATGATGAGGTTATTACCCTAGATCTAGAAAATTTTATGTATTTGTGAGACCAATCAAAGGGGGATCCATTTGCCTCAATTCAAAGCCACATATCTTGTCTCCTACTTTTAAAATAGATATAGGAATGGGGGAGAATTCCATATGGTAGTATTTGACTCCTACACAAAGGATGACATCATTATGATCAACAAAATCTTAGCGAGTATGGCATAACCAAGGATGCCTTGATTTATCTTGTATCAATATTAAGAGGTGGATTCAAAGGCTAGTGTGAATCCTCCTCATCCTAGCCAAATCCATTAAATATTTCCTAAAACCAAGATCTTCACCTATAAACCATAAACATCTCTTAGGGCCAACATTGGTGGTGGATTAGGAAGTAGAAACCCCATCTATTGAAGTGGATAACATCATATCTTGTTTCATGCCTGCAAATTATGTATGGAAGGAAATTATTTTCCATTTTACTAGCTTTTGAACCCCACCATATGCTCTTCAGGAATGGGTGCACCAAAATTGGTCCCAAAATACAGTGTTTCATTTCTTCTTAAAATAATTCTTTGTTGTTCTCTTTAAAAATTTAGAGATCCCGCATAAGGTTTTTTTATCAAGGATCATGGTTTTGGGGATACTTTAGTCTCTCTTTTCAATCATGGTTTCATGAGTTTAATCCTCTTTCCATGAAGAATATAAACCCTAATCTAGGTAATTATCCCTAACATTCCCATTCATTTTACACATCCATACATCTTAAAAGATGTGGAAAACTTACTAGGTTGCTTCATCAAAATAGATGCTAAAATGATTTCAAAATGAATTATCACATTTTTTCACATATGCATTGCATTTAGCCTCTATAAAGGTTTTCTTGATAAAATCCTTATGAAACATAGGGGTAGGGTTTATTTACAACGAATTAAGTATAAAAAAAACCTTTCTTCTACAAGAATTGTCAACAACATAATCATCTTCAAAATTTCTGCCCCTTTTTTGCAAGGGCTCTATACACACCTAGATCCTAGGAAGAATAATTCTGGATGGAAATATCCAAATGGAAAAAAAATGCTACAAAAATATTTTGGTTCACAAGAAGGACAACAAACATCAATAAAAGTCGTCTAATACGTACTCAACACCTTGATCTTAGCTTGGATTTGTGCTTACCTAGATAGTTGGAACCTAGCTCATATTTCTTCTACAACTGTACGTATGGTAGCTCTAGAAAATAATTGCATTCACCTTTGTTTTCATTCCATGTGCTATGACAATATTTTCATTTTTTTCCTTGCAACTCCTTAAATGAAATTTAAATATTTTAATTTTCTTGAATTTTAGAAACCTTAGTGAATCTTACTAGTCACTAATATATAAAATACAGAATACTTACCATATTTTTGTAAAAATATTTAAATTTATAATTATTTTATATAGTCCCTATAATCTTTTGTGAATTTTAAGGTAAAATACTTTTGTACTGAAAAATATGGGCGAATCATTTAATAAAAATGGAAATTGGGAAACATTTTTTTTGGAAAAGCATGGGAAATTATCCCACCTACAAATAGTAGCCCCTAAAATTTTCCTTTCTCTATAGCTCCTGAGATTATTCGTTCGATATGGGGAATTTTCCTATGACTTATTCCCAAATGAGTCCTCTTCTTGATTATGTTGGGACCTGTTTGTGCCATACTATACCATTCTGCTATTTATTTCTTAATTCATTGCTACAATGATGTATTTTTATGTGATTTCATACACACATAGTTCTTAGTTAAATTAAAAAAAAAAATCAATATGTATTTGCACTAAGCATGATGATATGAAACTAGCTATAAAATCAAATCACACTTTAATATATAGGTCAAAAAATAGAATATATTAACAAATCATATCAATTGTAAGTCTAAAATCAATATACGTGTATATGTAATTGGAACTATTAGATTATAATCCTTCTATGTGCATGTGTATGTGAGAATTTTTAGGTGTGGTATTGAACCTTTTCTCTAATACCATACTTTAACACTCCCTCCAATGCCCTTAAAGTATCTTGTGTTGTCGGAGGTATTACTTATCATTTTAACCTAACCTCCATGGTCTACCTTGAATATAGGGTTACAAAAAATCCTCCCTTTTCAAAATATGTGGAATTAAATTATGATACCACCACTATATTTTTTTTGCTGAGGGATTCCTAGCGATATATATTTTATCTCAATCTGAATCACAAATTCAAGGTTATTCTCCCTTGAAGTTTAAACAATAATATTACGCCACACCAACAATGGATTTCCATGTTTCACCATGTGGCACTGCTACGTCAGTTCAAACGCAAGCCCCACTTGGAAATCCCCCCTCATTATTTGCAACATTTCCCTTTTATGACTATTTCTAAGCCTCGAATACTAGAGTGGATTCACACTGGTGGTTTCATATTTTGAACCCTGATATTAACCCATGGTAGAACAAGGGGGTCATCAAGGTAACCTTATAGCATTGATCATTCCTTACAATAATGGTGCTTCCAGGATGTGGTATCCTATTCAAATGTGGGATCCTTAAGGGAATTCCCCACATAACTCCCCCCCTCCCCCCGCCAAAAAGAAAAGGTCATCAATATTGAAAAGATTTGATAATAAGGTTATCATAAGAGTGGTGGAACGACCCATCAATTGATATCCCTAACAAAAATAAAGTTCATAATAATTTTATTTTCTACCCCACTCCCATCGCCCCTTCCAAGGTGCATTACACATCAGTTATGGTGGTGAGGATTTGGCAATGGGAAGCAACAAGGCTATTCACTAGAACCACTATCAGGTCAACCTATCCTCCACCGGGTCCTGGACACACTACATACTTGAACCACCAACATCGGGCGATGGGTGATGGTATAATCATGTGGCACCCACGTGGTCTCCATGTCACCACAACTAGTCATCACAAAGGGGGGCGCACCTTCATGTCTTGGTCATATCGCCGATATCATAACCACCATAACATTCATTTTTAAGAAAATAAAAGGAGGTGGTTTTAAGGATCCATGTGGCTATCTCCATGTATACCTAACATGGGACCCAATGGATTCCTCTCCTTAGCAGTATGCACTTCTATTACAATATACCTAGTTCCAAAGGAAGTCTAGTTGCATGTTATTAACCACTGTTTACATGCCCCAATTTCTAGGATCTCCAAATCCTTTGCACTTTTAACAAATATTTGATCCCAAACCTATCTAGGAATTCTCAGATGTGCACAACTTGAGCACCTCCAAATGCCTAGATCACCAAAAACATCCCCGCGTTAGGATGAAATTTTTTCCCCTCACTCAGTCGGATACAATTAATTCTTAAAAGAGGAAAATTGTATCTAGACCAGATATAAAGTACACCAACATGTCATTTGACCCCAAATGAGATTTTAATTTCTTCTAAGACGTCAAATATAGATCCAAATATAGAAATGGATCTAGATTCTAGCATTCACTAGAAACTACTAGATCACACTCATTCTTTGAAGATCAAAACAATGCAACACTGAAAATTTTTGCATAGCCAAAGAATCCTCACATTTCTCTTTGAAACAAATTACTATTATCTATATATGATTCAATATTTAACACACAACATAAATATTATCCTCCTCTTTTGTGAAATATTCTATAGTCTCAAGTAAGGCTAGCCATCCAATTCATAGATATATCATTTTAATGGGAAAAACTTGTATTAATAGGTCCATAGAGATACCCATACAATCAGACATAAACATATATTAATCAATCAATTCATGACAGTGTTAGGATTCATATAATAAAAATATTTATCATACCTATAAAGACATATAATACACTTTGTTAACTGCGAGAATGAAATAAATTCAATATTCTCCCATGAGTAATGTTAAGCCATAAATACACATATAACATATCAAAAAATTTCATTAGCCAAAGTTCATTCTTGCACAAGTCATTATACTTACCAAAAAAACTTGAAATGGTTGGAAACTAAAGGAGGGACTTCAACTCTCCACCCAACCATAGGCCAGGTACACCACAATATTTATTGTAACTAACCACCCTTGAGTAAAATCCATATTCTAAGGGTATTCTTGCTCAGGGAATTCATCCATGGATCAATTAGGGTATTTCCCAGTTTCAAGAGTCCAAATCTACAATTTGGTTGTTTATCAGTTGTATTTTCAAGGAAAGCACTATAGGAATTTGTAGTCGACTATCTAGGTGGTTTACCATCTTTCTTAGTAAACACTAATTGGTTTATCAACCTCCTCTATAAGAATTTAGTGGTTTATCAACTCTTTACAACAAGCATAAAAATGGTTCAATTACCCTTCCTAGTGGTTTATCATCCTTATAGTAAGCACAAAAGTGGTTAATCAACTCATTTTAGAAAGCAATCATAGCTCAGTCCTCCATTGAGCCTCCCACTATCCATTTAGGCTTGGACACCATAGTGAAATAACCTCAACAACTCAACACAGTGTAACATACCCCAAATTTCTTAGTATATATCTCAACTACACTCTCACTTGTTCCAATAATCTTGTTCAACATTTCCCAGATTCTTTCTCCATTATCTCCCTTTTGTTCCTTACTATTTTTTCCTTGCATTTTGTTTTTCCT
Source organism: Pinus albicaulis (assembly GCA_034641835.2). Taxonomy (NCBI): domain Eukaryota; kingdom Viridiplantae; phylum Streptophyta; class Pinopsida; order Pinales; family Pinaceae; genus Pinus; species Pinus albicaulis. The sequence goes on from CM076580.1 coordinate 1,250,257,795, forward strand.
TGAGGCCCCTAATATCATGTAAGACATTCTAGCTTTCATTTACTGGTGTCATCGAAACAATAAAACATTGGAATTTATTCTACCCAATTTCTCCTTGCTAACTATTATGGGGTGGCACGATTTTTTACACCAACATATAACATTATTCCACTTCTCCAATCTCCCTCGGACTTAGATTTGTGTGTCCCTCTTTTTAGGCCAAAAAATTAAAAAAAAAATCATATTTAATTTATTTCATGATTAAACACAATGTTGCATCCATCCATTACTTCCATGTTGGTGTTACACAGTAAAAATTTTAAATATTAAAAAAAATGGGTAATGTGAGGGATGTTATACGTACAACTATTTCTAGAGATAGATTCATTCAGCTATAGAAAAGGATTACAAAATAACCCCCCAAAGGAGTAGGTACTCTTCAACCATTCTCACGAGGAGCTTCTCATCATGTGAGAACATTTTAATAAAATATTTTTGTTTGTGTAATGGATTTGGAACTTATTATGTGATCCATGTCTATTTCTTTATGCCCAATTTCTATTTTTATTTTATTTTTGTGCAATTCTATTGGATACACACATGAATACTTGTTTTTTCTAGGTTTTAATTCTCACATATTGTTGTTAGAATACTAGCCACCATAAACAAAAAATATTTCTTTGTCAACCCTTGTCTAGGAATACGTCTAAAAATTTCCTTCCAAGTAAGAAAACAAATTCCTAAGATATCCCAAAGTTACCTTAATTCATAAGTCACGCCCTCTTTAAAGAAATCAATATGCAGTGTGCAAGCTCATGAAAAAGAGTTCTCAATATTCCTTGGTTTCCTCGTTCACATCGAGTTACTGATTAATTAATCCCATGGGATAATTTATGGTTATTTTGTGATACCACCCCCTCATTGTGAAGAGTACTAAGAAAAATTTACTCGGTATATTTCGAAGCTTATGTATCATTCATTATCATAAAGGTAAGGTCTAGCTATTATGCCAATATACCTTCTTCATTAAACATGATCTCATCATCAATATATAATTTAAATTAAGAACACCCAATGGTAGATATTGGCATGCAAATAATATCAAACCCACCTCCATTTAAATAATAGAAATGACACATTTAAACATTAGGGTGCGGTGATTTTGTGGTTTAGAGTTAACACACCTAACATATCAATACTATCCATACCCTTTAATTTAGAGGTAAATATGTTTCTATGTTACTGAAATTTTTCTTCTTAATCCTTAACTTAGTTTGCATTTCTATGTACTAAAGAAGATGTGATTTCATACTTATAAGAGAGGAAGAGAGGAAGGCAAGCCCTAGATGCCTCACATTTTTTGAGGAAAATGGATGTAAACGGTAGTGATTTTGATCATAACACCATCATCATTTTCTTCTCCTTGTCATGTCAATTCCAATGATCTGTGGCATGCCTCGTAACTGCTCCTGGTTGATGAGATATGTCATCTCAAAGTCAATGCCCCAAATCTGGGCATGTGTTCCCCAAATGGATGATATCTTGGTTTAATATTTTGGCATAAAAATGTTTTCAAAATATGTTTGGATTTGGATAATGTTTATGGGTCCTGGAAGTCTCTACTCTTTTACCGTGTCAAGGAAGTTGTAGTTTTTTAGAATAATTTAAAAAGTCAAATTAATTATCAGGATTCAAGTTTTGGGCTCCTTGTTTAAAATTAAAATTTGAAGTTTTCAAGTTGGCCTCAAGAGTTCATGGGCAAGTCAGTCCCTCTAGAAGCCCCTTCCTCTTGTATAAATATAGTGGATCAAATATCCTTAAAGGCATCAAGCATATAAATCATTTCAAGCAATTCTACATTATATCTCTAAGGCCAGGGTTGTCACAAAGCTCTGAATTTAAGGTTGGTGATAAATTTTTAAGAGATTTTATGAATTTTTCATTTCTTCTTTTGGTTCTTTTTTCCGAGTACATGATTATTAAGGGAGTGATCCATATTTTATATTTTCTGGTATAGATCTTACAATTTAGTGGAACTAAGCATAGTTTTTTTTTCTCTTTTGTTATGGATAGATGAATTGATGGTTCTCTGAGCTAAATAATGTATGTTTTTTGGAGCATGATTTTTGGTGTAAAGAAGTGGCATGCACTGAATTTCATGAGTGTAATGGTAACTGACCACAATGTGTTTTGTTCTATTGGTGTGATTTACCTCATAGTACCTATGCATATAAAGTATTAGAACATGTGCAATAGATTAGATTTCTAAGTTCTGTAATGAGAATTTCAATTGATGGTGATTACGAGGAATTTGCTTGAGTTTCATATAGACTTGGTGATGCATTTTCTTCCCTTTTTATATTATGTAAAATAAATATCTATTTTTTATGTATTTGTAACTAAATTGTTTAAAGTAGACATGTCTTTATCATCGTGAACATGGCATAATATTAGCTAGGAGAAATGTGAAAAACATGAATTTTAGTGATTATCTCGTGATAATATAATTTGTATTATTTAACTCATAAATATTATTAAAAAGAGTTAAATTAAAACTAAAACAATAGAAAATAAAGAACCAAAAAAGCATCAAAATGTTATATCTTTATTACTAGAAAAAAGTTCACTTGTCTCTTTAAGGGAAAAGAGACAATAGAGAAAACCCCTAACTACAAGTAACTTGATCACAAGCCTTATTTCACATTTCTTTATCCTCATCTTTAGAGAGAGAAATATTTAGTTTAAATTGGTAAGATTTTCTATAAAGATTAAATTTAAATTGCTTGAAAATCTCATAACTTTAGGAATGAAATAAGTTTTATAAAAATAGAATTTTTAAAGTTGTATTAAATCTAAATTAATTGCATTGAGAGGCACTCTACAACTCAATGTGTATGTGATATATGTTTTCACATAACATGACATTTAAAAATAGTAAAATAATAATTGAAATTATCAAATTAAAATAGTAATAAGAAATGAAATTAATATCGGTCATAATTGCAATACTGCAATTTACTCCTTAATATTATGTAACTTTATATAGAAATATAATGTAACCGAGAGTAAGAAAAAAAAACACCTTTTATTATGAGGAAGAAATGAAATGATGAAAAAAATATAATTTACTTTTTACTACAAGGAAAAAATGTAATTTTTTCACATCAAAATAAATAATATTATTTATATTACATTATGTGCAATTCATTCTATGTTCCATTTAGATGTGATATTTAAAACAAAAATATATTTATAAAAAAAAAGTATTTTACGAACAACCATAAGTATTTTATTTCACCTTTAATTATTTTAACATTGTGAGTATTCAAATATTCTAGTAATTAAGTTAGATTTAGTATTTATGATCTATGTAGGCAACAAAAAAATATTTATCGTAATTTTACAATCATAGTTTCAACCATACTAAACTTAGTAATTTGTAAAAATATTTTTTCATTTTTTAAAAGTAAGTCATTATACATGCAATTTCATATATAACAGTTTGATATAAATTCGCCAATACATAATGTATAATAAACATTATTTCATAAAAATAAGCATCATGTCGATAATCATCTAACAAACATAAACATCATCTAAGATACACGTTGAAATTCAATACCATAATCTAATTATATACACTTTTAGTAGCACATATAAACGTCATTAAGTAGTACACACATCTAATAATCTAACAGGGCATCATCATCGTGATCACTTCTAAAAGAAAACAAGGATTGTAATCTAACATCATCATCACACACATCCTCAAATTAATATAAATATCATGTCAAATAATTTTTATCACATACATATCTATCTGCAAGCACATTAAATGAACATATCTAACATGACCTAACAATATACACATCAACACCAAAATATAAATTAAGTACATAAACATGAAAAAAAAATGCACCGTATATATATATATATATATATATAATTCAAATAATTACAACATGAAGCCAAATAAGTGCAATCAAATATCTGATACAACAGACGTTTTAGTGCCTACAGAATAGTCTACAACAGAGGACAATGGATGGTCAAATACTACTCGATTAATTACGCCTATCGAACTCAACTGAGCTGCAGGTTGACTAAAAGATGGTTGGTACGGAGTAGAAAGTTGTGGCTACTCTGTAGGAGAAGGTGTCCAGTCTGCTTTATCAGAGAAACATACGATGCATTCTTTAGCTCTAGAATCTCGACATCATCATGTCACAACTGATGAACAATTTTACTACCAGAAAGATCATTGACACCATAATGGCCATGATCCAATGAAGTGGCATGACCACTAAAATCATCATCATCACCATCTTCATCATCATCATCATCATCACTCTCATCATCATCACCCTCATCATCATCATGACCACCATCATCATCCATTGGATGTGTTATTTCATGATGCCTTGCAGCCCTCATCACTGTCAGTGCCCAACTATCTCCAATGACATGTCGCATAAGAGACATAAAATCCCTTCAGCAGGTCTTGTAGAGTTCTAGGAACATTAGATCCGCACTGATATCTTCAGGCCTCAAAGGGAGGATTTACAAAATATTCTACAGTAGAAGACGATGGATGGTCAAATAATTCTCGATTAATTACGCCTGTCCAACTCAACTGAGGTGCAGGTCGACTATGAGGTGCAGGTATGTGGTAGAAAGTCGTGGCTAGTCTACAAGAGAAGGTGTCTAGTTTTCTTTGCGGGAGAAAAATATGTCACGTCCTTTAGCTCTTGAATCTTGACATCATCATGTCATGACTAATGAACAATTGTACTACCAGAAGGATCATCGACACCCTAATGACCATGATCCAATGGGGTGGAACAACCACTAGAAACATCATCATCACCATCCCCATCATCATGATCATGATCATCACTCTTATCATCATGATCATGATCATCACCGTCATCATCATCATGACCACCCTCATCATCCATTGGATGTGTTGTTGCATGATGCCTTGTAGCCCTCATCACTGTCAGTGCCCAAGTAGCTCAAATGACATGCCACATAAGAGACATCAAATCTCATGGGAAAGTCCCGTTGAGATCCAGGAACATTGGATCTATGCTTATATCTTAAAGCCTTAGAGGGAAGACTCCCTATCAAACCAAAACTATGACTAATCTATCATAGTAGTCCATTTGACATCGGATAGTAGGCCTCCTCCCCCGATTCCCATGCTCCCTAAGGATATGTGTCACTCTCACCCTCTTGGGCCTTGCCCATCTACTCATCTCCTTCGACATCCTGTGGGGAAGGAGGCATGTCCGCATCGATTGTGTTGATGTCTAAACAATATATAGTACAAAAATATAATTATACAATTTAATAAAACTAGTTAAAGAACGTGCTAGAATAAATTTTATTCTAATTCATTAAAACAAGAAAATGAAACTAAATTAATTTATATAAAACATTAATATTACCTTTATCATCTACAGGCTCATCCACTTTGAATAATAAGTTGGGGAACCCTCTCTAATAAATCCATGTGTACAAATACCCTAACATGACAAACACATGGTCATCCACACTGGTCAATAGCTCTAGTGCCTCGTCTGAAATCCTAGTTAGAAACTCTGGCATGCCCCTGTTGGGCATCATCTTCCCCCACATGTGCATTTGGGCCTCAGTGATTGGCCTAGGAGGGTGATGATCAAATGTATGTCTCATCTCCAAAAAACTCTCAAAATATAAAAATAAAAGCTTAGAAATAAAAGGGAAGGTCTCCCTCCCCCATCTCGAAAATGCGCGACACCTATCTAAATTCATGCAAAAAATATTCAACAAAATGGCAAACAATCTGATGCAATGTGACATCTGAATAAAAAAATCAACATAATACAAAAGAGGGAAAAAAATGTGATGCACATCACCACAAGAATGTGAAATGGTGTTAACTAATAATGAGAGGCACCTATCCTCCTTTGTAGCAAAAGAAGAAATTCATATTTTTCCACCATGGACTTGAAAATCTGATGGACAGAATGCATGAGGCCTGAAATATCTCATAGGGTATGCAAGATGACTCTCAGTTGCAACACCATGGGGGACATCAGGGAACTGGGGAAAATCCCCCCATCTCCTGGATAGGTCAGTGATAAAACAAATGTCCTCCTCAATGGGCCTATACCACAACTCGGGACCGACACAAAAATCCTATCGGCATACATTCCATTGTCGAATCAATTGCACTAATAGGAGAGAGTGCGCCTTCAGGGACGTACCCTCCTCACAGTACTTGACAAGGCCTACATTCCTCAAGAGAAATCGGGCTGCTGTAGTAATAGGCAAGGGTATAAATCCCTCTCCCTCTCTCTCAACTTCCATGGTAGGACCATATTGTATGGGCCCGCCTACTGCTCTTTCTCCTTCATTTTCTCCCTCTGCTGATGTATCTGCTACATGATTGATATATAAAATACATCAGCCTCATACATAAAATATATATTTTTTTATTAAGGGAACCATGTATTTATAATTATGGAAACATAAATTTCAATATTAAAAAAAGAAAAAATTATCGGTGCACTCAAAACACAGTCATGCACCAGAAGTAGTATGGTTTCAGCTATAACTTCACTAGTAAAGGTGTGCATATAAGTGTGATGCATCGCGGGTGTTTTAGAAATCTAACTTTTCATAGCGGTGTGACATACTTGTGCATCGATTCTCACAACCAATCTTTCCCAATGCATTTATATTTAGAAAACACAATTCCACAATGGTAATGAATTATGTTCATGCACTGAAACACAGTGCACACTGCAAATTTATAGGGCACAACATTGCTAGTGAAAGCCGAATTAATCGAGCACATTGCGTGTCGATTTTTCTTTTTCTTTTTTTGCAAAAAAATGTCGAATTCAACCTCATTTGCAATTATAATCTACTAAAATCTTTAATTAGAAAGAAACTTAAATATTACCTAGATAATTTGTTGTCGAGGAGGCTTTGTGGACACATAATGGAGAAAAACATATTTTCACAATGTTTAAAAAAAAAGAAACTCAAACAGTGACCACAATACTGAAAGGTGGTGAGCAAGAGAAGCACCGATGTTAGGGCACTTGCACATGGAAAGAGTGGCACTAGTGCTTCATAGCTCTCCTACATTGTAGATGGTAAAAATGAAAATTACACGATTTATCAAGATGCACCGGTGCTCTATGTTACTTGTAACACATTGGTGTCGCAGGTTTACAATAGCACCAGTTTTTTTTAGAAATTAAAGACCATATATCAGCACGTTTTATACGACACCCCAGGGCATTGTTATACGTTTTCTGCATTGGGCCGTCATTTTCGAATAACATCGGTATGCTTTACCATATGAAGGGGTCTGGTGCTAGAGAATATTCAAGCACCTGTGCCTCAAGGTATTTAACGCACCGTGAAAGAAAAAATCTACGATGCACCATGTTATATGCAGCTTCAATGAGTGTATTGATAAGAAAGAATTGGTGCACTTTAGTAATTTAGATGCACCGTTAAAGAAACATCTGCTAAAACATATGCTCTCCCACGTCCGCCAGTGCCCTCTGCTACAAACGGATATTGGGCTATTTTTATTGGGGCCTCTATGAAAACCTAATCTTGAAGGTCTTTTCCTTGTAGTGTTTATAAAATTATAGAATTCAAGTGAGTATGAATAACATCTTTTCAATAAGTCATGGATCTTAGTTTCCACATATCTCCCTTGGGTGATAACTATAATTATAATACAGATGATGAGTAATTTCAATAAAAAAATATCATTATGTTTTCTGGAAATAAACCCTCTACGGTATAAATTCCACCATTCCCTATGTGTGTTATCCCACTAAGTTTCATATTTAAACTTTAATTTTTCCTTACCTCATCCATTTTTTTTCTAGGTTTAGGGTCCTCCTAAGGCTTTGTGGTAATAATTAAAATGCGTAAGCTCCCAAACTTTCCTAATTTCCTATATCTTGCCCCCTTCGACGAAGTTGATTCGTAGAGTGTGTGAACTCATGAAGAAGAGTTATCAATCCTCATTTGTTTCATAGTTGGCACCAAGTTATGGAATATTTCATATCAATGGCATAGTTTATCCTATTATTGTGATACCTCTATTCATCATGCAAACAACTGAGCAATATTTACTTTGGAGATTTAAATGTTTCTTTATCATTCATTCTCACAAAGTTAATTCCTACGGTTCTTGTGGAACTCTCCCTTATTTATTGAACATAACTAATCTCCATTTAAACACTATCATTGGAATTATGTCATTTTTTTCAAATATTATCTTTTTTTTGCTTAAATTATGAGGATTGAATTCGATAGGTGATGATATTTCCGAAATTAGATATTGAAGGATAATATTAACAGTTTCATGCTGAGAGTGAGGAAATTTTCAAGTTTAGAGTACAACACATATAGAGGGGGGGAGGGGGGTGCTAATTTGGAATTTAGAGTACAACTCATCTATAGAGAGAGAGAGATGGCTAGGTTTTTGTACTTGAGATCAAAATATATTGTATGTCAAATTTCCTTCATCAACCTTGGAGATTGTACCCCTAACGTAAGGAATGAGTTTCACATGTTTATTTATTTTATTTCTCCAATTCAAGGGAGCACATCTAGCAAATGAGAAAAAGAGAGAGAGATGGTTGGTTTCTCATGCTTGAGCTCAGAATATATTGTATATTTGATTTTATTCAATTCTATATATATATATATATATATATATATATATATATATATATATATATATATATATATTAATTTCATCAATTCATCTTGGTTTTTTTTTCTTAGTCTAAATGTCCTTCAACCTTAGAAATTGTACCCCAGGGATGAGATTCACATGCTTATTTATTTTATTTCTTCAATTCAACGGTGCACATTACTTTACATTTAGCATACCAATGGATGGATATAAAATATTAATAGTAAATGGGTATTTACAATATCATCCTTCTGAAGTCTTTGATCTTTCATAAACCAAATGTATGTTGGTGCAATTTGTAATACCTCCCATGCACATTTTTAGAGTAAACATCTTTATTTATATTTTTTAGAAATTTATATTTGGTTTAAAATATAAAACCTATATTAAAATAGGAATTTGATTAAGTTTCCTTATGAATCCTTTAGTTAATCGAAATTTTGTTGTTTTTCAAGCATGAATTTTTATTTTGGGTGCAAGATTATTGCTTCACTAGAGCAATGGATTTTGTAATCTACTTACCTTTGTTCATAACTATAAAGAAATTGACATTTCCTTTTATTATTTTACTTGTCAGGGAATTCTCCATTGCATTCATGCTTTTCCCTCCTTCTCAATTATTCTCTTGAAAAATGCGCATGAATTCGATGGTAAGAATTTTCTCGCATCATCATAATTATAACGGAGCTACAATAACTATGGTTTTCTATGTTTATGATTAATTACAATGGATTTTCTCCTTGTATTTATAGATGTGACTGTTTTTATTTGTTGATATTTCCTAGACTTGATGCCTAAAGTGGATAACAATAAAACCTCATTGCGAGTTTGAATAAGTGATTTAAATCCATATGATAAATTGTCTTAAACGAACCAAAATTATTTGATCATGAGAGTTCCAAGATTGATATAAAGAAATATGATGTTAATGAAACCATTTATTTTGTCATATCAAAAGGGCACAATCTTAATAATGAAACACTATGTTAAAATATAAGAGAACTATAATTCCCATTAAATATTTTTTCATAAATATTGGATCATAGTCTAAATAATGAATTAGTTATGAAGGCACACATCAAAGTGCCCCGATTACCATCGATATGAATATTTATTAATAATAATGCATCTATAACTTTTAGTATTAGTAATTATCAATACTCGTAAGGGTGCAAATTAGGAAGAGAAATTAAGGACAAGGATTTAAATAATAGAAGTGAAAAAAAAGGATGAACACGAGGAAGCGAAAAATAGATTATGACTGGGTATATATTCACAAAATTTTCAATATATTGGAGGTATAGTTTAGATTAGTTATAAGAGGAAATAACATGTTTCAACCCTTATGCCAATCTTCATTTTCTTCCATCATAGAAATGCTAATATGGCTTTAGAATATTGGCATATTAATTCTCTTTCGACCACAAGAAATTCTCTTTGGAATACAAACATCCTAATTCCCTTTCTACTACATCAAATTCTCTTGGTAAGTTCCTTTATTTGATAGTTTTGTAAGTGGAAGTTAAAAATTTTATTTATGCTGATATATTCACTTTGAGGATGATTTGGGGAATTGTTTCCTTAAATATAGGAAATCTAATGATTGTGATTAGGCTGAATGTTGGAGTATTCAATTATTTTATTTTCATTGTATATATTTTTAAAAGGATATATACTTGGTTTTAATTAGTGAAGGTCATTATTTTTTCCACTTCTTAGACAAAGAAGTGCATAAACTAAAAGAATGTTTTAGATTTGTATACCTAATCACCATTAGATGAAAATAGTAAATAATTATGATGTATATTTTAAGCCTGGAGTATGGAGTTGACGATAACCCTCATCCTCCTCCTTAGGGGAAGAATGTTGTGATAAAGTCTACCCGAATTATAAAGGGTTTCATACAACAATGTTATAATATATAACGCAAAATTTGTGTAGGTGTTAAAAATGGACGTGTAAAATGATGATTCTTTAATTGAGATATAGGTGAGAGTAAAAAAAACTCATCTTAAATTATATGTTTTAAAAAAGGTAATTCAATAATTACTTTTTAGGTTATCTTGTTTAATTGAAACCAATTTTTTTTTGAAGAAATCACTTCAAATATGGGTTGTCACTAACCCATGAGGTACAACTATTTCATATGAATTCACATAGTCAGGAAAACAAATTGATCACAAAAATACTGAAAGTTAAGATCCTTTAACGTTTTTTATTAACTATATAGTAAATAATTTATCATGAAAAATTGCAAATTACAAAGGAATCTTGACAATCTTAAGTATTTATAAAAATTTAAAGACTTTAAATTAAGTTTTGTTCAATTTCTTTTTCTTAATATTAAATTAATAATATTTTTTTAAAGTTTGGTAGGGCCTCTACATCGTACTTTGTTCCAGGTTTAGCTCTTTTTTTTAATATTAATATTAATAATATTTTTTTAAAGTTTGGTAGAGCTTCTACATCATACTATGTTCCAGGTAACTGTCTGTAAGAAACCAAGTTTGTTGGCCACCTCCATGAGTTAAAAGCCAACCAAAATTGAAACTGTAACTAGGTTTGTTGACCACCTCCATGAGTTAAACCCAACCAAAATTGAAATTATTTGATTCTGTCTCTAAATGCCTTATAATCAAATTCTATTCATAAAATAATTATTTAAAAAAATTAGCAATAAATCAATAAAAAGTGATTATATTAAAATATCATTTACTATTAAAAAACAAGAGCCACATGGTGCTAATGTCACTGCTTTTACTTTTTTGCACATTTCCACCACAAAAAACTCAATCTAAGGCTTCAACCCTTAAACGAGTGCAAGAACCTTCCCTACTCCCTATCAGGGAGAACACAAACTTGTTGCCTCACCAAATTGAATTCATAGTACACTAAAGCCTATCCATCCAATACAGAAAGTCTTCGAAATAAGGAAATTCATAGAGAATCAACTACCTTAGAGAATGCTTCCTTTCACCTAGGTATAAGTGAGGTTGATAAACCTCATGAAAAAGGTCCAAAAATAGAGAAAGCAAAGAAGGAAGCATGTCCAGAGTGAGCCTTGTGTTGGAATGTGTTGGAAATGATGACGTAGGAGTAATAGGAATTTCTATTTGGGCATGCCTTGATATGAGCAACATTAACTTCAAACCATCTAGTTAAAGAATTAACACATCCCACTTGAAACCATAAATTCCTAAAGATGTTTGCATGTTGAGTGTTAACACAAGATGGAATGCATATTGCCTGTGTTAATTATGTGTGGATTTGGTGGTGGCACCTTTTAACACTTGTCACCTAACCCCATCAACAAAAATCAGAATTAGTATAATTTATTTTATAAATATAATTCTATTGATTAAGTTGAATGGTTTACACATTATTTTAATATATTATTATAAATTAAATGTAAATAAAAATATGAAAAATTTCAACTATATTTTTTTAATATATATGGGTTTTGAACGATAATTCATAAGTGATTATATTAAGATAAATATGATATATATTTTTTTATATTTTTTTAATGATTTAATTTTGATTGATATTGTTTAATTTTACTATTTTTATTTAGTTATAAATAATATACCATTTATGTTTTAAAAATGATTATTAATATATATATATATATATATATATATATATATATATATATATATATATATATATATATATATATATATATATATATATATATGTGGCAAATTCTTTATAAATCATTTTAATATTTCATTTGAGTGGTTTATAAATTATTTTAATATTTTCATTTGAGTGGTTTATAAATTATTTTAATATTTTAAAATAAATGAAATGTGTAAAATGTAAGTGTGAAAAATTAAATCTAGTATTTTTAATAATAAATTGTAATTAAAAAAATATGATATTTAGTTTTTATATTTTCTAAATAATTAGTATTTGATGATTTAATATCATTTGATTATTTTTATTTAATTATCTATAACATGAAAATTTTATTAGAATTTAATGTTTTGAATTTTTTTATTAGTAATTAAAATAATTAGGCAAAGAGCTGTGTACACTAACATAGTTGAATGTGTGTTAAGAGGTTTTAAAATAATGAATTTTTCTCCTGAAAAACTTTTTTACTCCTTATCATATATCTTGTATGTTACTAAAACTTTAATTATAATTTATTTTTTATAATGCATTTTATTCTAATTCATATTTAGAAATTGTTTTTATGTATAAAATATATAAAAAAATTTAAAATTTTAATTATAAGTAATTATTCATTTTTTTATTTGAGAAAATATAATTATAAATTTAAAATTGACATATTCTTAATCTATATAAATTAAGAGAGGAAAATATCAAAACATTAATATTACTATATTATTTTCACCCATAAAGATAAATATCAGCATTCACTATTAATTTGTTGTCGGATGACCACTAAGGGGATTCAATTGCCCAGGTTGCATAAATTCACATTTAAAACCCCAATGAAAGTCCTAATCGATTAGTTGTATGTACTAGTTGGATGCTTATAGGTTACAATCAAATTAATGCCATATGCAAGCTCGATTTGGCATGAATCATAGTTAAATCGATTTGGCATGAATCATAGTTAAATAATTGTTTCTTTATAATTTTCATTAACCATTGGTTTGAAGCTCATAAAACCACATTAAAACGAAAGTTAATAGGATAGTCCAGTGCTAGATGTGCATCTTTAGACTTTTATATAACACTGATAGGTAACTAATGAATTCAGTCACTGTACATTCTTGGTATATTATGATTTTACTGCATATTGGTTTGTCAATGGAATTAAGTGTGAACGTTGAGCTCGCGAACATAGTTAGCCTCTTGTTTAATAAATATGGTTTCCAATTACTTTCTATGTCCTGCGTTGTGTGGTAGGGGAGAGGGGTTAGTTGTTGGACACGTTGGTACTGACTTGACCCCCACGCCACCTAGACTGCCACACACTTATACAACGGTTGGTCATCTACCGTGGGCATGTGTTTGGCGTGGGTGGAACTTGCTCTGCTGGTTGACAACCGCTCCATCCAGTGGCTCCATGCATTTTACTAGAGGCTTCTCGATGAAGCTACCATTTTCACTCCAGGGCTGGTCTATGTGAATTTTGTTGTCCAGTAGTTGTGCTCCGCCTGCTCCAATGCCCGACGCATCCGCCTCCACCCTTCATGTGCTTCATCCTGGGTTATGGAGCGTCTGCGCTCCTAGTTCGAGCGCCTGTGGTCCTAGTTCAAGTGCGGGGTTTGAACTTGGTGGTTATACCTCGGCTCTATGGTGGTTATGCCTCAACTCTATGTTGGTTCTACCTCGGCTCTGTAGTGGTTAGACCTTGGTTCTATGGTGGTTATACCTCAGCTCTGTGGTGGTTATACTCGACTCTGTGGTGGTTATACTCGGCTTTGTGGTGGTTATACCTCGTCTCTGTGGTGGTTATACTCAGCTCTGTTGTGGTTATACTCGGCTCTGTGGTGGTCATACCTCGGCTTTGTGGTGGTTATACCTCGGCTCTATGGTGGTTTTACCTGTGTTCAGCTCTACATCATTTTATTTACGTTTGGCTCTGCGTCAGTTTATTTGTGTTCGGTTCTGTGGTGGTTATAACTCGGTGGACTTGGTGGACTACAATGGTTTAGGTTTGGATGCTCGAAATTGTGTTTTCAGGTGTGTTTTTCACTACGGGTTTTCATTTTTTTTAATGTCTATGTTGCCTTCTCTATGAATGGTTTTATTTTGATGGGTTTTTACATTGTTTGCAGGTCAATGCAGTTGACAAGGAGGAAGGAAAGTAGAGGAAGTCGAGGAGAGAAGTCGTAAGGTAGGACTCTGTCCTACCGATCATATGCATGTGTTTTTTTAACACATTTAACTTGAAGTATATGTTTCTTTGTTGAGCTTGTTTACTGTGTTTTTAAACACTTGGTTTTTGTGTGAATTGACTGGTTTTTTAACACATTTAACTTGAAGGATATGTTTCTCTGTTGAGATTTTTTCCTGTGTTTTTAAACACTTGGGTTTTGTGTAATTTGACTGTTTTTTTAACACATTTAGGGTAGGGCTTTGTGTAAATTGACTCGTTTTGTGTAACTTGAATGGTTGCGTAAATTGACTAGTTTAGGGTAGGGTTTTTGTGTAAACTAAAAGGAATCAGATAGTTCTACCTCTATGGGAGTAATAGAAGCATGACTAGTTTTTTTAACACATTTAGGGTTTATGGTTTTGTGTAAATTGAGATTTTGATGTTGAAATGCTTTTTATCTATGACATAGCCAAGGTATAACCAGCACAGAGCCGAAGTATGTTAATAATGTTTTATATTTTTTACATGTTTTCAATTAATTTGATGACATTTTCTCATACTGTGTTAATAATGTTTTATATTCTATACATGTTTTCAATTAATTTGATGACATTTGCTCATACTGTTTCACTCGAACAAGGTACCACTAATATCCAAATGAAGTTTTCTAAATTACATCAATCTAAGAATTTAAGTTACATTAATATATTTATTTACAGTGATATATGAACATGTAAAGCAAATGAAGTTGTCTCTATTCAATAAATCGAAGATAAATTGATACATTTATTCACATCTATAGATGAAAATGTAAATCTTTGTTCCTAATTTTCCTCTCAGTCTTGATTTGCATTTGGTAGAAGGGTATAATTTATGATCGCTTTATTCATGGTTTCTCTTAAGGGTTTTGACTTTCTTGTGAAGTCTCGGTCTTGCATTCTTGTTTCACTCCAACAAGGTATAACCACCTTTTTTCCTGTTTTCTCTTAAAGGTTTTGACTTGCATGTGAAGTCTTGGTCTTTCATTCTTGTTTCACTCCAATAAGGTATAACCACCTTTGTTCCTGATTTCTCTTAAGGGTTTTGACTTGCATGTGAAGTCTCGGTCTTCCGTTCTTGTTTCACTCCAACAAGGTATAACTACCTTTGTTCCTAGTTTCTCTTAAGGGTTTTGACTTGCATGTGAAGTCTTAGTCTTGCATTATTGTTTCACAGAGTCAAGGTATAACCATTATCCAATGCAAACACATTTTTGGACAACTTTGTTCTAATTGAATGCAATTTTTGAGTCTCTTTAATTGTTTCAATGTCATTTCCAATTGATATATCTACATCTTCACCCCCAATATGCCAAAAAAACCTATATGGAAAATTCAAAGAAGAATGCAAATATGATATCAAAATACCATCAAAGATAATCATTGTGATAAATGTACACTTTTAATATTGGATATCTAATAAAAATTAAATTGAATGTACCTTCGCACTTCCCTTAATCGGTTAGTGTCATGGCTTAGTGCAGCGATGCACCATTGAACAACTTCTTTAGTGTCCACAAGTCGGTTTGTAGAGGGGTCCATTTGATATCTTCGAAGTGCTCATTCTATGCATGCCCCTGTACCATCATGTTCTCCTTTTCCATGACCAGTCTCAAAGAAATTCCAACAATGTTTAATGCATGTTTTCTTATGAAGACAACACAACCAAAAGAATGATCGTGAAGATTTGAATTGACATGTGCATCCATCTGACCATATCCAATGTTCATTGAATTTTATTCCATGACTTTTCAAGGAGTCATAAATCTTTCCAAAACAATGTTGTACAAAATATGTATCATGTGTACGATCGTCACTCATATAAAAGTGATATTCTTTAATAACATGTCAATTTTCACTGGTGCTTTCTATATGATCAACATTTTTTTCAACATTTCTATATAGAATATGGATAAGCATGGAGACTTGGTCAGAATGATAGTATCCACTCTGAATTTATTTTTGTGGAACAAATGTGTAGTTTTCTGCAAAATCAATTATTGACAAAATGGTCCCTCATGGAAAAAATTCACGGGATTTTTTGAATTGCAAGTCCAACCATTGAGCTCTATGGGAATGCTTGGTGTATTTATAAATTTCTGCCTCAAACTTTCTCAAAAAATCTATCACAAAAATTTCTTCTTCTTGTAATTCAATTATTTTAGCACTATTTGAACCTTGAATCGAGGTATAGATATATTCATATATCTTCCATTTCACTTTCATGTTGGACAATGATTGATTATTTATATCAGTATGATATTTGTTTTGAAATTTTGTCAAATTTCCACAATCATTGCATTTTTTACCACCAACACATTTCTTTTCGTAAAATAATTAATCGCTTTCTCTTCCACATAGAATTTGAGATATGAAAGCATAGATAGTGGAAGGAGGAGGTGAATCTTTCCAAAATTTTCCACCAAAAATAAAGAATGTGTTATAATAAAATTGAAATTCCACATGATAATGACAATAAAAAGTGTCGCGTACGGTGATATGTTTTACATACCATGGTTTTTGTTGCACAAAAGCACTGATTGAGACATCAATTTCACGATTCTCTTCTTTGAACTTGTTGAAAAACTCTATTTGAGTGGTATCCAAGAAATGTTTTGGATGTGTTTCGTACTGATTTCGTGCTATTCTTCTTCGCATTACATCCCTTGCATTTAGCGAAACAGGTGAATTTTTCTTCCAATATTCATATATTGTTTTTTTAACATTTTCTCCAAGTCTATCTATGTATGGTTTCGTACAAATAGCTCTGCAACAAGAGAGTTCATCATTTACATATATTTACAACCAAAATTTCTGATGTTTGTTCAATTTTTTTCGTGAGGTTCCTAATGTTCGTGCCATATATTTTACCAAGCGATTCTCTTTAGTACTTGATGAAACCACTGCCATATGTATTTATCTACGCACAACTAAAACATTTTTCTGTCTATATCTTCTAATTGAATTTATAGCATTGTGTATATTTTGTATCACATTTTCCTTCATTTTTTTATCTTTTGTTGATTTTTGAATACCCAAAAAATTTGTAGCTTCTTTTAATTTCCTTAATGATAGCAGACCTTTCAACAATTGGGTTTGAACTGCCATATTTTATTTTATGAAGTATGCATAAAAATGCGATAGCATGATATCATATAACATGGTCAACTCTTTTATCTCCATATGTGTGAGTGTCAACATTTTCTAACATCTCATCATCGACATTGATTTCATCTGTACATATTCGAATTAATAGCACATAATAAGTTTACATATTCAGTAAACAACTCAATTAACAAATATGTATAATTTCAATAATACGTGCACGTGTTCAACATATATATATATATATATATATATATATATATATATATATATATACACACACACACACACCTTGTGATTCAATTTCTTCACTTGAATTTCTTTCAACATTTTCACCATATTCAACCATTGGTTCAATATGTCTTTCACTTTGTCTTTCAAAATTTTGTATCTCATCATCAATTTTTTGAGGAATATCTCTCTCTGTTTACATTGAAAAATATTTTTCAAATTAGTTCATCAAATAAATATTAAGCTTCACATTTTACACTAGGAAAATTTTAAATATCAAATACATAATATTTACATTTACATACCTACTTCAACTTCTATTTGAGGTTGATTTTCCCTTTCAATATTTGAGAGTGCTTCTCTCTTTCTTTTGCAAGATTCTCTCCCTTGTTCTCTACGTTCCTTAGGGTCTCTTGTTCGATCATATTTTCTCGTGAAATTCCTTCGATTTCCCATGATAATAGACTATGAAGTTCAAAAAATTTCCTTAAAAAATTGAGACAAAAAATCAATTAAAAAAAAACATAACAAAAGATTTAATTTAAAAAAAAAAAATTTATTTTAAAATTTTTGCAAAAAATACATACTTCAATCCAAAACACTTACTTTAAAAAATCCGAGAAAAAAATGTCTTATAAAAATGAAATGAAGCTCAAAATATTTCCTTCTAAGTCCTGCAAAAAAAATTCATTTAAAAAGTTAGACAAAAATGCATTTTAAAAAATCATTATAAAAGATTTACTTCAACCCAAAACACATACTCTAAAAAAATACCTCCAAAAAATGTCCATTAAAAATTAAGCCCAACTTCTTAAAAAATGTCACTTTAAAAAATACCTCCAAAAAGCCTTTAAAAAAATATCACTTTAAAAATACCTGCAAAAAATGTCCTTTGAATATTAAGCCTAAAATGAGTCCTTTCGAAATTAAGTCCAAAAAATGATTTTTGGAAATTAAGCCCAAAAACCTCTACAAACAAAATACATCCAAAAAAATGTCCTTTGAAAATTAAGCCCAAAACCTCTAAAAACAATGAAAATTAAGCCCAAAACTTCTAAAAACAAAATACCTTAAAAAAATTTTGAAAATTAAGCCCAAAACTTCTAAAAACAAAATACCTTAAAAAATAAACAATGAAAATTAAGCCCAAAACCTCTAAAAAAAAAATACCTTAAAAAAAAAAGAATCCCAAAAAACATCAAAAAAATGTATCACATACTTTGAAGAAATGTCCTTTGAATGTTATGCCAAAAATATTCCTTAAACCCAAAAAAATCCTTTGCAAAATCAAACCAAATGAAGAAATGTGCGAAATTATGTGAAAATAATGAATGTATTTACTTCAATTTATATGGCTGCGAATTTATTTTTTGGAGGGGCTTCTCTGAATTTTCCAACCGACGTAAAGTTAATTAAAATTTCGGCCAAACTTTTGTAAGAAATTCAATAGAATGTTTTTTTTGTTATACTTGACAGGTCGTCAAGGCAAAAAACAATTCTACAATTATGCAGAGTCGAGCTCTCAACACATTTATTCAACTTTGGACTGATTAAACTCCATGAAACTTTGTGAATTAACCATCAAAGCCAAGACAAGAATTTGCAGAATTCAATCTAATTTCATGAAATATAACTTTTATGGAATTTCATAAATATTTACTAATTTTAATTAATTTTGTATTAAAATGGGTGCAAACAATTTCTGAAGGTCATTATGATTCAGTGAAATCAATGTTCTGTATCTTCCAAAATACACTGTAAAAAATTGAAAAAATTATGGTGCATTAAATTGGTCCATCATCTGTAATGGGTAGTTTTTATATTTTTAGTTTATAACTTATATGTTGAGAAATTTCATGCATCTCGAAACATATTCAAAATATGCAGTTTTTTCATATTAGATCAATTCAAAAAATTCTAGTAATTCTGATATGCATAAGTTTTTTTCGTAAATATAACAAAATCGAAGTAGACTCTGTATAGATTGTTGTAATACATTTTGTTTCTCAAAAACACAATTTTTTCAAAGAATACACCAGCACGTATTAACATGACTTTTTAAGAATATTTTGATTGTTAAAAAACACACATTCAAAGAAACACTAATTTGACATATCAAATGTGTATAAAAAAATTCCAAAAAATAACTAATAGAAAGCTAATAAAATTTCTCACAACTTTTATTTTTATCGCAAAATGAAATTCTAAACAGAAATTTTTTTTTGGCTTTTAGAAAGTTGAAGAACAGGAAAAAAATGATTTTTTTTCCTCAAAAAAGGGCAAAAAGTGTAACTAAAATTCTTGTTACACTTGTTATACTAAAAACTTTAAATGATTTTAGTATCAAATTCTTTTTTTTTCATGTTTGCATAGACAACACAGAATCCAATGATGTTTTTGAAAATAAAATTTATGTAAAAGATTGGAAACATACAGAGCTAAATACAAAGGGGAAAATGTCCGTTGCAATGTTTGAAGAAATGCAATCAAAAGAGACTACATATCATCTAATGGTGATCGAGTTTCTGATATTGTTAGAGAAGGTAACATTTGAATTGCTTTCAAATGATAGAGATATAGAAATAGACACTAAAATTATTTTAAAGTTATTTTTTCATGTTAATTATGATCTAAATTTAAATACATAAGTTTTTTTAATTGTGCAGGAGATGTTTTTTTTGTAATTGCACCTACTATCAACGATGAAAATGTGAAGTATTATTTGATGTGTTGCACTGAACGAAAGATGAAATTAGTAGAAAACTATAATGATCACGGGTTTCCATATGACAGAGGGTCTATTATACTGAAAGGTTATTTTTTCAGACAAACTAATCAAAGTGGGGATTTTGTTTACTTTTAAGACTATGAACCTGATGTCATAAGTTGTCAATATAGCCACTTGGTGTGCAACACACATAAAGTTGATAGACGTTCAATCAAAGAAAAAAATGAAAATTAAGAAATGGAAAATGTCAAAATCTGATCATGAATGGATCATTGAAGATGGCATTCCATTGGAATTTTTTTGAATAAACTGCCCAACAATTTCTTCTCTTTGGATTCATGTTTTAGAACTTCCAGAACTCAACTAAAAATTGAACTACCTTGTTATGTTATCTGTGCAAGTGTTTGCACATGTACACTATTTTCGTACATGCACACTAGTATCAACTGAAAGTAGATTTTCTATGTGCATTGATGAAAAAAGTTACACGTATTGGATATATATGTTCTAGAATGTAATTAACTAAAAGTATATTTTCTATGTGCATTGATGAAAAATGTTTCATGTACTGGATATATATGTTCTAGAATGCAATTAACTGAAAGTATCTTTTCTATGTGTATTGATGAAAATTTTTGCACGTACAGCATATTTATGTTCTAGAATGCAATTATCTGAAAGTATCTTTTCTATGTGCATTGATGAAAAATGTTACACGTATTGGATATATGCCTGTTCTATAATGCAATTAACTGAAAGTAGCTTTTCTATGTGCATTGATGAAAAATGTTGCAAGTACTAGATATATATGTTCTAGAATGCAATTAACTGAAATTAGCTTTTCTATGTGCATTGATGAAAAATGTTGCACGTACTGGATATATATGTTCTAGAATGCAATTAACTGAAAGTAGCTTTTAGATTTTCATTGATGAAAAATGTTGCAAGTACTAGATATATATATTCTAGAATGCAATTAACTGAAAGTAGCTTTTCTATGTGCATTGATGAAAATGTTGCACGATCTGTTGTTCAACTGAAAGTAGCTTTTCCATGTTAATTGATGAAAAATGTTGCACGTAATGGATATATATGTTCTATAATGCAATTAACTGAAAGTAGATTTTCTATACATGCATTGATGAAAAATGTTGCACGTACTAGATATATATACATTATAGAATGCAATTTTTTTTTTTTTTTTTTTGACACATCTAACAAGACATAGAATATTATGATTGTTTATATATATATATATATATATATATATATATATATATATATATATATATATATATATATAGTACTTCAATTGTTTTAACGTATATATTCAAACATGTACTTAAATCATTTATACATGTACATATATTCATGTGAACTTTTTTTTTTTGGAAACCGACAACTTGAATTTTAAAAACAAAACATTATATTATAATCACATGTAAAATTTAGTTCAACCATCCAAAATTTGAGTTTTAAAAACAAAACATTATATCACAAGATTACTTCACATGCCAAATGTAGTTCAACTATCCAATAAAAACAAAACATTATATCGTGCAATCACATGCCAAATGTAGTTCAACCATCCAAAACTTGAGTTTTAAAAACAAAACAAATTATAACACAACATTACTTCACATGCCAAATGTAGTTCAACCATCCAAAACTTGAGTTTAAAAAAAAACATTATATCACAACAATACTAAACATGCCAAATGTAGTTCACCTATCCAATAAAAAAAAAAACATTAAATATCACACTCACATGCCAAATGTAGTTCAACCATCCAAAACTTGAGTTTTAAAAACAAAAAAAATTATATCACAACATTACTTCACATGCAGAATGTAGTTCAACTATCCAATAACAACAAAACATTATATCACATTCACAAGTACCAAATGTAGTTCACGTAAAATATGTCCAAAATTTGTATCTCACAAGTATCAAGTTATATATGATTGTATCTAGATAATATTATATATAAAAAATAAATTTAAGACTAAATCTATTGAAAATATAATGTTGCACGTGCATGTGCATCATCAATCAAATAGTGCATGTGCATCATCCATCAAACACAGATGGATGTAGTGTCTCTCCCAGCAAAGTCACGATCCTCGAGCTATACTACAAAGCATGGGGAACCTATACACAATGTGTACAAACATTAAAATTTAATGTTTTAAAATTGAATGAGAATATATATAACTTCATGTAAAAAACAAAATGTAAAAAAAAAATCATGCAATACCTCATGAGGTTCCTTCTCCATTTGTTTCTCATCTACTAAAAATTCTCCCATCGGAACATCTTCAACATTAAACTATACAATATATATATATATATATATATATATATATATATATATATATATATATATATATATATATAAAAAATTTCAAATGAAATGCATATATAAACTTATTTTCACAATATTAAAAAAATTTAGACAACTTGTTCAAATGCTTGAAATGTTGTGGATGTTCCTATCTCTATCATACTCTCCATCGCTAGAGCCTATGGAGAAAAAGAAATCCCTTCAGGGAACCTAAATTAAAAAAATTTAAAAGTATAAAATAACTCAAGATCTAGATCTCAATTTATAATAAAACTTTTGAACTTCAATTTATAACTTATAACTTAAAAACATATATTTAAGTGAAAAATTGAATACTTTTGTTGGTGGATTTGGCACATCTCCTAAGAGAGGCCCCAAAAGAAAATCTCCAAAAACCTCAAATTCAAAAAATTTAAAATAACTCAAGATCTAGATCTCAATTTATAATAAAACTTTTGAACTTCAATTTATAATCTATAAATTAAAAACATATATATTTAAGTGAAAAATTGAATACTTGTGCTGGTGAATTTGGCATATATCCTAAGAGTGGCTCGGAAATTAAATCTCCAAAAACCTAAAATTCAAAAAATTTAAAATAACTCAAGATCTAGATCTCAATTTATAATAAAACTTTTGAACTTCAATTTATAATCTATAAATTAAAAACATATATATTTAAGTGAAAAATTGAATACTTGTGTTGGTGAATTTGGCACATATCCTAAGAGTGGCTCGGAAAGAAAATCTCCAAAAACCTAAAATTCAAAAAATTTAAAATAACTCAAGATCTAGATATCTCATTTTTTAATGGAACTTTTTGAGCTGGAATATATAACATCAAAACATATTTAAAAGTGAAAAATTGTTCACACTTTTCATGGTGGATTTGGCACATATCCCAAGGAAGAAGAAGGTACCGCCATCCCAAAAACATCGGACGGAATCAGAATCTGTTAAATTTTTTATTATATATATATACATGTACATGTGTGCACAAATATTTATTTTAAAAATATCTCATCATGTTTCGATATATATATATATATATATATATATATATATATATATATATATATATATATATATATCATGTTCACTTAAAAAACACTAACATTTGCCAACATATCTTGATGGTGAGAACCATATTGATTGTGTGATTGACGGTGAGACCCATCTGGATTGTTTGAACGGGAGGCTCCGACTGTGATATTAACATTTTCTTCATTCATCAAGCGTGTAACTGCAAATGGTGTTAACATATAATGATACATTTTTGTTAGATTAATGTATACAAATAAATGTATGTATATATGTATTTATTACAAATTGTACATATGTTAAAATAATCACCCTAACCATTAACACATACCATTCCCATGCCCTCTTGCTCATGAACAATTAGGTCCTGCCAACCATTGCGACAATTTTTTGCATATGTGCTGAGATCTTCAACACTCATGTTGTCAATCTCTTCATCTGTAGGTTTATGGATATTTAGATCTGGTAGTGGTTTATGGATATTAAAATGAAGAAATTATATTTAGAACCATTCCACAAATTGACTGTAGGGGAATTTACTGGATATGTCGCCTTTCAGAAAATATGAGATCTAGAGGCTACCTGGCCCTTTACAAACTATGCCTTTAGAACTTGTAGAAGTTAACACTCAATAGACAGACTAAAATCCTATGGAAGTTCAAACAAAATAAAATCCTATGGAAGTTCAGCGACTTTAGGTTCAGTTTTTAGGACTTAAAGTTTTCCTTGAATTAATGGGAGAAAGCCTTGAGTTTAAGGGATCCTATCCTATGGAAATTTAGCTACTTTAGTTTCAGTTTTAAGCCCTTAAATTTTGCCTTGAATTAATGGGAGAATGCCTTAAGAAATGACACATGCTTTAAAGTTAATGGGAAAAATCCAATAACACATGATTTAAAGTTTTCCTTAAGATTTTATGGGAGAAATTACACATGTATGGGAGAAATGACACATGTACATGATTTGCTTTAAAGTGGTTGTGGTTTATGGATATTAAAATGAAGAACTTCTATTTAGATCTGTTTCAAAGATTGACTGTAGGGGAATTTACTGGATATGTCACCTTTCAGAAAATATGAGATCCAAAGGCTACCTGGCCCTTTATAGACTATTCCTTTAGAACTTGTAGAAGTTAACACTCAATAGACAAACTAAAATTCTATGGAAGTTTAGCCACTTTAAGTTCAGTTTTTAGTCCTTGAATTTTGCCTCGAATTTATGGGAGAAAGCCTTTAGTTTGTGGGAGAAATGGCATGTCAATGGTTTGGCTTAAAGTTTATGGGAGAAATCAGATCTATAAATGACATGCCTTACAAATTTCCTTGCCTAGAGTTTAAGATAGAAATGACATGTACATAATTTACCTTAAAGTTTGCTTTATAGTATATGGGAGAAATGAAATTTCCTTATAGTTTATGGGAGAAATCACGTATAAATGACAGATAAATGACATAGAAATGACACATGTATGAGAGAAATGACACATGTACACGGTTTGACTTAAAGTAGTAGTGGTTCGCACTTACTTAAACAACTAGTGGTAGTGGTTGATTAAGTCATGTCAAAAGTCACACCTTTATGAGTTTGTGGGAGAAATGACATGTGCATGGTTTACAAAATTATTTTATGCACTTACTAAAATAACTAGTGGTAGTGGTTGATGAAGTTACGTCAAAATTCACACCTTCATGAGTTTGTGGGAGAAATGACATGTACAGGGTTTGCCTTAGAATTTATCTTTCCATTTAGTTTTCCTTGAACTTTATGGGAGAAATCACATCTAGAAACCTTTACTTTGACATCTATAAATAGGCTAAGAACATTAAGAAACAATTTTCAGCTTACAATTAGTTAGATGTCCTTAATAAGAAGTATGATTTAGCACCTATCAAATTGTTTAATATTTTATGATAATGTCATTTTTGGCTTGTACTATCATTCATCCTTGATATGTACAAGAATTTAACAACTTGAACATCAACTTACACTATCATCATATCACTATAGCCATGTCAATTTAGATTATTTATATCCATTAAATCATAAAACACTATACTTTTAACATTTTACAAGATTAGAAGCATCATGGAAGGTGTAACTTTAGGTACATTAATAAAATATAGCCATCTCAATCTAGATTATTAAGATCCATTACATCATAAAACACTCCACCTTTAACATTTTACAAGATTAGAAGCATCATGGTAGGTGTAAATTTAGGTACATTAATAAAATACATCCATGTTAATTTAGATTATTAATATACATTACATCATAAAACACTCCACTTTTAAGATTTTACAAGATTAGAAGCATCATGGAAAGTGTAAATTTAGGGACATTAATAAAAATACAACCATGTCAATCTAGATTATTAATATCCATTACATCCTAAAACACTCCATGTCAATCTAGACACATAATATCCATTACTTGTTTGTTGTTGTTGTTGTTTTATGTGATTACTCTGTTTTCTACTAGTTTTCAACACATTAGCTCTTGGTTAGAATGATTCAGTTTGATGCAAGAAGTTTAGGGTTCATCATCTAGTTAAATTATATTTGAGGGTATTCTAATTAATTAGAAACAATTTGGAGACAAAATCCCAAAAAATAGATGGGAAAAAACAAGATTTAAAGAAATTTAGCCTGAATACCATTAACACATTTTGCACCCACAACAAATTGCAAATTTGAAAAATATTTTAAAAATGACACAGATGACCTCAAAAAAATCTTAAATATATTTTTAAAATCAGATAGATGACCTAAAAAACAATAGAAAAATATTTTTAAAATCAGACATATGACCTCAAAAACAATAGAATTCTCTATTCAAGCAATTGAATTCCAAAAGGTATTTCTGAAATTTACAATTTGAGTTAAATTCAACCTACAATTTGAAGAGAATTTCAAAGTTTTAAGAAAGAATATTTTAGAATCAACTAAACAAAATAAAACAAAATAAAAAATCCTATCAGTATTTCAGAATTGTAAAATCAAATTAAGTTCAACCTGCAACAGAGTTGGGTTCATTTGGTATGGTCTTGGTTAGGATGATTCAAAGAGTCCAGGTTATTCCTCTCGAGTATGTGAATGTTTTGGGAGCAACTTATTATTTATTGAATAGGTAATTTGTCTCAATTATTTTCTTGCAATTGGGTACTCATTGTGTAAATGAATGCAAAGACCATCAACAGCCACACATTTTGCACCCACAACAAATTGAAAATTTAAAAAAATATTTTAAATAAGATAGATGACCTCAAAAGCAAATGAAATATATTTCGAAAAAGAGACTTATGACCTCAAAAACAATTGAAAATATTTTTAAAATGAGTCGGATGACCTAAAAAACAATAGAATTCTCTGTTCAAGCAATCGAATTCCCCCACACATTTTTCACGCACAACAAATTGCAAATTTGAAAAATATTTTAAATAAGACAGATGACCTCAAAAACAATATATATATATTTTTTAAATGAAACAAATGACCTCAAAAACAATATAATTCTCTATTTAAGCAATCGAATTCCAAAAGGTATTTCTGAAGGGTAACAGACTATTTTGAATTCCAAAAGGTATCGACTAGGATGAAGGGTAACATACTAGTATAAGCAGACTAGTAACGCAAACATTACACTAATTACGAGATTTGTAATCACTAGTATTATATGTAACCATAAGTTGAAATGGTTGGGATACAAATAATTGTGATTTTATAATGAATAACCCTTTTTTACAAACTCTGATATGGCTTGATTTATTACTAAATTGGAAATTTGTGAAGATTGAAGACTGGCTTGCTACTGGCATATTTCTCTTTTGTTGGGCCTACTGATAGAGGCAGTCCTAAAGCATATCAAGGTTAGTTTTCTCGGCAAGAGAAGCAGTAGGAGATAAGAGCACTTGGTCAAACCTAAAGCTCCGTGGAAGAGCATAGTTTATGAAATGTAGAAGTGCGAAATTGAAGCCTTTAAATATAAAAGAAATAGACTATGGTTTCAGGTCACTAGTGAAATGTCGATCCTTTTTGGGCAACCCTTGATGGCTGGTAAACCCAATAAGGTATGTAGGCTGATTAGGGCCTAACCTTATTTCTTGCTAATTTACTACTTGCTTGCTAAGAAAATAAAAAAACTTCTTTATAGAAGACTCAAACTATTACGTATATAATAGTCTTGGCACAAAATTGTTCTAGAAGTCTTGGGGCTTGGGGGAGACAAAGACATAATTTTTGGTCTCATAGGAAGGGAGGAGAGATTTATTCCTAAAAATTTTCCTGGACTATCTAAGTTAACCAAATAAGTATCTTGGTCTTGATAATGGTTTTTTGACTAAGGTATTATGGTATATTTTAATTCTTGAAAAAATCTGGAAAGTTTGATAGGAGTTGTTATAGAAAATTAAAATAAACAAGATTATGTGTGTTTATGAAAGAAGCAGCTAATAGGAGAATATTTTTCTACATTATTTAAAATATAAAGAAATAATGTATCACATATAGAGTCAATATTGAGAAGAAGAAGAAAAAAAATCATGATAGATAGGTCAAGAAACTCACTATGTGAGGCAAGGTTAGTTCGACATCAGACAGAGTTCAAGGCCAGACTAGTCCTTTCCTGAAACATGTATATAATCTTGTGGGCCAAGGGTACCTTATGGTATATTTTAATTTTGGAAAAAAACTGGAAATTTTGATAGGAATTGTTATACAAAATTAAAATAAACAAGATTATGTGTGTTTATTAAAGAAGAAGATAATAGGAGAAGATTTTTCTGCATTATTTAACATATAAAGAAATAATATATCACATATAGAGTCAATATTGAGAAGAATTACAAACAAAAAAAATCATGACAGATAGGTAAAGAAACTAACTATGTAAGGCAAGGTTAGTTTGACATTAAATAGAGTCTGAGGCCAGACTAGTCCTTTCCTGACACATGTATATAATGTTGTGGGCCGAGGGTACCTTATGGTATATTTAAATTCTGGAAAAAAACTAGAAAAATTGATAGAAGTTGTTATACAAAATTAAAATAAACAAGATTATGTGTGTTTATGAAAGAAGCAGCTAATAGGAGAAGATTTTTCTGCATTATTTAAAATATAAAGAAATGATGTATCACATATAGAGTCAATATTGAAAAGAAGAAGAAACAAAAAAAAATTCACGAAATATAGGTCAATAAACTGACTATGTAAGGCAAGGTTAGTTCAATAAGGGACTTGCATAGATAATTCCATAAATAAGAGATATTCTAAGCCCCAACCCGAGTAACCCAATAAAGTGACATAAATGACTACAAAGGTCGGTGGACACACCCTCGACATAAACAAGAGATAGTCTAAGCCCCAACCCGAGTAACCTAATAAAGTGACATAAATGACTACAAAGGTAGGGGGACACACCCTCGACATATGCACTGTAATAATGGCTAATGACTAGCTGCACTCAAAATACATTTTGACTTTATCTCCTAAACAATGTCGAACTTCCTACATAAAGCAAGAAGACCTTGCTTTCGGCCCATCGTCCCGTTATCTCTTTGCAGCACATTAGGAGGCCTCTGATATTTAGGTAGATTTTTGATAAGTTGATTTTGAGCCCACCTTTTCAACCTACGCCTATTCCAACAACAATGCAGGAAACAAAAACACCAACTGTGGGCACAAATAAAAATAAATCCCTAAATCATTCCCATTGTGAGGCTTTATCTGTATATTAAAAAGACTAAAGATGCAAGCTCCAAGCTCTTCCCTCCACTCTCGCTCATAACCATTTCGATAGCACAGGAAACAATTCTACTCGAATGACCTTAACACAAGACTCTTTCTCTACCGATGGAAGATAGACACACTTAATCGAAGCACCATATTGCATACAGATCAACAACTACCCAAAAGACAGACTTTGCCCCCACGGGGTAATAATATTCTGGAAACAAATAGGGAGACGGGAGGGAGGTTTATACAAATGGCCTTCTTTCTATGAGTTGGATAATGCTTACTTATTTGTAAAATATGATTAAATTTTGGTGTATTCTATTCAGCGATAAGTATTTTTGAAAATGTGAGGTTACCAGAATATATTAAATAAATTATTCATAGGGGGTGTTTTCGAAAAATAAGGTTCACGTTCCGGTCTAAATACAAGATACTGAGAGGTAATTAAATTTATTATTAAATTATAGAATACATAGAAGAAATTATAGAAGCACATAATGCCCATGGAATTAAATCATAAGCATATGAAAATTTAGAGACATAGGGATCTGGAAATTTGGAGACGTCGAGGCCGTAATGAGAAGAAGACGTCAAGGCCGCAATGAGAAGACAAGAAAGAGGTCGAGGACATCACGTATTACCTGCAAAACAAAAAAAAAACAACTATAAAATTAAAATAAAATAAAAATGCACAATGAAAACAAAACAGAAAACCAAAAAAAAAAATCACAATGAAAACAACACAGAAAACCAACACCAACAAATTTATCACCTGCACCTATGACCCTGCAACTGCGCCTGTGACCCTGCAGTTGTGACCCTGCAACAGTAAGCAACTGTGACCCAAGCGCCTGTGACCCAAGGAAGCAAAAAAGCAAGAAACAATAGAAAACAACGATAATAAGCCCGAAACCCATCCACGTTTCCGGCTCGTGTATTTATAAAATAAACTTCGGCGAGATTGTTTTGAAATTTCGTTCGAACAAATAGCCAGTTTTCTCATCTCCGACCAAAAATCTATTTGCACATGCCGTCAATACGTCGTCAATGTAAACAGCAGAATGAGTTCAACAAAACTAATTTCGAAATTTCGACAAAACTCTAAGATAGTTTGGCCAAACTTTTATAAATGTTCAGCCGAACTATTGGGAAAATGACTTTTCCGCTCCCGATTCTCACAAAAGTGTAACCCACCTTTGTGGGTTTACCCTCTTGCTTTCTTGTTTCACTCCAACAAAGGGTAACCACGTTTGTTCCTAGTTTCTCTTAAGGGTTGTGAATTGCATGTGAAGTCTCGGTCTTGCATTCTTGTTTCACTCCAACAAGGTATAACCACCTTTGTTCCTAGTTTCTCTTAAGGGTTTTGACTTGCATGTGAAATCTTGGTCTTGCATTATTGTTTCATAGAGTCGAGGTATAACCACCACAGAGCCCAAGTATGTTAATAATGTTTTATATTCTGTACATTTTTTCAATTAATTTGATGACATTTTCTCATATTGTGTTAATAATGTTTTATATTTTGTACATGTTTTCAATTAATTTGATGATATTTTCTCATACTATTTCACTCGAACAAGGTACCACTAATTTCCAAATGAATTTTTCTAAATTCCATCAATCTAAGAATTTAAGTTACATGTAAAGCAAATGAAGTTGTCTCTATTCAATCAATCAAAGCTAAATTGAGACATTTATTCACATCTATAGATGCAAATGTAAGGCTTTGTTCCTAATTTTCCTCTCGGTCTTGATTTGCATTTGGTAGAAGGGTATGATTTAAGATTGCTTTGTTCGTGGTTTCTCTTAAGGGTTTTGACTTACATGTGAAGTCTCGGTCTTGCATTCTTGTTTCACTCCATCTTGCTTCATTTGTTGTTTCATTGCAACCTTTCAGCATTCTCATACTTTTGTTGTTCCATTTGTTGTTTCATTGCAACCTTTCTGTTTATTGAGCATACCAAGTCTATCAGATCACTACTTTAAACTCTCTTTTTCCAACAATATGTGCTTATTTTATCCTCTCAATTTTTTATTTAGATTTGTGCAATGAACCATAATGCTTTGTAGATGCAGTGAAACTAGTTTTTTCAATGTCTTGTATCAGCTTGGGGTTTGAAGTTGTTGGGATGGGGAGCATGTACATAGAATAAGATGTTTTTTTGTTCATTTGTCTATTGGGAACCTTTTTCACAATTTCAATGTCTTAGATTAGAGAAGGCTAGTATTAATCTAAGCTTATTTTGTTTTAATAGTGTCATTGAGGATTGGGAGTATGTCTTTACAAGTGAGCAGGTTAGAAATGGGTTACATTGTCAATTTGTTAACTCCCAAGGAATACAAGATATATTTTTGTAGAAATTACAAATTGTTTGATACATACTAATAAAAAAATTAAAATTATGATATAGGCTATGGAAAGTGTTGTGTTCTTTTAAATAAGCACATATAACTTCAACATATTAACAAACTTTTAGCAACTAGAAACTGTTTGGTACATACTAATTTCATGAGGCAACCTAAAAGGATGCTCCCCAACATCCATGGATGCTATCCTTAGCAAAACTATTTTATCCTTACCGAAATCAGAGTGTGTTGTGGTTACAAAAATTAAGTCATGCCACCCCTATTCTTGATGGCTTCAATTTCCCGCATTGCCCAAAAATGTTGAGTTGACTGCTTGAACCAAGTATGGTGGACTTCCCAAGATTGGATGATTAGGATGTGCCTGAATTTTTCCATATGCTTGACTTCAATTTTCTCCTTGTATCCATGGTGGGATTAAGTAGCCCAAGTGTCCACTCTTGTTACTAACCCAAACACTGACTACAGGTGTCATATAAACACAGTTTTTGTGTTTCCAACATTTCCTTTGCTCGAGCTTCTGCTATTGTTGCAGCCCTCTTTTCATTAGCTAACTCCTTATTTCTCTTTTTAGCTTCCTAAATTTCATTCTTTTTATGTTCAGACTCGAACATTAAATTCATATAATCTTGAGATGTGAGAAATTGTGAACTACTCCATAAATGAAGATAATCTGATGTTGAGTTCCTTGATGAGGCCTTCACTCTCTCTACTGGTAGCTTTAGGAATGCACCAAGTAATCTCTGCTTTTTTGTTGCCCCATTCTCCTTAGGACCTGACACTTGGATTTCATCCTCTGGGACAACTGATTGGCCCCCATTGTTCTCTTCTTTAGGTACTTCATGCTGAATAGGCTCCTCTTTCATTGATCCGTTGTCAAAAAAATAATGAACAAGTTCGGTGTTCAACACTGATGGTTGTGAAGGCATGTCCATGCTTTCCTCATTGGTGGTAGACACATTATTTCTAGTGATATTCATCACAACCTTTTCCAACCATGATGGTTCGCTTACTTGGGTTGGCATGGTCAATTGCTCATTGTCAGTTGCATCACATGGAATATAACATGCATAATTCGCAGGTGGTTTAGTGGGTGTGACAGCCTCATTGATATTGTTTGTGTGTTCATGACTGAACTGTGTCTCACTGACATGCTCATCATCATCACCATAGAAGAACCCTTCAAAAAGGGACATTATACCTTCAGCAGTAGCTGCATCTTCTTAGGCACCGACATGGACTTGTAAGTTCTTTGATTCTTGACCTTCCACTTCAAATGCTTGGCTACAACTAGTGTCATGCATAAGAGCATCAAAATCAAATGGCCATATACGAGTCCTCCTAAATCCAGCCTTGATATTAGAAGGTGTGAGAGCCCTTTTAAATGCTTTACTTGGAAGCTCAGCTAGCTCAAACCTCTTTACTTCCACCCCTGGATTCTTTTCCATCCATGAAGCTCGCTCGACTCTGAAATAGTTCTTGAAAATACCAAACACACTCACATCAAGGGGCTGCAATCTGTGAGTGGTATGAGCTGGCAATGTTAACAGGTCAATGCCCAATTTATTGGCCTCCTCGATTTTTTGCACAGCCATGTGGCTTCCATGGCCATCTATATTGAGTAAATGCATGTTTTTAGGCGAGACACCACCCGGTACAGAAGTAGCAAAGTGGAAAAGCCAATTCAGGAATATTGCCTTTGTAATCCATGCATGT
This sequence comes from Pinus albicaulis, assembly GCA_034641835.2. Lineage (NCBI taxonomy): Eukaryota > Viridiplantae > Streptophyta > Pinopsida > Pinales > Pinaceae > Pinus > Pinus albicaulis. Next base: position 1,250,291,593 of record CM076580.1, read on the forward strand.
GGATGTGCATCCATGCATGCACCTGGTTCACAATTCTGTATATAATTTTTTAATTGATTTTTACCTTTAAATAGATAAAATCCTGGCATTGATGAACCAATTGCATTGACGTAGGAAATATTTGTGGTCCACTCTCTGCTCTTAGGCAATATCTTAGGCACATTTCTACTCCCTCTTTTGGAAATTAACTGCATACCACAATTCCTTCCTTCCTATAAGCCTGTTTCATCACAGTTCCATATATGGTCTGGAGCATATGAGTGTTGCTCATATGCAGCAAAAAGAGTATTATAGAAATTGGAAAACATTCCAGAGCGTAGATTTAAAGCTCTATCCTTGTCAACGCTCTCTGTTGTACATAACACAAGGTCTGGATGCCTCTATTTAAACCCACTCCACTGTGATTTACCAGGAAAACCATCTTCAAAGGGGTTTTCCCTCCCTTGAAATATTTGATCTACAGTGGATTTAAGTTGTGTAAGCTCTAACCCATGTCCCAATTGGGCCATCTCCTTACACCACTCGACCACCTCATCCTCCTCCTCTTTAGCCATAACTGTAACATGCCCTCTACGCTTTGTATTAGTCAACCCATTTATTCAATAATGTATGTTAGAGGCAGCAATACCATTTTATTTTGCAGATGCACAGATTGAATATCCCTTAAACTTGATGTCATCAATTGCAACAAGCATGTGTTGCTTTGTCTAGCCACTGATGGCACTGATTTTATTTGTTGAACTTGCACCTTGCACTGTGGTTGAAGGTGGCTCTGTGGCTGATGGTGGGTTGGGATGATTTTCTACCACATATTCATTTTCAACGACATTATTGGGAGCATTGGGAGCATTTACATCCTCATTTGATGAACTGCTCCATAGCTGGGGCCCCCTTGTCCCTCGCCTCCTGTTCCTTATCCGATCTGCAATAGAAACTCTTGGCATGGCTCCAACAACCTGCAGATTTACCACAAAATTCTGATTTAAAGTATTCGAGTACAACATGAGTAAGAAATTTGATAAGTATTACAGCACAACTGTATAGAGTAGACTATATTTATGTATGAATTCCAATATTATCATGAGAAAGATAAGAAATACCTATTGAATGTTAACAACATGGAATCTTATATAGTTTGTTGTGAACTATTGCATTTGTGTAGGCAACTTGGTATTTTACTCAAAAGAGTTCAGGTTGCATCTGAGTGTATACTGTGTTATCAACAAGGATTTTATAACATGTTTTCTCAACTAAAATAATGATAAAGTACTCAATATAATAACATTATTCAACAAAAACCAAAAACCTGTATGTCTATTGCAACCGATGAAGAGAATGAATGTAACACTATGCACACACTATGTTTGTATGTCTCAAGTAGCTGATGAATATAATGAATGTAACACTGTATGAACACTTCGATTGTATGTTTGCAAAATGAATGGAACATTATCTGAAAACGATTGTATGTCTGCAAAATGAATAGAACATTGTCCGAAAAGTTTGATTGTATTTGAACATTCTGATTGTATGTTAGCAGCAACTGATGAGTAGAATAAATGGTTCAAATGAAAAACAATAGGTTTATGTTTTATAGTTTTATGATCTAGAATTTATTTGGTAGGGAAGATTGACATGGATTTCCATCTCCCAAATTCAAATTTGTGTTGTGGATTGATTTTTATATAATCCAATGGCTGATAATATTTCATGGTTGATCCTTGTGCTTTCTTGTACTTTTCTAAATTTAATTCCTGAATTGAAATGCTTTCCTAAATTTAATTCCTGAATTGAAAGGGTTGCTGTGTTTAATTCTTGAATTGAAATATTGGGTGAGCTATGTCCTCAATTGAATGGTGTCATTTAATGTCTTCAGTAAGTTGAATGGTGAAACATACATGTACATATGGTTGACACAGATTTCACCTATTCTTGTGCAGGTGTTACCCCGGCAATGGAATGTGTTACCCTAATGCAAAATCAGTGGGTGACTGTTTGATGGGATAGTTGTACTTTTGGATGGAAAGCATTGTAATGTTTTGTAGTGCATTTTGACTTAGTTGGTAATTCATAACTGAAATTACTTGAGACAATAGGTCTTGTCACTTTGTGATGTTAAGGCTTAGTGTTTAGCAGTTGTTGATCCAATCAAAATCTGGGCACATTTTGGACATATTTATATAACTTATATAACTTAATATAAAGTATTTATATACATATTTTAGTGAGTTTCAAATATTTTTTTATAGATGTGTAAGACCAGTACTATAACTGCTGGTCCTTACATAACCATAGAAGCCTCTCCCATAATTTCCAATTGGTAAAGGACACAAATATTATAATCTCCATACAATGATCCCCATCCATTTGTATGGTATGACATCGCTAGCCAATAAAAAGTATATATAACATATCTTCAATAGACATGTGAATTAAAAGTGATGTCCCTTTGCCACATATGGTTGCCGAATTTACATTCGCCTAGTGCTTAAGTATTTCGGATACAACCTTTCCATAAGGCTAGGCACTCGAGTTCGTCAATAATATGCGCTAATAACAACAATATATTCCTTCATGTATAGTAAAGTGCTAATAACAACAATGTATTCCTTCCTGTATTGTACCGTAATAATTTGAACATGCTGACATCCCACCTCACCTTTTGGAGCCTTAGTGGTGGCGATGGCCGCCTTGGTGGTGGCGTTAAAGGCACTTGTCGCTGTGGCGCGGGCTAGTGTGGCCGTGGCTCGGGCTGCCGTTGCTTTGGCCTGGGCAGATTCAGGGACGTGGGCGGTAGTTTCGGAACGGACAGCAGCTGTAGTTGCATTGCGGGCAGAACTGGCGACGGCGGCGGCATGGGCAGCGACAGCGGTGGCGCGGGCGATGACTTCGGCGTGCGCTATGAGGATAACTTCGCTACTGGCGGCGGCCTCAATTTTAACCCGACGAGAGGCACGGTGGGCCTCGACGCGCTCGAAGTAGGCCTCTTCACGTTCAGCATCGACCTCGAGACACTTGTTTTCCGCCTCCGTGAGTTGGGCGTCTTCTCTGGCACGCTTAGCTTCGGTCAGTGTGCGCTCGGCGTCGCCCTTCATGCGCTTCGCCTCATCCTCAGCGTGTTGAATTTGAGCCTCATCTTTGTTGTGCTGGGCGTCAATCTCCATGCGATGTGCATAGGCTTCCGCTGTCAGCCTGAACATTTGCTTCTTGCGCTTCACCCTCGGCGAACTCGAGATCTGCCTTGGCGCGCTTGAGTTCGGCCTGACCGTCTCTGGCGGCGGCGGCCAGACGGTGGTCGGCCTGGGCATGCTCGGCGGCGGCCCGGGTGAGACCGGCTCGGGCAAGAGGCGTGTGGAGAACCTCTTCCAAGGTCTGCGGTTCCTCCAGATGGTGTGGGTGATGTAATAACACATTTTCTTGTCAATCAATAACATATTTCCCCTTTTCTCCAGGAGGAATTCGCTGCCTAGGTAATTCAACTTGATCGAATCGACTTCACGCCTCGCCATGTCCCTCCTCTCAAACGGAATATCCGCTTGGAGAGAAAAACAATTTACTCTCTTGAACACTCGACCATCTCAATGTTGCAAATGAGAATAAGTCGAGGAGTGCCGCAAGGGTCGCTGCAACCATCTGATTACCCCTTGTATCAATGCCCCAACAGGTGTCAATTTTTTTTTTTTTTTCAGAAAGAAAAAAACGTTGTTTTATATCATGATTAATAAAAACAGTGCATAATACAACATGAGAAGTGTAGTGAAAATCACTTCTGAAAATATGCAACATTGCCCCTAAAAGCAAAAATAGTGTGATCTGGCAAAACATACCCATCACATGAGACACATAAAGCAGCAGAGAATTGCTGATAATGTCTGAAAGGATCCCCCAATTGCCAATTGGAAAAAATGTAACAAAAGTAGCATGGAGAGAAAAGAGAAACATATACATATCATGGGGACAGTCCAGCACCGTAGAAGTGATCCCCTACCCACAAAATCGAAGAACAGAAATGGAGGATCAACCATATCCGTAGATGTGAACCCACAGTTCATACACTATAGTCGTGACATTAAGATCAACTCCATCGATAAGCCAGACATCCCACGGCATTTACCGTAGCAGCATATGAACCAGGGCATATAGATGAACCATAAAAAAAACATGATAGAATCATATAAAGTCTTCTGCAAAAAAACTATTTGCCCATGCCCCTTGAGTTGAAGGAGAGGGTGAAAATCATTTGGAGACCCCAGGAGGGTCACAAGCTCTATCCACCCTGAGATCATCAGCTGAAAAAATAGGAACCTCCCTGAGGTCAAGGAGTACATCTCGAAAGAAGGATTTTGTTTTCGGCCTCCCTCTGAAGTGTCTGGATGCAGACTTCGTTTTTTTCCTCACCGTAATATTGCAACCCGAAGCCGGCGAGATGACAATATCAGGATTCCTAGGGATATTCTCAAATATGGTGAGGGCAGCCAAGTCAAGGTTCGGGTTGTTTAAAAGGGGTTCGACATCACATCCAACAGTATTTATAGGTGAGTCCGCTAAGTCCCCATTCGCAATATTATGTGGAGAGGGAGGAGAGGGGGGAGGGGATGCACATTCCAGGAGAGGCATGGACGGAGACGTATATAAAGAAGCAATTGTGAGGCAGGTTTGATGGTGGACAGCAAGAGCAGTAGATACATTAGGTGAGTCCGATACGTCCACCTTATCGATATTATGCAGAGAGGGAGGAGGGGGAGGAGAAGGGGGAGGGGATGCGTGTTCTAGGGGTGGCATGGAAGGGGAGGTATATAATGGCACAGAGATAGGGCAGGTTTGATGGTGGTCAGCAAGAGCAGTAGAGGTATGCGGCATTTTATCCTTCCTCATGATTGTCGATCCCAAGTTTACTTCGGATTCTAATTGCATGGGCGAACCAGAATTCACCAGGGGATTAAAAACATTGTTGTTTTTAGATACAGTAGGAGCCGTTAGCTCCTTGTATGGTGGAGATAACTCCACATATTGTGCACTAACATTAGTAGAGTTGCAAAGCTAATAGAACATTATTCAAAATTAATTTCATTTCGTCCCTTGACATATTTCCTCCACCAATAACGGATGATAGCACGCTTGCTTCAGTTTTGTTAGGGGTGTCATCTTGCTTAGTTAATCTTTCTCCTCCTCTACTAAATAATCTTCATCCTTGTTCTTTTAAACGAAGGAAGACATTTTCTTTCTCTCCAATATTTATGTTGCCATAATCTTCTTTTTCTTTGAAATTTGATATGCATGTCATCCTTTACCGTTACACGCCATCGAAGTGCTTGAGAAGAATGCACCATGTACTGACTAGGTTGATTGTCAATTAAAGTTTGACATGGATACCTTATGTTTATCCTTGGCTTTCACTTTCGGTAGGAAAGAAAAATATGGATTTCTCGTGGAAAACATGAAATCTATCTTTAGAAAATTTCATGTTGTATAAATTATTTTTTTTTAGTGAAAATCACATTCAAGCAGATTTTGTCTATGCGTTTTGAACCACCACCCAGTGTGATTCATCTTCAAAACATTATCTTGTTTGAAACTCTTTAATGAAATCTACTTAAATCTGATTTTAACAAAAAAAAATTATACACTAATTATGAATCACAAAAACCAAATTCCTAATAAAATACCATCCCATCTTCCTCAAATCCCATCTTATCTTCCTCTTCCTCCTTGCAGGAGATAATACTCTGCTTGTAGGTACGAAGCATCTTCTTGTTTTCCTTTACATCAATCATCTGCCATCCATCACTGGGTAAAGTTCAACGCACTCAATTCCTTCTTTTATATATATCATTCTTTTCTTCCTTCCTCTCTTGTTCGAGATGAAGATTCGATGTGTATTCATTTACATCTGAATGAAGGTTAAATATTGAATGGCGCTTTTCCGTTTTGGCTTTCGAATGGAAGGGCAAAAGACTTTTGCCCACAAAAACACATGAGAAGCTGAATTTGTTTTGTATGACAGATGCATTTGTATGAATGTATTGTATTGTTTTGCATTTTGAAGCACACATTGAAAGTAAAAATAATACATAATGTTTTAAAATTATTAGATGAGATGTGGTCCAGCACAAACTTTTTCTGAATTAATAGTTTTTTAATAGTTTTCAAACAGAGATTTTCTATTATGGATTCAAGAGCATTGGTGTGGGTTCGTCATTATACGTTGGCATGAATATATAACTCCATAACATTTGTTGGGTAAAGCCCCACACACAACATTTAATTTTTTCTTAAACACAACAAACCAATTTCTTAATTTTTTCTTGATTTTTTTTCCATATATTGCTTATGTTCTACTTTGTAAATGTCTCCATTCCAACTAAGGTTTTCCATGTGATCCCCATTTGTTGCAAGTAGGAAGAAATTTTGTGGTTAGTAGACCTATGCACAAATGGATTTAATCGATACCATATATGAGACCCCTTTTCTATAGGTCTCAAGTTTGTATATTTAAAAAAAAAAACATAAAAAAAAACATTTTTTTATTATTTCAATGCATACTTTTTTTAGTCCTCAAAATATTTATCATTACTATATTTAACAACATATTTTAAATGACCACAATTTAAGTTTTCAAAATATTTATTATTACTATATTTAAAATTATTTTAAATGACCACAATTTAATTCTTGAGAAATTCATATAATTTAACCATAAAAAATAACACAAAAAAATATAATATAATGGTGGCTTTATTGTAGTGTTCAAATACTAATCTATCAAATAATTATAATTTATTTTTAATTTATTTTAAGTTAAATAGAAAATCCATCTTTTTAAAATGTTTAAATAGCATCACAAACATTTTACAATTTGAATGCTTTTGAAAAATACATATGAATAAAATTGACAACTAATATGGTACATTTACAAATATATTCCATATTGTAAAAACATTGCATTAGATTGACGGATACAATGACAACTTTTTGACATTAAGTTTTTGAAAAAAATAATAGGATTTGTAAGAATAAAATTGACAACTAACATGGTACATTTACAAATACATTCCATATTGTAAAAACATTGCATTAGATTGACGGATACAATGAAAACTTTTTTACATTAAGCTTTTGAAAGAAATAACAGGATTTGTATTTACCAAGTAAAAATCCAATATTACCTAATGTAACAACTTTGCAATAGATTTTCCAAGTAAGAATCCAATATTCCATAATGTAACAACATTGTGATAGATTGACGGATGCAATGACAACTTTTACCACAGTACATGAGCTCTTAATATCTCTTAAAGTTATGGTAGAATATAATGCTCCTCCTGAGAAAGAGTATTTTGAAATGGGTTAAAAGCACAACAATGAAGAAAAAGAATGTTACAAAAACAGTTAGAATTACATTGAATGGTATAGTAGTTGAACAGAACATGATTTATATAAAGAAAAATATACAAATTTGAAGGTGAATAAATATACATGTGAACACTAAATGTTTGCGATGTCATATACATGTAAATGATGGTAAATATCTAATCATATATACATGACGATGCACGACATCGGCAACACCAATTGGTGTCTATTGTGACCCCACATTGAGAAAGGCATTCTTGCCAATTAGAACACATTTTCTGATGTGTATCTCTTTCATGTATGTGGATTGTTTTTCTTACGATTTTTAGGATCTTTTGTAACAAGGAAATAGTTGTATGCAAATGGTATAGAGGCAATGCCTGTGGTGAAACGAATCTCAGCTGTATATCATGTAAAGTAAGTTCTTGTTGTTCAATCTCTTGGCAGCATTCGTAGAGCATGTTTAAATATTGTGAATCCATATCTGTTGGGCATGAAAAAAGAGAAACAATAAGTGTTAGAGTAAACAGCTGATAAAATTGTACTAAATGTAGAGTTTTAAAATACTTAAAGTAAGCATAAACTTATTTTGAACATTAGGAGCATAACCAGTATTAGAACAAATGTAGAAGCAAGTAACTATGTATGGAATTTGGGAAAAGTTAAGATTTGTTTACCGTTTGGTGAAGATGTAACGAAGAGTTTATTTTTGGATAGAGTGTAATCGTGTATAGAGATTTCAATGTGAGCAAGGACTCTTCTTGCTTTTTGCGTTGTAGATATGGATTTTCTTTCATTTGTGATATGCGTGAGAAAGGAAATGCTGGAAGGATTCGAAGGTCTGATAGATATCTTACTCTTAAAATGGCGGTGAATGTTAGACCTTGGCATTATTTGGGGCCGATGTCAACTGTTGCTTTATGTAATGTCATTCCTTGTGACTTGTGTATTTTTAAAGCCCATGCCATTCGGAGTAGTATTTTTTGATGTGCACCTCTTGTGATAGACAAAATGGGCACATATGTGGGATGTGAAATGTCCCATGGTGTTCCTCTGTATTGTTGAAAATCGACTACCATGAAGGATGGAAATTCTGGAGGCTTTGAGTCAAGTGCATAGAATATTGTAATTACTTTGCCAAGTGCACCATTTACAAGCCCTGCATATACCCACAAGTTGTAGGTGAGCATAAATTTTTGTTCATTTCATAACAAAACCTTTGTGTCTACTTGTTCTTCTTGAGATGGAGCAAACGTTTGGTCCTGATGTTTCTCCGCTGAGCACACAGCTACTGGCATGTTTAATTTTTTAAGCATTGATTTGTTATGCAAGGCAACTGAGCTGTTTGTTGCATATAAGTGCATGGAGTCTTCAAATGTTTTTTTATCTTCATGCATAATAGAGGAAACTGTCCTCAACATTAGGAGGTTCCAATCTTCAATTGTAGGTGTTCCATCCCTGAGATTTGCAAGAATCTGGCGAAAGGAAATTTGGGAAGGGTCAGCACCTTGCTGGCAGAAAAAGTTGTAAGCGTTATGACCCTATCGAAGCTACGCCAAAGTGCAGTGCCACGTGATGTGCCAGCGTACAGAGGAATGTCTTTTAAAGGTGGAAACTGGCCTAAATCACAGACAAGGATAATGGAGTGATTGCCAAATGGTGTATTTCGATGAAGGGGAAATGCCTCTCATAGGCGATCATCAATACAGGAAAGCATTTTCAGCCTGATAAAAATCATTTCATCAATGAGTATGTATTGGACATGGCAGAGATGTGCTTGGAAGTGTAGGAGCGTTTGTCCTTCAAGAGGATGCATTGTTTGGATACGGATGTGAAGGGCAAAGTGAATTGTAAGGGCATTTATGTTGAAAGCTGCAACACCGGTGGGTGCAAGTAGTAGCAATGGGCTTTTAGATGTTGAGGAGTTTGCAATAAATGCAGATTGCAAAGATTTTATTAAAGCAAATTTTCCGGTTCCGGCTGTCCATTGTATGATGGTTCTGGTTGGGGGTTTTGGTAGAGGGTTTTTGAAATGAGAAATAATATGTGTGAATGATTTTTATTGGGTAAGAGATAATATGTGATTTTCGGGAAGGTTTGAGAAAGGACGATGTTGGTTTTGACTATTTGAAAGATTGTATTCAATGAAATTGATGGCGATTTCTTGCAAGTGGAGAGGTAAGTCAGTATGAGACCAATTATGATTAAGATCAAAGTCACGATTGCCAATGATTCCAAGGGTATCAATTTCGATGTTGTCGCCTGGGTGAAGGTGAGAGAGGATTTCCAATTCATTCATTTGGACGGGGTCAAAGGGGATGTCAGGAGGGGTAGATACAAGAGTAGATTCATCTTCAGATTGTGGAGATTGTGGGGTTTCATTTTCACGATGAACATGCCATGATGTATATGTTCAATTTTTTTGTTCCCAGTGTGCAATGATTTCCTCATTGTTAGATCCAATGTCATTGGGGAGGGTACGGAAAGGGAAATACAATATTAATTCAGCCCAACAAAAAGTGGCATAGCTTGGATCAGTAGGGGAAGGGATTGTGGTCTGTCGTGGCAAGATATGGACAACCATTAGAGGGGAAATGTGTTTCCATTGGTTTTGTTTACGATGAGGATAAAATGACCAAGAACGTGCAGCTTCAATGAGGGGCAACGACTCTAATGAAGAAGGTCTATTCATGTATGCGAGAATAAATGGTGGTGTTGAGGATGGATTTTCGGAAGCATGTAGAACACGTCTGAATATAGCTCTATTAACATTTAGAGAAACAAGTGTACGACTACAGAGTGTGAGTGGTAATTTCTGCAACATATGGCATATTTCTTGTGCCCCAATGTCTCTTTCTGCTATGGTTTCTGTAAGGATTTTTCGGACAACAGTGATAGTAGGTGCGTTTGGAACGACGTTTGTTACACCATTTTTTGGTCATCTAACCTATCATTATTAGATGAACACAAGTACACCATGTAAGACCAATTTTACCCTAAGTAAAATTGCTTTCACCATGTGAAATAACTTATTTGTTTATATTTCCCGGTCATATTTAACCCAAAACAAGGAAATTAATTAAATAAATCCTTATTTATTTAATTATTTCTTAAGAATAAGTTATTTAAATCATTATTTAAATAATATTCTTAGTTAAATTTGACTAAATCATCCATAAATAATTAAATAAACCATTATTTATTTAATTATATTCCCATCATTTCCCTAAAATTATAAATAAATCATTTATTTATTTATTATTTATAAATAAAGGAATTGACCCAAGTCAAAAATCCTTTTCCCTCCAACAAATATAATAAAATATTCCTAAAGGGTGGTTCTAGAATTCGATTAATAATATTTTATTCATGCACCGAGTTCTAGACTGCCCTAATATTTTGTTATAAATAGAAGGGTTCTCCCCATTCATTAGTCACCTCCATTGCATTAGATCATTGTGGATCTATACTAGGTCACATTCTCCATTTTTGCCTTGTGAGCTCCCATTGAGTTCTATGTTTGTCTGGGTTTTCTACAACAACAAGAGAGAGGAATTTTAGATCTGAAATGCTGAGGACTTTCAAGAACCCATCCCATTGAGGAGAACCGGAAAACACCTTTCTTGTTTTCCTCTCAGGTGCCCCCTTTGTAATATAATATAAAAATTCTTTCAAATACATTGTTCTTGTCTTGTCTATTGGATGCATGGAGCCACATTTTACTTTATCTACTTAATGTCTTTTATGCTTAGATCTGGATTTGTGCAGCATTATTTGGATCACCTAATTGCAGATTTAAAGATATTTGGCAGCCATAATCAATGTTAGGGCTATTTGTTATGCGTAGTTAAAGTGATATTTTACGACGAAAGATTCATACTAACAATTGGCGACTCCACACGGGTTTTCTTTTGTGACCACTGTCGTTTTATATATTCCTGCATATCCAGCTATTTTAGATCCTAAGGTTTCTCTTCCGTTTTCTGTTTTTCCTATTTTTATGGTGCTTTTCACCTCTAAAACCCTCAAACATTAAAATTTTTAACTTCCGTGTGTTGCTGGCTTTATTGCGCAGGTGACAGACATCAACCGCAGCTGAGACGACAAATTTTTCTGAAATCTGCCGCCGAGAGACCCGGATCTACAGGTCGCACTTATCGGCCCAAAAACTATGACCTAGCCTTGAGGTCGCACTTTGCTGCCCAAAATCTGCGACCTGGACTGCAAACAGGTCAGACCCTGCGACCTGCACTTTTTTCTGCAATTTTCCAGCACTTTTTCTGGGTTTGTCTGAAGCTTCTGTCAGGGTGTTCCAGCCTCTATCTTCGCCCGTTTAGACCTGTTTCTGATCTGTTTCACTCAACTAAGTGGGAATCTTGCCCCTTAGGGCTCTAGTACCCTCCACTTTTTGCGGGAGAGTTTTTGACGTTTTCAGAAGTCTGAATTTCCAGGGTTTCAGCCTTATTGCTTTTAGATCTGATACCTCATTTTCAGATCCCTTTAAATTAGCACTTCTCCCTTTCAAATCACCTCATATAGTTTTGTTTCGGTTCATTTCTAGGGCCACCTCCTTGTCCCTTCTATTTTTAGCTGATCTCCTCCTTTTTAGCAGCAACCTTGCCTCTGCCTCTTTGCTGTTCTCTGCACCTCTTTTCAGCAGATTTCTCCTTTAGATCCTCGTCCCTCCTAACCTTAGATCTATTGGCCTCTTTCTCGCATGCTTTTCTTAGTTTTTTCCCTCTTATAGACTAGTTTTGAGAGACCCGCCTTCTTGGGTTAGATTGATGCATTGTTAGCTATTAATTTTCTGTTCTTTCAGTCTTATTTACTGCAAATTTATTTTCAGTTACGCAGCATGCTTTTTCTTTTACTCTCAAAACGTCTGGGTTTAAACAATTAAAATTAACGCACGCCACACACTGACCCTAAGTGAAGAAGAGCCTGGTTAACACCGCCTGGCAAAGCCTTTAAAATCAATTGACCTTGCACCTCTCTGCCCTTGTTTCGACATTAACCTCACTTGATTTTGCCTCTAACTGCCCCTGTCGGTTTTCTTCTTCCCGTCATCATTGCGCCTCCAAGGCGTTTGTCCCGGAGACTTCTTGGCCTTCACCCGCAGTTTTCAGTTGGTCGACTTCCTCCTTCCCGTCGTCATCAAGTAAGTCCTCCCCAGAGTCCACACTCCAACTCTTCCTCTGATTGTTCGGGTTCTCCCCCTACTCCTGGTTCTCCTCCTGTTACCTTCACCATGTCTAGTTCAAGACCTAGCGCTAACCCCAGTTCTATTGCTGGGTCCGTTTCCAGTGGAACCACTACGGGACCTACCTCGACTGCCCCATTGCTCCCTTATATGGCCGGCCTTAGTCTCCCTCGACTTCAATCAGCTGATCAATGATCCTTTTCGCCACGATGTCAGTTGACCTGTTATGCCAACCAAGCTCCCTTCCGACATTCCCACGTTCGAAGGCCTTGCTAGTGAAGATCCCTCCAACCATATCTGATCTTTCCACATGTGGTGTTCCTCCAATTCCATCACCGATGACTCCATCCATCTTGGATTGTTCCAACGCACGCTTACCTGCGAAGCTTCTAAATGGTATGTTGATCAAGCCACCTCTTCCAATACCACCTTTGCAGCCATTGCCCAAGCCTTTTTATCTTATTTCCAGCTCCCTCTCCGATATGACACGGGTACTGAACTCTTGACTTCTTTTTATCAATCCTCTTCGACCCGCCTTTCCGCTCATGTCCAGGAATGGTGACGAAGACGGAGCTTATGTCGTGCTTCCCCCCTTTGAAGATCGGGTTTATATGGACTGGTTCCTTTGCTCTCTTTTACCTCCCATTGGCAAAGATGTCGCATCCCATTTCCCTCAAACCGAAGAAGCCACCCTCCAAATAGCCCTGAAATATGAACTTATCTATGCTCAATCTGGTTATGTTTATACCGTCCTTCCTGACCTCCCCAAGCCCGATGGCCCTAATGCCTCGGGGGCATCTCACTCTGCCGACTGTATCGTTGGAGCTCTGTCACATACCTCTGCTCAACCTCTTTTAGGCTATGGTTTCCCTCCAGGAGGGGCCAGCACCTCCAACACTTTTCCCCCTCCAGGTAGCATGTATCCAGGATACGACATGCCTCCTCCTTTTTCCCCCACTCCTGCCTACCTCAATGTTGCCCATCCTAACCCTTATCCTTACCCACAGCCTGGTGTCCCAGCTCCTCCAGCATTTGGACCTCCCACTCCCTTGCCTTCTCCACCCCCGCAACCGCACTTACTACCCCCTCCAGGGCAGGTATTTGAGCAGTAGGGGGCAACTAATCTTCTTCCTTCTCAAAGAAAGAGGAAAGGCAATCCACCCACTTCTGGTAATCGTGGATCCAATCCTTCAAGTATTGACTCTAGCACTGCCAACCAGTCACAGGGCTCTCAACCCAAGCTGGACAGCCCGCTTCGCACCAATAAGCCCTGTTCGTGTTGTGGTGTTTATGGTCATTACACTCACGATTTTCCCTTATTACCACAAATGCGGCAGATGTGGGAGTCTCAGGCCACCGTGCGAGGACAACACTCCTCCCCTACTGTCCCTCCCAATCCGGCTACTTCTCAACCTGCTGTGTTTACCGATCCTTTCCCTCAATAAGGATTCGTGGCCACTCAACCACCTCATGCCCCAGTAACCACTCAATCTTCCACTTCTGGTTCCTCCGATTATCAGATTCTCATGATGGCCGCTGACCAACCTCTCACTGTCGACCTTAACCTTCAAACTCGGTCTCGTCAGTACTCCACGCCTCCCGTTCCGTTTGTCTCCGAGTCCCCATCCTCAGGTCCTACAGAGCCTCTGTCAACACCCAATGGTCCCTTGCAAATCCCTTCGCCCAAAGTTGAGGTTCATACCAAGATTCCTAAGGGCCCATTACGCCGAAATGTTTCCTCTGGTCAAGCTGCCCATTCATATAGCATAGTAGATGATCTGGCGCAATCTCCTGCTGCCATTTCAACACTGGAACTCCACCAGTTGTGTCCTTCCCAAAAGAAGGCTCTAATATTTTCTGTGGCTACTGTAGATCCTGCCGATGACCAATTGATTGTTTTCGATGCCCGTCAATCAGACCATCCCCCCCTACCTGCTTCTGTTGCTTTCCAAATCCCAGTCAAAATCCGAAATGCCAATGTCGCTTGATGTATTATTGATGAGGGGGCATCTACCTGTGTGATGTTCGCTTCGGTTTGGAAACAACTCGGATCTCCTGAGCTAGCCCCTTCCACTATCACCCTCCGTGCATGGGATGGTCATGCCTCCCAGCCCATCAGCCTATTCCGTAACTGTCCTATCACCCTTGTAGGCAAGATTGTTTGTGTCAACGTTGAAGTTATCGACGCTCCTCTTGACTACAACATTATTTTGGGGCATAGTTACACCTATGCCATGTCTTCTGTCCCCTCCGCAGTCCACCGCAAGATGTTTTTCCCTCATAATGGAAAAATTGTCACCATTGACCAGTTGACGTATCATGAACCAAAATCTCAGACCTCCCCTGAGTCCACCATTTCTACTGTCATAAATAAGCAAAATATTGATTCTTTGACCAGTGTTTCCCTCGACATCTACAAAGACTCCTCCTTGCTTGGAACTTTCCCAGGTCCTCCCCCTCCTCCTGTCTCTTATCCCAGCTTAGCGAATGTTTTCATGATGCAATCCTCTCATGCTGCCCTTCCACAGCCTGCTTCGGCTAGTCAGCAACCTCAACCTCGTCCGCCGCACCCTGCTCCTAGCCCTTCACCTTAGTCGGCTGACCCTCTACCGCCTGGACCTTCCCATCCCCCTCACACTCAGGAACCCCCCTACCCTCCTGAGTCGGTTCCCTCAGGTCTCCACCATTTGGGAGCCGTCCCTCCTGGCCATTACCCCACTGGTCAGATACCTTTCCTTGGTCCCCCCCCCCAGAGTCTATTCGGTTCTCGTCATGGCCACCCTTTCCCTCCCTAATATAACCTTGGGAATACCAGTATGGTATCCTACTCCTCCAGCCGAGACCCCACCAGGCCACCCCAAACCATACATTGTCGTGACACCAGTGCAACCGATTCCCTTCACTCCTTCCACCGCTACAGTGCCCCTTGCCCCTTCGCCAGACCATCCTCATGCCGCGACAACTACGGGCAAGAAAAGAAAAACTCGCAAGGGGGCATCCAAAGACAAGGCCACCGCACCTGACCCTACCCCTCCTCCACCTACCAAGCCTTGTGCCTTGTGTGATGGTGTCGGTCATGCCACTCATACTTGTCCTGAGTTGCCCCATATCCAACCCATGGTTAAGGTCACGTTCCCTGAATCTACAGTCCCTGAAACCTCTGTTTCTTCCTCGTTCGCAGCCAAGAACCCAAATACTCTTTGCACCAACAAACCCTGTGCTCTGTGTGGTGTCCATGGCCATTATTCTCACCATTTTCCTCACCTCACGCATTACCAAGCCTCTTTAGAGGTCATTTGCGAGTACGAAGTTGAACAAAATCAATCCGCCTCTCCCATCCTTGCTCAGTATGCATCAGGTTTACTCGAGGATCCCCCTACTACCATTGACATTCCTCCCCCTGATGTTGAGATGTCGGAATCTGCTGCCCCCCTCCTATACCTATCATCATTCGCACAACCCTCGGAGTACATTCCTTCTGAATCCACTCCATCTGTTTCGCTTGATTCCCCTTCAGCAACATTCTTGGGCTCTTCATGCTTTCACCATCTTTTTACTTGTTCTTCTTTCATTCCCCTTGATGACCCATATGCGCACCTCTCTTCCCATACTGATTATTTCGGTAGCTTTGCGGCCTCATTTGGTTTCCCTGACCTTTTCCCTTCCACCCATAACCATGATGATACCATCCATATCTATGATATTCTCCGCAACCTGAGCTCTAGCCCTCATACATCACCTTCTAGTCGGTCTGCAAGTCATGGCCACCCTATCCAGACTACTAGCTCCCATAGTTGTCATTTGCTACCTACCCTTCCCTCACACTGCCATCTTTGTTCTTACTCCTCCCATGTCTTGTCTTGTGACACTATTGTGCAGGACCTTCCGTCCATGCATTATATTGGCTATGCCGATGGGGCAAGTCGCTATTCCCGGAATCTAGCCTCGCCAGCTTGGGCCATTTTTACCCCTTGTGACGATGCGCATGCAACCCTCTCTTTTCGTGATCATGAGTCAGGTAGCTTCGCCGTGTCAGGTGGTCTTTCTCCCACCAATCACCCCATCTCCTATCACGATGATGACATTATGGAAGAAATCACCACCCCTGACTTTATCTATTCCCCCTTACATCGAACCCATGTGTTCACACCACATACACCTTGTGGCCATTACATTGAAACCCAATGTTTGAGTAAGGGGGCATCCATATTTGAGAGACCAAGAGAAGCAATTCTCTACAACTCTCCTAGTATATCTAGTCATGTCGAATTTAGTACCATTATTCTTCCACATTTAGAAGAACCTCTAAAGTCCCATATCACTTCAGATCACTCTAGGGATGATACCCCTTATCGTTCCTTCATCTTACATCAGCAACCCAGTCTTTTCGACATTGTTGTTGACCAACCTATAGGTTTTCTAAAAGAGCATCAGTTCATTATCTCCAAATCCTATGTTTGGGATAGTGGCACCAGGTATGCCAACCCATAAACTTAAAGTCCATTTGATTCATATATGCAGTACTAAAAGAGATTGGTAATCCTCCATTTCCTTTCTCAAACTGCATAACCATAACAAAAAAAAATGGCGCACCATATCCTTAAAATGTGTTTAGATTCCCCTCTTTTCCACATACATTTTGGCATGACCACAACATGCTTGGGGGCACCTATGCCCCTTAACCATAAAAATCCCAGATCTCAGCCAAAAACAGCACTGAAACCCCCTTTCTCTGCTAGGTCGCACTTTTCAGGTCATTTCCTGGGACAGGTCACAGTTTTCTGCCCAGTACCTGCTACCCAGGTCGCAGAACAGACCCCAAAAAGTGCGACCTGTCCTGTTCATGAGCTCTGGGTACCTTTTAGTTTTTAGTACCTTGATCCTTCACCAGGACACATTTTTTCCACGAAGAGTCTATTCACCTCTCCTACAAATCGAATTTCCTCACTTACAATACTTGTACTTGGGGCACCACTTTGTCTCCTTACTTGTCTTTGTTCGTATTGATTTTCGTCATGAGTTACCCTATTGTACCCATGTTTTTATGGTTCCCCTTTAGACCTTTACTGCGTGGCAGCACCATTGAGTCACCCTTGTTTAGCGCATCTGAGTTGAGTCATCATCAGTCATGGAGTCTATCTTGCGTCCCTTTGTATCCCACTATAGTCCTCCATCCTTCATTACTTGGTCCCTCTCTCGTGTTGCACATTATGACCTTCAGTACCATTGTCCCCTATCCCTCATGATATTGTGTCAGTCGCTGCCAAGCCATTCATGCCCTTTATGCTCTAACAAGGGAAGTCGTCCATCCGCTACTTAGTATCCCTCATTTCATTATCATCATCAGTGTCCTCTGTTAGTCGCTCTACTATTTTCTCCCATGCCTTAGTTGAGATTCCCTTATTACCTCACCTATGGCGGACCTACTTCTGTCGACATCAGCTCATTTACTCCAGAAGCCAGGTCTAGGGGGCAGTGTACCTTGGTTCAAGCTCTTTTCAGCATGATCATGATTTATACACTTGATAGTCTAGTGATGCAGCAGCAGCTATTGGTGATTCCCAGGTGTGTGTGAGATGTCTCAACCCTCATGAGGGGGTGGCCCTGTAGGTAGCCCCCAACATGCCCGGATGACTTCTTCATTTCAGCCCTTGATGCAGCTCCTCCCATTTGATGATATTGGCCTCAGCCGCTTGCAGCGCCTCTTTAATTTGCATGTATCAGTCAGATTTTGCGAGCCCTTCCCCATGTGTAGGGGGCATTTGGGCGTATTTGTATCTCATGTACTAAAATCTTATTGTATAAGTCCTGACGGTTATTCCAGGCATAACATGTATGTGGGATCCATCATTCTATTTTTCTAGCTCGTATTTATGCCAGCATATTCTTCATGGTTCGGTTCCTTGTTTACTGGACTTCCTATTCTTTGTACTTTGTCTCGACGGGCATAGGTATGCCTCCCCCGCCACCTTTAGCACAGGTACCACTTCATAAACTAGAGACTTGTTGCACCTGTAAGTCTCAGCTCCTCAAGGTCTAGTCCTTTAGCACATTAGACTACCTTACATTTCTCTCTCTCACTTCCCTTTTGATGACTAGTGATTGAGTTCTTACAATGTACTTCGGTCATACGATTTGCTCCTAACACTCGTACGTTGGGGGGCAATCTGTTACACCATTTTCTGGTCATCTAACCTATCATTATTAGATGAACCCAAGTACACCATGTAAGACCAATTTTACCCTAAGTAAAATTGCTTTCACCATGTGAAATAACTTATTTGTTTATATTTCCCGGTCATATTTAACCCAAAACAAGGAAAATAATTAAATAAATCCTTATTTATTTAATTATTTCCTAAGAATAAGTTATTTAAATCATTATTTAAATAATATTCTTAGTTAAATTTGACTAAATCATCCATAAACAATTAAATAAACCATTATTTATTTAATTATATTCCCATCATTCCCCTAAAATGATAAATAAATCATTTATTTATTTATTATTTATAAATAAAGGAATTGACCCAAGTCAAAAATCCTTTTCCCTCCAACAAATATAATAAAATATTCCTAAAGGGTAGTTCTAGAATTCGATTAATAATATTTTATTCATGCACCGAGTTCTAGACTGCCCTAATATTTTGTTATAAATAGAAGGGTTTTCCCCATTCATTAGTCACCTCCATTGCATTAGATCACTCTGGATCTATACTAGGTCACATTCTCCATTTTTACCTTGTGAGCTCCCATTGAGTTCTATGTTTGTCTGGGTTTTTCTACAACAACAAGAGAGAGGAATTTTAGATCTGAAACGCTGAGGACTTTCAAGAACCCATCCCATTGAGGAGAACCGGAAAACACCTTTCTTGTTTTCCTCTCAGGTGCCCCCTTTGTAATATAATATAAAAATTCTTTCAAATACATTGTTCTTGTCTTGTCTATTGGATGCATGGAGCCACATTTTACTTTATCTGCTTAATGTCTTTTATGCTTAGATCTGGATTTGTGCAGCATTATTTGGATCACCCAATTGCAGATTTAAAAATATTTGGCAGCCATAATCGATGTTAGGGCTATTTGTTATGCGTAGCTAAAGTGATCTTTTACGATGAAAGATTCATACTAACAACATTGTTTGAGAGACATAATAAAATTTGGCTATAGCTTTCTGATTTTGTTTCTGCTTTGGCTGCATATTTAGAGATATAGGTTAACACGGCATGGCGTGAAAGTACTGGCTGGAAATCAACATTTTCTCTCCAAATTGAAATTAGATCGGCATTATGGATGTTCAATATATCATCGTTACATGTAGGTTTGTAGATTTTTTGACCTTTGTTTTCTATGAAGAGTGAAGATGTGGGGTTCAACTCGCATGGTACTTCATAGCGACAACAGAGAACATTGCTTTTTTTGCAAAGACAAGAAGATGCATGACACTTTGTATGGCGTTGGACACAGTTCACAAGCTCTTCATAGTCTTCTGACTGGGTTGATGCAAAAATTGATTATGTGTCGAGAAGATATGGGTTGTGCTCTGTTGATTGGTGGAGTACAGATTCACGATGTTGGGGTTGGCGCGGGTTCCAAGCAGTGACATAATGGTCAAAATATCTTTGAGCATTGAGAACTTCTGTGTCATTGTTCCAATTGAGGGAATCCATGTTTGGTGCATTTTGCAACCAAAGGAATCCATGTATGTGTGCATATCCTTGATGTTGCCATTCGTATCTGTATGCAACATTGAAAGATTTTATTGTTCCAGATCTATTGTAAATTAATATTAGGTTTAAAGAGAAATGGTTATTGAAAATACCTGCACCAATAGTCAATTGCATGGAGACCTTTTTATAGAACTTCTTCAAAAAAAATTGTAAATCTGCAATGCATATATTGAGATGTTAAATGAGGATTGTTAATTATATTTTGAATTCTCCACTTGTAATGAGTGTTTGAATTTTAGGGCACGTCAGTAGGCATAATCTTGTGTAGGTCAGGCCATTTGGTATTAGCAGCACTTAGAGTGAAGAAAAATGTTGGGCTTCCAAGTTGTGTGATCATGTCAGTTAGCTCATTATGACACTTGTTCCGAAAAGAGCGTGTACCTCGTAGGGATGAGCCAAAGTGCATGATTTGTTCGGGAATTCTTGATTGTGGGAAGTCATGAAGACATTGTCGCAAATCTGAAACAATTGTTGGCAAGTTGTTTTCAATGTATTTTCTAACAAAAACATTGGCAATTGATTGGCTACGGTGCCGCATTAGCGTGTTATATATGTAATAACGGAATCTTGGATGCTAGCCGAAGGGGTTTTCATGGTAGCGTAATATGTGCAAGGCATATTTGTGCATCTCAACTTTTGTAATTCTTGGTTGTGCGATCATGGAAATTCCTGTTGGGAAAAGTGTGGGGAAGGCCATAGCAAAGAGGCCCTCAGTATTGTATTCATTGATAGGTGATAGAGATATTGTAGGCCAATCGATTGAATTGGTTGAGTTTGGATTTGTGGAGTACAAGTAAGCATGAATGTGATCAAGTTCACTACACGAGTTTGGGGGAATTGGAACAAATGAAGAAGTTTGGATATCAAATGGAGTTAGCACGACATCGAGATCATGAATAGAATCAATTATGGTTTCCTGGGGTATAAATGAGGACGTGGTTACATTATGAAGAAGATAAGAAATATCTGTAGGCTGATCTAGTAGAGCAAAAATTGCAGTTGGGCTGAGTTCAACATCTCTGTAGTAGGGATCATGAGTGAGTTTGTATTCAAGAGCTGCTAGTACACGTGATTTAGAGACGATGAATTCATAAGATGTTTCAGAAGGGTTTTGTCTTCTGACAATGAGGATATCCAACTCAAAAACAAGGAGAGGTAGGTATTTTGCAATAGAAGTGATGTCTTGAGGGAAGCTGATTGTATGGCCACTATATTTGTATTGACCACCACGAGCATGCGTTACTTACAGAATGGGATTTACACGTACGATCAACATTTCCTCAATTTGTGTTAAATTTTGTAGGACATTTGGTTGCTCGCCAGGGTCCATGTTGTTCACATGAGTGAAATGGTTTGCAGATTTAGATGTTGCACATCGAGAGCAAGAAAGCATACCATGTGATTGTTTTGTTTTCATACATGGATATGATTCTTTGCATAGTGTGCAAACATGCAATGTAGAGAGGTTACCTATTCTATGTCTAAAGTGATGGTGTTCTTCAATAAGGGGGGGTTATATAGGTTTTGATGAAGGTAGGGTGAATTGGGATGCATATTTGGGAGAGCACTTGAAGAGGGAGCTTGTGTAATGGGAGCGGGAGTGTTTTTTCAATTTTTATAAAGAAGTCGTCGACGTGCATTTATTGTTTCTTTATTTTAAGCATAAAGAAGGCGTCGTCATGCTATTTTTTCTGCATCTTCATCGTTTGATGACATATCTAAGAAATTACAAATAAATATATGTTAGGCATGAGATGTGAGGAATTTTTAGCAAAGCAAATTGAGTTATGAATGCATATGAAATGTATGACATTTTGTGAGAAGCTCAACTTTGTAAATAACTATTAGTAAGCGATAGAGAGAGTTTGAAATGAATTTGGCATACATGTTGATAAAGACTATTGTAAAGAAAACCACTTTTGTGGTGCTAAACATAGGTGTATATATTATTTAAATTGTCAATGGGAAAATATACATATTTGTAAGTATTGAAAAAAGTTTTGCGAAAGAAAATTGTTCAGTACAACAACATGGTTGTATTTTACAATGGTATTGAAAATTGAACTATACAGAGATGTTCCTTTATGTGCACAAAAGTAGCATGGTGTGCATCTAAGAAAAGAGGTCAAAGGCGACGAATAATAGAGCGTTGTGAATCGGTAAGTGTGGCAATGTCTTTTAGGACCTCCTTGCATGCAGCATCATACTGAATTTCTTCTGAACTTATTAGTATAGGTTGCAGATGTTCAACACCATTGTAGTACTCTGTTTTGATGGAAAGTGATAGCAAGAAGTGGCGACCTGATATTCGGCTACAGATTTTATGAAGATTAGCTGGTTCAATAGAAAGGAGGAACAAGTCTTTAGCTGTGATTCCCATGAGTTCATTTCCTGCATCATTGAAGGCAATGACATTTTGAAGGTGTCCAGTATGGTCGTGTATTTAGAATTTTAGTTTGTAACGATAGTCACATTCTGGGAATTCACCGTTACACTTTGTACAATGCCAAAGATTGTTAGAATGGTCGATTACTTTTTTCATGCATTGTTTCCCATTGAAATCTAATGGACAAGCAAGAAAATAGAAGTTGTCCATGTGTAGAGCAGTCACTATGGCACGTACCGAAACCCATACTGCCTTCTTAGAGACTTCCATGCTAGATATTTCATGAATTGTCTTTTGTGTTAGAGATCATTTGGAAGCCACTTTATAGTTTCTGCTCAAAGACAGAGACGGAGAGTTGTACCCTGTATCACGAAACCAAGTATGGAGTTGGTGGGTTTCTTCAATGTTCGGATTTATGAGAAGGGTGGTAGTGGAGATTGTCCCTATAGTGATTCCATTAAATTCAGTTACTCGACCTCCTTTGACACAAAGGATTGGCAGGTTGTCAGAAGAGTGAAATTCAGCTAGGTCCTTTCCTATAGGGACACATTCATCTGCCCATATTGTTAAGTCAATGCTAAAACTTGACTTGTCCTTTAGTGTGAGTTTTTTTCTTAATGTTTCAGTCCCATCTCTTCTGCGAATTGTTGTAGCAGGAGAGGTGGAGTTGATCACACCAAGAACATCTACAATGGTATTTGGGCTTGTGGACTTGATTTCAACGATTGTTTTGAAATGAAATCTTTGGTAAGGGAAGCTTGGATCATCTTTTGAACATGGTTTAACAGTTGACGCAGCAAATAAGTAAATCTCCCATTTGTTGTTTAAATGGTTGTAGTTTAGGTTGGTTTGTTTAATTGTTCCATTGGAGACAATATATAGTTGCCCAACTTGAATGAGATTATAAAGGGATTCAGCTAATTCAGAAAATGAAGAAAGGTGAATCTCATCTCTGTCGCGTCCAATGAGATCAAAACTGAAGACTTTTCCTGAGCCACATGTGGTGCTATATTTTTTCAAGGGTATCTTTGCTGATGCTCTACCTTGAATTGACCAGTACTTTCGGTACGGATTGAGTGATTTGAATGAAACAAGTGTTGTTGTGGATGTATTTGTAGGAGTTACAATAGTTGGCAGAGACTCCTTTGCTGATGAAGAGCTTGAATGGGATTCGCCTGCCTTTGCATGTAATAGTGCTGATGAGTCTTTAACCAGAGGTGAGCTACGTCGGACAACCTCAAGTTCTAGGATTTGAATGGATCTGAAATGAATGAAAAAAATTTGTAAAAGAAAAAAATGAATGTAAAATTCATTTTTATGCAAGAATAATGAAAATAGAATAAAGGAAAAAGGTTAATACACAATGTATTCTTATGAAGGGTTTTGAGAGACCGTGCAAGCTGATTTCTTAAGTAAAATGATCGAACCGATCTGGATGTCTTCAGATACAATTTGTGTGCTATAAGAAAATGGTAGCAAAATTCTGTGTTGATACGTCCCATCATAAAGAGTAATGTGGTAGTGTGAAGAGCTAGTTTTTGATGAACAGATAGATCCGATGTTGATTATTTGGAGTAGAGGTTGAATTTCAGTTGAACCATTCAACAATATGGGGATGACATTCTCAGTCAAAGCTGGCTCCATCGCGGTAGCAGAGTACAGCCTTTTTTTTGTAATGTAACACCTGTAATTCATTTTAATGCATTGGAAGAGATATTAATGCATTAAATAAATTGCAAGCGAAGCATGAATTATCACTTCTTTAATCAAATACAAAGGAGCCATAGAGTCTGTCCTCTGGATGAAACTGTAATTTCCAGAAACAAAAATACCTATGGTTGTTCTCCTTCACCTCAAATTTGTTCTTCTGCCCCCAAATCCCCTGTTGTTCCTGATTTCGTCCTTTTCCATAAAAGAAAATGAAAACAATTATGTTTTGTCCTAACCGAAAACATGAAAGTTGAAACGGTTTTTTCTAGTAAATTGTTTGACTTCTATACAATCCAAACATTAATGCCAAATAAAATAGAAAGGTGAAAAATAGTAATTTACAAAGATCCTTACAGATCAAAAATTAAAAAAAATCAACAACAACAATTGTTAACAAGGAAGGAACAAGGAGCATCCACTCCACTGTACAACATAAATGCAACAACTCGCAATAGCAGCTTGTATCACAACAATGATGTTAAAATGGAATTGTTTACATGTCAATTAGAGCTTCTTAATTACCAATGGAAGGCCGAAGAATCCACGGCCCCAAAAAACCTGCAATAATTTCCAAGCGTGAGGATTTAAAAGGTTGGCATAGTCCTTACACATGATGCCTTCAAATTTAAATTGGGATTCTGGTTTCGTTTTGGATTATGTTTTAACTATCTAACTATTATATGGTTTGGACCCATTTTGGTTGTGAATTGACCATTATGGGTCGTGATTTGACCTATTTTGGTCATGTATGGGTCCAAATCATATAATAGTTAGACTGATTCATTTTAATACCAATGTGCAAGGTTTCTAGTGGGAATAAAACTAAGCCCCCAATTTTTTTCTGAGATTGGAACAGGAATTTTGCACATTAATACCCATGTTGAAAACCTCAAATGGAAACAACCCCTCTACTTCTGGGAGCTCATGTCCACATTCTCCCCCAATTGCAATTCCATATATCAAATGCTGGCATATATGTGTGTGAGAGAGGAAAATATGGGCCATAGGGTTTAGTAGGAGCACTCCCCCCTTCCAAGATGAGGTAGTAACCCCTGTCATGATTACTACAACGTAAAAGCTGCTCAAACATCCAAAAAATTCATGATTAATTATGATATCCATGAGCCCTTAAGGGGATGATATGAGTTGCTGAGGTAGTAACCTGGATGATTTCTTTGTTGTTGAGGTAGTAACCCCTGTTATGATTACCATGGGATAAAACATCATCTAGAAATATGAATTTGATAGGCTCATATTTTGAAACAAATCTTGCGAAGAAAGTACACTAAAGTGAAACTGATAGGTAAAAGTGTTGAATTCCAACATTCTGCAATTCAAATAAAACCCTCAATGGCCTGTAAAATAAGGGCCACTATTAAATATTAAGCTTTTATCCTCCTTCATTCAAACAGTGAAGAAATATAGATGTCTCCATAAAGGATGAAGCTTAAGGATCTTTTCATGAGCAATAGCTTTTCTTCTAGCCAAAGCCCTAGAACCATGTGATCTAGCCACTACCCCATAAACTTGTTAATCAAAAACTTTTGAACAATGAGAAGAGGCTTACTTGTGGGAAATGGAATAGTTAGTTTCTTTGACACTTGTAATAACTTCATCAGAAAACATACTCTCTCTGGTTGATGAGCTCCATGTTTTGATGTTCTGGCTACAGGGGCTTAGAACACCATGGTTTTTTTCTCAAGGCTAGATTGAAGGTCAAAATGGACCATATGGTAAAAGCTGCTTACAGTGAGTTGGCAGCAGGGGTCAAAATTGTAGCCATAGGGGATAAATATAGCTCTCTTCATAACCAAAAAAGATGCAGCAAATATACTTGCATTCAACAGACTGCTGGATCGAATGAAAGAAAATAAAATGAACACAGAAATAGAGAATCAAATAGTTCAGATAGTAATAGACAAATTTCAGGTAGAGAAAACCCTCTTGTGGTATAAGAATTCCATAACCAAATATATTCACGCCTTGCAGGTTTTTTTTTATTCACACTCAAAATAGAATTCATCCATAGAATCCCCACTTTGGACATAACTGTATCTACCAGAAATGGAAATATCTATAGTTATTCCCCTTCATCTTGATCTATCCTTCTATCTCCAAAACCCCTGTTGTTCACAATTCCTACCTTTCTCACAAAAGAAAATGATAATTCCTATTAGTTTTTCCCTAATCATGGCCTTAAAACTGATTGTTAATGTGATAGAGACAACAACAAGGAACATAACACTACTCTGCCACATAAACGCAACAACTCAAAATAGAAGCTTGTCTCAATAATTTCATTTGAATGGAATCATTTACAGGTCAATTATAGCTACTAAACAACCAACAAAAGCCTATAGAATTAACTACATTTCTGAGTCTGACGGCCCAATTTCCAAACTAAGCATTGACTTATCAGATCTGTGTCCATATTCGGTTAAACGATATGTTTTCTTTAATGTTCTATATGTATGAATACTCAGAGGCTATGCAGGGCGAAGGAAATGTATATAGCGAAGCGAACCTCAGACAAAGGTTTTAGTTTTCCTATTTGGGCGCTGATCAAAGGAAAACCTTAGCGATAATAGAGGCAAACTGAAATTGGGAGACTGTGATGAAAGTTTCGTGTGAGGGAATTGGAACATTCATACTGAATAGAGGAGTTCGTGTTCGGGAGGTAAATACAGTTCAAAGGCAGGGTTGAAACAGAGCTTCCAGGAACAGAGAAAGGATTTTCCAGGATTTTGGATCTGTGGACTTTTCAGGAACAATAAATTATCTTAATTTAGGCTCTGTTGCAATTGTTTTTAAAATTCCATTTCTATCAAGCCAGAAATCAGTTCGTCATGAACAATATGGCATACAAAGCAGGAATACGCTATTTATATTCACAACTCTATGAATATGCCAAATATATGTGCAATTGAATGGAAAACATACCACTCTTTGATTTTTTTTTTTTTACCCGGAGACAATGTGCATGGAGTAATGCCAATTCATCATCACATGACCTTCATATGTACAAAGAAGAAACAGAATATCACAATTATGATGACAACATTTTCTCTGTTTTTTTAGATTGATATCTGAAACAACAACTCAGACCAATTTCCAAATGAATAGAGTTACATTTTTATAGTTTGTGTCATGGCTTGGGATCAGCAAAAGGTAGGCTTACAACTTCAGATTTCCTTTAAATCTTTCTATTTTAAAAGTAAATTTATGCAAAACTTTATCCCATACAAGGATGCAAGGTTCAGGGTTAGAAAAGGCAGGGTATTGGGTTTCTTCTCGTTTATTTATTCAATTGCTACAAGAGGTGAACATAAGAAAGGAGGGCAGGAAAAAGTTCATAATCAGATCTTTTTGAGCAGCAAATGCTGGCAGATGACTCCCTGAGGTCTGATCACTAAATTACGATTTTCTGGAGCATTTGTTGGAGCACCCAGAGTTACAAATATTCCTTGGAATAAAATACGAAGGAATTTGCAATTGAGAACACAGAACAGGAATTTTAGGCTCACAATTCGGGCTCTAAGACATACCTACAAACATTACAAAGCCAGCATGCAAATATGAAAAAATTCAAAAGAATCACTGAATTGTTTTGTCAAATGGTTTGATGACAAGCATATAGACTTGTATTTTATGTTAAGTTTCACGAAATTCTGCAACTGCTTGAACGAACTATCTAAAACTAATGGCAACTCCAAAATGAAACTAAAAATTTCTTTCCCCAAATGATACCTTTCCGGTTTTACTAAAACGTTTGCAGTTTGGACAAGTTCCAGTGTGCTTTAGGATGTTGCATTTTATGGGTTCATAGTTGGTTTTGCTTATGTGTCTCCTGAGGGAAAGCTAGGCTAGTTTTTCCTTTCACTGTTTTATCTCTTTTTGGAACTGTGTCTCGCTTTTGAATTTCTTGTTCTCAGTAAAGGGTACAAGAATTGTGTTTTCTGGTTTTTGCTTTTTCATCCCCTTTCTTGGGTTGATATTATTGGTAAGCTTGTTTTTACTGTCCCTCATGTGAGTACTCTTCTTGTATATCACTTCCCTTACCATGCTGACTCCTCTCTCCCTATCTTATTTAAGCCTGAGGTGGCTCTGTCTCTTCTATCTACGTTGACCTTTCCTCCCTATTGTTCATAATTTGAGGACTCTCCTAGTTTCTCCTTCACCTTTTTTCCCAGCCTCCTCCCTGAGTTTAACCTCTCACGGTTTCACACGCTCTCTGTGTTCTCAACCTTTTCTCTCCCCCTCACCATGCCCCTCGTCTAATGGCTAGAAACCATCTTTTCACATATCATTAAGGTGGCAAGAGAGGTTTTCCAAGTCCTACTGTTATCTCCAACCCTTCCCCCTTTGTTAATCAAACTTGGGCTCAGGTAGCGGCTCAGGTAGCTATGGCTAGATACAGGGATATCATCTCTGCACTGGGACAAAAGGAAATTTCAGAACTTG
Source organism: Pinus albicaulis (assembly GCA_034641835.2). Classification (NCBI taxonomy): domain Eukaryota; kingdom Viridiplantae; phylum Streptophyta; class Pinopsida; order Pinales; family Pinaceae; genus Pinus; species Pinus albicaulis. The sequence goes on from CM076580.1 coordinate 1,250,320,433, forward strand.
AAGAGAAAGACAAGAGAGAGAGGATATTGATTTGGCCATCTAATAAGTGATAAATAGAGGTCTAAGTACAATAGAGAAAAGTGAGTTGGAATACCCAACTCAAAACGGTCATCCATAGTTGGAAGAAGAGGGAGTGGGTTTGTGATGACCCAGCTCCATAGAATGTGGAAGGCTTTATGAATACCCAATCATGCTAGACCTCAACTCCTGTAAAATTCCACCACCGAGTTGCTCATCGTGTGGGGGAATATGATCTTGATCTCTTGATTTGATAAAGGAGTGTTGTTAAAGAGACATAAATACAAGAGAGAATAGGTTTAAGAATGGCTGGTCATACCCGACTCAATGTAATGTCAACTGTAGCTGGAAGGACAGATAATGGGTTTTTTATTACCCAAAAGTGTATCTAATTTTGTTGTTGAACGAATATGACCATTATATTTCTTATCATTTGGGATGATATGATACTAAATGTCACATCAAACAAAGAGGTGTAAGACGGAACATCTTGAACAGAAGCAATAAGACTCAACTTTGTGTTGCTCATCACCTGGAGGGAAGTGATCATTGAACCACTTGTTATTGCTCATCTAATGGAGGAGGATTGGAAGACACATCCTTGCCATATTGCACATCTATTGGAATAATAGTGCCATTGAATTGCCCATTTGAAGAGATTTCAAACAGAACATCTTGTAAGGGGAAGAGATGGAAATACCCAACACTAATAAGATTAAACGTAGTAGAAATAAGAGTAGGAAGACCAACCTCCAAATTCCTTCAAGAGCTCAAAAATAATTTGGAATGTTAAAAAAAAAATAAGGAAGTGGGTGGATGAATACCCAACATAGATACATTTGAGAGAGCATACCGGAGAAGAGAGCTTGAATATAATTTGAGAGATTTAACATAGTTTGGAGAGCTCAAATACAATAGGGTTGGGTGTAAGAATACCCAAAACAAATGCACTGTAGAGAGCATAATGTAAAATCAAGCTCCAATACAAGGTGGGAGTGGGTTTACGAATTCCCAATTCACAAAGAGTGGTTCTGGCCAAAATAGCAAGTTTGGCCAAATTAGTGGCTAAACTACAAGAGCAAGTTTGTGCGTGGATGTTCAGCTAAGTAGGTAAACCATAATCGAAATAAAGAAGTGAGAGGGTTTATGATCAACATAGGGTCGGTCCTATGTACAACATCCTGCTTGAAAGTAAATAGTAGGACATGAAGAGAAAGTTAGAAATCAAATCTTCCCCCCTTAATGCTAATTGTTGGCCATCTGAAGATAAAACCTCCCCAAAATAGTGTAGTATCAATTCCAACAAGGTTCCACAACCAAGAAAAGGGGGACTCTAGTGAGATTTGAAAGAGGGAGCCATTGAAGTATGTTGGTCAACTAAAGACGTGATCGACTCAAATAAGCTGGCAGTCATCTGTAGAATCACTGATAAAATAGAGTGGGATGAATCTTGTGGCGTCTGAGTAGAAATTGCATCAAAGGAGTTGAGAAGGGTCTAGATACTAAATTCACATATAAATAGCCACAAGATCGTTAAGAGTCACTATGAATCACTACTAAAAGTTGAGGAGTTGGTCTTGCATCACCAAACGCAATGTTCGATATAATGTGCCAATCCTTGGAATACAAAGAATATCTCAAATAAATTGGAGACAAAACCAAGAGTATCAGCTTTGAAATTGATACAACCCAATCTGCAAAGTACATCACCATATGTGTACTAAAGAAGAAGTCCATCTGGTCCAAGGAAGAGAAGTCGTAGTGAAGATCTCAAGAGAACCCACTAAAAGGCCCAGGAAAGGGTTTGAAACCCTATAATAAAAATGATCCAAAAACCTTAGTTTCTTAGCCCTTAGGGAAAAATGCAGTATTCACATAGATCAACTATATAATCCAAGAAATGTCACTGCCAAGCAATCTTGTTAATCAAATATGAGAAGCACTTTCACTTGAAGCCATAAAGAAGAAAATCTCCTAGTTCTGCAATGGCAATACCACTACAAAAAGTCCCATAAAACCCTGAAAAACATGAGAAAACCACACAATTCCAGTGCTAATCCCAAAAACAACAGTGAATTTTGGCTGAAACAAAAAAAGATGTGGTGTGCTTCTGTAGAAGAGCACTGTTTTGCAAAACAAATCCTTCTCAGTCACTGAAATAACCAAAAAACACCAAACACAGGACGGTGCTGGTGGGGGAGAGGGTAAAAAGACTCTAAAATGCTGCTACCATGCTGAAACAGGGTGGAAAAACAAAAATCCTAATTTCAGAGCAGTATTTCCATGAAAAGTGCAGTTTTTGGGCGGAAAAGAGGAAAGCCCTGCCCTGAAAAGAGCCCAAATCTGCAAGGAATCCTCTTAACAAGAAATTATCTTAGTTTAGGCTTTGCTGCAATTGTTTTTAAAATTCTATTTCTATCAAGCTAGAAATCAATTCGTCATGAACAATATGTCATACAAAGCAGGAATACGCTATTTATATTCACAACTCTATTAATCAGAAAAGGCAGGGTATGAGGTTTCTTTTCGTTTATTTATTCAATTGCTGCAAGAGATGAACATAAGAAAGGAGGGCAGGAAAAGGTTCGGAATCAGAGCTTTTTGAGCAGCAAATGCTGGCAGATGACTCCCTGAGATCTGATCACTAAATTATGATTTTCTAGAGCATTTGTTGGAGCAACCAGAGTTACAAATATTCCTTGGAATAAAATATGAAGGAATTTTCAATTGAGAACACAAAACAGGAATTTTAGGCTCACAATTCAAGCTCTAAGACATACCTACAAACATTACAAAGCCAGCGTGCAGAGAAGAAAAAATTCAAAAAAATCACTGAATTGTTTTGTCAAATGGTTTGATGACAAGCATATAGACCTGTATTTTATGTTAAGTTTCATGAAATTCTGCAATTGCTTGAATGAACAATCTGAAACTAATGGCAACTCCAAACTGAAGCTAAAAATTTCTTTCCCCAAATGACACCTTTCCGGTTTTACTAAAACGTTTGCAGTTTGGACAAGTTCCAGTGTGCTTTAGGATGTTGCATTTTATGGGCTCATAGTTAGTTTTTCTTATGTGTCTCCTAAGGGACAGCTAGGCTAGTTTTTCCTTTCACTGTTAGTAGACGTGTCCATTTTATGGGACAGATAGCCTATTTGTCAATATCCGCTTCTAGAACAATGCTACGTTGTCCATTTTAGAGTCACTACTGTAGGCAGTGTGTCCATATTCGATTAAATGATATTTCTTCTTTAATGTTCTATATGTATGAATACTTAGAGGCTTTGCGAGACGAAGGATATCTATACAGCGAAGCGAACCTCAGACAAAGGTTTTAGTTTCCTATTTCGGTGCTGATCAAAGGAAAACCTTAGCGATAATAGAGCCAAACTGAGATTGGGAGACTGTGATAAAAGTTTCATGTGAGGGAATTCGAACTTTCATACGAAAGCGAGGAGTTCATGTTGGGGAGGTAAATACAGTTCAACGGCAGGTTTGAAACAGAGCTGCGAGGAACAGAGAAAGGATTTTGGACCAGTGGACATTTTAGGAACAAGAAATTATCTTAATTCAGGCTCTGCTGCAATTGTTTTTAAACTTTAAACACAACCCTTGTACAAAAACGGCATATGAATATGTTATAGAGATTACATTGTTTGATGAAACATATGTCAGCTTTGGCCTAAAAATAGATGTTTCAACTATTGGAAATTGAACTTGAGGGGACTGTAAGCAGCTACAAGCTATCGCCCAAATCGAACATTCAACAGAAATAGAAACAGAAACTACATACTGAAGAAACCATGGCTAGAAAATGTTAGATAGTTTCAGTCGACACATACATGTTCTTCTTTGATGGGCAAGTGAATGTGGTTGAGCAAAAGACTGTGGTGTCGGTTGAGAAGAAGCCTGTGTTGTCTAGCTGCAGGTGGGAGGAAAATTGGAATGGGTGGCTCGAGCGGCGCAGTACATAAAACCGGAACTAAAGAATAGCCTGGAAGAAAACAGAAACAATACCCATTATTTGTGGAAGTTGTTTGTCGTGGAAGTTGAAATACGAGGCGCTGCGGTCGTGAATAGTAATGAGAGAACTAATTCAGGGTCTCTCGTTCCATTACCCACTCCTTCCATTATGGACGATACATTCATATATTGAATTCATAATAGGTTCCATTACCCAGGATGAATAGAAAAACTACACTTGTCATTTATTGAATGAGTCACAGGTGTCATGTCCAGAAAACTCATTGACCTAACCACAGCATCAGCAACAGCACAAACAGCAGCTAAGCACCATCAACGACACCAGCTTCGGTGGTAGCAGCATAGCATCATTAGTGTTATGGAAAAGCATTCATTATTTTTTTGGTACCAGCTAAGCAGCAGCACCATAAGGCGGCACTCACTGGTATAAGTTCGTACGAACTACCTGAATTCCATGACTATATGTAAGATAGACGCAATGGTTTTAATCTGCCCATTTGATTATTTGTTTAGCTGCCCAGGCGCTCAAATAAGTATAATATGGTTCCTTGTCTGCGGATTTATATTGAATCACAGTGTATGAATTTGGACCGGGTATCGCCCCATTTGAATTGTCTCGCAGTTCTGCATTGAGTTTCCCAGCACATAAATGAAATCCTGAGTGAAGACCATGACTGACAACCATGAGTGAAATCTTAAGAAGATATATCGTGATGATTGGAAATTTGTAAGCGGCAGGTGCAGACCTCCTAAGTCGTGATGAAAATATGGGTGCCTACACTTGTCATTTAAATCAAAACTACATTTGTCATTTATTAAATGAGTAACAAATGTCATGTCGAGAGAGCATAAAAAAAAAAAGTCTCATTCAAAAGAGAAGGCCTATCGGCCAAAAAATTAATTTAATTAAAATCATTCCAAATTATAAAAAATAGATAATCCGTTAAAGTGGAGTTGTGTAAATCTATCACTATTTAAATTGACATATAATTAAAGGCAATCACTAGTTAGGTACAAGATTTAGTGATTTAGTTAAATTGGCCACCAGAGGTACAATCTTTAGTTAAATTGAAGCCAGTGGGCCAATTGTTCTTGATACTTTTGGATTAGGCTTTGCTAACTAGTGGGGCAACTATGATCATTTTGAATAGATATTCACCAATGCTCATAAACTCCCATTTTTATTTTTATTTTTATTTATTTTTATTTATTTATTTTTATTTTATATTTAATTAATTTTAAATTTATATATAATTAAAAATATAATATTTTTATTAAAAATTGAAATGGATTTATCTTATAAATTATTTACATAATTATTTTTTAAAAATATATTTAAAACTTGTAAATTAATATACGTAAATAGTGGATAATATTTAAATCACATTTTATTAATACAAATTTACTCAAACATGTATTTTTAATTTAAAGTAATGGTTAAAACAATTTATTGAGCCAAGAGGCTCATTCTACAATTAGTATGAGAGCAATGCATATATATAAAAAACAAATCTATGCTATAATAAGAAACAAAAATTAATATACTATACATGTTTAGTTATTTGTTCATATGAAAATGTTTAATGTTGTATATAATAAAAATATTCAAGGTGGGGTATCAATAAAATATTTTAATACGAATTAATATTGATATATAATTTAAAAATATTATAATAGCAAAGAGAGAATTCTAATGTGGGATGATAAAATGTCTCAATGCACATGTTATGTAAAATATTTTAATGTGAACTATATAATTATCATATATTGTTTTAAAAACATATGTACATATATTGTATAGTCCTATTAAAAAAATAATTTATGGTTAAAACATTTGAAGTAGTGCTAGTGTTTTACAATTTGATCATTTTTTAGGTATATATATTTTTTCCACATCCAACAAATATTTTTGAGGATTTACAAGTTCAAGTTATGTATTCTATATATCATTCCAAAATACAACTTAAACAATGAAAAATTGCACATTGTATTTTTCACTCTCAAGGAAGTTTACACTAGAAGAAATTTGATCCCTTTAAAAAAAAAAAACAGATTCTTTTGATATGTGTATATGTATAATAAATAAATTTTTAAGTGCTCTTTTACCATTTATGTGAATGGTAACTCTTATGTTGTCATATTTTTTTAATGGTTTCTTGTTAAAATAGTGGGGTTATATATGTATTTTTAATGTTCTTTTAGTCTTTTGTTTTCACATCTTTGAAGATAATTAATTTTGATGTATTAAATTTTAATAAATTGATTTAAAAAATTAATAAATTTGTTTTAATATTTTTACGATAAAAAATATTATTGAAAACAATCCATAAATATTTTTAATGTCAATTAGTTAACAAAAATAGAATATTGTCAATATTATTAATATATATAATAACAATCACATGAGATTATAATAATTAATAGTAGAAAGTGCACATGGAAATGTTGAAAAAAGTGTTCAATAATGGAAAAATGAAAGCTTGTCATGATTAAAAAAACATTGTATTCATGTTAATTACTTAATTTCCAATATAGATCAACCAAAACTTTTGGAAATTCAAATGAAAAGGTTGAAGAAAGTGTTTTATAATGTAGAAGTGATACATAAATAAATATTTTACGAATATTTCACCACCAACCTAGCTAACTTAGAATCCAATCTCTATTGATTGGCCATTACCAACCAAGTCTCAAAAAGATCTATGAATGAAACCTAAGAAAGGTTCTTACTAGGGTTTTTCAAGTATTAGCGCTGCTCAATAGTAGGTTTCTTCTGATACTTTCTCTCTATTTTGTAGCCTTTTGGTTGAGCTTGTCAAAATAATGGGATCCTCCTTCACTTTCCCACAGGGAGAAATGAAATCTAGAAGAGGAGGGTCGGTCTCTCCCCTACTGCTCCCAGATGCCTTAGTCTTCAGTGCTTTGGTAACAAATAGTCATTTAGGTTCACACCCTCATCCCAATTAATCTTGGGAAGAAGCTGAATGATATTCCATAGATGAATGTTAACACTAACCCTTATCGTGTCATGGCCTTGAATCTAAAAAATATGGATTTGGTGGGTCAATTTTCTAATTTTTGGTTTCCCCCATATTTTGTCTCCCCTTGGGTGGAAAATAATTGGCATCCCAAGACAAAAGGAAGTATTTCTTCCTCTGTCTAGCAAAATGGTTTCTTTGCTTTCATATTTGAGGAGAGGGAAGATAGAGATATGATTTTATTACATGGGCCATACTTTATGGGTGCACAAGGGTTTTACCTCAATAGATGGAATATTGAATTCAATCTTGAAAATGACATCCCATGAGTTGTTTTAGTCTAGGTAAAGTTTCCATTTTTCCTTCTTCATTTTTTGAATGAGGAAACCATTCGTAGTATTGTTGGGTAAGTACATCGATTGGGCTAAGACATGTGAGGGTATGTAGGCCTATGTCAGGATCTCTCTAGAGGTTAATCTAGAAAAGGGTCCTTTAGAATAAGAGCAACTCAATCTTGGTAATCGTTCATTTCGACAAAAGGTGGATTATGATCAATTTCCATTAAGTGCAAAATGTTCCATGAATATGGCCACGTTGTGAGATACTATCTATAGGTAGAGATTCAAAAAAATCAAGGTGAGTAATATTGTAGGTTTTAACCCTGTAAAGAGATTATATGCAAACGAATCTTAAAGACAAAAAATAAACAATAGCAAGAGCATAAAACATAAAACAGATATACATAGAGATTTTCCCCTGGATCCCAAATTAGGATTACTAGCTTGATTTTTCATTATATTCATTTTAGTGTTACAACACATATATATACATGTTGAAGCACACATAAACCCCAATCCATTAACCCTAGATTAGAACATACTTACTCTAGTTTAACCAGAGCTTCCTCTTTGCATGATCTCTCTTAATTTCCATGCCCAAAATATAGTTTAAAGCCCAAGATCCTTCATGTCAAATTTGGAGAACAATTGGGTCTTCAAATCCTGGATAATTTCTTTATCTTTTCTAATCAACAACACATCATCCACATACAAGACCAAATAAATAAAACGATCACCAATTAATTTAAAATATACACAATTATCCTCTTTTCTTCTGGTGAAGCCAACTCCCCGTATATAGGTATCAAATTTATGATACCACATCCTTGGTGATTATTTTAACCCATATAGAGACTTTTTTAACTTGCATACCAGTTCTTTCTTACCCTTCACCATAAAGCCTTCAGGTTGCTTCATGTAGATCTCCTCTTCTAGATCCCCGTGAGGAAATGTTATCTTCACATCCATTTGTTCTACCTCAAAATCAAAGGCAGAAACAACAGATAAAATTAATTTAATAGAAGTAACCTTGGCAACAGGAGAAAAAATATCACCAAAATCAATTCTCGGCACCAACGAATAACCTTTTTCTACCAATTGAGATTTGTATTTCCGGGCCTTGCCTTCTACGTTCATCTTCTCCTTAAATACCCATTTTCTCCCAATAGGCTTCCTTCCAGCCGACAACTCCACTAGATCCCATGCCTTATTTTTATGCAAGGATACCATTTCATCAACCATGGCCTCCTTGCAGAGTTTTCCATCCTCTGAATCTACTGGCTCCCTGAAAGTTCTAGGATCATCATCAGTTATAGTTAAAGAAAAATTTGAACAGAAAGTAGAGGGACTATACTTTTATGGCTGTCTTCTTTCCTGAACTTATATTCTCGCAGCTAGAGTTTGTGGCTCTTCCTCTTCTAAATCTTCTTCTGTTGTAGAGTATGATTCATCCTCCTTTAGCTCAAACTCTATATTCTCAGGTTCCTTTGGTAGGACTTCATGTTTAACAACATCTTTCACCTCTCTAAACACCACATCTCGACTGTACACAAACTTCCTTGTTTCTAGGTTCCGAAGCTTGTAACCTTTTAAACCATCCTTACACCCAATAAATATGCACTTTTCAAATTTACTATTGAAAGAGAGGTTTTCTTACCAGCCCATAGCTCATGTGGAGTCTTATCCTCCAATGCTAATGAAGGTAATTTGTTAACCAGGTAACATGCAGTCTCCACTGCTTCTGCCCAGAATTATTTTCCTAACCGAGTACCATTGAGCATGCTTCTTGCATTTTCCATCAGCTTTCTGTTCATTCTTTCTACAACTCTGTTTTGTTGAGGTGTGTATGGATTAGTCTTCTGCGGTGCTATACCACACTTCTTACATAACTCTTCAAATTACTTCTTGCATAGCTCTCCACCATTATCTGTCCTCAGCACCTTTATCTTCTTCTCTGTCTAGTTTTCCACCAGAGTCTTAAATTCTTTAAATCTGTCAAAGACTTCATATTTCTTCCTCAAGAAATATATCCATGTATTCCTAGAGAAGTCATCTATGAATGAAACACAGTACACAGACTTACCCAGTGATAGAACCGACACAGTTCCAAACACATCACTGTGCACAAGCTCTAATATCTTGTTCGCCCTCTTAACACCAGAAGGAAAACTCACCCGATTCTGCTTCCCATATACACAATGTTCACATAAATTGAAATCCAAATAGAAATTAGACATACCTTCTACCATACCATTTCCATGCAGTATTCGCAGGCCCTTCTCTCCAATATGTCCAAGCCTTTGATTCCATAGCATGGTCTTTTCTCCAGAGACCGTTAGTCATTTCGCTCCACTTTTAGGAATCACAGAACTGTTGCACCTATCAATAACAGAGCTTCCCTGAAGCTTGTACAGAGTTCCAATATGAACTCCTCACATTAATACTAGTGCTCCTCGAACCATCTTACAGGTATCTTTCTCGAACATTGTTTTTACACTTGCATCATCCATCTTGCTTATAGAAATCAGATTTCTAGCCAATGCATGAATGTGCATAACACCAGGAAGTGTTCTAATCCTTCCACATTGTAGCTTCACCTTGAATTTTCCACGTCTGACGATTCTAGCCTTCCTATCATCCCCTAAGAAGACATCACCACCATCATATTTTTCATACTCGCAGAACCACTCCCTATGGGGAGTGAAGTGAAAGGATGCACCTGAGTCAATCAACCATGACTCATGATCTACATGTGTATTTGAAGAAGAAGCCAAATACACATTCCCACCTTCATCCGAGGTGGTTTTTTTCTCTGTAGAAGGAGCATCATCAGATCCCTTTCCTTTCTCATGAGCTTTAGATCTGCAGTCCTTTTTGTAGTGCCCTTCCTTTCTGCATTTCTAGCACATCTTTACAAAATTTCCTCGAGATTTAGATCTCCCACTCAAAACCTTATTCTTGTTTCTATTACGGGACCTTCCTCGTACAGATAAGGCATTTCCAGTCTGGCCCTCCATATTTCTCCGTCTCATTTCCTCCGACAGCAAGGCTGAGACTATGTTATCACAATTCAAGGTAGTTGTATTGCTACCTATTGCAATAACTAGACTGTCCCACGAATTTGGTAGAGAACACAACAAATTGATGCACTTATCTTCATCTGAGATTTTAATATCAACAAATAACAGCCAACTTACCATAGTATTTAAGGATTTCAGATGATCTGTCACCAAGTCTCCATCCTTCATCCTTAGGTTATACAACTTTTTCCGCAAGAAAAATTTATTCACCAGAGACTTAGATTGGTACAAAGTCCCTATATTTTCCCAAAAATTATTCATCGTAGCTTCCCCAGATACATTCAACAATATTTAATCTGAGACATACAACCATATTGTGCTCTTTGCCTTTTGATCCAACTTCTTCTAGTCTTCATCTGACATTGTCATTGGTTTAGTGCCCAGATCTACTGCGATCCACTGATCTTTATCCACCAGCAGATCCTCCATATTGATCTTCCACAACTCCAAAACTCTGACCATTAAATTTCTTGATTTCTATATTTCCACTACTCAACATCTTCTTTCACCGCAAGAATCGATCCCACAAATCTCCCACTGAACAAGGTCTACCAGAGGCCCGAGCAAAAAACCCCTTAGCATCAAAGGCGTCCCCTTGAAGCCAAAACAACTCTGATACCAAATGTAGGTTTAACCATGCACACAAATTATCTGCAAATGAATCTTAAAGATAGAAAATAAATAATAGTGAGAGCATAAAACATAAAACAGATATACACAAATATTTTCCCCTGGATCCCAAATCAGGACTATCAGCTTGATTTTTCATTAGATTCCTTTCCGTGTTACAACGCATATATATACATGTCAAAGCACACATAAACACCAATCCATTAACCTTGTACTAGAACATAACCATAGTTCCCTTGACCGGATCTACAAAATACTAGGGGCCGAAAACCATCATTCCCCAGAAGCATGTGCAAACCCATGCATAAAAACATAGGCATGTTCGCCCACTGACTAATCGTGGAAATAATATAACACGTACCCAAAAAATATGAACAATGGAAACAACTGAAGAAATGTAGAGGAGCTAGTCATTAAGCAAAAGAGGGAAATTCTCTGATTGGTCAAGGGCTCTGAAAAGGGCCCCTTATTTTGTAAGGACCCCTTCTATAGGTCATATATATTCTTCTTCTATGCCCCTTAAGGAATTTCCCTCAGCTAATAGCTTCTCGATGTTAGAAAATTTGGAAGATAGAGGAGAAAATCATCTAAAAAATAATTAGGAAGACAATTTCCACATAGAAGAAGCCCTTTCCATTAAATAAATCATAGAATGAATGTCCCTTTTGGAAGATGTACCAATGCCAGTTGAAGGTTATTTTGAAGATGATGAAATTTTTCTTTCCCCATGCATTATTATAAACTCTTAATGTCCTTCCTTTATTGATTTAGATGATGAAATATCTAAAGGAGAAATGGAAAAGGAGTGTGAGGTGAGAAAAATCTAGTGGAATGTGGGAAAGAAATAAAATAAGAAAATTCAAATTGCTAAAATGGAGAATGATAGAAAGTTTGGAACACAATCCATTATTGAAGTCTCTTTTCAATTTCTACGAAGGATTACTAGGAAAGGCAGTGGACCTACCCCCAATCAAGGAGGACCCCAAAAAGCTTCCTGTAAATGATGAAATTAGTCTCCTAGAATTGTAGAGGGTTAGGGAGTTAAAAAAGTTAATGGATGTTCAAAGTTTATTAAAGAAAGAGTATCCCCTAATTATTCTCATCCAAGAGACAAAGTTGGGGGAAAATGAAGTCCTCAAAAAGAGTAAAATAATATGGAAATATAGTTAAGCAATGACGATAGGGTGGTGTAGTGCATCAGGATGACTATACACTCTTTGGTCATACTAAATGTTTAAGTTTATCTTAGTTAATTGTTTGTGTTTCTTGTTTCATATGCATCTCTTCCATATCCCCACATATGAGGTACACAACATAGTCAATCTGTATGTCCCTATAGATTATCATGAAAAATTCATTAGGGGAATTTTGAGGTCTAAAATGGGCTCCTATGGAAATTATAAAATAATAGTGGAAATGATAAATAAGATTAGATTGCATCATCAAATTTTAGAGGGCAAAAAGAAAAAACTACTTTTTCAACTCGTATTTTCAACTTATCTCCCCATGAGTTTACTCAAATTTTGAGCAAGAACACTCGTTAAATGCATAATTTGATTCATCATCCAAGGAGTACCCATGTCGCATACTTTCAATGGACCTTGCTACATGAAAAATTATAAATACATGAAAAATCATGATTGCAATCACATTTTTTCATGTATTTCTCATTTTTAGTGTAGTAGGGTCCATCGAAAGTATGCAACATGGGTACTCCTTAGATGAGGAATTTAATTTTGCATCCAATGAGTAATCCCACTGGAAATTTTAGTAAAATATTAAGGAGATAAGTTGAAAATACAAGTTGAAAAAACAGTTTTATTATTTTATTATTTGTTAAGCATTTTATCTTTTTACTCAAAAAATGGTGAATCATCGACTGTGGTTGAAATCATCATCTTGAATCCTATTGGTTCTTATAATTTTTTTTTTGGTTGTACATTTTCTTAGGAGACCCATTTTAGACCTCAAAATTCCTCTAATGCACTGTCAGACATTGTTGACGAAAAAATGATATGATAGGGTTTAAAAGTAAATGCATAATTGGCGAGGAATTTGACGTCACCATGCATCCCTAGTAGAAAAAAGTATGGATTTTGGTTCAAGATCCTTTTCAGGAGCATTTTGAAGATCTGTTAGAAACCCATGAATTAATTTATGTTCACCGAACCCATGTCAAATACACTTGGGATAATTAGAGAGTTATCTCTAGCCATAAATATGTTATGTTGGATCAATTATTATTAGTAGTGCATATTTTCATCATAATGTTTCCTTTTCTATGAATAGTTTATTTTGGGAATTGGGGAAGGGGACTTAAATAATATGTTGATCAAGCTCTCACTTAATCCTCATGAATATTATGTCCCTCTCCCCTTTTGATTCAACCCTCAGTGTTCAATTTCATTGGAGTTCTTTGAGGTAGCTTCCTAGTCCTAGAGCGGATGGACTTTAGGTAGGGACAATTTTAGGGACAATATTCACAGATGGGCTAATTTTCCATGCTTTTTCCAAAAAAGATATTGCTAATTTTCTTTTTTTTCCTACAATTGATTTGCCCAAATTTTATACGATAATTTTTTTTTTACCTTAAAAAGAACCAAAATTTTATATGTACTATATAAAATAAATAGAAATTCAATATTTTACAAAAATATTGCTAATTGTTTTACAATTTTCATATTAGGGACTAGTAGTATTCACCAAGGTTTCTAAACTTTAAGATAAATTTCCATGCTTGAAATTTTCCCTAATTTTGAGATCCCTTATTTTCATATGGGAGAAAAATATATTACTGAAAAGGAAACATTTAAAGATTTGTGTTAAGGAAACTCACAAAGATCATGATATGGATATTGGTTGCCTATGTAACCATATTGAAGTCCTACATCAAGGAATGGAATCTAAAAATTTTAGGGTATCTCTTAGTTGAATAATATTGAGTGTTCAATAATATACATAAGGATTTAATGGAAGAGGAAGAGTTGTGGTATGTAAATTATAGAGGTCTCTAGCTGAAAGAAGGAGATTGAAATATTAAATTCTTCCACGATCAAGCTGATGAGACAATGGAGGAAAAATATTGAGACACTCATGGTAGATGGGTTGGTGGTCATTTCTTATGGAAAAATAAAAGGAGCAACCCATGATCACTTTTCCAATTTATATATGGGACCTTAGTTGGAAAATCAATCTAAAATGTAGGATTTGAAAGACCAAATCTTGTCAATACTATCAAGAGAATAAAATGAGCTTCTTCTCAATCTGATTACAAAAGAAGAATTATGGAAGGTTATCAATACAATGGAACTAGAAAAAGACTGAGGCGCTTATGGGTTCTCAACAAGTTTCTATCAACCCTTTTGGCATATCATCAAGTATGATGCCTACATGATGGTGGATAGATGTTCAAGTGGAATAATATGGGATGTGGAAGTAATTCATCCTTCATTTCTATAATCTAAAAGAGGTTAATCACTCCTACATATATCAATCATGTCTTGTTTCTCTTTCCAGTCTTTCTTATAAATTCATCTAAAAAATCATTGCTAGACACATTAAGCCCTTCCTTTCAAATCTCATCTAAGAAAATCAAAGCAGTTATATGGGGTGTTGCTAAATCATTAACAACATCATATTATTTCAATAGGCTAGTGACTCAATCAAATAAAGGCAAGAAAAGGGATGATTATCAACCTGGACATGACTAAGGATTTTGATTATGTGAACATCAGTTCCAGTTTTAAATTTTGAGGTAGTTTGGTTTTGATGAGTCTTTCATCAATTGGATTGTAGCTTGTATATAAGGTTCTTCTATAGCTCCTTTGATTAATGGGATGTCAATTAGACTTTTTAAAGCATCTCATGGGCTTTGGAAAGTATTTCCTTTTTCTCCTTATTTATATATCTTAGTGGTGAAATATTTGAGTATCAAAATAAAACATGACCACACGATTGGAGCTCTTCCTAGAATTTGTTTCTTGAGAGATATGATAACCTTAAATTACTGTGAATTTTCTAAAGATATATCTCTTTTGGGAGGTTCTTCAACTATTATTGCTACAATATTTAAAAGGGTTTCTAACTTGTTTGTGACAACTTCTAAAGACTCAATAAAAGTGGGTAAAAGTTGTTATGCACTTGGAATGTAAGTAATTTTTTACAAAGTTGGCTACCTAGGGAGCTTGAGAGCACAAGCTCCCAAGATGGATGAGGGAAAGGCTTGAGAGAAATATGCATAGCCAAATATTTGAATTCTCTCCAACCTTCTCATTGTTCTCTTTGTTTCTCCAAATTTCATTCAATCTCCCATATATTTATTGAATGTCTATTTTTCCATTAAGTGTGGGAATTTTCTTTAAAATAAATCTCTCTTAGACAGGCCTAGCCCATGCATATCTCTAATTCCTTCTCTTCATTGGAAAATAATTATTTGAGGGGATTCCATTTAAGGCTATTGCTTAAAAGGATTTGAAAATATATTACAAAGCTCACTTGTTGGAAAGTTTGGTTGGCAATAAATCATGCTACTTTCTAGAACTTGATGACCCTCCATAAAATTATTGCATCTTAGAATCTCTCTTTTTTTCTAGATGAATTTAAATCCCACTCATTGCCCCTAACTTCTTAATGAAAATCATACTCTCAAGCATCTTGTTGGAGATGGGTCCCCTGAGGCACAAGTTCCAAAGATATTTTTTGTATGATTGTATGTGTGCGCTGCACACGGGGAAGTTAAAGGGATTTTAGCCCCAATTTTGGATGTAATTAAGCTTAAATGTAAAATTTGGGCCTCAAGCCATGGGTTGAGACCATATTATCTATGCGCTAGGCATATTATAAATATATAGAGTTTATCTAAGCTAAGAATTTCTAAGTAAGTGATATGTGATATTAATTTTTAGATAATGTTTGCATCTGTAAGGGTTTTTGGGTTGGGTAAAAGGCTCCTGTTGGCTGTGTGCGTGAAGACCTACTCCTGGTTATGTGCAAACTCTGCTGGCTTTGTGTGTGGAATGGGTTGTAAGGGTTTTGGTAAGGGATTTGTAAGGAAAGGAAACTAATGTATTGACAGATCTGAAAGACTAATATAAAGAACAATTTTGGCGAACTCTTTGTGTTATGCGTTTATGTTTATTGTTTATGCTTTGATGAGATTGCTATATCTTTTTACTTATTGATGAATGCGCAAAGCTATTTGATATGTTTATGCATGAGGATTTGATATATGTTAAGTATTACATTGATTAAGATCGAAATCTAGTTCTGAATTTCTATATGTGCTAAGAAAGGAAATATTTTTGTGTTATTCTGTTGGTGATTGCACATGCTTTGCAATTTTATTATAAAATCATTGCGCGCATATATAGAATATCACTTGGGATTTTTCCGAGGACCACTTTATTAAATTCTCTCTCAGGGTGCAGAAACTTGGTTCCGACATCCCCCATACTACTTTGGGTGAGACTTTGGTCTACGCAAGAAGGTCATTTCCAAAAGGGCCATTATTTGGAGGGTTTGTTGGTTTATCCATAAAATCTGAACCTGGGTCAGGACCCTTCAAGCCAACAAATGGTTCCGTTTTTGGGACAGGGATCATCATTTTGAGGGTGATTTGATGTTCTGGCATCCATCGTGCAATGAATTATAAGACTGGTTGGATAGAAAGATCCTATAATTTGCACTGCAGGAGAATAAATGCACAAAATGCTCTGATGAACAATGGCTAAAGAAGTATATTTATACAGAAGTGCACGAAATTTTATTTTGTTTCTTTGCGCACAAACAACATGAGTGGTTGTCGTGCCTAGCTAAATTCCATCACTGTATAAAAGATGATATAATCACTGAGTGGACACTTGAATTAACCCAACAAGTAGAGAAGTTTGATAATAATATCACTCATGAGGTAGATCATTTGATAGATCACCTTATGGGAATATTTGTGACTAAATTTGTTGTTGACCAATTTGTGTCATATTCTGAAGCAGAAAGAAGGTTTTTCAAAGGTCCTAGAGGTAAGTTCTTGTGCTCATTGAGACTCTTACTGCAAATTCTATTGTGTGAATGGTGTTGTATGTGTTAACATACTGCTTGAATGAATCAAAGAAGTTCAGTTATGCGTAGTGGAAAGATTTACCGCGAAGACTCTGAAAAAGTCCTTTATATCCCTTTGAAGCCTAGATTTGATAGTGAATCTAAATCAGAAACTGACTTTGAAGAAGAAAGCTCGGCATATCAAAAACCCTTGAATTTCTTTCCCACTCCATCCACTCCAATTATAAGCTCACATCACATATCACCTACACCGTCGTGCAATCCATCTCCAGCTCCACCTCCACCTCCCCCTGAAGTAGATATGGTTGCATCCATGAAGTTTCCTAATTTGAGAGTTATTGGAAATTAGCACATTGGTCACTTCTGGTTTGTAACTGAGGTCGTATGGCAGGCTTAGCAGGTAAACAATTGATATTAGAGAAGCGCAGCTGGCTACTGCATTCCAAGATCGTGTGCTTGACTGGTACATTAGGTATGCACAAGAAAACCCTAATTCTACCGTGGAGGAAATTAAAGCAGCCCTAAAATAACAGTTTAAGAAACCTAAGTAATATGCGCAGCTGGTGATGTAGATGAAGGACATCCATCAAGAACCTAATGAATCTGTATGGGAGGCTGATAAAATATTGAAGTGCACCATCAGAGATGGTGGATTTTTGATTGATGATACTCAGCATAAGGAATGGTTCATTGTTATGTTTATCTTGCATCTGCGCCAGCCATTAGTTCATCTAAAGATTGCTACACAAGCTGAGGCTGTCATAGTTGCCATGAAACTGGAGGCCACCCCAACAACTATTGTGCTGGGAACTCAACAGATTCAGAGTCAACTGGAAGAAATACATCTAGAAATTCAAAATATCTGCAAGGACAAAGGGAAGGAGGCCTGCACAGAGGTGTGGTGTATCCAATGAAAAGCTTTTGGGCATCATAAAGACCAGTGTCCTAGTTTCAACAACTATCTAAATGCTTGAGTTCCTATTCCATTGGAGAACCTTGTATGGTGTACTATATGTCATATTACTGGACTACATGACACAGATTCTCGCCCAAGGATTGGAAAATATCATCCTGACTTGAAGCAGTTATTTTTCAAGTTTTGCTTGTCATTAGGGAATGATGAGAAACATTAATGGACCTATGATATGATGTTGGATAAAGCAGAGATCTATAGGATGCAGGTTGAGCCTACATCACTAGCATCCCCTTCTGAGCACGAAGGATTCTAAGGCATAGTAAGAGGCCAACGAGGTGGATCAGCTAGTCGAGGAAGAGGACAAGTGATTTTCTACTGCGATGATGCTAGTCATTATGCGCGTGACTGTCTGAACCCAGCGCGGAAATCTTGTAGGTACTGTAGAAAATTTGATCATGTTATAGAATAGTATCTAGTCTTAATTTCTAAAATGTAGGAAGAGAAGACCCCAAAGCAGAATCTTCAGATGGTTCGTAGAGACTCATGAAGAATATCCTTGTGTGAATGTAGTTACCCGGAGTGGTGTAGCTACCAATGAGGATAAGGGAAACAAACATGTCACTTATGTATGGATTCAGAAGGTACTTGAAAATAAAGAAGGCCTTAATCTTTAGCATGCCAAAGAGACTTTTATTGAAGCAAGCAAAGAATTCACAGAAGGAGATACTTCAATAGGTGGGAAAACACTGAAGGAAGCAGGAGAAGAAGAAATTAAGCCATTTTTACATGCATGCATAAAATTTTTGTGCAACAAGAAGGTTTTTGTAAAGTTGTAGGCATTTATAGATAATTTTATTTTATTTTATTTTAATTTATTTATTTATTTTATTTTATTATTTCTGAATTGGACTAATTATATTAAGAAAAAATATGGTACATGATGAGAGTACAATCAAGAAAAGCAAGAAACCGGCCAACCAGAAATGATAAACTATCAACCTTGGTCCTGGAGAGAGAGAACGAAACAAGCAAGGAGCTACAATGTGTGACTAGAAGGCTGGAAATATCTGATTTCTACCTAGAATGGGTAGAAGCCTCGACACAAAGTTTTTTCCCTTTATTTTTGTTGACTTTGACCCATCCATCTCGGAGTGTATGAGCTAAGATGACTTGAAGACTAGAGTTCTCCAAATGGGGGATCTCCTTATCTGATTTAGAAGAGGAGGACTGATGATTGCGTTTCTGAGTGATGGTAGTATCAGGAGGATGCTCAGATGCAGCGGTGGACAAGTCCATTATCTAAAGAGCATGATATGATACTGCATCACTGCCTTCATCTTCTGAACTTGAGGATTCCGAATCAACAGCTGGCGGCAGAGTGTAAGGAGCCCATCTTTTGGATTTGGACTTTGTAATGTTTTACTTTTTCTTTTTTTGCAGAGAATGAGGGGTAGGAGTTCTGCAGATGCCCTGTTTAGTGAGACTGGTGGCAACGGAAGGAAGTATTCTTGTAATCTAGGATCTGATTCCAAAAAATATCACTTATCTTGATGATGATTTGGTCAGGAAAGCCCTTACTTATGTTTATTTCCACACTTATTCTGGCGTATGTGTATAGACCCTGATTTCTCCAATGATCTGCCATTAAAAAGTGGCCCAAATAATTGCTTGTTCCTTTGTAGACTTCTATATGCCATATATGGGTTGGTAAGTTGGGAAGCCTGATCCAGATAGGTGTCCTGGTGATGATTGCAGTAGCTGGGTCGAAATCTGGGAACCATGGGGTTAAGAAGAGCCCTGCAGTTCCCAGAAACCAAGGAACTTCTTCTAAGGCCTGATGATAATGCTTAATGTGATCAAACAATACTATGAAATATCCTTTAGAACAGAAGATGACCTTGCAATGGTGAGTCCAGTTAGCCTGGATCCATTCATAGAGTTCCTTAGTGCGCGGCCAAAGTCCATTGAATCTACATATGATGGCTCTTTATGCAATTTTTTTAAGATCTTTTGCCAGATCTGGATGGGAGATCTCAACGGAGGGAACCTCCTCTAATTTTTCAACCAAAAAAGGCTTGGTTTTGGGGGCTTCAGGGGGTTTGGGGGATGCAGAATGGACAACATCTTTGTAGGAGAATGTAGGAGCAGAAGATGAATGTCCAACTGCGCTTCCTCTCAGACGAAGGGTTAACACAATAGAATCATTTATGTTAATGCTGTAAACATAGAGGGGAAGAAGATCCTCAAGTTTTTTACCTTGAAAAAGGAGTCTCTAGAGGACTGAGGGGATCCCAATCCGATGTTCCAGATTTAGCTTGAGATTCTGCACCAAGTCCAAAGAACTAACCCATTGCAATATGGTTTTACCAGAGAGTTGCATAATCTGGATCTGAAATGAGGCAGAGTAATTTCTAAGCTCTGTATTTGCGTGGTTGCTGAGGTTCTGGGAGACTGTCTTTTGCGCCATCGCTGCCTCCCCTTCATGCAAAGAAACCCCCCAGTGCAGATCCGAGACAAGTTGGAATCTGATCGATCTCTGGGGTTCCAGATCCGCCATGCCGCTATAAGACTTTCTTGAGGCTTGATCTGTAGACGCTCTTTTAGATTTGAGAAATCCCAGATCGCCATAGTGAGAACCACACCTTCCATCGGCGTTGGGTTCTTCGATCTCCCTGGTTGCATACCCCAAGGAATAACAAACGCTATGGCGGCATTAACAGTGGAAATTTCTGCAGGTTTCCATGTGCCGACTTCATTTACTTTGTTGTGAGCCCCTATCAAGCTGGAGCCGAAGTGAACAGTGACAGGGGCATAACCTGTAGCGACGACGACAGAGGTTTCAATGTCTATTGCAGGAGCAACGCGCTCCTTGTCGACGGCGGCAAAGATAAGAAGAGCCCTAGTGCATTCCATCTCGCAGTCAGTCTCTCATCCTTAGTCACATTTATAGATAATTTCGCAACAAGAAGGTTGAAAATTTTCAGGCATGTTAGAACAATGAGAAGTCAATAAAATCTATAAGAACAAGAAGAGAACGAGCAAAGAGATGCATATGACTGCGCAGATTGGTGCTTATGAAATGGAGCAAGTCATCTTAGATTTGGGATAAGATGCTAATGTTCTACCTAAACAAACATGGAAACACATGGGAGAACCAAATCTAGAATGGTCTACTATCTAACTGAGCATGGCTAACCCGTAGAAGATTATTCCCTTGGGGAGATTGTCAAAAGTTGTGGTTAATATAGAAGGTGTTAAGATGTTGGAAGATTTTAAGGTAATACATATTGTAGTTGATACTGATCCCTATCCAGCATTGTTAGGATTGGAATGGGCCATTGACATGGATGGTGTTATCAATATGAAGAAAAGGAGAATGGAATTCGAGAGCAATGGAATAAGGGTAATCATTCCTCTGGATCCTGTATAAGGTCAACGATATACTAAACCAATATGCGCTAAGGATATAATTGATCAAATATATAAGATAAATTTGCACAAGGAAGACTGGATTAATCCTACAGCACATGGGAACCTTAAATCGGATAAGGATAGTTATTGATTTTTAGACTCTGATGAAGAACTGGAGAATTGGTAGAACCGCCTGAATGAGGTGTCTAAGTTGCGTTGTAACCATGTGACATGTGCTCTATGTTGTATAACATCTGAGGTACATGATTTCCCACATTATTATGGCTCAACTGATATAAACATGTTCCTAGGAAAACTGGAAAGGATTGTGCATATAGAACAAAGATTCCATGCTTTGGATCTTGTTTTTCATGCTACTCCGTCACGATGGTGGGAAACATAAGGAGAATATGGGATATTGGGAGGAATGTGCGCAAATGATGAGGTTGCGGTTTGAAAGCCCAGTAATTAAAGAGGAGAATTTATATTCTGGAAAAGAAGATCTGCACATAAATTTAGCCAAATGGAATCAGGTATGGGTGTTGGGGCCCTTGTTTTGAAAAGAAACAGTTTTGAGTTGCAGAGGGTTGGCGGACAGATGGTGGAACACAATCAATCTAGACTGTTTGCTGTCATAGTTGAGGAGATCCAAAAGATAGGTGGCACTGTAGTTGCAAAGAATAGGGCAGATGGCGGGTATGGGAGACAAGGACAACTAGCAGAACTCTCAGTAATCATGAAGAAGCAGCAAGTAGCAAAGTAGGAAAAGAGGAAATATTGTCAGTCACACTGATGGAAGAAAAAATAGATAGTCAGCCAGTAGAGAGAGAAGTTAGTTAGTACGGGAGAGGGCCTAGAGGGAAAGCAGAGCCATGGGAGAGCTCTATGAGATATCTGTTGTACTAAATCACATTGTAATAGACTATGTGGAGTGATGTATGTTGTTTGATACTGATAATGAAATATGGTCATTGCCGTGTTTAATGTTCTGAGTTGAGTGTTACTCATTTGGTTACTATGAATGTATGCTCCATTTTAAATTTTAATTCAACATCCTGGATATGCTTGATGAGTAATAATGTATACATAGTAGTGAGATTTGTTTGTTGTTTCAAGTTCCTCTAGTTTCTCTTTACGATTCTAATCACCATGTACATGATCTGTCTCCTAATCTTACTAAGTTCATTGCATGGCTCGGGTGAGATTCTCTACTCCTTGGAGTAGGATGAAAATGTCGGTGTTGTGCTAGACTACTACAGAAACCTTGTTGGCTTCCATCCTGAACCTAGATCTTGCCTAAAGACCTCCTTTCTCGCTAACAAATGGTTCCATTGTCAGGACCTGAAAATTCACTTAGGAGTTAGATCATGGTATCATGGATCTCTAAGAGGGTACTACGAAGTTGGTGGGATAACCACTTAGACCAATTTATATCGCAACAAGTTGAGCTGCGACAGCAGAGGGAGAGGATTGTTAAAGATCAGGTGTTATTTTCTGAATTTGCAAGTGACCTATATGAGATTTTCTAGGGAAAGTTTCCTGAAGAACTCTACAACTTGTTGTGGAGGCTCCAAATCAAGTCTCTCCCAGGAGGATCATGTAGAGTCCATTGCAAGTGGATGCACTCAGATCTAGTAGCACTCCATCGGTTAGATACTGATTTGACCTGAGCTGTAGATTTCTAGGTATAATCTACCTTGGAAGGATACATTGTTGAATTTGCAGCTGAGTGTTACCAATCCTTTACGAAAGCCGAAGATATATTCAGATCTGGATTGAGGGGAAAACTGTTGAAGGAAATCCCTTTGTGGATCAAAGCTTTTATGGTGGACGAGGGGTTGATGGTATTTCGAAGCTCTGAGATGGAGACTTAAACCTACAGTACTGGGGGGAGGGGTGGAGGGAAATATGCTACAAGTAAGTAAGAAGGGGGAATAGGAATATGGATGTTGGAACCTCTAGTATATTAAGAGAGCAATGAGCACATCAGAGGGCACATATTGCTGAGAAGTGGAGGTAGCAGGTGATGAAAGAGTTTTAGAAGAAGGAAATGACTCAACAGGACAAGGAAAAGGTGCCACAGATGTCAAAGGAAAGTGAAAGTCAGATGGAATCCCAAAGAATAGGAGGGACCATCAAAGAAGTTAGGCAAGTGTATAGGAGCCCAATCTGAGGAGAGGAGCGAGAAAAGTCCAATGCGGAGGACGCATGCCCTGAGGAGATATCCGATGCATAGTTTCATGTTGCAATGGAGCAACTATTTCGAGAGAGTCTGACACCCATAATACAAGGTAATCCTATTCCCCAAAATTCAAGTAGCTCTAGTCCCAATATTCCCCTAGTACTCTATCATCCTCTAGGTCAAATTTTTATTAAGTTGCGGGAATTTAGTAAGTTGAATATTGTTAAGTCTACAATACCGATATCTACTAGCTACAATGCTAGTAATACAATTTCTCAGCCTAGAAGTAGAGGATTTATTTTAGTATCACCCATACAAAGAGATATGGTAGGATCGTTCACTCGATACTGAGAATTCTCTGGGAGGGGTAACAATGATGTTGAGCAACACTGCTATCTGTGAAAAGCGATATGGAGGGCTCGACAGACACCAGAGGTAGTTAATTTGATTGAATTACAAACTAATCTATGAGAAAGAGCTCTTCGCTAGTTCATTAAGTGGTCAGAATCTCATCTAAACCCAACGATAGACAACGTGAAGAGAGAGTTTCTCAAAGAATTTAAATTACGTCAGATAGATCAGCAAGGGTTGTCTGAGCTATGGGAGATCAAATAGAGAGAAGGAGAAATGGCTTGGGACTTGATGAGAAGTTTCAAGGATGCGATTGGGAAATTGAGTTACCCAATCGATCCAAACCACCAACAGGATTGGTTTATTAAATCACTCCTTCCATTGACTAGAACTCCTCTGACACAAAAAAAGATTGATACTCTCCAGGACGCCCTTGAGCAGGCTATGAAAATAGAAGCTATGGCAGGATATCCACAAGATTTTAGAAGTGGAGCCATAGTGAAAGATCCTTCTATAATAGGGCTACACCACCATATTTCCAGCTTAACAGAGAAGCTGAAAGATATTCAACCAATACGACTTGCAAGGCCTAATGTGTGGTGTGCCCATTGCCTAATGGAAGGACACATGGCCATAGAATACCCAAGGTCGCGGGGGAAAAGTTCAGGGGCTTAAGTAATAGGGACACAGGGATTTCCAATGGTTGGGGGAGTGGCGCAGGTAAATACTCAAGGATTATATCAATCACAACCCCAGTTCCTAGGGTACCCCACTCAACAAAATCAGACTGCAATTGACTACTGTGAAATATGCAAAGGCATCGGTCATCCTATTGGCTCGAGGGGTCCTGACCCAGGTTCAGTGTGCAAGGTTTACCAAAAAACCCCTATACAACTGGCCCTTTCGGCAGTGACCTGCTTGCGCAGGTGAAAGTCTCACCTGAAGTAGTATGGGTGGGTGCTTAAACAAAAATTCGCATCAAAAGCCCTTTCATTTCTTACCTTACAATACAAAATGTTCCTCTATTTATAATAATCTAGCCTAGACGTTCCTATGGTCCACAAACCGTGGTTTTCAGAACCCTGGTTTACCCTTTTACCCATTACAATGCTTTCGGGGCTTTGACCCGCCCCAAAACCCCTGTGCTAGATTAAGTCTAATCAAAAGTATTCAAAATGGACCATTTTCGCAGCTTGTGGGAGACCTTGTTCCAACAGTCCCCCAACACAATTTTGTGACTTTTCTCGAGTCACGGTGGTGGTGCAGCCTTGATCTGTGCATGCAAGGTATCAAGAGCACTACTGAGCTGAGGGAGTACGCCTTGAATTTGAGCCACAACATTCTATGCGAGATCTACCAGCGCCTATGAGGGCGGTCCGTCAGTGTCCAAGGTAACACTTTCAAGAAGTTGATTAAGTCGCTTGGTCACGCCATCAATGTCTTGTGATAATTAGAGGGCTATGACAGTCCAAGGATTCAGATGTTCAGTCATGATGTGCTGTTTATGCCGAAGTTTCTCAATCTCACCCTGGAGATCATTGCTAGTTTTTAAGTGGGCTAAGTGCTAGGCAGACACCAAAGTAGGTAGCGTAGAGTTGATCTGTTCGATGAATTCTTCCTTTTGTCGTAAGTCCTGATTGATTTGTTGGAGGACCGGATCACGCTGGACCCTAGTCCAGAGTTGGAGGGTTGACTCCAGTAGCTTGGCGCCTTGAGAAATTTTCCCTAAAATAACAACGATCGGGTCGATGACTAGGGCAGTACGCTGGGCGCAGACTTCTTGGGGTGTTTCAGGTTGTAGCTTGGCCTGTAAATCAGAGATTTGTTGTTCCAGCTATGTTTTTACGGTGTGTATTTCCATCCGAGATGCTTTCAGAGCAGCAACCAACTTTTCCACCTTATCCCGAGGTATATCTGCAACCAGGATCTCATTAGTAACCTCCGTGCAAAGCTGGTGGATCACAGTTTCAAGCTCCGCCTATTGTGACTTGGCCAGGAGAAGAGTAGCAGCCTGTTGCATAATGTTGTGCTCAGCTACACTAAGCTGGTGGTCCACTTGCCGATCACGAGAGTGAAACTCCTCGAAGACAGCGTGATCTAGGCTATGTAAGGCTACGCAGGGCAGCTTAGCCAAGTCTAGTTGAATCCCTATGGCAGTCGAGGGTTGTGTTCCTACCAAGGCACTGCTAGGGATATCCTAGAGATGACTGGCCTCCCCATGGGGCGCTGAGCTGCTGTCAACGGATAGGGGTTGTGCCTAGCTGGTTGGGAGGGTATCAAGTTTGATCTGAAGAGTGCGGAGTTCGGCCTAGAGGAAGTCGACCACGACCTTCCACTGGGTCTCGACACTTTCCCAATTATCTTCATTAGCCATGGTAACCGTGTTCGCGATCTGTTCTAGGTCACCATCTGTTAGTGTGACTGTCGCATCATAGTGTCTGTAGAGGGTGTGTTGTTTCTTTCTGTGTCCTCATGCTGATTCCCGTGTCCTCTTAGAGCCTGGGGGAGGAGTGGTAGCTTTATCAGAACCTACCTAGACCATGGCGGGTATTGTCAGTGGATTACCCCATTGTTCGGTATCAACGGAAGCTTGCTCAAGGGGCACCGCGGGCTCCCCAGGGGTGTCGGTGAGGCCGGTCCTCCAAGCAGGGGGCCATAGTGAGATTATTAGGTTGATTTCTTCATCTGTTAACATATAAGGGAGTGCCATCCATGTCTTATTGTTGAGCCTACGAATCCAAACATGGTGTATGGTAATTTGGAATGCTGCAACATTCTTGATTTCACGTATATTGTCGGGGACAGCCAAGGTTAGGAGTTGATAGCGGCTGCAACACTCCTCTAGAAGAGGAGCCAAAAGACCCAGTTATCCTCTATGCACTGCTTATCCTTAGAGTCCCATAAGTGAGTGTACCAAGCACCTTCGCACATCCTAGGGGGGAGTTCAGGAAGGACAGACTCCTTGGGTTTGTCCCAGGCGACTAGTGCTATTAGGAAGAATAATCATGAATAGAAGAAAGATGTCCCATGCTCTTGGGATTTGCGGACATTGGCTAAAAATTCTTTGCACAAGTATTGAGCCCAATTGAAAAAAATGCCCTTCACGCATTGTCTGGCTAGTTGGATCGCATAGGTAGGGATAGTCACAACCTGGAACTTCCTCATTAGCTTGCAGGCTAAGAGACGAGTACCCATCTATGTGGCCAGGTTGTAGAAATTTGAATAACTGTTAAATTATTCTCCTAGATTATCTTGATCACACACTATTTGAGCTTCATGCATAATACATAACCTTTTCTACTATTGATCATTAATTGCAGAAATATAAACAATCGCATGCGCACATTAAAACCATAAACAATCACACATATAAACACAATATTTATGGGAAAGATTAAAGCTGAAAACCCCCAACTATCTGTATATTTAAATGATAGAGATCATGTAACAATCATTGTACAAACTCCTCACAAGCTCTCAGTAAAATCTCCAATTGCTACACACTACACAAGCTCAGATCTAGCAAAACACATGCTCCAATCTGCTCCACCTATTAGCCTGCCTCTACTGCGCAATCCAAGATGAATAATGGCCCAACCTGAGTTCGAATCCCTCTGGTATGCACTGCGCAATCCTCATTGGCATCTCCATCAATGTGTGGTGCAAACTCATGCACCAATATGGTCACAACTGATAGTCACACTTGCTCTTTCACCTACCTCTTCACTCGTCTCCACTGAAACTGTCCATGCACTGAAGTTAACTGATGTATTCTTTAGTTGATTAATGAGTTAATAATTAGTGAATTAATTAATAATTAATTCACACCACTCTCACTAGTGTATCAATCAGATAGACTAGATACAACTAGCTCAACTATGTTTAACTCAGTTAAACTGAATAAAACTCCACTAACTTCCTCAATCAACTCCACCAAACTCTGTCACATGAGTTCTAACTAAAGTCTCCATGCAATAACTCCACTTAACCCTCAAGAATAGCGTAATTCCTTCTGTCAGCTGCATGTGCCACATCTGTGCACTTAACTGAAGTGATCCAAGAGGATAAGATAATGTTTAGAGTCCAAATATTATTAAGAGCTAATAATATTCAACATATCTATTTTTAGAATGGAAATCTAAAAATAGATTCTGCCCAATATGTCTAAAAATAGAAGTCCATCTATTTTTTCCGACTTGACCAACCATCCACAAATAGCATCCTGAAACTCATAGAACATGATCCATATGTCTAAAAATATACATAGTCTAAAAATAGACTTTGCGCCAAAAATAGCCTGCGGGCCTACTTAGTGAAGGTGACTTCTTTTCACTAAGCTCATCATCTTGTTTCAATCTCAACACTCCCTCTCAACAAGATATGGATTATCTGCAACCCCTATCCTGCCTCTGTGGTATTCGAATTTTCTCCTCGTGAGTGCCTTCGTCAAGATATCAGCATCCCGATCCTCTGTAGGAATGTATGAAAGTAACATGATCTTCTGCTGCACACAATCTCTGATATGATGATACCGGATGTCAATGTGTTTAGATCTATCATGAAATATTGGATTAACCAAGAGTTTGATGCAACTCTGATTATCACAATAAATCACAGTAGGCTCTAAGTGTGAACCGAACAACCCAACCAGGATCTTCCTCATCCATATAGCCTCGCATGCGGCCAAACTGTTGCCTTCCTCTGGAAACCTCTGTGACCCATATCCAAGATCTACGCTTCCTGTTGTGCAGCCATTGTCGACTCGATGCGAAAATCCCTCCCGGATATTGCTCTTTAAATAGTTGGGCTCACTGCCCAATGCGCATCAAGTGAAGCCACATAGCCTCATCCTCTGTCCATTTGTACATGCCACAATCCATATCCCGATGGCCTACGAGATATCTCAATACATGCAATACATGCTTTCTGCCTTCCGGAAGAGCTTGGTTGGCTTAACCATAGCTTGTGAAAGGCCGGATTATGACATAGCATGTCGGGAGTACATGGCGACCACCAACTGTCGATAAACGGTGGCATCCACTACCTCCGTTGAAGTAGCATCCTCCTTCCTCCAACCACCAGGAAGAGGAGTATCAACAGGCTTGCAGCCATGCATGTTGAACTTCTCCAGTATCTCCCGAGCATACTTACCCTGAGAAACAAACAGTCCATCACTACGCTGCCAAATTTCCAATCCCAGGAAATAATGAAGGAGGCCCAAGTCCTTCATCTCAAACTCTTTTGCAAGATCCTCCTTGCATGAGAGTATCAACAGCTCATCACCTGTCAAAATCAAATCATCTACATAAAGTACAATGATCATCAACTTACCCTCCACCACAATCTGGTATAGGTTAGGATCCGCCTCACTCTTGGAGAATCCAAGTCCAGTGAAATAATTGTCTATCCATGTGTACCAAGCACGAGGTGCTTGTTTCAACCCATACAATGCTCTCTTGAGCCTGCACACATGCAACTCGCTGTTGAATATCTCGAAACCTTTGGGCTGCTCTATGTACACCTCCTCTTCAATCAGTGAGAAGCCTCGGGCAAAAAATCTTGCCTTGTACTTCTCCACACTCCCGTCAGCTGCCTGCTTCACTTTGTAGATCCATCTCGAACCCACCACTAATTTCCCTTCCGGCCTTGGGACAATCTCCCATGAACTATTTCTAACAATCGAATCATACTCTTCCACCATGGCATCTACGCATGCAGGATCCTCCACAACTTCCTCGAAAGAGGATGGCTCCGTCACGATACACTTGCTCACAAGAGCCATGTATCCAGTATAGCGGTGAGGTGACTGTCTCTGTTTGCGTTGTGATGTAGGTGCTCCTACAACCTTCTCTGCATCTTGAGCCAATCGCTCAGCTTCTGTAGTGTGCTTCCGCCCTCTGATGGTTGGCGCTGCATGAGTGGTCTCTTCCACTCCATGAACCTCCTCTTGTGGTTGATCCACATCCTAAGGCTCATCCTTAGGAACTAATAGCTCCTCATCTGCATGCAAGTGTGGCTCCCTCTCAAGTGAACACTTCATGGCTTTCTCCTCCTGAAATTTGATATCCCGTCGCACAACAGTCTTACGACTGTCTGGAAAATACACATGATAGTTGTGGGGCGTATCAGTGTACCCCACAAATATCCCAACCTCTGTGGTCAGCTCCATATTCTTCCTAGCATCCTTCGTCACATGAATGTAAACAGGTAAACCAAAAATCCTTAAATGGGAAATATCAGGCTTCTTACCAGGAAACGCCTCCTCGGGTGTACTCATGCCAAGTATCTTGTGAGGACAACGGTTCTGCACATATACTGCAGTATTGCATGCCTCCGCCCCACAAGTGAATGGGTAGGCCCTGATCATGCAACACTCTTTCCACTCAAGAACGTCTGGGTTATGAGGTTATGAGCCTTTCTAATTCCAAATTGCCGGCAAAGTCCCAATCTCCGCTGCAGATGAATTCACCACCATTGTCGCTCCTAAGAGCCTTCACTTTCCGACTTTTCCGATTCTTTCTCAACCAAAGGCTCTGAACTCACAGAACTTTGAGTATGTCTCACTCTTCTTCTGCATGAAGAAGATCCAGCACTTCCGAGAATAATCATCAACAAAGATCACATAGTACATGTGCTTTGTTGTCGAAGCTACTGAGAAAGGTCCACACACGTCTGTGTGAATTCTCTCAAGGATCGTCGTGGCGCAACTATCCTTCTCGTGAAAGGTGGCTTTCACAAATTTTCCCAAGGTACATCCCTTGCACCGATCTGACTACGCAAGAGTACCCTTAGGAATCCCAGTAGAAATCAAGCAGAGGTCTCTAGGCTCCATGGTGAAGGTGGCCCAATCTCCGGTGCCACAGCTCGCCATCATCCCGGCTCACCACTCCTTCTGCCTTGCATGCCATTGCTGCGCAGCCATCTACTTGCAATTTATAAAGGTTCTTGACTCGAACCCCTATCTTCCGGGTTTCTCCAGTTGTCTTACTGCGCAGGAAAGCCTTTCCCTCGCTGAAGACAACATCATATCCCTTGTCTTCTAACATCGCCACAGAGATAAGATTCTTCTTCAATCCTGGAACATGCATCAATTCCTTCAATACGAAGGGTTTACCAGACTCCCTCTCAAAGGAAATGGTATCGATACCGGTCGCACTGTATCTACCATCATCGCCCATCTCGATGTGCACTCCAAGATCTTTCTCATCCAGATCAGTAAACAAATCTCGATCTCCTGTCATGTGAAAATATGCACCACTGTCAAGAAACCACACTGATCCCGTCATACTTGAGACCAAGCATGTGATCAGCAAAAAATCCAGCTCAAACTGCGAGGCTAAGGCCTCTCCAGCTGCAGATCTAGAAGCCTGCTTATTTTTCTTCTTCTGTGGACAACTAGTGGAGTAATGTCCGTGTTGGTGACAGTGAAAGCACTTCACCTTGGACATGTCCTGCTACTTGCCTTTCGCACCGGATTAAGAAGCATGCTTCTCGCTCTTCCCCTTCTTTCTTTGGCAGCCAAAGCACAATTTTCTTCATCTGAGTTCTTTGATGAAGATCTGTCCCTGGTACATCGCCTTATCTCCTCTCGCACAAGATCCGACCAAAGTCGCTCCCATCCTGGCAATTTCTCCCGACCATTGACAGAGTCCTGATAGGAATGCCAACTCTTCGGAAGCCCAAGGAGAGACAAGCTCACCAAGGCCTCATCATCAACAATACACCCCCACACTTCCCAACTCATCCCTGCATTGGATGAACTTCGTGAGGTACTTGGGCATACTGTCACCTTTCTCCATCTTTATGTTTCTGAGTTTATCCTTGAGCGCCAACTTCCTCTGGTCGCTCTTGCTTTGGAATAAATCTGTCAAGGCTTTCCACATCAAGAATGGAGAAGCCTTACCATGAAGGCTAGACACTATGTGATCCTTCATGCCCTCCAACAGAATCCTTCGACACTTTGCTGTCTTCTTTTTCCATGCGTCAAGTACGGCAGCATTAGTAGAAGTAGGCTTTGGGACTTCAGCATCTATGAACTCCTTCAACCCATTGTCATCTAGCACTACCTCCATCCTTTCCTTCCATGCAATATAATTCGAGCTGCCCTCAAGGGAATACTCCAATCGCAATCCGTTGAAAGAAATCTCAACTTCGACACCAAGAAAACACTGCTGCAAATTCGAATTCCACCAGCACAAAACTCAACCGCTTCAATTTTTTGCAATTGCTCCAATGATCAATATCGCTCCGCTACCATGTAGAAATTTGAATAACTGTTAAATTATTCACTGAGATTATCCTGATCACACACTATTTGAGCTTCATGCATAATACATAACCTCTTCTACTATTGATCATTAATTGCGGAAATATAAAAAATCGCATGTGCACATTAAAACCATAAACAATCACACATGTAAACACAGTATTTATGGGAAAGCTTAAAGTTGAAAACCCCCAAATATATATATATTATAATGATAGAGATCATGTAACAATCATTGTACAAACTCCTCACAAGCGCTTAGTACAATCTCCAATTGCTACACACTACACAAGCTCAGATCTAGCAAAACACATGCTCCAATCTGCTCCACCTGTTAGCCTGCCTCTACTACGCAATCCAAGATGAATAATGGCCCAACCTGAGTTCAAATCCCTCTGGTATGCACTGTGCAATCCTCATTGGCATCTCCATCAATGTGTGGTGCAAACTCATGCACCGGTATGGTCACAACTGATAGTCACACTTGCTATTTCACCTACCTCTTCACTCGTCTCCACTGAAACTGTCCATGCACTGAAGTTAAATGATGTATTATTTAGTTGATTAATGAGTTAATAATTAGTGAATTAATTAATAATTAATTCACACCACTCTCACTAGTGTATCAATCAGTTAGACTAGATACAACTAGCTCAACTATGTTTAACTCAGTTAAACTGAACACAACTCCATCAACTAGCTCAATAACTACACCAAACTCTGTCACATGAGTTCCTTGAATTCTCATGCAATAGCTTGCTCCACTTAACCCTGAGAAATAGTGTAATTCCTTCTTTTAGTTGCATGTGTGCCACATCATGCCGCCTGCTGAAATTGTCGAGAGGATAAGGAATCACTTAGGGTCCAAAGAATATTATTAAGAGCTAATAATATTCGACATATATTTTAATTTGGCAATCTAAAAATAGATTTAAGCGATATTTCTAAAAATAGAAGTCCATATATTTTTTCCAACTTGACCAACCATCCACAAATAGCATCCTGCAACTCATAGAACATGATCCATATGTCTAAAAATAGACATAGTCTAAAAATAGACTTTGTGCCAAAAATAGCCTGCGTGCCCACTTAGTGAAGGCGACTTCTTTTCACTAAGCTCACCATCTTGTTGCAATCTCAACACAGGTCATTTACAGTCTGGATCACGAAGCCACACTGATTTCGACTGACTGTGTAGGTCTCTCGTACAAACGTAACAGTGACTACTTCGTACTTCTTTCTGACCTGTGCAAGCAGGTGTGGCCCTTGCATTAGAAGGCCTGTAATCTTGTGGATAAGCTAAACATCAATAGGTACCCTCTCGCAAATCCATAAGAAACCATCATGAATGAGGGCGAGTAACTGGCAAGCCATCTGATCTGTGACTTTGTAATGACCAAAGTGGGGCATTCGTAGCAGATTCAAAATTCTGGATCCTGCCAAGCCACATACCCAGCATTGAGGTATCACTGTAACTCCATCATCCCTATGGATTTTATAAAATTATAATGCGGGGTTCAATTCCAGGAGGGTGTCATAGTCTGCCAAATCATGATCATCGAACTTGACCTCATGGAGGCGGTCGCAAGGATCACTGAGGATGGGGACCTCCCCTGCGATGAGGGGGGTTTGTAGATAGGTGACCAAGCCATCTAAGTTTTTCGGTGTTCGGGTAGATGGTATTCGTGGGCGAACAAATGGGGGTAACCAAATGATCGGGTTAGTCGACAGGGCACCCTTCTCTACATCCTATTCGAAGGGTGATACTGGTGGATGCCTGGCATGTCGTGGAGAACTCCGGGGCTTCTTTGCTACTTTCGAGGCCTTCCCCGACCCTTGTGCTTTTTCCTTTCCCTTTCTTGTGACCGGCAGTGGGGTGGGGGACTTCTTCTAATTCAGACTCAAATTCCATAAACTTTTCATCATCAGGCACCGACATAGCTAAGGGTTCGGCAGGGGTAGCGGTCAGCACCCTTGCGGGAAAAATGAATCCCAAACCTTGTTGACTACTATCAAACGGAGTAGGTTCACCATACATGAGGGGGATATTGCAGTTATGACAACTCTTGTTGCTCTAATGCTTCCACAAGACGCTTGAAGTAGAATAGTGGTATAAGTGAGACAATACTTGTGGCTGGGCCATCCTACTCTTTTTAAAGTACTTCCTCGCATGTGATGGGAAGGTATACTTGATGCACGGCAGTTTCCCCAAGGAATGGTAAAAAATTTCGGTAATTTTTTTTATTAGAGGCTCAGGGACCGCTTCTCTCAATGGTAACTTCTGCTTTTTACCAGTAGGTACTGCCCCAATGGCTATTTTTTGTGTCCCCCATAGCCTTGATGTAGTTGACACACTAAGGTTACCCATATGCGACAACTGCATGTCTTCCCCCAACACAGGCCTGCTGCCTAGGAAACTCATGATCCATGACCAAGAGAACCTTATTGTTTATGCAACTGAAGCTCTAAAGGGGGTTGTTGCTAGCACATATCGTCTAACCCAAATCTGTTTTGTCGTTGTCGAGGTGGCATGGTGCATGGGGGCCCTACTGACTGAGCCTATAGTTGTTGTTGGGAACCTGTCACTTGGTTGTGGGTCAGTCTGACCTTTTCCCAAAGTGAGTTCGTAGCAGAGGCTCAAGTCTAGCTTTGTTCGTGTCCCTACCTCTGGTACCAGGGAGTCTTTTGTGATATGAAAACAATGTAGTGTGGAGACATTATGTAACTGGCTCTGCCAAGTCTCTATTTCCTTATTGAGATCAGACAATCCCTTGGTATCATCTTCAAAGTAAAGTACTTTACCTTTGGTTGGGTTGTCTGCATCTCACGTGGTCAACTTATAGATATAATCCACATCTTCCTCCTTGGGCATAGATTCTGTATAATATTTACCTTTCACAAGGTCTAATGGCACAACTACCCTTGTGCCGTTACATTCAAACACCATGCTTCGGTTTTTTAAATTAATGATACCGCCCATGTTGGTGGCCCAATCCAACCCTAGTAGTGCAGGGTAGTGGTCCGCATCCTCGGAAATTTGAATGACTTCGAAGTTGGCCCAAACTTTTACCCCTGCAATATCTACCAAAATTCTAGAGAGCCACCCCAGAGGTACAATTTTCTGTTGATTTGCAATTCGCAGGTGGACGGTGGACCATTCCAACTTTTCCCTCATTCGTTGCCATGTCTGTTTTGGAAATACATTTTCATCTGAGCCAAGATCTAAGCTGACTTGATTCATCTCATAACTACTAATCTAGACTGTCAAACACATCTCTCTGCCAGTGCGGTTTTGATACCCGTATAATTTTTGCACATCCTTAATTTAAAATGACAAAGCAATGTGTGATGTGCAGCTCTCTAGCAAAGCCTGCAGATTCTGTACTACCTAGGGGTTGCGCAGCAGTCTCATACATGCTTGTAGGAAAGGTTTGATTTCTTTAGCTATCTTTGAATTCTTAGGCCATAGGGACGTGGGTGCCTCGTTCACGAGGAAGTCCCTTCGAGCTTCCCTAAATGTTTCCCTTACTTTGTCCAGGTCCAATCCCTCTTGTTTGCTAACTTCTTTGCGAATCAGTGTTTCAGTTTCACCTTGCTCCTCAATTCCTTGAGTTGCCAGTCCACTGCGTGTTACCACGTTTACATTCGACCTCCTACCCCTCAGCTCAGTTTGGACCCTTCGTAGCTTCCGTGCAGGTGGGAGCTTCTTCTCCCTTAGCTTAGTTTCTAGGGTTGGACAATCTTCCAGCATATGGCCCAACTGTCTGCAATATCTACAAGTCTGCCATACAGGGTTCAGGAAATCCTTCGCGAAATGCTCCACGAGCCCATAGTTATAGTAGATCAATTGGCCTCGGCTTCAATCCGTGCTTCCACTTCGTCCCCCGTCCCTACTTCCGGAGGGGGAGCCATTCCTGTCCGCGGGGGTTTTTGGTGAGGCCAGGTCTGACAGTGCACCTGGAAAACTTTCCTAGCCCATCACTAAACCATGAATTTGACAATCTCGCTCTTCGTGGCCCATGGATCGGCAGAACCTGCACCAGTGTTGCTTCTGCCCAAGAATATTGGCGGCTGGATAGGGGCAGCTGCTGCTGTTGTGTAGTCCATCTACGCGGCCATTCCTAGACCAAGACATAGGTTCACTTGAGCTCTATTGTCTAAGGCTAGACCCCCCTGATATCGGGTGCTTGTGACTAGGTTCTCCTGTTCGAGGTTGGCTCAGCTGCAGGTCCTCCATTCACCTTAGTTCCATGCTAGCCTCTCTTCCTCTTTCTTGTTGTATGTACTGAATCTCCAGCTGCATAGCCCTGAGCTGTGCCTAGATCTGCTGGACCTTTGACGAAGCGTCTTTCCTGGGCATAGCTTCTAATTTCATAGAGGCTTCCAAAGCTTTATCTTGTGAATCAAAATTTTGGTTACTCATAGGTATGCGTAGGTAAGGGAGCAGCATGGAAATGAACCATTATGTTAGCTGCTTGTCATTATACTTGAATTCTCCCTCTCTGGTAGCTTCTTTTAGGCATTGATCCACTTCACACACGGACTCAAACGCACCTTGTTTGAAGTCTTTTACTTCTGTTATCAGCTGAGAGTAAGATTTAGGTTTTCGAAACTGTTGTCTCACGGCATCCTTGATATCCTGAATAGAAGCATTCCCATTCTGAGATATGTACTTCATATGCCAATCCAGTGATCTCCCTTCGAAGGTTAGGGACAGCTACACTTTCTTCACAGTGTCGCTCACCATGCCCTGTGCAGTCCATACCAAATCTACCATAAACCAGAACCGATCCCCATCATCATCAGCTGTGCCTTTAAAAGTAGGTAATTTCAATTGTGTTGTCATGTCTCCTTCTTGTATTTGCTTTTCATTACCCTAACCCTTTCTCTCAATGCGTCCCGACAATGGAACCATTCCCAGGTTCGGTGTGCAAGGTTTGCCAACAAACCCCTATACTACTAGCCCTTTCGGCAATGACCTGCTTGGGCAGGTCAAAGTCTCAGCTGAAGTAGTATGGGTGGGTGTTGGAACTAGGTTTCCACACCCTGAGAAAGGATAGGTAAGGTAAGCAGAGCTGCGTTCGTCGCTGCGATTACTAGATCTCCTTGCTCTACGTAGAGTCAATTAGGTCTCTATTTTCATCCACGTGCGCTAAATCTATACTTATATGCATTAATGACAAAGCACAATAGAACATAGTAGATCTAGATAATAGAGCAGAACAGATCCAGATAAAAGAACACACACTTACATAGATCTTCACAGCTTAAACACATAAAATACACAATGCAGTAATTACCAATGATTCACATAAAGAGTACTCATAGATCTAGTTCTCTATAAACCTTTCTTATTCATTCATTCATCAATTCTTCTTTACGATTCCCTTTCCCAGCCTGCGCACACAGCAGCAGGGTTCGCACACAGCTGGAATTGGATCTTTGCGCACACAACCAGCAGGAGTCCTTTGCCCAAAACCAAAACTATATAGCTTAAACCACAATTCGCATCAATATCCCTTTCATTTATTACCTTACAATACAAAATGTTCCTCTATTTAGAGTAATATAGCCTAGAGGTTCCTATGGTCTGCAAACTGTGGTTTTCAGACCCCTGGTTTACCCTTTTAACCATTACAATGCTTTCAGGGCTTTGAACCGCCCCAAAACCCCTACGTTAGATTAAATCTAATCAGATGTATTCAAAATGGACCAGTTTCGCAGATTTTGGGAGACCCTGTTCCAACACATCCTCCATGGCGATGTCCGATTTTGCAGAAGTATTATAACATACCAAAAAACACATATTGTGAGTTTTTCTCTTCTACAACGCATAATATAGAATAGTGTGGATCCCTCGATGCACTGGTGGAATGACT
The DNA here is from genome assembly GCA_034641835.2 of Pinus albicaulis. NCBI lineage: Eukaryota > Viridiplantae > Streptophyta > Pinopsida > Pinales > Pinaceae > Pinus > Pinus albicaulis. The sequence continues at coordinate 1,250,358,523 of CM076580.1, forward strand.
AGACATACCATCTTATAGGGTGAATGAAACTCTAAGGGTCCGAGGAGGAGGAATGAGAGGGGGTAGAAACATGGGAAAAGGATCGGTACGGTGCTATAATTGTGACCAAGAAGGGAATGTAGCAAGGGAATGTCTGCTACCAAGAATACCATGGTGCTCCTAGTGTAGGGTCAATACCCATGCAATTGAAGACTATCCAGAATTGATCAAGAGATGGGAGGAAGGAGCAAGGAAAAGAGGAGAGAATCTGGTCAATGAAGAACCGAGAATAGTAGAAGCTCAGCCCATGAAGAATGTAGCCATAATAACCCGGTGAGGAAAGAAAACAAGGGAAGATGCACAAAATATAGACCCAATAAAGCTCATCAGGCCCACATCTCCAAGAACTCTTTCAGACCAGACAGGAAGAAGCAATATTTTAAGGAGGCAGTGGAAACATTTTCCTAGATAAGAGGGAGCAAGGGTATTGAGCTTCCACAACCAACCCTCGAAAAAGGGAAGGAGGCTCATACAAGCACGTTGATTGAGGAAAGGTTCCAATTATTCATGAGGATTGTAACTAACACACCAATGTTGGAACAAATAAAGAAACATCTAGAGTTGGTGGTGCAAGAGAATTCAGAACCGGGAGAGTCAAGAAATTCAGTAGAGAAGTACATCATAAGGATAAAAAGGAGCAAGAGAAGAACTGACAAGGAATTCTGGGTGAACACTCAAGTCACGAGATTCCAGATGAAATACACAATGCTCGATCTAGGATCAGACGTTAACATCCTACCTAGAAAGACATGGGAAGCGCCGGGGAAGTCAAATTTGACATAGTCACCAATACAACTTCGAATGGCTAACCAATATTCTATTGTACGCATAGTAAGGTTAGAAGAGGTCGAGGTCGATGTCGCAAGAGTAAAAACATATATATATATATTTTGAAGTGATATACATTATGGGGGACAAGGATCTGTATCCTACTCTATTGGGGATAGACCGGGCCTTCAATAATTATGTATTGATTGAATTGAAAAAATAATTGATGGTATTTGAAGATAGGGATGTCAGGGTAAATCAGCCACTTGACCCATATCAAGTACCCCGATATACAGAGGCTGTGGATAATAGAGAGGATTCTCAACTCCTCGATCACCTTTACCAGATGATGGTAGGGAAGTACGAAGACTATATCAATCCAACAGCAGGAGGAACCCTAAGCTGGAGGAGTGTTTAGAGTTTAGATTTGGGCTCAGAAATAGCTTGGGAGGATTGGAAACAATGAGGATACAAGACCAACACTCGAATATGCGCCAATATCCGGGGAGTCAAGGAGGATACGAGACCAACACTCGAATATGTGCCAATATCCAGGGAGTCAACTAGATTGGAACCGAGGTAAGAGGATATCCCACTCTATCATATATGCATGTTGTAGACACATTTATCGCAAAAGTAGAAGAAAGGGTACCAATAGAACATAGAGTCCCTCTTATGGATGGAGCACTGCGGTCTACGTCATCAATATGGTGGGTTAATTATCACAACTCACTATGATAATGGGAAGAGGTTGCAACAACACTAAAATCTAGGTTCCAAGAAACTTCGGGACCACAAATCATGGAAAAGTACCAAGGGGATTCTGACCCCATAGAACATTTAAGGAATTGTGAGTATAGTTGGAAAGAAGAAGGGTATCCAGAACCTATGTGGATACATCGGTTTATAAATTCACTAGACACAATTCCAAAGGCCTAGCATTTGATAGAGGAGAAGAAGAGAGGAATAGGCACTTGGCGAGTAGTTGTGGAAAAGTTTGCGGAAAGTTTTTCCTTTAAAGGAGAAATAAATGCTTCATTTCCTCCTACATTTTTGAGAACCTCGTCACTAAATGAGTAGGAAATGGATCATGTATGCATGCATTGTTGAGAATTCTATAATCCACACATACCCTAATCTCATATTTCTCCTTTTTTCTATGTATTACGATGGGACTGACCCACTTTGCTTCCTCCACTGGAAAAATTAGCCCTGCTTTTAGCATTTTGTCTATTTCTGTCTTTACCTTTTCCTTTTCCCTTGGATTTAGGTGGTAAGGCCTATGTTTCAATAGTAATGCGTCTAGCTTTAACTATGCGCATTTCCCCCATGTCCCCTTTTCTTCCTTTCAGCTTTGCTACCAAAGATGGAAATAAATCTTCATATTCTTGCAATAGATTGAAAATTTCCTTGGTTGTCTCTGTATCCCAGTAATCTCCAATAGACTCGATTTTGGGTCTTTCTATGCTTCCAATTTTCAGATTTTTAGTCCTCAAGGGTAGCAGATGCAGTCCCTGTGTGGTTGGTTCCTCCTGTATATCTTTCTCCCCCTCTTTGTATTTTTCTTTTTTTGTAAGCAGGGTGTTTGTGTGGATCCAACAAAAGTAGCAATCATTATTAACATAGAAGCCCCCGAGATTGTGAAACAGTTGAGATCACTACTCAGGCATACGGGATACTGCAGAATATTCATCCACAACTTTTCACAAATAACAGCACCATTGGAAAAGTTGTTGCGGAAGAAAGAGAAATTGATGTGGAGTGACGAATGCACTAATTCCTTGAACACATTGAAGGAAAAATTAGCAAGCGCACCCATCCTGGTTCATCCTAACTGGGAAAAATAGTTCCATGCCCATATTGATGCCTCTAATATCACATTAAGAGTAGTGTTAGCACAACCCAAAGAAACTTATGTGGATCATCCAGTATATTTTTCAAGAAGAAAGTTGTCTACCGCTGAAAATAATTACACAACAACAGAACGAGAAGCTCTTGCGATGGTATAATCTCTTCAGAAGTTTCACCATTACCTATTGGGAGGTATGTTCAAGTTCTTTATAGATCACTCATCATTGAAATATTTAGTGAACAAAGTAGTGCTTGAAGGGAGAATCTGTAGGTGGCTCCTATTATTCCAGGAATTCACCTTCAAAGTGCTAGTAAAGCCGAGAAGGTTTATCATGGCTCCTGACCATTTATCGAGGTTGGAAAATGGGATGAATAGAGAATGCCATGATGATCAGTTACGATCTCTTCAGAATAGAAGCCATCCCATATTATCTAGAGCAGATAGCAATATATCTGACCATAGGATAGTGCCCAACGGAATACACAATGACGCAAAAAATACATTTGGTTGTGAAAGCAGCTGAGTATCAACTGATAGTAGGGAAACTATATAATATGGGGTTGGACCATATCTTGTGGAGATGTGTCATGGACCATGAGAGACAAGATATCTTATGGGAGTGTCATTGCAGAGTTGCGGGTGGCCATGTCGGCTCAAAACCCACCGCAAGGAAAATATTATAAGTAGGGTTATGGTGGCCCACAGTTCATAAAGATAGCAAAGTATATGTAAAGAAATGTGATATCTTCCAAAGAACAGGACATCCCTCACATAGGGATGAGTTACCACTGTAACCTATAAGGGCAATATAGCCATTTGAAAAATGGGCCATTGACTTCATAGGGCCAATTGCACCAGTGGCGAGACATTCACAGGAAAGGTACATAATAACCGCAACAGATTATCTCACAATATGGGTAGGGGAAGCACCAGTAAAAGACTGCACAACAAACATAGCAGCCAGGTTCATTTTCAAAAATATCATCAACAGATTTGGCTGCCCTAGAAGCCTAACCAGTGATCAGGGTACACACTTCCTTAATACAAAAATCAAGTCTCTGTTAGATAATTTTATGGTACAAAATCACAAAAGCAACCCATACCACCCTCAAACCAATGGAATCGTTGAAGAATTCAATAAGATATTAGAAAAATGACTAACCAAGATATGAAATGCCAATCGGGATGACTAGGACGAGAGGATATCAGCAACATTATGGGCCTACAGGACAACTGTCAAAATAATGCACAATCAAACACCATTCCAACTAGTGTACAGGAGAGAGGCAGTGGTACCTGCTGAATTTATCATACCAAGTCTATTAATTTCTTCAACAGTACAGATGACAAATGAAGACTCGGTCAATGAATGCCTACATGAGCTATAAGAGCTTGAAGAAGATAGATTCCTGGCAGAATTCCATCAGACAATATAGAAGGAAAGACAGAAGGCTTGGCATCACTACCACATCAAATTTCCCGAGAAAACTCAGAATGCACTCGATGGGACCATACCATGTCATAGAAATTAAATATTAAAGCGTGGCTCGATTGGCGCAACTATATGGCCAAATACTGTAAGGATGGGTGAATGGTGCATGCCTGAAGCCCTATCACGAGTAAGTTCCAAAATTTAATTTTTCAATAACTCTCGCAACTGAGAGTAGTGAGTAGGGTAGAATAGGATTAGATAGAGTCAATAAATCTCTCACACTTGAGATGAGAGATAGAATAGGAATCCCAATAAAAAGGACATCACAACAATGCAGAAAGTAATTCCACCTATTGCGATGCGGAGACCATATCACAACCAGTTATGGACGGGGGGAGGTAGCATCTAATGTCTCATCCTTGTTAGAAAGCCAAGCGTGTCAAGTATCATTCCCTCATAATAAACCATCATACCATTCTAAGACCGTAGGATCACCAAAATTTGAAAATTAACTGCCATAATTAGTAACAACCATACCGTAATAAATTTTCCATATTAAGCCATAATTATTACCCATCACGTCCACCCAAATCCCGAAGCCACAGTCAGCAATGTCAGAGTACACCTCACCATGGTAACTAATCGCATGATTATAGTCGCGGGGGAGATAGAGAAAAAAATAATTAGTTATGAGGTCATATCAACATCATTTGTGCTGATACATTACTTAACCCGCATAAAAGAAGAAAAGCACCAAAATACCAGAAAATTTCGAGTCAGAGCAAACAGAAACAACTACAACAAGTGAAATTTCATGAGAGGAAATTCAAAGGAACAACTTAGCAGTAGGAATTCACAGTGATAGATCAAGAACAACAGTCCAGGTATACAGAAGACGAATGAAGATGACATAGATAATAAAAGTAGTCGTTGAGCCTGAGCTCGATGAGAGAATTCAGAAGATAGAATCACTAATTGGGAAGTATGAAAATTCTTCTTTGATTGACACAGATTTAACAGATTACAAACAATTTTCGGCAATGAAGCGACATGTATACATAGAAAACTATGTTACAGAGGGAGGAGCAGAAGTAGCAAGAATGAATCTAGAGTTCATAGGTATCCAAAAATCAACAATACTGAACCTCAGGAATCTCCCAGTGTTTGGAACAATGGGAGTGGCCATGCAGTGTACAAAATTCCTACTAAGCCAAGTCTAGAACGGATCATTGTGGCTGGGAAGAGAAATCCCAATACATGTAGATGACATCAATGTTGGATTATCAACCAAGGGGAATGGCATCTCCACAACATTCCATAATGTATCCAAGAGGGCTAAGAAGTCAGGGGAATGTGGTTATTATAAGAAGTATGAGACCAGAAGAGGTGGAAGGGCGCAAAGATAGACCTCATCAACAATCCAGCAGTGAATTTTTCCTGTTATCTAATAGCGGGTGAAACGATGAGGCACTACACAAAAGGTGAATGCACTCTTGATACCATTTCGGTCGCGGAACACTATACCCAATGAGCCCAACTAAACTGGTGTACCTTGATACTGAATGAACTATTTGAGGCCTGTGAGGATAAGTACAGGTGAGCCACATGATTCATTTATGGCTATCTTATTATGGCATTCACGATGTGGAAATGGACTCATCCCGCGATAAGGCAGCTCGCTGAGATCACTCAAGACCAACCAATGGCGATGAGATTTATGCCTTGGAAAGTTTCGAGAGAACCCAACACTAAGGAATTCAATGAGGAGGCTTTCGCAGTCTGGTACATGCATATGGTAGATGTGGCGGGGAGACAGGAAAGGGTTCTGAGGAACTTGTTGGACATATATTCTTCTCAAATATGGTTCGGGGTAACCCACAAGAAGACATATATCAGACCTAGTTGCGTGGATGAAAACACCTTCCAAATGTGACTATTAAAGTTTCAAGTAGAAGAAAAATCCTTCCACACTAAAGTTTGTTCATGGCCAGGAGTTGCGATGGAGGCTAGAAGTTGAATAACCTATTATTCGTTCGAGGCAATACTACCGAAAGTACTCCCAGAAGAGTTGCCAGAGGAAACAAGAAGGAGAATTTATCAACTGCAGCTACAACCTCCACTGGAGCAGCTAGACACAAGGGTAAAAGGGTTCAATCTGGTAATACAAACCCTCACCAGTGCTTCTCCTATGTTTCCTTAATTTTTTGATTTTCAGTCTTTGTGTTTTGCATCATCATCCACCACAACGCCTCTCCTTACTGCCCTACCTTCCACCATGTTCAATTCCCCTCCCACGACCACAATCACCCCAATCCGTAAGATCAAAGCACCTAAGCCTCTGATAGAAGCACCTAAGCCCAAGAAGGCACGAGTTATGGTGCCCAAGAAAATAGTTGATCTTATTGGAGAAGATCAGACCCAACCTATAGATACAAGAGAACCAGTTCAAGAAGAGCCATAGGTTAATACCCAAGTAACCTCCGTGCTATTTATGTTTGATCCATCCTTGGTTTTAAACATTCAAGCATCGTCCCTTCCTCATGTTAGACTCCTATACTAATAGGTGTCATTTTTCATGATTGTCTTGATTGAACTATGGAATATGTTCAAACCTTTTTCTTGAGAAAAGGTGTTCCATATTCTTGAAAAACCAAAAAAATCAAAAAATTTAAAAAAAATGTAAAGAGGGTATACCCTAAAAGAAAAATCAAAGGGTAAGAAAAAATAAATTGGTCAAGAAAATGAAAGAAATGAACCCCAAGCAAAAAAAATAGACCAAGGAAAGTGTGCAAATCCAAATGCCACTACTATTTCATTTTTGTAATAAAGCAATTGTGTGCAGACTTGTCAAACTTTTGCCACAATTTATGAAGAGTCAAAGCTGTCTAAACTTGACTCATTCATGTTTCAATTTCATGTTGTAGAATAGAGAATAAATATCTGACCAAACGAGTTTAATCTTGGCGAGATAAGTAGATAGGTAGAGTTAATAAAAGGTGCTCAATAGTTTAATGCGAGTCCTTGGATGTAATAAGTTGAGAATTAGATAGAATTGCCATGTAAAAGAAAAGAAAATTGATAAGGGATTGCCGATCTAAAGTGCACCCTAATAAAGAATAGAAAATGGTAGTGTAAAGTAGATAGGGTAGGTAGATGGTGTTGCAAAGTTTCATGTGATGAATGATGCTTCTAAATGTGTTTAATCCTTTACTTTCATCACAAGTACTGAAGCAGAAAATTAATTGGAAAATGCACAAAAAGCAAAGTCAAAATCATTAACTTCCCACATCACTTTCTCCCTAAGAGTTTTACTAATTTCCCCAAAGTGCTAAGGTATTTGAAGATTAAAGGGGCTCAAGGCATTTCCTCGACTTTTGGAGGGACCGGACCCTAGGCCTAATGATCAAAAAGACCTAAGTACTTGAAGTTATTTATCATTATAATCATTCACTTTTAATCTTTTCCTAAGTAAAATTCTATTTTACTCAGGAAAATCATGCAAATTTCCATAATAATCCCTCAAAAATTACTTGCTATTCTATGTTTAAGTGTTGAAATTGAGATGATGCAATTTACTTGAAATCTCCACTTTCCTAGTTGTGTAAAGTATTTTGAGTTTCCCTTGTCCCTTTGTCATATTAACATCTCGATTTATTTATTAAATCCTTAATAAAAATACCTTATCCTATTGTATTTAACTCCTCCTATGTAATATCCCCAAAACCCTCTTATTATAGATTTTTTTAGCCAAAGTATTTAATTCCATATGTTTGAAATAAAATCCCTCATTACAATACCCTTTGGTTAAAAACATATCCTTATAAACTATCTCGCCCCTATGGTTAATAAATTGCATTAATTTATTACCATATAATAAAAACATTGAAAGGGTTTTAAACATATGTTTTATGTTTTAAACGGAAAAAATGAATAAAACCCGAAGTTTTAATTTAAACCAAAACTTCGAAATACACCATCCGTAACCCCGACCCCTATTAAACCACCGAAATTAATTAATCATCTGGATTAATTAATCGTTTAACCTCCATTCAAAACCCGCTCGAAATGATTAATTAACATTAATCACATTGAACCCCCGCTTGTTAACTCACCGCCAATTCCATGTTCCGCCAACCGTTGGATCACTCCGCTGGAGATCTACGGTCCACAAACATTCCGCTAGCCATCCCTTGTACGAAGATTAACGTGCGAAATCGCGACGGTTTTCAAACAGGTACAATGGTTACGTGTCATTTAACCGATGGAATCAGCTGCCTCCCCACGAAAAACCGCTCGCTCTCGAAAGCGGTGCGGAATTTACCGCTTACCTTCCGAATCCCGGTGACGCATCCATCGTACATCGCTGACGTCATCCCATAAAAATAATAAAAATTCCCCCGTTTGACTTTGCCGATAAAAACAAAACATTCACGTATTTTTCATCATTTTGTACGCCGATGAAAGAAAACGCCTTCCACACGTAAAAAATTCAAAATTCGAATTTGTGAAGTCAACTTACCTTATCCTTTCAAAGAAGATTACGAGACAAGCCTCTCGAAGATTATCTACCTTAGCCGACACCTATCCAAACGTTGTTTTCTCCAAAAAGCAGTGTATTTACCCTAAATTCAAACTGAACTCGTTGAAATCTCGGCTTTCCTTTTTTCCTTCATCGAAACGAGTTAGAATTAATTACTAGTTCATTCCGTGACCCCGAGAAGCGTAATTGAATTACTAAATTTGCAAATGGACCCTGTTTTCCGTGAATTTACTCAATTCCTCACCATTAGCCAAATTTCCATTTTTTCCACAAGAACCAAAATGGGAGTTCTCGTAGCCTTGAATGATGCTCCATTTTGAACCGAGTCAAAACCTCACTCCCTTGTCCATTGGGGAATTGCTTTAAAAATCTACTCGGTTGTCCCCCTGAAGAGGTGATCGGAAGATCACATCCTTGGATAAACGATGATTAATACTAGTCATAATATTTGTTTACTCCAAGATTGTTATCAAATCTATTCAAACGGAGGTTAGAAAGCATAACAACTAAAGAGTATCGATGGTTAAACCGTATCGAGTAAAAGTCGGTGAAAGTTAAAATGAAGTTACAGAAAGCAGTCAAAGGTAAATAGTAAAAGTAAATACGAAGGCGAGTAAAATGGTAAAAAGAGATGAGAATACTTTCACCAATAGTGAGGTTTGTCTAAAGTGAAAGTAAAAGCAGATCAAAATAGCAAGAAAGTAAAAAGATGAAAAAAACATAACAAGAAGGAAAATTTTTCGTAAATTGCATATTTTAGTCATAGTTTTGCAGAAACTATTGTGATCAATCCAAGATGAATTTTACAAAACTTAAGGATTTTTATGTTCTTAAGAGGTCCATCTACAAAAACCTCTCTCACTTTTCTAACATCCATTATGGTTTTGGAAATATTAAACAATGTTGGAAAGCACTTTTTGCAGAAAATTCCTGTTAAGTCATAGTTTTGCAGAGAATATTATGGCCAATACGAAATACATCTTACAAAACTGAAGGAGGTTTTTGTTCCTAAGAGACCTATCTACCAAAACCTATCTCATTTTTTGGACATTGATTTCAGACTAAGAGATACATGCACATCTTTATAGGCTATTTTTCAGACTCTATAAAACTCTGTTTTACACATCTTTTGGAAGAGCCTATTATGCACAGATGGAGAGGAATTTGAGGAAAGTGAAAGAGGTTTATCTCACCAACATATTTAGCTACAATAACCTCTTTCACTTTTTACATATATATTACAGATTGAGAAATATAAAGGTATCATTGGACCCCAAATTTGCAGAATTGTTGGAGCAGAATTGCACAAAGAAAGAAGCGAGTTAGTGACTTGGATGCCTCATCATCAACTAAGAGTTGGATCAAATTCGAATTCTTCTATTTTTCATCACCTATCCATACAAAATAGTGCCAAATAGATGAATTAGTTTGAGTGTCCTTTACTTAAGTTCTATTTATGTAAAATAGTTGGAGAGATTTGTGAACTAATCTTGATATTTTAGTTTAGAATTTGTATAAATACTTCTCTTGGAAGTATTTTGGGGTGGATTCTACTACTTTCTGTCATGACATTGATATTTTTCGAATAAAAGTGTTTTTGGAGAAATTTACTTGTACTTACTGGATGACAATTTGAAGCTCGGGACTTTTGTAGGATTCATGTGTCGGATTGCAGTTCAATAAGTCTTTCTACCCTATGTCTTAAGTTTTATATCTGTTTATAATATCATTGTGTCCATTTTCGAATAGTTGACATAAAAAGAATAAATCGAAATTTACTTAATTGTACTACGATTTCAGATGTGATTATTCTTAATGTTTTCTTCTAAATTGGTTATAAGCACGAATTCTTAAATGCTCTTGCTTCGCTAATTTAAACATTTTGATTACTATAATAAAGAATTCTTCATTTGCTCTTTTATTTGTAATCATTTCATTTCTTTCTTTTGAACATGTTGAAAGATTCTTAACCGCCTTTCATCCCTTCAAACCCATTCCATCCACTTTAAATTCTAAAAATTGTTCTCTCGTTTGGATATCTTGCCCTGCAAAGCCATCTTGTGTGTAGAATAGAAATCCAGTAAAACCATCATTTGACTCCATAGCCCAATGGCCTGAAAATATTCAACCTTGCCCTTAGTTGGTGAATTCCACCGTTTTCAAACAAACTCTTGGATTTATAACTAGCCTAAAACTTTCTAAGAACAAAGATAAATTATAAAGAGAGAGCCCTCTCGGATGCGGATTGGCTAGATTTTGCATCCGAAGGTTGGTTTGTGGTTACCTCTGGGTATACTTTCCTTTTTCCACAACTTCAAGGAAAACCTCGAGTGATAACATAGTGGCGACTCCACCGGGGATCCGAATCATTTTAATTGTTACTATTGTTTGATTTATAAGCTTATAGACAGAGTCTGAAGATCAGCCAGGTAGCCTTTGAAATGCTTTTGCTCTGCAAATCGCATAGTAAACAAATGTCGTCGATCTATCTCTGGGTTTAGCTTATAAATCGAACTTTGGATTCAAAACATTCAATCGAGACTCTCTAGTTCAATAAATCTTTGAGAAAAATTTTAATTAAAAAATCTTAAATTTCTTAAAGAAATTATAGAAGTTGTTTTGAAAATTCATAAAAAAATAAAATAATCATAAAATATTCAAAATTTGGTTTCTCGAAGAACTAATTTTTTCTTGAGAAATTGTTTTACTGAGTTTAGATATGATCTATGATGGTGGACTGAGGATCGAGACACACAAAGGTTAAAATCATCCACCCAGCGACTCCAAATCAATTTCGAATCAAGACTCCACTCGGAGGAATGAACCTCAAAGGACAATATGGAAAGATCAGGGCTTTCAACTTGGATCTTAATCCAAGACATTATGTTCTTTCTCATTAAGAAATTTTTTTCAATGTATATTGTATTTTATAGAAGATGTTAGATTAGTTTTTAGTTATTTTCCTTTGAATTTTGTAAGTAATAATTCTCCTAATCTCTTTGAGCGGTTTTCTTATGAATCTAATGATGATCATTTTCCAATTAAGAAGCCTCAAATAATCAAGACTGATCTTGCAATCCCTATACATATCCTTGTGCCATATAAAGTTCTAGATAGATATAAGCCCCTTATTTTACCTCCTATACTCCATGATTTTCCTAAAAAATACTACAAATATCTTCCTAGATTTGATGGAGAGAATGGTATCATCGCCCTAAAAACATATTCAAGGTTTTGAGAATTATTTGGATTTATTTGAGATTGATGAAGATGATGTTAAAATCGGACTTTTTTGCTCTTTCTTTGCAAAATAGAATAAAGAGTTGGTTCAAAAATCGCCTAATGCTAGCATCTCAAATTTCCAACAGGTTTATCAAACTTTTTCCTTGATAGATGGATAATAAAAGTTAATCATTTTGTGATCATGGAGGAATATAATCAATTAAAAAGACATTCAAATGAAACGATACAACAATTTTTACGCGATGCATTTAATCAAGTTTATTATTCAATGCCGGAAAATTTTAGACCTCCTCATGATTCAGCTCTCTTGCATTATCCAAGTGCCTTTGATTCGGAAATAGAATTTCGGTTAAGAGAAAGAGATCCAAAAAACACTTGTACAGATGCAAAATATTGCGGTTGATGTGGAAGTTAATCTCCAAATCAAACAGAAAAGTTGAAAGTAGAAGAAGAGGAAAGGAAAAAACATTGCGAAGTAAAACTCAACCTTTTGGTAAGAAAACTAGATGAAATAACACAGGAGATCACTATGAAAGAAGAATTTTTTATTCAAAATCGCCATGAAGAAATAGAAGAGGTTGATAGCCATGAACAAATTCCTCTTAATTCAAATTATCATAAATCGAGAAAATGAATTTGCAAATCAATATGAGGAAGAGGAATCTGTTGTTCTAATGTTTATGTTTGATAACATTCCTTATTTTGATGATTTGCCTAAGTATTATCATTATGATGATAGTTATGTTCTCCAAAGTCAAGCTAACTTTACAAAGATATCGAAGCTAGTTTGGAGGATGAAGAAATGCGGTTTCAGTAGATTGAAGACAGTGATCGACCAATATAGATCAGCCATGAGAGTGAGGAAGGAAGAGCAGAAAATGTGGAAATAAGTGAAGATTCTTTACCTCTTTGTTTTGCTTCATTTCATTTCATTAGAGAAAACTATCATGCCATCAATAATCAGCAATCTTTAGGAATTGTGATTGACAACAAAGAAGATAATGAAACTATTGATCAAGATTTTTCAGTTTCACAATTGCAGTTATCGGTCCCCATTGAAATAAATGATCAAATGACACAAGAAAGTTCCATACCACTATTTTTTTGAACCATTTCAGCTTTTAAAGGAAATGTGGTATAACATATTTAAAGAAAAGAATGGGAAAGCTGGTTGAAGTTTATGAAGTCCCATGGAATTTTATATGTCATAGGTTCCGACAATTTTCCCAAGATTTTCGGGATCCAATAGCGAGATATGTTGAATATTGAAGGCATTCAAAGCATTCCTCTATTAACTAACTATGATTTTCAGAATCAAGATGATAAAGGATTCAACACTCAAACATTACAATCGGTAGGAATATCATCACAAATCTTATCCGAAATTTTACGGGGAGATAAAGATGAAAATAGCATTTCATATTCATGGTATGGAGGCCATCCGAACAGGATGTACGAGTTGTTCGGATCGGTTAAACATCGGTGTATATATTTTGGAAGATCCTTTTGTACGAGTTTCTAGAGTCAACAAAGGAAATCAAGTGTTTCCTTATCCTCTCATTTGTTGACAAGTTTCTAATAAGTTGCGAAGTACAATTTTGATTAATCAACAAGAAAATGCAACAAAATCTATCAAAGTACATAATTCTTGAATGGTTGCATTGGCTATTTCCTTTTACCTAACTAGCGGTTGAACAATAGATTGAGTAGGTAGATGAGTGCTAATAAGCTCGTAATTTTGAGCATTTTTTTTAGTTTTTTCAATTTTCGGCTAGTTTTTTCATTAAGTTGGTTTGAAAAATTTTTTGTGTGTTGTTTTAGTTTTAGATCAGATTTCGGGGTTGCGAGAAAAGGTCTATATTCAATTCAAGATTTTCAACCACAACAAATTCATGTTTGGGATCGGAACAAGGCAGAAAATTCCTAACTCGGGCAACAAAGTTTTAAGTTTTGAGTGGATAGTAACTATCTGGAGTTGAAGCCCGAAGTGAAGGCCCTAAGCTTCGAAGTTTTACTATCATATATATAATAAAGCTACCGGAAGAATGAGATTACATGGTTTAGTTTGAAGACATTTTGAGGCAAGTCGACTGTTGTTCTTGACTTTTCACAAGGAAAAGCCATCCCCAAGTGGATCCGAAAGTGTTAGACTCCTATACCAATAGGTGTCATTTTTCATGATTGTCTTGATTGAACTATGGAATATGTTCAAACCTTTTTCTTGAGCAAAGGTGTTCCATATTCTTCAAAAACCAAAAAATCAAAATATTTAAAAAATGTAAAGAGGGTATACCCTAAAAGAAAAAATCAAAGGGTAAGAAAAAATAAATTGGTCAAGAAAATGAAAGAAATGAACCCCAAGCAAAAAATAGACCAAGGAAAGTGTGCAAATCCAAATGCCACTACTATTTCATTTTTGTAATAAAGCAATTGTGTGCGATTGTCAAAATTTTGCCACAATTTATGAAGAGTCAAAGCTGTTTAAACTTGACTCATTCATGTTTCAATTTCATGTTGTAGAATAGAGAATAAATATCCGACCAAACAGTTTAATCTTGGCGAGATAAGTAGATAGGTAGAGTTAATAAAAGGTGCTCAATAGTTTAATCTGAGCCCTTGGATGTAATAAGTTGAGAATTAGATAGAATTCCCATGTAAAAGAAAAGAAAATTGATAAGGGTTTGCCAGTCTAAGTGCACCTTAATAAAGAAGAGAAAATGGTAGTGTAAAGTAGATAGGGTAGGTAGATGGTGTTGCAAAGTTTCATGTGATGAATGATGCTTGCTAAATGTGTTTAATCCTTTACTTTCATCACAAAGTCTTGAAAGCGTAGAAAATTAATTGGAAAATGCACAAAAAGAAAAGTCAAAATCATTAACTTCCCACATCACTTTCTCCCCTAAGAGTTTTACTAATTTCCCCAAAGTGCTAAGGTATTGGAAGATTAAAGGGGCTCAAGGCATTTCCTTGACTTTTGGAGGGACCGGACCCTCGGCCTAATGATCAAAAAGACCTAAGTACTTGAAGTTATTTATCATTATAATCATTCACTTTTAATCTTTTCCTAAGTAAAATTCTATTTTACTTAGGAAAATCATGCAAATTTCCATAATAATCCCTCAAAATTACTTGCTATTCTATGTTTAAGTGTTGAAATTGAGATGATGCAATTTACTTCAGAAATCTCCACTTTCCTAGTTGTGTAAAGTATTTTGAGTTTCTCTTATCCCTTTGTCATATTAACATCTGATTTATTTATTAAATCCTTAATAAAAATACCTTATCCTATTGTATTTAACTCCTCCTATGTAATATCCCCAAAACCCTCTTATTATAGATTTTTAGCCAAAGTATTTAATTCCATATGTTTGAAATAAAATCCCTCATTACAATACCATTTGGTTAAAAACATATCCTTATAAACTATCCCGCCCCTATGGTTAATAAATTGCATTAATTTATTACCATATAATAAAAATATTGAAAGGGTTTTAAACATATGTTTTATGTTTTAAACGGAAAAAATGAATAAAACCCGAAGTTTTAATTTAAACCAAAACTTCGAAATACACCATCCGTAACCCCGACCCCTATTAAACCACCGAAATTAATTAATCATCTAGATTAATTAATCGTTTAACCTCCACTCAAACCCGCTCGAAATGATTAATTAACATTAATCACATTGAACCCCCGCTTGTTAACTCACCGCCAATTCCATGTTCATGCCAAATCGTTGGATCACTCTGCTTTGGAGATCTACGGTCCACAAACATTCCACTAGCCATCCCTTGTATGAAGATTAACGCACGAAATCGCGACGGTTTTCAAACGGTACAATGGCTACGTGTCATTTAACAGTGGAATCGCCGCCTCCCCGCTGAAAACCGCCTAGCTCCCGAAAGCGGTGCGGAATTTACCGCTACCGCTCTGACCCCGGTGACGCATCCATCGTACATCAGGTGACATCATCCCATAAAAATAATAAAAATTCCCCCTCGTTTGACTTTTACCAGATAAAACAAAACATTCACGTCTTTTTCATCATTTTGTACGCCAGTGAAAGAAAACGCCTTCCACGCAGAAAAATTCAAAATTCGAATTTGTGAAGTCCACTTCCTTATCCTTTCAAAGAAGATTGCAGACAAGCCTCTCGAGAAGATTATCTACCTTAGTCGGCACCTATCCAAACAGTTTGTTTTCTCCAAAAAGCATGTATTTACCCTAAATTCAAGTCGAACTCTGTTGAAATCTCGGCTTTCCTTTTTTCCTTCAGTCGAAACAGAGTTAGAATTAATTACTAGTTCATTCCAGCGACCCTAGAGAAGCTGTAATTGAATTACTAAATCTGCAAATGGACCTTTGTTTTTCCCGTGAATTTACTCAATTCCTCACCATTAGCCAAATTTCCATTTTTTCCACAAGAACCAAAATGGGAGTTCTCGTAGCCTTGAATGATGCTCCATTTTGAACCGGGTCAAAACCTCACTCCCTTGTCCATTGGGGAATTGCTTGAAAAATCTACTCGGTTGTCCCCTCGAAGAGGTGATCGGAAGATCACATCCTTGGATAAACAGTCTTAATATTAGTCATAATATTTGTTTACTCCAATATTTTTATCAAATCTATTCAAATAGAGGTTAGAAAGCATAACGACTAAAGAGTATCGAGCTTGTTAAAATGTATCGGGTAAAAGTCAGGTGAAAGTTAAAATGAAGTTACAGAGCGGTCAAAGGTAAACGATGTAAAAAGTAAATACGAGGAGGCGATAAAATGGTAAAAGGAGATGAGAATACTTTCACCAATAGTGAGGTTTGTCTAAAGTGAAAGTAAAACGAGTCAAAAAGAGCAAGAAAGTAAAAAGATGAAAAAACATAACAAGAAGGAACATTTTTGCAGTAAATTGCATATTTTAGTCATAGTTTTTCAGAAACTATTGTGATCAATCCAAGATGAATTTTACAAAATTGAAGGAGGTTTATGTTCTTAAGAGAGCCATCTACAAAAAACCTCTCTCACGTTTCTAATAGCCATTATGGTTTTGGAAATATTAAACAATGTTGGAAAGCACTTTTTTGCAGAAAATTCTGTTAAGTCATCATTTTGCGAGAGAATATTGTGGCCAATAAAAAATACATCATACAAAATTGAAGGAGTTTTTTGTTCCTAAGAGACCCATCTACAAAAACCTATCTCATTTTTGGGACATTGATTTCAGACTGAGAGATAAATGCACATATTTAGAGGCTATTTTTCGGACTCAGCAAAACTCTGTTTTACACATCTTTGCGAGAGCCTATTATGCACAGTTGGAGAGGAATTTGAGGGAAAGTGAAAGAGGTTTATCTCACCAACATATTTATCTACAATAACCTCTTTCACTGTTTACCTATATATTACAGATTGAGAAATATAAAGGTATCATTGGACCCCAAATTTGTAGAATTGTTGGAGCAGTAATTGCACAAAGAAAGGAAGCAAGTTAGTGACTTGGATGCCTCATCATCAACTAAGAGTTGGATCAAATTCGAATTCTCCTATTTTTCATCACCTATCCATACAAAATAGTGCCAAATAGATTAATTATTTTGAGTGTCATTTACTTAAGTTCTATTTATGTAAAATAGTTGGAGAGATTTGTGAACTAATCTTGATATTTTTTTCAAGATATTTTAGTTTAGAATTTGTATAAATACTTCACTCTTGGAAGTATTTTGGGGTGGATTCTACTACTTTCTTGTGACATTGATATTTTTGGAATAAAAGTGTTTTGGAGAAATTTACTTGTGGCTTGTTGGATGACAATTTGAAGCTCAGGGACTTTTTGCAGGATTCATGTGTCTGATCGAGTTCAATAAGTCTTTCTACCCTATGTCTTAAGTTTTATATCTGTTTATAATATCATTGTGTCCATTTTCGAATAGTTGACATAAAAGAATAAATCGGGAATTTACTTAATTGTACTCACGATTTCAGATGTGATTATTCTTAATGTTTTCTTCTAAATTGGTTATAAGCACGAATTCTTAAATGCTCTTGCTTCGCTAATTTAAACATTTTGATTACTATAATAAAGAATTCTTCATTTGCTCTTTATTTGTAATCATTTCATTTCTTTCTTTTGAACATGTTGAAATATTCTTAACGCGCCTTTCATCCCTTCAAACCCATTCCATCCACTTTAAATTCTAAAAATTGTTCTCCTGTTTGGCTATCTTGCCATGCAAAGCCATCTTGTGTGTAGAATAGAAATCCAGGTAAAACCATCCTTTGACTCCATAGCCCAATGGCCTCGAAAAATATTCAACCTTGCCCTTAGTTGGCGAATTCCCACCGTTTTCAAAACAAACTCTTGGATTTATAACTAGCCTAAAACTTTCTAAGAACAAAGATAAATTATAAAGAGAGAGCCCTCTCTCGGATGCGGATTGGCTAGATTTTGCATACGAAGGTTGGTTTGTGATTACCTCGGGTATACTTTCCTTTTCCACAACTTCAAGGAAAACCTGAGTGATAACACCTCCCACTCACAACTCATCCCCACATACTTTGTTTACATCCAAATACCATTCCATTCACACTCTATTCAACTCAGTGACCATATCAGATCCAATAAAAATCACCAACAAGAAAAATGATGAAACCGAGGCAGAAGTTACCTCGGGTATGGCTGGAGTACCCGAGGTTAACCAACCTTCGGTGGGACAGGGAACTTTCCTAGAACTATTAGTTCAAGGAGGGTCTTTTACTGCAAATACAATGGCCTCGCCAACTGAGCTAAACTTTTTTTAGTAGGACAACCTAATACTACAACAGATTCAAACAACCACTAGTATGAATAATCCAGAACCTCAGCCGCTGCAATAGAACCAACCAGCGTCCCCTCGGGAGCACTCAGAGAGATTGATCGCCAGCGGTCAACCCCTTAGAGAAATACCGCCAACACAGGACATGTTAGACGTTGAGAGCATGTAGAGTTGGGGGGCTGGATAGTTATACAACTTCCTTTGGCGTACAACCCAGCAAGAATAACAGTTGCACAACGACCTCCAACAGAGGTTTGAGTAGTAGCAACAACAGATCATCGAGCTTACTAAAGAGTGCAATCAGATAACATAGGAGAAGAAAAAATTATAGGAGTAGCTGTAAAAGGTAACAGATATCTTTAAATACCTATGGCCAACAGTGTTTTCCCATGACAACAAAACACCAGAGGATATATCGGCCTACTCCATGATCAAAAGGTCTATCAGAGTGAAAATAACATGTGTGAATATCAATAGAGAGAATCAAGAGCTCAAAGAAATGCTAGTTGTCAAACCAACGTTACCAAACCCTGCCATGGTATATGTTGAGAAGGTTACCGAGAAACAGAAGCAGGTCATCAAAATGAAGGAAACCCTAGCAACAACAGTCAAAGAGGATTATAGCCTACTGAAGCATTTACACAAATGCTCCAATTCATTAACAATGAAAGCTCATCCAATCTCGGCACAACTTCAACAAATTTCCCAGGAAATCAGAGAAGCCACTGAGCCAGTCGGCATAATTCAACTGTACAACTAGGCAGAAGTGTTGGAAACCCAAATACAAAATATAGAAGAACACTCACCGTCCACAAAACAAGTTCCCATGGAGCTAATACAACCGATCAAGAAAAAAGAAGAGGCAATATAGCAGATGGCAGTCGAATCCAACCCAAATATATAGGAATTGTTCAGAAACCTGTAGCCTATCACAAATGAGACTGAGGCTGGCCCAAATAGAACAGTTGATCAAAGAATGGTAGTAGGAAATCCCTGAGTTTTCAGACCTCAATTCATCAGCAGTAAATAAGGTTCCAAAGTTGGGGCCCTTATTTGGACAGGGCGAAGAAACAGAAAAGACAGAGTCAGCCTCCGAAGCCGACAGCCCAATGGGATCTGAAACAACAAAGAAATATTGAATCAATATGATTAAATAGCATGTGGTCGGGGCCTGTTGGGGCCCTTGTTTTGAAAAAGAAACAGTTTTGAGTTGCGGATGGTTGGCAGACAGATGGTGGAATGCAATCAAGGTAGACATTTTGTTGTCACGGTTGTAGAGAGCCGGGAGATAGGTGGCACGATAGTTGTGGAGAACAAGGAAGATGGAGGATATGGAAGACAAGGAAAATCAACAGAACTACCAATAATTAAGAAGAAGCAGCAAGAAAAACAGCAGGAAAAGAGGAAAGACTGACAGTCACGTGGGCGGAAGAAAAAATAGACAGTCAGCAAGTGGAGAG
Source organism: Pinus albicaulis (assembly GCA_034641835.2). Classification (NCBI taxonomy): domain Eukaryota; kingdom Viridiplantae; phylum Streptophyta; class Pinopsida; order Pinales; family Pinaceae; genus Pinus; species Pinus albicaulis. The sequence continues at coordinate 1,250,378,663 of CM076580.1, forward strand.
AGAAGTTAGTTGATACGAGAGAGGGCCGAGAGGGAGAGCAAAGCTATGGGAGAGCTCTATGAGATCTCTGTTGTACTAAATCACATTGTAATAGACTCTACAGAGTGATGTATGTTGTTTGATACTGATAATGAAATATGGTCATTGTTGTATTTAATGTTCTGAGTTGAGTGTTACTCATTTGGTTACTATGAATGTATGCTCTGTTTTAAATTTTAATTCAGCATCCTAGATATGCTTGATGAGTAATAGTGTATACATAGTAGTGATATCTATTTGTTGTTTCAAGTTCCTCTAGTTGCTATTTATGGTTGTAATCACTTGGAACATGATCTCTCTCCTAATCTTACTAAGGTCACACCACGCCTCGGGTGAGACGCTTTTCTCCTTGGAGTAGGGTGAAAATGTCGGCGTTGTGCTAGACTATTGTGGAAACCTTGTTGACCTCCATCCTCAACGTGGGTCTTTCCTAGAGACCTCCTTTTTCACCAAAAATGGGGTGTAGAACCAAGACCTGAATGGGTTCATATATTTATCCACACGCTGGGAAAGGTGCCAACTAAATGGAATTCAGAAACAGAGCTGCGCAGAGGCACTAGTGAGTGGTCTGCACTGGTAGAAAATTTTATTCTTACCTTTAGCTTTGAAAGTGGGCTTGATATAGTTGGTGAAGCTTTTCCAGAAATAATTAATGCACTGATAAAAGAGACTATGCATTGCAGACAATTGGCACTAGTGGAAGAATCTGATTGGGTAAGTCTCTTGGTTATGAAATATAAGAAGACTAAGGGAGAAATTGGAATCTGTGTTGATCTATGGAAACTGAATGATGCTTTTGTGCATGGTACATTCCCAACTGCATTCTCAGACAAGATTTTGGATAGTGTTGGAGGGCAAGAAGCATATCTTTTACAGACGAGTTTTCAATATATCATCAGATCTCGATTGCACTGGAAGATAGGAGTAAGACCAATTTTTCTACTGAATGGGGATCTTTCCAATATATAGTTATGCCATTTGGATTGAAGAACGCTCTTTCAATTTTATCGCTCAAGGTAGTTGCTGCTTTCAAGGAGTTTATACTCAAGTTTTTGGAGGCATTCTTTGATGATTGGACTATCTTTGGGTTGTTGAAGAAGCATGTGTCAAATATATGCTTAATGATGGATACTTGTAGGAGTATCAGATCTCTTTGAATATGAAGAAGTGTATTTTCATAGTCAATTTGGAAGTACCCGCGAATATCAAGCAGTTGTGCTCAATATTAGGGCATATTGGATACTATAGAAATTTTATTCACAGATATGCGTTGATAACTGCGCCCATGGAAAATTTGTTAAAGAAGGATGCAACATTATTATGGGATGTGGACTGCCAAAAGGGTTTTGACTTGCTCAAGGAGAAGATGGTCACTGCGACCATCCTAGTCTTCCTGAATTGGTCCAAGGCATTTCATGTACATATGGATGCCTCCTAAATTGTGCTTAGAGCTGTGTTAGCACAACCATGGGAAGGATAAATTGATCATCCTATTGATTATTCTAGTTGAAAACTCTCACATGTGGAGAAGAATTTCTCAACCACGGAAAGGGAAGGACTCATAATGGTATATTCATTGCAAAAATTACACCATTGTCTGTTGGGATGTCACTTTAAAATGTTCAATGATAATTCTACTTTGAAGTACCTAGTCAATGAGTCTGCATTGGGGGCGAATATCTGCAGGTCGTTATTGTTATTCCAGGAATATGATTTTGAAATTATAGTAAAACTAGAATGATTAAATGTTGGGCCAGACCACCTGTCATGCATTGAATGAGGGGAAGAGCCCACAAATATAGATCATGGATTTCTCGATGCGTAATTGTTCGTGATAAAAGTAGTTGATGAGCATTTCCATGACATCATTTATTTTTTGACTGTTGGTCACACGCCCAAGGAGTATAAAGTTGAACAAAAGAAATAACTTGTGCCACGCGCAACATAATTCACCATTATTGCTGCCCAATTGTACAATTAGGTTTGGATGAGGTCCCGCACATATATGTCTTGGAGTATGAAAGGCGAGAAATTATCAATGAATCCCATGGAGGAGTTTTCGGTGGTCATTATTCAGGTGCAAAAAATATCTTTTGCGCTGGGTTGTGGTGGCCCACATTGCATAATGATGCCTATGTACACTGTTGTGCATGTGATTTTTGTCAGAGAACAAGGAAACCTTCGCACAGGGACAAGATTCCCTTCAATCCACAGATGGCGCTGCAAGCTTTTGAGAAAAGGGCTATTGATTTTATGGGACCTATTAATCCTCCAAGAAGAAAGAGTGGTGACCACTACATCATCACTATGATATATTGTGTAACCAGATGAGTTGAAGACAAACCAATGAAATTTTGTATTGTTGACATTGTTGTGTAGTTCATTTTTGAGAATATAGCGACTCGTTTCAGTTGGCCTAAGATTCTAATCAACGACCAGGGTACACATTTTGTAAATGACACTATTGAAGCTTTGACTAAAGAATTCAAGATGCATCATCAAAATTGCTCTCCTTATCATCCTTAGGAAATGGCACCATTGAATCTTTCAATCAGATATTGGAGAACACACTCACTAAGGTATGAAATGTTAACATAAACGATTGGGATGAGAAAGTGACTACAGTTCTCTAGGCCTATAGGACTACTTGAAAGAGGTTGACTGGGAGGACACATTTTAGGATGATATATGGACAAGAGGTTGTGTTTCCCATGGAGTTCAGTGTTCCGAGTCTGCACATTGCAGCATTTACCAATATGGTTGAAGAAGATTCTCTAGAAGAACGGTTGTCGCAGTTGGTGGCTCTGGAAGAAGATTGGTTTACTGTAAATTATCACTAGCAGGTCCAAAAGGCACGCCAAAAATCCTGGCATGTCAAGCATATCAGGAAAAAGGTGTTCAAGGAGGATTATTTGGTTTTACTGTATGCCATCAATTTCACGCGCCACCCACGGAATCTGAAGATCCATTGGCTAGGGCCTATGCTGTTAAGGAAATCACTGATGGAGGAGAAACGTGCCTAGCCACGTTGAGTGGTGAATACCTTTCGGGATATGTCAATGGAGGTCGTCTGAAGTCGTATAGGGATGACCCTGTGCCTACCAAATGACTATATGGCCAAAGTATCAGACCTGCATGGATGAGATGGTGAATGCACAGTAAGGTGCAGCACACGTGCAATATCTACATCAGGAGATTGACTAGTGCGCATAAGTGTCAAAAACTAGTTGTTGGAATAGTAAAACTGGATAAGACAAATTTATTACCATTTTTATGAACGTCCAAGATGCATTTAATGAAGGGATTTTTCCAAATTTGGGACCTTTTTGTCAATAATGGAACCTCATTAATGCACAAGGAGTTGTTGAATATGATCCACAAGTATAAATATGACCTATGCGATTGCAATATTTCCCTTTGCGTTCTAAGAGATTTTTATGCTCTGAGCTCTGTGTTTGCTAATGCTTTTGCTACGTCTATGTTGGGCTTGGATCCCGTGTTTATGACCCAGATTTATGCAGAAACGCAACAGAATACACATATAAACACAAATACAAAGATGCAATGGAAATAAGACTTCATTTCATTAATATCAAAGAACTGAAATTTGCTTATAGACATAATTGAAATAAACTAGCTAGGGCGCTGGTAGGTTATCTCTAAGAAGAGATATGATGGCTACAAGCCTCTAAACTGTTTTACAATGAGGCTTGAGGGCCTATTTATTATTGAGAAACAATGGAAAAACCTAAACATCCAAAAACCAAACCCTAGGAGATGCATAGGAGATGAAGTGCCAAAACTATGGGCCCCCTTTGGGTAAATTGGTCTATCAACTTCCCAGGGACGTAACTTTGGTGTACAATCTCTGTTTGACGCACATCATACCTCATTAGAAATATTTATCTAAGGACTACAATTTTTGAGTGAGATACATTGGTCCATCGACCCATGATTTTCCTGGTGTTTCCAAAAAATGGCATTTAGGGCCTCAAAATGGCTTCGGAAATTTAGGACCCGAAAAACTGCTAAAAATAGTAAACTATGCTATGATTAAGGAAACTAAAAAAATGAAAGAGAAAATATCCACCAATATCCATCTGTATCATTACTTGCCCCTTAGTAAGTGATCTGAAATGTGAGAACTTATTATTTCTAATACAGAGATAGACTGTAGGGGCTTTTACTGGTTATGTCACCTTTCAGAGAAAGGATGAAACCAGAAGCTACATGGCCCTCTTACAGACTCTACCTAAAGAAATAATCAAGTAATCACTACTGATCTGGTAATGAAAGTACTTGTTGCTGGTTCAAGGTATTCATTAACCATAAACATATGTGTGCAAGCTATTAAATGTGTTTTGCAGTTGAAACAAAGTGACTTTGGTGAGTTTATGTGTCTTTTTACATGTAGGAGGCTTATTTCTTTTTACTGTTTAACATATTTAACTTTGAAAATAAGCAGCAAATAAAACACAGAATATAACTCAGCATATGATGAGGCAGTTCACCCCTCCTGGGCTACATCTGTCGGGTCCAAGGACCCCAAATGGGCATGTCCTTGCTCTTATTACGCTCAAAAAATGGTTATACAATGTGTAGAAAGCCTAAACAGGAAAAAATAGTTGCATAATTGAGTTCAGAGTGCAGAAAACAGTAAGGAATGACTATATTTTGACCTCCAATGGATAACTATAATCCAATACAGCTCTCCAATCCCCAAGCCCTAGTGGCTCTTCAAGCTCTCACGCTGATAAAACACCTGAAGAAATGTTCTGATGGCTCCGCAACCTGCTCTAGTGGCTTTGGAATGCTCCAAATACCCAAAATAAAAATAAAAATCGCTCCAAAAGGACTCTCTTAGCAAAAGTTATGTCCAACAGAAGTTTTGCCTAGTTTGCCCTTGAAAAGCTCCAATAATTGTGGAGAACTAGAGTTAACTCCATTTAAAATATCAACTTCCCCCAAATCTTTTGGGCGCGCTCCAAGTTTATCCGGATAGTTAGTGGTTACAATAAATGTTGTACTATGGTCACATGTTCATCGAACTGAATCTGCCGGCATTTGTTGGCATTGACCGTTTAAATCATAACCGTAACATTTAATGAAACGAGCTCGTCGTTGCATGTGTACAAGTCACCATTTAAATGATGCTATCCACTGGCAGTTAACCTTCCCACATGCTTTGGAGGCATGGGTCATGGACCTGTCGAGGGTCATATGGACAGGCGGGGCTAGCCCGAAGCCCCTCCAAGAGTTTCGCTCCAACATATGCCACGTAACCTTTGATTATTCATATAACCCAAACTTTCGAAATATAGATTTTGCAATATAATTCAACATTTTTCGAATTTTAATAATTATATATATGTGGTTTAATAATTTATTTTTAATAAGGTTTTATTTTACCTTTTTTTTTTAATTAATTAAAACATATATTAAATAATATAATATATGATTAATTTAAACCATATAAAATATTAAAAAATATATAATTTAATAATTTAAACCTTAATAAAAATAAAAATTTTCCAACACAATAATATTAAAAAAATTTCCTTTCAAAATTGAAGGTTATTGGGCGATTTCAAAATGCAATATCTTCTTCATACGGTAATGGATTTGAGTGTTGTTCACGGCTACAGGATCGTTTTGACGAGATATTTCCTGTCGTTCTGGTTTGAACCAATTTTGAGAAAATAAATTTTTGAGCATTTTTCCAATTAGGACCTGATCACCTGATCACACCTCCCAAATGGGAAGCTTTTGGAAACACAAAAGCCTTCAATTACCTGTTAAGAAGGTGAGGATACAGTCTCCTCACCTATTCCAACTCCATCCACTTTTCCTTTCTCGGTTTACTTCCTTTGAGACCAACTCGAACATAATCAACATCTCCCCTCCTTGAAGTGTGTGTCCTTCTGTCAAGGATTTCATCTTCTTTTAGCTCATCCAAAAATTCTGGCGAGAAATCTTCTATGGATGGCAGCTGAACATCATTTTCATAATCAACAATAAGAGGAGGTTCATATAAACTTAAGTTCTCCACATTAACAACAGAATAAATTTGCATGTATGAAGGCAAATCTAGTTGAAAAGCATTATTTCCAATGTGTTTAAGGATCTTGAATGGACCATAACAAATAGGCTTTAGCTTTTTACCTTCTCCTTGCATTATTTCCTTACTAATATGCAACCATACCTCATCTCCTTCTTGAAACTTGTGATCAACTCTATGTTTATCATGTATCTCCTTGTACTTGCCTTGACTTTTTTCAAGCTGTTCTTGAACTTGCTAATGTATGAGTTGAATTCTTTCAATGAACATGCGAGCTTTGTCAATGTCACTATGCCCATCAATGGCAACATCCTTTTCTAGAATGAAATCTAATGGTGACTTAGGCAAATAACCAAAACAAGCTTCAAAAGGTGAAGTATTTGTAGAAGAGTGTTTGGCCCGGTTGTAAGTATGTTGAATGTAATGCAAATGCTCATCCCAAAGCTTGGGATGCTTGCTATAATAACCACTCAAAATATGTACAATGGTTTTGTTCACTACCTCTTTTTGGCCATTTGTTTGTGGATGAAAAGCAGTACTCTTCTTCAACTTGGTGTCCATTATCTTCAATAGATTGGACCAAAAATTCCCAACAAATCTGGAATCCATGTCACTAACAATAGAAGTAGGCAAGCCATAATGAACCCATACATGTTGAAAATATAAATCAACAGTTTGTTCAGCATTTATAGTTTTCTTGCATGGAATAAGAATACACATCTTGTTGAATCTATCAACTACTACATAAAGATAATCATGCTGCTTTCTAGATAATGGTAGCCCTCCAACAAAATCCATAGAAACACTTTCCCATGGTCTAGAAGGTACCAAAAATGGCGTATATAAACCAAGATTCCTATTGCTATGCTTGCTTGTAGCACATAATGAACAACCTCTAATGAAACGTGTAACACTATCTACCATGCGAGGCCAATAACAATACCTCTGTAAATGTGCCACTAGTTTGCTTACCCCGAAATGACCAGCAATAAGAGAAGAATGGGCCTCTCTCATCGTGATTAATCTCTCCCCATGTGGTATACATATCATGCCCAAATGAAACAAAAAAATATTATCCAAATGATAATAATTCTCCTCAACATGATTCCCTTCACTCAAATTAGCATACACCTCCTTAAAATCATCATCTGATGCATACTGTTCTATGTAGCTCTCATGCACAATAGAATCATTCTTAAGAAAATTACTAGCACTAATAATATTCCTTGAAAGCATATCAGCAAATTTATTGAGAATACCTTTCTTTTAATTTATTACCAAGTGAAATTGTTGTAGGAAACCCATCCATCTGAAGTGTCATGACTACTGCAATTTACTTTGCGACTGCAAGTACCGTAAAGGCTGATGGTCGGTATGAACAATCATTTCTTTGTCCATCAAATAGTGTTTCCACTTTTAACACTTTGTACCAACGCATACAACTCCTTATCATATGTAGGATAATTCACAACAGCACCATTAAATGTCTCAGAATGAAATGCGATAGGCTTACCATGCTGTAAGAGAACTACACCCATGGCATAATCACTAGCATATGTTTGAATCTCAAATGGTTGTCTCAAGTCTGGAAATGCAAGGACCGAAGCTAAAATTATCTTTTATTTCAAAGATTCGAAAGCTTTTTGTTTCTTTCCTCTATTGAGATTGCAACAAGATGATGAGCTTAGTGGAAAGAAGTCGCCTTCACTAAGTGGGCCCGCAGGCTATTTTTGGTGCAAAGTCTATTTTTAGACTATGTCTATTTTTAGACATGTCAATCATATTCTATGAGTTGCACGATGCTATTTGTTGATGGTTGGTAAAGTTGGAAAAAATAGATGGACTTATATTTTTAGACATATTGGGTGGAATCTATTTTTAGATTGCCAGTATAAAAATAGATATGTCGAATATTATTAGCTCTTAGTAATATTTGGACTATAAACATTATCTTATTCTCTTGGAGCACTTCAGTTAAGTGCACAGATGTGGCACAGAAGCTAACAGAAGGAATTACGCTATTCTTGAGGGTTAAGTGGAGCTATTGCATGGATACTTCAGTTAGAACTCATGTGATAGAGTTTGGTGGAGTTATTGAGGTAGTTGGTGGAGTTGTGTTCAGTTTAACTGAGTTAAACATAGTTGAGCTAGTTGTATCTAGTCTAACTGATTGATACACTAGTGAGTGGTTTGAATTAATTATTAATTAATTCACTAATTATTAACTCATTGATCAACTAAGGAATACATCAATTAACTACAGTGCATGGACAGTTTCAGTGGAGACCAGTGAAGAGGTAGGTGAAAGAGCAGTGTGACTATTAGTTGTGACTATATTGTTGCATGATTTGCAACAACCAGTGATTGGAGATGCCAATGAGGATTGCGTAGTCAAGGCTGGACCAATTTTAGTTCATTCAGAGCCATTCTTCAGCAGTGATTGCGCTATAGAGGCAGGCTATCAGGTGGCAAAGATTGGAGCATGTGATTTGCTAGATCGGGGCTTGATTAGTGTGGAGCAATTGGAGATTATACTAAGAGCTTGTGAGGAGCTTTGTATAATTATTTTTACATGATCTCTATGACATATAATATACATATAGTTATGGTTTTTCATCTTTAAGCTTTCCCATTACATACTGTGTTCATATGTGTGATTGTTTATGGTTTTAATGTGCGCATGCAATTGTTTTTATTTCCGCAATTAATGATCAATGGTAGAAGAGATTATGTATTATGCATGAAGTTAAAATAGTGTGTGATCAGGAGAATATCGGTGAATAATATATCAGTTATTCAAATTTTTACATGGTATCGAAGCATTATTGATCATTGGAGCAATTGCAAAACATTGAAGCGGTTGAGTTTGGTGTTGGTGGAATTCGAAATTGCAGTAGTGTTTTCTTCGTGTCGAAGTTGAGATGTCTTTCAACAGATTGCTATTGGAGTATGCCCTTGAGGTCAGCTCGAATTATATTGCATGGAAGGACAGGATGGAGGCGGTGCTGCATGACAATGGGTTGAAGGAGTTCATAGATGCATAAATTCCAAAACCTACTTCTAGCGATGCTGCTGCACTTGACAAATGGCAAAAGAAGACAGCAAAGTGTCAAAGAATTTTATTGGAAGGTGTAAAGGATCACATAGTGTCCAACCTTCATGGTAAGGCTTCTCCATTATTTATGTGGAAAGCATTGACATACTTATTCCAAAGCAAGAGCGACCAGAGGAAGTTGGCGCTTAAGGATAAACTCAGGAACATAAAAATGGAGAAAGGTGGCAGTATGCCCAAGTACCTCACGAAGTTCATCCAATGCAGGGATGAGCTAGGAAGTGTGGGGGTGACTGTAGATGACGAGGACTTGGTGAGCTTGGCTCTCCTTGGGCTTCCGAAGAGTTGGCATTCCTATCAGGACTCTGTCAATGGTCGGGAGAAATTGCCAGGATGGGAGCGACTTTGGTCAGATCTTGTGCAAGAGGAGATAAGGTGAAGTACCAGGGACGGATCTTCATCAAAGAAATCAGATGAAGAAAATTGTGCTTTGGCTTCCAAAGCAAGGAAGGGTAAGAGCAAGAAGAATGCTTCTCAATCCGGTGCAAAAGGCAAGAAGCAGGACATGTCCAAGGTGAAGTGCTTTCACTGTCACCAACACGGACATTACGCCACTAATTGTCCACAGAAGAAGAAAAATAAGCAGGCTGCTGGATACGCAACTGGAGAGGCCTTAGCCTCACAGTTTGAGCTAGATTTTTCACTGATCGCATGCTTGGTCTCAAGTGTGATGGGTTCGGTGTGGTTTCTTGACAATGGTGTGTATTTTCATATGACCGGAGACAAATATTTGTTCAGTGATCTGGATGAGAAGGATCTTGGAGTGCACATCGAGATGGGCGATGATGGTAGATACAGTGCGACCAGTATCGATACCATTTCCTTTGAGAGGGAGTCTAGTAAACCCTTCATATTGAAGGAAGTGATGCATGTTCCAGGATTGAAGAAGAATCTGATCTCGGTGGCCATGTTAGAAGACAAGGGATATGATGTTGTCTTTAGCGAGGGAAAGGCTTTCCTGCGCAGTAAGGCAACTAGTGAAACCCGGAGGAGAGGGGTTCGAGTTAAGAACCTTTATCAATTGTATGTAGATGGTTGCACAATAATGGTAGGCAAGGCAGAAGGAGTGGTGAGTCAGGATGAGGGTGAGTTGTGGCACCAGAGATTGGGCCACCTTCACCATGGAGCTTTGAAGATACTGCAGTAGATTTCTACTCGGCTTCTTAAGGGTACTCTTGCACAGTCAGATCAGTGCAAGGGATGTACCTTGGGAAAACTTGTGAAAGCCACCTTTCACGAGAAGGATAGTCACGCCATGACGATCCTTGAGAGAATTCACACAAACGTGTGTGAACATTTGCCTGCCAGGGGCCGATGTTGTGCTACTGCACTATGTGACAATGTTGATGATTTTTCTTTAAGTGTTGGACAATATTCTGCGGGTACAGAGTGATACATACTCAAATTTCAAGAGTTCAAGGCACCGGTTGAGAAAGAATCCAAACAGGAAGTAGGGTGAAGGCCTTAGGAGAGGAGGCAGGGACCATCTCCAAGCATCCACACCTCTTGTAGCGCAGTATGTGAATTCGAAGAGAGCTCACGCACCTCACAACCCAAGCACGAAGGAGCGGTAAGAACGACCATCGTCGCCATAAGTTGTGGCCACAATGTTGCATGACTGTGGCCTTCCCACACTTGTGGATGAGGTACAACATCACAGATATGTGGGCAGCAACTACTTTCTGACAGATACCCAGCATGAGTACACCCGAGAAGGCGTTTTCTGGTAAGAGGCCTGATATTTCCCATTTGAGGATTTTTGGTTCACCTGTTTACATTCATGTGACGAAGGATGCCAGGAAGAAGTTGGAGCCGACTGCAGAGGTTGGGACATTTTTGGGGTACACTGATACACCCCACAACTATCGTGTGTATTTTCCAGACAGTCGCAAGACTGTTGTGCGACGGGATATCAAATTTCATGAGGAGAAAGCCATGAAGTGTTCGCTTGAGAGGGAGCCACACTTGCATGCAGATGAGGAGCTATTAGTTCCTAAGGATGAGTCTCAGGATTTGGATCAGCCAAAGGATGAGGTTCATGGAGTGGAAGAAACCACTCATGTAGCACCAACCATCAGAGGGCGGAAGTGCACTACAGAAGCTGAGCTACTGGCTCAAGATGCAGAGAAGATTGTAGGAGCTCCCACATCACAGAGCAGATAGAGACAGTCACCTGATTGGTACACTGGATACATGGCTCTTATGAGCAAGTGTATCATGACAGAGCCATCCTCTTTTGAGGAAGCTATGGAGGATCCCGCATGGGTAGATGCCATGGTGGAAGAGTATGATTCGATTGTCAGAAAAATTGCATGGGAGATTGTCCCAAGGCCATATGGGAAATCAGTGGTGGGTTCGAGATGGATGTACAAAGTGAAGCAAGCAGCTGACGAGAGTGTGGAGAAGTACAAGGCAATATTTTTTTCCCGAGGCTTCTCACAGATTGAGGGGATTGATTATGAGGAAACCTTTGCACCTGTCGCAAGGTATTATTCCATACAAACGATTCTTGCTCTCTCAGTGCAGATGGGGTGGCACATTCATCAGATGGATGTGAAGACTGCGTTCCTTAACAAAGTGATTGAGGAGGAGGTGTGCATAGATCAGCCTGAAGGTTTTGAGATCTTCAGCAGTGAGTCGCATGTGTGCAGGCTCAAGAGAGTGATGTATGGGTTGAAACAAGAACCTCGTGCTTGGTACACACAGATAGACAGTTATTTTACCAGACTTGGATTCTCCAAGAGTGAGGCAGATCCGAACCTATACCAGATTGTGGTGGAGGGTAAGTTGCTCATCATTGTACTTTATGTAGATGATTTGATTTTGACCGATGATGAAAAGTTGATACTCTCATGCAAGGATGATCTTGCAAAAGAGTTTGAGATGAAGGACTTGGGCCTCCTTCATTATTTCATGGGACTGGAAATTTGGCAGCGTAGTGATGGACTGTTTGTGTCTCAAGGTAAGTATGCCCGGGAGATACTATAGAAGTTCAACATGCATGGCTGCAAGCCTATCGACACTCCTCTTCCTAGTGGTTGGAGGAAAGAGGATGCTACATCGGCAGAGGTAGTGGATGCCACTGTTTATCGACAGTTGGTGAGGTCGCTTATGTATCTGGTCAATACACGACCCGACATATGCTATGCTGTTAACCAGCTTTCAAAAGCTATGGTTAAGCCTACCAAGCTCTACTGGAAGGAAGGCAAGCATATATTGAGATATCTCAGAGGCACATCAGGATATGGATTATGGTACAGACAGTCGGATGAGGTGAAGTTGTGTGACTTCATGAATGCAGATTGGGCAGGGAGCCCAACGGACAGAAAGAGCACATCTGGAGGGATTTTTAGTGTCGGGTTGATAGCAGTTTCTTGGTACAACAGGAAGCAGAGATCCATGGCACTCAGTTTAGCAGAGGTCGAGTATATGGCAGCGAGTTTGGCTGCATGCGAGGCTATATGGATGAGGAAGATCCTGGTCGGGTTGTTCAGTTCACACTTAGATCCTACTGTGATATATTGTGATAATCATAGTTGCATCAAACTCTCAGTTAATCCAGTATTTCATGATATATCTAAACACATTGACATCTGGTATCATCATATCAGAGATTGTGTGTGTTAGAGTCGGTCTTGTCAGTTCTCCGTCAGAGATCAAAACTTTTTTTGCATTTCATTTTTATGTGTCTCGCTCGATTCACTCAATTGCATTTCGCTAGGGAGCATGCCATAATCTGATGGAAGGGCCTTGTTGTTTATTTTCCTCATGTCATGTATCTGCTGGCTTGTGATTGATCATTAAAGTTCATCATAATTCATCAAACTCAATGTTTCAGTCATTCATAGTCATGGATGGTCTTTGGTCAGCAAAGAGTCTTTTAGAGTTTTAGGTCTAGGGTTTTGTTGATTTAGTCTGCATGAGAGATTCCTAATCAGTTTCCATTACAAGATTTCATCATCAAATAATGCTCAAGAGTGATTCTTCTTCAAAACTCTGTTTTGAAAAAGAAATCATTAAATTTGTTTTCAAATATGTAATTATTCAAAGTTTTTCAGTTGAAGATGTTCACATGCAGCCTCGCCATGATCCTTTTCCGAATCCAACATCAATCATTCCTGAAAAAATAGCCAAAGGAGCCATCATTTAAGTCAGAAAGTCAGATGGAAATGAAAAACGGGGTTCACATTTGAAAAGTTCAAAGTGCCAAAGTTCTACATTATTGGAAAGAGAATTTGCCAAATAGAAAGAAAAAAAACCAAAACCATGTCTTTATGAAGATATTTTCATTATTTGAATGGCCATTTGCATCCAGGAGATTCATTGAAGGTCGAAGTTCAGTGGTGAGAGGACGAGATAGTGTGTTAAGACTGGACTATGTGTTGGAGAATTCCGCGTGGCGCATTGGAAGGAGGCGCGACGCATCCACACCGCGCAACGCATTGGGTCGATTTTCATAGTGTTAAATTGCACGGGCGCGGCGCACAGAGTTGACGCGGCGCACTTGGTGTGCGCGCGGTGCATAGAGCCCCAAGCCCGAAATTCATCAATACTTTTCAATTTTTCAAAATCAAACAAATCTTCCTGCTCTACGTGAAATGAAACTCTTGCATTTAAATTTTAAAGTCGTGTTTGGTATGTTTGGAAGCAACCATTCCCTGCAATGGAGAGTGTCTACTTTATTCAGCCGTCAAAGGAGAATGTGATGACGTTCATGACTAATATGTCAGGAAATTGTCCTTTATACAAAAAGGCCTATGTTTTCTTTAGTTCGCCTATCTCTAAAGATCTGGTCGGCCATATGTTTCAACAGCTATTGTCACAGAGTAATTCGACAATTCAAGGTTTAATGCTTTCGTCCAAATATTTCAGAAATTTTATCGTCTAAAGGCGGATAAAATCTCATGCCTCCCCGAAGTTGCAGGTGTTTGAAGAGGGGAGCTGCTTGATTGAGGCATCGCCTAAGTTTGTTTTACGAGAACTTCAATGCCAATGAATCAGGGTAGCAACTTGTATCATGAGCATACTTGTTAGTTTAGTTGTTCAAAAGTAACAACCATAATGGCATCCATCAATCGCAGTGGAGTTGTGATGAAGCCAAATGAGACTCTGAGACTTGTTCTTACTGCAGTTTTTGGAATTGTGTTTGGATTTTTAATTGGAGCTTCCTTGCCAAATATTGGCCTTTCAAAGATCAACATTTCGTCCTTGCTATCCACAATTGATCTTCCATTTCACGAGGATAGGAATTCAGGCTTAGCTACTCAAGTTATGTTGAATTATGCATGGGCTTCTAAGTTTGGTGCAAAGGTCAATGGCTTTACATCATATTCTAAAACTAAGAACAGATCCAAGATTTATGTACCGAAAAACCCACGTGGAAGCAGAAACACTGCCCCCCTGGCATTGTTGTCTCAGAGACAGATCTATATCTCTGTAGATTGTGGGGTAAGCCTAGTGAGGACTTAGTGTTCAAGCAAAAGAACCTGGTGACTTTCACATTCGGTTTTGCATAAAGGGAAATGGTTAACAGTGCAGTTTTAGTTTTAAAGTTCTCTGAAAATTTCACCATTCTACTTTTTCATTATGATGGAGATGGACTGTACATGGAATTCCAGAAAAAGATGTCAAAATTTCAACAGCTCCAGGGCCAGGCTTTGAGGGTAATCAACTATTTGTAATTGATGGAAATGGAAAGAGTTTGGTAGCCCCTTACCAGAGATTTTAAATCTTTTTCCAAGTGAGGATGCTAGTGATATTCATAACAGAGAATAGAAGAGACCGAGGAAATATGGATGAAAATATTTGACAGGCATATGAAATATGTTCGACGAATATTCTTTGCTCATATCATCACTATGTATGAGCGAAAAAAAATGTCTAAAAAGCTGCTTGAAGCGAGAATTTGATACGTCAAGATGAAAGCGCCCCAAATGTTGCAAAGGATGCTAATTATGAAAAATTTGGTTTTTATTCAAACAGCAAATGTAAAGTAAAAAGTCAAAGACCTAAACTTAAAATAGAGCAAAGATAGCTATCACAGCAGAGCAATCGGATTGGATGGTCTATTTTTGTCTTCAGTTGCAATTCAAAGGGTCTACAGCTACAGCTTCCACCTCTCCATTGGTTATCCACAAACAAAATGTAGCGTTGTTCCTTTTCAGAATAGGTGGTTGGCTTTTTAGCTTTTATTAGTTAATGATTAAACAATTCCTTTTTTTGGGTCGATCTTTTTTCTCATAGTTGAGTTTATTTATTGTATTAAAAATCATTTGTAAAGGGTCTGAGTTCTGGGAAAAAGTGTAGAAGAAAAAACTCAGCATTTCACTGTACAGTTTTGGAAGAGAATTAATGAAAGGATGCACCTCTGATTCATGAGATTCCTGTGGTATGAATTTAGCATATGTTTTTCCTTTCTGTTTCTTATGGACCTTGTTATGTTTACAGTTCATTCATAATCATTTCCAGTTGAATGCTTTTAAGTAAGAAGGGTAGAATCCAGTTTACTGCTCTACCTTGGGAAGGCATTCATGCTTTGTGTCTTTTCTTCTGTTTGATAAGGATTCATTATATATGCCCTTTTCAAACCTCTCAACAGTGTTTCCACTTCATATTATTTTCAAATCTGATTGCTAAACCTCCTGCCTATCTTGCCTCACAAAATACTCTGCGTCTTGATTTATTTTCTCTGCTCATGCTGTCCTTTGTCCCATACAGCCCAGAAAATTCAGACATTCATTAAAATACCTCTTTCATATTTATTTACTAGCCCAAAATCAGTATCCGTTTTTCATTTGAGTCATCTCAGCCCCTATTGGACATCTTTTGCCATGATAGACCCGGAGAGAGCCCTCTCCTGTCCTCGTAGGGCTAGCTACGAGGCTGAGCGTGGTTTGGTTTCTCCTCTTTCTGCCTTATTTCAGCCTGAGGTGGATTTGGGAACTAACAGTGTGTAGCGGAAGATCATGTTACTTTCATACATTCCCACGAAGGATCAAGATGTTGATATCTTGACGAAGGCGCTCACCAAGAGAAAATTCGAATACCACAGGGGTAGCATAGGGGTGGCAGATAATCCTTATATTTTTGAGAGGGAGTGTTGAGATTGCAACAATATGATGAGCTTAGTGGAAAGAAGTTTCCTTCACTAAGTGGGTCCACAGGCTATTTTTGGCGCAAATTCTATTTTTAGACTATGTCTATTTTTAGACATGTCGATCATATTCTATGAGTTGAAAGATGCTATTTGTGGATGGTTGGTCAAGTTGGAAAAAATATATGGAATTCTATTTTTAGACATATTGGGTGGAATCTAGTTTTAGATTGCCAGTCTAAAAATAGATATGTCGAATATTATTAGCTTTTAATAATATTTGGACTATAAACATTATCTTATTCTCTTGTAGAACTTCAGTTAAGTGCACAGATGTGGCACAGGAGCTGACAGAAGGAATTACGCTATTCTTGAGGGTTAAGTGGAGCTATTGCATGGATACTTTAGTTAGAACTCATGTGACAGAGTTTGGTGGTGTTATTGAGGTAGTTGGTGGAGTTGTGTTCAGTTTAGCTGAGTTAAACATAGTTGAGCTAGTTGTATCTAGTCTAACTGATTGATACACTAGTAAGAGTGGTTCGAATTTATTATTAATTAATTCACTAATTATTAACTCATTAATCAACTAAAGAATACATCAGTTAACTACAGTGCATGGACAGTTTCAGTGGAGACCAGTGAAGAGGTAGGTGAAAGAGAAGTGTAACTATCAGTTGTGACTATACTATTGCATGATTTGCAACAACCAGTGATTGGAGATGCCAATTAGGATTGCATAGTCAAGGCTGGACCAACTTGAGTTCATTCAAAGCCATTCTTCAGTAGTGATTGTGCAGTAGAGGCAGGCTATCAGGTGGCAAAGATTGGAGCATGTGATTTGCTAGATCGGGGCTTGATTAGTGTGTAGCAATTGGAGATTATATTGAGAGCTTGTGGGGAGCTTTTTATAATGATTGTTACATGATCTCTATGAAATATAATATATATATAGTTGGGGTTTTTCAGCTTTAAGCTTTCCCATTACATACTGTGTTCATATGTGTGATTGTTTATGGTTTTAATGTGCGCATGCGATTGTTTTTATTGCCGATATTAATGATCAATGGTAGAAGAGATTCTGTATTGTGCATGAAGTTAAAATAGAGTGTGATTAGGAGAATCTCGGTGAATAAAATATTAGTTATTAAAAATTTTACAGCTTCCCCATTGGAAAGCACGCTTCACACTTGTCACTGCATGCATAGGAGCTGCTATGGCAGAGAAGTTAGAAATAAACTTCCTCCAATACTGAGTTGCACCCAAAAAAATTCTTACCTCTGTAATGGATTTGGGAGTAGGCCAATTCACAATGGCTTCTACTTTGGAAGGATGAATTCTCAAAGTGCCTCCTCCTACTATGTGTCCCAAATAAACCAAAAAATTCTTTCCAAATTCACACTTTGACATTTTAAGAAATAATTGATTTTTCTTCAAAACATCAAGTACTTTCTTAACATGCATGACATGCTCTTCTCTAGTCTTGCTGAAAATTAAGATGTCATCTAAGTAGACAATAACGAAATCATAAAGAAAAGGATGTAAGACATCATCCATTACTCGCATGAAATTTGCAGGTTCATTGCATAAACCAAACGGCATAACCAACCACTCAAAAAGTCCTTGTTTGGTTTTAAAAGTTGTCTTCCATATGTCACTTTCTACAATTCTAACTTGATGATAACCACTACGTAAGTCTAACTTATTGAACTGTTTAGCATCTTTCAGCTGATCTAACAAATCATATATCCTTGGAAGTGGGTAATGATTCTTTACCGTTATCTTGTTCAAGGCTCTAAAATCCACACACATACACCAAGTTCCATCTTTCTTTGGAATCAACACTATCGGTGACCCACATGGCGAAGTGCTTGGCATTATGAAACCCTTGTCCAACAACTCTTTAATTTGCTTCTTTATTTCAGCATTCTCCATGATATACATGCGATACATGCCTATATTAGGAAGTGGACAATTTGGAAGCAAATGGATTTCATGCTGAATCTCCCTTTTAGGAGGTAAACCTGCTGGTTCCTGAAACATCGCATGATGTGCATCAACTACGTCATATAAATCTGATTTAAGCTTGGGATCAAAATTTTCAAATGACTCATGATTCACATCAAACTTTGGCTTGATCATAAGAAGAACAAAACTCTTGCTTGAATTAACTAGCCTTTTTACTTGTCCCGCATTTACCATCACTATATTTGTCTTTTTGATGAGCTCTGACAATATAGTCCTTGCCATATTTGAAAAGATGATATTTATTTTCATGGTGATGGAAGATTGCTTTCCTGTTAAATAAGTTAGGACTTCCCAAAAAAATTCCTGATATATCAAGCGGCACCACATCAAGTTCAACTGTGTCAATAAAGTGTGCAGTTATTGCAAAGCACAAGATGCACTTTCTTGAGACTTGTAAGTTTGCATCCTTGCATATCCACCCAAGTGGATAAGGCTTTGGATGTGGAATGGTCTCAAGTTTTAGCTTTTTGACCAAGTCTTCTGATATAAGATTAGCTTGTGACCCACTATCAAACATTGTGTCAATTTTTGTATGTTTTGAGACTACCGTCATATGGAACAATTCAATTCTTTCTTCCTCATTAGGATCTTGTACATGATAGTTTGAAAAACTAGTACTTGCATTAGTTTATATTTATTTTCCCTTCAAAATCTTCAAAACCATGGCTGAAATTTTGGTTTCGTCACCTGAATCATCACTTAAATCTTGTGGTGTAGTTGTAGTAGTTGCAGTTTTCTTCTTTCCCTTGTTTTTTGTTAAATTGGTTTCTCTTTTCAAGATGTAATTTCCAACGGTTTTTCTCTTCATGGCCCTCTTTTGCACAATGTTTACATATGACCTTTTCCCCCTCTTGTTTGATAGATGCATTCTTTTTACCTTTTCCCTTAAAGGTTTTCTCTTTGTTCTTTCCCTTGAAAGACTTGTTTCTACCCTCATCGAAAGCATTCTTTCCTCTAGCTTCCAAGTGTGTAGCCTATACACAGACTTCATCTAAGCTGGTAGGATTAAACATCAGGATAGTGTGTTTAAGGTAACTATGCAAACCACCCATGTAATTTAACAAAGTGTCTTGGCTTTGTAAATCTACCCCAAGTAAGAGTGCTCTTCTCCTAAATTCCTGGGTATAGTCTTGCACATTCTGTCCCTTAAGTTGTCTAAATTTTTTCCAGTTCATTATAGCCTTCTAAAGGTGAGCAAGAGGATAAAATTATTTCTTGATTGCAGTAATAAACTCAGTCCATGATAAAGAAATCTTACCACGTTTCTTGATTTCATCCCTCATTTTGGCTTCCCACCAAACCAATGCTGCTCCATCCATCCTTAATGAGGCTAATTGTATTTTTGTGTCATCATCATGCAGATTTTGAATCCTTAGATAGACTTCCAATTGTCTAATCCATTTATCTAAATTCTCTGCATTAACATCACCATTAAACATGGGCAATTCAAATTTGACATCAAGCTTTAACAAAGGATTTTTACCAGTTGTTTTTGACTTATGTGACTAATTTTCTGAAGTTGAAGAGGATGATGTTGAGGAAGAGGATGATGATGGAGATGGTGGATCACCATGTTGGCCGGATAAATCGATCTTGCAGACAAGATCAATCTCCCTAGTATCGGAAGATAGTCTAGCAACAAACAGACAATTAAATCTATATTTCTCTAGATATATAACGATTTATAAGTAAATGCTACAAAGGTGTTTAAAGATCCTACCTTGATCCAACGCTTTTTTGTAGTATCCTTCCTTCAGTCGCCCGAAAGATTTACGTTCGAAGACCTGCATTCACAAACAAACAAACTTAAAAAAGCACCTGCATAGCATATATTCATTAATCATATCCATTATGGTGATCAAGGAATCCATAAAATAAACAATCAAATGACAGCTTCTTGAGAAAAACAAACTTATTTGTATTAACTTTGAAATAGTAGAAGAACCTTACAACCTTTTCAGCCTTGATGTTGAACAGGTCCTCCTGGGGTCTGAAGCAAGAATTTCCTCTATTCTGACAGGTCTTGCACTCTTCCAACCGAGATACATACAGGTATGTAATCTTTCCTCATAAATTCTGAGCTAAAGGAGTCTAAGTTCCAACAACACTTTACCTCAAATAACACTAAAGCTTCAACTCCCTTTGAGGCTACCCAAGGCATATTTTTATAGTGCAAAAGAGGAGGTTACAGTCCCAACTATGAAGGGATAAAGTCCTCCTTCAAAGGGATAAGCTCCTCACACCAAGGGGTTAGCTCCTTAAGGCAAGGGATACATGAACCTGAAAAGAGAGGTTCTGCCACCGCAAGATTCCTTCCAGAGGCTTCTAAAAATTACTGAAAGTGATATTTTTGAGTGTACTTGTGCCTTTTTAATCTTTTATAGGGGTTCACACTCTTAACACAGAGAAATTATGGCCAGGTATGCAAAATACATGACCATTAGGTGCGGGACTGCAGGTAAGACATAGAGAAAGTGCGATACCAGAGTTTTAGAGATTTTTGAGATCTTTTCTCTTATTTTTATGGCTTGACATGAGGAACTGATGTTTTAGACTTGCAAAGGATGAAAGTATGAGTGATAATGAGCTCATACAAATAGCAGATTGTCAAGGTGAAAAATTTCAGTGCAACACACCATTTCCTCCATTCCCTTTCTTTGACTTATCATTGTCCTTCTTTCCTCCTGAAGAATATCCTCATTCTCTTTGATTTTTAGATCCTTCTCCAACAATCCTATCATTTCTTTCTTGATAGAGGATCCTTACCATTTCAGTCATATCCAAGAAAGCTTTTCGAAAAACTCTTTCTTCTTCCTTGGGATCCATTTCTTCATGAGCTTCACCTTCTATTGAAGGCATGCTTGTAGCTGCTTCTAAGGCTATTGAAGGTGAGATAGAAGGTGGAGATAATGGCACCCTGGCCCTCCTTGGTTGTGGATTAGTTTGTGCACTAACCAATTTTCCTTCCCCTCTTTTCAATTTCAGCCTAGTAAGCATCAAATTTGCAAAACAATACACTATTTCTTTGCACAAGATTCAAAAACTTTTGAGCTCAACCTATGCTCTGATACTAATCTGATCTGGAATGTGAGAACCTATTATTTCTAATACAGAGATAGACTGTAGGGGCTTTTACTGGTTATGTCACCTTTCAGAGAAAGGATGAAACTAGAAGCTACCTGACCCTCTTACAGACTCTACCTAAAGAAATAATCAAGTAATCATTATTGATCTGGTAATGAAAGTAATTGCTGTTGGTTCAAGGTATTCATTAACCATAAACATATGTGTGAAAGCTATTAATTGTGTTTTGCAATTGGAACAAAGTGACTTTGGTGAGTTTATGTGTCTTTTTACATGTAGGAGGCTTATTTCTTTTTACTGTTTAACATATTTAACTCTAAAAATAAGCAGCAAATAAAACACAAAATATAACTCAGCATACGATGAGGTAGTTCACCCCTCTGAGGCTACATCTGCTGGGTCCAAGGCCCCCAAATGGGCATGTCCTTGCTCTTATTATGCTCAGAAAATGGTTATACAATGTGTAGAAAGCCTAAAAAAGAAAAAATAACTGCATAATTGAGTTCAGAGTGCAAAAAAAAGTAAGGAATGACTATAGTTTCACCTCCAATGGATAACTATAATCCAATACAGCTCTCCAATCCCTAAGCCCTAGTGGCTCTTCAAGCTCTCACGCTGATAAAAACACCTGAATAAATGCTCTGATGGCTCTAAAACCTACTCCAGTGGCTCTAGAATACTCCAAATACCCAAAATTAAAAAAAAAAAAATCGCGCCAAAAGGACTCTCCTATCAAAAGTTATGTCCAACAGAAGTTTTGCCCAATTGCCCTTGAAAAGCTCCACTAATTGTGGAGAACTGGAGTTAACTCCAGTTAAAATAGAAACTTACCCCAAATCTGTGGGGCATGCTCCAAGTTTATCCAGACAGTTAGTGGTTACAATAAATTTTGCACTGTGGTCACATGTTCGTCGAACCTAATTCGTTGGCATTTGTTGTGGTTGACCGTTTAAATCATAACCGTAACATTTAATGAAACGAGCCCGCCGTTGCATGTGTACAAGTCACCGTTTAAATGATGCTATCCGCTGGCAGTTAACCTTCCCACCTGTTTTGGAGGAGTGGGTCACGAACCTGTCGAGGGTCATATGGACAGGGGGGGGGGGGGGGGGCTAGCCCGAAGCCCCTCCAAGACTTCCGCTCCAACGTATTGAAGAACCTTGCCACGTAACCTTTGATTATTCATATAACCAAAACTTTCGAAATATGGGTTTTGCAATATAATTCAACAGTTTTCGAATTTTAATAATTATATATATGTGGTTTAATAATTTATTTTTAATAAGGTTTTATTTTTTTATTTTTATTTTTATTTTTTAAATTAATTAAAACATATATTAAATAATATAATATATGATTAATTTAAACCATATAAAATATTAAAATATATATAATTTAATAATTTAAACCTTAATAAAAATAAAAAATTTCCAACACATATATCAAAAAAAAAAAAATCCTTTCAAAATTGGAGGTTATTGGGCGATTTCAAAATGCAATATCTTCTTCATACGATAACGGATTTGAGTGTCGTTCGCGCTACAAGATCGTTTTGACGAGATATTTCCTATTGTTTTAGTTTGAACCAATCCTGAGTAAATAAATTTTTGAGAATTTTTCCAATAAGGACATGATCATCTCATTGCATTGAGTTCCTCCATGAGATGAGGAAAATTATGCTAAATTTGGTCCCTGGTGAACCACTTGCCTTAGTGCACGATTTGGCCAGCTTTGACAACACGATACAGTTGGACCTTCTACTAGAAAGTGTTCTTGATTTGCATGTCCATGATACAATCTGTGGTGGCATGTTCCATGCAATCTAGGTTTAACTCTGTTGGTGTGAGTTGTTCTTCAATGTTGGAGGTGTCTAGTAGAGGTGGGAAGTAGGGCCAAAGGCAGTCCACATTGAATACTGGGTGCAAACCAAGGAATGGTGGAGTACTCAACTTGAAGGAATTATTCCCTACAACCTTGGTGCTAGTGTACGACCCATAGCGGAGTGGGTGAAGCTTGTGTTGGGTCAGGTAAGGTGCTCCTTCTCTAAATGTAGCCACACTTTGTCACCCACCTAGATTTTTTTTGGCACCTGATGTTGATCATGTAGTTTCTTGTACTTAGCATTGGCTCTATCCAATATGTCATGAACTTGTTGGCGGATGTGTTGAATACGCTCGATGAAGTTGTTCTCTTTTTCAACTTTATCCTGGACATGAGCTGAA
Organism: Pinus albicaulis; assembly: GCA_034641835.2. Lineage (NCBI taxonomy): Eukaryota > Viridiplantae > Streptophyta > Pinopsida > Pinales > Pinaceae > Pinus > Pinus albicaulis. The sequence continues at coordinate 1,250,402,296 of CM076580.1, forward strand.
TCGGCCTGAGTAGCCGCAAATGGCATGGCTACATCAATGGGACATAGTGGATGGAATCCCAAGGCCACCTGAAAGGGGCTATGTCCGATTGAGCTGTGGAGAGACTGGTTATAACTATGTTGTACATAGGGGAGACTCTCATCCCATGTGTGTGGATGCTTTGAATTGTACATGCGCAGAATGTGTACAATTATCCTATTGATGACCTCTGTCTGGCCATCAGTTTGGGGATGGAAAGTTGTGGACTTGGTGAGCTTGGTGTCCAACATTGAGTAGAGGCTAGACCAAAATGTGTTGAGGAACCTTTTGTCGCAATCTAAGATGATAGACTGTGGGATCCCAAAGTGCACCCACACTTGTTCAAAGAATATTTTAGCAGTGGCTTCTGCTGTGATATTCTTCATGCAGGCCGCCATAATGGCCATCTTCAAGAATATGTCAACGAAAAAGAAAACACAGTCATTTCCATGCTTAGTAGAAGGAAGGCCCGACATGTAATCCATGGAGATGGATTCCCAAGGTTGACTAGGGGTATGTAGCTGAGTATAGAGGCCTTACTTCTTGATGGTCGGTTTGGCAATGGCACAAGCAATGAAAGATCTAATATACTTCCCGACATCCTTTCGAAGGCAATATAAATACTTCTGTAGTACTGCCACTGCTTTCTCGACCCCGAAATTCCCAACGACTCGACTGTAGTGTTCTTCCCAAATCATCTTGGCACGCTCGCTTGAAGGAACACAAATGTGTCCTAAGTGACATAGCAGTGCATCTTGGAGGTGAAAATTTGGAACTTTCCTACCCTCCAAGAGTGTCTTGTATGTGTGGCCAAATTCTCGACTTCTCTTATAGAGAAGAGGCCAATCAGAATTCCCATGCCCTCAAGAGTTGAGAATGGTGGTTAGTGCCACGATCTGTCGTCGACTAAGGAAGTCTGCAACATTATTGGTGCTACCCTTCTTGTACTTGATGTTCAAATGAAACTGTTGTAGATATGTGGACCACTTCTGACGGCGATCATTCTGCAACTTCCCTTGTTTCTATATGAATTGCATGGGTCGGTGGTCTATGTGGATGATTGTTTCCTTCCCCAAAATTTAATGCTTTCATCTTTGACAATCCTGCACAATGGAATAAATTTCTTTGTCATAAGTGGGATACTTTCGTACTGTGTCGGACAACGTCTCACTGTGATATGCCACTAGATGCCCTTGTTGAGTAAGAATTGCCCCAATAGCATAGTCATAGGCATCTATCTAAATCTCAAATGGTTGTTGCAAGTCTGGTAATGTGAGCACTGGGGTAGAACAGAGGCGATGTTTCAATTCTTCGAACACCTTCTGTTGAGATTATGACCAAAATAATTTTTCTTTCGCTCCTCCCTTGGTGACTTGACTCAAGCACCAAGTGATATGAGAGAATCCCAACACAAACCTACAGTAGAAATTAGCAAGGCTCGGAAATCTACGAAGCTCTGTTAGACTGGTTAGGGTTGGCGAATCCCGAATTACTTGGATCTTGGTTGGATCCACATACACCCCCCTTTCATCGTTAATGTATCCCAAATATTGAACCTGGGCCATACCAAAAGTGAACTTCTCCAAATTGGCACAAAAATTATGTTGCTGCAGTGTTTGGATGACCTGTCAGATGTGGTGGAGGTGCTCTTCCCAAGTCTGGCTGAAGATCAGAATGCCATCCAAGTACACCACTACAAATGAGTTGGTGGAGGGCCACAAGATGTCGTCCATCAACATCAAGAAGGTTGTTGGAGCATTCATCAACCTAAAAGGCATGACCAGCCATTTGAAAAGGCCCTCCTTGGCTTTGAAGGAAATCTTCCACACATCATAGGGTTCAATTGGTAACTAGTGATACCCAAACTTCAAGTCGATCTTGCTGAAATATTTTGCCCTTTGAGTTGGTCCAAAATGTCATCAATCTATGGGATCGGGTACCAATTCCGGACAATGATCTTGTTCAATGATTGATATTCAATAGAAAGTCTCCAACTCCTATCCTCCTTCTGTACCAACACACCCAAGTCTCTTGATGGGTGAGATGAAACTCTAGATGTGACCTTTTGGCAAAACAGCCTCCCGAACTGCCTCTTGATTTCAACGTTCTCTCAGAATAGAGCACCGATATATTGGTCCAAGCAGAAGCAAGGCACTGTTAGATCAATGGGGTGCTTGACCTATAGTAGTAGAGACACTCGTGGGTGAGGTGAAGAATGTTAGACACCAAAAGGTAATGCGAACTCCATAATCATCTTGATTTATTAATAGCTTTCATGTGTTTACCTTCACTTTGGAAATAAATCTTGAAGAATTAATTGTAAACAAAGGGTGAAACTAATTATCAAAAAATTATGTGATTATGGACATAAAAGCTAACTTTCAAGTGTTTTATGCAGAATGAAAACTAACTAAATCGTTGTTTGTGCAAACAACAAGTACAATAAAGGGAAAAGATCATGTTCCGTTCATACAAACCAACTAATAATGATGAGGATCTCGCCTATTCTATAAAGAAAATCGTTGATTGGGCCATTTAAATCCTCGTGGATCTCTGATCCCCGAGATTCGCTATATTCGTTTCTTGTTTTTCTATAGGATATAAAAGATGAATAGGAAATATAATGGAGGAAGTTGATTCGTAGGTTTGACTGTATTTTATTTGCATTTTTTCATAATATAATCTTCGTTTCAAGATGTTATATCTTGACTGTGGAATTTGTTGAGTTATATGGTTTTTTCCATAACGTGTTCAATATATTCCAGTGTCCTTCCGGAGGGTCTCGGGGGCCTACCAATGTGGAGCTCTAGTGTTGTGTTCTGTGTTGTATTCTACTTATTCTAATTAATCATTCTGCAGAGAATTCATCATGATTAAATCTCATCAACATTGAATGGTTTGCATTTCCATTGATTTAAAGTCTTAATCACTTTCATTTCCCACATGAATGTTATGTCTTGCATTTACTGGAGTTATTTGAATATTAAAATTGTTTTTCATTCTGAGTGATATTGTTTGGTTGATCAGTCATTGAGAATTTCAATTGCAGAGCATGACTATGTTACTCATTGCTCAGTTACTTTAGTATTCCATGTATGGTTAAATATACTGTTATAGATGTTGATTAGTAATTCTGGTTAATTGTGAATTATTTTAATCTTTGCGTTCTAGTTTGTTGCTTTCATACAATAAATCAGAATTAAGTTAAGTTGATTGTTCAAAGTTAATTAATGGTTTCTTTCAGAATTGCTTTGATTGAACTTCGAGAATTAGACTTTAATTCTTGCAATGATTTCGATTTGTTAACCTATGATTTCACTTTCATAAACTGAGTTGAAAAATCTTGAAATAAACATATTTACCCTAGGTTGATGATTACTGTAGGCATTAGGATTGCTTTTAAATATTCATCTTAATACACCAACATTTTGGTGCCATTGTCGGGGAGAGCGTTTACAAGTGATTTTTTTATTTTATTTTGCTGAAGAAGAATTGGGTATTAAAAATGAAAGGTAAGAACCTGCGTACCAGGAAGAAAAACGCTTTCCCATTATCCCTCTTTTCAGCAGAAACATAGAGGTTGAATAGCAATAGGTTTTTTTTATGAACGACTAGAAAGAAAAAGATAGAAACAATTTTTGACCCCCCATCCAAATCCACAAAACCCAAGGGACCAGTGACCCTTGGAAGAACAAAATTTATAGGCGAAATTATAAGAAAAGCTCATTAGGGGAATTTTGAGGTCTAAAATGGGCCTCCTAAGGAAATTATAAAATAATAGTGGAAATAATAAAATAAGATTTGATTACATCATCAAATTTTAGAGGGCAAAAAGAAAAAACTACTTTTTCAACTCGTATTTCGGACTTATCTCCCAAATTTGTTACTCAAATTTCAAGTGAGAGTACTCGTTGGATGCAAAATTTAATTTTTCATCCAAGGAGTACCCATGTTTCATACTTTCGATGGACCTTGCTACATGAAAAATGAGAAATACAAGAAAAATGTGATTGCAATCACGTTTTTCATGTATTTCTCATTTTTCGCATAGCAGGGTCCATGAAAAGTGTGCAACATGGGTACTCCTTTCATGAGGAATTAAATTTTGAATCCAACAAGTACTCCCAGTTGAAATTTGAGTAAAAACTTTGGGAGATAAGTTAAAAATACGAGTTGAAAAAATAGTTTTATTATTTTATTATTTTTTAATCTTTTTACCCTTTTACTTAAAAAATGGTTAATATTCCCCCATGGTTGACATCATCATCTTGAATCATATTGGTTCTTATAAAGTTTATTTTGGTTGTATATTTTTCTTAGGAGGCCCATTTTAGACCTCAAAATTCCCCTAATGGAATCTCAGGCATATGTAGGACCCACAAAGATTTCTGAAAAAAAGTCCTACTATAACAAACTTAAAATATCTAGAACTTGGATGTCCTAAAACCTTGGGTGAGGAAGAAAAGCCTGACATCTTAGATCGAGGTAGTACTGTAAGACCTTTTCCAAAACTTACTTCTAGTCTATTCCAAATTAATCTCTCAGACAAGGAAATCCATGAAGGTTATTTTCACATCTTTGATTAGATGGCGCACAATCAACCCTAGGGAAAAACATCAACATTGGAGTACCCATTGTTGACCTAGTCGCTAATGCCCGTATGAAATCTATGATGTTGCAAAACATCCCTATTTTCCATGGATTAACTTTGGAAGATCCATATGCTTTATTGTTTGAATTTGATGTTTTTTGTAGGGGATACGATTACACCACTAACCCTCAGAAATTAAAAATGTTTCCCTCTACATTAAAGGGGGCAGATTTGTGCTGGTTTATGGGGCTCGATGGAGGGACTATTAATAACTGGGATCAGATGAAAAACTCTTTACCTGCTAAATATCAAGACTACTGCAGGACTAGAGAATTAAAATATGAAATTGTCAACATGACTGTAAAAGATAACGAAACATTAGAAGAATATGTTGAATGGTTCCAATACAATTTGCAAAGGTCCCCTTATACTAGGATTTCTATAGATGTATTAAAGTAACTATGATAAAAGGAATGAAAGATGAATGGATAGAAACATTAAACCTAATGGGGAAAGGAGACATCAATTAGGAAAGCTATGAAGATATTATTAAATTATGTGTTAGGTGCTCTAGAGGTAGCACGTGCATTAGGCTAGCAGGATGGGATTCAGCTACCAGGAATGACAGAACTTCAGGCGGCAGTGTAACACGAATAGAAATCGGCAATCTCTTGGAAGACTTCAAGACCGATGTCTTAGGTACCCTCACAATACAATTATATGTCCTGTAGGCCAAGAAAAAGCAAGCATTAGCGGAACATAACTTGGTCGTATTTTTCCCACGCCGTTGAAAGAAGCGCAACTAGTGAGAATGCCCATTAGACATGGTTCAAACATGCACCATCTGCACCGAATACCACGCCACTGAACAGTTCCCATCACTTCCAGGGTTGAAAGCAGTCTTCAAATAAGAAGAAGAAGAAATGGAACTAGTATATTTAATGAATCAACATCGACACTGGCAAGCCCGATCTTCAGGTATGTCACAAGACCGATCTCAGTTCTTTCATTATTCACAATTTAATCAACAAAAAAACCTTGGAATAGAATGGAAAAATCAACCACCTTTTTATGCCTGGTCATCTAAACCATTCTCCATGCCTCCTTGGACAACTCAATCCTTTCCAGGAAGCAGTTGGCCAAATTCTTATTTCTCTCCTTCATTTTGGCAGAACAATACAGCTTCATCCCAGTGGCCTGCCTCTACCTCATAAAATCCCATTTGGTCCTAAAACTGGCAACAACCTTTGGGAATAACCAATTCACCTATGGGAATAGGTCCTCAACCTCAACCCACATTACCAGCTCCATATCTGTTACCACAGAATTATCATCCTCTGATAAATCCTCAACTGCCAGCTCAACCAAACCCGAATCCCAACAATAGACTGGTGCAGTTGATACAGATCGTTGAAAATCCAGACCTTGAAGTCAAGAAAAAAGAATGCAGTGAACTTAGTCTGAGATATGGGCGCGCTATTAACCCAGGGTAATTGCAGAGCCACAACAATATAAATTATAACCCCCAACTAAAATTAATCCATCAAATGTGATCAACACAAAAATAAGACAGGGAGAAGCCAAAATTGAAGAAGATTCTGGAAAATTTATCAATACCTCTCCCTCATTCCCCGAAAGATTATTAATACCTAAACCAATTTTCTATATAGATTTTGATATTTTGGGGGAACTTAAAAATATTTGTATTAAAATTCCTCTCCTCCAGGCCATTCAAGACATCCTTATCTATGCTAAGACAATTAAAGAACTGTGCACAAAAAATCCTGTGAGGAAAAAAAAAACTTCGCCAACTATCCATCTCGTAGGAACCTTATCTGATTTATTATTGGGTAGGGAGACACCGATAAAAAATGAAGATCCAAGGAGTCCTATAGTTACAATCCAAATATATGGCCGCTCTTTTCCAAACACAATAGTCGACTTGGGCGCAACCATTAATATTTTTACTGCGAAAACCTGTGAAACACTTGGTATCACCGCTTTAGAACCAAACACCACCTTGATGGAACTTTCCAACCAATCAGTTGTTAAACTAGAATGAAATTTACAGGACATCATGGTTTTCGTTGACTCATGGGAGTACCCAGTATATTTTCTAGTCATCAATCCAAAAATTCGATTGGATGGACATCCTTTGATTCTGGGTCAACCTTGGTTGGCAACAACCAATGCTTACATACGTTTTCGTACAGTCAGCATGACCATTGCTAAGGGGGACGCTGTAAAAAACTTTGTTCTATATCCCCCTACCAAACCAAGTCTTCCCATTGTAAAAATTCATAAACACCCACCAGCATACTTGGAAGAAAACATTTGTTCACCAGTCACAGTAGCAGAAGCATTTTAATTCAAAAATTAGACTAAAGATGACATAATTAAAAATTTTATTAATTGACCAACTGTTGCCGAAAATGAAAAATTCCAAATGTTTTGAGAAATTATTGATAGTGAGGCCCATGAAGATATTTTAAAGGATAACGATGAGCCACACATACCCACAACTGTCATTCATAATAACAGACTTGTTGAAATTGAACGAGGCAAAATTTTGAGCATCAATGACAATCTGAACATCGACCAACAGTAGATGCTCATTAAAATTTTACAAAAATACAAGGGAGATTTTTCTTGGGATTATTCGGACATGAAGGGCATAGATCCCCATCTATGTACCCATCATATTTACATCGAAAAAGATGCTCGTCCCATCAAGCAACCTCAACGAATATTGAACCTGTACCTTAAATATATCATGAAGGAGGCATTACAGAAGTTGCGAGATGTGAAATTTATTTATCCTATTTCCAATAGTAAATGGGTCTCTCCGCTAGTATTTGTTCCTAAGAAAATTGGCAAGTGGTGAATCTATGTGGATTACAAGGAATTAAAAAAAGCCACACAGAAGGACCACTTCCCTATTTTGTTTATCAATCAATTACTTGATACATTAGTAGGGAAATGATTCTTTTCCTTCCTTGACACCTTTAGTGGCTATAATCAGATCCAAATTTCCCCTGAAAACTAGGACAAAACCACTTTCACCTACCCATGGGGTATGTTTTCTTATAAAGTCTTACCCTTCGGCTTATGTAATGCTCCAGCTACATTCCAGAGGGCCATACTCAGCATTTTTACCAATCTGATAAATGAAGGACTTGAAGTTTATATGAATGATTTCACCCCATATGGGGACGATTTTGAACAAGCACTGAAGACATTGGAAAAAGTATTGGAACGATGTATCACCACCAGGTTATTTTTTAGTAATGAAAAGTGTCACATGATGATGACGAAAGGTGTAATCCTAGGACACTACATCTCTGTGGCTGGAATACAAGTCGATCTGGAAAAGATAGAGGTAATTCTCTTACTATCCACAGCCTATACTCAGACGAAGGTACGTAGTTTCCTTGGATATGAAGGATATTATCATAGGTTCATAAAAAAAAATTCACAAATTGCTGTGCCTCCATATGATTTAACTAGAAAGTTGAATTTAAATGGTCTGATAAGTGTGACACTTCTTTTACATATTTAAAAAAATTAGTCTTGACTGCACCAGTATTGCATGGTCCCAATTGGGAACTACCATTTCATATTTCTTTAGATGCATCAGACACAAAGATAGAAGCTATTATTGGTCAAGAAGAAGATGAAAAGCCCTACGTTATTTATTATATCAGCAAAAATCTCACCCCTGCTAAACTAAATTATATAGTAACAGAAAAGGAATTATTGGTAGTCATATATGCCATAAATAAATTTAGACATTAAATAACTGGCTATCAAGTCTTTAGGTATACTGATCATTATGCCATCAGGTATTTAGCTAATAATCCAATTACAAATGGGAGAGTGACTCATTGGTTGTTACTTTTGCAGGAGTTCAATATCACCATTAAAGACCATCCAGGAAAGAAGAAACCAGTCGCAGATTTTCTGTCTCGAGTTCCAAAGATAAATGATCCGCAGTAGAGGACCGGTTTCCTAATGAACACATGTTTGTTGTAGTATTGAAAGTGCCATGTTATGCAGATGTGTAAAATTATCTCGCAGTGGGAAAACTACCCAAGAATTTAACAGCAAAATAAAGGAAGTTGATTGTCCAATGCAATGCCCGATTTTCTTGGATTGGTGGATATCTCTTCCACATAGGGGATGATATGCACATACGCATATGCATCCGGAAAGATGAAATTTTCAACATCCTTAGGGCCTGCCATGACGAACCTTGCGGTGGACACTTTTTAGACTGTAGAACTGGGCCCAAAGTATTACAAATGGGCTATTATTGCCCACTATTTTTAAGGATACTAAGAAATACGTGCAGTCCTGTGACAGTTGCCAAATAATGGGTCGCCTCGGTCAATATGATGAAATACCCCTACAACCACAATTGGTATTAGAACCTTTTGAATGGTGGCATTGGATTTTCTGGTCCATTCAATCCACGCTCGAGCTAGAAATATTACATACCGGTTGCCACAGACTATGTAAAAAAATGGGTTGAAACAATAGCATTTCCAAGAGCTATAGAAGAAATTGTTATTAATTTTATTTTTGAGATATTTGTGCAGTATGGTTTACCCAGGGAAGTGATAACAGATAGAGGGGCACAATTTGCAGGACATAAGATTACAGCCGCTCTACGGAACCACCATATCATGCATAGAATCACGTCTCCATATCACTAGAAGGCGAACGGGCAGGTTGAAAGTACCAATAAGGTCATTAAAGCAATTCTAACTAAGAAAATTTCAACACATCGTTGGGACTGGGCTACTAGATTGCCAGAGCCCTTGTGGGCTTATCACACAACTTATAAAAATACTATTAGATATTCTTCGTACCAAATTGTACTCGGAAAATAACCTATTTTTCCCATTGAATTTGAAATAAATACTCTCAGAACAGCTCAAGAAGTGGGACTAGACTTGACGGAGGCTCAAACTAAAAGACTTCAACAGATAAACGAACTAGATAAAGCTCGGTTACTTGCTCTACAACGTACCGCAATCATTCAACAACAACAGGCTAAGTGGCATGACAACCTTATCAAGAAGAAGACATTTCAGGAAGGATATTGGGCACTCCTCTATGATTCCAAATTTCAAGACTTCCCAAGTAAACTACAGACAAGATGGCTCGGCCCATATGAAATTCAAGAAGTGCATAAAAATGGCACTCTCACTTTGACCACCATAGATGGGTCCGACTCTTCCTTCCGAGTAAACGGACACCAAGTATGTCTTTATCATAAACCACTCACAAAGGAGTATTTTTTCCAACAGGTATCTGACGACCGCTCTATGCAAATTTTAGATGCAGGGAGTAATGACCCGACAACTTTACCTTCATGAAAATCTGTTCTTTTCAGTTTGTCAATAATGTATATATTTTCTTGCATTCAATTATGAGTTTTTTTTTTTTTTAGATAAGCATCACTGTATAAATACAAAAACCCTTGTTTTTCCTTTCTTTTTTTATTTTTGGTGAGTTCTTGCTGTTCAATCAATTGAACAACCGATTTTCCTTTGTGTGTGTTATTTATGTTCAATCAATTGAACAATTATTTTTCAATCGACTGAAAAGCTACTTTTCGGTCAAATGAACAACCGATTCTCATTTTGTGAGTTTTTGATGTTTGGTCAAATGAACAACGATTCTCTTTTGTGAGTTTTTGTTGTTCAGTCAATTGAACAACCAATTTTATTTTTTGCATGTTATAGTTGTTAAATCAATTAGATAGCTATTGTTCAATAGATTGAACAAATCCTATTCGGTCAAATGAATGACCATTTTTTTATAGTTTTTGCTGTTTAATCAATTGAACAATCGATTTTATTTTTGTGATTTTTTGTTGTTAAATAAATTGAACAACCAATTTTATTTTTTGTGTGTTATGTTGTTCAATCGACTGAACAACTGATGTTCAGTCAAATGAATAGTCGATTCTTTTTGCGATTTTTTTCTCTTCAATCAATTGAACAGTCAATTTAATTTTTGCAAGTTTTTTCTATTCAATCAATTGAACAGTCGATTTTATTTTTTTTGTGTTATTTATATTCAATCAATTAAATAGTTGTTTTTCAATCGACTGAACAACTGCTGTTTGGTCAAATGAATAACCTATTCTCTTTTTTTTCAAGTTTTTCTATTCAATCAATTGAATAGGTGATGTTCAATCGACTGAACAACTGTTTTCCGATCAAATGAACAACCGATTTCCTTGCGTATGTTTTTTCTCAATCAATTGAACAGTTGTTGTTCAATCGACTGAACAGCTGCTATTCGGTCAAATGAACAACTAATTTTCTTTGTGTGTTTTTGTTGTTCATTCGATTAAACAGACGGTGTTCGGTCAAATGAACAATTGATTCTTTTTTTGTGTGTTTTTACTGTTCAATTGATTGAACAACTGTTGTTAAATCCATTGAACAACTGTTGTTCGATCAAATGAACAACCAAACTTTTGTAATAAATAGTTGTCTAGCTGAACTTTTGCCAATTTTATTGCCATATAACCATTTTTTCATACATTTTGTCATAGAAATGATCTCGTTGAATGGGGAATGTGCATCTAGGAAGGAGAAAAACAACGATACTAATAACATTATTATTATTATTAATTTTTATTTTTTACCTTTTATGGGTATCCTTATTTTCAGACATTGATATGGTTTAACTATATAATGGCTTGTTGAATATATTTTCTTCAAACATATTATAAAGGATTCATTATCTTAATACCATGTTGGCTTATATTTTCACACTATCAATGGCTGATCTTCTAAGGAAGGGTGACGTAGGAATAAGGGTATAAATTTTATTGGCATTTTTTTCACTCCTCGCACCATCCCTAACTCTTAATAAGTTAATGAGCCTTCATCTATTTATGATTCAAAAAACATACAAATATAAAAATAATATGAAAATATTTTAGAGGGGATAGGGGGTCTCATCATGAGTCGGCCTATCATGATCATAAAGAGATGACAAGTAATATTCCCATAATGGCCACCACACCATGGAAATGACCTTCTAGCCAAGAAAAAATGCCCAAAGGAAAGGAGGTCTCACCATGAGCTGACTATGATTACTTTGTTAAATCCTAGTGAAACCCAAAAAGAAGTTGTTATTTCAAGGCTTCAAAACGAATTGACACAGACCCAACAGGAATTGGATAAATATAAGAAGGAAGTGGTACCCCTACAGGTGCATTGGGAGCTGCTGGAAAAACTCAACAAGCTTGCTGCAGCCAAAGATGATACTTTCGCCAACTTCAGAGGTGAAGAGGACAAGGTAAAGGAAGCACAAGCTCAAGCTTGAAGAAGCCAAGAAAAAAAAATATTATTTGCTCGCTTTACTGGGATGTCATGTTTTGTAGGTCACCTGCTAATAATTATGCTCTGTTTTATTAAAGAGGTATATTTTATTAAAAGTGAAAGACATTAGATCAGGGAAACCCACCGAATTTAAGACCACTGAAGAATTTGTCCAGTGTTGTGGGGAACAGAATGAGAAGGTTCAGCGCCTCTTATGCGAACTATATTTACACAATTTCTTTTTGGAAGATGAGCGAGATAGTAACTCTAGTTCGTTCATAGGGGACATCCAGTTTCAAGAATTCCTCTCTTTTTCTGAAAATAAAATCAAGTGGGCTAAAGCCTATATCATTTTTCATAGAAGGGAAAATGGCTTGGATATCTGGGTTAGAGGAGAACCACTAAACCTCTGCATCTCTTCACTCAACATAAGAGATTCATGAAACAGGAAGGGTTAATAGCTAAATTGGGACAAATCCACAAGGATATTGTACAAGCAGGGAGAGAATAATTTTAGGAGATCAAAGAAGATGCTTTTTTAGCAGGCAAGAAAATATGGAAGACATCCACCAACAAGATTAAGAATCAGGAGCTTTTTAATTATAGGAACTTTAAAGCAGTTGTTGTTCATTTCAACACATATAGTAACATAATTTTATGCATGGGTCCTACATGAATAGGGTGCCGCTACAGGTGTCCTATCATATGGTACCCTCCTGAAGGCTATCACCATGACTATGATCTTCCAGAGGGTCATGTAGACCAGGCTTTTGCAAAATTCAAACAGAAACATGGTTTTATATTATATAAGGAGGAAGTCTATCCTACTTATTCCTTGACATTGTTACACCTCAACCATCTCATTGCATGAGGACATGCAACAAGGTAATTTGGGGAGTATGTTGGGCCATGAAAAAAGGTACGTTTTACCCTCATAATTAGCTTGATTTATTACTAACTTTCATGTGTTTACCTTCACTTTAAAAATAAATCTGGAATAATTAATTGTAAACAAATGGTAAAACTAATTATCAACAAATTATGTGATTATGGAAATAAAAGCTAACTTTCGCTGTTTTTATGTGCAGGAAACCTAAATCGATTAACCGTTGTTCAAACGAATGAACAAAAGTGGCCAAGAAAAGGAAATTATTGTGTTTTGTTCATACAAACCAGCGAAGAATGAGGAGGATATCACCTATTCTATAATGAAAAATATTGGACAACTGCGAAATCCTCAGGATATCCTGATCCTGAGGATTCACTATTATCCGTTCTATTTTTCTGTAGGATATAAAAGACTAATAGGTGAAATATAACGAGAGTATGTTGACCCGTATGTTGTAATTTTATTTTATTTACATTCCTTCATAACATAAGCTTTCACGCTCAACGATGTTGTATCTTTACTGTTGAATTTAATGAAAGAGAGTGGTTTCTCCATAATCATGTTCTGAAGATCTTCTGGCAAAGACTTATGGAGGCTCTAGGCCAAGTCACTAGGAGCTCTACTGTTGTCTTGTGTTATATTCTTATTTTTCTATTATTTAATTAATCATTCATGTGTTTTGTTTAACTATAATTGATTGAAATATCATCAGCATTGAATGGTTTTCATTTACATTGATTTAAAGTATTAATCACTTTCATTTCCCACATGAATGTTATCTCTTGCATTTACTAGAGTTATTCGAATATTTCAATTGATGTTCATTCTAAGTGATATTGTTTGGTTGATCAGTCATTGAAAATTTCAATTGCAGAGCATGACTGTGTTACTCGTTGCTCAGTTAGTGCAGTATTCCCTGTCTGGTTAAGTAGACTGCTATAGATGTTGATTAGTAATTCTGGTTAATTGTGATTTTTTTAATCTTTTCGTTTCAGTTTTCTACTTTCATAGAATAAACTAGTATCAAGTTAAGTTGATTGATTAAATTTATTTAATGATTACTTTTAGAATTTTTTTGATTGAACTTCGAGAATCAGGCTTTACTTCTTGCAATGATTTCAATTTGTTAGCCTCTAATTTCACTTGCATAAACTGTGTTGAACACTCTTGAAATAAACAGACTTACCCTGGGTTGATAGTTAATCTAGGCATTAGGATTAATTTTAAATATTCATCTTAATTCACCAACAAAGATGTCCACATACTCCTCCACGACCTTGTCCATTTGTTGTTGTCATGTGGAGGAGCCCTGTCTGGAGGTCGTGGCCACAATATTCTTCTTGCGTCGGGGGCGGATCATTAGGAAACCAAATTTCTAAGTTTTGGAAATGGAGTAGGAAATGAGCTTACTGCATTTTTTTGCAGTAACCAAGGAGATAGAAACAGGTGGTGGTACCTTTAGTATCTTGTACAACTTATTGCCCAAACTAACAATAACAACGCGAGGTAGGGGCTCATACACAACATGTTGCTTTCACAAGTGTAGTTGGTCTAATAATACATCACAAACATCACGAGGAGAAATGTCACATAATACCTCATCCGTGAAGGGCTTGATGCTGTAGGGAAGGCGAAACTTCTGTCTCACGCGGAGATCCTGTCCTTGGTGAAGCCACCTGATGGTGTATGGATGTGGGTGTGTTGTGGTCGGCAAGCCCAACTGCTTCATGACCTCTACTGAAATGAGCTTCTTTTGGCTCCCTCTTTCGACAATGAATTGTAGCGAGGAACCCTTTACCCACATCTAGGAGTGGAACAGACGCTCCTCCTCCTCCTCTGGATCTTCCAGTTAGTCCTTCTAGATCTTCGCAGTGGTAATGGTGGCATAGGCCTCTGCGTCAATAATATGCTTCCCTTTGTCATTCCCCTTTTGAGGTTTTGATTCAAATTCGGAGCATGCATATGATTCATAAGCCCTCATCTCATCCACTAGTGACTGCTTGGCTCGACACTCACTTGTGTTGTGAGTGGAGCTCTTATGGAACTCACACCACTTTCCCATGTCCTTATTTGGCTTCATAGTGTTGTTATTTTCTTGCGTATTTGGTAGTTTGTCTTGGGGTGCCATGCCTTGGCTTTGTCCTTTATTCTGTGGTTTGGGGGCATCTTTCCCTTGCTTTTTATTTGCAGATCCAAAGTCTTGCTTCCTCAGTTTGAATTTCTGCTCAATATTGGCAGCACACTGGTATGCCGTACCAAGCGAGGAGATGTCAAGGAACTCCATTTCCTCCCAAATGTATTTGTGCAGACAACTGTGATACTTTAGCACCAAATGTTTCTTTGAATCTTTGGTATCCAACTTTGAGCGCAGGGTATGGAACAAATTCGTCAGCTCATGAACATCTTGATCCCTTTGCTACCACAACGTGGTCCATTGTATGTACTCGTCCTCATATCTCCTCACATAATAGTATTGTTCCTTGATGGAATCTCAGAAATAATTCCAAGTGGGTATGACTGAGAATAGATAGGGTTTCGTCTCATCATTTTTCTCACAGTAGGTTTCTCACCAATCCTTGACATGGGGGGTAGCTTTGAGGAGTGCAAAAATAATTGGTCAGAAAATTCATGAACCGAGAAATATATTTCTAATATATTAAACCATATATCTATGACATCTGCATCTAATTGGCCCCAAAATATGGGAATTTCAAATTTTACTTGTACCTTAAAGGGAGTCACGCCTCCAAAGTGGCTGTTGGATGTAGATGCACTGTTGGTGGGCAGTCGTTGAAGGATATGGGAAAATTTATCCATCATCGCGTTCCTTTTTTTTTCAAGAGGCCTCCTAGAGAAATATTTTGATAGGATATCCTACTCTCTCATATTTCTTTTCGTCCCCCATGGGCAACCATTGGGGTTTTCAAGGCTGATCTTGCAAAGGTTCAACCAGATCGAGCCCTAACTACTTATACCCCAACCTCGTTGGGGACATGCAAATAAGGATTGAGAAAACGTAGACCACTCTGATACCACTGACCTATATTTATGAAGGAACACAACATAATACACATATAACCACAAATACAAATATGTAGCGGAAATAACATTTCATTTAATTAATATCAAAGAACTGAAATTTGCTTACAGACAAAATGGAAATAAACTAGCTAGGGTGTTGATAGCATATCTATGAGAAGATATGTGGTGGCTACAGGCCTCTGAACTATTTTAAAATGAGGATATAGGGCCTATTTATTATTTATAAATAGTGGAAAACCCTAGACATCCAAAAACCTAACCCTAGGAGATGAAGCGCCAAAACTATGGGCCCTGTTTGGGTAAATTGGTACATCAACTTCCCGAGGGCGTAACTTTGGCATACGATCTTTGTTTTATGTGCATCATGCCTCATTAGAAATATATATTTGAGGAATAAAACTTTTGAGTGAGCAACATCGGTCGATGTAACCATGTTGCTCCTGGTTTTTCCTAAAAACGTCGTTTAGGGCCTCAAAATGGCTCCGGGAGTTCAAGACCTGAAAAACTACTTAAAATAGTAAATTGTGTTGTAATTAAGGAAACCAAAAAACTGAAAGAGACAATGGTGGGGCCCCAAGTGGAATAGGTGGGTAGCCACCAATATCAACCTGGATCAGTTTGAGGATGCATTGCATAGAGCTAGTCTAGGGTACATGGTTTAGAACAAGATGACAACCACCAAACCAGGCGATGACCTTGCTGTGCCAGAAGTACCCATTTTCGAAATCCCTGCGCCATCCAAAAAAAAGAAGGGTCAAACATATGGAATGTGAAAGTCCACTAGAGAAAATACCCCTAGACCACGCTATTCTGTAGGAGAGAAAATGAAGAAACCTATGACCTAAATCCTAGAGACTATTGAGGAAGGGGACAATGAAGTGGTAGAAGTAACCCCCTTCTCGTAGTTTCCAAGTTATATTTTGTCATGCAAACCTACTGTGAAAGCACCAAAGTACTTGCATAAGGTGCACGCAAGTATCCAAGTGCCTCTAATCCGAGAGAGCATCCCAGTGGAGGGGGATATGTGTGCCAAAATTCCACAACTGTAGTTTGATGACTGGGACATAAAAAATGTTGAAAAGTTTCGTGAGCTCATGCCAAAGCTCTATCTCAACCAGATTACCTATGAAGGAGGCATGGTGAACCTTGAACCAATGAGGGGAATGCTTGGTTTTCACAAGGCATACCTTCTCAATCTATTGCAAATCCCTCATTTTGGGTGCAGCCCCATTAATGATATTTGCGTCAGGAAAATATTGGCGTTGATTCATGATAATGCAATCTGGCTGGGAGAGCGCATCCAAATTGATGCAGAGTTAATTCACCGAATCACGGGTTTTCCAAACCAAGGGGCCAACCCTATGTCAAATGTGGAGGCAAAGTGCAAGAGAAAGCACTGGTAGATTAGATCAAAAAGAAATATGATGTCATGCACAAATCCCGAGGATTCATGGTGGAGGAGATTATTCACCTCGTAGTCCATTTTGGGATGCTCATCTTGGCTTTCAAGATGATGTGAAAGTGTAGGCCCAAGGAAGTGCCTACGCACGTGATTGTGCTAGATGGAATGTGTGTGAAACGAGTTATCTACAACTAGTGCGAGTATCTCTACAAAGAGTTTCTTGAAAAAGTGCACGAGGTCTAGGAGGAGTGAAATCACTTCCAATACGCTTGGATCTTGCTAATCATCACACTGATTGGGTGGAGAACCCTCGAAGACACCTAGATCCCTGAACTTGAAGAGTAGATGTGCAAAGCTGTGTGCTAAGCCACTTTGTGGAACTCAACTGACCTAGTGTGCACGAAAGAGAACAAAATATTTTGGGCTTTTTATGATGCAACCTTATACCAAGAATTACATTCAAAGTTGTGACTGTCCCCTACTCTTTACGATCATTATGAAATGGTAGCCGGATTTAAGGCTACGTTTCACAACATCCACATGCGCGAAGGATGTTGCAGATGACATATGGTATGAGTTTCCTTATTTGGTCACTAAGGAAGACCTGATCAGAGTCACAGCAAAATGGTTGCAGACCTGTTTGACTCCACCAACACATTCGTGCACTCCAACGAGGAAATCAATAGAGAAGGATACTGAAAATCCTGTAGAAGCAGTGCCAGCGACAATGACATACAAGCTTGCTGAGAAGGAACCAACCCTGATGAACACAGGAGAAACCGTTTATACCACCACAGTGCAAGAAGAAAAATGGCTCTGTGCCCAAGCAGACTGAAGCAACAAAAACATCAAAAGGCACAAAGCACGATGCTCAAGCCATGGGTGGGTCACAGAAAAAGAAGAAGGGCTCGAATAAATTAGTACAAGAGGTGCTGCCCTTACATAGGATGATCTCAACGATATCGAAAACACAGTTACCTTTGCATAGGAAGATCGTTGGATGGACATGGAGGTCCAATATAAATATGCGCTAGAAATTTTCCAAGTGGGGTTACAGGAATTAAAAGCTCAAGAGAGCAATATATAGGAGAGCATGATCTAGGCGATCCAGACTAGTGCACAGGTTACCACTACACAACCATTGGATGTTTCCTTGCAACCATCAGGGGACGCGCGATTTCTTCACATCCCCCTGCCAACCATATATATGGATGCTAACCAGCGCATTCAGTTTACGACTATTGGATATGTGCATATTAACCTTTTAGTGTTTCCTGCATGTAAAATTCATTTGTCGCA
Organism: Pinus albicaulis; assembly: GCA_034641835.2. Classification (NCBI taxonomy): domain Eukaryota; kingdom Viridiplantae; phylum Streptophyta; class Pinopsida; order Pinales; family Pinaceae; genus Pinus; species Pinus albicaulis. The sequence goes on from CM076580.1 coordinate 1,250,420,883, forward strand.
TTTTGTGATTGCATATGAGTTCCAATTTTGAGAAGCAGCCACATAGACGAAGACTATAGATGCCTACTAGTAGGTTGCAAAAGCACATCAACAATAGCAATAGGCCAAAGCAACATGATGAGAAGCAGAGGCCTAGCGTGCTACACTAGAGGCAAGGATCAACTAGGTGTGTCGAGATATTCCAGTTGTCTTGGTCACAACTACGTTTGCTAAGAAGTTAGAGGGATTGGCTGCTACAGTCAAAGTAGTGCACGAAGAGGTTCAAACAATTCATATGGAATATGAGTAGCAGATCGCAGACCTCCAAACAAGTTGCAGTTGGAGACACCTCCAGAGGTTCCCGCGAAGAAGGTAACATAAGTTAAATAAGCATAAGACAACATTGCTTCTGCAACCACCTAGTGTGACACATATTTGAATGAGGCCATGGAAATTTGGGCCTCTATCCAGAATGATTTGGTCATGTAGCAGCTACGCGACACACTCAGTGCAAAGGAGCAGTAGTTCGAAGAAATTTTCAAAGTAGCACCTACGTTGGTCATCACACAGAGACTTGCTCGTCTACAAAAAGGTCGCAAAATCCATGCAGATATTTGAGACTTGCGCTGCAAAGACCAGGTTCTCAAAGAAAACATACAACTGTGGGTAGAGAAAATGCTAAAACTATCTCAGACGTTGGAAAACACCCTGAAGATTATTCAACGAACTCAATGCAATGTGGAGATGGCCGCTGATGGGCCTAGGATAGATAAAATGGTTTAGCAAGTGTAGGTCGCAACAAAACATAGCCTCGAGTTAATGCTTAATGTCCAAACTTTTGTCAATATGCTCAAGGATAAAACAAAGGAGACAACACCTCAGTGACTCAGGACAAGTCACATGTTTGTGTTGGGGGCTTGTTGGAATGGGGTCCCCTGAGGCATAAGTTCTAGAGATATTTTTTGTATGATTGTATGTGTGCGTTGTGCACAGGGAAGTCAAAGGGCTTTTAGCCACAATTTTGGATTTAATTAAGCTTAAATGTAAATTGTGGGCCTCAAACCATGGTTTGATACCATAGTATCTGCACACTAGGTGTATTATAAATAGATAGAGTTTATCTAAGCTAAGAAGTTCTAAGTAAGTGATATGTGATATTGATGTTTTGATAGTATTTGCATCTGTAAGGTTTTTTGGGTTGGGTAAAAGCTTCCTGTTGGCTGTGTGCATGGAGACCTAGTACTGGCTGTGTGCGGACTCCACTAGCTATGTGCGTGAAAGGGATTGTAAGGGCTTTGTAAGGAAAGGAAGCTAATGTATTGACAGATCTGAAAGACTAATAAAAAGAATAGTTTCAGTGAATTCTTTGTGTTAAGTGTATATTTTTATTGTTTATTCTTTGATGAGATCAATATATCTATTTACTTATTGATGAATGTGCAAAGCTATTTGATATGTTTATGCATGAGAATTTGACATCTATTAAGTATTACATTGTTTAAGATCGAGATCTGGTTATGAATTCTTATCTACGCTAAGAAAGGCAATATTTCTGTGTTATTCTATTGGTGATTATGCATGCTATGTAATTCTATTATAAACTCATTGCGCGCATCTGTAGAAGATCACTTGGGAATTTTCCGAGGACCACTTCATTAAATTCTCCCTCAGGGTGTGGAAACTTGGTTCCAACATCCCCCCATACTGCTTCGGGTGAGACTTTGGTCTACGCAAGAAGATCATTTTCGAAAGGGCCAGTAGTTGGAGGGTTTGTTGGTTTATCCATAAAATCTGAACCGGTTGAAGATCCCTCAAGAAAACACATCCATTCAGTGGAAGAATATGCGCCTCTCATTCTCATCTCCTAAGGTGGGTCCTCTCTAGGAGAGTTGGTCTTTGTGCCCCTTGCAGGAGGATTTCATGCATTAGGTAGCTTCATATCGATTTTCCATTCTCTATTTTGATGATGCATCTAAAATAAATCCAAGGGAGGTAAGTGCGAGCGGGGGGGTATTTTAAGCCCTAGAGGAAAAATATAATCTATATTTTCTTGGAGTTTGGGGTAGGCATCCAAAAATCAAGTTGAATCTTATGGTCTCTTCCAAGTGATGAGCTCCATCATTAGACATATTTGGAGGGGTTAATGGTCACCTTTTTTCCTTATTAAATCTCTTTTTCTTGCATTTTTATTGTTATTTGGTTTTATGATGCTAGTATAGGTGGTGATTAAGGCTAACATACTCTGAGTGCCCAATATGGCGTTGAGTGTAGAAAATCATGAGAAATTGGCATTATTTTTGAAGATTTTATCATAAATAATTGAAGGAGACCACAAGGAGAAATTATAAAAGGATTTTCCACCCTCCTTAACTCTCAAAGGCAACCAAAGGAACCCCAAGGATAATTCTCCAAAAATTTGAATTTCAGAGGCAGCCAAGCAACTCAAAGACCAAAGTGCACTCAATATATGTTTACATGGAGTCAAGTGGACTCAATCACTATTTTCAAGGGATTTGTTGGTAGCTTCCCTATATAATAAATAGAGCACAGCTAGAGCTAGGAAGGATTGGATTCTATTGGGAACTTTGTTGCAAGTTATTGAGATTTTGATTATTATACTCAACGATTGAACTGTAAGAATTGTATGAGACTATTCTTTCGTGAAATGAGCATAGTGATTTCATCTTACTAATTTAAGTTTCATATAGCTAGGTTTGTGGGTTAGGGCCCTATCATATTCCTCATCCTCTCTGATTGTACTTGTTCTTTGCTTGCTGTCAGTAGATCTACTTCTGATAGTTTCATTGTTGTTAACTTTTTCTTTCAGTGTGCTGTTGTAGGTTTCATTTTCTTATGAGTAATAGAATAGAGGAGAAAACTCTAAAATTTTTGTATCAAGACCTCCCTTCTCATCTCTGTCAATAGAGCTCGAGGAGGGTGAACCTTCCCACAGACCCAAAAATTGATTTATGTTCACTATTTCTGATAATAGGGTCAAGTTGCATTGCCATTTTCAACCTTCCTTTTGTACTGTATTTTCACATATTTGTCTGTTCTTCATGCATGGTTCAACAGAGTTTTTTGCAGGAATAAGAATCAAAGTACTAGGGGAGTCCATTTCCACCTCCCCGCTTCATTCCCCATCTCTGTTTTTATGCCTCCATCATTGTTATTGCACCTCCATTTCCCTCCTATTTCTTTTATTGTAGTTTCTGCCCCTTTTATTCACAAGACACTTAAAAATTCTAAGAGTTTTACCTTCGCCCTTTCCTCATCGAAACCCCTGCTACCATACTTCACTCAATCGAAAATCACAAATCCTCCTATTCTTTGTTAATACTTCCCACTTCCGAGCTCCGATTTCGATAGTTCATATAACCCTTCCGCCTTACCTTTGATGATTATCACAAAAATATTCGAAAACCTTTGGAAACTGACCTTTTATGTTTAAAATACTTACCACAATTCCTTTCATAAATCACAAATCACATTTTTCATTTGGTTCTCATAACACGTTCCGCTTCCAACACCAATTGCGATATCATTATCGTACTCTGCCACTGGCACTACTACCACGTCATCCCATCGCATTTCAAAGTCTTTATCCCGTCGCATTTCACATTTTGCAATCTTTATCCCATCACATTTCGCAAATTTTTCTTGTTCCCGAACAACACTTCCGCTGCCCCTTCGACTTTGCGATATTGCGTTTGTGATATCGCATATCGCATATTGCACTTCCGTCCTCGCATTGCAAGTCCGCCATCGAAATTTTAAAATCTTCCCACTCCAAAGGATTTTTGTGATATTATAAGTTTTAATAAATTCTAAACCCTCTTTCACACCTCTAAACCCCGTTTCATGTTTTTAGTCTTCCCTTAGCACCCTTAACCCCCTTATTTTCGAACTGTAAGCAACAATTTCTAAAGTTTAGTTATATCATGGATAGTTGCATGGATAGAAGCATGGTAGATAGAGCATAAGATAAGCATGGTGTGTTTAGTCATTAAGTGTGGTTTAGAATTAGTTTCCTTTGTGCCATTACTTTCTGCACATTAAATTAGTTTCATTTCCGTCATTTTCGTTGTGAAAATTAAATTAGTTTCATTTTCGTCATTTCCTTTCTGAAAATTAAATTATTTTCATTTTCGTCATTTCCTTTCTACAAATTAAGTTAGTTTCCTTTTTGTCATTTCCTTGAACCAATTTACTTTCCAGTTCTTATCATAGTTTAAGAAATAACACCCGTTTGTAAAGCAAAAGAGGATGACATGAGCAGAATGCATCTGTTGTGTATATAGCACTGTCGCCTCCAAGTTTGGATGAACCCCAGGTTGATAAAGTAAAGTACGACAACCCCTGGGGAGTTACAGCGATGTTGGTGTAATACCAGGGCACACAAATTTTTGGTGTCGTTGCCAGGGAGGTGTCTAGTAGATGCTTTGATTTTTTTTTAGCATTATTTTCTGCTTTCCTTTCTTTTCATGTTATTTCAGAAATATTGAGAAAAAAAAAATCTAATTTTCATGCCTCATAGGAGTTGGAATAGTTAAAGAAAAATCTTACCTAAAACCCCAACATCACCTCCTAGCCACCCTTCAGTCTTCTTCGGTGGCAATGAGATTGAAATTCCTATAGGAGAGCCTTTTGAATACTCTGAAGGACCTATTGGGGAAGAATAAGAAGACTTTGGTCCAAATGAGGGACCTGCTTCACCTATCTTAACCATGGTTGGGATTCAGAGAGCCTTTCCCATAAGAGAGGTCTATGATCATAAGTTGAATTTATTCCCATCCACCTTTAAGGATGCAACCTTGCGCTGGTTCATGGGTCTGCCTGGGGACAACATCACCACCTGGGCACAGATGCATGAGACCTTCAACGACAAGTACAAAGACTACTGTAGGTCCAAGGAAACTATGGATGAGATATTTAGGATGACTATAGGGCCTAATGAATCCCTAGAGGACTATGAAGAGAGGTTTCAATTAAACTATAAGAGATCCAATTGTACTCTTGATCCTGCATCACTTAAACTTGTACTTCTTTGAGGGATCAGAGAAGAGATGACAGAATCCTTGAATATGCTATCAGGAGGATATATCTACCAAATGCCTTACGAAACAATCAAATTGTCTTCTGGACCCATTCTAGGGCACTTAAGAAGATGGGTAGAGTTGGAAAAAACACATCCAATACCCCTTCCTCTTCCACCTCCATAAAACATGAGATTTAGAACATGCTATAGGACTTCAAGAGTGACATGATGCACACCCTTGCTTTGTAAATGGACACAATGCAGGTCAAGGAAGCAAGAGGAAGTAGAGAGATCCCTAGCCATATTTTGTCCTAGATGTACCAGAAAGCACCCAAGAAATGATTGTTTACTAAATGTCATAGAGGTTTTCTTAGTCTATGAGGAGAATCATGCCACAGAAAAGTGTCCCTCCTTACCTAGACTTAAGGTTGTATATCAAGGTGGGGAAGCAATGCTAGAGAAACTATGTTTCATCAACCAGACAAGGACTCAAGGCCCTCGGCCATATCAACAAGGTATGCAAGATGCACCTTACTCTTACTATCACAACAATCAAAGTGCACCCATGCAACCTTCATACACCCCCACTCCTCCATCCCGGTCTACACCTCCTAGTTGGCCTTACAACCCTCCATATCATCCTTAGCCAGGGAATCAACCATTTCAGCAGTATGTTCAACAACAACCTTAGTGGAACAATCCATCCCAAGGGTGGAGGCCTCAACAAAATCAACCACCCGCTCTAATGCCTCCACCCCAACGTCAACTTCAGCTTACTTATGTTGCTCCACCTAGGCTACCTCAAATACCTACACAACCCAATCCGAACCTGAAGAAAAGAGAGGTAGAGCAGGCTCCCAGTGGAGAAACATCCTATCCATCTTATTTTGTGGAGATACAAGAGGTTAATCTCAGGTTCGGAAGAGTACTCCCAGAAAACCATCCTCCAAATCCACCTGTAGAGGTTGAGGAGGAAAAGGAAGAAGGTAACACTTAGATCCAACAACCTCCTTTTCCTGGGCACTTGATCCACCCTAGTTAGCACACCCCAGAGGAGACTAAACTCCTGGGAGAATTGGAAAATTCGTGTGTAAATATACCACTTCTCCATGCCATTAAAGATGTCCCTGTCTACAATAGGTTCATCAAAGAAAAGTGCTTCAAGAAACCCGGGAGAAGGAAGAGAGGTATCCCCACCATCAATGTGGTAGGAAAAATATTTGACCTAATGTTGGGGAGGGTGATATTTCCAAAGTACCTAGACCCTGGTAGTCCAGTTTTTGATGTGCATATAGATGGTGTCATAGTCCCCAACACTCTGAATACTCTAGGGGCTGCCATCAATGTCATTACCAAGGAAACTATCTTGAAAATTAATCTCCAAGGTACTTTGAGGAAAACCACAACAATTCTGTAACTTACAAATTGGTCCACAGTAACTTCGGAAGGAATTTTTGAGGATGTTATGGTTACCATTGACTCTTGGGAGTATCCTACATATTTCCTAGTCCTACAACCAAAAACCAAGTTTAATGGTTATCCTCTCATCTTAGGGATACCTTGGTTAGCCACTGCAAATGCTTACATTAGTTGTCGGAATGGAAACATGACTATCAAAAATGCGCCTTTGTCTAAACTAGTGTTATATCTTCCATCTCAGCCTTCCATTGATCATGATCTCCCTATATGGTATGAGGATGAAGAAGATGAGTTATATAACACTGCCTCTATGTGTACCATAGATGTTATACTTAGAGGGGGGAAACTTGATGAAGATGAACTCATCGACCATGCCATTCAAAACGAGTCCTCCACTAACATTCCTCTCGAAACCTTAGTCAAAGAATTTGAAAGCCAACCTTGGATGGAAGTGCACTCAGTTGATTCAACCTCTCAAACCACCAAGTATATTGATTTTGGCCCATCCATACCTGTTAAAATCAACCCAAACCTCTCGAATGAGGAAGAGAAGAAGCTATGCTAGCTTTTGAAGTAAAATATTAATGAATTTTCTTGGGATTACAAGGACATGAAAGGGGTGCATACTTCAGTATGAAGACATCACATTTACATCTAAGAAGGATGCAAGCCTATGAAACAACCCCAAAGAAGGATGAACCCGGCTCTGAAGTACATAGTCAAAGAAGAACTGCAAAAACTATTGGATGCAGGGTTCATATATCCTATATCCGATAGTGAGTGGGTATCCCCTCTTTTCCTACTCCCAAAGAAGAATGGGAAGTGGGGAATTTGTGTTGAGTATCGAGAACTTAACAAAGCCACCAAGAAAGACCATTTCCCTTTTCCCTTTATAGACCAAGTCTTGGATGGCCTTGCGGGGAAGAAGTTATTTTCCTTCTTATATGGGTTCAGTGGGTACAATCAGATTCAAATCAGCCCTGAAGACCAATATAAGAATACTTTCACCTGCCCTTGGGGTACCTTCGCTTATAGTCCTACCCTTTGGGTTCTGCAATGCCCCAACTACCTTTCAAAGAGTTGTCCTGAGCATATTTTCTGAGTTATTCCAGGACTTTGTCGAAATCTACATGGAGGATTTCACACCATATGGGGATGACTTACATGAATCTCTCTCCAATTTGGGTAAAGTACTAAGAAGTTGCATTGCGATGCATCTCTCCTTGAGCCCAGAAAAGTGTGAATTCTTGAAGAAAGAAGGTGTTGTATTAGGAAACTCCATATTCCAAGCAGGAATACAGGTAGACCCAAAAAAAATCACTATCATCAAAAGGGTACCTGTTCCTCAAAAGTAGAAAGATGGTAGGAGTTTCTTAGGCTTAGCTGGTTACTATTGAAGGTTCATCAAAGATTTCAGCAAGATGGCTTCACCATTATTTGGGTTATTAGCCAAATATTTTGAGTTTATTTGGTCTGGTCCTTGTCAAGAGGCTTTTGAGCTCATTAAGGAAAAGTTGCCTACTGCCCCCATTCTCTGAGGTCCAAACTGGACTCTACCTTTCCACATCCACACTGATGCATCTGACAAAGCTGTAGGGGTAGCATTAGGAAAATTGGAGGAGAAAATCCCTTATTCCATTTATTTCATTAGCAAGAACTTGTCCAAGGCTGAGCTGAATTATAACGTTACTGAGAAGGATATGTTATCCATTGTCCATTATTTGAAAAAATTCAATAATTATGTAACTGGATATCATACCTTTGTTCACACTGACCATGCAACCATCAAGTATTTAATAAACAAACCAGATGTTAATGCTAGGAAAAATTAGATGGTTGTTACTTTTGCAACAATTTGATTTGACTATTGTTGATAAACCTAGAAAGGAGAATGTTGTTGCATATTTTTTGTCCAGGTTATCTCTCCCTGCAGGTGAAGAAGGAATGGTTGATGACCAGGTTCCAGATGAGCATCTCTTCGCTATATCATCACTCCCACCATTATTTTCTAATATATCCAACTACTTGGTTGCTGGGAGACTCCCTTCTAATCTTTAATTAAGGGAGAGGAGAAGAATCATTAGAAAAAGTGCCCCTTTCACATGGATTTGGGGAAACGTTTTAAAGTTAGGCCCTAATCAAATACTGAGGAGATGTGTGAGGGAGGAAGATTTTTTTTATATCTTCTCTACATTTCATGACAACCCATGAGTAGGCCACTTTGCTGTAAAGTGAACTACTTACAAATTTTTGCAAGCATGATACACTAGAAGAAAAAAAGACATTAGTGACAGGTGAAAAATGTCACCATAAGCTCATTGGTGATGGTCAAAAGAGCCTTTGTCACCAAAAACTGAACTTCACCAAAAGTGGCATCACCGAAAGTATAGGTGTTGTGGTGACATTCATGGTCCGTTGCCAATAATGATATATAATGACGGATAGTGACCATCACCATTTTATATGAGAAATGGTGACGGACAATAGCCTTCGTCACCAAAAAACTAAACGTCACCAAAGGTGGCATTGCCGAAAGTATGTGTTATGGTGACATTCAAGGTCAATCACGAATATTTATTATAATGATCGTCACCATTTCATATGAACAAGAACAATTTTTTGTGATGGACCTTTCACGGCTGTCACTATTGATGCATATATATGGCGATGGTGACATTTTTTTGACCATCACCATAAGCTCATTGGTGATGATCAAAAGAGCCTTCGTCACCATTCCATATGAATATCAAGGCACGATGGAATCGAACCACCAACCTCTTGCTTGTAAATCATGTGCTCTTCCATTGAGTTAGCACCCTTTAAAGAACTAGACTTTAAAAAATTAAACCTTGAAACTTTATAAATTCTAAATTATACAACTTTCGAGAAATTATAAAACTTTGTAAAGTCTTGGAAAATCTTTTACTATATAAGAAAAATAACATCGAAGTTGCAAGTGCCTACCTAATGGTTATGGAAGTTGTTAGTGTCAGTCTTTGCAGCCTTTCTCCAGTGATCAAATATGCTCTTACAAAGTGATTTTAAGATGTCAAGGTCAAATTTTATCATTTCAGTGAATCTTCAAGCAAACTTTGGTCACTAGGTATTAGGTCTAGGGTTTGCTTTTCACTCTTGTCAAAGTTGTCCAAATGTCGGTTCATGTCACCATTCAGCTGAGTGTACCATCATTCAGAGGGTTTTCATCATCATGTCAAGTTCTAATGGGTCATTTTACACCTTGTTCATGCTTCAGTTGTGCCTAGGTAAGGTTCATTTCCCTCTCCTAGGGTTTTGAAGGTAATTTCTCTTGAATGGTAAAATCATCAGCAAAACTTGTATCCTGATGTTCATACACCTTCCCCTATCCTTAATATACCTTATTAAACACTTCCCATCACTGAGATCCCCCAAATTCCTCATTTTTGCACAAACCCTAGTTTCTTGCTACAACTTGGCAATTTTCTAGGCTAGGCCTGTGTTTCGCCCTTTTGGACCCCTTCCCCTCACTCAATCTCTGAAATTCCATTTTCCCCTACTTCCTAAAATCCCTCCCTACTTCCCAAAATTTTCTCAAGAATTTAGAAGCCCCTTATCCCCTTCATTTAGCTTCATTTCGACAAATCCCTTGTTCCACACATCGGGATAGATTTCACTCAAATGATTTTTCAGAGCAAGAAAAGATGAATTTTGGAAAACTGAGAGAGGTTTTTGTCCAAAACAGGCCAAGGAAGAAAAAATTCCTTCACTTTTTACACAGGTGTCAAGGTTTTATAGAAATGTCAAAAATACCGTTGCCTCAGGAGAATTGAATGCACCTCTGAAGTGACCTTGGGAAAATCAAGATTTCTCCTAGATTTTTTGGCCAAATGACTTTCTTTATGAGTCAAATGATAACTAGACACAAAGATATTTCCAATGAGCTATCATGAGCTCAATTTGGAGTTGAGGAATACCTTCAAAAGTTGACTACAACAGCACTCTGCCTTGAGGCAGCCTCATTCTTCTCATTTTGAAAATTTTTGGGAGATTTGATTTTTGACAAGGCAAATGAACTCAAAATTGAAAAATTATACTTGGGTTGGAAATTAGACTCAAATATATTTCCAACGAGCTATCATGCACCCAATTTGGACACCGGGAATGCCTCCAAAATCCTCCTGCAAAATGCACTATTTATGGCGCGACGCATTGGGTAGGAGCGCGGCGCACTGAAGGTGCGCGGCGCATAGAGCCATTTTTCCCTGTGTAAATTTACACAGGTGAGGCACATCCAGCCTGCGCGGCGCGTTGGGCTGGTGTGCGGCCATAGAGCCTCCAAGGCACAAAATCATCACCGCTTCCAAATTTTCCAAATTGACTTAACCTCTTGTGATTCGAGTAAGTCCGACTGATCTTGCTATTGTGGTTAAGTAGTGTTTGGTGTGGTTTCAAGGCTGGTTGGAGAATTTGAATGATGTCAACATAAACTTCATCTTTTTGACAAAGGCTGCTCCATAGCATTTTTATTTGAAATTTAAAGTTTGGTTTTTGGTGCCCATTGGTTTGAACTCTTTTCCCCTCTTGTGGTTCCCTTCCTCCTCACTATCACACTATCATCATACAGTCTTACCCCTATTCCCCTCTGTCCCAAAACCACTTATATCCCTTGTTACCATTTTTTCCCTTTCCCATCACCATAATTCTCTCATTATTGCCAATCCTCTATTCCCTATCACTATCACCCTCTCATATCATTTGCGAAGAGTTCCTAATTTCTAAATCCCCAAACACCACATTTCTAAAACACAGTCAAGTGACTGTTATTGCCTTCTAATTACCACTTGAAAAGACACCACTGTCCACACTGCCTTATCTCCACAGTCCCTTCCCTTTGGCACACATTTGACACTGGGAGACAAAGACACCAAGCCCTCATTTATCATTTTCAATCAACCAAATATACACTTCACCTATGCCTTGCAACACCATGACGCACACGGGCACATCATACAACAAGACAGAGATTTCACCACTGAAACTGCATGCACCAGGAGGGCACTGAAGCGCCGAAAAAGGCTTGATCCACTTCAAATCTTGGCTGAAGATTCCTTGATTGAGCATATTACTTGATTAGGGTCCTTCAGTCCAAATTTCAGCAAATTTGGAGGAAATTTTGTCATTTTGAATTTTTTGGTTGCAAAACAGGTTTTTCTGCCCGACGCGTCGCGCCACCCGACGCGCGCTTATGATTGGGACATCTTCTGGAGGAAAAATTGATATTTTTCGGTTTTTTATGAAAATTTATGCATGCTCGGGAATGGCCGAGAGATTTCATCAAGTTCTGGGTGGTTAAAAGGGTCAAAAACACCTTGAAAATGGCCTTTCTGCCACCTTTTGCACACACAAGAACCAGTCTTGGGATATTGAAGTTTTGGAGGGGACAATGGACACCAAATCCAAAACTTCCACTTGGGTTGGATAGTAGACAGACAGGGCTTTCCAACGAGCTATCATGAGCTCAATTTGGACTGCGGGAAGTGCCTAAAAATCAGCTCCAAAGTGGCGCAACGCATAGAGAATTTGGGCGCGGCGCATAGAGAAATTTGGCCTCATTTTCACTCTTCAGCTCAGAAATTCGCCCAGTTTTGACTAGTTTTACTTTTTGATGTTACTCTTGATCTATCTTGATGTAATTTGATAACTTGGATGTAATTTTGGCACATATTTACTTTTTTTAGTTGATTCATTCACAAAAAAGTGAAAATTAAATGAATGAATCAGTTTCCTAGCATATAGAGGCAAGTTGTTTGATTGCCTAGATTTCAGCTCCTTGTTTAGAATTCGTTGAAACAGCTCCTAGAAGGATGAGCTCGACCCCTAGAGGCATGGGAAGGGGTTAGGCTTGCCTATATCATGTATTTTCTGAGTCATTTCATGGTTGGATACTTGGGAAAATTTTGGCACCTCATTGTACATTCATTTTCAATTTTTGGCAAAGGAAAGACCAGAGTTTTGCAGCACTTGTTGGGATCCTTTTGGCTTCTGAGTTTTGATGATGTTCCTCTCATGTTTCTTGTAAGTTTCATTAATGTTATATGTATGCCATTTCCCTTCTCTATGCTTCTGAATTAAACAAATGAGCAATTGAGGTAGAATTCATTGATTTGCTGGTGCTCTGCCTTAAACTTTTGTTTAATTTTACGTGTTTTTCGTCAGTTTGAAGAGGATCCTTGCACTCTCTTGCCCTCTTCAGCTCCTCAGCAGTCTTTTCTATCCATCCATTGAATCTAAGACATCAAATTCATTTGCCTACCCTGCCCCAACTTGAACTCTGCAAGATTTGGCCTCATCCCCAAGCCCAAAATTGTTTTTCCCTTTTTCCAACAAAAACCCCTAAAAATCAAAATCAAACCCTCCTATTTGTTTATCTAGCCTAAGATCAGTTTTTGTTTTAGTCATCTCAAGCCCTTTTGAATATTTTTATTGATATTGACCCGGAGAGAGCCCTCTCCTGTCCTCGTAGGGCTAGCTACGAGGCTAAGCTTGGTTTGATGTTACCTTGAATCCTGCTTTCCTTCAGCCTAAGGCAGATTTGGGAACTAACATAGTGGCGACCATACTGGGGAAGAAAATGGTTTGCTTGTGGGTGTTATTTGTTTTATAAGCTACAAACGGAGCCTGAAGTTAGCTAGGTAGCTTTTGAACTGCTCTTGCTCTGCGAGTGCATAGTAGATAAACGTTGCTTCAGTCAATCTCCGGTCTAGTTTGTAAATGTAACATCTAGCTTGTGAAATGCCCCAGTACATGTATCAAGTTTAGATCGGATGGTTGATGGTGGACAACGATCTGACATAAAAAGGCTGAAATCTTTCACCTGGTGACTCCAACTCAATGTAGAGACTCCACTGGAGGACTGACTCTTTCTCTACGAAAATGGAAGGATCTTCCACAAAGTTCAGGTATCCAAAGTGGAATGGTATTCAAGATCTAGTCTGCTTTCTTGTAAATTACTTCTTTGATGTTCTTGAAGCTAACCTAAAGGTTTTTCGGAATTTGTTATATGATAAAGGTGATCAAAATCTTCACTCGACCCATTCAAAAAGTGTAAATGCTGAGTTTCCCTTTGATCCTGGTCTCCTTACTTTTCCCACATCTTATGATGACCCTCTTCAGAGTGATGAGCCTAAAGAAAACAAAACTGATCCCATAACTCTTGTATATACTCCTACACCTGGTATAGTCCCAGATAGGTATAAACCTCTTGTTTTACCTTCAGTTCTCCATGATTTCCTAAAAATTATGACCTATATCTACCAAGATTTGATGGTGAATGTAACAATGTCAACGCTAAGCAACATGTGCAGAATGTTGAGACTTTTCTAGACCTTTTTGAAGTTGATGATGAAGATGTCAGTATTAGGCTTTTTTCTCTTTCTTTTCAAGGCCAAGTGAAGAGCTGGTTTAAAGCCCTGCCTGATGCGAGCATCTCAGATTTCCAGCAGTTCGTCGAAGTTTTCCTTGACAGGTGGGTGATCGGACAGAACCTTTTCCTTATTTTGGACGAGTATGCCCAACTGAAAATATTGCCAGGGGAGACAGTACAACAGTTTTCTGCCAGATTTAACCAAGTATATTTTTCAATGCCAGCTGATATAAGACCTTCTCCTAGATCTGCTCTCTTGCATTACCCGGGTGCCTTTGATCCGGAAATGGATTTTTAGTTGAGAGAAAGGAATCTTGCAACACTTCACGAGATGCAGAATAGTGCAGTAAATGTAGAGGCTCATTTGCTGATCCGAAGGGCAAGGTTGAAGGAAGAAGAGATGAAAAACATGGATCCGGATAAATCGATATCTCTAGAGGTAAAGCTTGACATGTTGGTAAGTGTAGTAGAAGAGATGATGCAAAATAACACCACAAGGAATGAGTATAATGTTGAAGCCCATGGCTCACTGATTGAAGAAGAACAAGTGGCTGATCCAAAACATTTTGTTTCTTATCCCAGTTGTCATAGTGATTGTTTTGTATATCATCTTGAAGAAGAGAGAGCTGTTGATATGACATGTATGCTTGATGATGTGTTTTATACTGATGATTTGCCTCAGTTTGATCAGTATGATGATGATTATGTTCTCCAAACAGAAGCTAATCTTGCAAACAAGTCAGCAGCTAGTTTGTGGAAGGAGGAAGGTCACTTTCAGCAGCTCGAGTACAATGATCAACTGATGCATATCAGCTATGACAATGATGAGGAAAGTGCAGCAAATTTTGAAGTAAGTGAAGGACCTTTGCCTTTTTTTTTTTATTCATTTCAGTTCATCAGAGACAATTCTCATACAATCAGAAATCGACTGTCAACAAGACTTGATCTGAACCATCTTGAGGGTAATGAAAACCTTGTTCAAGACTTCTCATATTCAGATTTTCAGCCCTCGAAAGCCATTGATTGTCAAGTTGCAAATGAGGACATGGAAGCTGGTACATATGATCAAATGATACAAGGTGACTCTGTACCATTTTGTTTTGAATCATTCCAGTTTTTGAAGGGTAAATTGCATTGTAAATCTTCAAATGAGCAGCCTGTAACATCAGATTTGCAGCCACCAAATGAAATTGAAGGTCAGATTACAGATGAAGTCGTGGAAGCTAAAATACATGATTTAATGATGCAAGAGGATTCTGTACCCTTTTGTTTCGAAGCATTTCAGTTTATAAGGCATAATCTTCATAATACCTCTCAAGAAAAAGATGAATAGCCAGTAGGATGTCAAACAGTTTCAATGGATACATCACAGCAGTCTTCTCAATTTTTTGATGATCCTATTGCTGATGTGTTGGATGATGTTTGCAGTCAAAGTCTTTCTCCATTGACTTTATGTAAGGTTGAAACGTGTGCTGATACAAACATGATCCGGCAGCCGGTCTCTTTGTCATTTTTAGTAGGATTCTCGTCACAAAGCTCAGATCAAAGTTTGCATTCATGGTATGAGGAGAAGAGAAGTAATCCATTGGATGAGCTAAGTCCTAGTGTGCATTTTGAGATCCTAATGCAGCATGAATTTCAAGATCCTTAAGCAGTGTTTTTGGAGGCGGATAGAGAATCCATAGTATTCAACGGATCTGTTCACAAGTTTTCATGGGAGTTGCCTTTCAGTAGTTCTCTCTTGTTGTTCATAAACGAGCACTTGCGGAGAATCCAAATAGCAGCTGCAATACTTACATGGTTGCATTGGTTGTTTCATTTCACTTGATCGGGTGATGAATGGAACAATTAGAGTAGGTTGTATTGAATAAGCTCTACTTTGAGCATCTTTTCCATTTTTTCAGTTGTGTTTAAGTATCGAGTCATTTTTTAGTTGAGTGAGAGTCAGTTTGTGTCATTAAGTCATCAGTTTTCAGTCATGCATTTCAGCTTGAGTTTTTTATTCCATTGCCCAATGGATGAAGGCATTGTCTGCTTTCCACAGATCTGTAGTTCTTGGCAGCTCCAAGGAGCTACCATCCCCATTGGAGCTAATGTTAGTGTCAGTCTTTGCAGCCTTCCTCCAGTGATCAAACATGCTCTTACAAAGTGATTTTAAGATGTCAAGGTCAAATTTTATCATTTCAGTGAATCTTCAAGAAAAATTTGGTCACTAGGTATTAGGTCTAGGGTTTGCTTTTCACTCTTGTCAAATTTGTCCAAATGTCGGTCCATGTCACCATTCAGCTGAGTGTACCATCATTTAGAGGGTTTTCATCATCATTTCAAGTTATAATGGTTCATTTTACACCTTGTTCATGCTTCAGTTGTGCCTAGGTAAGGTTCATTTCCCTCTCCTAGGGTTTTGAAGGTAATTTCTCTTGAATGGTCAAATAATTAGCAAAACTTGTATCCTGATGTTCATACACCTTCCCCTATCCTTAATATACCTTATTAAACACTTCCCATCACTGAGATCCCCCAAATTCCTCATTTTTTCACAAACCCTAGTTTCTAGCCACAACTTGGCAATTTTCTAGGCTAGGCCTGTGTTTTGCCCTTTTGGACCCCTTCCCCTCACTCAATCTCTGTGATTCCACTTCCCCCTGCTTCCTAACATCCCTCCCTACTTCCCAAAATTTCCCCAAGAATTTAGAAGCCACTTATCCCCTTCATTTCGCTTCATTTCGACAAAATTCCTTGTTTCACACATCGGGGTAAGTTTCACTCAAAAGATGTTTCAGAGCAATCAAAGATGAATTTTGGAAAACTGAGAGAGGGTTTTGTCCACAACATGCCAAGGAAGAAAAACCTCCTTCAATTTTTACACAGGTATAATGGTTTTGGAGAAATGTCAAAAATACCGTTGCCTCAGGAGAATTGAATGCACCTCTAAAGTGACCTTGGGAAAATCAAGATTTCTCCTAGCATGGTTGGCTAAATGACTTGCTTGATGAGTCAAAGGATAACTAGACACAAATATATTTCCAATGAGCTATCATGAGCTCAATTTGGAGTTGAGGAAGACCTTCAAAAGTTGACTGCAACAGCGCTCTGCCTTGAGGCAGCCTCATTCTGCTCATTTTGACAATTTTTGGAAGATTTGATTTTTGATAGAGCAAATAAACTCCAATTGAGGCAATCACCCGGTTTTGAAATTGAACTCAAATATATTTCCAACATAAATATAATAGCCCAATTTGGTGCTTTCGAAGGCCTCCAAAAGCCTCCTATAAATACACTGTTATGTACAGCCATGAAGGTGCGCGGCGCACTCAGAAACCATTTTTCACAGCAAATTTACAGGAAGCAGGCTGACATCCATTTCTTGTGACGCGTTGAACTGGTCTGTGGCCCTTTCAGGCCTCAAGTACAAAATCATCACCGCTTCAAATTTGCAAATTGACTTAACCTCTTGTGATTAAGTGGTAAAGTAGATCTTGCTATTGTGGTTCGTAGTGTTTGGTGGTTTCAAGGCCCAGTTGGAAATTTAGATGATGTCATGCTTGTAACTTCTCTTTTTGGTAAAAGGCTGCTCCATAGGGTTTTTATTTGAAATTTAAATTTTGGTTGTTGGTGCCCATTGGTTTGAACTCTTTTCCCCTCTTGTGGTTCCCTTCCTCCTCACTATCACACTATCATAATATAGTCTTACCCCTATTCCCCTCTGTCCCAAAACCACTTATTATCCCTTGTTACCATTTTTTCCCTTTCCCATCACCATAATCCTCTCATCATTGTCAATCCTCTATTCCCTATCACTATCACCACGTCCTTGCTATCATTTACAAACAAGTTTCATTTCTAAATCCCAAACACCACATTTCTAAAACACGAGACAGTGACTGCTATTACATCATTCATGAAAAGAGACCATTGTCTACCTTTGCCTTATCTCCTGAGCCCTTCCCTTGGGCACACATTTGACAGGAGAACAAAGACCAGCAACCCCTAATTTATCATTTTCAATCAACCAAATATACACTTTCACATGTGCCTTGCCTTTTATAAACCTTTGCAGGCATCATGCAACAAGACGAGGAGATTTCACCCTTTGTGCATGCCAGGAGGGTGCTGAAGAAGGAAAAAATCTTGATCCACTAAATTTTGGTGAAGATTCCTTGATTGAGCATGTGCCAATTCAGGTCCTTGATTGAAATTTAGAAACAAATTGGAGGAAATTTTGTCATTTTGAATTTTTTGGTTGCAAAACAGGTTTTTCTGCCCAACGCATCACGCCACCCGATGCGCGCTTATGATTAGGACATATTCTGGAGGAAAACTTGATATTTTTGGGTTTTTTATGAAAATTTATGCATGCTCAGGAATGGCCGAGAGATTGCATCAAGTTCTGGGTGGTTAAAAGGGTCAAAAACACCTTGAAAATGGCCTTTCTGTCACCTTTTGCACACACAGGAAACAGTCTTGGGAGATTGAATTTTTGGAGGGGAAAAAGGACACCAAATCCAAAAATTCCACTTGGGTTGAATATTAGACAGATAGGGCTTTCCAACGAGCTATCATGAGCTCAATTTGGACTGCGGGAAGTGCCTCAAAATCAGCTCCACAGTGGCGCGACGCATAGAGAAATTTGGCCTCATTTTCACTCTTGAGCTCAGAAATTCGCCCAGTTTTGACTAGTTTTACTTTTTGATGTTACTCTTGATCTATCTTGATGTAATTTGATAACTTGGATGTAATTTTGGCACACTTTTACTTGTTTTAGTTGATTCATTCACAAAAAAGTGAAAATTAAATGAATGAATCAGTTTCCTAGCATATAGAGGCAAGTTGTTTGATTGCCTAGATTTCAGCTCCTTGTTTAGAATTTGTTGAAACAGATCCTAGAAGGATGAGCTCGAACCCTAGAGGCATGGGAAGGGGTTATGCTTGCCTATATCATGTATTTTCTGAGTCATTTTCATGGTTGGATACTTGGGAAAAGTTTGGCACCTCATTGTACATTCATTTTCAATTTTTGGCAAAGGAAAGACCAGAGTTTTGCAGCACTTGTTGGGATCCTTGTGGCTTTTGATTTTTGATGATGTTCTTCTCATGTTTCTTGTAAGTTTCATTAATTTTATATGTATGCCATTTCCCTTCTCTATGCTTCTGAATTAAACAAATGAGTAATTGAGGTAGAATTCATTGATTTGCTGGTGCTCTGCCTTAAACTTTTGTTTAATTTTACGTGTTTTTCGTCAGTTTGAAGAGGATCCTTGCACTCTCTTGCCCTCTTCAGCTCCTTAGCATTCTTTTCTATCCATCCATTGAATCTAAGATATCAAAATCATTTGCCTACCATGCCCCAACTTGAACTCTGCAAGATTTGGCCTCAACCCCAAGCCCAAAATTGTTTTTCCCTTTTTCCAAAAAAAACCCCTAAAAATCAAAATCAAACTCTCCTATTTGTTTATCTAGCCTAAGATCAGTTGTTGTTTTAGTCATCTCAGGCCCTTTTGAATATTTTTATTGAGATTGACCCGGAGAGAGCACTCTCCTGTCCTCGTAGGGCTAGCTACGAGGCTGAGCTTGGTTTGATGTTACCTTGAATCCTTCTTTCCTTCAGCCTAAGGCAGATTTGGGAACTAACAGAAGTTATGAAAATTGGGTGGAGGTGTAAATGAAGTGTTGGGAAGTACCGAACATAAAAGTAGAATACATTTATTCCATTCTATAGAAGTCTTAGAACAAGTTTGAGATTGTAATATATATAGACTAAGTTAACTATTCAATGTAAAATATGCATACGCTCCAATGAATAAATCAAGGCTACTAAATGTATATTTTTTCTATGAATATTTATATCCTGAATCAATATCAACAAGAGGAAGTTATTTCTATGACTTTTGGGGCACAATTGCTACACTAGCTATCTTTGAATGTCCCTTGTGTAAATCTATTACTATATTTAAAGTTATAGCATATTATACTACCAAAATAATACTTCCCTATTTAATGCAGAGCTTCTCTTCCATAGGTAGAGAAGATGCCCTATCATCTGTATAGACTTTGAGTGATAGATCTGTAGTTTACAGTTATGTTGACCATTAAAAGAACCCATTTATCCTAAGATAATTTATAATTGTATGAAGATGCTTAGGCCTGAATAAAACAATGACTAGCGAGGGAAAATGGGAGTAGACCTTAAAAACCCTTTGATGGGGCTTACAAAATGATTATTTATTTACCATTGATAATTCTGCCTTTATTTTTCAGTAGTTTATAAAAACTTTGGGAACATATTCTGCAAGAATATGGCTTGCATTTAGAAAAATTATATTACAAAGTTGAACAACTTTGAACCGTTTCATAAATTTAATGACCATTTTCATGGTGATTTAAAACAAAAAAAATGATAGCATACTATTTCCCTAAGGCAAAAAACCATCATGTATTTTGTAGGAGATTAAAAAGTCTTAGCATCTTAGTGAATTAAGTTGTCTAGGTGATTAAATATCTTATTCCCATACTCAGCCCTATCTTCAGGGGGTTTTGTATGCCTTGAAATGCAACGATACCACTCATTGTTTTCTTGATCCTTGTAGGCACTGCAAATAGTATAGGAAACAAAAAAAGTAATAAGTTGAGTTTCTTAGGTGATAAATGATATAGTTTCCATAGCTAGACTCTTTTAGAATTTGACTCTATATTGTAGCAGTGAATGCGATAACCAACAACAAATTGAATCGATTACCATTTCTCATGCAGATTGAAATTTCCATATCACTAATTTGCATATTTTTCAACGATCCTGCTGCACTTTTTACATGTATGCTTATTGTGGAATATGAAGGGCACACACTAGGTGTTTGAGAAAATTCCCAAGCGTAATGTGTCTACATGGAATGTTATTATAAGAGGTTTTGTCAAGGATGGAAACTGCAAGGAAGCCCTCAAGTTTTATTACCAAATGCAATAGGGAGGACTAAGTGGAGACACACCTTTCCAATTGTCCTCAAGGAGTGCACTGAGATTGTAGCCCTGGAGCAGGGCAGGGAAATCCACAGTTACATGGAACACCATAATTACAGGATATTTCGAAGTTAGAAATTGGGTAAGAGGCAAGAAAGCTACTTGATGAAATGCATATGGGAAGGTTGAAACCCTATGTAATGTGTGATGTTATCCAAGTATGAGTATATTGGTCACAGAAATGGTGCAGTGAGATCTTTTCTAAAATGCAGTTGGATGGAGTGAAAGCCAATTCAGTCACTATTTCCAGTGCTTTCGCTTCTTGTACATAATTAGAAACAC
This sequence comes from Pinus albicaulis, assembly GCA_034641835.2. Lineage (NCBI taxonomy): Eukaryota > Viridiplantae > Streptophyta > Pinopsida > Pinales > Pinaceae > Pinus > Pinus albicaulis. The sequence goes on from CM076580.1 coordinate 1,250,442,017, forward strand.
TACAACAACAAAAAAATGGATGATGCATATGAAGTGTTTGTCAATATGACAAAGAGGTATATGATCTCATGAAATATAATAATTTTTTCTATGCATTGATTGGATATTATGATGAGGTGCTAGGACTCTTTTATCAACTTCAAAATGACAGGAATGAACCGAGATGTCATTACATGGAGTGCATTCATTGTGAGATATACCCAATTTGGTCATAGTGTTTAATCCTTGAAACTCTTTAGTTGAATGCAAGTAGCAAAGGTAAGGCCTAACTCTGTAACCATAATAATTATTTTCGTTAATGTGCTGACTTAGTGGCTCTGCAGCATGGGTATCAAATGCATGGGCATGATGCCCTAACACTCTTTTATGAAATACAAGAAGTAGGCATTAAGGTAGGCCATATCATCTTTATTGCTATTTTATCTGCCCACATCCATTCAAGACTATAGTAGACGAAGGCTAGCATCATTTTGATTGAATTAGTAGAAATTTTGGCGTGAAGCCTAGAGTGGAGCATTATGTGTGCATGGTTGACCTCCTCAGCCACTCGAGACACTTGAATGGAGCATATGTGATGTTTTTGAACATATATTCTACTTCTATGGGATGATGTAGTCAACGTGAGAAAGCTAATGTCAGATAAGGGAATTTAAAAAAAGGAACCAACATCTCATTTTCACAGATATTTCCAGCTACTTCTAACTTAGGATGTTTTGAAATATATCACATAAACTCTTTGAAAATGTTCTCGATTTTCAATGATAATACACCTTCTTCATTTGATTTTTTCCTCTCCAAAACCATGTAAAGGAGAGACATGGATGAGTTAAAACTATGCATCCTTCCTCAACAACTCTCAAGGTGGCTGGAAATGGATAATCATGACAAGCTCCAAGCATTGGACAAGTCTTGGTTGAAGCCTTAAGTTGTAAAAAATGAATCGATCAGGCAAGTCCTCAACCAAGTTTGGGACTTCATTGAGGATTTTTCCCAAATTTAGAAATTAGCTCAAGTTTTCTACAATGTTCGTTATAGAAAATCACTAGGGCAAAAAAAAAGACATTTTCCCTTAAACATGCCTGCCTAACAGAGGCCAAAACTTGGGTTACTGGCTTGAAAAAAAGAATTTTAATGTCAAACAAATTAGATGAAGGAGGGGCCAGCAAGGGAACCTGAAAATTTGCCTCAAGCTTGCATATTTTTGTGGGATTTTTTGTCTTTATTCAAGACTTCGCTGAGAATACAATGAATTGCATGGATGCTATAGGGGTTTTATTAGTGGCTGGTAAGGTCTGGGAGACTATGGAAGTGCAAATATGCTTTTTATTGATACTTCAAACGTGACCAAGCTTAAAAATCAAGATGGTTTATGGTTCAGAAGGGGAAAAAAATAAAAACAACAAAAAAATGGAGACCTCATGCACCTCTAGAAAGCAGTTCTACGTTGCCTCACATCTATTGTAGCTATTGCAAAACTCTCATATATTCTTGAACATTGGAGGAAGATAATCACAACATTATTTTCTTTCCCTTTATTCTCTTCCTCTATGAATTTCATGTCAAGTAAAATCATCACTTTCTTCTATTATTTGAGAATGATATGGAAGGTTTAATGTAGGTATTTGATAAGGTTCCATAATTTATTTTCAAGAGACAACTGTTCAGCAAACCCTGATTAATGAGTCCTACTGGATCCTATTACAACTAATACTTGAATATGTCATTCCAAAAATTCTCCTCCTTCCAGTTTTTAAATCATCATATCATTTCCTAGGACAAGGAGTGATTTTTAATTAAAGGCATTTGATGTGCTAGTTGGATCATCTAGAAAGCTTCAGGTATTGGAAAGGCGCTTCCACAATTGAAACAAGGTGGACATGGATGCTTGATATACTGGAAGACTTATTGAATTTCTTAGAATTTGTATATTTTCAAATGGATGGGAGCAATCTAACATTAGAAAAGCACAATTGAATAAAGAACTTTAGTAGCCCAGATAATGAAAAATTTTCCTTACTTCATCTGAGGCAGGAGGGGGGGTGGGAGGCAGGGTGGGGGTTGGAAATTTTTTTTCCAAGTCCTGATACACATTAGGGGAATTTTGAGGTCTAAAATGGGCCTCCTAAGGAAATTGTATAATAATAGTGGAAATAATAAAATAATATTTGATTACATCATCAAATTTTAGAGGGGAAAAAAGAAAAAACTACCTTTTCAACTCATATTTTCAACTTATATCCTAATGTTTTTACTCAAATTTCAAGTAGGAGTACTTGTTGGATGCAAAATTTAATTCCTCATCTAAGGAGTACCCATGTTTCATACTTTCGATGCATCTTGCTACACAAAAAATGAGAAATACATGAAAAACGTGATTGCAATCACATTATTTCAAATATTTCTCATTTTTCGTGTAGCAAGATCCATCAAAAGTATGCAATATGGGTACTCCTTGGATGAGGAATTAAATTTTGCATCCAACGAGTACTCCCGCTCAAAATTTGAGTTAAAAATTTGGGAGATAAGTTGAAAACACGAGTCGAAAAAGTATTTTTATAATTTTATTATTTTTTAATCTTTTTAACCTTTTACTTAAAAAATGGTGAATCATCCCCCATGGTTGACATCATCATGTTGAATCCTATTGGTTCTTATAAATTATATTCTGGTTGTACATTTTTCTTAGGAAGCCCATTTTAGACCTCAAAATTCCCCTAATGATTATTATTTATGATCTATATTTTAGTCCCTTTTTTTTATTTATGAGCTCAATCATGATCTCACAGGATAGGCCAAGACAAACTAGTGATTGTATATTAGTGATAATAAAAGGCTCTGTTGAGGAGAGAATATTGTAGCAGTCAGGAACAAAGCTGGATTTGGAGAATCTAGGGATGAATCTTTGTAAAAATTAAAGTTTAAAGAATTATCTAGATCACAAAGAACCTTTGTGTTTGTGGAGACTGCCACAATACCACCAAGTTCATCTCCAAAATTGTCAAGTGAAAAATTACTGAGTGATTATGTTCTCGTGCAATTCCCAATTACTAATAACAATAAACCATGTAGAAATGTTGTTTATGTTGTGAGTAGAGTTCATTGTACAAAGATCAATGTTTCAAGATTTTTGGTAATACAATACCACAACTAGGTTTCATTAATTTACTCTATTAACCAAACCAATTTTCCTCAGTTTATGAAGTACATATGACATTCTAATAGCTCACTGCGTGTGTTTGTACTACCTATTTCTTCTACTCAAGGAAAAAGGTCTAGAAAATATAAACCTGATAAGATATCAACGAAGTAGGTGGTGGGCCCTCTTAGAAGTGAGGAGTCCTTGGGAATAGACACTTATTTAAAATATACAAGCTCCAAGATCCCATTTCCAAAAATGGGAAATAATGCTCTGGGAGGTGCATTGGCCAGAATGTTTGTAAGTATTGCAGCTTGCTACATCATTTATTTGGTTGATTGAAGAATGGGGATCATACCTAAACTTGGTGGGAAAGCTATACAAAGACACTTAGACTAGAGGGCTATCAACCAATAGCTAAGTGGGAGATTTTATTGAATCTAGATGGCTAGATTCGGGGACTAGCTAACATTTAAGCTTCAAAATATGTAAAATAAACAGTGCCCTTTTTTAATTGGATGGATGATAGCCAACTTAAGGCTCATGTTTGCAGATAATTTGAGATAATTGAAGCTCCAACTGATGAGGAATATGTCCTCCTAGTAATATTAATTCATGGGGATAAAATGACTTAGAATTTCCTAAAAGCCAAACTGGGCCTATATGACGCCAACATATTCAAAAATAGCAATTCATCTACACTCTAGTGCACCTAGTCAATTTTTTGCAAGACTATAATAAGGCTCTAAAGAATCTTCATAGAGACATACACTCAAAACATAATGCTTTTTACTTTGATTTTCAAGAGGGTCAATGTTAAAATTGGCAAATAGGGGCAAATTCCACTTTGCACTACTCCTATGAGGAGCATGATTGGAGCATTGGATTTCTCTTTTTGAGAGGATCAAAATCCACCTAAAGATCACTAAATTTGGATAAGGAAAAGTATTCATTCACTAAAATGAAATTTCATAAGGCATGACCTTATTTAGGCAAGAAAATTTGAAAATTGAAAATTTGAATTTCCCTCCTCAAGTAATCAAGTCAGCCTACCCAAGAAAGATATAAATAAACTCTCCTAGGCACTTTGATATTCACTCTTCTCACTGAAGTAGCCATAGAAGAAGGTGATTTACAGCGAAGGAGATGAAGGCAAGGTTGGGTTAAATTTAGTCATCTTCAAGGGAAGAGTTCCGCGAGATGGAGGACAAGATTGGTTTGGGCACATTTATGATTTGTCTTGGGAATTTTATCTCCATCACAGGTCCGAGTTCAAGTGAATAAAAGTCGCACTTGTTAAGGGTGATTTTGATGAAATTTTGGGGGTTTTGTGAAGGTGTCATTCTCCTTGAATCCATCCACACTAGTTTGGGTCACCTATAGCTAGCCCACAGGGCTTAAGAACCCTATCCTGGAGGCCGAGAACCTACAACAAGAAGCCACAATCAGGGCTGCTTTATCATGAGGCTGTGTAATGGGTTTTTAAGCCTAGTAGAAGGCTTATGGGCTACCAGCATTTGAAGGGACTGGTTTAAGGTAATCCACAATATAGTAAGGTATTTAAGGCTGTGAATGGGGTAGTTTCTAACTGTTTTTATTCCCTAGTCAGTCCTACCAGAATTGCAGAGAATAAGAAAGTCCTTGGAGCCTACACTAAACATCATATTTGCAGACTTGTTGGAACCATCCTCTTATCTAAGGGCAGTGGTATTAAACCTTCTCATTTGAAATTCATTTTGACCTTGAATTGTTTTATTCTCTCTCTCTGTTGAACATTTGACATTAATGATAAGAAGAATTGATAAGGGTTTTCCCCATCTTGGGGTTTTTCCCTGGCTTGAGCCATATTCGTGTGTTCTTTTTTCTTGTCTTGTTTTGTCTTTATATTTTATTAATTATATTATTTCATTAGTTACACCTATGATTAATGATATTTCTAATGGATTAATGGGAAAATTATGTAACTAACCTAAGCTAAGAACATGTTAACTCAAAATTGACATGGTTTCAGAGCTAGGTGAGGACAAACCGAAGCTTAAGATATTGCGATCTCTAAGAAGCACACAAGGAATTTCAGTAGAATTCACCTTCAAACCTCTGTGGTAGGACAAGTCCAAGTTCAAAAAGGACAATCTGTGACATTGTATTAAGGCCTTCTACAAGCCCTAATTAGTGAAATCGGGAACAAATTCAAAGAGAAGCTCAGTCATCACAAACAAAATCTGGAAGTCATCAAGGTATGTTTCAAAATTTATGAGGTTTTCTTTTAAGTGGTTTCAAGATATTTTGAGAGGTATATTTAGCAGTAAAACTTCAGAAGGAGATGTTTCCCTTCAAGATCCTTTCCTGGACTATGAGGTATCACAGTAACATAAAATAATTTATATGTCAATAACTCCTAATCCCTTGGCCTGGTGGTGTTAAGACAACTCAGAGTATACTATGATCTAAATTCATCAGTACTGTGGAATATTGACTAACTTGATTCCTATTCTCTGAAAATTAGTAAGAAGTATTGCTGGAATTATTGTAGTATCACTGTAAGAATAAAACGCTAATCCTGACCTATCTTATACAATAAAACTCTGAGCATTATTTTGATATGTGCAGCTCTATATATAGTGAACTTATCCTACAATTAGGACATCAAAGCATAAGCCTAATATCTAGTGATTCCAGTTCCATTTGGATGTCAGAAGGTAGTTGATCTCTACAAGACCGAGCTCCAAGTTTCACTGTCTTCTGTGATCTTCATCACAAGACAATGAAATATTTTGGTAAAATTCCCCTTGTTTCAAGACACTATATGTCAATGAAAGGTCTACCTCAGATCTTGTTTTTAAGACCTTCATTCTTGTGGCCCTATTAGGGCACCACTCCAAAACAATCTCTGCCCTATTCTGTTATTAAAGTGGCACAAGATGATTGAAAGGTTCAGGCAGTAAGAGGAAAACAAAGTTGAATAGAACCTAAGTTCCTCCTTTACAACAAAGACCTACTCTTCATATGCAGACTTGTGCAACTCCATTTGAAGGGCAGCATGATCTCAATTTTAGCAAAAGTGTAAAGAAACTACTGAAGTCAACAAATCATTATTTTTTTCTTTAGGCCTTGTTCTTAATAAGAAGTGTCAGTCTTGAAGCTTGCAGACCTAACTCAATCAACCTAAAGTATGGAAGTATGATACATATGTTACAGTGATATCTAACATATCACTGTGTGCAAATTCAAGATGTAAAAGTGTTGTGTAATAGAGATATCCCTTGTCACATATATTTACATATATCTTCTTCAGCGATTGCCTACAAGCCAACCTACATAGCATATTGAGCTTGGTGACAAGCACTGTGTGAGCATCTTTGTTCATTAGAAATATCGAATGACTTAAGAAGCCTATGTACCATATCTATATTTGATCGAGTGAAATCTTAGACCTCTTAAAGATATTCTGAATAGTTTTATTTGTGTTGTTAAATAATAACAATTATACAAACATAGATACAGTGACCAAGAATCTGACCTGGAATACACTCTTAGTATGGTTTTCATAAAAAATATGATAATATCCATGTGATTTGTTGATCAGATGGTTGGGCCTTGATTTGTCCACAATGCAGCGAATCATATCCTGATCAATTGTGCATGATGATGACAACAAAATAATTGAAGTGCATTAAGACCTCTCTAAACCTTCTCGGAGCCTTTTTTGAACTTGCCAAGGTTCTAATCAACATCCCTTATGCCTGTAGAATGCATCAATGTGCTAAGGATTATATATGTGGAGATTTGATCTCTAAGAAAGACTTGGGACTGTTCATTATATTGGTGTGTATGAACATCTTTACAACTAGTGAACAAAATAATAACACCGCATGACTAACCAAGTTTATATATATCAATGCTGGAGTATATTGAGGATGACATAGTTCAAATTAGAGTCTTCGTATCTATGTCATGATAATGTAGTGCTTTTGTATTAATGCCTGGAAGGACAAAAAACAATCATCTTCTAATAGCTCTATTGGCAACGACATCTTCAAGAAAATGTCTCAGTTAAGAAATATGGACAGAGATAGTTGAATACTCCAAGTTCCGAAGGGAATTTCTAGATTGTCACTACAAATTTTTAATAGATTAATCATATATTATAGTTATAAAATACAGAGTAGTTCCAGATATAATAAAATCCATGAATTGAAGGATTTGGTTGTCAAAGACCTTAGTATGTTCTTCAGTGATCTAATTTTAAAATTGAAAAACATCAGTATGAATATTTTGTAGAATACATGATGGTTTCTACATATGTTGCAAAGCTAACTTTATCGTGAGATATTTAAAAATGGTCTATTGAGAAAAAGTGGAGGAAGTTGCTATTGATGCTGACAACATTGTATTACAGACTGACAGGGTCAACAAATCATTTTGATGATTATTTATGTATCGCTTATGAGCACAAAAAGATCCATAACAGAATATAGGATAGGTTTTTGGTTGCTCGATGATTATGTTCTGGGAAGGTCAATCTCCCTACATTCAAAGGGACCTATAGACAATCCATGATAATTGGATTACTCAGACACAACTAATGATGAAGTATGCATATCTATCTGAAGCAAGGCTTCAGAGGGAGCCTTAGAGATGACTATGACCCAAGTAGTATGACAGGAAAATTAGCTAAGACTTGGGGATAAATGATTGAAAATGCAGTTTTAATAATCTCTGTTATAAGTCTTTCACAGCCTGATGAAATGGAGAAACCGTTGATCCCTAGTTTTCCTATGCCTCATTTATTGATATCTTCTAAGATATTTTGATATTTTATCGGTTAGTAGAATGATGATACATTACTTGATTCTATTGCTTTGAGAGCTCCATTAAAGCTAAACTCATGACTTACTATGAAGCCACTCTATTGAAAAAGCTCTTCAGTGAGCCATTTTTGCACTTTGTCATTGTAGACGAATATTCTGAGAATCTAATATTCACATACCTCTCCATATGGTACAACAAAGGACATTCCTGTTGTAATACATGTTTGAGTAGACATATCTCATGATGACCGGGTTGTCTGACGGACACTATGCACCCTCAAAAGACTAGTTTAGACTGTGGTCTTCCCGAGTACGAAGGAGTAAGAATAGTTGCAGAGGATTACCAAGTACTATCAAAATATTTTGTGTAAATCAATATGTTTCCTATACATTTGTGTGTTGTTGAATCGAGAAATGAGGCTTCCATTTATCCAGTTTTGATTTCCAGGAAGCAACTTGGCACTATTTGTTATATGAATGGATTCTTGGTTGAAGAAGGATTTGTCAATAGAGAGTGGAAAGGTCTTGTGACTCACTTTCGATAAATTCTTCTTTATTATTCATATCAGTGTTCAGCAAAGCAGATGTTATGAAACTAGCTCCAAAAATAGAATAAAAGAGAGATCAACGCCTTATAAATCAACCACTTTGAAGGGGAAACCTCCAATACATTACATAAATGAACAATCATTCCATGATACAAATGACAAAACCTCCTTCTATATATAGGAGTCCATGGGGTCATAATATAATCCTAGCCGACCTAACACTAATAATGTAAGGGAAAAATAATAACAATATGGGGGTTACAGGGGTACACCAATAAAAATAAAGGGGCTACACTAATAAAAATAAGGGACTATGCTAGTAATATGGGGACCTAACATGCCCCTATCCTTCAAAAATGTGTTGTCCTCAACGCTTGAGTAGCTCTGGATGCTTCTGTATAAAATTCTCATCCTCCCATGTAGAATCTTCAGTGGGTAAGTTCTTCCACTTGATGAGATACTCTGAAATTGATCAATTTCGTAGCTGTGGAGTTCTTGTTTCCGTGACTATTTTGGGTTCCAATATGATTTTTCCTTCCTCATCAAGTTCTTCCAATATTGTTTGAACTGAAAGTTTGTCACCTATAACCTTCTTTAAGCATGAAACATGGAAAACTGGATGCACTCGCAAAGAAGCAAGAAGCTCCAATTTGTATGCCATAGTACCAATATTTTGCAATACCTTGTAAGGAGCATATTATTTTGGCAATAATTTATTATCCTTCTCAGCTTTCTTGAGGGACATTTGTTTTTATTGTTGTAGCCGTAAAACTACCTAGTCTCCTACATCAAAACTTCTCTTGTTGTGATGTTGATCTGCCTGTTGTTTCATTTGATTTTTTTTCCAAATTTAGGTTATCCTTTAAGAGTTGGATAACTTGCTGTTGATGCACGATTTGATCTTCCACTTCTTGCACCTTAGAATTTTATCTTAAATATGATGTGATGGACGGTGGATGATATCCACAAAGTGCCATAAATGGGGTCATTTTTGATGTAGTATGGAAGGAAGTGTTATACCACCATTCAGCCAGAGGTAACCACTTGACGCATTGTGTTTTTTTATCAAATAAAAAACAACAAAGATAACCTTCCAAACATTTGTTCACTATCACAGTTTGACCATCGGATTGAGGATGATAAGATGAGCTATGAGCTAGTTGAGTACCCAAACAAGAAAATAATTCCGTTAAAAAATTTCTAGTAAAAATGGGATCTTTGTCACTTACAATAATCTTTGGGTTTCCATGTAGCTTTTGAATTGTTTCCATAGATGCAATAGCAATTGTACTTGCTTTAAATGGATGATATAATGCACAAAAGTGTGCATACTTGGTAAGTCTATGAACTACCACCATGATGACACTCTTCCCTTCGGACTTAAGTAAACCTATGAAAAAATCCATTGTAATATCCTCCCAACGTTGACTTGGAATGCATAAAGACTGTAGAAGACTTGGGGTCTTAATTGTCTCAACTTTATTTTGTTTGAAAACCAAACATTCTGCCACAAACTTTTGAATATCAAATTTAAGGCCATGCCAAAAAAAATTCTTTCTTCACCCTGTGGTAAGTTTTTAAAAATCCTGAGTGTCCTCCTAAAGGAGAAGTGTGAAATTCCAAAATAATATTTTGTTTTAGTTGGGAAGTATTACAAATATATAAGTGATCTTTGTACCATAAGGAATCATTTTTCCAACTAAATGTATCAGATGTACTAAGATATTGCTGCAAATTTTGAATGAGTGTCCACAATTCTTCATCATTCTGCCATTCATCCCTTGCTTTGGTTATCCAATCTGGTTGGATAAAAGAGATTTCACAAAGCAATGCTTCCACCTCTTCATCCTTTCTTCAGAGTGCATCTGCAACCACATTTAGCTACCCTTTTTTGTAGGTGATTTCAAAGTCATAACCCAACATCTTTGTGACCCATTTTTGTTGCTCTTCTGAAGATAGTATTTGCTCCAAAAAGTGTTTAAGACTATCATGAGCATTTTATATCTAAGACTTTTGTGATCCATAATGTAGATAAACTAACTTTCGGATTAATCACATCATTAGGATTAGGTCTGAAAGTTCTTTTATCTAATATCACGATCAATTTTTATCTTGAAGTGCCTTCCCATTAGGTAAGGTCGTCATTTCTTTAGTGCATGTAGTATTGCCAACGTTTCCTTCTCATAAATAGCTTTCTGTAAATAATTTCCTTTTATTGGATGACTTTTAAAAGCAATGGGTATTCCTTCTTTCATTAAAATGACACCAATTCCATTTCCTGAGGCATTAGATTCCACAATAAAGGTTTTTTTGAAGTCTGGCGTAGCTAAGACCAGTGCTATGCACATTTCCTCTTTAAGATGTTCAAAGGCCTTAGTTGCTTCAGGAGTCCATGAAAATGCATCTTTCTTCAATAATGTTGTTAGAGGTGCTACTATTCTCCCATAATTCTTAACAAACTTGCAACAATACCCTGTTAACCCGAGAAATCCTCGCAACAACTTTATGGTTGTGGGGACTTTCCATTCCTTAATGGCTTTAATTTGGTTAGGGCCTACCTTAACGCCCTCGTGAGATACAATATGACCCAGATATTCCACCTCTTGTACTCCAAAGAAACATTTGGATGTTTTAGCATATAATTGTTTCTCCTCCAATAGTTTGAGAATCATGTCAACATGTTGAACATGATCCTTCCAAGACCTGTGTAGATTAGTATGTTATCAAAAAATACTAGCACAAATTTTCTAAGGAAGGGTTTGAAAATGGAATTCACCAACCCTTGAAATGTAGAAGGTGCATTAGTAAGGCCAAAAGGCATGACCAAAAAATCATAATGACCTTCATGAGTTTGAAATGTAGTTTTCAGAATATCTTCAGTCTTCATTCTAATTTGATGATATCCTGAACGAAGATCCAACTTGGTAAAAGAAATTGCGCCATGTAATTCATCCAATAATTCATCAATCACAAGAATGGGAAATTTATCTTTAATAGTGAGCTTATTTAGCTCCCTATAATCCAAACACATGCTCCATGATCCATCCTTATTGTGCACCAATACTACTAGAGCAGAGAAAGAAATTTGACTAGGTTGAATTATACCAGCCTCTAACATTTCTGCACTCATACGTACAATTTCACTCTTCTGGAAATAAGAATATTTGTAAGGCCTGATGTTTGGAGGAAAAATTCTTGGAATAAAATGAATATCATGATCATGATTAGGAATAGTTGGGAGTCCTTTGGGAGTTTCAAACACCTTGGAATGATTGTCAAATACTTTTTGTAGATCTGAAGAAATAGATGATTTTGATGTTGGAACTTCTAGTGAGCATAATTGTGCAATTACACCTCGTTGTTCTTTCTTCAGAATATTTGTCATGACATTAGAGCTTATTTTCTTTCTTGGATTCCCTGTGAATCCCCGTAATTCGATTTCCTTTCCTTCCAAAAAAAATTCCAAGAAAAGTTCTTGAAAATTAAAAGATATCGTCCCCAAAGACTGTAACCATTGTACTCCTAGTACAACATCAGCACCTGCCATTGGAATGGAAAGAATTGGAATATTAAATACATATTCCCCCATGGTTAGCTTGATATTATGGAATTTTCCAAAGAATTTTATAGTTATTCCATTTGAAACCATCACTTGACATTCTGGTGCTGGGTATAGGAAACTATTCAATTACTTGGCTACATTACAATGAATGAAATCATGGGTACTACCTGAATCAATCAACCTTATTACCTTTTTCTTCTTGATATGTCCTTCTATCTTGATATTTTTAGGAGTAGTAATTCCTGCCAATGCATTACACGATATGGTCAAACTCATTTCTTCTTATTCTAGGTTTGGTTCCTGGTGTATATCCTCTTCTTTTGAAGTTTCTTATTCATTTTCTTCCTCCTCTTCACAGTCTATGTAAAATAATTTCTTCTCAGCACACTTATGACCTTGAGTGTATTTTCTATCACAACTATAGCAAAGCCCTTTTGCTATTTTTTCTTACAATTATTGTGTTGTCAACCATGTAGGTTGTGGAAGTCTATAAGTAGCAACACTTCCATCTTTATGGATGTGAGTGGTAGGCTTCCTTGTCGCCGTAATTTTACATTCAATTTTTCTTGCCAACCTGAATGCCTTCTCCAATGAATCAGGTTCCGAAAAATGAACTTCATGTTGGATGTTATCCTTTAAATTCCCTACGAAGACATAAATCCTTTGTTGTTGTTGTTGCTCTTTTTATCCTCATAATTTCCTATCATTTCCTCCGTAAAAATTGACCAAGTGAAAAAAAATTTACGGGAGAAAAGCCATCGATACCATACAAATGTATTTTGTTATAAATGTAAAGTTGTAATGCGTACCTTTTGTGTGTTTTGCACATTATTGAGATCAAAATATTGCTCCATATGTAGTATCCATGTTACGGGATCCTTTCCATCAAAATTCCTCATATCCATCTTTGGAATATGATGGTTCTTCCATCCAACATTAGAGTTTATGAAATCACGATTAACATTTATTTTGTTCTCATCATGAGTTTCCTCTAAAATATTTTCGCCATTAGGAAATATTTCTTGTATCAACTTTTTCAATCCTTCCATGTCTTCTTTTAGATCATTCTTCATGTTTTCTATGTCGCCTTTCATTTTTTCTTCCATGTCATCCATCTTAGCTTCCATGCCAGCTTCCATGCCATCCATCTTAGCTTCCAAGGCTTTCTTCAAACCATCCATATTATTCTTTAAACCATCCATCTTCGCTTCCACACCTTTCTCCAAAACTTCCATTTCAATTTTTGTTACTCTTTGTGAGAGTGAAATTTGGTGCACTTGCTCTTGTAATTTTGATAGATCATGTTGCAATTCTTCATCTTCATGAGTCATAATAGATTATTATGAGGGCTTAATGGGTGTTGAATTATTTTTTGGGGGGATTTTAGAACCCAATACTGATATCTATGCTCAATATTCCCTTGGAATCTCTTAAAACTGATTTTTCAAACAAGACTTATGCCATTTGAAAAAAAATTACACACCTTTTTCTTGCTTTTGAGGAGCTCGATCTTGAAACTGAATTATCTCTGTAACTGCAGATCTTAAATATTTGAAATTCGGTCCTACATTAGCCCTATGAATCTTATTTTTAATGCCACATGTATGACCTGATTTGGATATTTCAAGACAAAGTTATGCTAAATCTACCACAATGACCTAATTATGGACTAGTTCAGTAGAGCGCACTTGTACGCCGTGCCATGTCTTACTGTTTCCTCCTTCGGCTTTGAAAGTGATACACAAGAAACTACAGTCTATGTGATTATGACCACTTTTTACTTAATTCCCATCTGATGCTCAAAGAAAGAGTTATGACAATTTTACCAAGGTCACCTCTTTGAGATGAAATTTGGGAGCCTGAAAAAACCCTAAGTTCCACAAATCATATCTTCGAAAATATTGCGAACCAAAATCTAAAATGTTTACAAGTAGTTCCTTAGGACTTAGGCTTTGTTCTATAAAAATTTCAGCTTCTGAACCTTCGTAGAAATAAAATTATAGCGAATTTTTTTACGATGACCTATTTAGGTGAAATTTGGGAGCCTGAAAAAACCCTAACTTCCACAGATCATATCTTTGAAAATATTGCAAACCAAGATCTAAAATTACACGGCGTTCTTCAGGATTTTAGCTTCGCTCTGTAAAAATTTCAGCTTCTTAACCTTTGTATAAAAAAATTTATAGCGAAAAGGCCACAATGACCTGTTTGGAGCAGCGAAACCCTAGAATCCAAATCTTTGATACAAATGTTATGAAACCATCTCCAAAAATAGAAGAAAAGAGAGATCAACACCTTAGAAAATAGCCACTTCAAGGGGGAAACCTCCAATACATTAAAAAAATGAACAATTCTTTGATGATATAAATGAAAAAACCTCCTTCTATATATAGGAGTCCATGGGGTCACAATATAATCCTAGCCGACCTAACACTAATAATGTAAGGGAACAATAATAACAATATGGGGGTTATAGGGGTACAAAAATAACAATAAGTGGGCTACACTAATAACAATAAGTGACTACACTAGTAATATTGGGACCTAATAGCAGAGCAGAGCAGAGATAAGATTCAGAGATGGTTCATGATGGATGGATTGGCGGGTGTAATTCTCCCTAGTTGAGAAGGAGTGTTAAAATTGGCAACTAGATCCAAATTCCACTTTGGACCACTCCTATGAGGAATATGATTGCAACATTGGATTCCTCTTTTTGAGATGATCAAAATTGACCTAAATATCACTAAATTTGGATAAGGAAAAATATTCATTCACTCAAATGAAATTTCATAAGGTATGACCTTATTTAGGCGATAAAATTCTAAAATTTGAATTTCCCTCCTCGAATAATCAAGTCGGCCTACTCGAGAAGGATATAAATAACCTATCCTAGGCACTATGATATTCATTCTTATCTCTGAAATAGCCACAAAATAAGGTTATTTATAGTGAGCTTGAAGATAAAGGCAAGGTTGGGCTCAATTTAGTCATCTTCAAGGGAAAAGTTCCACAGGATGTAGGATGAGATTGGTTTGGGAACATTTATGATTTGTCTTGGGAATTTTATCTTCATCACAGGTCCAAGTTCAAGTAGATAGAAGTGCGTCTGTTAAGGGTGATTTTGATGACATTTTGGGACTGTTTTGAAGGTGTCATTCTCCTTTAAGCCATCTGCACTATTTTGGGTCACCTACAGCTATGCCATAGGGCTTACGAACCATGTCCTGGGGGCCGAGAACCTAAAACAAGAAAGGCACAATCAAGGCTACTTTATCATGAGGCTGTGTAGTGGGTTTTGAAGCTTAGAAGAAGGCTTATGGGCTACCATCATTTGAAGGGACTGGTTGAAGGTAATCCACAGTCTAGTAAATTTCTTTAAGGTTTTGAATGGGGTAGTTGTTGACTATTTTTATGCCCTAGTCAGTCCTACTAGAATTGCAGAGAAGACACAAGTCCTTGGAGCCTCCACCAAACATCAGATTTGCTGCCTTGTTTGAACCATCCTCTTATCTAAGGGAAGTGGTATTAAAACTTCTCATTTTCAAGTCATTTTGACTTTGAAGTACTGTATTCTCTCTCTCTGTGGAAATTTTGACATTAATGATAAGAAGAATTGATAAGGGTTTTCCCCATCTTGGGGTTTTTCCCTAGATTGAGCCATATTTGTGTGTTCTTTTGTCTTGGCTCATCTTCAGCTTTTATTACTTATGTTATTTCATTAGTTACACTTATGATTAATGGGATTGCTAATGGATTAACGGGAAAATGATGTAACCAACCTAAGTTAAGAACATGTTAACTCAAAATCAACAGTCAGCAGGTACAAGTACTTGAGAGATGACTCTATGACCATCAACTTATTGTTTTCTCTATCTCCTAGGGATCTAAGAAGATGCACATTAAAAAGAGAGGGAGAAAGAAATTCTTACTGAATGTTTCCCATCTTCAACACCCAAGTTGTGTCAATTCAGTCAAACGAATATGGCACCAATCCCAAGACCTAGAGGATCTAAGAGGTGGAATCCCTATTAGAGTGAGAATATCAACCAAGGAACTACATTTTTTAGGCTATAGGTGATGGCACACAACTACAAAACGAAGGTGCCATAAAAATGTAAAAGAAGAGCTACAGAAACTCAATCAATTCAATTACTGTGCTAAGCAATTTCATGCCCGAGCAACCAAACTCAAACACTTTCTTAAGTTGATGAAATTAGGTATGAAAAAAGAGTTCTCTGAGGCATCCAACTGTACAAAAATTAAATTCATATGCAAACCAACCAAAGCCTTTTTCAAATCAATGACCTCCATGTGGGTTTCTAAAACATATGGTAACCATCAAATATGCAATAAATTGCATCACTAAATTTAATTATAACGAAAGGGAGAATTAGGACCATGGTCAATCTCAAGGATTAGAAAGGGAGCATTAGATGGACATGAAAATGTGCCTGAATTTTGTATTCCACTGGTTAAAGCCAAAGCATGAAAAAATGGATATTGTCCACTTTATACCCTATATTAGGAGACTTTGAATGCACTGTCAGAAAAGTGATCCCTCATTCACTCAACTTATAAACAACACTGTGAATGATAAGAACTTCTATTGGTTAAAACATTTTTCATATCTATATTTATTCATGGAGCATTCACTCAACTTATAAAAAACACTGTGAATGATACAAAAATTCTATGGGTTAAAATTTTTTTCACGACTATATTTGTTCATGGGGCATTTAATTTTGAAAATCAACAACCCATTTTATGGATAACATCATACAAAATACAACAACAATTGGTGTGAGAATGTCTTGTCTGTTCAGAAATATTACTAATTCACTCCATGAGAAATGCATGTAGGACTACAATTTGGACCCAGGGATGGAAGATTCAAGGTTTACTAGGACGGGAAGGGGATGTTTGTCTCTCAATTGGATGATTATATCTACGCTAAAGAAATAAGCACAGACCTAGCAGGTGTGGGTAGTGCAAAGTTGTCTTTGGAAGCTCAAGTCTTAACCTAATTCAACTGTGTAGACAAATTGCCCCTAATATTATTGACAAATCCAGTGTATGGGCTTTATTTTATGGGTTTAGCTTTAACGTTACTAGTAATGTTTTTTTCTTGAAAAAGGAGTTTCACATATTCATATTTATTGTGTTTCTATGAAGAATCAAATGGATAAAAGGGGAAAGTAGGATGCTAAATCTGTTCTTGAGGCCCATTTATTTCTCACATTTGTACAAAGAAAATAAAAAAGATGCAGACTCCCTCTACCAAAGCTGGGCTATCTATGGATGCTAGTTCATAGACTGTGCTCAAATCAAGAGTTATGGACACACTTAGTATATGTCTAGAAGTTTATTGGATAACTATTATCTAACAATATTATTTTCTATTTTTTTGAGGAAGTTGTTCCTATATACCAGCATAGATCCATCTTAATTCCAGAAATATCAAGTGCTGAGAGGTATCAAATCTTGTTAAGTGTAAATTATTTTGATCATTTAATATGGCTAAGAGGAATACATGATGACAATATTTCTATGTAAAAATCATATTCATGGTATTTCTATTCTAGTAAAATTTGATCTCTCATTTTTATCTCCTATATAGCAGTTATTATATTAGGGGTGTGTGTGTATGTAACATATAATATTATTATTCATTTGGGTCTAGCTCAGGTGGTTGAGAGGAGGAATGACTGTTATCCTCTCCACCTCGGTTCAATTCCCACATGTGACATGTTGAGCTCTTAATGAATATATTTTCGTGATGGATTCAACAACAGTTATTAATCAACCTTCTTCCTTGGAGATTCTACGGTTTACCTTGGGTAACATCCTAAAAATAATGAGGGAGAGTACTCCAGGGTTTTCCTTAGGCAATGTAAACTGGAAAAAAGAATATAATATTATTATTATTTGTTAGAAGTTATATTTTTTTTAAGTTAACATGTAAATGTTACCCACATATTTAACATCTCCATCATACTGGGTTGTAGAGCACCTTGTTACGCTTGCTGTAATGATGCCAATGTGTAGGTCCCAACTCACTTTAACTTTTTAGATAATGATGATAAATTATGATGGTGTAGGTTGTGGCTCGCCTCATTTGTACTGTTTTTTACCCTATCATGATGTATAATGGTGGCCCATTTGGGAATTATAGTTTTTAGATGATGCTTTCAACACTGTATACAATATTCTGAGATTTTATTTTTGAGAGCCTTAACTAATGTTGAGTTGTTTTTTGTAAAACAGTTGTATTTGAGCCTTTGGTTAAATTCTCCCTTCTCAGGGTATTCCCCTCAGTATTTTTTGATATTCCTATCAGTATAAATTTTTGGAAATTATTTTCGATGTTTGGGAATGCATCATGCATGTATAGAATGTCTTTCCATATGAAAAGAATATGATTTTTCTCCTGGGGAAAAGGAAACATCTATATCTTCAAACTAGATTACCTGGCCAAGCATAGCAGCTTCTGGTTCAATTCCTCCAACTCCCCAGTCAGCAAAACCTAATCCATCTATCATGGTTGTGTGGGAATAATTTCCAACAACATTATCTGAATAAAGTAGATCATTGGTATTAAATACCACTCTTCCCAGATATTCCAAATTGACCTGTAAGACCAACAATGTTGTTTAGGTATTCATATTCTCAGAGGTCTCATGATATAAAATCACTCATTTAAACCTATTTTAAAATTTAAACCAAAACTAAAAATTTGGGGAAACAACATTTCAAGAAGCCTTAATTAAATTTTCTAGTTGGTAAATAGTAAAAGTACTCTAGCATGAAGAAGAACCATGATGAAGGATCTTGACAAAAAGGAAATACATAACAAAACATCTAATGAAGAAGCTACCAGGGTAACACTAATATTGATTTGGTATTGATGTCCTGATTGGAATATGAATTTGCTACCTGGAAAGATGTGTTGCAGGAATTGATGAGACATTTTGGAACTGTCTGGTCATGACTCACAACTCAATGTATGAATTGAGTGATGAATTTGGCATATGGACCAAAGGAAATTACAATAACATGTGTACACGGCACTGGTTAGTAAGGTATTGAGATATGGTATAGCTCTATGATCATGTTTTGATAAAGAAGGTCACTTTCCTGATGTTTAGAGAGAGTTATGACTAAGCTCTACATTGTTTAAATTAAGAGGATGATGTTCAAGTGATGTGGAAAGTGATGAACCCTATCTCAATGAGAATATGTGAAAAAGGATGGCTCCGTGATATTTAGGAATGTTGAAGTTCACATATGACATGATGAAGTGAAAGGAGGAGCCCATGTAGCTAATATTTAATGCCCTAGCCCTACCTTTGTTTTATACACTAAAAAAGGCCACTGATTTATCGAAAAGGTCTATCCCTGTAGTGTGCCTAGATTTAAAGGTGATTGTGAAACTCTAACTCTATATCTCCCAAGAGATGTACCCTCCCTGCATGAGAGAATCCACAGAATAAAGAGCCAATCCTCATAGAATAGAGCACCCATGGTTTAAATGTGGAAACCAAATCAAACATAGTACTTACTCTAAATCTGGAAGACTTCCTAAGTCATGTACTTTCACAACATCTGGAAACGTTTAACACAAAATAGGATAACAATTTCTAATTAAAGAAAATCCTAAAACTAGAATTCTCTAAGGCTGGAAACTGTCTAAAGGTAGAAAATGCATACATATTTACATATCTACATATCCATTGAAGCACCATCGATCATCATTACTCAAAGTGCTACACACAACCGATATTTTACATCTCTACTGAAACTAGTGACTTCATGATGCTAAAGAGAACAACAATTCAGCAACACAGTTACAGAAAAATAACACTATGCATTTTTAAGGAAGGTGTTATCCACCAAGCCAAGTCTCTCTCTCAGCATTTCAAACTTCTCCTTAGCTAGGAGCTTTTTCAAATTCTCTCCAACCTGCAAATCTGAAGGAACATAATCGAGGACCACTACTCCCTTATGAACTATGTCTCTAAGGAAATGGTGCCAGATATCTTTATGCTTGGAGCGATTGTAAAGTACTAGATTCTCAAGAATCAAAAGGCCCCAACATCTGATCATTCAACTCTGATATTAACTTGCAAGCCATATGGCCACACAACTATCACTCCAAAGATTCCAAACTCAAACACACAAAATGAATGAATAATGGAAGATGTTGAGGGAGACATATTTTACTTTACTGCTCGTGTTTACCCTAAACTTTGTAACCACCTTTGGTCCCTACATAATAAAAATTTAAAAGGAACTTCATTTCCTGAATTTATGGCAAAATTGTGTGGAGTTAGGGATTGTGGAATGACATGAGGTGTGAGTACTAGGACAAAGTGAGGCAGGTGCAAGGTGGGGAAATATTGTTGGAACATTGGGGGTTGAGTGATTAGGGAGCGTATTAGAGTGTGTAGGGAGAATGGATGTTTGGACAGAGGCATCGAGCACCCTTAATGGTTAGAGGGCGTGGTCATGAAACTTGAAAGTGCTCCCATGAGAGTGCTAGGGTAGCGGGACCAGAATGGGGGCACAATTGTTTGGGAGTGTGTTGGAACATGTTAGGAACATCGCAGTTCAAAGTCCAGACAGAGGCAGGGAGAACCTTGAGTGCATTGGAAGTAACGGTCCTGAAAGTACTCCTATACAGGAGACCATAATCCCAAGATGTGCACAAAGCCATATTTGCTAACAAGTTTCAAATGCGTAGTGGGAGCATTCTCAAAGATAACACTTTGGCATGCCTGGTTCTGACCTATATGCTAATATGACTTAAGAATATTGTTGACCGCTACTAGTAAATTGAGGATTGGATGACATTTCTAGATTTTAAAATAATTAAAATAACACAATTCATTATTTTCTTGAACCTTTAGTGCTTCGAGACCCTGGTCATAAAAACACTCCCATGAGAGTGCTAAGGTAGTAGGACCAGACTGGGGGCAAAGCACTTCTGGAGCACACTCGAACATGTGGGGAGCGTGGAAGTTCAAACAGAAACAAGGAGCACTTTGAGAGCCTTGGAAGTAACAATCCTAAAGGCACTCCTATACAGGAGTGCCATGATCCAAAGTTGTGCACTAAGCAGATTTTCTTGGAGTGTCAAATTCGCCATGGGGAGCATTCTCAAAGAAGAATTTTTCCTTGGCCCCATGTTGAATTCCTAATGTGGGGATATTATGCAGCATTGAAGATGGTATCAAGAACTTTGAAAACAAGGATAAAGATCTAATAAGGTAGGAATGTGCCATTATCCTCAAAAAAGAAAGACCCCCCAAATTTCATAGCCAGCACATGCTCAGAGCATTTGAACAACTAAGTAAATTCCTCATTCGTCATGAAATTAGGAAAACCAGATATAATTTATATATACTTGCAACATCAGCCTTCAAGAATCACCTTAAACTTGCTGAGAGCATCTGGGGTGACCTATGGAATGTCATTGACGCATCTGCGGCACTAAGGGCTAGTAGAGAAGGAAATGCAGCTTGGATTAAACAAGAAAAGAAGTTAAACAAAATGAAATCAATGAAACAAGGCTCAATGAGTTGGATGAATGCAACAATCTCAAAAGAAAACTACACCGCTCCAATCCACAGCATTACCACAACCCGCAACACGCCATCCATCACTCATGCATCATCCTCCCCAGTACACTATCTAACCTCCCCCCCGCAACACTCAGTCTGCTCCAATCCATGGCATAGCCACCGCCTGCAGCACACCATCCAACACTTACTCTACATCTGCCCCATTCTGCTACAATACCACCCCCTGTAGCAATACACAGTCTCAGAAGAAAAATACACCGCTCCAATCCATAGTATTACCAACTGCTCCAATCCACAGCATTACCACAGCCCGCACTCATGCATCGTCCTCCCCCAGTACACTATGAAACCTCCCCCTGCAACACTCAGTCTTCTCCAATCCACGGCATAGCCACCGCCCGCAACACACCATCCAACACTGGCTCAACGTCCTCCCTATTCCACTTTGATACCACCCCCCCGCAGCGATACACAGTGCAATCACATTACCCCCTACATCGCAGGTCTGAAAGAAACATGGATGGAAGGAGCTGTAAACACGGTATCTGGCCTCCCACACTCACCGGATTTCTAGAAGACGGCAGACGATGCATTGGTGGTGGAATGGGTTCGGGTGGAGCGCATGCAGCTACCTCTGTCCACTTCGATGTACCACAGAAACAAGTTTGATACACCGTAGGCTCCTAATGAATAGTCGTGGGTAGTAGCCCAATCTAGAGCTGGTAACATTACCACAGCAACAGGCCCCGTTGACATAACCACAGCTACTGACCCACATGCGATGAAAGGCGTTAGTATTGCAGCTACCGTGGAAACCCGAGCCTCACCGAGATCACTCACTTTCGCCCAACCATCGAATAATCACAAACACAATATTAAATACATTATATATAATAATAACATAACCAATGTGTTTAACAAAAATGACATTAATAATAAAACAGTTGTTAACATCTCCTCTCATGAGCTTAAAATTGAAGAAACGGAGGTCCTAGAAAAAGGGTTGAATTTTGCCTTGGCCCCGTGTCGAATTCATAATGAGGAGATAGTATGTAGCATTGAAGATGGTATCAAGAACTTTGAAGACAAGGATAAATATCTAATAAGGCAGGAATGTGCCATTATCCTCAAAAAAGCAAGACCCCCCAAAAGCAATTTAAATAAAGAACAACTGAAGGCTATTAAAAACCTTAGGCAAAATGACAGCATTGTGATACTTAAGGCTGATAAAGGAGGGGCAATGGTTGTCATGGAAAAGAAAGAATATATCAGTAAGATGAGAGACCACCTCTACAGTAGTGGTAGTTATAAGAAACTTATAGAAAACCCAGTTTCTAAGGTTATAATAACTGTCAAGAAAGCCATCAAAGAGTCTAACCTGGATGATAAATTTAAAAAGTGCCTCTAACCGGATAGTGAAATAACCCCATGTATCTATGGAGCACCAAAAATTCAAAAAGTTGGTGCCCCCCTAAGACCCATTGTTAACACTATCAGGGCTCCAACTTATGAATTAGCGAAATATGTAGCTAATACCTTAGCACCTCTAGTAGGAAAAACTAGCTCATACATAAAAGACTCCTAACATTATGTGGATTTCATTAGAAATGCTAATCTGGAACCTGGTGAAAAAATAGTAATTTTTTATGTGGTCCAGATCTTTACAAAGATACCCTTAGATGAAGCTGTGGAGGTAGTCAAGGAAGTTGTGGATCCCCAGACTACTAAGTTAGCAGAAATCTGTTTGCGCTCAACTTTCTTCACATTCCAAGGAGAGATTTTTGAGCAAACATCAGGGGTAGCCATGGGGTCTCCACTATCCCCCATAGTGGCTAATCTCTTCATGGAAAGATTTGAGAAAAGGGCCTTAGACTCGTACCCTCTTAAACCTAAATTCTGGATTAGATTCGTGGATGACACCAGTGTAGATTGGCCTCATTGAGATGAAGAGATTAAAAAGTTCCAAAACCACCTTAACAACTGTTTGGTCAATTTACTGTGTCCTAAATTGCTGCATTTAATTGTCAATCCGGGAATCGTAAGCTGATGAAGTGCGGCGCACTATATGTGCAAGATAACCTCTTTCTTAACTTTTTGTCGTTTATGGTCTTTCTAAGGTAAATTGGAAATTCTAAAGTGAAAAACAAGCTTGGTTATAATTGTTCAAGGAAGTGATATCCCCTATAATGATTTACCAATCTCGAAACTTTAAAAGCAAATTGAAATTACAAATGACAAAAGAAAGTAAGTTTATGGTTTTTCTAAGGTGAAATGGAAATTCTAAAGTGAAAAACAAGCTTGGTTATAATTGTTCAAGGAAGTGATATCCCCTATAATGATTTACCAATCTCGAAACTTTAAAAGCAAATTGAAATTACAAATGACAAAAGAAAGTAAACTGCTGAAATGGAAAGTGCTGGTAATCTAATGAATCAAAACAAGAAACTAGTGAATATGAAAACTAAACTATTCTTGCTGCCAACTGAACACAAAAGAAACTACGCTTATGGAAATTCAAAATTGAAATGAAAGAAATCTAAATCAGATTACATCAATTCATTTTCTGACCCTTCATCATTAGACCAGCTATGACTTGCGGAAGTAATCATAAACAACTTGTGTAACTGATATTTAATTTGCAGAAAGTAAACTAATACTAAACCATACATACATGATTCAATCCCTCGCCATCAGTGCAGCTGTGGCTTTCGGAGGCAATTGAAGATGTCATACATGATTCAATATATCTAAGTTTGCGGAAAAGAAACTAATACTAAACTACACACTTCATCATGCAGCCCCTCACCATCAGTCCAGCTGTGGCTTTCGGAGGAAACTGAAGACGCTATGAGCAGCTTAATATATCTAATTTTGCAGAAAGGAAACTAATACTAAACTAAACATCTCATCATGCAGCCCCTCACCATCAGTCCAGCTGTGGCTTTCGGAGGAAACTGAAGACGCTATGAGCAGCTTAATATATCTAATTTTGCAGAAAGGAAACTAATACTAAACTACACATCTCATCATGCAGCCCCTCACCATCAGTCCAGCTGTGGCTTTCGGAGGTAGCTGAAGACACTATGAGTAGCTTAATATGTCTAATTTTAACTACTGAATCAGATAAACAAAACTGATGTGCACAAGACAAAACTGAAGTTAAACAAAGACTGTGAAAGAAAACTAGCAGCAGAATAATATCAGTTTCATATCATTAGCAAAATACTATGAAAATGCCCCGGGCTGTCTACCTAAAACCTGCACAAGAAAACTGATCAGTGATTTAACAATCATAAAAACATAAAAGACAGGAATGCGATGGAAATTACAGAAATGTATGAACAGAAATAAAACAACTATGAAATATGAACATGTAATGAGTTATGATACAATGACTGCTTAAAGAAATGAAATGAAAAATATATACATTAATACACAGAACCTCGGCTGAGCAGGGGCCCTCTACGCAGCTCTGGTATGATCTTCAAACACGAATTAAGTTATGAAACAGAGTTCTTCACATTAAAAAGAAAGTCATTACAGTGGTGGTATTACGGCTCAAGGCAGCGTAATCACCACATAACAGAGTACGCACATCAATTTAACAACTAACAACTATCAACTCACATTCACTAACTCTACGTGCGTATGCAAACGCTCTTTATAAAGCAATAAAATGTAACTGTTTCCTGAAGTTTATGATAGCAGCCGACACGTAGACCACGAAGGCCACGGATTTAGGAGTATGGCCATGTTTGGGAAACGGATCTATGGAAGGTGGGCGCTTAAATTCAACTCCAGAACTTTGCACAGATGTCAATTAACTTCCACAAGCTTGGGAAATGGCCGTATGGATGTTTCTATGCCACGAAACAGAGTCCAGCCGACATAGAACTCCACGGTTGACTTCCACGTGGATGGCTTTGACCGCGGCTTTCCTTGACGAATTTTCTTGAACCAATAGGACACGAACCATGTCCTTGTCATTCCTAGCCTGCCCATGTGGCTCGTTTCCTTCGTTGACACCTGTAACATTGATTTCCACAAAATAGCTGCGGTAAGTTGCAGCGGCTGCGGAAAGTGACAAGTTTCCGCAGCTGTATGAACAAAATCTAAATCAAATAGAAAACACACAAACATAATTAAAAACCATGTTAGATACCCTTTTGCACATGATATTTGACAATTTTGGAGGTTTAGGTGAGTGAAAGAGATATGGAAAAGTGTATGAAAGAGAGACAAATTTGGGACTCAACATACCCCCACTGTGAAGGTGTTGCATGTCCTCATGCAACCAAAATTTTGACACTCTTTGTTCAATTCATGTGCCTTGATACTTCAGCCAACACATCTAACCCCCTTCTCTTCTTCTTTGGTACTGCCATCATTCTGGGTTTCTTCATGAGGCACCTGAATTTGATATTCCCAAGTGCTCTGCTCAATTTTTGGCATTTCCTTTTTAGCTTCTTATTTTTCTTTTGCCAAATACCCAAATGTAACATAGTATTGTCATGGATAATCTTGTCCAGTTTGCCTTGCTCTTTGAGTGTTTCATTTTCATTTTTGATATGTCGATTCAAAAGCTCAAGCTCAAAAATCTCCTGTTTTAATGACTGAACCAAATTATCCTGCAATGTATGAGGCTGAATAGAAGAGGTGCTTGGACCTGTGGCTGCCTTCTCCAGGGATTCTATATAGTCATAGACCTCCTGCTGTTTGGGGTCTACTTCCGGTGTCTTTTTCATTGGACTGTCCTCAAAATGCTGCAAGGGAGAATTATGTTCAAAATTTGGCTGAGGAGAACTTTCATCAATATTTTGCTGAGAATAAGATGGAGTACGCTCATTGTCTGATTGGGAGTGAAAGGAGTCGGGTTCACTAACTGACTGAAATGGACTATGGTCAGTTGGAGACTGTTCAGATGTCTCTTCACCCAAATCAATGAAATGAGGACCTTTAATTTGTGTTTTTCTCAGCTTTCCCTTAAGCCTGCTGCTTCTCCTCACTTGCTGTGGTACATTACCCTTTTGTTCTTGTTTTCCTGTTTTTGCCTTTTTAGATAGAGATGACTGTTTTTGGAGAAAAATTAATCTCTCAGATAGAATTTGGTGATCTTCTTCTTCAGAAGAAGAAGTTTTATGGACAGCCTCAACAATTTCTTTCCCTTTTGATATTATTGGCTTCTTAATTTGGATTTCCTTCTTCTTCCTTTTTACCAATCTCTCTTCTCTATCATTTTTCTTCATAGTAATAGTAGAAGTATCTTGGATTTCATCTACTGTTCTTTTCCTTCTACTTCTTTTTGCTGTGCTAGCTGCGGGAACTTTCTGTGTAGGAGCAACTTGGGTTTCAACATCCATTTTCTTTCTTCTACTCCTCCTAATTGGATTACCTTCAGGAATTTCCTGAGGTTCTTCAAAGAAGTTTCTTACTAAGAATTGTTCCCATGTATCTTTTCTTTCTTTTAGCTCCTTTTCAATCAAAAATTTTATAAGCCCATGATGATATAAATGAGGCTCTACATCTCCTAGGTGTTTTTGCACAGTCACAGCCATTTTCTTCAAGCTATTGAATAGGAAATAAGGAAGATTGAGAGTTTGGTTTTCAAGGAAATTCATCAATATCCTAGTATGATACATGTACATAGAGCCAAAGCGGCCTTCACATGTGATAAATTTCTGAACAATGAGTAATAAAGTAGCCCATTCATCTTTTATTGCATGCATTGGAATTCCTCTTTTGAAAACAGTGATATCCATACCTTGATTTCGGAGGATTGTTCTCCATGCCTCATCACTGATACTTTTGTTTTTGAACCACCGTTCTCCTTCCTGAAGAAGCTCTGTGGCTGCTGCTATTGATGCTTCATTAACCAAAAAATTGAGGTCTCCCACTTCTGCTTCCGAGCCATCAAATGATCTTGCAAACGCTTTGGTAATTTCTCTGTGGTAACCCCGGAATTTCTGAATAAAACGTAGCCATTTAGCTTTTCTCAACATCTCTTTTTCTTGTGGAAATCCCTCTATGAACTTCGGTCCTTCCGGCTCTGCCCTTAATAATTTTCCCATTTTACTTCTCTGTGCTTCACAGCTTGCCTCTGTGAGGGTTTTAAACGGAAGTGGAACGATGGAATACACGGAGTCGAGCACAATGCTGTGGGGATGTTATCACAAAACGGAAATGAGCACCATTCACAGAATGGAATAAGACTGTGGGTGAATATACGAGAATGAGAGTGAGTAAAAGGAACGGAATGGAGTGAAACAGGGAATGAGAATGAGTAGAGTGAGGTTTTGTAAACACGACAGAGAAACGACAAAGAAGTTAACAAAGTGTAATGCATTCGGACGCATTTTGAATTTTTGGTGGCTGTGTCATAAATATGAACACGTTTCAATCAATGATTATGGAGTTATGCGGCTTGTAAGAGTCCTTTGTCAACTCAAATACGTATCATTATCTTCGGTGGGCTATTTGAACATGAGTAAGAGTCGGAATTTCAATAATGAAGCCGTTTGTGAATAAATGCAAGAGGATAACATAGAGATCGTGGAGGGTTACGGACTGTCAATATAATCATTGCGCGTTATGGGTAGAGCTCATAGTTTAAAATTACATAAAAATGTATCTTTTATACTATTTGAACTAAACTTTATTCATACCTTTGGAATCCTTGCTTTTGCCCTTGGTCTTCAACTGATTGATCTTCATTAGTGTCTTGAATGTCCCATTGATCCTCTCCTGCATTTTATTTCATGATTTTATGAAAACAACAACTAACTGTACATTCTTTTTGAAAATAGATTAGTAGCAACTGCGGAATCTGCTTCTGGCTGCGGAAACTGGAGTCAGCTGCGGAAACAGATGTCAGCTGCGGAAACTGACACAGCTATTACTTGGCTGAAATAGAAATGAACAAATGACAAATGACCAGATGGAAATGGTCATAAAAAGATTTTTATTGATGGAATGGATGAGATGAAGTGGAATGAAGTGAAATGAAATGAAGTGAAATGAAATGAAGTGAAATGAAATGGAGTGGGTGGTGAGATAAAATGAAATAAAAGACAGAATTTTTTTGGAAAATATAGAGTGTCAGGTGTCCCTGATTTTCACCCCATATTTTCTGTATAAGACTGCCAATCGATGATTGGTTTTCAGGCTTATACCATTTTTTTTTCTTCTCTTTTTTTTTTTTTTTTTTTAACTTGAAAAACAAAAACTAGCTTGGTAGAGAAGAAGGATTCTTCTGTACCAGCCTGATTGCAGAACTTTCTTGAAACAACTTGACAATATCCTCTTTAGAGAGTGGCTTATGATAAACTTTCAATCTATGGCCATTCACTAAAAGAGGAGTTTGAAACTCATCAATGGTCTTGATTCTTACAGCTCCATTGTTAAAGATCTTGTCGATCTCATATGGCCCAAGCCAATGAGTCTGAAATTTCCCTTGAAAATCTTTAAACTTGGAGTCAAATAACAATGCCCAATCTCCTTCTTGAAACTTCTTCTCTTTGATATATTTGTCATGCCACTTAGTTCTTTGATATTGAACTAGATCGGTTCTTAGAATTGCTTCTTGTCTGATCTCATCTAGCTCATTCAATTGCTCCATTCTATGCTTTTGAGCTTCTGATAAGTCCATTCCCAACTGAACTGCTATCTTGAAGGTCTTGACTTGGAACTCAATGGGAAACAAGACTTCTTTCCCATAAACAAGTTCATAGGGAGAATGTCCTGTTGTATTCCTCCATGTAGTTCTGTAGGCCCACAAGGCTTCTGGAAGCCTTTCTGCCCAATCTCTTCTATGTAGATGAACAGGTTTGGTGATGATACTTTCAAGAACTTTGTTTGTGGACTCCACTTGACCATTTGCTTGTGGATGGTAAGGAGTAGATCTTCTGTGCTTGATTTTGTATTCTTCCATCAACTTCTCCACAAAATTTGATGTGAATTGGCTCCCCTGATCTGTTACAATTTCTCTTGGAACACCAAAGCGAGTAAAAATATCCTCATAAAGAAAATGAACAACTGAATTTTCAGTAGCAGATACTAATGCTTTAGCTTCTACCCATTTAGTAACATAACCAGTGCAAACCAATATATACTTCTTTTGCTTAGATGGTGGATTAATAGGTCCAATGAAATCTAAAGCCCATTTTCAAAGGGTTCAATGAGTACCTGTGTTTGCAATGGCATTTCATTTGAAAGGGTAGGTTTCCCTACTCTTTGGCAGCTATCACACCTTTTGACATATTGTTTTGCATCTTTGAAGAGGGAAGGCCAATAATATCCCAAGGAAAGGATTTTATAAGCCGTCCTTTTGTCCGCAAAGTGTCCGCCGCATGGTTCATCATGACATGCCTTAAGAATATCAGGCATTTCATCTTCCCTGACACATCTTCTGATCACAAGATCTGGCCCTGTTTTAAACAATTCGTTAGAAATCCATGAATATCTTGAACTCTCTTGAATAATTTTTCGTTTTTCTCTTGGAAATAAATGTGAAGGTAGTTTCCCTGTAACCAAATAGTTAGCAATATCTGCATACCAAGGGGTCTTAATAGTTACTGCAAACAAATATTCATCAGGAAACTTATCTTCTACAGGAGAATGTTCTTTAGTATTTTGAATTCTAGACAAGAAATCAGCTACTGTATTCTGTTTTCCTGGTCTATCCAACACAGTAATATTGAATTCTTGCAAAAGTAAAAGCCATCTTCTCACTCTGCCATTAGTAACGGGTTTGTTCATTAGATATCTAATTGCAGAATGGTCAGTATGAATAAAAGTTTCATAGCCTGTTATGTAATGTCTAAACTTATTAATTGCAGGAACAACAGCTAAGAATTCTTTTTCAGTCACAGTATAATTCAACTCTGTGGGAGTCAAATTTTTACTGGTGTAATAAATGGCATAAGGAATTAAATCTTTTTGACCCAACACAGCTCCAAGAGCTGTATCTGAAGCATCTGTAGAAATATGGAAAGGAAGTTTCCAATTTGGTCCTCTCAAGATAGGTGCTTCGGATATTCTTGTTTTCAAAGTTTCAAAAGCGGATTGACAATCAGGATCCCATTTAAATTCACAGTCTTTTGTAAGCAACTTGAAGAGTGGAGATGCTATTTTAGTGAAGTTTTCTATAAATCTTCTATAGTAACCAGTAAATCCTAGAAAACTTCTAACATCTCTTTGACAATTTGGAATAGGTAACTTGGAGATGACTTCAATTTTTGATCTATCAACCTTAATCCCATCTCCTGAAATATGATGTCCTAAAACAATCCCTTCAGTAAACATCATAAAGCATTTTTCATGGCTTAATGAAAGGTTTGTTTCTTCACATCTTATGAGAACTTTTTCCAAATTTTCTAATGCCTCTTCAAATGAATTACCATAAACTGTAAAATCATCCATATAAACCTCTACACAATCATGGATTAGATCGGAAAAAATTCCTAGTACTGCTCTTTGGAATGTTGCTGGTGCATTACATAACCCAAAAGGAAGCACTCGGTAGGCAAAAGTTCCCCATGGACAAGTAAATGTGGTCTTATCTTGATCTTCAGGTGCTACCTAAATTTGATTATAGCCACTAAAACCATCCAAAAATGAAAAGTACTTTTTACCTGCTAATGTATCTAATACCTGATCAATAAAAGGCAAAGGAAAGTGATCCTTCAAAGTTGCTTTGTTCAACTCCCTGTAATCGATGCATACTCTCCATTTACCATTCTTTTTAGGTACTATAACCAAAGGAGAAACCCATCGGCTATCTGAAATTGGATAAATGAAGTTTACATTGAGAAGTTTTTGGAGCTCTTCTTTCACTATCTCCCTAAGATTTGGATTCATCCTTCTTTGAGGTTGTATGATTGGTCTACTGTTTTCCTCAATATAGATATGATGGATGCAAGTCTTAGGATCAATACCCTTCATGTCAGTATACTCCCATGCAAATGCGGTAGAATGTTTTTGCAAGATTCTGGTTAGTTCTTCTTGTTGTGACTTCTCCAGATGTTTGTTGATATTCAATGTCTTTTCTGGAAAAATCTCAAAAGCAGAATTACCAAACTCTTCCATAGAGTAGAGAGACATTTGTCTTGATGATAAATATTCTATGTCAGATTCCAACTGAAATTGTGTGGGGTCATATTTTGAAGTTATCTCAAAATTTTCTAATGTGTTCAGAATTTGACTATCCTCACTAATTTCAGAAATGGTAAAGACAGGTTGTATAGTGTTCTCATCATCGACCCATTCATTGTCTCCTATTTCTGTAATTGCTCTTGCGGGAGGATACAAATTGAATTTCTTTGTCGAATTACCATTAGAAATGTACATGTCTCCGGATCTACAACTAATAAAAGCATCAGCTGTGGCCAGCCAAGGTCTTCCTAAGATAATTGGATGTCCTCCTAGATTACTTTTGGGAGTCAAAATCATAAAGTCTACTGGATATTCCCAAGAATCTAAGGAGACTGAAATATCTTCTAATACACCATCTGTTTTAATAACCGATCGATCTGCAAGTTGCAATAAAGTAGGTGTAAAAAGAAGGTTAGGAAGTTTTAACTGTTCCATAGTCTGTCTACTCATAATGTTGATAACAGCCCCTAAGTCAATCAATGTGTTTGGAATTTCTATCCCATTTATATGTGTCTTGACAATTGGACTTCCTGGATCTACATATTTCTGCATGGCAATTTTTCCCATCATAATGTCTACAATCTTTCCTACCAGGTGGATTCTTCTTGTGTCCTTTAGCTTTCTTCTTGGTCTTTTGAAACTCAACTCCTTTATGGTTTTTGCTAGAATAGGAATTTCTCGAATGGCTTGTAGCAATGGAATCTTGATACAAACATTCTTCAATTCATCTATAAAGTCATAGTTAGGCAACAAGATTTGTTTTTCCACCCCCTTATCAATTTGTAGTCTTTCCGGAAAAGGAGGTGTAGATGAAGATACAGGTTGCTCAACTATAGGAGTTGTGGGTGTTAACTTTTCTTTTTCTTTTTGCATGCTTGAATTTTGAAGAGATTCTTTCTCAGAACCCTTATTAACTTGAAGAGAGTTCTCCTTAGAGGTATCTTGCTCTTGAATATCTATAGAAGGTTTTTCTAAAACTCTACCAGATCTGAGTTGTACATCGTTGAGAGGAACAATCATATAGGTAGGAAATTGTTGTCCTTCTACCATATAAGTAGTTTGAGGATTCTTATTGTTAGGATTTGGCAATGGCTGAGCTGGAAGTTGATTTGTCTTCTGTTGGTAGGGGAGCATGAGTTGAGGATTTGTATTTTGTTGAGAAGGTTGATGTTGTGGAAATGGCAATGAAAGTTGTTGTGGATTTTGGCTTGGAAATTGTGGAGCTTGTTGGTTTTGAAAAGATGGAGAATATTGATAAAATTGAGCAAATCTCCCATAAGGATTTTGCATCCCTTGTACCCATGGCTGATATGAGTTTTGATGTTGGGACCAAGGTTGTTGCCAAGGAGTCCAATTTGGTGGGGTTTGAATATTCATAGGGTTATTAAACCCTTGAGATTGTTGTCCCTGCCAAGGTCTCCTTGCGACAAAACAGAGAGATTCTATTGAATTTGGATCTTCTTGAAAAACAGCTTTGAGTCCAGGGATTGAAGGACAATCCTTGATTTCATGATTTTATGAGCAAATCATACATGTTTCTACAACTTTTGCATCCAAGGGACATTCCCTTAAAGCATGTTTCTTTCTACATTTCGGACAAAATATGGCTAAAGCATCTGTTTTTGCTTTCTGCTTGTTTTGGATTTTAAGGGTGTCTAGTTGTTCACTAAGACCCCCTAAGATATCAGTTTTAAACTCATCAAGCATATTACCAATCTCTGCCCTACTTACTGATCCAGTTGCAGATTTGTTAGCCCTAATAAGAGAAGAATCCCTAGGCCCTTTTCCGGTTTTAGATCTTCCCCTTGAGAATTGGATACATAGTTCTGTTATATCATGAAATGGGAGTTGAGAAATGTCTCCTTTACCCATCATGTTTAAAATGTCTATCCATTCATCTCTAATGGATTTTAATAGGAGGGCTTTCAAGGTTTCATTATCTAAGTTGCTCATCTTTGCTCTTTTCAGGTTGTATTGAAATCTTTCAATTAAGTCTTCCAAATTTTCATCTTCTTTTTGCATCATTTTGAATACCTCATCCTTATGATTGGTGGGCATACAATAGTCAAAGTATCTATCCAAAAATGTTTGTTTCATATCATTCCAAGTCCTGATAGATTGAGTGGCTAATCCCATGAACCATTTCAAAGCAGATCCCTTCAAAGTTGAAGGAAACAGTTTGAGTTTTTGAGAATCTTCCATATAGTCATAAGTTCGGCACACTACTTCAAACTCAAATAGAAATGTTTCAGGATCTTCACTTCGTAATCCATAAAAGTTAGGGAGAACATATGGTGAAATATTTTTCATTGTTGCATGAGTTTCCTCATCAACTATAGGGAATCCAAGAAAATCGTCCCTATTTCTACCATTATTTCCTTCACCATTGTTATCTTCATTATCTCCTCCTCCTCTACCTCCACCTCTATTTATTACTTCCTCTGCCATGATAGTTTCTTTAGAGTCCTTATAGTCCTCTAGTTCTTCTTATCAAGGAAGGATGAGAGAAAGTTTCTTTGTTTTCTAAGTAGGCTTTAGTAGGTGGTGTAGGAGAATCCTCTAATTCAGCTGTTCTTTGGCTTCCAAAAATCTTAAGGCTAGGGGTAGATGATGGTGAATCTGGTCTATGCCTTGAAGATGATGGAGTTGTGAAAATCGAACTCTTGGCTTTAGCTATAAACCTTCCCCTAGAATCTCTTGCTCTATGCATGTCATTTTTTTATATTTTTTAATAAAAGTTGGGCTAATAATTCTCTTTCTGATCTTCCAGATCACACTAGGTGCAAGAAGAGAGCATACTTAAGAAATTACTAAACCAATAACTCTCTTTTCTGATCCTCCGGATCACACTAGGTGCAAGAGGAGAGCATACTTCAAGAAGTTATCAAGTTTTCCCTTCTTTTATGATTTTATGTGTTTTTTTTTAAGAAATTGGCTACCTAGTTACACTTCCCCGGCAACGGCGCCAAAATGTTTGGTCAATTTAGTGTGTCCTAAATTGCTGCATTTAATTGTCAATCCGGGAATCGTAAGCTGATGAAGTGCGGCGCACTATATGTGAAAGATAACCTCTTTCTTATCTTTTTGTCGTTTATGGTCTTTCTAAGGTGAAATGGAAATTCTAAAGTGAGAAACAAGCTTGGTTATAATTGTTCAAGGAAGTGATATCCCCTATAATGATTTACCAATCTCGAAACTTCAAAAGAAAATTGAAATTACAATGACAAAAGAAAGTAAACTGCTGAAATGGAAAGTGTTGTTAATCTAATGAATCAAAACAAGAAACTAGTGAATATGAAAACTAAACTATTCTTTCTGCCAACTGAACACAAAAGAAACTACGCTTATGGAAATTCAAAATTGCAATGAAATAAATCTAAATCAGATTACATCAATTCATTTTCTGACCCTTCATCATTAGACCAGCTATGACTTGCGGAAGTAATCATAAACAACTTGTGTAACTGATATTTAATTTGCAGAAAGTAAACTAATACTAAATCATACATACATGATTCAATCCCTCGCCATCAGTCCAGCTGTGGCTTTCGGAGGAAACTGAAAACGCTATGAGCAGCTTAATATATCTAATTTTGCAGAAAGGAAACTAATACTAAACTACACATCTCATCATGCAGCCCCTCACCATCAGTCCAGCTGTGGCTTTCGGAGGAAACTGAAAACGCTATGAGCAGCTTAATATATCTAATTTTGCAGAAAGGAAACTAATACTAAACTACACATCTCATCATGCAGCCCCTCACCATCAGTCCAGCTGTGGCTTTCGGAGGTAGCTGAAGACACTATGAGTAGCTTAATATGTCTAATTTTAACTACTGAATCAAATAAACAAAACTGAAGTGCACAAGACAAAACTAAAGTTAAACAAAGACTGTGAAAGAAAACTAGCAGCAGAATAATATCAGTTTCATATCATTAGCAAAAATACTATGAAAATGCCCCGGGCTGTCTACCTAACACCTGCACAAGAAAACTGATCAGTGATTTAACAATCATAAAAACATAAAAGACAGGAATGCAATGGAAATTACAGAAATGTATGAACAGAAATAAAACAACTATGAAATATGAACATGTAATGAGTTATGATACAATGACTGCTTAAAGAAATGAAATAAAAAATATATACATTAATACACAGAACCTCGGCTGAGCAGGGGCCCTCTACGCAGCTCTGGTATGATCTTCAAACACGAATTAAGTTATGAAACAGAGGTTTTCACATTAAAAAGAAAGTCATTACAGGCTGGTGGTATTACGGCTCAAGGCAGCGTAATCACCACATAACAGAGTACGCACATCAACTTAACAGATATATCAACTAACAACTATCAACTCACATTCACTAACTCTACGTGCGTATGCAAACGCTCTTTATAAAGCAATAAAATGTAACTGTCTCCTAAAGTTTATGATAGCAGCCAGCACGTAGACCACTAAGGCCACGGATTTAGGAGTATGACCATGTTGGAAAACAGATCTATGGAAGGTGGACGCTTAAATTCAACTCCAGAACTTTGCACAGATGTCAATTAACCTCCGTAAGCTTGGAAACGGCCGTATGGATGTTTCTATGCCACGAAACAGAGTCCAGCCGACATAGAACTCCACAGTTGACTTCCACGTGGATGGCTTTGACCGCAACTTTCCTTGACGAATTTACTTGAACCAATAGGACACGAACCATGTCCTTGTCATTCCTAGCCTGCCCATGTGGCTCGTTTCCTTCGTTGACACCTGTAACATTGATTTCCACAAAATAGCTGCGGAAAGTTGCAGTGGATGCGGAAAGTGACAAGTTTCCGCAGCTGTATGAACAAAATCTAAATCAAATAGAAAACACACAAACATAATTAAAAACCATGTTAGATACCCTTTTGCACATGATATTTGACAATTTTGGAGGTTTAGGTGAGTGAAAGAGATATGGAAAAGTGTATGAAAGAGAGACAAATTTGGGACTCAACAACAACTTATCCAAGGATATACAATTTGCCATGGAGTATGAACAAAACAACTGTATTCCATTCTTGGACATACTTCTCATCAGGAATAAAAATGGTTCCATTGGACATAAGGTATTTAGAAAAAAATCACACACAGATAATTATCTCCATGCTAACTCACACCATCATACTGCACAAAATATGGGGGTAGTCGTGACTCTTTTCACGCGAGCCTTCAGAATTTTCGATGACAATCACATAGAAGAGGAAATTGCATACTTAAGAAAGGCATTCACTAATATGGGATACAGAAACAGGGACATCATCAAAGCCATACAAAGAGCCAGATCCGGAAACAAAATAAATCCTCGTGATGAAACCCTAAAATCTAAAGCATCACTCCCTTACATCCAAGGGGTCACCGACAAGCTAGCCAAGGTTCTCGCTAAAAATAACATCGAAACCTCATTTAAGCCGCTTATGACAATCAAACATAATATGAAATCAGTTAAAGACAACCCTGATCCACTCCAGCAAAATGGTGTTTACTGTATAAATTGCTCATGCGGGAAATGTTATATTGGGGAAACAGGAAGATCTTTCAAGATTAGGCTCAAAGAACATGGAGCTGACATCAGAATTGGGAGAACCAAAATCTCGGCTCTGGCGGATCACTCGAATAAAACTCTCCACCACATCTTCCTAGAAGATGCTAAAGTAATAGCCAATGAAAATCACTATTATAAAAGGAAAATGCGTGAGGCAATTGAAATCAGCAAGAATCCTGAAAACCTCAATAGGCATGGAGGTTTAGAAGTTGGCAGAAATTGGGTCCCCTTGTTTTCCCACTCTTAAACTTGTCCTTTTCCCTATTTTCACCCTTGTCTTCCTCTTCGTTCCCCTTCTCATCCCCTCCCTCACCTTCCCTTCTTTTAAAACTTAGAATGACCCCATATGGACTCTTCCCTTACCTTGTATAAGACACCTTGCTGACTCACCCCCTTCTGTGCTTTCATCTTTCCCTTCCCTCTTTATATAATACCCCTTCCTTCCCCTAATATTAATCCCTTAAACCTTTACTTATATCTTAATAAACAATTAGGAATCTGAATACTTAATTTAATTTTAATTATTAAACTTTAATGGTAATAGTAAGGAATTAACCCTTTCCTAGTTATTTATTATAAGGCCCCCTTAATTCTAATCTATAATCATTCACCTTACATCAACCCCCCTTAAACCTTTACATTCTTTTTAATAAGTAATAATGATTTTGATTCATTAATATCAATTTTTAATTATTAAATATCATTAGTAATAGTTATAATTAACTATTCCTAGTTTTATTAAATTAAAATTGACATTAATTTTAATAGGATATCCTTTTAACATTAACACTTATTAAAAACTTTATATGACTAGTGGGCCCTTATATTCTCGCTAATGAATTAATTTTAGTATCCTTAAAAATAATCTTTTACCTTGTTAATATAAGCAAATTAAAATTAACTAACCCCACCGTATAAGATCTCTTAAATTTATTTTATTACATAAATATTTGAAATATTAGTATAATATTAACAATTCATTAATAATACATATAACAAATGACCTCTTAGGCATACATTATCCTTAATTTGGGTATAATTAATCTTTGATGAATTATAAGAATTTAAGGCTAAACATTGTTAAATTGATAAACTTTGCATATAATTAAAAATAAACTTTAGTTAATTTAATTTATTAAATTATTTAATTATAAAATACTAATTATTTTATGGTTGGGCAGCCTTCATCATGCACTCTTTTGTATATTTATGGTATCTAACCTCCTCTATTTTCAATAGGATTTGTCCCGATGATGGGTCTTGTTCTAGACCTGAAACGTAGCCACAAAAATGCTCACCATGGAGATTCCGAACTCAGCAACTCAAAACTCACACCACAGAAATCTAAAATCTATAACATAACCTTTAACCTACTAACCTTTAACCTTTTGATCATGGTGGTGTAAAACTTTGTATTAAGTAGTGGCTTACAAATTTTTGATCATGGTGGTGTAAAAATTTGTATTAACTACTAAATGACCATGAAGGACACAAAATCTAAATAGCAAGTTGAATAAGTTTTGAGGAAGTAGAAATAACTAATGAGTTGTGGTTGAAATTGATGTGAGAAAATGAACAAGATGAAGAAGGCAATGAGGAGTTGCAAAAGGATATTAACGAGGAAGAGAGTAGTGAAGTGAGGATGAGAGAGTTGGAGAATTTCAATGGGAAATGTGAGTTGGTGAGTGGATGGTTGTGAAACAAAGGGTTGATGATAAAATATTGCTCAATAAAGTGTAGTATTCAAGGCTCCTCAATGAGGTTTAATGAACACACTCGAGTGGGGTTACGAGAGATATGTAAGTACAAATTAGTAGGTTGGATGCAATGTACGATGAGATCGAGAATGAGAAATAAACCATATCCTAAGGCCAACAGAGGATGAGAACCTAGTAGTGGGCATGGCACTAGACAATAGCAAAGTTGGCCTTATACCAACCCCGCCCCTTATGCTTCTAAAATACAATTAGGTAACATTACACAAGCGTGTTAATAATGGTTCAATTCCACCTCGTAGTCATCTTACTTATGGAGGAATAATAAAAATTAGAGGAACTACTCTTAACAATAGTGCAAGTTTGAATATTGAGAGTAGCACACTTGGGATTTTTAGTTATTTAGAGCAAAAAACAAGACTTTCATGAATTTCAATACCTATGATGCTTTGAATTATAACCTAGGATCATGTAAGATAAATAATATTAGAGTGATGCACTATTTAAAAAATGTAGTCATATGTAAATGCTTTGGAAAAAAAATATAATGATCCACATACCTCGATATAAAACAAACCTTAAAAACGTCACTTTTAAAATCTCTTATGTAGTAACCTAATTTCATTCGGGTAGATATCACAATTACTTATGTAAGTAATAGTGTGATCATATTTTTCATTCTCTTAGAGTAACCCTTTCTAGACACGCCCCATGAAGAATAAATCATCCTAACATATACATCTAAAGTAATATAAATCATCCTATGACTATCTTCAAAATAATTCTCACCCATAGCCTTGGTCATGATGTAAGGCTCGTATCAAAATAGTATGAGCTTCTTTTGGGAGTTTGTCAATTTTTCTTTATGCAAGTCCAACCATAACTCGTCACCAACCTGAAACTTATGTGGAACTTAATGGATTGTGTATCTACTTGTACTTGGAGTTGGCAAATTTCTATAAAATATCATGAACTCATTATTGAATTTGCTAGATACATTCCTAAATATTGGTTGCGTTGCTTACCTCGTTCCAAGTATGGGAGGTATCTTCATGTGTTATTCCATGAATATAGCTACATCAATTTGTTTCAATTGTTGGGACCCCAAGCACACCTGAAAAGGCTCGTGAGAAATAGAAATATGAAGAGATATGTTGAATTTCTGTTGAAAATATGGAAGGCTATCAACATGTGTATGCGGATCCTCACAATTGTATACTCTAAGGTCATCTACAATAATCATATCGAGTACTTTTTATTTATCAATCTAGGGATGGCAGGAAGTGAATTTGGTCAAGTTTGATACACATTATGGACCAAAGGTTAAAGAAAAAAAAACTGAGGAACCTACTATCCCTATCAAGAAATACGGTCTTTGGCAACCCAAAACGAACCAAAATATGCTCAAAGAAGTGCTTATGAGTGGATTTTGTTTCAACAAACTTCTTATAGGGTGCCAAAATTATCGTCCAAAGAAAGTGATCAAAAACAACAAAAAACACTTTTGTTACCATGCTTAGTTGAGGGAAAACATTATCTAGAGTAGGAAAATGCCTCCTGCTGAAAAATGTAGCAAGAAAATCTCAATTTGAATTTGAGTTGGTCTAATTGAGAAAAATTGAATTTCCACATCAACGGACAACTTGGAGGTAGTTAACTGAGGTGACATGGCTCTTGTCACTAATTTATCTTAGTAAATTCGAGTTAGAGGAGTTGGAGTTCAATTAAGCATGTGTGATTTCAAATTTTTAGCAATCAGGGTTAGTTATTTCAAGTTGATTTCAGTTAAACTAGTTCTAACAGTTGGAGGAACTAGTGGAAGGTCAGTTGTGTAGTGGGACTTCATTCTAACTTAGTGATCATCCCATATGTGGTGGAGATTCCAAGGTAGTGCACAATTAATTATATACTATATTGAGTGTACACGAATTGCATTGGTAAGGTGATCAACCCTAGGAAATTGCGAAAGAATTTTGGGGGAATTTCCTAAATAATAGGGGCCTAATTCCTTAGGACTTGCTCAAGGAAATAGGGGCTCAAGTAGAGGAAAAATTGAATATGTTTTGGTCAGAGCTTCTCAGTGAGCGGAGAGATGGGTTATTCACTTTAAGGCTATGCTTAAGGCGAGAAAGCAATTGTAA
The DNA here is from genome assembly GCA_034641835.2 of Pinus albicaulis. Lineage (NCBI taxonomy): Eukaryota > Viridiplantae > Streptophyta > Pinopsida > Pinales > Pinaceae > Pinus > Pinus albicaulis. The sequence goes on from CM076580.1 coordinate 1,250,483,235, forward strand.
TACATCTTTATTCATCTGATTTAATGCAAGCAGGCATAAGGGATTTTTCCTGTGTGTTTTATCATTGCATGTTTGTGATTGATGTTCTAAATTGTGAATTGAATTCCACAGAGCAGTAGAGTAGGATTATGTCTTGTGATTTAGATTATAATCACATAAGAGTAAGAGTGTAAGTGTCTTCTAGGGAGTGTAAGTGAATTTTAGGTGTCCCATGGACGAAGTGTGTTAGGAGAATTTCATAATAGGACTTGTAGGAGGAAATAATACAATTGTGAAAAGGGGATGGAAAAATCAGTTTCAAAGAAAGGGAGACTTTGGGCTAGACACAACACTATATTTTCAATGACTTGGTTGGGTTCCCAGGTCACAAAAAAATTAAGGTTATCTATGAGGGCATGACAACTAGGGAGTTTTGAGGTGTGTAGAGAATCCCAGGAAGTGCTAACACATGCTAGAAAGTTCCAAGGCATGTTAGGCATTCCAAGATGTGTTAGGTGCTAGGGTTTGGTGCCAACATAGGCTAGGGAGTGCCAAGGAAACAGAAGGGAGGACTAGTTTCAATTTCATGGAAATGAATGAATAAGAGTGTGTGATAGGGAGTGTTAGCAAGTTCTAGGAGTGCTAGGGAGGGAGTGAAAAGGCATGATAGGTAGTGCCAAGGCATGACAGGAAAGCATGCCAATATGTGCCCAGTTCTAGTTTGTGCCAATGTGTACCAAGGAGTGTTATGGAGTGCTAGAGAAACACAAGGGAGCACTAATATGTCATAATACATGGAAATGAATGAATAAGAGTGTGTGACAAGAAGTGTCAATGAGCTCCAAGTGTGTTAAGGAGGAGTGAAAAGGAATTTTTGGCAGTGCTCAGGAATTTTAGAGTGTTAGGGCGGCATGTGGCCAAGATTTTCCAATGCGTGCAAGGAAGTGTTAACTAGGATTACCATAGAAACACAAGGGAGCAGTACGTCAAAATGCATGGAAATGAACAAATAAGAGTTTGTGATTGGAAGTGTCATTGAGTTATAGGTGTGCTAAGGAGGGAGTGAAAAGGTATGATAGGAAGTGTTAAGGCATTCTAGAGGCCAGGGTGACATGCCAAGATGTCCTAGGTGCTAGGGTGTACCAACACGTGCCAAGGAGTGTTAAGGAATGTTATGGAAACACAAGGAAGCACAAGGTAAAAATTCATGGAAGATCGAAATGAATGAATAATAGTTTATAACTGGGAGTGTCAATGAGCTCTAGGTGTGCTAAGGACAAAGTTAAAAGGTATGCTAGGTAGTGCCAAGGAATGCTAGAGTGCTAGGGCGGCATGCCAATATGTGCTAGGTGTTAGGGTGTGTCAATGCATGATAGGGAGTGTTAGGGAGTATTATGGAAACACAAGGAAGAATTAGATCAAAATGCATGGAAATGAACGAATAAGAGTGTGTGACAAGGAGTGGCAATGAGTTATAGGTGTGTTAAGGAGGGAGTGACAAGGTTATATGCTAGGTAGTGCAAAGGTATGCTAAACTACCAAGGCATGTCAGGAAGTGATAGGGTGTGTTAGGGTGTGTAAAAGCATGTGAAGGAATGTAGAGGATTCTAACACATGCCACATAGTGCCAAAGAATTTAAGACATGCCAGGTGCTATGGTATGTCAATATATAAACTTTGTTTCTTAGTTGTTTTACAACCACAGTTGGATGTGATTAGCCTTGTCTTGGTAACTTGTTAAGCGGGATGAGTTGAGATTGGGCATGAGTGGCCTAAGATGAGTTACATGTAGTTCTTAGGTGAACAAGGAATAAGTTGAATTTCCACGACATATGAGAATTTGGTTTTGGTATTAGAATATTTGATGCAAACACACTCAAGTGCCACAACACATCTACTTTTCACAACGAAATCTACACCCATTACGGAATCAACTAGTGCACATGACGATTTTTAACTTTTTCAAACCGATCTTCATTAAATTACAAACTATAATAGAATAGGCTAGAGCTCTTGTCCCAGGGATCATCGCCCTTTAAAATCAAACTGATACAAGGAATACAACTGGGGCTTGGTGTTAATCTTTTGATAACCAATCGACCTCGAAAAAGACAACACTTTAACCAATTTTTGATGGTGGCCACACATAGCCCTTTCAGTCCACATGTCCTGAACATGACATCTCGTAGGTCCTCTCGCCTCCAATTATGCAACTCCTCAATTTGCATCTATCAATGATCATCTATTAATCAGTGTATAAATATGATTTAGTTAGATTCATTTGTATCATCACTTGACTTGGGATCTCTCTATATTTAAAGAACTTCACATTTTTCCTTGGAGGACTATTTTGGATGATGGATGCATTTTGATGTATGGATTTGGGCTATTTTTATGTTGGAGCTTTGTTTTTGCAAATGTGAAGCTAGTTGGATATACTCTCTAACATTGTGAGTGAAAATTTAACTCTATTCTTCCTGTTGTTGCATACTATTGAATTTCACTATAACTAGGGCTAATTGTTGCATGATGGAAATGTGGAATTATGTGTTTATTTAGCTTATTTAATGTATGGGCCATTTTTAGATGAATGAAATTTCTTAGAGATCATTTTATCTCAATAATATTGCACCATTTTTATGAATTATAAATTCTTTAAGGTAACTTTTCGTATTCCTCTAACATTGGACGAAATTGACTTTCCGGGCCTCCTTGATCAAGAAACCAAATTATTGTTCATTATCATCCCTAACTCCATATCCCCAAGTGAATTAAACAAAAATCCCTAAAAAATGGTGATGATTCCCCCCCCCCCACCCCTTTTTCACAATTTTCCATTTTTCCCTAGGTCTAGCCCCATTATGTCACCTAGGGCATCAATTTACCAGGAATCTAGCCAGAGGAAAACTTCGATCTCCTAGAGGAAACTGCATTGGTGGGTCCCCTCGCTATCCTCAAAATTTGGTCCAATTACAAAGGTGGAATCTCCAGATACCTCAAGCCCTAGCTCTAGGATCAAATTTTTCCTAGGTGTTCCCATGGCTAGAAACTAGTAGGATCAATTTGACCCATCGAAGTAAAAACTCTTGCCTAATCCTTTCCCCTCACATTTTCCAGGATAGGAACATCATTATTTTCTAAATTCCATCCCCGAACCTTGGTTGGGTCCACTTGGCCCCATGCAGTCCCATTTTGTGTCAAAGGCCTTTCATCAAGGACCATTTGGGAATCCAAGTTCCCAAAGGATTTTATGGATTGATAACTTCCTTCTTAAGTATTATTCTTCTCCCTCAACCCTTCAACCCCCCTCCTCTCTCCCTATAAGATCAATTCCCTTTCTTAAAAGGAAAGCAAGTCCCACTCTTTATTATATCTTAGGTAAATGATTTCTAGGGCTAGTAAAATAGGGCTAGGGCTAGTTGGCTAGCCCACTTAACTGCTACCTTAGTCCTTCAAATTTTTCACATCCTTAGGCCCTATACACCTGTCATTCTACCAATCTTGTTTTCCTTCACAAGCACAAGAGTTAGGGCTCTTCTTTGACAATAACCTAACAACCCTAAAACTGTACCTAGACTGCCATCAATTGGCCCAACCACAGTTAATTATTTTTACTAGTCTAAGGCCCACAATATTATCTTCATCTATGGATCTTCAAATATTCCACCTAACAATGGTTTGAGTCCTCTCAGAATCATTGTTCTTGTGTATCGACAATTTGATCTTTGTTGTCCAATCTATGAACAAATATGAACTACTCCTCTTATCATCCTTCTAAAAATATGTAGATGACTGACCTAGGGTCACAAATCAGTCACTAATAGTCCATTGACTAATTTTTTATAGGTTGCTTTAGATATCTGTCTAAAGCTCTCTGGATAGTCCACTAAAATAAACTCCTTTGCATGTAAATCCATTCTTCATATGTCACATTTATTCTGCATGCTCAATCCTATGCTCAGGATCCACCCTCCTTTGGATATGTTATCTCCACACATACTAAATCTGCAAACCATCTTCCAGATCTGTGCTCTATATTGTAGAAATAAATCTCGCTCTAAGGGTCACAACCGCTCTTATTCTATGCAAATTTGTCACAGTCTTAAGGGCATACCTTATGAACTAAACATGCTTGGAAATTGTCATAACTAGGGAACTATAATTATGTACTTCTAATTTTTGTATAAAAAACCCTATCTACCCATAGAAAAAACCACGAATCTTTCCTCCATAAGAGACTCGACCTAGCTCATATGGATCGATAGATTCTAGGCATTTCTTTGACTTAGTCTTGACATGAAATTTAGATCTCAATGTCGACACTCAAACTAGGGTTACCTCATTCAATATTACACCTGCATGTACTTCTGTTCTCGCTCTAAATTACAGTGCAAGCCCTCCTCCATTCATGTTGGTCTTTATCACGGACATTGCACCTACTAACCACCACAAGACAAGATCGTACCAACCCTCTCTTTTATTTCATGTATAAAATCTAACCAATGGGATTCAATATGATCTTGTAATGTACTAAAACAAGATAATAAATCCTTCCTAAAATTTGCGGAATCAAAACACGATCGTACAATCACTTATAAGTAAGAGAAATAAATTATCAATCGCACAACATAAGATGTATCTGGGGAAAGAAAATTCTCAAAACCCCTCTATCTCTATTGTGTATTAAGTCAAGGAATCATGAAACAATACAATGCTTAATATCTCATGATATTCTCCAACACTCTACTAATTGTCTCCTACTGATCTAGGCAAAATCGGTCAAGTACATAGCCAATTCTTAACCTTCCTTTACATTACAAGAAAAAGGTACATTGGTGAGGGGCGAAAATGGTCACCATAAGCTCATTGGGCATGAGGTCAAAAAGTTTAAGTCTTTCTAAAATTTGAATGTATTAGAAAGGTGGCACTAAAAATATAAGCGTTGTGTGTGTCAAAGGTCATGCAATAATTATTTATAGTGATGGATAGTGACCATCACCATTTCATATGAGCAATGGTGACGGAAAATCGCCTCCGTCACCAAAAAACTGAACGTCACCAAAGGTGGCGTCGCCGAAAGTATGTATTGTGGTGACATTCAAGGTCTGTCACGAATATTGATTATAATGAAATATAGTGACCGTCACCATTTCATATGAACATCAACGATGTTTTGTGATGGACCTTTCATGGCCGGGCTGTCACTACTAGTGCATATATATGGTGACGTTCATTGACCGTCACCATAAACTCATTGGTGACATCAAGGTCTGCCACGAATAATGACTATAATGACAAACAATGACCCTCACCATTTCATATCAACAACAAAGATTATGGTGACGGACCTTTAATGGTCGTCACTATTGATGCATATATATGGTGGTGTTCGTTGACCGTCACCATTTCATATTTTGGTGAGGATCAAAAAATGTGACCATAAGCTCATTGGTGATGGTCAAAAGAGCATTTGTCACCAAAAACTGATCTTCGTCACTCCTATGAATATCAGGGCACGATGGAATTGAACCACCAACCTCCTACTTGTAAAGCAGGTGCTCTTCCATTGAGCTAGCACCCTTTAAAGAATTAGCATTTAAACTAGCAATTTCCCCTAAAGGTGCAAAGATACACCAAAGGAATAGAAAATCTAGGAAAATCAAAAGTTGCTAGAAATAATATGTTCAATATACATAATAAAAGGACAATAAGAATAAATTTTGATATAATATAACAAAGCATGTCCTACGTAGGAGAATAACTGAAAAGCACAACTATAAATTTGAATCACAACATAACAATATAAAATAACATGCAATAGGAAAGGAACAACTCTATAGTTTGAGAAATATGCACAATCCATGGGCTTGTTCTTATATATTGATATAGATAATGAAATAGAAATCTAGATTTATGAAATTCAAGTATCACACAAGAATGTCTTGAACAAATATCAATATGTAAAATAGTATTTTTTTGCATTTGGATTTACCTTGCAGAACCTCAGGAAAAGTTTTCCAGAGAAACGGCCAATAAACATAACAACATGGACCTCAGGAGCAATTGTGCAGGGGATAAAATATGAAGGTAAAGCACTAGAGAAGTATTCAAAGCAAATGATGAAAAGCGTATCTAGAAAGAACTAAGAACCCTCTGAAGTAAACCACCCATTTATCATCGTGACTAGTACACTTGCAAAAAAATATTAGAATAAATTATGAACTATTACACCAAAAAACAGTGAATTTTTCCACTAAAATACAGTTTCAAATTAATCACTAGCATGACGCTAACTTCTCTGCAAAAATAGGGAAGTTTCAAGACAATGTATAATAGCTTGCATGGCAATCATGTTGATAAAACCTTCCAAGGAATAAGACCACAGTAGTCAACAAGAGTGCCATCATACTTAATACTATCAAAGAGTGGTCAATAGCAAAAGTGAATTGACGGACCTTCATAACTTGCATTGGTTCCTTATCCTTCATCCAACCCTAAAATTTTAGACCAAGGTTAACATTTTGAAGGGAAATTAAGAAAAGTCACATGATCTTGTGAAATAAGATTTTTATCACTACCATTAACTATAATGCAATATTTTTGCACAAACAAAGAATCCTTGTCTAAAGTGAAGTAGTCAGTGATGATTAAGACTAATTGTGGGCTTAGAATTGTTTTTCCATTTTTTTTTTTGAATTGTTAGAATTACCGTACTTAGTAGCAGAGGCATTTCCACCATGGATTGGGAAGTCCACAACAACCACTTATGTAAGTGGGATTGTTGACTATAATCATTTTAACCTTCTCCTTCCTTTTGCTCAGCCACTGAAATATGTGTTGAGAACTTTTTGCTTAAGACATCCCTCATTAGAATGGGCAGAACATTAGTGATAATCATAATATTTTCGTAACATTTCCACTATCATTACAATTGATTTTGGGCTAAAATTTAGACTTATGGGTATCTTTGTAATGCCTTGTAAACAAATGAAGATGACAAGGGGAAGGAGCAGAAGAAGAGGGATTAGAAAACATCCACTGAGAGGAGCTTGAATTTTTGTCAATGATGCTCCATATTTAGGGATCACTTCTATAACTTGATTTCAATATTCAAGGCAAGCCATAAAGCCTTGCTCCAATGAACTAAGTGCATGAAAATTCCATATTGTGTTGAATATGAAACAGGAGACACTTGATAAAATTGAAACATTAATCCCCAACGATGAATTTTTCAATATAATAATGAACAATCATTAGCAGCAATTTTCAAAGAGGCAGCCACCGCTAAGTAGCTCCTTCCTAATAGGTTAGAAACATTGTCTAATAACTAGTTTGTAGAAGCCATCGAAATCACCCAACAGGCACCACATTGCACACAACATGCTGAGTTGTGGGAGAAAGAATATTAAATTATAATGCACCCTTCTGCGAGCAGATTAGGAGGTTGGTCCAGACCCCAAGAGATATCTAGGGAACAACCCCAAACCCGAGTAGCTCTGAGGTTATGGCAGAAACATTGAGAAGGAATGTTAAGGAAAAAGTCTTGCAATTAGACTAAACTCACAGGATAACTACGAACCAAGAGTGACAAAGTTATGGATATTTCCTTAGTCTAAAGAGGCTAGAAGCTCATGCAACACTAGAAGGTTATTTTATGGGGCAAAGAGAATGATATGTGCATCTTGCAGATGAAAACTGCTCTTGCACATGATGGGAAAAAGGGCTTGCAAAAAGATGCCCTGTGTGCAGCATCAACACACACAACATTCTCTTATTCCCAATGCACTAACCTTCTAGTTGTGGCCAAATAACACTTGGGTCATAGTGGCAAGGCTTTCAGTAGCAGGCACTTACCAAATCTTCCATAATTTGCGCTATTGTACCAGAACTAGATCTTGAACCTATGCTAAGATGTGAGTTTTTTCCACTACAAGACATCAAGCAACATGTTTAGCATTCAAAGCTGACAAACTTGAGAAACACCTTGACCATGGAAAAACAGCTAGAAAGAAACGAACAAATAATAATAATAATAACTCTAGACGATTATAAATAGGAAACCCTACTATCACTGCACTGGAGGTGCAGGCCTTCACTTTTTTATTTTTTCATTATAATTTTCACAAAATCCCTCCAATCCTAGCCTGTCACATATTTACATTTAGCAATAGTTAAATACTTTTTCATTTGGTCACGTATGAATCCCAATGGACAACTAGTATTATATATGCCATACATAACAATTAGTAAGCCAAAACAAGTAAATGCAATGTTGCAACTGTAACTTCTTATCATGAAATGTTAGTTACAGTAACAACAATGGTATGCCAATTGCATCAGCCATATGTATCTCTTGTGGAAAGGCTGATTGTAATCCCCATGTGAGCCAAAATCTCAATAAATAGCAACATAAAGAACTAATATGCAACAAAATTGTTGTAAAAACTATTTTATAAATTGGAAAGGTAGTGAATTATGGAATAGCATATCATGTGTACTACCTATTTAGTTGCTTATCCTAAAATATCTACTATCATTTTTAGTTTCTTTATTATTTTGGTACACTGCTCATTTTATCTAGAATTACAGTGATATACTTGTCTAATAGTTGGTCATATTATAGTAGGAATGTCATCAATATAGGAAATCTAGTTTTTGACTGAAAATGAGAGCAGGGCATAAGGAAAATCATTGCCACAAGGTAAAACTATGATTGAAAACTTCTTATTGGAATGTATATTATTTGGAGTTAAATACAAATTATGATTATTTGTGGTAATGCTATGGATGTTGGAGAATAGAAATTCAAGAAAGTATTGTCACTGTAACATGTTTACAATGTAGTTGTAGATCCTTTTTCACCTTGGTTTCTATTTTCTGCAATGGCTTGTAGTGGTAGCATGATGTGTGCATTAGATATTTGCTTCCAATGTTCTATTGAACCTAGTATTTTCAAGAGGGTCATAACCTATTAGGAAAGAACTTATTTTTTCATAAGAGGCATTCCTAGAAAAAATTGGTCAAGAGGCCAATCTGCAAGACAAAATTATAATATATATTGTGACTTCTCCAAAGCTTGAAACTTATTCACTGGTTGATACTTCACTAGTCAGTCAATAATTCAACAGCCTTTAGAAACTAAAACACAGTGGTGACTTGCAGGTCATGTTTGCATTATGCTAGTACAAGCTTAGTCTATTCAGAGGCCTACCACATGCAACAAAAAATATTTGCATAAAAGCTTTCCATGTGCACTATTATAATTGTAGGACAAATGAAATAGTTATTTTATATATCTTCAGAGATTTTGAATTAGGAAAGAAGCCCTCAAAATGTACATCCATCATAAGACTAGGCCGAGTTCAATCTAGTCAAGTGTGTTGTTGCTTGCACACACTTGTTATTTATTTTGCCTGTTTTAGGCCTTAAAAAACTGACATAGTAAATGTATAAGAGTTCCCAAAATAAGTGTCTAAGTGAGATGGAAGACATGTGAGAAAAGTCAAGCTGGCCTATCCATGTTCACCCATTATTGGGCTTCTTTAGGATTAATAGTTGAGGAAAGTTTTCTAGCATTGTCGAACTAAGAAAGTATGCCAACTTGTAAGATTAAATAACATTGCAACACCATGAGAGTCATCTAGAATTTTTGAATTGATGCTGAACGATTTAGCATAATAATAGGAGACAACTTAGCAACTTCTTAGTTTCATGTTGCATGAAGAATTGACTCGAACCTAAGTTTTTGAGGCAACTGATATAATTCCCAAATCATGTCCTTTAGGAGAAAAAGTTTGCACATTGAGTGTGTGAGAGGGAAAATGGGTATCATGTTCACATGGATTGATACATTAGTCCAATTTATATTTTCTTTTCTTCCCCTAAAGGCTAATATTAGTAAATGTGAACATGAGAGTGGGTGCCCTCACTTTTGAAGAGACAAATCTAGAGGGATTGTGTTAAAGACCATTTAAGTTAATCATTCTACCCTCATGCTTAATGGAAATAGACATTTGATATGATTCATTTCATATGTGCCCAAAGTTTGAAAACACTAAGGTTTAAACTCCCAACATGTCCTTTATGAGAGTGGGTGCCCTCACATTTGAAGAGACAAATCTAGAGGGATTATGTTAAAGACCATTTAAGTTAATAATTCTACCCTCATGCTTAATGGAAATAAACATTTCATATGATTCATGTCATATGTTCCCAATGTGTGAAAACACTAAATTTTAAACTCCTAGGATCTCATCACTTTCTTTATTTATGATTTTTACAAAAATTGGAGGTCATTGGTGAGAAAAAATCCCAAAAACCCTAAAAAAAGTATCAAAATGAATAGAAAAAGGGGTGTTGCTTGTAGAGGTAATGGGGTCTCTGCAAGAGGCAGCCAAGGAGAAGGTGACTAATTGAACAAAAGAGGTTCTGAATCCTCTTGTATCCAAGCACTAAAGGTCATTGATGACGAAGATGAGTCTAAGTTTGAAGATGAATATGATGAATTTGATTCAGTAAAGCTTGTGGGGAACAAGCAACCAATGATGAGTCCTATTGAAAAAGCAGATCCAAAAATAAGTAGTGTGAAGGTTACTGGGGATGTTAATTATTTGAGCCAATCAAGATTTCACTGGCACAATATCTCACCATTGATACTCAAGGCAACCAACACAGTGGGATATGAGCGTATGACCATTGTGCAAGAAGCAACTCTTCCATCTATTCTCAAATGCAAGGATGTGTAGGCCAAGGTTAAAACTTGCATCGGCAAGACAATATCATTTATATTTTCTGCTATTGAGGTGATAGTGAAGTCACAATTCCTCCAAGGTCATAAAAGGTCGCCTATTATTGTTCTTGTCATTTGTCCCACTATGGAACTTGCAAGTCAAGTTCTTGTCCAGGCTAACGTTTTTTTTAAATACCATGAAAATATTTTTGTACAAGTAGTTACTGAGGGCACTAAATTACCAAGAGAACATAAATGGTTACAAACAAATCCTTTCCAAATATTAGTGGCCACTCCTGGAAGGCTTTGGTACCATATAGAGAATACCCCAGCCGTCTCAAATCGTTTAATGGGTGTGTTAATGCTCGTACTTTGATGAAGTCAACCATTTTCTAGATATGGGGTTCCATAGGGATATTGATATAGGTACATCACTAGTTTTTTATTACAACCATGCCGACCCAAGTAACAAATCTTTGATATAGGGCTATCAACCCCTATAATGAATCTTGATTATGGGGATGTCACTACTTGTGACAAATCCTTGTCACAAGATTTTAAACCCCCCATAATAGGAAAATCCCTCTTACAAGGCATCATCAACACTCATAACATTGATCTAATGTTGAGTAAAACCCAATGTTACATAGTGAAACACTCACCAAGTTTTGGGACACGATCCCCACATTTCCATGATAATGAAACTTTAAGTGAAACAATTGCAATGTCCCCAAAATAGTGAAATGTGATGCAAAACAATTTAATTTTAATGAGGGATGTTTCAAATACGTAAATTGGGTATCCAAGGTTATGGAGATGAAAATCCATGAAGCCAACCAAGGTTATGGAGTAAATTGCAAGGCATGAGCAACAAATAAGGAAGAAAATGTATACTCCAATGTTTGTTAAGAGTTCTAAAACTCTAATTCACAAGGAAGATATGCATCAGCAAGAAAGAGATGAAAGTAAATCTCAGTAGTCAATGAAAAAGTTAGATGAATAAATTGACAAGTTGTGGATTTTGATGAAGAGAATGACCAGGAGAAGGTACAACAAGAGGAAAAGGACGACCAATAAAAAAGTACAATTGACTAAGGACCTTTGCATTAGCAAGGCAAGTGGAAAAGAACAACATAGGATTTGGAAGCCTACATAAGTGAATATAACATCAACACTAGGAAAACAACATGTAGGGAAGAATGGAAAACTACAACACAAGCTTGGGATCCTATAGGATTCAAGAACTAATGACACATGAACAGGAGTTCATGAAATTTTTCTACCATGGGAGTCTGAAGCTGGAGCACTAAAACTTCCAAAAGCCATCAAGCATTCTAAAGAAAAGCTCCAAAAGGGTTTTGAACATTGAAAAGTAATTTCAATTCCTTATTTGTAAATATTGTTTTTCTTTTAATTATTATACAATATTTTTAGAAAATGTATGGGTAGGAACGATTTTATCCTAAGGAAAAATAAATTCTACCTTGAAAAGCATAAGAGATTTAGGGAATAAATCACAGAGCTAATTTTCTTTTAAAGTTGTATTTTATCAATTTAAGATTAAGGGAAAATAAAATGACATTCAAATAAATGGGAAATCAGGCCATAGAGAGAATGAATGCCTCTCACCATGTGTATGGACAAAACTAGTTTAATGAATAAGAGTTCATGCATTTACTATAACAGACTGTGTTGGATATATGTTGTTATAAATTAATGTATAACGAAGAGCATGCATTTATTCTATATTCGATTTAATTTGAGTCAAAGTTTAATTATCTATTCGTTTCCTGTTGAAGAATCTCTTTTTTGTGCACACTAGAGGGTTTTGGGAAAATGAAGCTATTCTCAATGTTTTAGGAGTATAATTGACTAAGAGAAGGCACCAAACTGTTAGTAAATCGTTGGAGGCGTGAGGTTAACATGAAATTATGGAATGGGCTATTTTGATCCAACTAATCAAATTTTGCATTGATTTGTTTGGACCATGAATATTAATTTGTGAAAGAATTGGAAGGAGATTCCAATCCCTATGATATGGAATCGCCTTGGAAGTGGTCAAGAGAAACAGAGAGAGAACTGAAGCCAACTGAGTTTCTCTATCTTGTGAGGATTTAGTTCCAACTGAAATAAGATTTTAGAGTCCAAATCAGCGTTGAGCTATATAGAAGCGGGACCATATTAAGATGAGACAATCACCATGGATATTAAGTTAAAGTGAATGTTTTCGGTACAATTTTCGGCATAGATACTGGAAAATGTGTTTTTAACCTTGCTTTTGCAATTTAATTTGAATTATGGAAACATGTCGTTTTCTATTTTGCTATATATTTCAATTAATGATCGAAAGCCCTTTGGTATGGCCTGAAAACCTTGCATGGACAGATCATTCCCAACATATGCTAAATTTTGATGTTGAATCATATAGATTTGATTATTGGAGATCACATGTTTGAATTCTTTCCCAGGATTGATCGCCGGTGGATGTTGGAAATTGTAAATGTGAGAAACATTGCCAAAGAGCTCCGTTGTAGAATTTCACTCCACAGCGTCATGTAGAGTGTGGAATGGGCATATGAGTGGGTTATATTACAGGTTTTGTGTTGTGGTTGAAGTGGTACCCACTGCCGGTGAAGTTTGGCTCCTGCAAGGTTCCATGGTCAAACCCACGAGGAGAAAGGGGTGCGTGCGCATATAACCACGAAAGACACTATAAACGCCAAATGAGCCTCTGTCGTGGCTATATAATTAAGCATACCATCTACGCTGAATGGGTGTTTGTAGCAGCAACTACTTTGTTAATATCAGGATTCTTTTGCTAATCTCCTTCCGGGAAGCAACTACTTTGTGAATTTTAGGATTCTTTTGCTAATCTCCTTCTGGGAAGCAACTACTTTGTGAATTTCTGGATTCTTTTGTTAGTCTCCTTAGCAAAGTTTGTGCTGTGGCATATGCTATGCTCTTGCCTACTCCTCACAAAGATTCCTTTCATGGTTTCTCTGATATACATCTTCTTGTAGTCGCATCCCATATCAGTGGAAAACTCAAATAAAGATTTCAGTCATTGAGTTTCTATATTGAGTTCTGAGTGTCTTTGAAAATAATCTATTGATCGGAATGGTGGAGGGTTTGGTGATCCAATCACTTGCGGGCGCTGCACCATCTGAGCTGTTGGGGATCATTAAAGATGTGTTGAAGAAGAATTTTGCCTGCAAGGAGAATTACAAACGCCTCCAAAAAAACCTGGAAGAAATCACACCTGTATTAGTTGAAAACTTTACGAGTAGTGTAGAGTTGTCTCAACCCTGTGGAAAGGCCCCTTTCAATGAACTCTATCAACATCTGGGGAGGGTAAGTGCTATAGGGTAAACTTCTTGGGTTGTTGGTTTTCGAATATCCCTCTCGGGGCTTTTTGGTGCCCGAGGCAGACAGTAAGATTAGCTATGCTGTTCACAAAGATGGCATGAGCATGTTCATATTAACCTGAAATAACTTGAAGGAATGCGATAGAGAATTACCTCTTTGACAATATTGGAGTCCCTTGGAGAGCGCTAGGCAGCGAAACAAGAGTCCTTCTTCACCGGCTCCAAATCTTAGTCCTGCAATCAGTCAAAGCACCCGTGTAATTTCTAACATAACATATATCCTATCAATCAAATCAATATATAATGAACTTCTAAATTATACACATATGAGCCATTCATATCATGCTATGTAAATGTTCAAACAATAATGACAATATTAAGCATTGAATGGACAAAACGAACACAGTTCTATTGATTTTGAAAGAAGGAGGATTACAACCGTTGGTTGTACCAAGCCCTCCTCAGTCTCCCAATCTCTCTTATCTCTCAAGTGAAGAAGTCCAAGTCAACAAGCTCTCTAGGAACCTCTTTGACTCTTGGCCTTCACAATATAACACTATTCTCTATTCCACAAGTATGCCAAAACCTTTAGCAATCCTTCAACCTCCAATTAAGAGCCTTCAGCTCCTTCTTATAGGAGAGGGAGAAATCCATTGTTTCCTTTCTCTTTCCACTAGTTTTAAATGGAAAAACTTAGATGTTTCTTTGATCTCTATCCTTTTGCCTCCTTTGGATTTTAGTCTTTTGTGGCAATGACCAATAATGAACTGGTGTGTTGCAGTTTCTTTTGTCAACTGACTCTCTTGTGAGGGAAAGCCGGAGATTCAAATCATTCTCCGCGGGATTTTCCCAATTCAAACTTAAAACACGGGTAACGCTGCCCCTTAGTGTAAGCAGAGTGTTTCCCTAGCCACTAACGCAGTCCATTCACTGATTGACTGCGTTATAACGCTCTTGATTTGTTATAGATAGGCGTTACCCTGGCAGAAATAAGTTTAATTTAGGTCTTTGTACTTCTTCCATATTTTGACCTGTAATAGATGCCCCCTAAAGTGTGAGGTCAGAGACGAAGACGATGGCCGAAATACTTTACAGTTTGTGTAGAGATAGAGAGATTGAAAGACTGAGGAAAACCTGAAGCAACAACATACGTCAGAAAATATAGTATTTGCCTAGAGTCGGGCATTCCCATGCTCAGTAGTTTAAACAACATGGTTTCTCTAGAATAGAGATATGAAGAATTTGTCCACCGATAAGCACAATGTGGAAGTGTCTGTCATAATAGGACCAGGCTGAAGAAGCTATCTCAATAAACAATATCGCAACTTGGGGGAGGAAACACAACTTTAATGATGTAGCCTTTGCCCCAAGGTCTTGACCGCTGATTCACCTAAAATACATATTCCTCAACATGTGAATGAAGGATTTGTCGTCGAACATGTGAGAAATCGTCTGATTACCAGTCAATAAAGAAAACTGTTAACAGACGCGAAGGTGGCCACCGATAATGATGATGGTCCCTAAGATGCATAAAGATAACTCAGTGGAGTGAATAAAATGAGCCGAATTCGAACACTTAGAGAATCATTTGACCATAAGCCAGTCGATGAAGACCCCCGATCAAACAAAAGACCATCGCCACCGATGTTCCATATCCGAGCATCGTATGGTTTTCGGATCTAACTTCCTAGATAATATGTTGAAGTCGATAGGAAGTGATCTGTTGAAAGTTGCAGTATTGAGGCATCCTACATCACCAAATATGAAATGGAAACCAAATCGATTTTTTTTATGATTGAGATAATGAAGAGTGAAATGATACTTATGACAAATACCCCCCCGGTATAATGAGTGGTTTGGTTGATAATAGGAGCAGTAGATAGCGAGATCTGCTTGAACAATAGAAGGCACTGTAACAGGTTACTAGGTAGCTAAGGCTTAATGAACACCAAAGACTGTGTTAGGATTTTACCAATGCAGGGACACTGGGAAATGAAGGCTAATACTCATAGATGGTAGGGTTCGGTTAACTACGAAAGAGTTTTCTGGGAAGTGCCATGTTCAAGAATCTTGCCGCCAAATCAACCTTTCTGAAATGTAACAGAGGTAGTATCCATTTTTTCCAAATTTTTTCCCCATTTGATTAAGTTTAACGAGTCCAAATGAGTAAAATCGGTGATTTTTTCATATTTAGAGAGTCTCGAAAGATGCTTTGGTGGCATAACTGGTAGCTCCCATCTGACAAGCTTGACTAGTTCAGATGAGTAAACTCTTTTGAATTTTTCTACATGAGAGAGTCCAAAAATGTCGAAAAAGACAAGAAAGACAATCATGCCTCATCACGATTAGTTTTAACGAGTCCAAGATGAGTAAAATTTGTGAATTTTTCATGTTTAGAGAGTCTAAAAATATCATATAAAAGACAACCCTATCAGGTACTCCTTGTTTGCTAAGCCTCACAACCTGCACGTGAAAGGAGTATTAGTGAAGTCTGGAAGTCACTTCATTTTCTCCGAAGTTATCTATTGAACCGAAAGATGAGAAAGCTATGTTCGATAGACGTTCACTTTATTTTGAGTACGAGGAGACGAGTAAACTCAAAGACTTTTTGTGGAAATTTTAATGAGTCCAACAAAGAAAAACCTTGGGTACCTCCGTGAAATTTTAACAAGTCCAACAAAGAAAAACTCAGTGCCCTCCGTGAAATTTTAACGAGTCACGCGGAGAAAACTCGGTTACTTTTTCGGTTTAAAGAGATTTTGAAAAAGAGGAAAAGAATGGCTCCTTGCTCTCTGTCGTGGTAGTTTAACGAGCCCGACAAAGTCAACTCGGGGTTTTTTCAGTTTTATTGAGCGAGAAAAAGGTTCCTAAAAAGAATGCTCAGTGTTTCTTCATGATTTTAACGAGTCTGAAGAAGAGAACTCTAGGTTTTTCGGATTAACGAGCAAGAAAAAGACCATAAAAAGAACGCTCGATATCAACTTCGTATAAGTTTAACGAGTCCGAAGAAGGGAACTCGAGGTTTTTCGGATTAACGAGCAAGAAAAATACCGTAAAAAGAATGCTCGATGCTTCTTCGAGTAAGTTTAACGAGCTCGAAGAAGAAGACTCGAGGTTTTTCGGATTAACGAGCAAGAAAAATACCGTAAAAAGAATGCTCGAAATTTCTTGATCTCTTTCTCGTCAATAGAAGGATCTATGTCGGGAATTTTCTTGTGAGACCAAGCAAACACATCGCGGAATTCTTTGAAAATGGATGTGAAGCGCGCAATTTCCTCAGGATTGCAAGCTTCTCCAATCTGAATATTTTCCATGATACCCGTTTTGACCGAGATATCAATGAGCATTGTCTTAGAAAGATTACCCATGTTCCCTTCTGAATCGATAGTTTGAACAGTCGTATAAGCAGAGGGAACCACCTTAGGTAGGTCAAAGGATGGGATTTCAGTTTTTATCGCCTCCGAGTCAATCATCGAAGCGCGATGGTGAAACTCTCCCCAAGGTCGTTCTTCTAGAGACATGATCTCTCGAATAGCTTCGTCTATAGGCAAGACTTCATTGAGGAGATCCTTAGAGAGAATTTTGATGGGCGGGAGGTTTGTACCGTTGGTCGAAACCATAGCAGTGGAGGGTTCAGATGTGATTTGGATGGCTTGGTAAGCCAACTCGGCTGGTGAGAGTGGCATCTGATCTCTGTAGGAATCAATGTTTGAAGGTGCCGAGATGATCCATGGGTCGATAGAGCCATCCAAAGTGGTGGATATCATTGCAATCATGTTTGGGATCTGTGGCAGCGGGAGAGGAAAGCAACCCAGTAGGGAAGATGCCTTCAGAAGCCCGGTACCGATACTAACGTAAGAGTCAGGAAAGCCTCCTATTAGGGGTAAAGTGCTACTTGGTAACATGGCATAATCAGGGATGCAGAAGGATAACTGATCCACTGTGACTATTCTCCCATCCAATGGAAATAGGATGAGTCGGAAGACCAAAGACACAATGGCGGTCATGGCATAAGACCAACTACAACCAAGCAATAGATTATAGTCTAGATGGTGTTCTACGACTTCAACGTCCACGTTTACCATTTTCCCACTCAGAGTGATGGGAAAGCTAGCAAGGTATCCTTTTGGGAGGAACGTGTGGCCATCGAAAGCTTTGAGGGAATTCGATGGTGGGGTGAGGGTAGGAGAACCTAAATTGAGCCAGCAAGCTTGTGACATAACGCAGGTCGAAGCACCTTCATCTATGACAGTGCGATGGATTGGTCTCCCTTTCGACACAACCTGCACCTGGAATGTGAGTTGGTGTGAGAGGCGAGGTTTAGCCTTTTCCATATCAAAGATAGCTAGCATGGAATCCTGGGGGTCTATTCCACCAATGGCCGAAAGCAAGGCTTTCCTTTGTGCTGGACAGGTTTGTAATACTTCGAGAGCAGACATAGCTGATGGTGCCTGTGCCAAATCTTCTACAATGTTGTAGTTTTGGGCTGCACGTGCAGAGGTGTTATGAGTCGTGCGTCGAAGTGTCCCTTTGGGGGGACGAATCACGGGGTCAGCAGTAGGCCGTTCGATATGCAAATCATTTGGCGGCGGTGGATTTGAACTAGTACCAGGTTCTTGAGCATCTATGGTAGGGTTTCCATAAAGCTTAGCTCGAGTTTGAAGGTCAACACTCTCAATGCCATAAATGGCAGATGGTCCTTTGCCGGAAGGATATGAACCACCATTGCCCCGTTGATGGGGTTGTGGCGGATTGTCAACCATGTGTTGATGTTGCTGTTGTTGATTAGGGAAAGGATTATGAAGAACGACAGGTGTTCGCCCAGAATCCTTGTTAGCAATAAAATCGGTGCATTCCTGCAGCCGAGGACATTTGTATGTCAAGTGGTCCTCCGCACAGATTTTGCAAGGAAATTTCATGGGTTTATCCTTCCCTTTGTCATTTTTGGCAGTGTTTTTCTTATTAGTGTTATTCTGATTATCCGACTGCTCTTCCGAAGAAGATGATTTTTTATTGTTCTTCTTATTTTTCCCGCTAGTTTTTTGTGAGGTGTGCACCGAATTTACCTCAATAGTGGGAAGAGTAGTCGTTTGGTGAGGGGTGGTGGCAGCTGAAGATGGCTGGGAGGCTTGCCCCCAAGACTGCTTTGTGGCTACGCCCGAGATCGTGCCAATGAGACCATCGACATGAGCTCCGGTTTTCTGAGTAGCTAGAGGATTTGGGTTGCCAAGGGCACGGGGGAGAAAATCATACAGCGTGCCAGATTGTGAATAGATTAAATCTAAATGCTGGGCACGACGGATGCATTGATCTTTTGTAACCGCACCAGAAAGGCCAATGTCTTTAGCTATGTGGGGTAAGAGAGACTTGCAAAACCAATTGGCTAAGAGATGATCCGGAATTGGCGCTTTGACTAGCCTCCTCCTACGTCTCCATTCATGAATGTGATCGGAGATGTGGGTGGCAGTGTCTTGGCAGAGCGAGGTTAATAGTTCCATTCCGGTCTCAAATCTAATTGGTAGTTGGAAGTTATTTAGAAACTCCGTTGCTAAAGCACCAAACGTATTGATGGTGGCGCGTGGTAATTCAATGTACCACTTGGCAGCATTGCCTGTAAGTGTGTGGGGAAACAATCGAATTCGGACACTATCATCTACCATGGAATTGGATATAGACCATAGGTGAAAGGTAGTGATGTGTGTGGCTGGGTTGTCCCCTTGTTTCCCGTCGAACTTCAGGATGTCGGAAGGAATCTTATGCGGCACTGGAGGCCAAAGTGAGTTGTGATTGATGGGATCATTAGTCAGTTTATGGATATCGAGGATGTCCAAAACTGCCAAGAATGGCAATTGTGGATTTGCCCCTGAATCTAACCAAGGCAGTATGGGCTGACTATTTAGACCATAGGGTCCACCCATCAATGTGTTACTAGGAGGATAAGTAGGACTTTTGTAAAAACTTCCTATAGGCGGAGGAGTAGGGACATACGGTTGTTGTCCATAGGGCATGTTGTATTGCGGGGCGAACTGTTGGTTGCCCCCAATATAAAAGTGCCCTCCCATTCCAGATGGAGGTTGGGGTTGGTTAGTCCAAATGGATGCAATAGAGTTTCCCGGAGGCATGCTACTACTTGCATAGTTTGGCAATGGCATAGACCCTACACCTATATTTGAACCACTTAAGGGAAGAGTATTAACAATAGGTTGTCCTATTTGTCCTAAGGATTGCAGAGGAAGTGAAATGTTCCCTGCTACCTACATGCTGGTGACACTGCCCCCTGGCATAGAGGCCAAGGGGTTTGAACTCAGCAGAGGGTTCCAACCGAAAGGGTTGCTAAAAGGTACCGAAGTAGTCATACTCGTGGGAGGAGCTACCGTGGGTCCCAACGTGGTCACGGTAGAAGTAGATGCCGAAGGATTCGGTAAGCTACTGACAGTTGTGATGACCGTAGGGTTGGGAGTAGGTATATGTTGACTACTGGGGTTACCCAGTGATGGCATAGAACTGACCACCGATGGGGAGGATGGTGGCGAACCTGGGATGGTTGCCATTGGCATCGACCCTCTGGATGCTGGTGGTGAAATGGATGTTTGTGCTACCGAAGACATATCTTGGCGTGGTGGAATCTGAATTATCACAGGCCCCAACAGATCAGTGATTTGAGGATTGTAATGAGGTACAACCCCTTCCGTGAAAGGGTCCTCCAGAAATTCCGTATGATATGAGGCTGTGTGAAAATCAAGATTAGTCAGTGGAGACTGCTCTTCCGTAGAAGGCACAGGTTCACCAAGGTTCAGTTCTTCCTCAATATTTAGAGGAGGTAGACCTTGTTGTCGTTGAGACAGACAGCGTGAGTCAGAGGACGCCACGGTGACCTGTTTATTTTTTACAAATTTTAATTGTGATGTATTATAAAGTCTCAATGCTAGTAAACACACACCTAAAAAAAAGAAAAAAGGAATCTCTAAAATCAATCAGCAAGCCGCAAGAATAGGGTGCCCTGTCTGAGTACTACCATTTTCTGGTGATGAAATCCAGTATCACAATAGTATACAGAGAGGGTTGGTCGAAAGTATAGTTACGGTCACTCTAGAGCTTCGCCCGAACCTTAGACGATAGGTGTAAGCACTCTCGTGAAGACGAGTACCTTCCTAAAGATTGAAGACAGAGTGGGTCCGTATGTTTCAGGTACCAGGACAGCCCGTCCTATTCACCTTATGTAAGTCCCTAAAAAGTATGGCCACTAAAGTTACCTCAAATCACAGACATCATCAGGGGGGTCCACGGTCAAGGACATTGTGCTATATGGGCAGAATACCTAGACCCCCGATCTAGTTTCGACATCCCCGAAGGGAACCCCAATATATAACACACCCACCAGATGCAGTCGAAGGCGAGCTACCTTCTTGTGCACCCAAGTGTTGTCTCGCGCTGAGCTCCGGTAAAGGAACGGTCCCGATAATATGAGTGCAGTAGGATTTCGCTCGTTAATGACTCTAGTTTCAAGTTTTGAGATCTTGGGTAGTTTTCTCACTGTTCCTAACCCAAGATCCTAGCCTGAACTACTGTTTGTGTGAGCTCAAAAAAGAGTAATGTGATTGATTTTATTATCTCTTTATTCTTAGTGTACTTGATTATTAGTCTTGCGGAGGGGGAGTGGACGTATGAAATGTGATGAGACTCTGACTCAAGAAACCATGCAAAACATGCTCTAGATATTAAATTTGATGAAGAGTGTTTCTACAAAGAGAGGTTTCTTTTCAACATCCATGCACTAACATTCAAATAGCATAGTTCAACTTTTAAAGATTCAAACTTCTATCTACCTCTTTTAAATAGTCTATGAACTGAAAATTTCAGAATAAACTCAGCTCGATGTAGAAAAATAATAATAATAATAATAAATTCTCTTAAAAATTAAATGCTTTGGACACTGACTTTTCAAACAAGAGAAACAAATAGAAATTCCAGCTTAGCAGACAAGCACAGGGATTCAGTCAGCGAAAGGTACTGATGGCCAAAAAACTCTGCAACTAAAACACCATCACAGCAGTGAACAACAAGGTTTTGGTTGAGTAACTTTATTCGTACGTGAGTAAGAACCAACGACTAGCATGCTTGTATTTAACCATAGGCAGTGATTATATGTGGACAACCTACGAGAGGGTAGCGTTAGCCGGGGACAAGTTCTTCGATTGGTCAAAACGAAACGAGTTATCTGCGGCGTTTGATACATGTCTTGGGCATCAAAAATGGTCGGAAGGGTCTGTGAACAGAGGAAAGAAGAGAGGAGGGAAGAAATAGTCCGGAAACTATGGGGAAACTCCCCAGCGGAGTCGCCAATTCGGCTATAGGGTAAACTGCTTGGGTTGTTGGTTTTCGAATATCCCTCTCGGGGCTTTCCGGTGCCCGAGGCAGACAATAAGATTAGCTATGATGTTCACAAAGATGGCATGAGCATGTTCATATTAACTTAAAATAACTTGATGGAATGTGATAGAGAATTACCTCTTTGACAATCTTGGAGTCCCTTGGAGAGCGCTAGGCAGCGAACAAGAGTCCTTCTTCACCGGCTCCAAATCTTAGTCCTGCAATCAGTCAAAGCACCCGTGTAATTTCTAACATAACATATATCCTATCAATCAAGTCAATATATAATGAACTTATAAATTATACACATCTGAGCCATTCATATCATGCTATGTAAATGTTCAAACAACATTGACAATATTAAGCATTGAATGGACAAAACGAACACAGTTCTATTGATTTTGAAAGAAGGAGGATTACAACCGTCGGTTGTACCAAGCCCTCCTCAATCTCCCAATCTCTCTTATCTCTCAAGTGAAGAAGTCCAAGTCAACAAGTTCTCTAGGAACCTCTTTGACTCTTGGCCTTCACAATATAACACTATTCTCTATTCCACAAGTATGCAAGAACCTTCAGCAATCCTTCGACCTTCAATTAAGAGCCTTCAGCTCCTTCTTATAGGAGAGGGAGAAAGCCATTGTTGCCCTTCTCTTTCCACTAGTTTGGAATGGAAAAAAATTAGATGTTTCTTTGATCTCTATGCTTTTGCCTCCTTTGGAGTTCAGTCTTGTTATAGCAATGACCAATAATGAACTGATGCTCTGCACTTTCTTTTGTGAACTGACTCTCTTGTGAGGGAAAGTCGGAGATTCAAATCATTCTCCGCGGGCTTTTCCCGATTCAAACTTAAAACACGGGTAACGCTTCCCTCCAGTGTAAACAGAGCGTTGCCTTAGCCACTAACGCGGCCCATTCACTGATTAGCTGCGTTATAACGCTCTTGTGTTGTTATAGACCGGCGTTACCCTGGCAGAAATAGGTTTAATTTAGGTCTTTGTACTCCTTCCATATTTTTCTTCCCCTCTGAGCTGATGAGGAGGTATTTTGACCTTTATGCTGTTAAGAGGTTGGTTAAGGCCTATTCCAAGGTAAGTCGCTTGAATATCTTCAGGAGCTATAAGTATGCAAATAAAATTGAAGGCTTGGATTTGTATATTGTCAATTTCACTCAGACGAAAGGTTGGGCACATATCTGTTTTGAATTGCATAGCCTGAGAGTACAGCAAGATCGACTTGTGACTATTGGGCACAGAATAGAGCATAAAATTGAGAATATTGACCTCAAAATGGAGGATAAAATTGAAGGGATTGGGCACAAAATTGACACAATAAGGGAAGAATCTTACCTTAATTTTATCGCAGATCAAATGTATCAATTGGAAATTGGTAAAAGGGCTTCCCAATCGAGCGTCCCAGAATTGCCAGATTTTAGAGTTGGTTTGAAGGGTTTGGTGTATGAGCTGAAAAAATGTCTCTTGCGCAATGATGCTCCACTGCTCAGAGTAATAGGCATGGGGGGCAGTGGAAAGACTACTGTGGCATTAGCCCTCTGCAATGATAATGAAGTCAAAGGTCATTTTAAGGAGATGATTTTTTTGAAAGAGTTTCGGAATCACCGAAACTTAAGGGACTTCTTGAGAGAATGTGGGACAAGATTGTTCACGAGAAAAGACCTAAATTTCATGACGTCAAAGATGCACATCAACAGCTGCGAAAAAGGCTTCACCAAATGGAACCTCAACCAACTTTGGTGGTGTTGGATGATGTTTGGGAAATTAATCATCTTGAAAAGCTTTTGTGTGAAGGAAAAGGGTTTAAAACTCTTGTTACAACTAGAAACAACAATGCTGTTAAATTTGATTACCGATATGATTTGCCGTGTTTGAGAGAGCAAGATGTCATGTCCCTTTTCTGCTTTTCGGCATTTGATCGAAATTCCATTCCAAAAACAGCAGATTACAACCTAGTCAAAGAGGTAATAGTAGAATGCAAAGGATTACCGCTTGCTCTTAAGGTGATTGGAAGGTATCTCCATGGTCAGCCACCTGCAGCATGGATAACTGCCAAGGACAAACATTCTCAAGGACAAACAATATCTGAATATCACGAAACAAAAGTTCTAAAATGAATGGCAGCAAGCATAGATATCTTGGAAGAAGAAGTTCGAGAATTATTTCTGGATATGGGAATATTTCCAGAGGCTAGAAAAATATCTGCTGATCCATTGTTAGACTTGGGTGTTTATGTTCATAAGTTGAAATGGACGGCTTCTTACACAATCTCAATAGCACTTGCGAGTCGAAATCTTGTGACTTTGGTGAACAATAAAAAAGGCACCGTGGGGAATCCTTATGGCTGTAGTGGTGAGCTTTCCTTAATTCAGCATGATGTATTGCGAGACCTGGCTATCTATTGGACCAAGAAAGAGCCTATAATTGAAAGACGCAAAAGGTTTATCATGCCTCATAAATCTGATTCTATTCGCAAAATGTGGAAGAAGCATGTAGGGCGTGATTTCAATGCTGAGATCGTTTCCTTCCACACATGTTCGATGGAGGAGAAGGATTGGTGTCATATGAACTTCCCTAATGCCAAGGAGCTTATCTTGAACTTCTCTACAAGTGAATACTTTCTTCCACCATTCACGCAATCAATGAATAAATTAAAGGTTCTCATAATTGTAAATCATAATTCTAAGCTGGCTACTCTCAAAGGTATATCAGTGCTCTCTTCATTAACGCAGCTGAAAGTTATTCGGTTAGAGAGAGTAATTGTTCCTCCCCTCCAAGAATACTGTCAGTCCTGGAAAAAACTAGAGAAGTTATCCTTGGTTCTATGTGAGGGTTGTGGGAATACTACAGGATTACATATGGGGGTGGATTTAAATTTCCCCCGTCTTCTTGAGTTAGCTATCGATCACTGTAGTGATTTGAGAGAACTTCCTACGAGTATTTGTAGTTGGACTACCCTTAAACGGTTGTCTGTCACAAATTTCCATGATCTTCATAAGTTATCGAAAGATATAGGTAATCTCAACTCAATGCAGATACTCAAATTGTATGCATGCCCAAGTTTAAAAGAACTACCATAATACTTTTCCAAGCTAAGACAATTACAATTCCTTGATATTTCACTTTGTGGGTACCTAAAACAACTCCCATATAAATTGGGCCAATTATCTAGTTTAAAATAATTTGATATGAGGGAGTGATCTTGTGTGAAGCAACTTCCCAAATCAGCTATTGACTTAAGCTCTCTGGTTCATGTCATCTGTGATGAGAAGATTCAGCATCAGTGGCTATCTATCAAGGCCTTTACCATTCCCAACCTCTGCGTGGAAGTTGCAGAAGAACACTTCCATCTGGATTGGCTTGAAGATTGATTGATTCATAATATATATGATGGCACTTGCAGAGATTCTCTCTCTCTATGCAAATCTCCTGAGCCAAGGTGAAAAACTGGGTGTCTAATAAACAGAGTTACATTGGAGCCCTGAACATTGCTGGTTGAAATTTGGAAAATAAAAAAACCTCAGCATAATGGGGCTATGAGGTTTACTCAACAAGGAGCTCCAGGAGATCAACCCTACACAGTTGTTTGCAGTGATAGAAACAATTTATTGTGTGCCTGGAAGACACTATCCTGAGGCATTGAGACTTTGTCAATTGGTACAAAGTATAGCTTACTTTTATACATGATATTTTTCTGTCTAATCATGTTTTCAGTGCATAATATGATCAATTTTTTCCAGCATCTGTGAACCTGGCAAACTTCCTGCAATTACTAAACTTTTGATGGCTTGGGGGCGGAAACGTGAAGCTGGGTTACACTTTTGTGAGAATCGGGGGCCGAAAACATTTTTCAGCAATAGTTCGGTCGAACATTTTATAAAGTTCGGTCGAACTATTTAACAGTTTGGCTAAACTTTCTTAGAAATTTTGGCCGAACTCGTGATTCCGTTTAGATTGACGGCACGGGCAAACAAAATTTTTTCCAGAGATGGGAAAACTGGCAACAAAAGTTCGGCGGAACTTCCAACAAAAGTTCGGCCGAACTTTGAGTTTGGCCGAACTTTTACTTTTAAAATAGTTCGGCTGAACTAGTTTCTATAAATAAGTCGCCCGCGAATTTGATTTGTTTACCCTTCTCATTATTCGCGCGTATTTTTCACTGTTGCTGTTGGTCTTTTCGCGCATTTTCACTCCTCCCATCCGAGCTGTTGGTCTGTTTGTCTGCGATGTTATTCCTCCCATCCACACTATTGCTTCTTTCGTCGGCACAAGGTATGTTCTCTCTGTAACTATAACTTTCTCCAAGTTCATATCCATGATGATATTCATAATGTACTTGTTCTCTCTGTAACTATAACTTTCTCTAAGTTCATATCCATGATGATATTCATAATGTACTTCAGATTTAATTGTGGAAAACTACTAGTCTTTTTGCGCGTTTTCGCTCCTTCCGTCCGCACTGTTGATCTATTTGTTCGTGTTGTTGCTCCTCCTATCCGCGTTGTTGCTCCTTTCATCGGCGCTGTTGCTCCTTTCGTCGGTGCAAGGTATGTTCTCTCTGTAACTATAACTTTCTCCAAGTTCATATCCATGATGATATTCATAATGTACTTGTTCTCTCTCTAACTATAACTTTCTCCAAGTTCATATCCATGATGATATTCATAATGTACTTCAGACTTAATTATGGAAAACTATAATTTTAGGTTTAGAGGGTATGATGAGTAGGTCTCCAGGCCGAAGTAGTTAATAAGCAAATATCTTTCCATCCAATCCTTAAAGTCCTTGATTCCTCCACAAGAGTGTAGCCTTTGTAAGGAAACATACCCAGCAGAAGTGTGGCTTGTGCTACTGCATTTCCAGCAAGAGAAAGCTTGTTGAACCCAGCTTGTTGCAGTTGGTCTCTCCAGTTGTGGAATCTTACTTCACCTATTCTTATAGGCCCACCAACTGCTAGAATATTCTTGATCTCGCAGGAAAGCATTTTTTGTTCCACAACATGCCTCTCATGGCTATCCTCAAGATAAGCTGCACCTAGAGAATCAAACACAGCAGAATAATAATGTATTCCCTCCACAAATCTATTTAGAAATGACCCAACGTGGTGATAACCTTTGGACAAAGCCTCCTCAGAAGACATAATGTGCTAATAGACGAGCCTGTGACATCATATATAGAATGTTGTAACCAATGCACAACCAATGCATCCCCTTTTCTGACCTTAAGCCTCTCTAAATTTTCATTAATATTCCCAGCCTTGTCTGAAATAGCATGAAATTCAAAAGGAATACCCAATTTCTCAACAAATTTTGAGAGCCTCTTGCCAGCTACCTCCAATGCTTCCATGGAGGTTCCTAGGCCTGTAATTCTCACATAGGGAGGACTGCCCGGTCTGGAGGCCAATATGTGAAACAATCCCGGCCATTACAGACTTTGCATTATGTCAAGTTCAATGATGTGCACACTATTTTCACCTTGGAATACTTGTTGGATTGCCTGATTTGCAGTGAAATGAGAAAACTTCACAAATGGGCTAATACCATTATATACTTGGAATGCTGATACAATACTTTGGTTACATGATTCATTCATGATAGGAGAGTAGATTACTAATTATGAGCTGATCAACCGACATGATATGGCCTCAGAAAAGTATGCAACAACACGGTGAACTGAACTCCCATAAGGTGAAGAAAGCTCATAAATATAGGGCAGGATATTGTTCGCCTCTTCATGGTTGTCCTCTGAAACAGCTTCTACATACTGTATAAGAAGAGCTAGGATATGCAATCCTTCTCCTTCACAACAGGAAGTTGTAGTTGGGCTATTAATATTCCTTAATGTTCCTGAACCCTCCTTCCCTACTACATCTGATTCATTGAATCTCTCATCCTCCCTTCTTACCAGAGTTTCTTGCATTTTGCTAAATTGATGATGCAATGGCAATGATGACATATTTAGTCTCTTTTCTTCTGTTGAATGTTCCTTCTCCTTATATTTATTCTCAAATTTGTGCTTCAATGGAACTCTATTTTTAGATTGAGTTATTAATCTATTGTTTTTGTCAATTATTTGTGTGTTATGATTTGGAAGAACACTAAATTGTGTGAAGTAGAGAAGTCTGGATTCAACTGCAGATTTTATAAAAGGGTTACTGCAACAGTAAATACTGCTATGCAAGTATTTAAGAATCTGGTAGATTGGTACGTTAGGAGAGCTCTTCTTGAGGTGATTTATCATTTCTTCTACCGAGAGATCAACTGCATCCTCATCCATTGTTTGCAATGATTGTCCAATATTTCTATCCCATCCTATTATTGCTTCTTTCTCATTATGCTGCATCCCCCAATTTTCCCATCCATGGTGGTAATCATAACTTTCTCCATCAGCTACACAATATATTTATTGACTTTCAAAGGAAACAAATTATTTAAATAATAATTGTTAAATTTTAAAAATATTAAAAATAAAAAAAACAAACCTTTTTCCTTTTAGTTTGAGTTGTAGCTTATTATTTTACAATCGTAATGTAGCATATAAAAAATTGAAATGAAAATTTCATTGTAATATTCTTGTAATACATTTCTTCAAAGAATGAATGCTTAAAAAATAACGATGGAGGAGAGAAGCATAATGTTATGAGCGTGATTTTCAATCACGAGGGAGTTACAATTATGCCTACTATATTAGGCTCTCTCTTCATTGAGTTGTGTGTATGGTATCGTTTCATTTAGACCATTTTCAACCACAATAGTGTTCTCTTTATCACTACCGTGGTAAATAAAAAGCACATGTTAGACATTATCATATTCACATAGGCAAAAAGGGTTTTCCTTAATTTTACATATTAAAATGTTCGAAAGTTATTTCTATTTAAAATAAAAAGGTGAAAGATTAGTTTCAGCAATTACTAGAACGAATGATGGTAAGGCCCACAACAACAATCGCAAAAGCAATGTAATATAACCAATCAACCTACATCAACAAAACATATGGTCTTGAATGAGCTTTTGGACTCTTTAGATATAAATGTACACCGTGGCAATGTATCTTATATAAAACTTTAATCCATGTGCTTAACCCTTAACATTGACACAAATGGAATACAATTTTTACCTGATCGTCTTATGATAGAAAAATATGCGCATGAGTATTGCCCACATATCCGATGTCAAAAGGGATAGATTAAAAAGGGTTTCTCCAGTCATCTATAAAAGATAAATTAAAGAAGCATGACATATTAGTAATGAAAATTAGATATGCGTACCAATTATGTAAATATAACACGACAAATAGATGATTCAATACAAATGTCACATAGAAGTCATATTTATCTCATGGGCCTTCAACTTAAATTATATATCTAGCATTACATTAAGCTATAGGATATAAATCAAAGAAGCACGTATAACAATAATGTAAATTAAAATATGTGTAATAATTATGTCCATGATAGTTCAATAAATAGATAATAATGCAAATGCCATATCTAAGCTATATTTCATCTAAGTAGCTTTCAATTTAAACTTATATCTAATGTTAAATTATATAAAAGAATAACAAAGTAATCCAAACTTCAAAATAATATTTAGAGTTAGTATAAAATGTGACATATAATTTCTCTGCAAAAACATAGTTACCAAGAGTTCAAAACTCATGCATTTGAATACAAAGTGGGTATACGGATAAGCAAGTAGATTTTTTCTAGAATGAGGAAGTGAAGGTTGATAAAGAGCCACACAAAATTGCAAATTCATACCTAACAAAATCGGTTTCTCTTTTAAAGAAAATGTGTCATATAATCAAATTTCATCGAAATATATGATAAACTCAACACAATTTTATGAAAAATAGTATACCATTTTTTACATTTCACATAATACAAATAGATAAATATTACTTAAGTATTTTTATAAAGATTTAACTACCCATTGAGGGATGGCCAAGTGATTGAGACAGGGCATCATCACAATAAAAAACCAAGTAAAAATTGTAGTAATCCTATAATCATGCTTTACATAAGGTAAAATTGGGGTTCATGACTTACTATAGATAAAAAACATTTACCTCTACCAAAAAATATATATGATAAAAATTGACAAACTACATAAGCTTAAGCTTAAGGGGATATAATCCTTCTTGCCTTCCATATAGATAATGAAAAATGATTGTTCCAAGTCTCATGTTGCTTCTCATGTTACTTTATAAACCTTGATTGGAAAGAAAATAGGAGGGTAGAAGTGTAAGAAATATAAAACATAATGAAACACAATGTGAAGAAATAGAACATAATGAAACACACACATACATATCTAGACAATCAACACAATTATTTTCCTAGGAAATCCTCGTGGGAGACAAGCAACCCTAAAGTAATGATGCTCTACTCCTTTTCCCTAGGAAATCCTTATGGGAGAAAAACAACACTAAAATTTAGAACATGCTCTACTCTCTTTTCCGGGTATGGAAAATATGTAAGTACAAAGAAAGAGGTAATATCTCTGTTTTATTTTATAAGTGTTGAGGAGGTAAACTTCTCATGACGTAGGCAATCCCTACTAGCCCAGACCGGGTCTAGCAACAATCAAACACGCCACAAAGCAGGTTCCTAATCGTAAATAAACCAACTTGCGAGGAAGGCTTACTCGGAATCCGCCGACGCTCGTCGTTTGTAGAAGAGGTAGTGCTCCCGCGTTCCTTTGCCCCCGGCATATCACAATCCTCACGATCTCCGTGATCTGGACACCGCACATGAAAGAAACAACACAAACGCAAGCATAAAATCCAAGACATACAACTATATGTCGGGCCGAAGAGGACATAACTCATGAACATGATCAAGAACAAGAGGAACCATAACCGATAGTCGCTTATCATTAAAGAGTCAAAGAAGAATACAACCATAGCTTCGACGCAACACTCTCCTTGCAATGTCGTCATCACAAAATGTCTCGATAAAGCCTTTCAAGGATGGGACAAGCCTCTCCTTCCTGATACTTGGCAATAGTCTCCTGTTTGGATTTGGCCTTAAGGGAATCAAGAAGGCTCTTGCAGCATAAGGATGTAAAACTTCTTGGGAATTTGGAGATTCTCGAACTAGCTTGCAATGGAAATGGGCAAGCTTTTATAGAAGGAGGAAGGGGAGTTGGGATCCCTATAATTATGGGATTGGACCTATCATCAAGGAAGCTTCCATGAGAGGTGGTGTTGGGGTTCCCATGTTTTGGCCAGGTTGACAGAGACCAAAAAGATGAGACAACATAGAACCAATTTTCGTACCCTTAGGATCTAGCCTTCCTAGGTCCGGGTAGAGGGATCTCTTCCGTGATTATCAAAGGATATATGTCTTTGAAGTTCTAAATTATGGTTTTAGGCTAGTTATATGCTCAAGGTTATTTGTTTGATTGTTTGAGTTTTGGTTGTTGAGAATCGTAGCTGAAGTTATTTCATCACAAGACAAGGATGGGTAAAGAAGGAAGCTGTGCAAAGGTAGATAACTCAAGGAACATCAAGGCCACTCACAATGGAGTCAAGAAAGGATTTACTTATGTTCAAGGTGTAATCTTTAATTGGGCTAGTCATCTAGAGCATTCGGGATCTCAAAGACCGATTGGTGGGATGGAACACTAAGCGATGAGAATGAAAGATGAAAAAAACCATCTCTGGACTGTTTACAGATCGTGCCGCAGGTCATTTAACTCCGTGCCTCGCTTGGACAAAACCATAGGCAGCACAAGGATCTTGAAAAGGCTTATATGGAAGGGAAGGTGAAGAGGCAAAATACAGATTTACACCTCCCAATGTTCCTAACCTTTCAATTAAATCTAACAAAAACGTCCGAATACCGATTTTACCAACTTGCACATCGTGAGAGTAGGCACAATCATCCACTACACCGGTTTAGTCAATTAAAAACAATATTCGTACAGCACATATGAGCAAAAAAACATTCAAGACCGAGAGAGTCGGGATATAAGGTACCTACAAGGGTAAATCTTATATCATGCATTCGCATGTCACCAAGAACATGAAAACAGATGGAAATAAACATTAGTAGATAAGAAGAACATCACCAATCATTGTGAGATCAAAGATCCAATGAAAATTGCTTATCATGTTAAACACTACACCAATCAGCACATCACCTTCAAAGTTTTTTACATTCAAATTACACATCATATTTCTCACCGTCATACAACTATTGCTACGTAAAACTTGGCTCGGATAAAAATGCTTGCAATTCACCGATGAAGCAACAACAACCAACCCCTTTACGTTGTTCTCGCCGTGCTTTTATAACACAAGATGATCCTCGCATCGACTCGTGAGGTAGGTGCCCATTGAATGTTACATTTAAGCATAATAATGAATGGTGGCCGAGGCCCATCCCCGTTTCGAGAATGCCGCATATTTATTCCGCTTCTCCTTTTTGTAAGAGAACGATCTGGCTTCAGATTTGATCCCGATATTTTGGGCTCGTTGTACTCCGTGTGATTTGAATTCGGTGGAAAAGATAAGCTACTAAGAGGGTCTCGTCTCATAAATGCCCTCGACCGTCTTTGAGTTGTAGTTTGATGGAAAAAATCCTTCTTGTGGACATTCGCATAATAAAAATGTGATGGATGCCTAGTCCCGGACGAAAAACACTTTGGTCGATTTAAACCCCGATATTACCTTTGTCTCCGCGCTCGGGGTCCGTGATCCTCTCGTTCGCCCCGTTGCCGAATGAACTAGATGGAGGTCGTCGGCCTCCATGCTTCTTTAATGTCGCCGGATCGTCCGAAATGAGCTTCGCCGTTGAATTTAATTATCTCAAGGCTCGAGAAGGCATGAAGGCGCCGTAGGAAGGTGTACTTCTCTCGGAGTAAACGCGCTCTCGCTTTTAGGTGGCGCAATCATGACTTTGCAGTGTGCGTCTCTTAATCTTTGAAGGGTGCTTGAATCCTTTGACTTGCGGGGGTTGTCACTAATTAATCTTTCACTTACGTGCTCAAATCTCTTTCAACCTCGTCTCCGTTATCCCGTTTGGCCGCCGAAAGGCCTCTCTCTCGTGCCATTCCGCATGATACAATGGGTCCGAAGCCACAAACCCGGCGACGGAGAAATGCTATGGAGGCGAGGTGAATGGTGTCGAATCACAGGAGAAAACAATGAAAAAGAATGCACAAGTATGCGAAATGGTGGCTTTTTACCGTAATGGTAACAAATGCAATAACATGATGAAATCTTACGGGACGATGGAGTGTGTAAATGATATGTGTCACAGACCGCGTATCTTCGTCCGGGAACAATGATCAATTCATGGAGATTGAGCGCGTAACAATATGTGAAACAAGCGTGCAACACATAAAACACTCGAAACCCGACGGAAATGAATGAAAGAGTGGGACCCAAAGTGGAGGCGAGGGGCGATTGAACGGGGGCGGGCGGGTACGGGAGCGAACGGTCACCGGTCAATCGCTTTCAATCGTGTCGAAGACGGTCGGGAAAATGGTTTCACGATTGCGATCGGGAGGGGCATTGCCGATTGACGGTGGCGGGCGGGATCGGCGGGGGGCGATGAACGGTTGAGATTAAATCAGCGAAGAAAGCCGGCGAGGGGTGACGAATGCAGGCCATCGGATACCGGAGCGAATCTAACGAGATTAAGCCAGAGAGACCAACGGAGAGATGCGGTAAAATGCCGGAAGGACTGGCGATTGAATGCGGTAAAATGCAGGTGAAACGGTCAACGGTGGAAGATGTAATGGGAGGAAAAAGAGCTGGCGATGGCTGATGGATTTGCCGAAGATGAATGGCTGCGATTCGTTCTTTCGACGCGATGGAGTCACTAAAGGACTGCGAAACCGATGGAAGGTCATGCGATTAACGCCAGGCGGGTAATCCCCGTGAAGATAAGCGATGGAGAAACTCAGCAGAGAGATCGCCAGTTGGCAGAAAGCGATAGAATCGCCTTAACAGGCGGTTGAAATTAAATAAAACCTCGATAAAGGCGGTATAATGGCGTCTGCCGAAATTCGCATTCGGGCATGGATTTCGATTGACGCCAGGCGGTAAATGCGGAAAAAATAGACGATGCGGTGATAGAGAGCACCTGATAAAGAAAGATCAGAGGACTTACCGTCGGCGGAGAGCCGTCGGTCGCGGGGCAGATAAACAGTACGAAAGACCGCCAGGCGATGCGATGGGCGCAGGCGTTGGATACCAGCAGACGGATGGCGGTGATCTGATAAAGTTCAATAAAGCGAATAACGTATTCCGTTATGACGAGCGAGGAACGATTAGCCAGGCGGCCGAATTAGTCTGATGCGATCACTTCAATTAGAATGGGCGGCATTATTAAATGTTAATCGATACACCGCAGGGTTTTTTGCGCATTTATGAAAATATTGCTACGGTCTTGGAGTGCCGATTAGCACGCACAGGACTTGGCGCCGAATCGACGAAGGGTCATGTGAAGTGGTTAAGGGCTAGCGGAAAAGACGAGGGCCTTATGTAATAAAATCGAATATGAGTTTTAACCCTTTTTAATAGATTTTAACGGTAGAGAGGGGAACGATAAGAAATGAAGGAAAAACCAAGGAGCGGGGAAAGTCTAAAAGGGATTTTGGGGAATTTGAGAGTAAATAGGGAAATAGAGTGCGACAAGGGATAAGGGTTGAACGGGGGAAAAATAAAGGGGAGAAGAGTCTTTAGGCATATTACGTCAACGGAAGGCTGAGAAAAATAGCGGAGAGGGAACCATCTGAAAAGGATAAAGGACACCGAGGCTTCAAGGCCATTTCGAAGTAAGTTCGCCAGAGGCTGTAACATTAGCCCCCTAATTGCTTGTCAAAAAATTCCTTAGGGGAGGCTAACAGGTGGCGAGCACTTCCTCTTGTGTGGAAATCGCCTTGACCGTAACTCAAGATAGAAATACGGCCCGAAATTTGTTGGGATGGAAACTTCGCCTTTGTTTTAAAAAACACCTCTGCTTGTGGTTGGCGCAAGTGCGGATCTCGCAGAGAGCGCCCAGGCTGGTGCCCTCTGGAGGATTTCCCCTTGAGCAGAAATTTTGAGCACAGCAAAAAAAGCTATTTGATGGAAAAATAACTGTTTTGGTTTCAGAATGTTGAGGCAAGTGGCTCATGTGGGGATGCAGTAGAAAGCATTTTCAGCTCTTGTCTCTTATCTGAGTCATGGGGCCAACCCCTCAATATGGATGAAGTTATAAAGACGGTGACAAATTTAAACAAACATAACACCCCCTAACATGAAGTAAGAAGAGGGTGATAACTAGGAACATGCGCATTGAAAACACGCATGGGAGAAAGGCTTTGTGGAGCGAAGGTACAATGATGTCCGGATCGCAGTATGCTCAGCCCGTGTCTTCGACCATCCTGTAAGTGTGTAATAATTTAGGTCAGGAGAGCATGGTGTGACCATCCGGTGTGAAGATCGATAAATAGACTCGGTGTGGTCACACGTCCATCGATACGGTAGATGTAGCTAATATAATAATCCTAATATGTGACTGGATTACAGCGGACACGGTCCGGGGTCATAATAATATTAAATGCGAACAATGCAAGTTCAACACTGCGAATATCTGTTGAAGTCGAACATGCAGAACATCGTACGATTATCGACGGTGATGAAAGGTTGTTAACGAGGCAGAAAGGTCTCAATAAGCAGCACGGCACTCAGGGTGCTATAATTTAATCACGCCTTGAATCGATGAGTTGACACTGGGTGCCCAGCGGAATCAACAGTCGGAGCGATAATGAAAACCTCACCTTGAATCTGCGACGAACGCCCATTGAGCGGCCACAGCTCCAAGGTACCATAAAAGAATCAGACACTGTTACCCGGATAATGAGGTGATGGGCAGAAGTGACCTTGAGTACGGTGTAAATACATAATGTTTCCACGTAAATAAGGGGCAGGAGGAGCCTGTTTTGTGAATCGGGGATCATATGAGAGTACGGAAGGAAGAGATATTCATGAGGTAGGCATTCTGAACATACAATCGCCGACGGTGGACTTGGCGATGTTGACATCAGGTCGAGAAGATCATGGTGAAAAGCGAAACAGCAGGCAAATGAGGAAAGTTAGGGATTATGGAAGCCCATGGAGGCAAGCGAAGAACGAGATGAGATGTCCCCAACACAGGCAAGTCAGGCAGTGCATATGTTCAAAACGACACTCTGTAAAACACGTAACGATCATGGTTCAACACCCCCCACCATTTACGCGTGCCCAGTATTTTTAATAACAAAGATTGAAGGGGATATGTTAAAACGTAATATAAGTACGCCCCTTGGGCAATCATCCTAAAATACATTTATGAGCCCTAGGAAGATGGCTAAGACATGTTCCGGTAGAATCGATGTCATCGAGTTTAACGATGCTTCGACACCTAATCTCTATGGTTGATTGTGCACATTTAATATTCCATATGTTATTTAATATTAGGAAATAAGGAAGGCCAAGAGTCATTGAGGAATGGTCCCAATAGCCTCACCTCCCTTGTAATCATATGCATTCTTCATTAATACACATTACGATTTTGAGGGTTACCTCCTGGTTGGCTTGTGGTATCGAGCTTGACTCCACTATTGGCATTGCGCCGGGTGGTGCTCCCCTCTCCTTTGCTCGATTGGTTTTTATTAATATTTTTCCTCCTAAATTGCTATCTTGTTATTCATTTTTTCTCTTCGTCTACGAATCGCTCGTCCTGTCGACTCCACCAAGAAAAATTCGCCAGTACAGGACACGAAGTGCACGGGTGCGCGGTCTCCCTGCCATTTCGGTTTTTTGTAACGACATACTGACGCTCCCTCATTCACATCTCTCTCACTTCTCTCCCCCATTTCCCTATACTCTCTCCCTCTACATTTTTGCCTCTCTCTCATTCATCTCGATTTCTCCTATCGCCTCATTTTGACTCATGACGAATACTACTATTATCATAACCTTACCATAACGCTCATATACTGCGCTGCGCATATAAACGTGCATGTTCCCCTACTAGCTACTGTCATATTAAATACGCCTTTATTTGTGTCTGTTGTTTTCAATTCCATGTTTTATCATCGTTAATCCATTTAATACGCCATTCCATTTTATGTCTGTGTTGCCACATTTTATATACGATTTCTACGTATGTCCGCATATCTCCATCCTTCTAACACCCTCCTCATTCCTCACTCTCCTTTCCTTTAAAGCAGCCACTAAGCAAGCCCTCCCGCTCCCTCCCGGCCCATCGTCAACGGACAACCGCTCTTCTCTCGGTCTTGCGACATCACTCCCCGATTATGTCCCACACGGTGATTGGCTCTGCCATAGCCCTCTGATCACGCTCCTCACATACTCCTCCGATTCTTTCCACACTATAAGTGGAGTCGGCTCCAGGTTGCCAAATACGGCCATCACAGACTTATACGCATTCCATTACGGCGCACAGCCGTCGACCCTCCCCTTACGAGCGCACACGCCATATATCATCGTCCATGTGTGTCAGCTCTGGCTCATATGTAGCATTATTTCTGTCTTCCTTCTTTCATCCATATATGACGGTGTGTTATACGCTGCAACACATATCTGGTTTCATCCATATAATGTGCACCCATACAACGTTAACATCACATATCCTATTGTTTGCCATCTTTCAATACCACACTAAATACGAGTCCTTGTATCGCCTTCTTTCTGTTCACCTATCATATGATATGTAACTTCATCTGTGTCATATGATATATCGCCAATCTTGGTTATTGTATACGTAGTTCTGTATTCCAGTTCACCTAACACGTTTGTCATCCTTTCTTGTCACCACTTTTAAATAAAAACCCATTCATATGCAATGCGCTCCATCGTTTATATACGCATTTATCAACATTCTTTGCTTCCCTCCTCATATGTTATTATATTTATGCACTATTTCATATGTTGTAACACTTAAACTCTCATATGTTGCTAATATTCATTACACACCTTTCGGAATTTTACGTCACTTCTCCCCACTATATTCTCATTACATATACCACCCCCATCCATACATTAAATCCACAACCCCATTCATAACATTCTATCGACCTCCCATACAAGTTGCTATCCCAAACAAAACAAAAAAAATACACACTCTTTTTTGGTACAAAATTCAATTTTTTGACGAGGGCACCGGCAATACCTTTTAAATTTAGTCTTTTATCAAAAAAATTTCTATCCTTTAAATTCGGTATATTTTAAACCAAGAGGTTTTTCGGTGTTCTTTTCTTGAAAAAGTATTTTCTCTCCTTCAAAAGGATTCTCCCGGCAAAGTTTTTTTCTCTCCTCCTTCAAAAGAATACAACGGGTCCCTTCATCTTAAAGGAGCGCCTGCCGCCAGCACGGAGAAAGGAACGTAGCCAGGGTCCCGTCCGGAGGAAGAGAAGC
This sequence comes from Pinus albicaulis, assembly GCA_034641835.2. Classification (NCBI taxonomy): domain Eukaryota; kingdom Viridiplantae; phylum Streptophyta; class Pinopsida; order Pinales; family Pinaceae; genus Pinus; species Pinus albicaulis. Next base: position 1,250,522,105 of record CM076580.1, read on the forward strand.
GGAAAGCGAAGAAGAAACTTCGAGAAAAGGGGGCGGACAATCTAAGCTCGGCCCGACCGACAAATCAAGACAAGGTAAAACTAGTGACAAAGCAAAAGGTAAACAGCTAAATCGACTCGACCAAACTCGCACACATTGTAACAATGGAGTAACTAAAAACCTGTTTGATGTTTCATTTTACTTTCATGGAGAGATAATTTAATTTCCTGAATTAAGAGGCTGTCTATGACATTTTAAAGAATTTTTTGAAGAATTCATGCAACAAAGTTGATGGAAGGCACGATATGTTGGCAGATAAAAATCCAAACTCAAGCCATCGAGGCTTGTACAGTCGAACAAAGCTGCCTTTTCTTCAGGATCTGTATCTACATATGAGTTCTCTCTCCTTATCCTAAGTTAGAAGAAACTTGTTGTCCTGGTCAAAAATCGCGGCAAGGACCTCAATTCTTGTTTGATGGCAGGCGATTCCAAGCATGATCACTGTTGTCTGGAGGGACAAAGAGGAGAATCTTAGTGAAGGTTCATCTGCTCATGCTCAGCACCGTTGACTCACATCATGATGAAAGTGACTTATCAGGTCTTTTGTAGCATGTTAGATTGGACACTTCAACTGCAACTACAACCTTCGTTTGTTGAAAAAAATGGTGTTGATGGAGTACAATTCCTAGAAAACTAAGGAATGTGGTAGCACGTATTCTGCTAGAAGCAACAGAAAACAACCATTTCAGCAATTCCTCAAACCACCTTGAAAAAACAAGTTTATTCATTCAGGATTTGTCAACAGCTATGCTGTGCTTACTGTGATGGAAACAAATACATAGTGACATAGTGACTACACGAATGTGTTGGATTTATTATTTCAAAAGACAGTAAAATTACTGTTCAAACTTTCAAAATTTTCATACATGGATTTAAAATGACCACACAACACCATGTCACTCCACATCATAAATATGTGGAAAGAATACACTTTAACGGAATTTGAAAATTATCTTCGTCAACATGAGATCAAACATCAAACAAACTGTGCCATATAATCTGTGAAGGTGTAGTGAAAGAATGAGCGAGAACTATTTTAAACTAATTAAAACTCCATGTTATTTTTCAAGAATGTAAAATTGATATTTCGGGCTGATGCAGTTCTATGTGTTGTTTACATAAAATAGGTTTCCTTCAAGTTCAATTGAAAACAAAACTCCTTATGAAAATTTGGCATGGCCACATTCCTTGATAAAGCATTTGGGGGTCTTTGGGTCACCTATTGTGTGACCACCCAGGGTCAAAGGAACAAACTTGGTGCTAGTAGCGAGAAAATGTATCTTCTTGGGGTACTCAATACCTCGAAAAGGATATCGTCTCTATGATGGCTTAATAAGGAATTTTGTGATATCCGAGAGATGTCATATTTCTTGAATCTTCCAAGAGTGACGAGGTTGTTGAGCGGCAACAGTACGCTGGATAGATTCACATGCAAAGAATATTTTAAAGAATTTGATAGTAACGTTCCTCCTTGAAGGGGATTAAAATGTGAATCAGCGCGGAATCATCTTCCCAAAAGAAACAACACGAGATGACGTTCGGAGATGGGCAGTTGAGTTGGGAGGTGGATACGGAATCGAAGTCCCAACTCGGTCAAACCAACCGGCTACGAAACCCATCTCGAGAAAAAGGTCCTCCCAAATAGCGTAAAGACAACGAAATGTTCATCTACGATGAGGTTGGAAAAACGAGGTAAAGAGAAGTTCCTACGACAAATACGAAAGGTGATGTAGATAATTACGGTTATACGGTGATGTGGATATTTAACCTGTTCATGAAGTTAGGGTTTGTCTGCCATCGCTATCACGGCAAGACGCCTTCAAAATCACTTCTCTTGGTAGATAGAAAGACGATCGAGTATGATCATCGATAAAATGACATGCCAGGTGGTTGATGCGCCTTTGGAAATGAGCTTAATTGGTTGTAAGTGGGTCTACGAGAACAAGTCTAGCCCAGGATGGCTCACTTCGGCAAGCACGAGCGAGCTTGTGCATGAAAAGGTTCGCACAAAAAGAAGGTCGATTGTGAAGAAACTTTTTCTCCCATGACAAATGGACCACACTCCAGACTCTCACTGTCAGCAGCTCGGAAATGGATGGAAAGTCCATCAGATGGATGTAAAAACAACCTTCTTGAATGGAGATCTAAAGAGAAAAGTTTATGTGTCCCAGCGGAAGGTTGTGATAAAGGGTCAGAACACAAGTTTTCAAACTTGTAAAAATCATATGGCCTCCAGCAAGCACAAACTGGTATGAAAATTGACGAACTTTGTCTTAAAAAACAGTTTTCAAACATTTTGATCTGATGATACAGCACTTTGGTTTCATTTACAAGAAAAAGAGTTGAAGAAAAAACAATTGTATATCTTGTAGTATATGTGAATGAACTTTTGATAACGAAGAAACAATAGAAGTATATTGCATCCATGAAAGAAAGAGTTGAAGAAAAGGTTTGAGCAGGCAGTTTGTGTCATGCTCATTACTATTTGGGTATTCAAAGAAGTATTCAACATCCTAAATTCATATTTCATGCTATAAAAGAAGTACATTGGAATCTCTCCAAACAAATTGGCATGGATGATGTAATCCCTTAACTTGCTCAATGGAACAACACTTGAAGCTCACATCTATTGAAGGAAGAAATTTGAGGATGCAACTAAAGGTATAGACGACATGGGAGATACCTCTGTCGGCCAAACTTCGACATTTCATTTCTTTGTTGCAGATCACTCTCCAAGGTTCCTTGCCAAAACCTTGTGAAGGACGTTGATGCCTTTAAAAGAGTGCTTTAAGGTACTTGAAGGGGACTCAAGACTTTGGACTCAAATACGAGTGAGCAACTTGACTTGATCGGATACTACGATTGAACTTTGATGGCGACAAAAGCAGGGGTATGTCTCTGATTCACACCCATGAGTCTTGTATTAGGAAGTACATCTCTGGAATCCGCATAATGATCAGTTCAATGATTCACAATGAGGCGGAATAATAACAACGTGGCTGAATGAAAACAAAATAAATTGTGTGGCTACGGAAAATCTGTGAAGATTTGGATAAACAAATGTTCACTCCCTCACTCATGATAAACCTTTCTGTGATAAAGTTGTCGAAAAGAACCCCAAAAGTTCCATGCAATCAGACAAGCACATCAATACAAAGTACCATCTAATTAAACATCATATTGGGGCAAAAACCATCACTACTACATCATTGTTCTGGAGGCAGAGCAAGCTACAACATCTTCACCAAAGCATGGAAGAGAAAAGTTTGAAAAGTTCGGTCATGTGGACTCTGTCCCTTCGGTTAAGGGGGGAATGTCGCACCCTAATCTGTGGGATGGTGCTTGTTATTCTGTCTTCTTAATATTGAGAAATAAGGAAGGACACGAAGTCATTGGGTGATGAATCTAATAGCCTCCCCCTCCACACATATCGTCCATATGCATTCTTTAGCTAATACCGCTAAGTTTGAAAGAGTTGCCTCCTGGTTTGAAAACGAGTCGACAAGAAGAACTGGGCGTCTTTTCATATTTAGAGGTTTGAAAAAACGGCGGAAAAGCAAACTCCGGCGGTCCTTTTCGTAGATAGTTCCTCGAGGACGGCGAGTGAAAAGCAATATACGAAAAGCCTCCCTGGTCATGATAGGCTAAAGTGTACCTGGCGTAAATAATCCATCCCGACTGAAAAAGGAGGTAACGATATCTACCACACGGTAGATGTCGATTCGTGTCCACTTTAACGAGATCGAAACGTGAGGAGCCTTGGCAATCTTTTCATGTTTAGAGAGTCGGAGAAAAGGTGAAGGATATAGCCTCAGAAATGTTTTTCTTACTTATTAATAATTTCTGAGAGTAGAAAAATATAATGCAACTAATTTAATAATGGTGCATAAATACATATTCTTTGCTAGTGAAGTATACATTGTTTACATTTAAATATATTAAAATATTCGGAAAAATAACTTTAACTTCTCACTTTAAAATTCAAAATATAAATATGTCAAATGGTAAAAACAAATTACTTTTCTATTTACCCTCTTAAACGTGATCGGTTGTATGTGAACTTAAAAACTGAAGGTGATGCAATGATGCGTTCCACCGTTTCGAGTTAAAATGGGTTCCGAGTGAAAGGCGCTTCTTTGTAATCATTCAATCCATTTAATAGTTTTCATATTATTAGATTTTACCTTGTGTTTTTAAATTTTTAGAGCTTCGCTCATTAGCGCAGGTAGGCACGGACCGCGCCCGGCCAAACTGTGTCTTGAAGGCACTACGCTTGTTGTTGGTGACTAAGGAAACGATAACGCCGATAACGAAACTCAGTGCTTAAAAATGAATTTTTAATCGTTGGGATGAATTTTGAAGCTCGCCAGTCTAGTGGGGTTGTTCATGTTGATGCGAGAAGGCAAGAGCAAAATGGTGATTGGTGGAAAGAAAGAACAGTGAAGAGGATGAACAATATGGAAAATGAATACCCTCGAAATGTGGGCTAAAAACTTCTTCTAACACCTTGTACAGGCTCCTTTGACTTAAGTGTAATCAGTATATGTGGGGCAGGAATGAACAGAAATGTCAAAAATGCGGGATCAGTGTTAGGCGGGATCTTGATGTGTACTTCATAACTTAGGATTATAAACGATAAATTTACATATTGAAGACGGAACATACCGAGGCAAGGAAAATGGAACGAAGTGATGCTTTGTGAGTATGCAGGGGCACAATTGGGATCGGTGGAAAGGTGGACATCCACACCATTCACGATGCGGCACGGAAGTGGTCTTGCTACCATCACGCGGGCTGCGGGGTCACGAACGCGCAAGAGGCCACAAGCTGGCTTTTGTTGGCACAGAGTGTTGACTCCTCTGTTGTTTAGTGGTACAACGTTGACGATAAACATAAGGGAGCAACGACCAAATGTGAGCAAGCAGTGAAAACAGTTTGGCCTCTTCGGGTTTCTATACGGTATCATTACGATGCAAAACGAAATTTTAATCTTCCCGGGGGCAAAGAACCATAGTATCGCGAGTTCCATGAAAATGAGAATGACTGCGCTTGAAGCGTGGGCGGGTTTTGGGTGGTTGGGCGTGGAGTTCGATGGCTGATGGAAAAATGCAGCATATCACAGTGCGTTCTGGTAATCCGAGGATCTTATGGGAGGGATGAACCAGGACGAGGTTGGGTGGCCCTTCTCTTTTCGAATTTTATGTTTTATGATTTTTTTATTTATTGTGTTCTTCGCATTTTATGTCGAGACGTGGGTCCCGAGAGAGACCGGTAGGGTATGTCTCCTCTCGCCGGCCAAGTTCTTGCGCACCTAATCCTCGGCGAGGAGGAGTCGAGAGGGAGGGTTTAATCCCGAGTCTGGGGGCACATGCTTGGGGATCCTGAACTATGCCGGGCCAGCGGTGTACGGGAGTAAACGTGCACCGACACACGGTGGGAGTGCACTAGTCTCCACAGTGCAGGGCAGCAGGTAAATGGGTCACTTGTTATCATGGGCACCATGTGGATTAGACTCTTGGGACTGTCATGCATATTTTAGGGAACATGTCGTCTCACAGTTGTATTAATACGAACATATATATATTTTTGATTTAATGTGATGCACAACATGCAAACATTTTGATATATATATACACATATCTATTTATAGATGGATATTTCTTTACCGCTTTTATGATGATGTTTTTATATGTCATGCGGATATCTAATACAATATTATCTAATGTATCGATTTATATTAATGACCCAAATAGAAAGTTCACTGACCTGCATCATCCCATATTCATTTTTATGACTTAAAAACACACACTTTGGACACACATACATGCAAACTATGCTTGAAATGAGGTTTCTTTATGCAAGCTTAAAACACAAACTATGCTTGAAATAAGAAATAGGCATACCCAAACATAATCTCGATTCGAGGAACATGCCCCAAGCTTGATCCATTGGAAATGGGTGAAGATTCAACAATTTAATCTAAGTTAACAAAACTCGAATTGAAACAGTACGTGTTTCATTATTTTGCGGGTTGACACCGCCAAAACATCTCAAACAACATTTCATTGTTTTAGGAGCTTGACACCAGGTAGGTATGCTCCAACAGGCCTAATCATGATGAACTTAATTCATGGCTTCCAAGAGTCCCGCACTAGGTGGGAGAATGACATCTTCGTCGAGACAATTCTAGTACACTATGCACGGCGGCGTTGTCCTTTAGCGCGAGCATGGTGGTATGCCTGGTTGACACCAAGTGGGCGATCGTGAGGGTGGATAAGCGGGAGGGTGATGGCGGGCCGATTGCCACATTAGGACCAAAGAATGAAAAGCGATCGTGGTGGGCTCTTGTCCTTCATGTGGAAAGCAAGCCACACGAAAGAGGGGCAGGCGCTCTGGCAACGTAGGTATATTCAACGAGGGCGATTCTAAACAAAAACTTGGAACGACCATCACATCCATATGGTAGGTTTTACCTCCAAAGTGACAAACAACATTGGAAGGTCCTAATGGTTGACTCGTCATCGCTGAAATTCAATAGTTGCGTAACGGGCGCAAGCGACAGCGAGCAAAAGCTTTCCGAGTGGTTGAGGATGAGCCCTAACGGGCGGCAACACGTTTGTAATGATGTGGGTACAACAGGACCAAAAGCACGTGCGCGGTATCGAAGGCACGTGGGATGGAAGGGCCCGAAAATCTTGCAAATAAATTCCGTCAAGGAAGCAAGCCAGGCGCTACTGGGAGGGCTGCCATCGGGCAAGGAAGGTCTTCCTAAACACGGAAGAGGAGCATTCTCCCTGTCATCTCGAGCGGGAGGGTGTCCTCAGTCTCCGTATTCGGGAGCGAAGGAGGGCGACTTCAACCCGGTCGCCCAAGAGGACGGGGGGAGGAAGTCTCTCGTGCGAGAATGCGAAAGAAACCGAAGGACATGAGGGAGCGTGAGATCCACTCTCGTAGAAAAAGACATTGCGCCCACGGATGGGGGCCGGCTCAGCGGGTCCCCGGCAATGGTTGGTCGGGGGACGGATTCTTGGGTCGAATTTAAGGGAGTGGGATGGACCAAAGATGACTCTTGACAGTTGTCACCGGTAGGTCGAAGACTCAAGGAAAATTTGTATAACCATTTCGGGAACGTGGTGTTGAAAATAGTCGGTTGTCCAACACCACTTCGCGCTTCCATCCATATAAGGACAAAGGTGAATGGCATGGTGCCCTTCCACACAACTTACGAGGATTGGTGACCTTCTGCAACCTTGGGAAGCCTTATCGACGCGCGAAGATGTGCCCCAACACAGCTCCCGAGAAGCCAAAGCGTTGAGCGGGCGACCATCGAGGACCATACTTCAAGCACCTTGGGAATGCTCGGCCGATCTCGAAGAATGTTCTCCCGGTGCACAACATACGAGAGAACTTCGACTCTGGTGGTCGGAAGGTCTGTCGAAGAGGATATTTTGAAAGCAGTGGGCCCCGCACTTTTAGCCTCTGTGTCAGCTTCTTCTTCTTTGTACTTCTTCTTCTTCTGTGCAGTTGTGAATCCCAAGCACTAGGGCGGTAAGTGCGACGAGTGAAGAAGGAAATCACATATGGAATCAACAGTGTTTGATGGGGTGGAGGAGCGATTCGAACGATGGTGGAGACTTGTTCGGGACTGAGAGGATTGAAAAACAACCAGCGAGCAGCAGTTAACGAAAGGACAACGTTGCCATGTAAGGAAACTTTCAACATTCCCAAAAGGAGAAACGTCGCTAGGATTCCCTTCTAGGGTTCTCGGTTAATGGCCCCTAAAAAAATTTCCATCGAAACTCCAAAACCACACGGGTGAGAAAAAGTCAAGACACACAATCAAGCAATAACAAGCGAGAATCTAACAGGTGTGTGATCGCGGGTGATTAATTTTTACCTACATTGAAAATAAAAACTTCACGTTCTGTTTTAGAGTACGACGATTAAAAAGGTGACTCATCTCTTTGATTTGACACAACGTGAAAAGGACAAGTAACGGTGATCCTTTCAAATTTGAGAATGGAATAGGTTAAGGAAAACTATTCTCAAGAATACTGACAAGGGTGTACCAAATAGCAATGAAACTATGATAAACAACAGTTCAATAATGAAAAGAAAATCAACCAAGGACTTTCGTACGTACGACGATCTCCCCGGACAATTATTAATAGTTGTGTCATGGGTATAGAGCGGCAAACTAAAAACCCCCCTACTTAAGATAAAAAGGTTAACCTGGTCTCCCCGCTTATATACGACTGACGAAGTACGAGAGCATAAGTGGTGCTAAAGTCTTTCCATCTCAAAAAACCCGGGCGGCTTGGCAGGCTACTAGGTTCAAGCCAGCAGGAACATCTAGCCTGAACTAAATATGTTCGTTAAAATTTCAGTACTTCCATAATTACCTTGAAATTAGAAGACCAAAATTTCAAAGGTTTGTCTTCAAATTCATTTTTTTAGGTTTTAGAACCACTGTGAATGTCTTGTCTCAAAATACGAATACAAAATTACATGCCACGATGCCATCATTTTTTTAGGTAAGCTAGCTACGAAGGTTGAGAGCTTTTTACACAAAAAAAATGATGGTATCCATCGATGATATCTCTAATAACTAGCCAAATTAAAAACTTTTCTTCCAAAGTCACTAATTACTAATAACAAAGGTTTCAATTTGCACTAATCAATCAAAAGCGAAAAAAAGATTTTTTTATTTCAGTGTTTGATGATTAGATGCCTTTAAACAAACGAAAACAGTAAGAACGGTCTTGACAATACAGAAGCGAAAACAAACAAATTTCATATAATGGCACAGCAATCGGTTCAGGTGGCCAAAATACTCTCGAAAACCAAGAAAAGTCCCAAAGAACACCCGATAGAAAGCTGGTAAATACGCATTTAAACAAGGAAAAGAAAAATTAAAATGAAAAATGAAAATACGGTCAACATCAAAAAGCGCGATAAGATGATAAACAACTATCAAGCAAAATGAAAACAACCCCAGGGATTGGCGTGACGAGCAAAACTCCAAGGGCTAAACTCTGAACACCCTGGATACCCTAGGGCTCGGCCATGCAAAAATACGAAAGAAATAGGCAAACAACCAAAGGAAGGAAGGTTCAACATCGGTCCAAAAACTAGGCTACGGTGCTCACTTGGTGAGAAAAAACAAGAGATCAAAAATCACAAGTCGACCTCGAGCTTAAAACACGAGCGAGCCTACGCTTGGCTCACGGGATTGGCGCAGGCACGAAGGCAGTGCGCCCCGAGCAATAGCGCGGGTGATCGCCAGGCAACACTACAACGATGGGGGCGCAGGCTATCTCGCTAAAAAGAGCGCCGACGGTAGGGTTTGCTATGAAAAAAAATAAAAAAAAACAAGCAAAATCGGAACTGCAGGACAAATGGTAAGCAGAAGAGCGAAACAAATCCCAGTAAACGAGAAAAATCAGGTCCGAAAGAAGGCAATGGCAAGCAAGACCAAGGATTGGTAGGAAAAGAGAAAACCAGCCTCCAAGTTGTTCAATCGGTAAACCAAGCAGGAGATTGTTTGAAGCGGCGTTGATCTCACTCAATACGAGCAAAAGCGTTGGCTGCTCTGGTATAGTAACGGTTCCGTCCCATAGTTTACAAATCAAACAACAATTTAATCCCAGTGAGTCGCTAAGTGTTGAGGGTAAATCTCTGCCGGACGATCCTAGCCCGGATGGGTCTCCAGCAACAATCAAAAACACTACGTTACGGGTTTCTAATCATAAATAAGCACGGCTTACCGAGAAGGCTACAGAATGGCATTGCTCGTTTGTGAGAAAGAGGCAGATGCTCCAGTTCACCTTTTGCGCTTGGAATCACAATCCTCCCGATCTCCGTAGCGGGCCACCTGCCCGCCAAAACAACCGACAAACAAATCCGGTGTTACCAACTGTACGTACATCGATGAGGACCTGCTCATGAACATGATCGAGAACAAAAAGTGGAACCATAACGATAGTATGCTTATCATTAAAAGTCAAAAGAATACAACCATAGCTTGACCTTGTTCTCTCCTTTGGTGTGTGTGCTTCAACATGTCTCGATAGCTTGTCGGGGATGGGACAAGCCTCTCTCGGATGCTTGGCAATGGTCTCCTTGCTTGGACTGACTGAGAATCAGAAGGCTCCTGGCTGGGGATGTAAAAAGCTCTTGAGAGTTGGAGATTAGACTGACACGATGGAAATAGGCAGGGTGCCTAGAAGGAGAAAGGGGGTTGGGATCCCTATAGTGGGATTGGCTATCATCAAAACCTGCCAGAGGTGGAAAACACGCTTCACTCTCTGCAAGTGTGCTTCAAAACCTCCCAACTCAAGATAGAAATGAAGCAGAATTTGTTGGATGAACACGCCTTTGTCTTTTAAAACACCACCTCTTAATATGGTTGGCGCGGGTGCGGCTCTATGACAGAGCGCCAATTGGCGCGCCCTCTTTGGAGGAATTTCCCCCTTGGCGCGAGGGCTGAACTGTAAAACCGCGCCAATGTAAAAAGAGCTATTTTTAAGGTTTTTTGCATGGAGATATCTTTAGGGCAATCAAAGCTCATCTTTAGAGGGATGCAATGAAAGCATTTTCAAGTCTTGTCTCTGCTCACAGGTCACGAAATGAGCCCTCCAATGTGTGGGATGGGGATTGTAGGGACGGTGACAAATTGCTGTGTAACAGTAAGGTTTCTATAAAAACTTAACTTCATACATTTTTCTCTCTAACTTCACACTCCTAGTTGTATTTTCAACTATGGAACAAAATACAATAACACAAAATGGAATTCTTATTCCTCCTAGTGGCCAAGTATTTAACATAGCGTGATAGCCAACTAGGTGTAAGATTTGACTCCATGAACCATTAACGAGGTTTGTGATTTTAGACCTATTAGAGTCTTGTTAAAATTCCACATGTAGCTAGCTTGCTATGCATGAGTAATGGGGCTAAAATGACATTCTCTCGTACCATGGTGGTCAACATGATAGGTCAACTTATTAAAGGCATAAACTTTGAATGAACTTCATTTGATGTTTTAATTGCACCATTGGATATGTATTTAAGTGTAGAATAATGGTCAAGATTTCGGCACAAGGGATAATCGTTTGACCCCCAGAAATGTCATTTAATACCTTAAAATGAGTCCAAAAGGTTTTAGACCCCAATTCTCCACCCACCATTAAAATGACCCTACAAGTCAAGATTCTTTCAGTTTTTTCACTCTATAAGCATCAAAATATATGACAAATAATATAATTATCCTATCTAGATCATTATTTAATAATTTGTTAAAATTATGAGTAAGATATAAATCATGGAATTTAAATAAATAGTGTTAATTCATTGAACACCCTTGTACATTCCTTGTTGATACTTTGAAAGTAATACGTTTTGCAAAATAATTTGTTTATGGATTTTATTTTCCACATTCTCTCAACCATATCAAAAACCTTCTTATAATATTTGAAACCATCTATATACGACTTTTCATTTGTTTCGATAGGAATTAACATATTGAAATATTAATTGTATTTATGTCTTGTGTGCTAAGGAAGGGAGGTCGTGAACCTTAGGAGAAGAGATAGTATTTGTTAAGTTAGGAGGGATACTTTTTATGAGATAGAATTAATTTAAAATTCTTCTTAATATTATGTAACTTTCGAACCATAATTACAAATTTATTTATTTTTTTACTTATCATTTAGTTGCTAAAAGTTGAAGAATTTATGTTGGTAAATAATTAATTAAGTCTATTTAAATCATTTACCACTTTTGGGTTTTTCGTTTTCATGGTTTCATTCATAATTTCACTTTTTTGCATTGTCAATTTCAATTTTTCACACCACATGTGCATAGTCAAAGGACCTAAGGTCTTTCCCATACCAAAGTATGTTCTTTTAAAACATGTTTTCTTGGTGATATGGGTGATTTAGAAATGATTGGGAGAGCGAAATTCCTCATTTAATACACAATATTTTTGGTTCATGCCACTAAGCCAAGAATTTTAAATTCAACTGAATTTTAATATAAACAACTAAATCCTGCAAAAAAAAGAATAAAACAATTTATGTTAGGGTTGTGAATTTAGGCATTGAAACAACACACCATGATATTTCAAATTTAAAAATAATGGTTTGAGTCCTAGGTAGCTTAGAATCCTATCTAGAGGTTTGTTTTCAAAATAAGGATGCACTCCCATTTGATTCTCATGATTAGGTTGTAATCATGAGGCTCTCGCTCAAGAGTGGACCTTCCAAAAATCTTGTGACGTCTTGTCACAAACAAAACCATCAAACTGAAAACACATCATGCAAGAAACATAGCTCGCTAACATATCATTTTTCTCCTTCAAAGAAAAAAAAATTCACATCATGTGAATATCTCCATGTACTCTTACATATTGGTGTACAAAACCATCAACCAAACACAAGTCGACAAAACATGCCTCTTCAAACCACTGACTCTCAAGTCAAATAATAGCTCATGTACAAATTTCTATATTTGTTGCATTTAAGTGTGTCAACATAACTCTACTTTCAACATCTTGCTTCATGCAACATGCACCATACTTTGAATTTGCAAAGAAATTCATGAAACATAAAAATACATGCAAGGCCTTAATTGGATAAGAAATCTAACCATCCCTTACCAAACCATTTCAATGGCGCTTCTTTCAGCTGCACTTCATCATCATGTGAATCAACCCTCATCGATTATGGAATCCTCTTTTCCATTCTTGTCAATATCTCTTTCCACCTTCTTCAAATGCTGTGGATGACTTGTTGGATACAAATTCCGACACCTGTCTACAAGGTGACCTTTCTTATGGCAATGAGTGCAAAACAATTGCATCTTATTTTCAACATCATTTTCCTTGTCCAATGGGCCTTTGACTTTTTGCCTCATTTATTTAGAAAGTTTCATGTGCATGGATATCTTCTTGCAACATCTATAAACATTATGATTATTCAAACCACAAAAGGAACATGCAAGTTCTTTTCCAAATCTTATGTGAATATTTACCATTTTTATCATAATCAAAATAAATTTGATTAAATGCAAATTTATACCTTGAACATTCACCTTTGTCACCTTCTTGAGGAGGTGAATTTGATGAGGTAGTGGCTCTCCTCTGAATACTAGCAATGAATTCAATGAATCTAGAGCTTTCAACATCCTCTTCTTTTACATTCTCATTAGCTGCATGATTATTAACATCTTCTTGCAAAGTGGGTGTCAAACTTTTCCATTCATCATGAACACAAACTTCACAAGCTTGAGGTAATGAACAAGAAATAAAATTCCTTCTTGGAACAGCTTCATGTGCCTCCTTGGCTTTGGAGCATTTTCCATGTTTTCCATAACCAAGACCCAAATAATTAGGCCCTTCTTGAAGAACATTTGGCTCAACTATGCCTTGTACATGCTTGCCTTTAAAACCCTCTACTTTCATAGCACATTTTCATCAAAATTTGGACCTTATTCCTCTAATGTCTCTCAAAAGCATGTACACATTCATTTTCAGAGGAAATTGAAGGCAGAAACCAATAGCTAATTCTTCTAACTAACCTTGACTAAAGCTAACTAAATTACTTTTGATACCAACTTGGTTGAATACTAGGCTTAGTTTTTTTGGATATCTCCCTCATGGTTAAATAAAAAATTTGCTAGGATTGAGTCAAATTGTGGTGGGAAAGGGTTTATGTCAAGCTAAGTGTATTTTGTAAATTTGTAAATTTAATTAGCTTTTAAAACTCAATGTGTTCAACAAAATAAAATGAAATTTTTTATTTTAAAAATCTTTTCCCTCAATCGATTCGATTAGATCATTGGACATGTAAGAGGAAGAAAGAGGGAATTCACTTTCAAATTCTAGACCTTGTCTAAACCAAAATAAACTAGAGGTTTGGTTTTCAAATACATTCACTTATTTGGAAAAGTTCTAGCTACCAAAAGTCCATATGCCAATCTACCTCCCAAGAAATCCATTTATTACACCACTGGTTAGTTTTTGTCTTCCTATATTCTTTATCAACCTCTTCTAGTGATTCTTGAAATGTGGATACTTAAATCCTTCCTAAAAATTTGAGCTCTAAAACGAGAAGACATATAAGGTCATTTTAAGTCATTCCTCTATTCAATTATAAAAACCAAGTGAATATTTCTACATATTGATTTCTGTCCCATAAACTGTACAATATAGGTCAATTTTTTCCTTTAACTTATTTAAATATTGTTAGCGCACAATTGTTCAATGGTCTGATGAAATTTCATTGATAAAGGCATGATTATGCCAATCCATGTTGCATATTTCCATTAACAATGTTTAATTACATGTAAAACAATGTTGGCTCTGCTTTTATGCTATTTTGAGTTTGCTTTTAGTTCTGAAATTGGAATATATGATATTAATTTATGACTTGCAATTATAACTGCTGAGATACTATTCTTTTTCTCTACTATATTTTTATTTCTAGTCCTCTAGGTGCTTTCTTCATTTTTTTTTTTTTTAACTAATTGAAGGGATTCATAATTCTATATTTTACCATATTTCTTGCTGGTTCCATGTAGATTTAATTGACATATAATAGGTGGTTTCCGTTTTTGGGATGTATGTAAAGTTTTTGGCACATCATATTGAATTTCTATAATTTGTGTAGCTCCCTAACATTCAGATAGAACCTTCATTGAAAAATGTGAGGGGGGTTTCAAATTCACATTGGCTAACACCCTCCTCTGGGATAAATTTTTTTAACAAACACAATAATAGAGAAACAATTAGTGATGTCACTAAAAGATGTAGCCTCTTCAAGGTATCATATCCTCTCATCAAGGTCAAGAATCTATTCACAAAAAATTTCCTATGGAAATGATGGTTTAAGAAACAAAACCAGACAAAAACCTTTAGTGAGAACAACAAAATCTAAAACCTCTTCAAGGTCTTCAATCTGCTCGTAAATTTAAATTGTGTCTTGATCAAGTCCAACAACAAAGAAACATTCAGTGACAACACCAAAATCTACAACTTCTTCAACGTCTTCTAAACCATCTTCAAAGTCAATATTGTGTGCATCAAATTCCTCAGCAAGGTCATCAATGGAGTCATCAAAACTACTATTTCAAACTTCAATGCAAAAAATAAGTCAAAAGAATTCAATTTCTCCTCCAAAACCTTCTTCTTTGAGCAAAGCTAGCATGATGTCATCGAGAAATTCAATAATTCCACGAGGAAATTCTATCAAAGTTAAAACAAATCCTTTTCATCCATATTTAATGCCTACTTTTTCAGGTGGAACACCTCCAAATTTAAGGACCACAATGCCATAAAATATGTAACTTTACCTAATAGGTGTAGACCTACAACCCCCAACTTTGCGTGACATGTACAATTGAAGATCTTATATGGTAAGCAGTGTGAGAAGAGAGTCATGGTCACTGAGTTGAGCAAGAGAAATAGTTTGGTATGACAACCTTACTTGTGATAGGTCTAGCTAGCGGACTACCAAACTACATGGTAATGGCATTCAAAATGTGAAAATTCCCATTTCACTTGGAAATAAGATGGTAGAGAAAGGTATAGATGAAAGGAGATATCCATCTATGGTAAAGAAATAAAATAGTTCTATCAATTCCACCTTGCAACTCTAAGAGACATTGAATTAAATTTCATCTCAAGACAGGGCTTTGGGAGGACACTCTCAAAGCCAACCTTCATTATGGCTTTGAAACACATGGTAAGTATCAAGACTCAACAACCTTATTTGCATAATTTTTTCTAGCATGGACCTTAATGTCATAGCCTTCTTTTGCCTAAAATGAATGCAAATTTCCTTGCAATTTGGCTTGTAACATTCAGAATTCATGCTCATGGAACATGATTGTGTTGCAATTGTGATAACATCTGTTGTATGAAAAAACTAATAAAAAATGATCGAAAATGGCATTTTTGCTCTGTTTTTTTCAAGATTTAAGGAAAATTACACCAAGTAGCTTCCAGCCTCATATGACCATCATGTCAAACTCATCTTAGGATATTGTACAAGTAAGAGCTACTTAAGCAAACAATATAGTATACATGACTCTCCAATTTCAATTAGAAGCAATGACAGTTCTAAGTATGGTGCAAACATTGCTCCAGATCCTCAATGGGGCATGTTTGATGACAATAATTTGGGGAGTGAGAGAGGGAGATGGTAGGAGAAAAAATTCAAGGAATCCATGGGAAATTGAAAAATATATAGCTAATAAGGTGAAGACACTTTGTAACCTAAGAGAGAAACCTGTTAGGAAATGGGTGAAGTTGGTATTACACACCCAATTGGATAACCTCGAGGAGAAAACATTTCTCCCACTTTATTTGTTGGCATAACCTAGTAAGTGTTATTCACTAGCATGTATTTTGTAAATGCCTTGACCTAGTTCCCATTCAACTCCATCCACCAGGTTGTAGAGGATTCCAAACCTAATTTCATGAAAATTAAGTTGGGGATGATCACATTGACCTACTTGATGACGTGTATATGAAGATTAACTACCTTGAACTATTTTTTTGCGTAGGGAAAGAGACACATTCCCATGTCTGAGCATGAAAACGTTCTTTGATATTGTTAATGCCTCTAGTGTTTGCTTCTACAAGTTCTATAGGCAGAGTCTGTAAAGGGCCAGGTAGCCTCTGGATCTCATCTTTTATGAAAGGTGACATATCTAGTAAATGCCCCTACAGTCAATCTCTGGAATGGATCTAAATAGAAGTTCTTCATTTTAATATCCATAAACACAACAACTTTAAGGTAAACTATGTACATGTGTCATTTCTCCAACAAACTAAAGTGTATAAGTGGTAAATTTTATACCAAGTGTGCTCCCACCATGTAAAGCGCAATTTGGTGAACTTATCATTTTTATAATTTCTTTTTTGATTAAATTGAGTTTCACACATCAATTATTGCTTTGAAAGTTGTGTTCTACATAATTTGTGTACACTAAATTACAAATTGATTTTCTGAAATCTATTTTGTGTAAATGTCCACCAATAGATATATATTTCATGGAGGATGAACGACGAAGATCAGCCGAATCCCATATGAAGGTTCAGGGATCGGGGGATGTTCACGGTATTTAAATATAATCTTAAATCTCCATACATGTGTGTACATATGGAATTGATTTTTTATTAACTTTGTGAGTTAAATTATTTGTTAATAAGTTTCATTTTTTAATTTTTAGGAGGTAAGAGGAGAAGGGTTTCTACTCCATCCATGGAGCGTGCCCATGGTTCAACCAGTCATGGTATGGTTCACGCAATTTAATCAATGAATATGTATATGTATTTATATGTACACATGAATGTATTTTTCAATTGATTATAAATTCGTATTTGTTTATGAAGCTTCTCCCTCGTCTTGAGAGGTTGGTGGTGTTGCAAATCCACCTAGAGGGCCATCAATGAGTGGTAGCAGGTTGCATGAAGGGGGTGATATTTATTCCCCCGAAGGCCAATCAATGGTTGTTGGTTCTCAGCAGGGTCATTTTGGGTCTGGTTCTCAGCAGGGTCATTCTGGGTCTGGTTCTCAGCAGGGTCATGTTGGAGAAGATGCTAACCAATAACGTCAAGGTTGCCATCAATTTCAATATTTTTTCATTAAATTTGTACAACTTTTTTTACATGTGTTTTTTCTAATATAAGAAATTTTATATATATTGATGCAGAGGCCGAAAATGTTCCAACTAGTGGTCAAAATCGACGCAGGGCAGCCCGCTACATTCAAGAAGAAGGTTGTCAACCCAGCACAACTTATCCGGCCGAGATTACTAATATACCATGGGAAACCAACATGGCGCAATGAACCTTACAAAGGTGTGAAAGACTTCATGCAAAATTGCAAAGAGATCTCGTGGCTTTGTCTCTACTTGCTGAGAGTCGACAAAGCCTTGAAATAGTTACACATTCATTGAGCGAAATTGTAAATATGTACAGAAATCTTGGGCCAACGACTGATACATTTGTATAAATGATGAGAAAGAGAAAACAAACAGTAATGGGTCTAGATAAATGGGAGGACGTAGAACAAAAAGTTACAAAAGAAGTGGCCAAGTCAATGTTTAATTACAAGGAAGGGCCAAAAAGAAAAATATTGAAGGTGCAGTATTTCAAGCACCCACACATGGCTCGTTATTTTTATGATAGGCACCTTGCGACCTATGGAAGGCTCCCATGGAACGATGAGGTTGCTGTTTGTTTTGCACAAATATTTTATGTAGAATTTTTTTTGGGTATGAAACCAAACTACAATGACCTTCCGTTAGAATTTTTTGGCTCAAGGAAAGCTCGATGATATGACCATAAGGGTGCTAAATGAGATGTGGAGTTGCCTCGCCCTAAGCCACCATTGGTGAGTCGACCATTTCGGGTCGAAACTCTGCGATCAGAGATGGATGCGACTTCTCAAATAAGTCAAGAAGCAAGGGATGTTATGATCGACAATGTTCATAGCGGATTGGGTGGAGTCGATATTTGTTTAAATCGACAAAGAGCACGTGAAAATGCACGTGCCAATTTTGTATATTGTACAGATGAGGAGATTGACAACATAAATGTTGAAGATCTCCGAATATATGCAAAAAATTGTCGCAATGGTTTGCAAGACCTAAATTTTCATGAGGAAGAGGGCACCGGAACAGTATGTGTTAGTGACCTTAGGGTTTGAAATTATTTTAACATGCATATACATGTGTACAATTTGTACTAAATGCAAGTGTATGTACATGTATACATTTATTTGTATGTGTACATTAATCTAACAAAAATGTATGATTATATGTTAAAAAACCATTTGCAGTTCTCACACATGATGCGTGACGAAAATGTTAATATCACGTTCGGGACCTCTGGTTCAAACAATGCAGATGGGTCTGACCATCAAGATATGTTGGCCAATGTTAGTGTTTTTTAAGTGACTTTAAAATAAATAATTGTGCACACATGTACATGTATGTATATATATAATTTGATAAAATGTTTTAACAGATACCGATTCCGTCCGATGTTTTTGGGATGGTGGTACCTTCTTCTTCCTTGGGAGATGTACCTTCTACTTCCTTGGGAGATGAGCCACAAGTATGGACAATTTTTCACAAGTTTAAAATTTATGTTTAAAATTTATATATGTATATATTCTACCTCAAAAAGTTCCATTAAAAATTGAGATATATATATATATATAGAGAGAGAGAGATCTATATTTTGAGTTATTTAAAAAAAATTTAATTTAGGTTCCTATAGAAGATTTCTTTAATCCGCGGACTCTAGCGACGGAGATAGGAACATCCACAACATTTGAACAAGTTGTCTTTAGTTCCTTTTTTTAATATTATTGAAAATAAGTTTATATATGTACACGTGCATTTTCATTTTAAAGTTTAAAATATATATACATATATATATATATATATATATATATATATATATATATATATATATATAACTGTACATGTATATTGTACAGTTTACCGCTGCAGATGTTCCTATGGGGGCAGAACTTGTTCATCAAATGGAGAGGGAACCTCATGAGGTATTGCATGATTTTTTTGTTATATTTTGTTTTTTACATGAAGTTCTAGATATATATATTTTCATTCATTTTTAAAACATCAAATTTTAATGTTCAAGTACATGTTCATTCTGTATGTAGGCTTCCCATGATGCTTCACATGATAGGGTGCGGATTGAGACCCTAATAAGAAAGACGCTAGATCTATCTCTATTTGATGGACATGATTTGTAGATTTGATTTCAAGATTTAGATAGTCTTAAAATTTGTTAGACTTGATACAGTTTGATACTTGTGAGATCTACAATTTTTGGACATATTTTATTACATTGTTAATATAATTTGTTTTATTTAATTTTTGGATGGTTTTAGTACTTTTGGCATGTGAATGTGAAGTAATGTTGTCATCTATAAATTAATGTTGTCATCTGAACTACATTTGGCGTGTTATGTAATGACATGTGTTATAATTTGTTTTGTTTTTAAAATTTAAGTTTTGGATTCTTGGAGTACATTTGGCATGTGAAGTAATGTTGTGATCTATATTTTTTTGTTAAATTAAAAGTTAAAAGTTTTGGATGGTTTCAATCTACATTTGGCATGTGATATTTAATGTTAAATGTTTTTATTGGATAGTTGAATTATAATTGGCATGGCATGTGAATTTTTTAAAACTCAAGTTTTGGATGGTTTCAATATACATTTCGCATGTGATATTTAATGAACTTTAAATGTTTAATGTTTTAATGTTGCACAATATATAATAAAAAGGTTTTTAAAACTTAAAGTTTTGGATGGTTTCAATCTACATTTGGCACATTTGGTATATAATGTTAAATGTTTCTATTGGATCTAGTTGAACTATAATTGGCATGGCATGTGAAGTAACGTTGCACGATATATGTAATCAAAAAGTTTTTAAAACTCAAGTTTTGAATGGTTTCAATCTACATTTCGCATGTGATATTTAATCTTTTAAATGTTTAATGTTTTAATGTTGCACGATATATTATCAAAAGTTTTTAAAATTTTAAAGTTTTGGATGGTTTCAATCTACATTTGGCACATGTGGTATATAATGTTAAATGTTTCTATTGGAGAGTTGTTCACTATAATTGGCATGGCATGTCAAGTAATGTTGCACAAACCCCTTTTGGATGGTTGAAGTACATTTGGAATTTTAAGATTGCTTTTGATCTCTACATGTAGTCTTGTTTGAATGAAAAAATTTCCAATAGGAAGAACATAGCTTTTCAATGCAACTAACCATGTATCAATTGAGCTCTAATTGAAAAAAGAGTTTAAAGAAGTATATATATGTACAAATTATCCCTTTAATTTTGATTGGAAATATAAGTCTCTAGTACATATATATGTTTGTTGAATTTGGGTCAATGTCGTTAATGCACTCAAATAGGTAGCCTTGTCGATTTATTTACATTGTTGAAACTTTTTACCAAAAAATCCAACTATTTTTTCATCAATACACATAGAAAAACTACTTGGAACAATTAATTGTGCATTCTAGAACATATCTATCCAAGACAAGTAACATTTTTCATCAATGCACATTGAACATATCCGACCATTGGACAAGCAAATTTTGTACTAGATTTTCAATCAGGATTAGAGATGTGGGTCAAATCCCACCAAAAGTCGGAGAAGTGCTCCGAGTCTCTTGTCTAAAAGGAATTTTCGTACAAAACTATACTGCAGATGATTTATTTACATTGTGTCCATACTTTTTACCAGAAAATCCAACTAGTTTTTCATCAATGCACATAGTAAAACTAGAACAATTAATTTCATTCTAGAACATATATATATATATATATATATATATCCAATACATATAACATTTTTCATCAATGCACATGTATAGAAAAGCTACTTTCAGTTGATACTAGAGCACGTGCTTGTACCAAAACAATTTGTACATGTGCAAACACTTGCACAAATAACATAAGTAGCTCAATTTTTAGTTGAGTACTGGAAGTTCTAAAACATATTTAATCCAAAGAGAATAAATTGTTGGACAATTCACTCAAAAAATTTCTAATGGAATTCCATCTTCAATAATCCGTTCATGATCGGATTTTGACATTTTCCATCTCTTAATTTTTTATTTTTTCTTTGATTGAACTTCTATCAACTTTATGCGTGCTGCACACACCAAGTGACTATATTGACAACTTATGGAATCAGGTTCATAGTCTTCAAAGTAAACAAATTCTCCACTTTGATGAGTTTGTCTGAAAAAATAACCTTTTAGTATAATAGACCCTCTGTCATATTGAAATCCGTGATCATTATAGTTTTGTAATAATTTCATTTTTCGTTCAGTGCAACGCATCAAATAATACTTCACATTTTCATTGTTGTCAATAGGTGCAATTACAACAAAAACATCTCCTGCACAATAAAATAAACTTAACAAAATTATACATATTTAAATTTATTTCTATATTTTTAAATCATTAGAAAGTAATTCAAATGTTACCTTCTCTAACAAGATCAGAAACTCTATCACCATCGGATGATATTGTAGTTTCCTCTTATTGCATTTCTTCAAACATTGCAACAGACATTTTTCCCTTTGTATTTAGCTCTGTATGTTTCCAATCATTCACATACATTTTGTTTTCACAAACGTCATTGGATTTTGTGTTGTCTATGCAAACATCACAAAAACAAGAATATTTTCTTTTATCCAATGTAAACACATTTCTGGACGACTTTGTTTGAATTGAATGCAATTTTCGAGTCCCTTTTATTGTTTCAACGTCACTTCCAATTGATCTATCTACGTCTTCGATCCCAATATGCCAGAAAAACCTTTATATGGAAAATTAGAAGAAGAATTTGTAAATATGATATCAAAATACAATCAAAGATAATCATTGCATGATAAATGTACACTGTTTAAAATTATATTTCCAATATAAATAAAATTGAATGTACCTTCGCACTTCCCTTGATGGGTTAGTCTCATGGCTTAGAGCAGTGATGCACCATTGAACAACTTCTTTAGCTTTCACAAGTCGGCTTGCAGAGGGGTTCATTTGATATCTTCGAAGTGCTCGTTTTATGCATGCTTTTCACCATCATGTTCTCATTTTCCATGGCCAGTCTCAAATAAATTCCAACAATGTTTAATGCAGGTATTCTTATGAAGACAACACAACCAAAATAATTATCGTGTAGATTTGAATTGACCTACGCATCCGTCTGACCATATCCAATGTTCATTGAATGTTATTCCACGATTTTTCAAGGAATCATAAATTTTTCCAAAACAATGTTGTACAAAACATGTATCATGTGTACGATCGACATTTTGTTCAGCATGTCTATATAGAATATGGATGAGCATGGAGACTTGGTCAGAATGATAGTATTCACTCTGAATTTCTTTTTGTGGAACAAATGTGTAGTTTTCTGCAAAATCAATCACTGACAAAATGGTCCCTGGTGGAAAAAAGTCACGATATTTTTTGAATTGCAAGTCTTGCCATCGAGCTCTATGGGAATGCTTGGTGAATTTGTAAATTTCTACCTCAAACTTTCTCAAAAATTCTATCAGAAAAATTTCATCTTCTAGTAATTCAATTCTTTTAACACTATTTGCACCTTGAATCGATGTATCGATATATTCATATCTCTTCCATTTCACTTTCATGTTGGACAATGATTGATCATTTATATCAATATGATATTTGTTTTGAAATTTAGTCAAATTTCCACAATCATCGCATTTTTTACCACCAACACATTTCTTTTGTAAAATAGTTCATCGCTTTCTCTTTCACATAGAATTTGAGATATGAATTCACGGATAGTGGAAGGAGGAGGTGAATCCTTCCATAATGTTCTACAGAAATCAAGGAATGTGTCATAATATAACTCAAATTCCACATGATAACGGCAACAACAAGTGTCGCGTACGGTGATAGGTTTTACATACCATGGTTTTTGTTGAACAAAAGCACTGAGTGAAACATGAATTTGACGATTCTCTTCTTTGAGCTTGTTGAATAACTCTATCTGAGTGGTTTCCAAGAGATGTTTTTCATGTTCTTCGTATTGATTTCATGTTATTCTTCTTCGCATCACATGTCTTGCAGTTGGTGAAACACGCGAATTGTTCTTCCAATATTCATATATTATTTTTTTAACATTTTCTCCAAGTCTATCTTTGTATGGTTTCCTACAAATAGCTCTCCAACAAGCGAGTTCATCATTTACATCTATTTGCAGCCGAAATTTCCGATGTTTGTGCAAATTTTTTCGCGAGGTTCCCAGTGCTCGTGCCATAGATGTTACCAAATGATTCTCTTGAGTACTTGATGAAACCATTGCCATCTGTATTCCTCTACATACAATTGAAACATCTTTCTCTCTAGATCTCTTAATTGACTTTATAGCACTACTCATATTTTTTATCACCTCTTCCTTCATTTTTTTATCTTTGGTTGATTTTCGAATACCCAATAGTGTCGTAGCTTCTTTTAATTTCCTTAATGATAAGAGACCTTTCAACATTTGAGCCTGAACTGTCACCCACTCATTTAAGAAATACTTTTCAAAAATGCAGTTAACACGATATCGTATAGCATGGTCAGGTTTTTTATCTCCATATGTGTGAGTGTCAACATTTTCTAACATCTCATTATCGATAGTGATTTCATCTGTACATATTCAAAAAAATAGTACATATTCAATAAATAACTAAATTAATAAATATATCTATAATTTCAATGATATGTGCATGTGTTTAATATATATATATATGTGTGTGTGTGTGTGTGTGTGTGTGTGTGTGTGTGTACATACGTTGTGATTCAATTTCTTTATTTGGATTTCTTTCAATATTTTCACCATCTTCAATCATTGGTTCAATATCTCTTTCACTTTCTCTTTCAAAATTTTGTATCTCATCATCAATGTTTTGAGAAATATCTCTGTCTGTTTACATTAAACAAAATATTTTCAAATTAGTTCATCAAATAAAAATTAAGCTTCACATTTTACATTAGGAAAATTTTAAATATATCAATAGATCATAATATTTACATTTACATATCTGCTTCAATTTCTGCTTGAGGTTGATTTTCCTCTTCAATATTTGAGAGGGCTTCTAACTTTCTTTTGCGAGATTGTCTCGTCTCTTCTCTACGTTCCTCAGGGTCTCTTTTTCAATCATATTTTCTCGCACAAGTCCTTCGATTTCCAATGATAATAGGGTATGAAGTTCAAAAAATTTCCTTCAAAAAATTAGACAATAACTCAATTAGAAAAAACATCACAAAAGATTTAATTTTAAAAAATTCATTTTAAATTTTTTGCAAAAAATACATACTCCAATCCAAAACACTTATTTTAAAAATTTTGAGAAAAAAATGTCTTACAAAAAAGAAACGAAGCTCAAAATATTTACTTCAACTCAAAACACATACATACCTCCAAGAAATGTCCTTTGAATGTACGTCCAAGAAAATTCCTTAAGTGCAAAACAATTTTTTCCAAAATTAGGCCGCCTCCAAGAAATTTCCTCCAAGAAAATTCTTTAAACCCAAAACAATTCTTTGCAAAATCAGTCTGCTTCCAAGAAATGCTCTTAAATCCAAACTTTGAAGAAAATTTTTTAAACCCAAACCAAGACCTTTGTAAAATCAGATGAAATGTTCGAAAATTATGAATGATTTGGCGGTAATTTATATTGCCGCAAAATGTGTTTTAGTAGGGGCTCCGCAAAATTTTCCGGCCGACGGAAAATTATACAAAATTTCAGCTGAACTTTTGATTAAAAGTTTGGTCAAACTATTAAGTCGTTAGACTTAACAAGCCGTCGGTGCAAAACATAGTTCGGCCAAACTTTTATTCAAAGTTCAGCCGAACTAACGCATCACCAGTTACGCAAACACCAGGCTCTGAATACGTTTCTACAAGTTTGTATTGATTAAACTCCATGAAAGGTTTTTAATTAACTGTCGAAACCAACACAAGCATTTTCAGAATTGAATCTACTTTCAGTAAATATAACTTTTATGGAATTTCATAAACGTTTACTAATTTTAATTATTTTTCTAATAAAATTTTATGAAACTCAGGATTTCGGATTTTTTGGTAGCATAATCAATCAATCTAGAAGTAGGTATGCTTTTTTATTGTGTTATGCAGTTTCTTTTTAGATATATACTCGTGTAATGGCTCGGAGAGATTCTTCTGAGATTTTCTAGATTATGGAAGTATTAGAGGCTGCTCACTGCTCCACTTGGACTTTTTAAGAAGTTTTTTAAATGGGACTGGCATGACTGGAGCATGGTATGCACTATTTTTGTGCTTATTTCTCCCATCTTACACATTATTCCATGAGCCACACTCTTCATGACATTGTCATGTTGTTTATTACTGCTCTGGATCAGTTCATCTTGCAGGTGATGAAAATAAATATTTACCATAAAAATTACTGTGATGGATAGAAAATCCAAGCGCAAAATGCCATTGACCCAGCGACCGAAAAGCTTCCATCATTCAAATAACTTCAACTAAAGCATCCTGCCCATGAATGGGCGGCACTGGTGGCCAATGGTCAATTCCCTTTCTCTAAATAGTGCAGGAACGCGTAGCCAAAGAGCCAGCTACTGTAATTTGTCACTAGAGATCTTGTATGTTGGTGAGTTGTGATATTTTTTGTCAGCCATTGGAGTTACAATGGATCTTCGCCTCTTGCTAATCATGTGCAGAGCCGATTTCTGTGATTATGAAAACAGGCTCCATTTCAATTTTTCTCACACTTTAGTAAATGAAGGAATATGAAATGTGCTCCTTCGCTCGTCTGGCAATTTCAGAACGGGATCATAAAGTCTTGAATTTTCGTAGGAGAAGTAGGAAGTGAAATCACTCTGTAGCATCCTGTAGGTAGAATCAGTGGGTGACTGAGCTTGAAATGATTCTGCCAGAGTAGCTTATTGTATCTCTGCCTTTCGGTTTATGTAATGCACCTTCAAATTTCATGAGATTTAGAAATTATGTGCTTTAATAGTTCTATTCTCTATCGTGTCTGGTATCGATCTTTAATCTCTTTCCCTGTCCGCGAATCTTGACCCGGTCATAAGTATTAGTATATGTAGCATCGGTCTATAGGTTCTCGACCATAAGCCCCCCACCTAATAAACAATCAAGGAAAGCTCAAAATAGCCGGGATAATATAAGTCAGGTGCTAGTTAAGAAGGTAAAGCAAGACAAGCTGCCAGACCTGTGCTTTCCAGAATAAATCCTTTTTCTCCAATTAAAGTGAAAAGAGCCCAATTTAGTGCTAAGAATTGATGCGATGTAGGGCGAAGACCGATACAGCCAATGAGAAAAGGGGCGGATAAGAGCTACCCATATGATTCTTTCTTTTTGGATACATTCTAGCTCCCTCCCACAATCATTTAATCGGTACAATACCTACAAGTTGGAAGGGCATACCGAGTTTGCACTTGCTATCATTGGAACATAACCAGTTGACAGGGTTTCTTCCAGAATGGATCTGGAAATTCAAGGATTTGCAAGTGTTCAGTTTCTCTAATGATTTGTTTTATGGAGAAATTCCCACCCAAGTATTTGAATTGAAATTTCTTTGGACTACACCCGATCCATCAGAGGCAGGCTCTAAGGACGAAACTCTGTGGGGAAGTTTTGATGCACTGTCTGCTAATGGTTTCACTAGATCAGACAAAAATGATGCTATGTTCTATGTTCAATTTCAAGGGCCAGGAACAAAATTTTCAACTTCAACTTCTTTATTTTTCTAAGGGTTTCATCAACTTGTCAAACAATCGGCTAACCGGTAGAATTCCTTCATATTTTGGGTTAGTCGAAGGCCAAGTTTAAATATCTCCATCAATAAATTGACATGACACAGACACATCAAATATGGGGTCTAGACCAAAAAAATAAGTCAAATACCACTGCAAATGCAACATGCAACTCAGATTCAAGACATCAAAATAATAAAAAAAAATCAATAAATTTGCTTGCAAAGCATTAAAATATGGGGTTTTCACAAGATAAACACAATTAGAAAATAAAAAAATATTCAACTTGGTTATTTCTGGAGGTTCATTTTATAAATACCTTGGGCAGGCTGTCGATGAAGGTGGGCAGCATTTTGAATTTACTTCCTCCTCAGAGGTCAATCCGGTGTGCATCTCAACAGCTATGGCATCAACTAGCTACCTCAAACGATACAAGGAGTAGAGCATCCCTGCAGAATGCCCTCCAAAAGGTTCCACTTGCAGGCAGGAATAAAAATTTATTAAAAAATTAAAAAATAGAATCGTTCGCTTCCTTAAAAGTATTCAAATTGAATTTTCAACCAATGCGAGAGCGAGGGCAGAATTTTTTGGAGGGGAATTGGAATTAAACTAAAATTAAAAATTAAATAAAAATTAAATGGCAATAATAATATTTAAAAAAATAATTATATATAATATTAAATTAAAAATTCAACATAAATAAATAAGATATTAAAATTCATATGAATTATTTAATAGGTAAAACTTATAAACATAATTAATTAGTAGTTATAATTATTTATGTGGTCATATTTAAATTAAAAGACTCAAAATTAAATTTATCTGGTTTTTCCTTGTTTTAATATAGACATAAAAAGTATGATAAAATGCCCTATTTTAAGGTTTGATAGTTATTATTTTTTTTACTAAGCTTCCATCTATCATAATGAGGCAAATTGCCCAGATTTAGCATTATCAAAGTTGTTATAGTTGCTACAACACCACCCAAAATCTTGGGCATTTTTTGAACTCTGATGTTTTCCCCATTCGCACTTTATATGTTGCCCCCACACATCATGTGTTGCCTCAGATGTTGACATTATGATGACATTACAGTTTCGAAGGTGTGCCGCTTCGGTGATGTGCCAAGAGACTCCCTTCACTTCAAAACTTATCTTTCCCTAGTATGTATCACAACCAACAGAAGCACTGAATGTGGACAAGCAGCATTTCATTTTGGCTCCCCTTATGTTGACTATACTAGGGTTTGGGAGAAACCATAATTTGGAAAGAAAGTGACCCCCTTTCTGTGTTTAACCTATGCCTCTAAGGGCATAGTCTCATCGACATCGCACACCATGGTGAGATTTATTTCATAGCACATCACCCTAGGACCTTGATTGGTCCTATGCCTCAACATGTGCAATAGGGTTTGAGAGAATTATATATTTTTCTTGACATCCTTGAAACCTTAGGCGTTGGTGATTGAAGGTCCAACCCTACCATGAATTAATCCTTACTCTCGAGGGTGATTATCATCTTCACCTTCTCATCTTATCTCGAAACTGGATCACTCATATGCATCAGGGTTTACAAGGTACCTCATATAGCATTAGTCCTCATTCCTTCTCATTTCATTAGGGTTTCGGCAAGTAGTTGTTGTCGCGAGTTATCTTGTCATCAACCTACATTTTCAAGGGTGTTTTCCCATTGGTCATATTGTGCATGTGCCCTTATTCTCTCCATTAATTTAGGGTTTGGATTATTATGGTCTTTTTCATATGTTATAAAATCCTAAGTTATCATAGCCATGAATCAAAGGTTAAAATGTTTTCCTCTTGAATTTCACTTTGGTGCGTATTACTCGAGTTTCTCTCCACCAAGTTTTAAGGAATCCTATCCATCATATCGATGTGCATACGCATTATTTTCCCAAAATAAGGTTTGTTTATGTGTGAGAGAGTAAGCCTCCAAAGCTTGTCATTTCTCTTCATATGTTAATATTAGAAGGAATGTTTGAACATTCAAGTCATAATCATTTACAAAACCACCTGAAAGTCTCTAGTGTAATCATCACAAGATATACTTAAGTTGAGGATAACCTGATCATGATCGTTGAAGTCGTTACTTAATGCATGCCTGAAATTCTGCTATTTGGTTGATAACCAAATCTTTATATTGTGAATGTGAAACAAATTTGGATAGTGATACCCTAGAGCCATAAAGAGACTTACTATTTGTATTAGTATTCATATTGTTTTATGTTGTGGCTCATGCCTTCTTGTAATATGGAATCGCAGGTCTTTTCTTAAACCACTAAGGGGGGACCACCAATTCAAAATGAATAAATACACAGTGGTCTACATACAAGAGGGCTCTCAACCATATGTGTATTTGGTCACTTCTTCTCATGAGGTTGGTGTGTGTGCACATGGATAAACCAATCCAGGTTTTCGTTGAAAGCATCGCCCCAAATGATGAAAGGAGCACCGCCTAACTGGGCCTCACATGAAAATTTGGAAAGCACCAAGACATTGGTCACTGAGAAAGCATTGGGTAAGGGTGAACATGCGAGACTATGAGAAACAAAACACTTGAGTCTTCCAGCCTTTTAATACGGTTGCAGAAGTAAAGGCTAAAGCAGAGGCAAATGCATTAGTAATTTATGTACCAATGCCATTTGTTTTTGCAACTATTTTTGAAGCAATGAATGCCAAAATATACTTGTTTTTCTGCATTAAGGAGGGCATTACTCGACATGGTATGGTACGTGTAAAGAAAAGTTTAAAAGAGAAATCGAAGACTCAACTTATAGAGTCAAATTGTCAAGCCTGGTGAGTGCAAAATTGATCTTTATATGGAGTTTCCTTGGCTACATATTAAGTCGAAGCATGAAATCCAATGATATGGTGAGAAGGAACCACTTAGGAAGAAGACTTATTTAAATAATAAATATTGGCTTCAGGGCTTGGCAGGTGTTTAATTAAAATGGCTCATGCTTGGAGTTTTGTCTTTATTGGCCGAACATGTGAGGATCATCACAATTGTATCCAAAGGTCGCATTTAAAGAACTACTGGTCAAAAACTCGGTGGTCACCACAACACAAATTCACACTCCAAAGTAGAGCATAAAAATCAAATGGTAAAGGGAGTTAACAAGTTCTGATCATTACGAGAGAGAGAGAGGACGAGTTGTGCTTTTCTTTTGGGAAATATGAACATTTATATACAAGTCGTATGCCATGGGAATATGGAACGTATGTATGTATATTATTAAAATCCCATAACAAGGACCTTTTAATGATGGCAATGCATTATTAGGGTGCAAGCGAAGCCATAGATCAATGAAGACGTTAATAAAAACGATCTTCTGGGAGTGGACGTTGGCTTCTAAAATACAATGATAAGGCTCCAAAAGGATTGCATAGGTGTTAGCACTAACATCCACCTGGGTGAAACGCAAGTCTATTTGGATGCTTATAATGCTCATAACACTGAGGTATCTACAAGGATCAACTTTTCACTGTTAAAAATCCTAGCAAGTTTCATTCCTTTGGTGATTTTGGTGCGAAAGTAGTGGTAGTGGAAGAAACTCACAAAATCAAGAAAACCAAAACAAGAACCAAGAAAGAAGCATAAAAAACAAATGCAATATTGTTGTTACCTCTTCCAATAGATATTGATCCGAATTTATGTAGGAACACAAAAAAATACACATATAACCATAAATACAAAGATGCAGTGGAAATAACACTTCATTTCATTAACATCAAAGAATTGAAATTTTCTTACAGACAAAATGGAAATAAAATAGCTAGGGTGCTGGTAGTGAATCTCTGAGAAGAGATGTGGCGGCTATAGACCTCTGAACTATGTTACAATGAGGCTCAAGGGCCTATTTATTATTGAGAAACAATGGAGAACTCTAAACGTCCAAAAACCTAACCCTAGGAGATGAACCGCCAAAACTATGGGCCCCGTTTGGGTAAATTGGTGTTTCAACTTCCCAAGGATCTAACTTCAGCATACGATCTCTGTTTAGGGCCTCAAAATGGCTCTGGAAGTTCGGGACCCAAAAAACTGCTAAAAATAGTAAGTTGTGCCGAAACTGAAAAACTAAAAGTGACAATGGTGGGGCCCCAAGTGGAATAGGTGGGTGGCCACCAATATCCACCTAGATCATTCCTCCCCCCTTAGGAAGCAATGGTCCCCATTGCATTGAGTTCCTCCATGAGATGAGGAAACTTCTGCTGAACTTGGTCCCTAGTGAACCACTTGCCTTGGTGCAGGAGTTGGCCATCTTTGATAGCCCGATACAGTTGGATCTTCCGTTGGTGAGTGTTCTTGTTTTGCATGTCCATGATACAATCTGTGGTGGCTTGTTCCATGCAGTCTGGGTTTAGCTCTTTTGGTGTGAGTTCTTTTGCAATGTCAGAGGTGTCCAGTAGAGGTGGGAAGTAGGGATGAAGGCGGTCTACATTGAATACTGGGTGCAGACCAACGAATGGTGGAATACTAAGCTCGAAGGCATTGTTCCCTACAACCTTAATGATGGTGTACGGCCCATATCAGAGCGGGGGAAGCTTGCGATGGGGTCCAGTGAGGTGCTCCTTCTACAAATGTAGCCACACTTTATCGCCAACCTAGAAGTTGTGTGGCACCCAATGTTGATTATGTCGTTGCTTGTACTTAGCATTGGCTCTATCCAATATGTCATGAACCTGTTGGCGGATGTGTTGAATGTGCTCAATGAAGTTATTTGCTTTGTCAGCTTCAGACTGGACATGAGCCGAATCGGCTGGAGTAGTTGCAAATGGCATGGCTACATCAATGGGACATAGTGGTTGGAATCCTAGGCCCACCTAAAAGGGGCTATGGCTGGTTGAGCTGTGGAGAGCCCGGTTATAACCGTGTTGTACATAGGGGAGGCTCTCATCCCATGTACAAGGATGCTTTGAATTGTACATGCGCAGAATGTGTACAATCATCCTGTTGACGACCTCTGTCTGGCCATCAGTTTGGGGATGGAAAGTTGTGGACTTGGTGGGCTTGGTGTCCAACATTGACCAGAGGCTGGACCAAAATGTGCTGAGGAACCTGCTGTCGTGATCTAATAAGATAAACTGTGGGATCCCAAAGTGAACCCACACTTTTTCAAAGAAGATTTTAGCAGTGGCTTCTTCTGTGATATTCTTCTTGCATGCTGCCATAATGGCCATCTTCGAGAATCTGTCGAAGACCACGAAAACACAGTCGTTTCCATGCTTAGTAAAAGGGAGGCCTGACATGTAATCCATGGAGATGGATTCCCAAGGTCGACTAGGGGTAGGTAGTGGAGTATAGAGCCATTGCTTCTTGATGGTCGGTTTGGCAATGGCGCAAGCAGTGCAGGATCTAATGTACTTCTCGACATCCTGTTGAAGGTTCAGCCAATAGAAATAATTCTATAGTACTGCCACTATTTTCTCGACCCCAAAATGCCCAGCGACTTGACTGTAGTGTGCTTCACATATCATCTTGGCACGCTTGCTTGAAGGAACAAAAATGTGTCCCATGTGACATAACAGTGCATCTTGGAGGTGAAATTTTGGAACTTGCATACCCCCCAATAGTGCCTTGTATGTGTGGCTGAATTCTGGATCGCTCTTGTAGAGAAGTGGCCAATCAGAAGTCTCGTGCCCACAAGAGTTGAGAACTATGGTTATGGCCATGATCGGTGGTCATCTGAGGCAGTTGGAAAAATTATTGGTGTTACCCTTCTTGTATTTGATGTTCAAATGAAATTGTTGAAGATATGTGGACCACTTCTGATGGCAATCATTCTGCAACTTCCCTTGTGTCTGTATGAACTGCAGGGGTCGGTGGTCTGTTTGAACTTCCCTTCCACCTTTATCATTTCATTGCTTTTTATTCCCAGATCGCGATCAAAGTGGGGCCCTCATCGCATTTCGTGGACTTTACGTATTTGGCATTGGAACTAAACTTTAAATAATGTGATAATCGATTTGCGATATCGCATCACATTTTTTTACCTTGTGAGCACCTGCAATCTATTTTATTTAGTTTGCGATGCGGTAAGTCAGCCCCACCCCATCAGCTTTGTCCCATTACATAGCCATTTCAATACATTGTTATATCATATAAAACTTCATAACACTGACCGCTTAAAAAATTTCCACCGATTCATAACACTCTGCCAATTTCCCGTGGGCCCCTATTCCCCGAACTTTGCAAATTTTAGGAGTTAACCATGCAGCTTATAAATAAAAATTAATAATTGCGATGTGCGCCTGTGATCCGGTCCCACTCCTTCCCTGCCACGTCACTCATCTCCTCCCCCACCCATCACACTTCGAAGATTTTAGAGTTTACATATTCCATGCTTATAACTAAACGCTATGAATTGTGATGTGCATTACAGTCCAGTCCCACTTACCCTACACATAATTTACCCTCCATGTCACCTCCCCATCACATCACATCGCCAATAATATTCTTTATAAACTAAAATGTAAAGGTTGTGAAGTGTGCGGATGCAATGCCACTTCATAACTAAATTCCAAAAAAATTCAGGTCTGGGTGAACGAGTTGTCACTATGTTTTTTTTGTATAACAAGTCAATTCAGGACTATGAGGTTTATAGCTAATTTCATGAATAAATAGGCCAAAAGACCCAAAAATAAGAAAATGCTTTCGACCTCATCACACCACCGTCATCTTTAAATCCGATGGCCTACGTTTCATTTTGACCACCCTTTACCATCCTTACTTTATCCTTGCAAGGGGGGTTCAGAACGAATGGTTTTGAAGAAAGGGACCCCCTTGTGTGTCACTCTCTCTTGAATTCACACCCCCCCCCACCCGCCCCCCCATTTTCTATTACCACTTACCACTTCAGAAGGGTCTGAAATACCACTTTTCTCCTGCAAAACCGTTTTCCCCAAATGAAAAACCATTTTTTAGCCATTTTTACCATTCCATTTTCGAGGGAGATTCTGGTCATATGGGAACTAATTTTGACAAAATGAGAGAGGTTTTTATTCAGAATGAGCTGAAGAAAAAAAACCTCTCCTATATTTTCCACAGGTGTCTTCAGTTGGGGTGATCGAGAGCCATCTCTCAGCCCTATTGTTCGGATCTCTGTTTTTTTTTTTTGTTTATGATATTGTGGTGACTGTTGTGGATAGCTGGAGATGAATTCTAAAAATAAGAGAGAGGTTTTTGACCAGAACTGGGCAAAGAAAAATAACCTCTCTCATATTTCTCGTAGGTGTCACTTTTGGGGAGAAAACAAGGTCTGAGTTGACCCCTATTCTCAACAATTTCGCCCATTTTTCACAGCATGACAAACATCACAAGATTTTCAGGAATTTGTTTTTTGATGATGGTTCTTAGATGTGAACAAGAATAATATATTTCGGCAAGCATTTTCCATCAAAATAGTGCCAGACATTATGACAGTAGGACAACAAAACAGTCGGTGCCACACTGGAGTTAATGATCTAGCCAAGGTGGTGCAAGAAAGGCTGGGCCAAACATCAATTTTGTCTCACTTTGTATTTTTGGAATTTTAAAATCCCAATTGCATTCACCTCATAATTCACAAAGGGTCATCAAAGTTAATACAACCAACGGTGGCTAATAGATTCACCTCATCATAGCCTTACATGGCCATACTTTTCCATTTTCTGCTTAAATTGTAATCAATGAAAGTTTTTCAGGGTAGATTAGGGGAAAATTACTTAGTTGTTAGTTAAATACCACTAGAATTCTCATTATTAAAGGTTGTGTTAGCCACTAATAAATTCTGTTATACCAAGAAAGTGGCTAAACTTTGTCTTCAAAACTTCAAGAGATAATTCCCTTTCAAAACCTATCTTCTTTGAAGTTTTCATGAATATAACTAACCTTTAAGTTAATATTCACTATCGTTTCCCTCATAATCCTATAAAATCTGATGTTTTTACCAAGAGGAAACTGCTTAAAAGGCTTCATTTTCCATCATTTTTACTCCTACAACACTTCCATTTTCACCCATTTTCCCCCCACCAAATTCCTCTAAAAATCCTTCATTTTGGCCTCAAAATCTTCCAAAATCCCTTTAAAATCTTTTGTTCCCCTGACATTTGGTTTTAAAAACTCCTTTTTCCTATACCGGAACCCCAATTTTGGCTTAAAAACTCTGTTTTCGGGCCTAAAAAACACCCTTTTAACATTATGTAAGACTTAAGCCCCCGAGGGCTTATTTTCTTCAGACCTCTACTTCATAATACCCTAGCCCTGAAATCAGGCGCTAAAAGTCTAAAAGAACCTTTTCCCAAACCCCTTTTCCTTTATTTTTTCCACTCCCGATGAAAATATTTTTAAAATAAATCCGGGCCGTCGATCTCTGCAGATCAACAACCATCGACTCATTTCATCGCAAATCCACATGGGTTCTTCCTTTCTTTGTGTCTTTCAAAATTTCTATGCGATCGAACCTTAGTCGTTGATCCACCTTCATCTGACATTCTAGATCTCATCGCATCGCGCCCATTTGTCATGTTGCTCTACGCTGATGCGATCCCAGATTTAATTTGGATCGTCGATCATCCCTTCGATCCGACGGTCAATACACAATCGCATCGAAACTTTCCACCTTCCCTTTTGCCCTCCGCGATGTGATCCCTGATTTAATCTGGACCATCCATCTGAGAAGATCCAACGATCAGGATTAAACCCAATCACCACGCCATTTCTCCTCCCCATTTCATAACTCCGCTCGATTGTGTTTCACCTCCGATTCTTCGCCCTTTTGATTCCCCCCCCCCCTCCCCGAGCATTTCATCAAGGCTTCTCCATCGTCGATCTCTGAAGATCGACGGTCCTGATTCATTTTCCCCATCCATTGCATTTTTCCACCGTATGAACTCCCAAGCACTCCGTCGCTTGATCCTGGTCGTCCATCATTTAAAACCAATGGCCCAAATTACATTTTAACCCCCAAGTCATTTCCTCCATTTATCCTCCGAAGATCTCCTCGCCTGATCGCAACCGTTCGTCTTTTTCATCCAACGGTCTGGACTTAATCTGATCGCCATTCACCCAATTGCCCCCAAATTGACCCCAGCCAGCAATCCTGACCGTTGGTTAATTTCATCCAACGGTCACGATTTAACCTCACCTCCAAAGCAGCCTAACCTATATTTTCACCGGATTTTTTCATAACTTTTTTGTATTTTGTAGGTTATAAAGCTTTCCCACAGTTTTTTAAATGAAATGAAAGCCTGAGATGATGATACACAGGCAATATTCCATGAGGAAAAGGCAATCTACAGGGTTAAAATCTAAATTTTACCCATGTCTCATGAAAAATGGTAATGTTATAAAACCCTCTGCGTGCCTACTACACAGCAAAAACATAGTCAGCAGAGTATGAAGACCTGAAGACAAAAATTAAGCCTAATTAGGCCTAAAACACATATCAAAGGCAAATTAACGGTGTTTTAAGATAAAACAAGGAAATCTATCAATCCGAAAGGCCTCCACTGCCACATTAGAGGCTAATTTAATCCTCTCCAGCTACCAAAGAGCCACCTACAGCATTCATAATTCAAAAGAAGGCCCAGTTACTGCCCATTCATTGTATTTTGCCTAAAGACAACTGAATAGTTGTTTTAAACAAAAGAAGATATTTCAAACTGTCAGTGAAGTTATTGTAAAAATTAAATACGCCTTGAAGTCAATATTTTTGTCCATTAAAGCCTAAAATATCAGAAATAGAGTTAATGAAGCAGAGTTGTAAATGAAATGCATTCTTGCCTTAAGCCTTGCATGGTTTTCAAGGTTAGGAGTTGCATTTAGTATAGAATTTATTACACTTCAATCCTAAAATTCTTCTACCTCCTCATTTCTTCTACAAATACTCCTGAAAAAGATGAGAAGTTGTTGGTTGGTCACTAGTTGTAATATTGAAACTCTTTGAAATAATACATAGTCTATCTGAAGTTGAAGAAGAAATTGAAGTCTTAGAAGCTTGATGATGTTGTGACATGCTTGTTCTTGAGAAGGCTCTATCATTGGATCCATGAGCTTGGCTATTGGTGATGTATTCTGAACTATCTGTTGTTTTTCCTGCTTACATTATGTTTCTTAAATTCTTACTAGAGTAGGATGAAAATTTTAGGCTA
This sequence comes from Pinus albicaulis, assembly GCA_034641835.2. Taxonomy (NCBI): domain Eukaryota; kingdom Viridiplantae; phylum Streptophyta; class Pinopsida; order Pinales; family Pinaceae; genus Pinus; species Pinus albicaulis. The sequence continues at coordinate 1,250,559,650 of CM076580.1, forward strand.
AGAAATGACTCCTGGAAGCACCTTAGACCTATTTATCCTTCACTGTTTTATTTTTTCTTCTGCTGAGGTATTTTAGAGTCTTTAATCTTTCTCTTTAGTCCTCATGATTGTTTAATTATCTAATATTTCAAATAGTTGGTTCAGCATGATTTATGGTTTTCCCTTCTTGTTTTATGCCACTTGAAAATTGTTTTTGAAGTCCCCCTTTTAAGTACCAGTGTTTATAGTTAGCCAAGGAGGCTTGTTTTGATCATGCCGTTTGTCCCTGCTTGAACAATTGTTTTAAAGGTCTTTATAGTTGTAATCATAGATTTTTTTAGCTGTTCCCTCTTCTATGGCTACAATTATCAGTGAATCTTTTATGTTTTCTAAGTCATTTGAAATAAAATCTTTGAGGAAATAGGATGTGCTCCCGAATCTTAGATTTCATTTTTAAAGTTTTCTTGAAGTCATTATTTGCTTAAAGTGTGGTTTGTAGAATTCATGGTTAGCCTTGTCTATCAAATACCTCTTTATTGTTCAAGTTATGCTTTAAGTTCCCTTTGTTGAGAATTCAATTTCTCTTTCCAAATCATTGATGTCCATCTCATTCACAAAACCAAAGGATCCTGTGGCCAAGTTAGATTTTCCCTTTGATATCCCATATCCATTGATGAATTTGTCATAAACCCCTTCTTGAATCCATTTCCAAATCAATCTGATACTTCTCCTTTCTATCTATCTTTCGTAGACCTTTCATGTTCTGTTGTACCAATTCAACCAAACGAACAAAACAAACACCTGCACTTAATAACTAGTCTAAAAACAATATTCAAAATCAAACAAGATAAACCCTTGCAAAGAAATAATTTGAGAGATCCCTCTCTGACAACAGGACAAATAGATCCTGGAACTCTAAATATTGGTTCTGATGTTGCCTTGTATTTTGGTAAGCCAATCTATCAGAACATAGGACCCCAACAGAATGGCAATCACGGTGGGACCTATTGAGAATAAAGTTGCTTGAAAACACTTCTTAAATCTCTTTAGGCCCTTAACTTGACAAAGAACACCTTGTGGACTTATCCCACAGCTCACACCAACATAATGGCGATCACGGTGGGACCCTGAGTAAAATCTTTAAAACAAAACACTCACTGTCCATTGTAAATATAAGTAGCTTTATTCAAGAACTACCAAGCATAATGGTGATCATGATAGGACTTATTTGAATAAGTGACAAACTTAGTAACCCTTAGGATTCACATAGAACCTTATCAAACCTTGAAATAATTTGTTACTATGCCATAAGAGTGAACTCTGTTTGTTTTAAACACCTTAGCTAAGTGTGGAATCAGATTTAGGACACTCTCATAACCCATAGGACTGTAAAAACTCAAAAAACCCAAAAATAGTTTAGATTGGCTTCATAATAAACATGGTGGTGGAACCATCCAATATTTTACCTTCATAGAAGCTAAAAATTTTCCACCTGGCGACTCCACTAGCCCTAGTAGGACTATTACTCATCTAGATCTCCATATTTCCTTAGGATTGTGTTAGCTAGCCTTGAGGAAGTTTAGAAGCCTAGTCCCATATTAGATAAGACATTGTGAGAGGCAATACTTTCAAAACAATCCTAAAAAAATTTAACCTCTCCCATTTTTGAAAAGCAGTCTGGCTTCATATAGGATCAACACTAGATCTCATCCAAACCCTAATCCACCTACAATAGTTGACAATCCAGAGAGAATTCTGTGGCGGAATTCTAAATCTAGAAAATCAACTACTGATAGGAGCCTCTTAAGAACAAAATTTGTCCCTGAAAACCTTGTTGTCTTAGAGGATTTACACTTCGACTTACATCACACAAAGAACATCTTTAGAACTAGGTCTCAATGTGATTTAAACCAAAATGATCTTGACATTGCAGATTTGCAAGAGAGCTTTAGTAGAGAAGCCTCACCTTCTACTCCTCCTGATTCCCAGCTTCTTCATCACTTTAGCCTTTTCCATAAAAAATATGCTCAAAACCAGTTTGTTGGCCCAAGTGTCTCATCCACTCCAATCCATATTACCACTGTTCAAAACACTCCATTTCAGCCCACTTTCCCTCTTGTAAATCCACCTTTCATTCCAATCGTGGTAGCATGGTATGCCCCATTAGTGTTACCTTACCCTGTACTTCCCTTACCAAATGATTATCAATAAAAAATTCCCCATTTCACTGAAAAAGAGTCTACAACAGCTCAACATCATGTAGATAGGATGGAAGATGCATTTGATTACATGGATATAGATGATGAAACCATTAATATGAGAATCTTTGCCCAAACTTTTGGAGGAGATGTAAATAAGTGGTTTAAAAACTTACCTCCTAACAACATCAATGATCTCCCTTCTTTACATCAAACTCTCATCAACAAATGCAAAATAAAAAAGAACCCTCTCCAAATAATAGCATAGTATAGCATCCTTAAAATAAATCAAGGAGAGAGTGTTCATGACTACTACACTAGGTTTAATAGTGTTTACAATGCTCTTCCACCTCACATGAAACCTCCCCAAGGTATGGCCATAGTAAAATATCTTGAAAGCTTTGATTCTGAAATGGCCTATCAGCTAAGGGAGAGAGATTACTTAACTTTAGAAGACATGCAGAAAGGAGCTATAAGTGTAGAAGCAAACATAATTGAGAAAAGAAATAGGTTGAGATCAGAGAAGAGGGTAACTTATAAAGATGACATTGCTCTCTCAACCTCATCTTCTGACACCAAAATTGACAACCTACTGAAAGTAATGGAGAAAATGCTTGAAAAGATCAACTTGAATGATAGAGTGCCACCAAGAGAACCTTAAAACAACCAAAACAGAAATAAAAATCAGAATTATAGAAGAGAAAACAATCAAGATAGGAAAAGATAAAATGACCAACAGATTAGACCTCCCTTCCAACAAAACTATGTAGATCAATATGAAGAAGAAAGGGAGATTAAAAGGTTGGGAGAAGATCATGTAAACTTGATTGGATCAGAAAGTGGGGATGATGTTTTCCTCACTGAAGAAGAGCAAGGTTTATTCTCTTCAGATCAAAATACAAACACCTATGAAGATTCTGATGATTATAGATTGGGGTTTGAAAATGAAATCATGGAGGTGCACAAACAATATGATCTTAGGAGCAAAGGGAACATAGAAAATTCAAAAGACAAAAACACTAGCACTGCTGTTAAGAAAAATGCAGAAAATCAGCCTAAAAAGATAGCAGAGAAACCCAACATTTTGGATAAGAAAATAGATTCAAACAAAGAGAAAAGTAGCCAGCCCAATGTTGAGCAAAGCATCACTAGCACTTCAGCTAGTGGACCTAATAAAAATTTCCCAATTAGCAGTCCAAACAAAGTTCAGCAAATCAAAATTTCTGAAAGGAATTCAATTGAAAAGAAAGATGTAAATATGAACAAATCAATAATTCCTTTTAGCCTTGAGTGAGAGATTGCAAAGATAAAAATTACCATCCCTCTAGCTGAACTAGTAACCCAAGAAGTGTACAAAAACCAAGTTTTAAAGGCTTTGAACTTAGGAAGTGATATTGACACCTTAAACTTGACAGATGACAAGCCTGAGTTGTTGTTTGGTCCAGAAGTTGAAGGAAAATACCAAGAAGGAGTTATCCCTCCCTTCTATGTTATTTTGAATATACATGAAAAAATCTTACACAATGCCATGTTAGACTCTGGAGCTTCACATAATCTTATGCCCAAAGTAGTAATGGAAAGCTTAGGCTTAGAAATTACTAAGCCATACGAGGATTTGTATTCCTTTGACTCAAGCAGAATCAAATGCTTGGGTTTAATCAAAGATTTGTGTGTTAACTTATCTCAAATCCCTGTTAAGAGTCTAGTAATGGACATAGTTGTAGTTGGCATTCCCCCAAAGTATGGCATGCTCTTATCAAGATCATGGGGAGCCAAACTTTAGGGAAGCCTTCAAATGGACATGTCTTATGACACCATCCCTATGTTTAACCAAAATAGAAGATTATATAGGGAATCCCACATGAAATACATGGTGAGCAATATAGATAAACCAAATAACTCTCCAATCTATTCCATTCAATCAAGCTTAGATTCCTTCATCTTATACAAGGAAGATGAAATTACACAACAAGAAAATGAAAATGAGGCTGATTTACTTTGGACAAAAATTTTTGATGGATCTTGTAATAAAACAAGTGCAGGGGTGTTGTGAAACGAGCTCCAAAAAAAAGAAGAAAAGAGATATCAATGCCTTAGAAATAAGCCACTTCGAGGGGGCAACATCCAATACATTACATGAATGAACAATTCTTGGATGATACAATTTACAAAACCTCCTTTCTATATATAGGAGTCCATGGGCCATAATGTAATCCTAGCCAACCTAACAATAATAATTTAAGGGCACAATAATAACAATATGGGGGTTACAAGGGTACAATAATAACAATAAGGGGGTTACACTAACAACAATAAGGGACTATACTAGTAATATAGGGACCTAACATGCCCCTCTCCTTCAAAAAGTGTTGTCCTCAACACTTGAGTAGCTCTGGGTGCTTCTGTATAAAATTCTCATCCTCCCATGTAGAATCTTCAGTGGGTAAGTTCTTCCACTTGATGAGATACTCTGAAATTGATCGGTTTCGTAGCTGTCGAGTTCTTGTTTCCGTGACCGCTTTAGGTTCCAATATGATTTTTCCTTCTTCATCAATTTCTGGAAATATTGTTTGAACTGGAATATTTTCACCTATAACCTTATTTAAGCATGAAACATGGAAAACTGGATGCACTCGTGAAGAAGCAGGAAGCTCCAATTTTTATGCCATAGTAGAAATATTTTGCAACACCTTGTAAGGACCATAGTACTTTGGCGATAATTTATTATCCTTCTTAGCTTGATTGAGGGACATTTGTTTGTATGGTTGTAGTCGTAAAAATACCCAATCTCCTACATCAAAACTTCTCTCGCTGTGATGTTGATATGCCTGTTTTTTCATTCGATTTTGTGCCAAATTTAGGTTATCCTTTAAGAGTTGGAGAACTTCTTGTTGATGCTCGATGTGATCTTCCACTGCTTGAACCTTCGAATTTTCCCTTAAATATGATGTGATGGATGGTGGATGATATCCATAAAGTGCCATAAATGGGTTCATTTTTGCTGCAGTATGGAACGAAGTGTTATACCACCATTCAGCGAGAGGTAACCACTTAGCCCATTATGTTTGTTTATCAGATACAAAACAACGAAGATATCCTTCCAAACATTTATTTACTATCTCAGTTTGACCATCAGATTGACGATGATAAGATGAGCTATGAGGTAATTGAGTTCCCAAACAAGAAAATAACTCTGTCCAAAAATTTCCAGTAAAAATGGGATCTCTGTCGCTCAAAATAACCCTTGGGCTTCCATGTAGCTTTTGAATTGTCTCCATAAATGTAGCAGCAATTTTACTTGCTTTAAATGGATGAGATAATTCACAAAAGTGTGCATACTTGGTATGTCTATCAACTACCACCATGATGACACTCTTTCCTTCGGAGTTAGGTAAACCTATGATAAAATCCATTGAAATCTCCTCCCAACATTGACTTGGAATGGATAAAGGTTGTAGAAGTCATGGGGTCTTAATTGTCTCAACTTTATTCTGCTGGCAAACCAAACATTCTGCCACAAAATTTTGAATATCAGTTTTAAGGCCATCCCAAAAAAATTCTTTCTTCACCCTGTGATAAGTTTTTAAAAATCTTGAGTGTCCTTCTAAAGGAGAAGTGTGCAATTCCAAAAGAATCTTTTGTTTTAGTTGGGAATTCTTACAAAGATATAAGCGATATTTGTACCATAAGGAATCATTTTTCCAACTAAATGTATCAGATGTACTAGGATCTTGCTGCAACTTTTGAATGAGTGTCCATACATCTTTGTCCTTCTTCCATTCATCTTTTGCTTCAGTTATCCAATCTGGTTGGATAATAGAAATGGCACAAAGCAATGCTTCCACCTCTTCATTATTTCTTGAGAGTGCATCTGCAACAACATTAAGCTTTCCTTTTTTGTAGATTATTTCAAAGTCATAACCCAACATCTTTGTGACCCATTTTTGCTGCTCTTATGAAGATATTCTTTGTTCCAAAAAGTGTTTAAGACTATCATGATCAGTTTTTACCTTGAAGTGTCTTCCCATTAGGTAAGTTTGCCATTTCTTTAGTGCATGCAATATTGCTAACATTTCCTTCTCATAAATAGGTTTCTGTAAATACTTTCCTTTGATTGGACGACTTTCAAAACAAATGGGTCTTCATTCCTGCATTAAAACAACACCAATTCCATTTCCTGAGGCATCACATTCCACAATAAAGTTTTTTGTGAAGTTTGGCGTAGCTAAGACCGGTGCTAGGCACATTGCCTCTTTAAGATGTTCAAAGGCCTTAGTTGCTTTAGAAGTCCATGAAAATGCATCTTTCTTCAATAATGTTGTTAGAGGTGCTGCTATTCTTCCATAATTCTTAACAAACTTGCGATAATAGCCTGTTAACCCGAGAAATCCTCGCAACTGCTTTATCGTCTTAGGGACTTTCCATTCCTTAATGGCTTTAATTTTGTTAAGGTCTACTTTAACACCCTCGTGAGATATAATATGACCCAGATATTCCACCTCTTGTACTCCAAAGAAACATTTGGATGTTTTTGCATATAATTGTTTCTCCTGCAATAGTTTGAGCACTCTGTCAACATGTTCAACATGATCCTTCCAAGACCTGCTGTAGATTAGTATATCATCAAAAAATACTAGCACAAATTTTCTAAGGAAGGGTTTGAAAATGGAATTCATCAATCCTTGAAATGTAGAAGGTGCATTGGTAAGGTCAAAAGGCATGACCAAAAATTCATAATGACCCTCATGAGTTCAAAACACTGTTTTTGGAATATCTTCAGTCTTCATTCTAATTTGATGATATCTTGAACGAAGATCCAACTTGGTAAAATAAATTTCTCTATGTAATTCATCCAATAATTCATCAATCACATGAATGGGAAATTTTTCTTTAATGGTGAGCTTATTGAGCTCCCTATAATATGGACACATGCGCCATGATCCATCCTTCTTGTGTTCCAATAATACAGGAGCATAGAAAGAATTTTGACTAGGTTGAATTATACCTGACTCTAACATTTCTGAAATCATACATTCAATTTCGCTCTTTTAGACATAAGTATATCTATAAGGTCTGATGTTTGGAGGAACACTTCCTCAAATCAAATGAATAGCATGATCATGATCACGAATAGGAGGGAGTCCTTTGGGAGTTTCAAACACCTTGGAATGATTGTCCAAGACTTGTTGGAGATCTGCAGAAATAGATGATTTTGATGTTGGAAATTATAGTGAGCATAATTATGCAATTACACCTCGTTTTTCTTTCTTTAGAAGCTTTGTCATGACATTAGAGCTTATTTTCTTTCCCAGCTTCCCTGAAATACCCCGAAATTCAACTTCCTTTCCTTCTGAAATGTTTTTTTAAGAAAATTTCTTGAAAATTAAAAGCTATCATCCATAAAGATTCTAACCATTATACTCCTAGTACAACATCAGCACCTCCCATTGGGATGGAAATAATTGGACTATTCAATACATATTCCCCATGGCTAGCTTGATATTATGAAATTTTCCAGAGAAATTTATAGTTCCTCCATTTGCAACCATCACCTGACATTGTGGTGCTGGTATAGGAAACAATTCAACTCCTTGGCTACCTTACAATGAATAAAATTATGGGTATTACCTGAATCAATCAACACTATTACCTTATTCTTCTTGATATGTCCATCTATCTTCGAGTCTGGTGAGGGTAATTCCCCGCTAATGCATTACATGATATGGTCGACTTATTTCTTCCGATTCTTGGTTAGTTCCTGTGTATTTCCTCTTCTTTCGTTTCATTTTCTTCTTCTCTTCAATCTATTTAAAATAATTTCTTCTCAACACACTTATGACCTTCAGTGTATTCTCTATCACAACTATAGCAAAGCCCTTTTTCTCTTTTTTCTTCTAATTTTTGTGGTGTCAACCTTGTAGGTTGTGCAAATCTAGGAGTAGCAACACTTCCCTCTTTATAGAAGTGAGTGGTAGGCTTCCTTGTTGCCATAATTTTACATTCAATTTTTCTAGCCAACTTGAATGCCTTATCCAATGAATCAGGTTCCAAAATGAAAACTTCATGTTGGATGTTATCCTTTAAAGTACCTATGAAGAGATCAATCCTGTGTTCCTCTAAAATATCAGTTACCCTTATATTCAATTTTTGTAAGTCCTCAATGTGCTCCCTCACTGAACCCTTTTGTTTGAGATTTATCAATTGGAAAAAGAAGGTGTTGCTCTTTGTATCCTCATAATATGCTATCATTTCCTCCATAAAAATTGACCAAGTGACAATTTTTTTACGGAAGCAAAGCCATCAATACCATACAAATGTATTTTGTTCTAAATGTAAATTTTCAATGCGTACCTTTTGTGTGTTTTTCACATTATGGAGATCAAAATATTTCTCCATATGTAGTATCCATGTTACAGGATCCTTTCCATCAAAATTCCTCATATCCATTTTTGGAATATGGTGGTTCTTCCTACCAACATTAGATTTTATGAAACCATGATTAACATTTATTTTTTTCTCATCATGAGTTTCCTCTACTATCTTTTCACCATTAGGAAACATTTCTTGTATCAACTTTTTCAAACCTTCCATGTCTGATTTTAGATCATTCTTCATGTTTTCCATTTTAGCTTCCATGTCATCCATCTTAGATTCCATGCTAGCTTCCATGCCATCTATCTTAGATTCCACGCCTTTCTTCAAACCATCCATATTATTCTTCACACCATCCATCTTCACTTCCATGCCTTTCTTCAAAACTTCCATTTCATTTTTTGTTGCTCTTTGCGAGAGAAAAATTTGGTGCACTTGCTCTTGTAATTTTGATAGATCATGTTGCAATTCTTCATCGTCATGAGTCATAATAGAGCCTTCTGAAGGCTTAATGGGTGTTGAATTATTTTTACGGGGAATTTTTTTAGAACCCGATATTGATATATATTCTACAATATGCCCTTGGAATCAATTCAAATTGATTCCTCAAACAAGACTTATGCAATTCGGGGAAAAAAAAAAAAAAAAATACACACCTTTTTCTTGCTTTTGAGGAGCTCGATATTGAAATTGGATTATCTATGTGATTACAGATCTTCAATATCTGACATTCAGCACTGAAGTACCCCTCTAAATTATCTTTTGAATGCCATAGGTCTGACCTGATTTTGATTGTCCAAGACAAAGTTATGTCCAATCTCCCACAATGACCTAATTATGGATTGGTTCAGTAGAGAAAACTTGTATGGCTTGCCACGTGTCACTATTTCGTCTTTCAGTTCTGAAATTGATAGCCAAGAAACTACAGTCCATGTACTTGTAAAAAAAAATTATGGCACTCCAATCTGATGCCCAAAGAGAGAGTTATGAAAATTTTCCCACAATCACCTCTTTGAGATGAAATTCGGGAGCCTGAAAAAGCACTACCTTCCACAGATCATATCTCTGAAAATATTGTGAACTAAGCTCTGAAATTTTTTGACGAGTTTCCTCAGGCTTTCAGCTTCACACCCTAAAAATTTTAGATTCTGGAGCTTCGTAGAAAAAACGTTATAGCGAAAATGCCACGATGACCTGTTTAGAGCAGCGAAACCCTAGAATCCAAAGCTCTGATACCAAATGTTGTGAAACCAGTTCCAAAAAGAGAAGAAAAGAGATATCAACACCTTAGAAATAAGCCACTTCGAGGGGGAAACCTCAAATACATTACATGAATGAACAATTCTTGGATGATACAATTTACAAAACCTTCTTTCTATATATAGGAGTCCATGGGGCCATAATGTAATCCTATTGGGGCCACAATGTAGTCCTAGCCGACCTAACAATAATAATTTAAGGGCACAATAATAAAAATATGGGGGTTACAAGGGTACAATAATAACAATAAGGGGGTTACACTAACAATAATAAGGGACTTTACTAGTAATATAGGGACATAACAAGGGGTAGGTGTATGGATTCAAAATACAAATCAGATTTTTTCATATAAACTGGATTTTCCATGCACAAACAATATTGTTGAATATGAAGCACTTCTCCTTGGCTTAAAATTTCTTAAACAATTAGAAGCCCAAAAGATATCAATCTTAAGAGATTCTAAACTCATCATAAAACAAATAAAAGAATAATATTCAGCTAAAAACCCAAGACTTAGAGAATATCAAAATGTTGCCCTTGATTTATTGAAGACCTTTGAAAAATATGAACTCATTTTCATTCCAAGAGCACAAAATCATTTGGCAAATGAACTTGCCTTTAATGCTAGCAATTTCCATACACCTCAGATAAATGAAAAACTTAGTGTAAAGGTAAAACACAGGCCTGCAGTGCCTGATAATGAGGATCATTGGCAAGTGTTTGACTCTGACAAACACATAGATGATTTCCTAAAATCAAAAAATGATTTTGACATACCAACATCAGAAACCAACGATGAAGAAGATTGTTTTGACAATGAACAAATCTCAGAGATAGAAATGACATATTCTGCTGATATAAATCAATATGAAAATCCTTTTGAAGCAGAATTATTTAACAACGCAGACCAGAAAGACTTGGAAGTTTTACAATGCAAGAATGATACAATTCCAAGGGGTCTCACACCTCTAAAACACCTCTTTGATTTAAATGATGTAGCCAAAGAACCAAGAATGGAGCCTATGGAAACAGAGGTAGAAGAACATAACATAGGCAGCCTAGCAAAACCCAAGATGATTAAACTATCCAGCACTCTCCCAACTCACATAAAATTGCAATACATAGAGCTGTTCAAAGAATTTAGAGATGTGTTTTCCTGGGGATACAAAGATCTGAAATCTTATGATATTAGCATCATCCAACACAAAATTCCTCTTAAGGAAAATAAAAAACCTTTCAAGAAAAAACTAAGGAGGATAAACCATGTTTTATTACCTTTAGTTAAGGCAGAAATTGAAAAGATGCATGATGTTGAGATTATAGTACCCATTAGATATTGAGAGTGGGTGTCAAACTTAGTTTCTGTTAGGAAAAAGACAAGGGAAATCAAGCTCTGTATTGACTTTAGAAACTTAAATAGAGCCTCCCTAAAATACAACTACCCCTTGCCCAAGATGGACCATATACTTCAGAGGGTAGTTGGGTCAAAAAGAATATCATTGTTGGATGGGTTCTCAGGTTACAATCAGGTGTTAGTGCTCCCAAGTGATCAACATAAGACTGTTTTTACTACACCTTGGGGCACCTTTATGTATGTCAAAATGCCATTTGGTTTGATGAATGCAGGGGCCACCTTCCAAAGGTCCATGGACATAGCCTTCTCTGAAGATATTGGCTATTTTATAATCATTTACCTTGATGACATAACTATTTTCTCAAAAACTGATGAAGAACATTTAATTCACTTGAGAAAAGTTTTCGAGAAATGTAGGAAATTTGGCTTATCTTTGAATCCCAAGAACACACTCTTTGGTCTCCAAGAAGGTAAACTTCTTGGTCACATAATTTCAGAAGAGGGAATCAAAGTAGACCCTAAAAGGATAGATGGCATATTGAAAATCAGCCATCCAAGAAGCCTCAAAGATTTACAATCTTTCATTGGGAAGATTAATTTTTTGAGGAGGTTTATCCCCAACTTTGCTGAGCTATTAAAAAACATTACAAACATGCTTAAGAAAGAGGTAGGTGTAAAACGTAATTTACAAGCTAAAAAATCATTTGAATTGGTCAAACAAGCTCTCACTCAAACACCAATCTTAATTAGTCCAGATTTCACCAAAGACTTTTATATCTTTTCTTTTGCATCTGAACATACAATAGCTGCAGTATTACTTCAAAATAATGACTTAGGGAAAGAACAACCAATATCCTTCTTTAGTAGGGCTTTAAAATATGCTCCTCTCAAATATAACATCATGGAGAAGCAAGCCTTAGCATTAGTGAAAGCATTAAAGGACTTTAGAGTCTAGATTTTACACTCTCACATAATTTCTTTTGTTCCACATACTGTTGTCAAGGATATTCTAAGCCAAGACCCTGATGGTAAAAGGGGGAAATGGATTGCAACTATTCTTGAATATGACTTAGAAATCAGGTCCACCAAACTGATTAAAGTGCAGGGATTAACAAAACTCATGGCCGAGTCAAACTTCCAAGCACTAGATATGAACATGGTAGATGTGTTGGAAGAAGTAGAAGAATTCACTGCCCCTTTCATTGAAGAAACATTTCTGAATTCTCCTTAGTATGTTGACATCATTTATGTGCTTTTGTATTTGAATGCCCCTCCTTCTTTGTCTAAAACTAAAGATAGATTTTTGAAATATAAAGTTTTAATTTATTTTATCTTAGATGGGGTATTGTATTGGAAAAATGTTTTTGGAATTTTTCTTAAATGTTTACTTGAAGATGATGCACGAAAAATAATGCATGAGCTGCATGGAGGAGAATGTGGAGGAAACCTCTACTGGAAGACCACAGCAAACAAAATCCTTAGATCTGGTCACTATTGGCCCACCCTTTTCTTAGACACTCAGAAATTAGTCATGTCTTGCCATAAGTGTCAAATTTTGATGGCAAAAGAAAACTCCTTCCCTTACCTTTACATCCTATCAGTGTTGAGTCACCCTTTCAACAATGGGGCTTGGACTTCATTGGGGAAATTCACCCATCTTCCTCAACCCAACATAAGTGGATCCTCACTACCACTGACTAATTTACCAAGTGGATAGAAGCCACACCATCTAGGAATTCTACTGACTCTGTCATTATCAATTTCCTTGAAACAAATATCCTATCCAGATTTGGTTGCCCTAGAAAAATTGTAACAAATAATGCTGTTGTATTCAAGTCTAAAAAGATGGTTGATTTTTGTCACAAATACCACATTACCTTGGGCCATTCTACTGCATACTATCCCCAAGGAAATGGATTAGTTAAATCCTCCAACAAAAGCCTCATCAATATCATCAAAAAGTTGTTGGAGGAGAATCAGAAATCATAGCACAGTAAGTTGGTTCATGCCCTATGGGCTGATAGATTAACTACAAAAAAGTCAATAAATATGTCCCCCTATCAGCTAGTCTATGGCATGGATGCAGTCTTCCCAACCTCATTAGGAGTTCCAATCATGAAACTCCTCCAAGAAGTGCAAATTGAAGAGAATGATATGCAGAGAAGAATCAACCAAACAATTCATTTACAGTAGACCAAAGAAGAAGTCTATGAAAGAACACAATTAGTCCAAGAAAATATCAAGCAGCTATTTGAGAATAGGACTAAGGCAAACAATTTCAAAGTTGGAAATGTTGTTCTTAAATGGGATTCAAGAAGAGAAGAGAAGGGAAAACATGGCAAGTTTGAGAACTTATGGAAAGGACCCTATATTATTCATGCTGAGAGGGGTCACAATGCATTTTTCCTCAAAGAATTGAATGGAGAAGATCTGTATGGAGGTCCTGTCAATGGCAAGATGCTCAAGAATTACTTCTACCAAGAGTCATGAGTTTCAAAGCAGTTTATTTTCCATTGTAGATATCATTGTTCAAACATGGCATTAAAAGTTAGAAAAATAAAAATACAAAAACAATAGAAAGAGAAAAGAGGGCAGATTGTAAAAACAAGAAAGTTACAGCCCCATACCGAAAAGAGAAACAAAATCTGAAAGTATGCAAGCTCAAATGCCACTCCTAAAAATACATTTCTAGTTAGTCATACAGTCTAATCATGACTAATTAGTTTTCAATTTACTGCTGATAGGTTAGTAAATTAGATTTTCCAAACAGCTCAATCTTGGCTTATCAGTGAGGTAGATCAGGTTAGAAGAAGAAGGTTCAAATATACTCAAAACTTGAACCAGAAAGAGAGAAAAGACAGCTCAAAATGAATTCAAAATCAGAGCTGAAGAGATAATGAAGGAAGTTTTAATTTTCAGATCTTAAGCCTTCTCATTTTGTTTTAAATTTTCTGCAAAATAATAGTCTATGTATAGCTTGTTTTTATGCCATAGATCAGCAACAAGTTAGACTATTCAATCCTGGCTTGTCTGCTTTTAAATTTTTGTTTTTGAATTTAGAGAATAAAAGTCTGTCAGATAGTCTAATCCTGACAGACAGTAGTTAGGTAGAGAAGCTTATGAACTCAATTGTTTAAACTTAGTTCATGGAGGAATAACATTAGACTTAGATTAGTTTTTTTTTTTTCAAAAGAATAAAATGTTGTTGAAGAGATTTTTACAGTCTAAATGCACTCTGAAAAGAAGAAAAAATGTTAGGATCATTAGGAATGGGTAGGTAGACATGTTGTTTTGACAGAATTCCATTGTTTTAAATTGCTACAGAGATCATCAAAAAGAAAGGTTGCTGCCCAATGGATTAAGGCATTGGTTTAATGAAAGCCAGAGATTTGCAGTTGAGGTTCTAGACACCTAAAGAACCGGCTGTCTTCCCCAAGTGGAGCCACTGTTAGCCACTGATAAATTTTGTTATACCAAGAAAGTGCCTAAACTTTGTCTTCAAAACTTCAAGAGATAATTCCCTTTCAAAAGCTATCATCTTTGAAGTTTTTATGAAGATAACTAACCTTTAAGTTAATCTTCACTGTTGTTTCCCTCATAATCCTATAAAATCTGATGTTTTTACCAAAAGGAAACTGCTTAAAAGGCCTCACTTTCCATCATTTTTACTCCTACAACACTTCCATTTTCACCCATTTTCCCCCACCAAATTCCTCTACAAACCCTTCATTTTGGCCTCAAAATCTTCCAAAATCCCTTTAACATCTTTTGTTCCCCTAACATTTGGTTTTAAAAACTCATTTTTCCTATACCGAAACCCCAATTTTGGCTTAAAAACTCTATTTTCTAGCCTTAAAATCACCCTTTTAACATTATGTAAGACTTAAGCCCCCCCGGGCTTATTTTCTTCAGACCTCCACTTCGTAAGACCCTAGCCTCGCAATCGAGCACTAAAATTCTAAAAGAACCTTTTCCTAAACCCCTTTTCCTTTGTTTTTTCCATTCCCGATGTAAATATTTTTAAAATAAACCCGGGTCGTCGATCTCTGCAGATCAACGACCATCTGCTCATCGCTTCGCAAATCTGCATAGGTTCTTCCTTTCTTTGTGTGTTTCAAAATTATAATTCGATTGAACCTCAACAGTTGATCCACCTTCATCCGACGTTCTAGATCTCATCGCATTGCACCCATTTGTCATGTTGCCCTCCACCGACGTGATCCCCGATTTAATCTGGACCGTCGATCATCCCTCCGATTCGATGGTAAATACACAATCACATCATAACTTTCCATTTTCCCTTTTTCTCTCCAAGATGTGATCCCCGATTTAATCTAGACCGTCCATCTAAGAAGGTCCAACGATCAGGATTAAACCCGATCACCACGCCATTTCTCCTCCCCATTTCATAACTCCGCCCGATCGTCAAATCTCGACCATTCATTCTTCAGATCCTACGGTCAAGATTTAACCCGATAGGCCCAACTCCTATGGGACCTACCTCCCGCCTCGTAAAACTCTTGTCCATTCACAAACTGCCGTGTGGATCCCATTATCTCCCTGCCCTGCAACTTATCCCGTCGCATTTTTTCCACACCGTTGGATCTTGACCCTTCGATCCGACTGTTGATAATGCTTTTCACAAAACTTTTCCGACTGCACGTTAATCTCTAAAAATTTTGCGAAATCAGCGGTATTGTAAAGTATGCATGTCGTGCAATGAATAGTATCGCATTATTTTTGTGAAAAACACAAACCACTCCCAATGCCGTGCGAAAACCACTCAGGTTTTCTGCCAAACCACTTTTCTCCATTGCATTGATGTTTCACCATCTAATCCTAGCCGTCGATTGATTTGATCTGACAGTTCATGTTGCATCCTGATCTCCAGTCCTTGCCTTTCATCTACTCTCCCCAAACATCTCGCTGGGAAATCTTGGTCGTCAATTACTTCAATCCAACGGCTCGGATTTTGTTTTACCTCCGAGTCTTTGCCCTTTTGATTTTTCCCCCAAGCATTTCATCAAGGCTTCTCCACCATCGATCTCTGAAGATCGACAGTCTTGATTCATTTTTCCCATCCATTGCATTTCCACATCGTATGAACTCCCGAACACTCCGTCGCTTGATCCTAGCCATCCATCATTTAAAACCAACGGCCCAGATTACATTTTAACCCCCAAATAATTTCCTCCATTTATCCTCCGAAGATCTCCCTGCCTGATCGCAACCTTCGTCTTTTTCATCCGACGGTCCGGACTTAATCTAACCGCCATTCACCCAACTGCCCCCAAATTTACCCTAACAAGTGATCCTGACCGTTGGTTAATTTCATCCAACGGTCACAATTTAACCTCACCTCCAAAGCAGCCTAACCTATATTTTCACCGGATTTTTTCATAACTTTTTTGTATTTTGAAAGTTATAAAGCTTTTCCAGAGTTTTTTAAATGAAATGAAAGCCTGAGATGACGATCCGCAGGCAATATTCCATGAGGAAAAGGGAATCTACAGTGTTCAAATCTAAATTTTACCCATGTCTCATGAACATTGGTAATGTTATAAAACCCTCTGCGTGCCTGCTACACAGCAAAAACACATTTAGCAGAGTATGAAGACCCGAAGACAAAAATTAAGCCTAATTAGGCCTAAAACACAGATCAAAGGAAAATTAACAGTGTTTTAAGATAAAAAAAGGAAATCTATCAGTCTGAAAGGCTTTCACTACCACATCAGAGGCTAATTGAATCCTCTCCAGCTACCAAAGAGCCACCTGCAGCATTCATAAATCAAAAGAAGGCCTACTTACTGCCCAGTCAGTGATATTTTGCCTAAAGAAAACTGAATAGTTACTTTGAACAAAAGAATATATTTCAAACTGTCAGTGAAGTTATTGTAAAAATTAAATAGGCCTCGAAGTCAATATTTTTCCCATTAAAGCCTAAAATAGCAGAAACAGAGTTAATGAAGCAGAGTTGTAAGTGAAATGCATTCCTACCTTAAGCCTTGCATGGTTTTCAAGGTTAGGAGTTGCATTTAGTATAGAATTTATTACACTTCAATCCTAAAATTCTTCCACCTCCTCATTTCTTCTACAAATGCTCCTGAAAAAGATGAGAAGTTGTTGGTTGGTCACTAGTTGTAATATTGAAACTCTCTGAAATAATACGTAGTCTGTCTGAAGTTGAAGAAAAAATTGAAGTCTTGGAAGCTTGATGATGTTGTGACATGCTTGTTCTTGAGAAGGCTCTATCATTGGATCCATGAGCTTGGTTGTTGGTTGTGTATTAAACTGTCTGTTGTTTTTCCTGCTTACATTATGTTTCATAAATTCTTACTACAGTAGGATGAAAATTTTAGACTAAGAAATGACTCCTAGAATCACCTTAGACGTGTTTATCCTTCATTGTTTTATGTTTTCTTCTGCAAAGGTATTTTAGAGTCTTTAATACTTCTCTTTATTCCTCATGCTTGTTTATTTCTCTAATGGTTCAAATAGTTGGTTTCAGCATGATTTATGGTTTTCCCTTCTTGTCTAATGCCACTTGAAAACTGTTTTTGAAGTCTCCCTTTGAAGTACCATTGTTTATAGTTAGCCAAGGAGGCTTGTTTTGATCATGCCCTTTGTCCCTGCTTGAAAAATTGTTTTAAATGTCTTTATAGTTGTAATCATAGATGTTTTTAGCTGTTCCCTCTTCTATGACTGCAATTATCAGTGAATTTTTTATGTTTTCTAAGTCATTTGAAATAAAATATTTGAGGAAATAGGATGTGCTCCCGAATCTTAGATTTCATTTTGAAAGTTGTCTTGAAGTCATTATTTTCTTAAAGTGTGGTTTGTAGAATTCATGGTTAGCCCTGTCTATCAAAAACCTCTTTATTGTTCAAGTTATGCTTTAAGTTCCCTTTGTTGAGAATTCAATTTCTCTTTCCAAATCATTGATGTCCATCTCATTCACAAAAACTAAAGGATCCTATGGCCAAGTTCGTTTTTCCCTTTGATATCCCACATCCATTGATAAGTTTGTCACAACCTCTTCTTGACTCCATTGCCCAATGAATCAGACACTTCTCCTTTCTATCTATCTTTCCTAGACCTTTCATGTTCTGATGTACCAATTCAACCAAGCAAAAAAAACAAACACCTGCACTTAATAACTAGTCTAAAACCAATATTCCAAAGCAAACAAGATAAACCTTTGCAAACAAATAATTTGAGAGATCCCTCTCTGAGAACAGGAGGACTAGATCCTGGAACTCTAAAGATTGGTTCTGATGTTTCCATGTCTTTTGGTAAGCCAATCTAACAAAACACAGGACCCCAACAGGTTGGATATTTTAGCACATGTATTGTAAGAACTACTATTGAAGCACTTTAATTTTTGGAGTTGGACATCAATAACCAAAGACCATTTACAAGATTCTTGAGTTGTTTCAAAATGGTGATGTGTTTAATCTTTGTTTAAATGTTTCCATTATTTTCTCTACTATGTATCTGCTCATTTAATTGTAAATCAGAAATTTTAGATTAAGATTCGTTGTCAGAGTGCCTTAATTTTGTCCGCATTTACAATCTAAATGCTTTCTGCTGAAGTCTGATTAAATAATTCTTAATTTCTCTTTAGTCACTACCGAACCTTACTATTTATTTCACCTCATAATTCATATAGCTCTTAAAATCCATTTAGCACAGTTAGCTTGCCCTATGATTTGCTCTTTATTTTTATGTGCCATTCTAGCCTTTGACTCCATCGCCCAATGGAACAGCTTCTGCAGCCCTATCTATCCAACCACACAATCAATCAAACAAACAACCCCCATCACTGTAACTAGCCTAATATCAGTATGTATAACCAACAAGTTAAATCGTTTGAAATCATAAAACAGAGAGAGCCCTCTCTGAGTCTAGGAAGGCTAGGTCCTGGACTCCAAAGAGGTTTGATGTTGTGCTTTATAGTTTAGTTTTTCCAATCTTCTAAATTATGTAGTGCAAACAGGCTCGACAAAGAAATTTTAAACAAAGGGAGACTTTGTGTTGGGCACAACACTATTTTTCCTTTATCTATTATTTTTATATGACATGTGGCACACTTTGGCCGAATGCTCATGTTTTAAACTATTTTAGACAATTCAATATTGTACATTGTTATGTATAAGTTTTGGGGAACTCGACTTGTGCCGACCTATATCTTATGTGTCTTGTGTATCCTATGGTTCTTTCAAACTCTCAGTTAATGCTCTACTATTTATATAAACTAGACAAACATGTGAAATATTTCCTATGTAAGCTATGTTTCTTAGTTGTTTTATGGCCATGGATAGATGTGATCCTTGTCCTGGTAAGTTCTTAAGTGGGAAAATTTCAGCTTGGACATGACTGGAATAAGATGAGGTATAGGAGGTTCTTAGGTGAACAAGGCACAATCTACTTGTAGTAGGTGCAATTGATCAAGTTGTTACGGCTGAAGCAGACCAATGTCACATGAACTGGAGTGGATAAGGACTTGCTTGGGTTCCCAAGTCATGAAAAAATGTAAGGATATTTGTGAGGGCATGAGTGCCAAGGCATGCTAGTGAATGCTAACATGTGCCAGATAGTTCTAAGGCATGTAAAATATGCTAATATGTGTCAAGTGCTAAGGCATGCCAATATCTGCAATGGTGTGCCAATACATGCCAGGGACTATCAAGGAAACAGAAAGGAGAAACAAGTTAAAATACAAGGAAATGAACACATCATAGGGTTAATAAGTCATCAATTTACATTTTCCAATAGGGGCATTCTATGCACACCAACACTAGGTGGAAATGAGTTTCAAGTGCCAAGTTTTAGTGAATTATAAGTGCCAAATAATCCTCTGTTACTTCTCTTCTACTTTCCAATAAATGATCTCAAATAATTTTAATATTAAACCATGCAAAAGCATATTGAGGCATTGTAATTAATGATATACATGATAATGATCATGGCCTCTTTAGGACTACATGTCTCTTCGCCCCCTTATCAAATGAGCTCCTTCTCACTTGACGTTATTTCCTTCATCCTAAGGAATCCTTAAATAGTTTTTCCTAGACCTCTTAGGAACCCTCTATAACTTATAGGTTTTATCCACTTAGACCTTAGGAAATATTAATTTTCCTTTTTAATTTTCTTTTAGATTTTAAACCTTGTCTTGGGTCCAAAATCCCTTTGCTTTTCTTCTATTCCCACAAAGCCTTTTGTGACCAAACTCACACAAATCCATCTCACTAGTCTTGTGGAGTACCTCCCAAGCTACACAACTCAACAATATAGTCTAGTTGTAGTAACTATAACTTGGTCAAGCTCTTATAGTCAAGTGAGGGATTGGTTGGGTTCCCAAGTCAAAAATTAAGTAAGGGTAGTTGTGAGGGCATGATAGCTAGGGAGGGTCAGGGCATGGAAAGGAATGAAAAGGCATGATAACATGTGTCGGACAATGTCAATGCATGTTGAACTAGAGTGTTAGGGATTTTTGGGGCATATCAAGGCATAACTAGGTCAAAATGCACAGAAAGGAACAAATAAGAGTGTTTGCAAGGGAGTGTTAGTGAATTCAAATGTGTTAAGGATGAAGTATATTAGGAGAAGTTTAGAATAGGATTTATATGAGGCAAGCCTAGGGTTGTTATAAGGGGCTCGACATAGCAGTTTTATACAAAGGAAGATCACTTTGTGCTAGGCACAACATTATTTTTCCTTTAGTTATTTTTTTATATGAGATGTGGCACACTTTGGCTACATGCTCATGTTTTAAACTATTATAGATAATTGCATATTGTACATTGTTGTGTATAATTTTTGGGGCACACAGCTTGTGTCAGCTTATATCTTCTGTGCCTTGTGAATCTTGTGGTTCTTGAAAACTCTCAGTTAATGTTCTATTGTTTATATGAACTGAACATACATGTCAAATATTTCCTGTGTAAGCTATGTTGCTTAGTTGTTTTATGGCCATGGCTAGATCATGTGATCCTTGTCTTGGTAAATAGTTAAGTGGGACAAGTTGAGATTGGACATGAGTGGCATAAGATGAGTTATAGGCAGTTCTTAGGTGAACAAGGCACAATCTACTTGTAGTAGGTGCAATTGGTAAAGTTGTTGGGGTTGAAGCAGGCCATTTTTTTCACATGAACTACAGTAGCCAAGGACTTGATTGGGTTCCCAAGTCGTGAAAAAATCTAAATTCTAGTTGTGAGGACATGAGTGCCAAGGCGTTCTAGGGAATGCTAAGATGTGCTTGATAGTGCGAAGGCACGTCAAACATGATAATATGTCCCAAGTGATAAGGCATGCCAAGTTGTGCAAGAGTGTGTCAATGTGTGCCAGGGACTGTCAAGGCATCAAAAGGGAGAAAAAAGTTAAACTACAAGGAAATGAAAACATAAGAGGGTTAATTAGTCATCAATTTACCTTTTCTAAGAGGGGAATTCTAGGCACACCAACACTAGGCGCCAATAGATTCCAAGTGCAAATTCTTAGTGCATTCTAAGTGCCAAGTCTTCCTTTGCTGCTTCTCATCTACTTTCCAAAAATTGATCTAAAATAAATTTAATATTAAACCATGCCAAATCATACCAAGGCATCGCAACGTGTTCCATACATGCTAATACTTTCCAAGCACCAACACGTGCCAAGCGCCAATATGTGTTAGTGACTGTTATGCATGCTATGAAGTGGAATGGCATGTTGAATATTGCTAAGGTCTGCTAGAGAGTGGTAAATCATGTTTAGGAGTGTTAAGGAGTAATAGGACAAAAAATTAAGGGAGCACTAAGTCAAAGTTCATGGAAGTTAATGAATATGAGGAACATGTGCCAGGGACTAGTCTTAATGAGTGCTAGATGTCATGCCTGCAAGGAGGGAGTGACAAGGTATGCTAAGCATTGGTAAGGCATGCTAGGGAATATCAAGGCATGTAAATAAGTGCCAAAGTGTGCTAGGAAGTTCCAGGGTGCACTAATTATATGTTCCAAATAGTGCCAAGATATGCCAATACATGCAAGGTGCTAAGGATGTGCAGGGTGCCAGGGTATGTCAATATGTGTCAATAAGTGTCAAGGAAAAAAAAGGAAGAACCAAGCTAAAATGTAAGGAAATGGACACATAACAGGGTTAATAAGTCAGGACTTTATCTTTTTCAAAAGGGGCATCCTAGTCACACTAATAATAGGTCCTAATACATGCCAATTGGCATTGTGTGCCAAGTGCTAATGTATGTCAATGCATTCAACCAAGGTGTTATAGGGAATGCTAGGGACTACATGCATGCTAACACATGCTAGGAGAGTTCCATGTTGTGCTACTGCATGCCACCATGTGCTTGGGTGTCAAGGTACAAATATGTTCCAAGACATGCGAGGTGCTAAGAAATGTTAGTTTGTGACAAAGCATCAATTTAAGGTGTGCCGGAATTGTTGAGGAGTGTTAGGTCTTTCTCATTAATAGAATTGTGAGAGCTTGATTATGTACTAAATAATATATTTCCTATACACACTAGTGGAACTTTATCTAAAGGTAATTTTATAGATAATAAACTTAATAGATATGAATCATGTGTTGACTCATAGGAAACTTCTATTCGACTAGTGATTACTTGAGGGAAATGATACACACTAATTACTTCTTAAAAAATTGATTGATTATAACCACTATGGCATTGGAAATATCATAAAAAATACTCCACAATAATGGCCTTAAATCATTATCTTTTGAAAAAAAATATTAACAGGCATAGAGCGTCATCAAAAACTCATTGGAATGATCAATGGTGACGAACATTTTTTGACCGTCACCAAAAGTAACAAAAAGAGCATTGGTGAGGGTCATTAAAATTTCATCAGTAGAAGTGTCACCAAAGAGATAATTAGTGATGGGACTTTAACGAACCTCACCAAAAGTGTCATTGAAAATGGCTTTGTTGACGAACCTTAAAGTACCATCACTATATGCACTTACAATGATTATTTTTTAAGGACCGTCACCATATGTGACATTGGTGACAGACCTTAAAGGTCTGTCACAAGCATGACCCTCACCAATGTCCTTTTTTCTTGTAGTTTTAGCCTACCTTTCTCATGCAATTCTTAGGGAATTAGCTCCCTATTAATTAGGAAAATCAGCCTTCCTTAATTACGCAATCCATCGTGTCATCCCAATAACTTTATAATTGCACATGGGAAATTTTGTATGAATACAACTGATAGTTATGTTAACCTCTGTCTCAACTGGGTCTTCCTCATAACTGACATGCATACAAATATTAATAGAGAATTATCAGTTATTTTATTGATCGATCACTCATTGTGAATTAAATATAATTTAATTCAGTGGACCTCTCACTAGCTCATCACTCAGTTAGAACTAGTTAAACTAATTTTAACTCAATTAATTGAGTTAACTAATTCACACCTACACCCCACTAATGCATCAACTACAATTGGACCCCCAAAATATTAGAATCCCTCTACATGCCTCATCTTATACCCTCATGATCTGGACATATGGAGGAACACAATAACATACATAAATAAACATTAACACAAAGATGCAGTAAAAATTACACTTCATTTCATTAATATCAAATATTCAAAAATGCTTACAGAGAGAATGGAAAAGAAATAGCTCGGACGATGGTAGATTATCTCTAAGAAGACATGTGGTGGCTACACGCCTCTAAATCATGTTACAATCAGGCTCAAGGGCCTTTTTATTATTGAAAAATAAGAGAAAACCTTAACCCGAGGAGATGTAACACCAAGAGTTTATGGGCCTTGTTGGGGGTAGATGGGCAGCCAACTTCCCAGGGTCGTAACTTGGTCATATGATCTATGTTTGATGCACATGATACCTAGTTAGAATGATCTCTCCAAGGACTACAAATGATAATGTGATTTCTATGGAACCACCAAAACTTTCATGCCCAAAAAATGTCATTTGGGGCCTCAAAAAGGCTCTGGAAGTTCTAGACCCGAAAAAATGACAAAAATAGTAAATTGTGCTCTAATTAAGGAAACTAAAAAACTGAAAGAGACAATGGTGAGAGCCCAAGTGGAATATACTGGTGGCCACCAATATCCACCTCGATCTCCTTAACTTGAATTTCTTGAGCTAACCCAGTCATCATGTCTTAGTTAACTGACCCAAGTTATTATGAGATGAAATTACAATTTATTGTCCAATTTATTTAATGGAAAAATAAATTAGATGCCTCACATTTCTCACTCCTGGTACATCAAAATTTCTCACCAGTGTGGGTTCATTTTATTTTTTTCCTTTCTAGTTTTCAATTTCACGGTTTCTTGTTGCAAATTTCAACACTCCCTCTCAATAAGAAAGGAATTCAATCTATCCTGATCCAGTACCTTTTGAATTCTTCATGCAACAATTATCTAGTGTTGTTTGCACCTGTAAATCCTAAAACCAAATAGCCTCTGAACAACTGAATCAATATAATGCATTTGGCATCAGAGTCTTCTACTTGTTGCTAGCTACTACACCTATCTATTGGACTCTCCGCGCTGCTGCTAACATATGCATCTGTGCCCTTTACACTATTGCCAACTCTGATCTGCGCTCCAGTATCTGACATATGTCACTCTGATTTATGTCTTCCTGACACCTTACTAGATCAATCTAACTGATCCTTCCTGCTACTCTTGTATTTTGGACTCCTCGTAGCTAGGTTCGATCCATGAGACACACCATCTCAATGGACCCTACCCAAATTTCTTATCTTGGGATTATGTCTAGACATCACCCCACCTTTCACCTGGAGGTATGGCTGCATGTGCTCCCTCTGCCCATCTGGCTCGAAATTTCTTCCTCATGGAGGTCTCTGCTTGAGTGGACGCTTCCATTTGGTCTCCTCTCTGCTTCTGCAATTGTGGCTACTCCACAACCTTCTAAGACTACTCCTAAGGTTGCATGTTGAGAGGTAATTTGTACTCCCTCTCAACAGCCAAGTCTCTAACCTCTTCTTTTCTCCTCAAAGATTTGTATTCATCTAGTACCTCAAGTGCATATAGGTTCTTGACTTGCGCACATTGTAATTTTCCCACTTACAAAATTTTATAAAAAATAATTGATTTTAAATCGACGATAACTCCCTCATCTGAGCTCCAAATTGATTTTCCATTTGGGTAGTTTTTCGCAAGGATTCCAAATATGCTTTTTTTTTTTAATTTTACACCAAAATCTTCAGATATTCTTGCAAAATCATCGCCCAAAAAATTTATTCTCTAATACCATGTAGAAAATCTGACCAACGAGATTCAATCTGATCTTGTAATGTACTAAAACAAGATATTGAATCCTTCCTACAATTTTTGAAAACAAAACACGATCACACAATCACATATAAGTAAGAGAAATAAATTATCTATCACACAACACAAGATGTATCTAGGGAAAGAAACTACTCAAAAGCCTCTATTTCTATTGTGTATTAAGTCAAGGAATCATGAAACAATACAATGATTAATCTCTCATGAGATTCTCCAGCACTTTTCCAATTGTCTCCTGTTGATCTAGGAAAACTCTGTCTAGTACTTAACCAATTCTCAACCTTCCTTCAGCCTGCCTTGCTCATGTGATTCCTAGGGAATTAGCTCCCTATTAATTATGAAAATTAGTTTTCCTTTACTGTGCAATCCATCATGGCATCCAAATAATTTTATAATTGCACATGGGAAATTTTGTATAAATACATCTGATAGTTATGTTCCCTTTAACCTCTGCCTCAACTAGGTCTTCCTCAATGCTGGCATGCATGCAACTACTGATAGTGAATTATCGGTTATCTAATTGATCAGTCATTGTGAATCAAATCTAATTTAATTCATTGGTTGACCTCTCACTAGCTCATCACTTAGTTATAACTATTTAAACCAATTTTAACTCATTAAATTGAGTTAACTAATTCACACCTGCACCCCACTAATGCATCAAATGAAACTGGTCCCAAAAAATATTAGATTAATCCCTCTACATGCCTCATCTTAGACCCTCAACTCAAATTTATTGAGCTAACTCAATCATCATGACTTAGTTAACTGACACAAGCTGTTATGAGATGAAATTACAATTTATTTTCCAATTTATTTAAGGGAAAAATAAATTAGATGCCCCACATTCCTCACTCCTGGTGCATCAAAATTCCTCACCAATGTGGGCGCATATTTTTTTGTCCTTTCTGGTTTCAAATTTCAATGTTTCTTGTTGCAAATTTTAACATTTCAAAATTTGATGCAGACTTGACACAAAGACACCATTGAAATCACATGCCCAAATTCTCATGAGAAACCTCCCTTAAGCTCGATCTTCCATAAGAGAACCAAAAATATGCCATCCTACTTCCTAGCTTGAACTGACCATTAAGGTATGCAACATTCTTGTGAACCCTCACATGATGATTTTCTCTTGGAGGATGATCATGGCCTCCCTTTAGCAACCCTTACTCGACCCTGTTACTCGACCTACTTTAGGACTACATCTCTATTAGCTCCCTTGATCAAATGAGCTCCTTCTCACTTTATGTTCTTTCATTCATCCTAAGGCCTGCTTAAATAGTTTTTCCTAGACCTCTTACGAACCCTATAGAACTTACGGGTTTTATCCACTTAGACCTTAGGAAATATTAATTTTCCTTTTTAATTTTCCTTTCAAGGGATAACTAGGTCAAAATGCATGGAAAGGAACGAATAAGAGTGTGTGCCATGGAGTGTCCTTGAATTCAAGTGTGCTAAGGATGAAGTGTGTTAGGAGAATTTCATAATAGGATTTATAGGAGGCAAGCCTGTGGTTGTTATATGGGGCTCAACATAGCAATTTTAGACAAAGGGAGATCACTTTGTGCTAGGCACAACATTGTTTTGAATTTAGCTATTTTTTTTATATGAGATGTGACATAATTTGGCTACATGCTCATGTTTTAAACTATTCTGTATAATTGCATATTGTATATTTTTGTGTATAATTTTTGGGGCGCTCGACTTGTGTCGGCTTATATCTTGTGTGCCTTGTGCATCTTGTGGTTCTTGCAAACTCTCAGTTATTTTTCTACTATTTATATGAACTAAACATACATGTGAAATATTTCCTATGTAAGCTATGTTGTTTAGTTGTTTTATGGCCATGGCTAGATCATGTGATCCTTGTCTTGGTAACTAGTTGAGTGGGACAAGTTTAGCTTGGACATGAGTGGCATAAGATGAGTTTTAGGCAACTCTTAGGTGAACAAGGGACAATCTACTTGTAGTAGGTGCAATTGGTCAAGTTGTTGTAGTTGAAGCAAGCCAATATTGTCAAATGAACTGCAGTAGCCAAGGAATTGATTGGATTCCCAAGTTGTGAAAAAATGTAAAGGCAATTCAAATGTAAACCTCGGAGTATCCACAGTCGTCATTTTTAGTCTACATTTCGAGTCTAAATTAAGACTCATCTTCAGGACAACCTACAAAGAAGAGAAAAGATCATAGGTCAATAAATAGTGGAAAGAAGGGGATGAAAAGGGCCGACCAGTTTTTAAAATTTTGTTAAATTACTTAACTAATTATTATAGTTTTTTCAAAAAGAAAAAAATATTTATTTTATATCTAGTTCAAAATTTATTGAAATAGATATAAAATAAATAATTTCTTTTTTTGTTTGAAAAAACTATAGTAAATAGTTAAATAATTTAACAAAATTTCAAAAATTGGTCAGCCTTTTCATCTCCCTCTTTCCATTATTTATTGACCCGTGATCTTTTCTCTTCTTTGCGGGTTGTCCTAAAGATGAGTCTTGATTTAGACTCGAAATGTAGACTAAAAATGACGACTGTGGATACTCCGAGTTTTACATCTGAAAAACTACACCACAGAAACCTCCAATCCAACAATGTAAAGGCTAGTTGTGAGGACATGAGTTCCAAGGCATGCTAGGGAATGCTAAGATGTGTCAGATAGTGTGAAGGCATGTCAAACATGATAAGATGTTCCAAGTGATAAGGTATGGCAAGATGTGCAAGGGTGTGTCAATGCATGTGAGGGACTGTCAACACAACAAAAGGGAGAAACAAATTAAACTACAAGTAAATGAACACATAATAGGGTTAATAAGTCATCAATTTACCTTTTCCAAGAGGGGCATGCTAGGCACACCAACACTAGGCACAAATATGTTCCAAGTGCAAAGTCTTAGTGCATTCTAAGCGCAAAGTCTTCCTTTGTTTCTTCTCATATACTTTCCAACAATTGATCTCAAATAAATTTAATATTAAACCATGCCAAATCATACCAAGGCATGTCAACATATTCCATACATGCATGCTATGAAGTGGAAGGGAATTTTAAAGAGTGTTAAGGTGTGCTAGAGAGTGCTAATGCATGTTGAGGAGTGTTAAGGAGTACTAGGACAAAAATTAAGGGAGAACTAGGTCAAAATTCATGGAAGTTAATGAATATGAGGAACGCGTGCCAAGGACTAGTGTTAGTGAGTGCTAGTTATCATGCCAAGGATGGAGTGACAAGGTATGCTAAGGATTGGTATGGCTTGCCAGGGAATGTCAAGGCAGGTTAAGAAGTCTCAAAGTGTGCTTGGGAATTCCAGGGTGTGCTAATTATATGTTCGAAATAGTTCCAAGATATTCCAATACATGCCATGTGCTAAGGATGTGTAGGGTGCCAGGGTATGTCAATATGTGTCAAGAATTTTCAAGGAAACAAATGGAAGAAACAATAAGGGGGTTAAAAAGTCAGGACTTTATCTTTTTCAAAAGGGGCATGCTAGCCACACTAATAACAGGTTGCAATACATGCCAAGTGGCATTGTGTGCCAAGTGCTAATGTATGTCGATGCATTCAACCAAGGTGTTTCAGGGCATGCTAGGGAGTACATGCATGCCAACACATGCAAGGAGAGTTCTGTGTTGTGCTAGTGCATGCCACCATGTACCTGGGCATCAGTGTCATGACAAGATGTTCCAAGACATGTGAGGTGCTAAGAAATGTTAGTGTGTTCCAAAGCATTAATTTAAGGTGTGCCCAGATTGTTGAGGAGTATTAGGTCTTTCTCATTAATAGATTTGGGAGAGCTTGATTATGTATTAAATTATATATTTCCTAAACACACTAGTGGGAATTTATCTAAAGGGAATTTTTTAGATAATAAACTTAATAGATATGAATTATGTGTTGACTCATAGGAAAACACTATTCAACTAGTCATTACTTGAGGGAAATGATACACACAAATTACTTCTTAAAAAACTGACTGACTCTAGCCACTATGGGCTTGGATATATTATAAAAAAGACTCCACAATAATTGTATTAATCCGTTATATTTTAACAAAGAATATATTAACACGCACATATCGTCATCAAAAACTCATTGGAATGATCAATGATGACGAACATTTTTTCACTGTCACCAAAAGTAACAAAAAGAGCATCGGTGAGGGTCATTAAAATTTTATCACTAGAAGTGTCACCAAAGGGAGAATTAGTGATGGGCCTTTAACGAGCCTCACCAAAAGTGTCATTTAAAATGGCTTTGGTGATAGACCTTAAAGGACCATCACTATATACACTTGCGATGACGCTTTTTTAAGGACCGTCACCATATGTGACATTGGTGACAGACCTTAAATGTCCATCACAATCACGACCCTCACCGATGTCCTTTTTTCTTGTAGTGATACTATTGGCCTAGCCTTCACCAAGATTCCAAAAGATACACTAGCAGGTGTGACCAGTGCTAAAGGATGGGGAAACCCACACAAAGGGATGAGATGCCTTTGCACCCTCAGGTGGCTCTTGAGCCATTTGACAAGTGGGGCATGGATTTTGTTGGAACTATCGATCCGCCATCCAGAAAAAACAAGTATATCATAGTCTGCACTGATTACCTGACAAACTGAGTTGAAACAAAGGTAGTGAAGGTAGAAATAGAGGAGAAAGTAGCATAATTTCTGAATGAGAATGTGTTTTACAAGTTTGGATACCCTAGAGAAATAGTCGTTGATCAGGGAGCACAGTTTACTTCTCACCTTGAAAATATTTTGAGGAAGCACAAGATTAAACATATAACTTCTACTTCCTATCACCCTCAGGCGAATGGCCTAGTAGAAGTAACTAACAGAGCTTTATAGAGCATCCTCATGAAGGTTGTGAGCAACAACAGAAAAGATTGGGCAAACTAATTGGTAGAATATACTTGGGCCTACAACACTACTTGGAAGACAAAAACATGATTCACTCCTTATGAACTAGTTTATGGTAAGAAATCTCTACTCTCAGTTGAGTTTGAATTCAATACTTTAAGGATGGAAGTTGAATTAGATCTAGATCTATCAAATGTGAAAAAAGAGAGATTGCTACAACTAAATGGATTGGATGATTTCAGATTGAAAGCACTTCTTCAAAAGGTAGTTCAACTACAAAGGAAGCTATGGCATGAAAATAAAATTAAGGAGAAGGCCTTCCAAGAAGGAGATTAGACAATGTTGTATGATTAAAGGTTTAAAGACTTTAAGGGAAAATTGATGACAAGATGGTTGGGACCTTACACGATGGAAAAATGTTTTGATAATGGAACAATTCAAATTAGGACCATAGATGATGAAGGAATCCCCTTTCTTGTCAATGGTCACAGACTTAAAATTTACAAGAAGCCCTTATCTAGGGCATAGTTCATAAATTCAATAAGCAGAAAGGTGTATGTAATGGGAAACTCCACAGTTTCCAACACCTCCTTAAAAAAAAAAAAAATAATAAAGGTCCATGAGTTAAAACCTCTTTAAGGCGCTCTAGTCAAGCTTGTGGGTTGAAAACCTCAATGGAGGAAACCCATTTTCTTTCAAAAAAAAAAAAAAAAACAACCAAACATCTACATCTCAGTGTTTGTTGTTTTGCAGGTTATTAATGGTTTCTGTAAACGCAGGGAATAAATCATCTTCTTCTCTCCCCTTATATTTTACCATCCATCCCATCATTCACTCCATTCATTTCCATAACTCATTTCATCACCTCCATACACCATATTCCTCCATTCCTGAGAAAAATGTAGCAAAATAAAGCAAACCACAAACTGCTACAAACATCATGAATTTTCTTCAAAAACAAAGTTGTTCATGGTTTGCAAAGAAAAAAAAGAAGAAAAGATGCATAACAGACTCCAGGAGAATGAGAATTTTACCCATGGCATCTCAAGCCTCATGCAACATCTACAACAAAAATAAACAACAAGAAAATATTAGTAGCTCACTGAGTAAGCTGCTCATTCAGTAAGCTACTCACTCAGAGAACAGGAATATAGTGAAGAATGCAACATCTAAAAGGCTTGTCTCCCCAATCCAAATCTTGAAAACACCTTGAAAACAACATATAAATTTAGTTATAGCTTCTCACCCCTCACTATCAATCCATAATATACAAAAATAATTAAATTTTCAGACTTAGAGTTTAAGGGGCATAAAGGTGGCTATTTAGCTTGGCCACCATCGTGAAGTATGACTAGGGATAACTGCAAAGTCACACCACCTGGGTATGAAAAATAAAAAGAAAAAAATCAAGTGGAGTAGAGGAGAATGAGGGGAGGAAACATGTAGTCCATAATAGAGAGAAGGAAACAATAGTCTCTAATGGAAAATGGAGCTGAGGCCGAGTTACATAAACGGTCCACAATTAGTTGCGCAATCTAATAAAAAGAGATCTCATTTCATCCAAACTAGTGAACTGATAATTTTTTAGGGAAAGAGATAGATGGGAGTTCACAGCACAATAGTACCGAGTTAGGGCTACGTATTTGAATAGCGTGCAATAGCAGCAGCAGAACAACATCACCAGCGTTCGAGCTATCTTCCGAGGTATACCGCATATCAGACACAATAGCAAGGGAGTAAGGGAAGCTTTTATAGAAACCCAAACAAGGTAAAATTATACTCCTAGCCTTAGAGAATAAGGAGAAGAAGAACCAGAAGAAGAAGAACCAGAATAGGAAGAAGAAGAAGAGGAAGAGACAGAGAGCCAAGGGAAAACGAAAGAAATGGAAATGGAGACTGAAGTCATAAAGGTAGCAGAAAGTGAGCAAGAAGAAGACTCATAGCACTGCCCAACATCCCCTCAAAACCAAGAGGAAGTTGCCACCTTAGCTTCTTTGAGCGTAAAGAGATAAAGACAGACCTCTATGTATTTCAGAACTAAAAAGAGTCAGAGGGTAAGTCCGAAAGAGCCAGAAAATCCTCCCAAGAGCCCCATCATCATTGAAGAATCACCAAGGGAGGAGGAAAGAATAAGAGAGACAGTTCTAAAGGATCAGCTGCAGATGGCAGAGGAAATGAATATAGCACTAAAGGAGTAATTTCAGCAAAAAGGGAAAAAAGTAGCCACCATGGCAGACTTGTGCATAGGATCCCTTCAACACAGATTCCATGTTGACTCATATGTTGTGTTCCTCAAGGAGAAATGGCTCCTATTTCAAATCAAAACCCTAGCCTCCCATGGATCCCTACCTTTCCAAGATTGTAGGAAATTCATGGATTTACACAAGCAAGCTAACATGGCTGATCATACAAAGATGGCAAAGTTTTATGTGCATAACCTTGTGCTGACAAGTCTGAATACTTGGGATCCCAATTGTACAATGGGGGATATGGAGTTGATGGCTCGAGCATCTTGGATGATGAATTAGGACACTAGAGCAAAAGTGATATGGATGGTCATGAGAAGAAGAAATACAGAACCCTTACATATCATGCTAGAATTGTTTAGTCCAAGAGGAATCACCCTTAACCGTCGAGAGATTGAAAAGGACCCTGAACTAGTTGAAAGCTACCTCAAAACTCAAACACATGTAATATGCCACTTTGATGATGTTTCTAGGAAGATAGAATATGAGTGTATTATGTCCAACTAGAGGAGATGGAAAAACCTCCTTCACAACCTCAAGAATAGGGAGTACCATACTCCAGAAAGACTGAGGGGTGCCTTGGAGAGAGTACCATTATATAAGAGGGCCATGCATGCCAAGAAGATGCAATGGCTTGGTCTCAAGATCCACCTTTACTACTGGGGTTGAATGATGAAAGGGACACAGATGCATAAGATAGGGAATGGGATAATGCAGAAAAGAGTAATGGGTTTTACCCATCCTGAGTGGGCTCCCACACTTCTTCCTCGGGATGTCACGGGGGCTGTCAAAGCTACAGGAGGATGATTAGTTTCTCAAAGGATGAAAAACCATTCAGAGGGGGTTGATGATTAGCTCCATCATTATAGATATTTGGAGGGGTTAATAGTCACCTTTTTTCCTTCTTAAATCTCCTTTTCTTACATTTTTATTGTTATTTGGTTTTATGATGCTAATATAGGTGGTGATTAAGGCTAACATAATTTGAGTACCTAATATGAGGTTGAGTGCAGAAAATCATGAGTAAGTAGAATTATTTTTGAATATTTTATCATAAATAATTGAAGGTGACAACAAAAAGAAATTATAGGAGGATTGTCCACCCTCCTTAGCTCTAGAAGGCAGCCAAAGGATCCCCAAGGATTCTCTCCAACAATTTGAAATGCACAAGCATCCAAGCAACTCAAACACCAAAGTGCACTCAATATATGTATACTTGGAGTCAAATGGAATTAATCACTATATTCAAGGGAGTTGTTGGTAGCTACGCTATAGAATAAATAGAGCAGAGCTAGAGCTAGGAAGGATTGGATTCTATTGGGAAATTTGTTGCAAGCTATTGAGATTTTGATTATGGTACTCAACGATTAAACTTTGAAAATCGTACGAGACTATTCTTTCATGAAATGAGAAAACTGATTTGATTTTACTGATTTGAGTTTCAGAGAGCTAGGCATGTGGGTTAGAGCCCAATCCATGTGCCTCAGCCTCTATGATTGTACTTGTTCTTTGCGTGTTGTCAGTAGATATGCTTCCAGTAGTTTCATTGTTGTTTATTTTTTCTTTTAGTGTGTTGTTGTAGGTTTCATTTTCTTATGAGTAATAGAATAGAGGATAAAACTCTAAAAGCTATGGATCAATACCTCCCTTCTCATCTCTCTCAATAGATCTCAAGGACGGTGAACCTTCCCATAGACCCAAAAATTGATTTCAGTTCACTGTTAAAGAGAATAGGGTCGAGTTGCATTACGATTTTCAACTTGTACTGTATTTTCATGCATTTTTTTGTTCTTCGTGCATGGATCAACAAATTTGTTTGCAGTAATAAGAATCAAAGTATGTGGTAAGTCCGTTTGCACCTCCCCGCTTCATTCTCCATCTCTGTTTTTACGCCCCCATCATTGTTTTTGCACCTCCATTTCCCTCCTATTTCTTTTATTGTAGTTGCCGCACCTTTTATTCACAAGACACTTAAAAATGCTAAAATTTTGTCCTTCTCTCTTTCCTCATCAAAACTCCCGCTACTATACTTCGCTCTATGGAAAATCGCAAGTCATCCTGGTCTTCGTTAATACTTCCCACTTCTGAGCTCCGATTGCGATAGTTCATATAACCCTTCCACCTTACCTTTGCCGATTATCACAAAAATATTCGAAAACCTTTGGAAACAGACTTTTTCCCTTTAAAATACTTACAACAATTCCTTTTACAAATCGTAGCTCATATTTTTCATTTGGTTCTTGTAACACATTCCGTTCCCAATGTCGATTGCGATATCACTGTCGTACTCTTCCATCGGCCCTATGGCCACGTCATCCCGTTACATTTCACATTTCGCAGTCTTTGTCCAGTCGCATTTCTCATTTCGCAGTCTTTATCCCATCGCATTTCGCAATTCGTTCCTGCTCCCAAACACCACTTCCACTACCCGTCCTGCTTTGCGATATTGTGATTGCGATATCGCATATCGCATATCGCACTTCCATCCTCCCATTGCACTTTTAAAAGCCTCCCACTGAAAAGGATTTTTTCGATATTGTAAGTTTTAATAAATTCTAAACCCTCTTTCACACTTCTAAGCCTTGTTTCATGTGTTTAGCCTTCCCTTAGTACCCTTAACCCTCTTTTTTCTGAACTGCAAGAACCACTTTCTCAAGTTTAGTTAGATCATGGATATTTGCATGGATAGAATCATGGTAGATAGAGCATAAGATAAGTAGGGTGTGTTTAACCGATTGGCCAAGTTAAGTGTGGTTTATAATTAGTTTCCTTTCTGCCATTCCTTTTTGCACAATAAATTAGTTTCATTTCTATCATTTCCGTTCTGAAAAATTAAATTACCTTCATTTCCTTTCTACAAATTAAATTATTTTAATTTCTGTCATTTCCTTTCTGTAAATTAAGTTATTTTCCTTTCTATCATTTCCTTCCAGCAATTTACTTTCTAGTTCTTATCATAGTTTAATAAATGTCATCCTTTCGTAAAGTAGAAGAGGATAACGCGAGTAGAATTCATTTTCTGTGTATATAGCACTGTCACCTTCAAGTTTGTACGAACCCCAGGTTGATAAAGTAAAGTAGAGAAACCCCTGGGGAGTTGCAACACTCTTGGTACAATACCAGGGCACACCACCAAGGTTTCATTCTAGACTAAATAAATAAAACTGAAAATATTATTATAATTATGGATTATAAAATAATTCTAGGAAATCTTCGAAAAGGATATAGCTTAAGGATCGTATTCTCAAAGAAACCATTAGTTTCCTTAGAATCCTTATCTCTAAATTTTTTTATATCACTATTATCATATTTTTTGAAAATGTATAGAAATGGAAAA
Source organism: Pinus albicaulis (assembly GCA_034641835.2). Lineage (NCBI taxonomy): Eukaryota > Viridiplantae > Streptophyta > Pinopsida > Pinales > Pinaceae > Pinus > Pinus albicaulis. The sequence goes on from CM076580.1 coordinate 1,250,595,557, forward strand.
TATGCCCAAGAAATAACATCGTTGAAGATAAAGCTTCAGATCTTCATTAATATCAAAACCCTTAAAGTAGGGCAACACCATACATTCACTCCTTAAGGAAGGAGATCACTCCACAAGCCATATGTTTTCCCATACAATAATCCTTGACATCTCTCAATGGAGAGTCTCTAGCCTCTATATAGGTTTCATACATGCAATACCATGGGTCTCTCAATATCATACATCCAATACAATGGGCTTATCACTTTATTCCCTAGCTACATGTGGTCCCTTACATAATGTGGGTTAACCACTTTATTTATTAACTATGGCTCATTTATTTATCATTTTTATATTATTACATCATATTATTCCTTTGGGTACCTCCCTCTGTACCCTATATTATCCCCTCTAGGTACACTTCATTACACCTCCCTTAAACATGTTTCGTCCCTGAAACATGAGAAGAACACAAATAATAAGATCTACTCAAAAGAGTATTCCACTGGTACCACTCATGTGCATCTAGCCATCCAAGGGAAAGGTGAACACTTGATCTAGTCAATGCCTCACTCGCTTGAGATGGAATCGGGTTCTGTTGGTTCTTCCTTGTTGACATGTTGTTAGTGGATCGTCGCACCTCTCTATATGTCGTCCAGGGGTTGTTGTCCTTGTTTCTAATTCGTTGCCACCTTGCCATTTGTTGTCTTGCTGAGTGATGCAGGTGGTGATATGTTGAAGCTTTAACTGATGTAATATATTTCATTAATTCCTCCATTATTGGTGATGGAGTGGTGTCTGGTTCTTTTGTTGGTACTTGCTTTGATGTCTATGTTTGGCTGTCTACCATCAAAGGCTCATCATCTGATGTGTCTGTGTCGTTAGATATTTTTGCTTCTTCCTCCTCGGTCTCTGCATGGTTCCTAATGCAAATATTGTGCAATGTAATTTTCTTCTTTTTATACCAGAGCTTCATGAATTTCTTTTGCACATTAAAATTGACAGTACCAATGGATTCCATCCAAGGATGTCCCAAAACAACATCCACAACAGCCATATCTAAAGCATAAAAATCAAAATGCAACACATACTTATCCATATAAATCTTCAAATCTTTATAAATTTGAACATCTTCATTATCAACCTGTGTGTTTTCAATATGCTTTGCTGGAACTTGCAATTTTTTAGCCAAATTCACATTGATACAATTATGCTTGCAACTAGGAATGATAGACACAACGATGTTCTCTTTCTGAATACTTCCATGAACCTGTAATATGGAAATATCAGTAGAAAATAAGTCTTTATGGCTCTTGCTATCCTTCTTTCTAGCTTGAGACCACTTGTCCAAAAGGAATTTTTCAAGTTTTTTCTTGGGAAGTTTCCTCACTGAGCTGTCAAGTGAAGTCCACCATTTATTTTCATCATCTTTCATATGAAGCCCTATGGAGCATATCCAAAAATTTTGGTATTGAGCCTTGTGATATTGTAAAAAATCTTCAATAGTAGGGCCATCAACTTTTCCTATAAACTTCATCTTGTGAGAACCTCTAAAACAAAATAAGAGCTTTGAAGAAAATCACCTACTTTGGCAAAAAATTAAAATGGACATTACTTCATAATTATAACTCAGAATCCTTAATATAACCTGTTTTCGGAAGTGAAATAGCCATTGTGCATCTATCCATGTGAATGAAATCCTGATCTAGGTGCTCTGAAAACACAGATATGCACTACAACATTCCCACCGTCACAAAATTTCTGAAAAAATGGCTGATTTTAAATCAGTGATAACTCCCTCATCCAGACTCCGATTTGACCGATTTTTTTTTTGAAATTGGGTATTTTTTTAAGGGGAATCAAGATATATAATTTTTTGTTTAAAATTATGCACCAAAAGCTACAAAAAATGTCAGGAGATCCGCCGTATACAAATTGTCGTCAGAAACATTTCTGCAAAACAACTGAATTTAAATCAGCGATATCGCCCTCATCCGGACTTCGATTTGACTGATTTTTTTTTTGAAATTTGGTATTTTTGCACAAGTAATCTAGATATACTATTAATTTCTGAAAATTTTGTGCCCAAAATTTCCATATCTTCTATGCAATCTCACTGCCAAAAATTTCCTGCAAAAAATGAAAAAACAAATCTCCCAAACTCTGCCCAAGAAAGTGCTCTGATACCACTTGTAATAGATCTGACAAGAAAATGTATAGAAATGGAAAATATGCCCAAGAAATAATACCATAGAAGATAAAACTTCAGATATTCATTAATATCAAAACCCTTGAGGTATGGCAACACCATACATTCACTCCTTAAGGAAGGAGATCACTCCACAAGCCATATGCTTGCCAATACGATAATCCTTGACATCTCTCAATGGAGAGTCTCTAGCCTCTATATAGGTTTCATACATGAAATACCATGGTTAGTTACCATGGGTCTCTCAATACCATACATCCAATACAATGGACTTATCACTTTATTCCCTATCTACATGTGGTCCCTTACATAATGTGGATTTACCACTTTATTTATTAACTATGGCTCATTTATTTATCATTCTTATATTATTACATCATATTATTCCTTTGGGTACCTCCTTCTGTACCCTATATTATCCCCCCTAGGTACACTACAATATCATCCTTTCGTAAAGTAGAAGAGGATGACGTGAGTAGAATTCATTTGTTGTGTATATAGCACTGTCACCTCCAAGTTTGTACGAACCCCTGGTTAATAAAGTAAAGTAGGGAAGCCCCTAGGGAGTCGCAACACTCTTGGTGCAATACCAGGGCACACCACCAAGGTTTCACTCTAGACTAAACAAATAAAACTAAAAATATTGTTATAATTATGAATTATAAAATAATTCTAGGAAAGCTTCGGAAAGGATATAGCTTAAGGATCGTATTCTCAAAGAAACCATTAGTTTACTTAGAATCCTTATCTCTAAATTTTTTTATATCACTATTATCATATTTTATGAAAAAAAATCTTCTTAACAAGTTGAAGCTTATGGTCTCTTACAATGTCTCCTTGTAGCATAATAAAATAAAATTTTAAATATTATTATAATTAGGAATTCCAAAATCATTCTAGGACATATTTTGGCATGATATAGCCTAAGGATCCTCTTCCAAAAAAAAAACAATCTTTTCTCATATTCAAATCCTTATTTCTTAGTTTGTTAATTATCATTGTTATCATGTTTTGTGGCACAATAATTCTGAGTTGGATGCAATGGAAAATCAATTACTTGGATTAATTTTCAAATCATTATGATTAACGATAAAATGTCATATTCTCATATCCTTTCTTCCCCCCTCTTGTAAAAAATCATTTTGGAGTATGGTTAGAATTTTTTGATCGATTGCAAACAATTAAAATATAATTTGGAAGGTGTCATGTTACCTCGGTCCATGCACCCCCATGAAAGGCTATAATTGCATGTTACTTTTATGGATTCATGGGCCTTCGAGTATGGCGTGATTGATTATTTTTTTAAATGGGCGGAACATAGATATATTTATGGTTGTAATGAATGAAATGTGTGAGAGTTTGGAATCCCATTTTTCCTGATCAATACAATTCCCCTATCCATGCTTTAACATGAGTTTTATTTTCCTTAGATGAGTGAATTCATGCTTCGAACTTCAAAGGTGACATTTGCAAATCAAGATAGATGGGGGGAGATGGAATTTTTGGCACTTCAAGGGAGTTTAGCATTACAAAGTTGCTCATGGGATTCTTAAGATAATATAGTCACTAATTCTTCTCTCCTAGGTATGACGAAAGGAATTTATGACTTATGTATGGAATTACCCTCCCCGTGTTTTATTTTAAATTATCTGAGGTATGATAAATTTTCTTCTCCCCTTGATTGATGGTTCTGTTGGGCTTCTAGTGTCTATATCTATTATGAAACTAGCTCCAAAAATAGAAGAAAAGAGTGATCAATGCCTTAGAAATAAGCCACTTCGAGGGGGAAACCTCCTTTACATTACATAAATGAGAAATTCTTTGATGATACAAATGACAAAACCTCCTTTCTATATATAGGAGTCCATGGGGTCACAATATAATCCTAACCGACCTAAAAATAATAATGTAAGGGAACAATAATAACAATATGGGGATTACATGGGTGCAACAATAACAATAAGGGAGCTACAGTAACAATAATAAGGGACTACACTAGTAATATAGGGACCTAACATGCCCCTCTTCTTAAAAAAAGTGTTGTCCTCAACACTTGAGTAGCTCTGGATGGTTTTGTATAAAATTATCATCCTCCATGTAGAATCTTCAGTGGGTAAGTTCTTCCACTTGATGAGATACTCTGAAATTGATCAATTTCGTACCTGTCGAGTTCTTGTTTCTGTGACTGCTTCAGGTTCCAATATGATTTTTACTTCCTCATCAATTTCTAGAAATATTGTTTGAACTGGAATTTTTTCACCTATAACCTTCCTTAAGCATGAAACATGGAAAACTAGATGCACTCAAGAAGAAGTAGGAAGCTCCAATTTGTATGCCATAGTACCAATATTTTGCAACACCTTGTAAGGACCATAGTACTTTGGTGATAATTTATTATCCTTCTTAGCTTGCTTGAGGGACATTTGTTTGTATGGTTGTAGCTGTAAAAATACCCAGTCTCCTACATCAAAACTTCTCTCGCTACGATGTTGATCTGCTTTTTTCTTCATTCGATTTTGTGCCAAATTTAAGTTATCATTTAAGAGTTTGAGAACTTTTTGTTGATTCTCGATGTGATCTTCCACTACTTCAACCTTATATTTTTATCTTAAAGATGATGTGATGGATCGTGGATGATATCCATAAAGTGCCATAAATGGGTCATTTTTTTTGCAGTATGGAAGGAAGTGTTATACCACCATTCAGCCAGAGGTAACCACTTGACCCATTGTGTTCGTTTATAAGATAAAAAACAACGAAGATATCCTTCCAAAAAAAATTTCATTGTCTCAATTTTCCCATTGGATTGAGGACGATAAGATGAGCTATGAGCTAGTTGAGTACCCAAACAAGAAAATAATTCCGTCCAAAATTTTTTGGTAAAAATGGGATCTCTGTCGCTTACAATAATCTTTGGGTTTCCATGTAGACTTTGAATTGTTTCCATAAAAGCGGTAGAAACCGTTCTTGCTTTAAATAGTTCAGATAATGCACAAAAGTGTGCATACATGGTAATTATAACAACTACGATCATGATGACACTCTTTCCTTCAAACTTAGGTAAACCTGTGATAAAATCCATTGAAATCTCCTCCCAACGTTGATTGGAATGGATAAAGGTTGTAGAAGACCTGGGGTCTTAATTTTCTCCAATTTATTTTGTTGGAAAGCCAAACATTCCGCCACAAATGTTTGAATATTAGATTTAAGGCCATCCTAAAAAATAATATTTCTTCACCCTAAGGTAAGTTTTTAAAAATCTTGAGTGTCATCCTAAGGGATAAGTGTGCAATTCCAAGCGAATATTTTGTTTTAGTTGGGAATTATTACAAATATATAAGCTATATTTGTACCATAAGGAATCATTTTTCCAACTAAATTTATGAGATGTACTAGGATATTGCTACAAAATTTGAATGAGTGTCCACACTTGTTCGCCCTTCTTCCATTCATCCCTTGCTTCATTTGTCAAATCTAGTTGGATAATAGAAATGACACAAAGCAATGATTCCACCTCTTCATCCTTTCTTGAGAGTGCATTTGCAACAACATTTAGCTTCCCTTTTTTGTAGATGATTTCATAGTCATAACCCAACATCTTTGTGACCCATTTTTTCCACTCTTCTGAAGATTGTCTTTGTTCCAAAAATTATTTAAGACTATCATAATCAGTTTTTACCTTGAAGTGCCTTCCCATTAGGTAAGGTTGCCATTTCTTTAGTGAACGTAGTATTTCCAACATTTCCTTCACATAAATAGCTTTCTGTAAATACTTTCCTTTGATTGAATGAATTTCAAAAGAAATGGGTCTTCCTTCTTGCATTAAAACAACACCAATTCCATTTCTTGAGGCATCACATTCCACAATAAAGGTTTTTGTGAAGTCTGGCGTTGCTAAGACTGGTGCCAAGCACATTGCCTCTTTAAGATGTTAAAAGGCCTTAGTTGCTTCAAGAGTCCATGAAAATTCATATTTCCTCAATAATGTTGTTAGAGGTGTAGATATTCTCCCATAATTCTTAAAAAACTTGGGATAATACCTTATTAACCCGATAAATCCTCGCAACTGCTTTATGGTTGTGGGAAATTTCCATTCCTTAATGGATTTAATTTTTTAGGGTCTACCTTAACACCCTCATGAGATACAATATGAGCCAAATATTCCACCTCTTGTAGTCCAAAAAAACATTTGGAGGTTTTTTCATATAATTGTTTCTCCTCCAATAGTTTGAGCACCTTGTCAACATGTTGAACATGATCCTTCCAAGACCTATAGTAAATTAGTATATCATCAAAAAATACTTACACAAATTTTCTAAGGAAGGGTTTGAAAATGGAATTCATCAACCCTTGAAATGTATAAGGTGCATTGATAAGGACAAAAGGCATGACCAAAAATTCATAATGACCCTCATGAGTTCGAAATTTTGTTTTTAGAATATCTTCAGTCTTCATTATAATTTGATGATATCTTGAAAGAAGATCCAACTTGGTAAAATAAATTTCTACGTGTAATTCATCCAATAATTCATCAATCACCGGAATGGGAAATTTATCTTTAATAGTGAGCTTATTGATCTCCCTATAATCCGGACACATGTTCCATGATCCATCCTTCTTGTGCACCAATATTACTGGAGTAGAGAAAGAGCTTTGACTAGGTTGAATTATACCATCCTCTGACATTTCTGTAAACATACGTTCAATTTCACTCTTTTGGACATAAGGATATATGTAAGGCCTGATGTTTGGAGGAACACTTCCCGGAATAAAATTAATAGCGTGATCATGATCACGAATAGGTGGGAGTCCTTTGGGAGTTTCAAACACCTTGGAATGATTGTCCATGACTTTTTGGAGATATGGAGAAATAGATGATTTTGATGTTGGAACTTCTAGTGTGCATAATTATGCAATTACATCTCATTTTTATTTCTGCAGAAGCTTTGTCATGAAATTAGAGCTTATTAGCTTTCCTGAATTCCCTGCGATACCCCATAATTCAACTTCCTTTCCTTCTGAAAAAAATAAAAATAAAAAATAAAAATTCAAGAAACGTTCTTGAAAATTAAAAGCTACTGTCCCCAAATATTGTAACCATTGTACTCCTAACACAACATCAACACATCCCATTGGAATGGAAAGCATTGGACTATTCAATATATATTTCCCCATGGTTAGCTTAATATTATGGCATTTTCAAGAGTAATTTATAGTTCCTTCATTTGCAACCATCACTTAACATTATGGTGCTGGGTATAGGAAGAAATTCAATTCCTTGGCTACCTTACAATGAATAAAATTATGGTTTATACCCAAATCAATCAACACTATTACCTCTTTCTTCTTGATATGTCCTTCTATTTGGAGAGTTTGAGGAGTGGTAATTCCTGCCAATGAATTACATGATATGGTTAGACTCATTTCTTATTTCTCTAGGGTTGGTTCCTAGTGTATATCCTCTTTTTTTGAAGTTTCTTGTTCATTTTATTCCTTCTCTTCACAATCTATGTAAAATAATTTCTTCTCAGCACACTTATGACCCTTAGTGTATTTTCTATCAAACCTGCAACAAAGTCTTTTTGCTCCTTTTTCTTCCAATTGTTGTGGTGTCAACCTTGTAGGTTGTGGAAGTCTAGGGGTAGAAACACTTCCATCTTTATAGTTGTGAGTGGTAGGCTTCCTTGTTGCCATAATTTTATATTCAATTTTTCTTGCCAACCTGAATGCCTTCTCTAATGAATCAGGTTCCCAAAGGTGAACCTCATGTTGGATGATGTCCTTTAAATTCCCTATGAACAAATCAATCCTGTGTTCCTCTGGAATATCAGTTACCCTTATATTCAATTTTTGGAAGTCCTCAATGTGATCCACCATTGAACCCTTTTGTTTGATATTTATCAATTGGCTAAAGAAGGTGTTTCTCTTTGTATCCTCATATTGTGCTATCATTTCCTCCATAAAAATTGACCAAGTGACAATTTTTTTTACGGGAGAAAAGCCATCGATACCATACAAATGTATTTTGTTCTAAATGTAATGTTGCAATGCATACCTTTTGTGTGTTTTTCTCATTATTGAGATCAAAATTTTGCTCCATCTGTAGTATCCATGTTACAGGTTCCTTTCCATCAAACTTCCTCATATCCATCTTTGGAATATGGTGGTTCTTCCATCCAAAATTAGAGATTATGAAATCATGATTAACATTTATTTTATTCTCATCATGAGTTTCTTGTACTACCTTTTCGCCATTAGGAATCATTTCTTGTATCAAATTTGTCAAAACTTACTTCAAACCTTCCATGTCTGCTTTTAAATCATTATTCATGTCTTCCATGTTAGCTTCCATGTCATCCATCTTAGCTTCCATTCCATCTGTTGTCAACCCTAGAGACAGCCTTGTGTTGTGAAAGAACAGTGCCTAGGACATCTTATATAGCAAGGAGCATATGGTATAACATGGAGAATTTTCAGAACAAGGCTCTTATGCTATTTCAGGTAAACAGGAAAGTTCAATTTGGATTGTTACACCATTTTTTGGTCATCTAACCTATCATCATTAGATGGACCCAAGTACACCATGTAAGACCAATTTTACCCTAAGTAAAATTGCCTTCACTATGTTAAATAACTTAATAAACCACATTTATTAGGTTGTTTATGGTCAAAACAGGAAACCCCAAAAGGAAATATTAAACAAACCTATATTTGTTTGATTTTCCTCATGGAATAATTAATTAAACCATAATTTAATTATTATTCCCAGTCATGTTTAACCCAAAAACAAATAAATTAATGAGATAAACCCTTAGTTATCTTATTATTTTCTAGGAATAATTATTTAAATCTTATTTAGATAATATTCCTTGTTAAATATGACCAAATCACCCACAACTAATTAAATAAATCATTATTTATTTGATTATCTTCCAACCACTTCCTTTAAAAGATAAATAAATCATTTATTTATTTATTTTTGACTAATCAAGGGATTTGACCCAAGTCAAAGACCCTTTCCCTCCAACAAATATAATAAAATATTCCATACAAGGTGGATCTAGATTTGGTTAACATTATTTTAATCATGCACCAAGATCTAGAATGACCCAATATTTTGTTATAAATAGGAGGGTTTTCCCCATCATTCTTCACCTTTTGTTGCCTACTAGATCACTCTGGATCTATACACTTAGTCTCATTTCTATCATTTGCTCCCATTGAGCTCTATTTTCTGCATTGGGTTTTCTACACCTACAAGAGAGAGAAAGCTTAGATCTGAAGTGCTGAGGACTACAAAGAACCCATCCCATTGAGGAGATCTGGATACACCTTCTTGTTTTCCTCCCAGGTGCCCTGTAATATAAAATTCTTTCAAAAAAATCGTGTTCTTGTCTTGTCTGTTGGATGCATGGAGCAAACCCTTTACTTTACTGCTTAATATCTTTCCATTTATAGATCTGTTTGTTGCAGCATTTTAATCACTAATCGCAGATCTGAAGATGTTTGGCAGCCTCTATTGTTGTTAGGGCTATTAGTTATGTGTAGCTAAAGTGGTTCTTTTTCGTACACCTCGATGAAGAATTCATACTAACATGGATAGAACCAGAATACTCATAAGTTCAGCACAAAGAAAGCGATACTGCAGAGGCAAAGTGTGAATTCCCAATATAAATTCATCAGAAAATTCAAAGGGAGCTTGCTATAAGGAGGAATGGATTCTAAAAATACTTCACAGAGATGAAAAATTAGAAGGCATTTGTTGTGTATGAAACATAGAGAGGATACTAACTATCACCGAGATGAAATCCAGAAACAAATATTAACATGTGATGGGCTTATGATAATAAGAATCCACACATGACAATAACCTTTAAAAATAACATCCCATAGCGGTTAATATAGAAGAAGTACAGTTGAAGTGGAAAATGAAACAACATATCATGACTGAGCCATATTTAAAGTGCTAGACAGATTTTAGCATAAGTATCAACTATGATAAATTCATACCAGAACCAGTGAGCTACTCGCATTCCATAACATGCTACAAGAGAAATGGATATAATGAAATGAAAAGTAGAGCTATAACACATAAGGGAGAGTTACAGACTGTAAATCACAAAGACCAGAATCCTCATTTAATATGGAACTCCTTATCACTAAAACCCAACGAGCTCTTCACATTCATATAAAAGTTTCGACAAACTGCATACAAAATTCTTTCATAGCATATTCTTCAGAAAATCTGGAACACTTTTTCCTATTTGGTTGCTGCTTATATAGAACCTTCAGAAACATGCGCGGGAAGATATTTTTGGGAAAAATACCTTCCCCACATGCTAGTAATCAGTTTGAGGTCCTAATCAAAAATAACCAAAATTCATGACGAGGGATGGGGCATCTCATCATTTACAGTTAGGCTCACGGCCATTTCAAACAAAATATTTGAAAATTGTCTTTAACAAGAAGTAAAATGCAGGAGTGAAATGTGAATTCCACTCGAAATTTAAAATTAAAAAAGTAAAGTAAAATTAAAGGCCACTAGGGCCGAATCATGAATTAACAACATTCACTGGTGCGACGGAGTTGATGCGGTTGCTAACATAGGTGGTGGCACATTTGCTGATGAGCTGGCTAACAGGATGGCATTCTTGGTGCACCTTTGCTAACTGTCTGCTGCACGTTCAGGAATTGACGCGGAACCTTCCACTTTGATATAAGATTCAGTAATATCATCCAAATTTGCCTCGGCAAGAATTTTGTGCTTCACCAGGTGTAGGAGGGAAAATTCCTGGCGGAGTGCTAAAACTATAGTTTCGGATTTCAGCCGAGTGGATTTATCTGAAAGTACATTTGTCCAATTCATATCCTCCTTGAGACATGCCTCATATGTTGGTAATGGCAGTAACACGGAAGGGGTAATTTGATGGTATAAACCTAATAGAACCACCCGATATCTATCCCTATTTTCGACATGTCTCCTAAAAAGGTCAAGTTTGATACTACTGATGGGAAATGGATATTGCGGGTCATAGATTTCGGCTTGCAGGTCTAAGAAAGGTTCAAACCCTGGAGGGTTTCTAGTTTCATGGACCTGAGGAGTCTTTGGTTCTGTCTTCTTGGGGGTGACCTTTCCCATGACTAATATGAAAACTTTTTTTAAAAACAAAAGGAAACCAGAGGGGATATGAGGGACGAAATACCTGTGCAGTAGGAAATCTACTCGAGAAAGGACGCAGGGGGTACTGACAGTGACTGGATGGACCTGGCACTAGGCTCCCACTTTAGTTTATACCATAGTTGAATACCTGAAAGTTTTACTGCAGTAAAAGACGGGGGACTGTAAGCGGGGTAAGTGTCATATGGACACTGACAATGAAACACGTGGCGTGTAGGGTGTGGGTGTTAAACTTCGGGTAGGTAAACACCGCGTGCCGGGTTAAATACTGGTACGAGCCTTAGTACCAGATAACCTAAGAAATATACCTTACCTTTCTACTGCGGAAATGACTTTGTCCTCAAAACATACTCTTCGTGGAACGTGAAGTACATAGCATGACAGCTTTAGGACCCACACTTTACTCCTCATTTAACCCTTGCCTCATGTCGACCCTCGTGACACGTCACCAAAATTCCACAGGGGCATGGCTCTGCCTCCCTCCTCCACTCCGTGACCCCCCCGGAATTGCACATGCAGAATCTCTTACCAACTTACATAAAGTGAGGGCGGGCCCTGTTTTAACATTATTTGCTTTATACCATTTATACCTTTGTTTGGTTAAAGTTTGGAACCTTTACGTCTTTCCACCCCCTTATAGACATGTGCTTATTTATTTGGCACGTGACTTAGCTTAGCATTTCTTCTCTCTAGCCATCATTTAAATATTCACCACGAGTAATGACATCTGATGCTTTGCTACTCAAGGAAAAACATAAAAATGTTAAAGGTAAACTATATAATCAACATTGGCTCCACCTGGGGGCAGCACGTTCATCCTTGGGCATGTCGAGAACTTCGTAGACCACTTGTTAATCTTCCATGTAGACACCACTCTTCTGCACTTTTTATTTTTCTCTTCATGATTCTTCATGACAAACATCATTAAAACAAAGATGAAAGCAGATAACTAATGTACAGTATAATACATCAGGCTCTCTCGGCCTGAATCAGAACTAGAAGTAAGGTTTGAGGAACTGACCATTTACAGGAGCATCAAGCAAGTCTCCCTGTAAATTTTCCAACTTGAATGTGTTTTTGCCCCCTTGCTCCACAATTTTGAAAGGGCCAAACCATATAGGTCAAATTTACCATGTTTCCCCTTATAACCTCTTCGAATATCTCATCTGAGCACTAAATCCCCAACCTGCATCTTCCTGTCCTTGGCATGCTGGTCAAAAATATCCTTCATCTTATCTTGGTATTCAATTAGCCTCTGACTTACCTGGTTTCGTGTTTCTTCTAACTCTACCAACTGATTGATTCTCCTGGTTACATCATCAGGTTCTTCTTGGCTTTCTTGCATGAATCGAGCTACTGGTAAGGCTAACTGTATAGGGAAAACTGTTGCCCTCCCATATACTAATTCATATGGGGACTTCCCTATTTATCTCTTGCTGGTAATCCTGTTGGCCCATAAAGCGAATTTCAATTGTGAGTCCCAATTTTTCTGATTTTGGTTGATATCTTTCTTCAGTGCTCTCACCAGGGTCTTATTTGAAGACTCTGCCAAGTCATTTCCTTGTGGGTAATAGGCCGTGGAGTGACCCAATGCAATGTTATACTTCTATTAGAAGCTGAAAAAACTTTGCAGACTTAAAGGCCTGGGCATTGTCAGTCACTATCTTGGCAGGGCAGCCAAATCTGGATATAATATTTTCTTCCATAAATTTCATCACCATATTATCTGTTGCATTCCTTGCAGGTATAGCCTCAACCCATTTTGTGAAATAATATGTAGCAGTTAAAATCCACTTCTACTGACCACTCGACGTAGGATGTATTTCACCAATAAAGTCAATCCCCCATTGCTGGAATGGTTCGTCCATATGAACAGGGATTATGGGTAGAGGTGCCAACTTTTGTCTTTCAGCAAATTTTTGGCATTTCTCACAAGCTCTGACCCGGGCAAACACATCTCCAAAAAGTTTGGGCCAGTAGAAACCAGCCTTCAGGATTTTGTGGGCAGTGGCCCTCCAACTATAATGACCCCCACAGATCCCTTCATGAAATTCGGCCATTATATTTTCTACCTCATCCTCTGTGAGACACAGGAGCAGAATACCTGAAGGATCTCGCTAGTACAGCCGACCATTGGCGACAACGAATTTCTGTGATCTCAACCTTAGTGTTTTGTATTTAGCTTTGTCACAGCTAGGAGGGCAGCTAAGGGTCGGAAGATACTCCACGATCTCATTATACCACGGGATGATGATATACTTCATATGCGTCTTCTGAGTAGCTATCTCTACTCCCTGCTGTTCTTCCTTTTTCTTGGACTCCTCATTAGCTATCATGGACAAATTTATACCCAGAGCCTGACTGTTTGATTCAGATAGGATTTTGGCTAATCCTTGTCCCTTAATTAGTTTGGTAGGGCAAATATCCAACTCATATTCTTGCATTTTTGCAATCCATTTCCCCCTCTTTCCTTCGCTATCTCCTTGGATAAGGATGTCCTTTACGTCTGCTGTGGGCACAAATGCAGTGATGTGTGATTGCAGGACATACATACGAAATGCCTTAAGAGACTTCACCAGAGCATAAGCCTATTTTTCTAATATGTTATACTTCAACTCTGCATCACGGAGCACTTGACTGAAGAAAGCGATGGGCTGCTCATACCCCTCTTTATTTTTCTGCAATAAAACCCCTGCCACTGTATGAGGTGATGCAAATGAAAAAATCATGAAGGGTTTGGCATAGTCTAGTCCAGCTAACATTGGGGCTTCTGCAAAGGCATTTTTTATTCTGGAAAAGGCCTCTCATGATTCCTGGGACCATTTCACCTCATTATTCTTCTTAAGCATGCCGTTTATATGCCTAACTATCTTTGCATAGTTAGGGATAAACCTTCTCAGAAATTTAATGCACCCAAGGAACACCTGCACCTCCTTTTTATTTCTGGGGAGAGAAATTCCATTTATAACTTCTACTCTCTTAGGATCTATTTTTACCCCATATTTGGTCACAATATGTCGAAAAAGCTTATCCTCTTCCAATGCAAGCAATGACTTCTGTGGATTGAGGGAGAGACCGTACCTTCTGCACTTCTCGAAATTTCTACGCAAGTGTTCAATGTGCTCTGCGTCATCCTTTGAAAACACAGTGATATCATCAAGATAGACCACCACAAACTTATCTTGCTCCCCAACAAAGGAAATGTCCATGGCCCTTTGGAAAGTGGCCCCTGCATTAATCAACCCGAAAGGCATCTTGGCATACATAAATGTACCCCATGGTGTGGTAAAGGCAGTCTTCTTTTGATCTTCTGGTAGTACAGCCACCTGATTGTAACCAGAGAATCCATCCATCATCGACATCTGGGAAGCTCCCACCACTTTCTGTAGAATATGATCCATCTTGGGCAGTGGGTAATTATCCTTTAAGGATGCTCGGTTTAAATTTTGAAAATCAACACATAGCCTTATCTCTCCATTCTTTTTCCGGACAGGGACTAAGTTTTCCACCCACTCAGATTACCTCAATGGCACAATGATTTTGGCCTTTAACAATTTCTTAATCTTTTTCTCAATGGAGGGAAGCAGCAGGGGATTTATCTGTCTAAGCTTCTGTTTATGTGGCTTTGCATCTCCCTTTAGTAGAATTTTATGTTGCATGATGCTGATGTCAAAAATTTTTAGGTCCTGATAAGACCATGCAAACACATCTTTGTATGATTGGAATAATTTCTGGTAGAGCTCTTTATATTCCTCTGGGACTTTTTTGGACAATTTCACAATTTTGGGGTCAGCATCAGTACCAAGGTTAATATCTTCTACCTACTTCTCCTCTACCACTTTGTTTGGCTGCCGTGGGACATCGTTCTTGTCTAACAACCTTTCTAGAGGTACTAGTCCTCTAGGTATAACGTTTCCTTTTAGTTGCAAAACTTTATGGCCGACCACCTTTTCTTCCCATTTATTTTCTGAAATGTCTTCAGCCTCTTCTTCTTCGCAAGCATCAATCTCCATGTTTGATAATTCCCCAAATGTTTCCAGAAATATTTTCACTTGGTCTTCGTCCTCAAACACCTTCCAATGCTTGATGTTATCTGGGATTGATGGTCGATAACGCACCTCAATTTCATATCTTAAGAAAGGGTTCTGAGGTGGGCGGAACGTACTAGTAGCCACTGCAAGGGAGTCTGCCATCCTATTCTGCTCTCTGGGCATGAACTGAATATTAAATGCCAAGAAAAAAATTTCCACCAGATCCCAAACTTCATTCCTATAAGCCCTCAGCCTAGGATGTTTGGATTGGCACTGATTCTTCACTTGTCTAACCACCAGTTCCAAATCTCCCAGAATTTTTAAACTTTGTATATTCATGCTTCTGGCTATCTATAACCCTAACATAAGTGCTTCATATTCGGCCACATTATTAGTAGCTTCATACTCTAACGTGAAAGACAATGGGACCCATTGGCCTGTAGGAGAAATCAATAGTACTCCAGCCCCATTACCTTCTCTGGAATTTGCTCCGTCAAAGTGGAGTGTCCAGATTCCTACTTCCTGGCTCTCTAAGGACTTTTCAGTCTTGATCTGGTAGAACAATGGTTCTTGAGCATAATCTTGATCTTCCTCCAACATCAAACATGAGAAATCTCCCTCTTTACTATAGACAGGAGAATTAACCGAGTTGTCAGCCTTAGTAACCATCTTGACAAATCGTGTTTCCCTGTACAACCTCCTCTCTTGGCCACGGAAAACTGAGATAGTAGCACATGTTAAGTCCAACTTGATCGACCCACCGATTTTGGTCCCCCAGGACCTTGACAGCAACATGCCGAAGAGAGATGGGATGTTAGCCACCACAATTTCCATCACCACACTTTTTGCTAGGATCTGGGCCAAATTGACCACCAAATCCTTGATCATACCTAGGCATTTAACTCTTTTGGAATCAAATGAATAAAGATCCTTGTATGGATGGGTGATTTGTAATCCTAGTTGTTCCATGACTGATAGGGGCAATAGATTATGGGAAGCTCCTAAATCTAACATACAGCTATGTAACAACAGGTCATGAATTACTAAAGACACATAAAAGGGGGGAGTAGAGGTATCTATTTCCTCAACGTGTGGGCCAAACACAACCATGGGTCTTTCTTCTTGAAGGTTCAGACTGTCTGGGATATGTGCCGCTTCTGGGGGAAGCATAAAGGATGTCACCTGAGACTGATATGCAGGCTGCTTCAACAATTCGGTCAAGGGAACTGGGATTTTGACCTTCTCGAGCTCCTTTTTTAAACTAAAGGCAGAAGACTGTTATAATCTCCTTTGACTCTTTGCTTTGGACCAGGGGTTTGACTTCTTTTGTGACTGACTTGACGTTAGGGGGAGTGGCCACTTGTGAAGAGGAAGGAATTTGATCATCAAACTGCAAAGATTCGTTAAGAAGTCTCTTACCTTTTTCTGTGGCTCTTTGTGCTGTTGTCTCTCTCTAAGCAGCTGCCTCCTTCTGAGGTGTGTCTTCCTTCTGATCCTGAGTGCGAGATCTTTTCCTAAAATATCTGAGGTCATATCTTCTATTAAATTGTGCTTGCATGAAATCGACAAACTTCTTGCAGTAGTCATCAATCTCAGGATCTTCGGTGCTTTCTTTGACATTTTCTTCCTCATGTAATGGAATCTCCACTTCATCACTTTCTTGCAGGGGGCATTCTAATTCATCACTATTTGAATAAGCAAGATATGGATCATCTTGCTCATAAGTGATATCTTCGGTAGGGCCTTCTACCTGACCTTCCAAGTACAGCGGGTGAGGTACTTGATCCTGTTGCTCCTTCCATTCCCTTTGTAGTATCTGCAGGGGTGGTTTCCTATACTGAGGGTTGTAACCCCTATTTGGAGCATTCTGGAAATTCTTGGAGAATGAATTCTTAGCCTCCAGTTCAAGTTTGACCAGCTTACTTGAAAGGTTTTTAATCATTTTGTTCATTTCTTCGATTTTGTTATCAGCTGAGTCTCTGTCTTGGCTAGAAGTAGACACCTCTTCTTTGCCTCTTCTTTTGGCATCTTGATCAGACTTTCCCTTTGATTTACCAGTGGAGGAAAAATTTGCCTCCAACTCGAGTGCATCTGTTTGAGCATCATCCAGGGTGGCATGATTTCTCTCTCTCAGAGAGAAACTGAATTCTGAGTCAAAGGTTGCTATGAAAACGACTTTAGCAGCAGTTTGATGAGGTTTCATATCAGCACAAAGACTTAAATACAATTTGTTGAACCTCTTGATAAACTTTGACACCCCTTCGTTATGTCTTTTCCTGAGTGTGTTAAACTCAGTGAGACAATGTCCATGATCCTTTCTCTCTCCCCATTTTCTGAGAAAGGAGTTTTCCATCTGATCCCAATTTGTAATGGAATGATCCCCCGGAGTTTTAAAGCACTTTCTGGCTTCTCCATCCAGAGATTGAACAAATAGTATTAAGACCACGTCTAGATGTTCCAGATTAAAGTTCTCTGCAAAAGAGCAGAAGACCTCAAGATGATTTTGGGCTTCAATCTCATTTTCCCCATTGAAATGGGGTAAAATCTTCAGATAGTCCTGTGGCATGTCATTCAATATTTGAGTTAAAGCCAGGGGGGCATACTTATTCAGCAAGAAACCAGGAACATTGGACATTGGGGGTGGTGGAATTAGTGCTAAAGTTTGGTGCGTGAGAGGAGGATGAGGTGGAAGTGAAGTATGGATGACAATAGGAATGTATTGGACAGCAGCTTGAGATGTTGATGGGAAAAATGAGCTGTTAATAGCAGATACTTCGATGACCTCTTTGACCTCTTCGGCTTCAAGAGTGGGGTGAAGAGTGTAGTGTGTGGTATCTATTGATTCAACTTCATCTTTGATTTGGATACCTCCCCAAGGAGGACTATCTGAGAAGTAGTCAATATCTCCCACAGTGGAGTCAAGACCTTGCACTAGGGCTACTTGAGAGAAGGAGGATGGAAAATCTTCTAAAGAGAATTCAGG
Source organism: Pinus albicaulis (assembly GCA_034641835.2). Taxonomy (NCBI): domain Eukaryota; kingdom Viridiplantae; phylum Streptophyta; class Pinopsida; order Pinales; family Pinaceae; genus Pinus; species Pinus albicaulis. The sequence goes on from CM076580.1 coordinate 1,250,613,937, forward strand.
GATCTCTGTTTGGACTGATTTCCTTTCCCTCCAACTTCTCCTATGTAGGATATTTTCTGGGTCAGACACAGAAGGTGTCTTTGGCTGAGACGTATCTGACCTCAGGTGTGGCTTTCAAGGAGCCAAGATTGCAGGTAAGTTTATCTGATAAATGACTATTGAGTTGCCAAGGTGAATGATATACAACTCTCAACTCTTCATGCTCACCTATTTAAAGAGTGAATAAGGTTTTGTCAAGGCCCAAGGATTTAACTTTTCTCAACTTCGTATCCCCGGCAGCAGCGCCAAAAAGATGTTGTCAACCCTAGAGACAGCCTTGAGTTGTGAAAGACCAGTGCCTAGGACATCTTATATAGAAAGGAGCATATGATATAACATGAAGAATTGTAGAACAAGGTTCTTATTCTATTTCAGGTAAACAGGAAAGTTCAATTTTGATGGAACCAGAATACTCATAAGTTTAGCACAAGGAAAGTGATACTATAGAGGCAAAGTGTGAATTCCCAATATAAATGCATGAGACAATTCAAAGGCAGCTTTCTATAAGGAGGGCTGGATTCTAAAAATACTTCACAGAGATGAAAAATCAGAAGGCATTTGCTGTGTATGAAACATAGAGAGGATACTAACTGTCACCGATATGAAATCCAGAAACAAATATTAACATGTGATGGGCTTATGATAATAAGAATCCACATAACCTTTAAAAATAACATCTCATAGCGGTTAATATAGAAGAAGTACGGTTGAAGTGGAAAATGAAACAGCATATCATGACTGAGCCATATTTAAAGTGCTATACAGGTTTTAGCATAAGTATCAACTATGATAAATTCATACCAGAACCAGTGAGCTACTCGCATTCCAAAACATGATACAAGAGAAATGGATATAACGAAATGAAAAGTAGAGCTATAACACATAAGGGAGAGTTACAGACTGTAAAGCACAAAGACCATAATCCTCATTTAAGATGGAACTCCTTATCACTGAGACCCAACGGGCTCTTCGCATTCATATTAAAGTTTCGACAAACTGCATACAAAATTCTTTCAGAGCATATTCTTCAGAAAATCTAGAACACTTTTTCCTATTTGGTTGTTGCTTATATAGAACCTTCAGAAACATGAGCGGGAAGATATTTTTGGGAAAAATATCTTCCCCACGTGCTAGTAATCAGTTTAAGGTCCTAATAAAAAATAACCAAAATTCATGACGAGGTATGGGGCATCTCATCATTTACAGTTAGGCTCACGGCCATTTCAAACCAAAATATTTGAAAACTGTCTTTAACAAGAAGTAAAATGCAGGAGTGAAATGTGAATTCAACTCGAAATTTAAAAGTAAAAGTAAAGGCCACTAGGGCCGAATCATGAATTAACAACATTCACTGGTGTGACGGAGTTGATGTGGTTGCTGACACAGGTGGCGGAACATTTGTTAATGAGATGGCTAATAGGTTGGAATACTTGGTGCACCTTTTCTGACTGTCTGCTGGAGGTTCAGGCATTGACGCAAAACCTTCCACTTTGATATAAGCTTTAGTAAGATCATTGAAACTTGCCTCGGTAGGAATTTTTTGCTTCACCAAGTGTAGGAGGGAAAATTCCTGGCGGAGTGCTGAAACTATAGTCTCAGATTTCAGCCAAGTGGATTTATCTGAAATTACTTCTGTCTGGTTCATCTCCTCCTTGAGACGTGCCTCATATGTTGGTAATGGAAATAACACAGTAGGTGTAATTTGATGGTATATACCTGATAGAACCACCTGATATCTATCCCTATTTTTTACATGTCTCCTAAAAAGCTCAGGTTTGATACTGCTGATGAGAAATGGATATTGCGGGTCACATATTTCGGCTTACAGGTCTAAGAAAGGTTCAAACCCTAGAGGGTTTCTGGTTTCAAGGACCTGAGGAGTCTCTGGTTCTATCTTCTTGGGGGTGACCTTTCCCATGAATAATATGATTTTTTTTTTTTTAAACAAAAGGAAACCAGAGGGGATATGAGGGAAAAAATACTTGTGCAGTAGGAAATCTGCTCGGGAAAGAGACGCGTGGGGTACTGACAGTGACTGGGTGGACCTGGCACTGGGATCCCACTTTAGTTTATACCGTAGTCAAATACTTGGAAGTTTTACTGCAGTAAAAGATGGTGGACCGTTATATAGAACAGAGGGTTCTTGAGAAGAGGCAGAATGGTGGAGTAAGAGGGGTAAGCGTCGTAAGAACACTGACAATGAAACACGCGGTGTGTAGGGAGTGGGTGTTAAACTTCGGGTAGGTAAACACTGTGTGCCGGGTTAAATACTAGTACAGGCCTCAGTACCAGATAACCTAAGAACTTTACCTTACCTTTCCACTACGGAAACAACTCTGTCCTCAAAACATACTCTTTGTGGAACGTGAAGTACACAGTGCGATGGCTTTTGGACCCACGCTTTACTCCCCATTTAACCCTTGCCTTGTGTCGACCCTCGTGACATGTCACCAAAATTTTGCAGGGGCATGGCTCTGCCTCCCTCCTCTGCTCCGTGACCCCCCTGTAATTTCACATGCAGAATCTCTTACCAATGTACATAAAGTGAGGGCGGGCCCTGTTTTAACATTCTTTGCTTTATACCCTTTATACCTTTGTTTGGTTAAAGTTTGGAACCTTTACGTCTTTCCACCCCCTTATAGACATGCGCTTATTTATTTGGCACGTGACTTAGCTTAGCGTTGCTTCACTCTAGCCATCATTTAAATATTCACCATGAGTAATGACATTTGATGCTTTTCTACTCAAGGCAAAACGTAAAAATGTTAAAAGTAAACTATATAATCAACACCATCCATCTTAGATTCCATGACATTCTTCAAAGAATCCATCTTAACTTCCATGCATTTCTTCAAACCATCCATAGTATCTTCCACGCCCTTCTTCAACCCATCCATATTAGCTTCCATGCCTTTCTTCAAATCATCCTTCTTAACTTCCATGCCTTTCTTCAAAACTTCCATTTCATTTTTTGTTGCTCTTTGCGGGAGTGAAACTTGATGCACTTGCTCTTGTAATTTTGATATATCATGTTTCACTTCTTCCTCTTCATGAATCATAGTAGAGCCTTCTGAGGGATTAATGGGTGTTGAATTCTTTTTAGGAGAATTGTAGAACCCAATACTGATAGCTATGCTGAAACATGCCCTTGGAATCACTTCAAACTGTTTTTTCAAGAAAGACTTATGCAATTTGAAAAAAAATACAGAACTTTTTCTTTCTTTTAAGGAGCTTGATATTGAAACTGAATTATCTCTTGGTTGTTATATCTTAAATATCTTAAATTTGGTCTTGTACTATCCCTCTGAATCTTATTTTGAATGTCATAGGTCTAGCCTAATTTGGATTCTTCAAGGAAAATTTATGCCCAATCTCCCACAATTACCTAATTATGGCCTGGTTCAGTAGAGTGAAATTGTATGACGTGCCACATGTCACTGTTTCCTCTTTAGGCTATGAAATTGATAAACAAGAAACTAATGTTCATGTAATTTTTGCCATTTTTTACAGAATCCCAATCTAATTCTCAAGGAGAGTTATGATGAGTTTCCCATGTTCACCTCTTTGAGGTGAAATCCGGGAGCCTGAAAAACCCTAACTTTCACAGATCATATCTCCAAAAATATTGCGAACCAAGATCTAAAATTTGTACACAAAGTTCCTCAAGGTTTCGGCTTCGCGTGGTAAAAATTTCAGCTTCTGAACTTTCGCAGAAAAAAAAATGATAGAGAAAATTCCACGATGGCCTGTTTGGAGCAGCGAAACCCTAGAATTGAAAGCTATGATACCAAATGTTATGAAACTAGCTCCAAAAATAGAAGAAAAGAGAGATCAATGCCTTAGAAATAATCCACTTCGAGGGGGAAACCTCCTTTACATTACATAAAGGAAAAATAATTGGATGATACAAATGAAAAAACCTCATTTCCATGTATAGGAGTCCATGGGGTCACAATATAATCCTACGTGACCTAAAAATAATAATGTAAGGGCACAATAATAACAATATGGGGGTTACAGGGGTACAATAATAACAATAAGGGGGCTACACTAACAATAATAAGGGACTACACTAGTAATATAGGGACCTAACAATATCATATTTGAATCTTTGGTCTTTTAGGTTGATTTTCTCTTGGTATACTTGGATCTTGGCCTAGAAGGATAAAGCATATTCTGAGCCTTGTGTGTCTATAGTTGACTCTCTCTAGGTCGTTATTGGTACTCCTTTTCATATTTGGTCCTCCATAGTTGATGTTTCCAATTTACATCGATCTACTTCATATTTATATTTCGTAATTTAATCTCATATATGTGAAGATATGCTTTGGGAAGTTGAGTTATTTTATGTTAGTCTTTGACTTCCACTGGTTTCATTTATGCTTTCCTGATTCTAGGTGACTGTAAGAATATTTTTTTCAGGTTTAGAAATTTTTTGGCTTTGTGGTCTCTATGTTAGGGATCACAGTGTTTTTCGATAGATATCAGTCCAGCTCGACCTCTCTATATGAGCTATTGAGTTATTCTTTATTCGAGGTCTCCCCTACATTTTGATTGATGTTTTTTGTTGTTTCTAATTAAACATTTTGCACATATTAGAAGTGTGTCCTTCTATTGGTTGTATAGCAGTCATGGGACTTTGTAAAATCCTTCCACTTGAGTGGGAAATGACTATAAAACAATTACAACAACAACTTTTGCATATTCATATTCATCATTAATAAAATTTGTAAACTTTGAATATAGTTATTGAATTATTAGTGAAACATAGATTCAAATTGCAATTTATTGAGGACAAAATGGTATTCCTTTATTTGCAACTACAAGATATTCAATTCTATGTAAGTTGATGACAACAGGGAAGAAATTCCTCAGTGAATTATCCATCTCTATCCATGAAGAGCTTGCTAGATATGAATGATCCTTTTCGAAATGACCCTAACCAGTGTTGAAGTTTGCAACAAGAAACAGTGAAATAGGAATCCCGAAACAACAAGAAGCACCTACACTAAGTGTGGGACCATGAGGTCCAAGCAACACGTACACTAGTGTGGGACCACAAGTCCACACAGCACCAACAATGGTGTGGGATAAATTTGGTGCATGTCTATTTTAGTTATCCCTTAATTAAGATGGACAATAAAATGTAATCTAATATCAAAATAACTTGTAATAGTTAAATGAGTGTGATAAACTCAGTTAACTCATGAGTTTCAAGTTGAGGGTAGTTGGTGAGTGTTATGTGGATTAATCCCTCTTATGGACAAGAGAAATCTCCCTAGTATTTTACGAATAGCTAGAAACAAACGTCCATTTGGAAACCTTTTTCTGTATACTAATTTCATTTCAGAATTATTATAAACAAAGAAAGAGGACATGCCCCTACCTTGAAATCCAACGTTCGATGCAGTCTTTTATCCAGTCGCTCCAAAGAGGCTTCTCCAATAAGTAGAACCTGCAATCAAAGGCAGATAAAAGAATCAAAGCATCTACAACATATAATAATTAAGAAAATCTAATCCAACTTAGTGATCAATGAATCTAAGTATCGATGTTATTCAACAAGCACAAGAAAAACTCAATGAGAAAAAGAGATCCATGTGTATTATCTTGAATGAAAAGAGTAACCTTACAACTTGATGCCTTGATGTCATACAGGTTTCTCCCGAGGTCTTGAACAATCATTCCTCCTTCATTTTGACAAGCCTTCCTCTCTAAATACCAACATGGAGCTATGGGCATAAGGGTTTGATCATTCTCATGCCAACAACAACTAGTGTAGATAATATGCACTCTTGGGAATTTCTTCAGCAAATACCATATACAAGCTACAATATTTTAGCTTAGCATATACAATCTATCAGCTACAATCTACAGTATACCCTTTAACATGAAACTTGAGCTCAATTTATAGGGAAATGGATGTAGTTTCAGTTCCATGAAGATGGGTGTTGGACATTGGGTTCAATGCTCCCTGTGTGTTTCGTGACATGGACTAAGGGATAAGCTCCATGAATGGAGGGATAAAGCTCGAATTGATCGCGACTCCAGAAGCTTCCAATTGGGAGAATATTCGATAGGATTCTAGAATTTGATTTTTCTTTTATTCGACTTTTTACGGGGGTCCGTAGGTTTTAGTAGCAGAATGTGTGGGGGTTTACGCGGTTTATAGACCAAGTATCTATGGACCCGCAGGAAAAGGCTAAAAAAGGTGTGGAGGTAGACTTTTAAGGGTTTTAAAGAGATTTTCTCCAATTCCAAGACTTGGTTTGGGAACATTAGGGTTTTTTGCTTCTAAGGGAGCACAATATAGGTAGTGATAGACCTATATGGACAGTCAAATGTCATGGTGACAAAATAACGTGTAACAGATTGTCCCCTAAAGTGTGAAGTCTAAGGTTGTTCTGAAGAGTGAAGTGCTTTATCATTCCGAGGATTGGATTAGGGACACTGGTCGAAAACCTATAAAAACATTCAATGCAAGCATATATACATATATATATATATATATATATATATATATTTGTGTGTGTGTGTGTGTGTGTGTGTGTGTGTGTGTGTGTGTATCATCGCTGAGGTAGGCATTCCCATACTCAGATCAAAACTAACTAAATGTTTTGGTATAGATATGATTTTAATATTAAATCAAAGTAGACGATGGGGTATAGGCGTAACCATTTTTCATGAGTATTCTACTGTATCAAAGAATAATAAAAACTCATTGGTACCTAGTTGGTGGAAATTAGATCCGTGGTCTAAAGAGCTGCCTCAAACTAGTAGGAATCTATCCATGCGATTGATTTTGTCGAAGTCGAACATGGTAGAAACCACTTGACTACCAGTCAATGATGTGAATTGTTAACAAGTGTGAGAGAAACCACCAATAATGACAATGGCTCTCAAAGTACTCCAGTAAAATATATGAAGTGTGAATGAATGATTTGCAGTCGAACACTCATAGAATCGTTCAATCGAATGTCAATGATGCAACTTGTCATCGAAGGCGATAAATATGCCATTAGGGCATGCAGGTTCCAAGGTACTGATAGGATTCTAGATCAAATTTCTAGATGATAAGCTGATGTCGATAGAAAGTATCCATCGCAAGAAAACCTATGACACGAAACCATTAGATCAAGTTTTTAAGAAATATTTGCAAGGATTGACTTAGCGACGGTCAACATGAATGGAGACAAATGATTGCAATGAATAGTTTATTTTAACTCTCTCTTGAACACATAACGACACTACATATGGTTTGGCAGAATTTGACCTAAAGCTAATACCCAAAAATCGGTTGAAGACTTTCAATGTGGTTTGATTGAATTTTAGAAAAAGGATTTCCCAACCAGTTACAAGTGTGACAAATTGTTGTGTTCAAGAGTGGCATGCTGCTTTCTAAACAAGGGTGACAATTGTATTCTTTTTCTCTCTTCCCCCCCCCACCATTACTGGCAAGTACCTCTTTATTTTTTACAAGCTTGAGGAGGATAACATTTTCTTGTTTTTATAACCTCATCCTTCAGATGAGTCCATATTAGTATTAAAATCGAACCCTAAGAATGAGTTGTTCAATCTTGTTTGCAATTGATAGGTACTTTATTGTTAAATTTTAACGAGTCTAGTGTAGGAGAAACTCAGTGTTTTTCAGTTTCAAGGAGTTAGAACAAAAACATAAGTAAACTCCATGGTTGTTCTTTTTCGTAAATTTAGTCTCTTAGGCCCAAAAAAGGATAAAGTAATGCAGGAGAGAACTCTATTGACCATGATTAGTCAACGTATACCTTTTTCATAATTAGTCCATTTGAGTCCAAAAAGGGGGGTAAAATTATACTAAAAGGACGAATGTTCATTTACTTTAATGAGTTTGAATAGTCAATTACTCAACAATATTTTCATATTTCGAGAGTTTGAAAAGGGCTTAAGAGAGAACTCCAGGGTTTCGATTTTTCATAATTTTAAAGAGCCCGATAAAGTGATAAAAGTATACTCAGTTAACCGACTTTCAATTTAATTTATGAGCAGGAAAAGACGAAAAGAACTCATCATTTTCATGTGTTTTACGAGAATGAAAGGTAGCAAAATAATCTCAGGATTTTCATGAGTTTAATAAGTCTTGAAAGTAATAACCGAAATGTAATCAAGATTGGTTTAATTTTTATACAAGCTTGAAACATAGGAAAAATTATGCTTGAGAGTGGTTTCATTTTTACACAAGCTTGAAACATAGGAAAACTATGCTTGAGAGTGGTTTCATTTTTACACAAGCTTGAAACATATGAAAATTGTGCTTGAGAGTGGTTTGTTTCATTTTTACACAAGGTTGAAACAAAGGAAAAAATCATGCTTGAGATAAGTTTCAATGCCCCCCAAGCGTAACCTGCAAGAGCATATGCCCCCAAAGATTCATTTCATTCTCCTAAGTGGACTACTGGTTACTAATAGGTGGATGGAATGAAGGTTCATTTATGAGATCAAATGAAAGACTCGACTTGACACTTACGAGATCTAATCAAAGACTCGACTCAATTAGGAGAGGATTTGTTTCATTTTTTAATGAGCTTGACACAGGAAAATAACTCTGCTCATTGCCTGGGTCATTTTTTAACAAGGTTGACACAGTAAAAGGAAATATCCTCAAGGTTACATGTATCATCTTTTAACGAGGTTAGCATATGAAAAGAACTATCCTCATTGCCTAATCCACTTTTTAACGAGGTTGACACAGGAAAAGAACCATCCTCATAAGGGTTTGTTTCATTTTTTAACAAGGTTGACACAGTAAAAGAACTATCCTCATGACGGCATGTTTCATTTTTTAACGAGGTTGACATAGTAAAAGAACTATCCTCATAAGGGCACGTTTCATTTTTTAACGAGGTTGACACAGTAAAAGAACTATCCTCATGGTATATGTTCATTTTTTAACGAGGTTGACAGAGTCAAAGGAACTATCCTCATAGGTATATGTTTCATTTTTAACGAGGTTGACACTGTAAAAGGATCTATCCTCATAGGTATTTGTTTCATTTTTTAATGAGGTTGACACAGGAAAATAACCATCCTCATGACCAACTAATTCATTTTTTAATGAGGTTGACACAATATAAGGAACTCTCCTCATGACCAAATGATTCATTTTTTAATGACGTTGATACAGTAAAAGGAACTCTCCTCATGACAAAATGATTCATTTTTAATGAGGTTGACATAGTAAAAGGAAATCTCCCCATGACCAACTAATTCATTCCTTAACGGGTTTGACACAGTAAAAGGAACTCTCCTCATAACGGCCTTTTTCATTTTTTAGCGAGGTTGACACAGTAAAAGGAACTCTCCTCATAAGGGCGTGTTTCATTTTTTAACGAGGTTGACACAGTAAAATAACTATCCTCATAAGGGCCTGTGAAGTTTCCATTTTTGCAGATTAATCCCTCTTGCGGACAAGAGCGATCTCCCTAGTATTCTACGAATAGCTAGAAACAAACGTCCATTTGGAAAAAAATTTCTCTAGACTAATTGAATTTTAGAATTATTATAAACAAAGAAAGAGAACATGCCCCTACCTTGAAATCCAACGTTCGATACAGTATTTTATGCAGTCGCTCCAAAGAGGCTTCTCTAATAAGTAGAACCTACAATCAAAGACAGACACAAGAGTCAAATCATATGCAACATTTAATAATTAATAAAAGATCATCCAACTTAGTGATCAAGGAATCTAAGTATCGATGTTATTCAATAAGCACAAAAACAACTCAATGAGAAAAGAGATCCATATGTATTATCTCAAATGAAAAGAGTAACCTTACAACTTGATGCCTTGATGTCATATAGGTTTCTCCTGGGGTCCTAAACAATCATTCCTCCTTCAGTTTGACAAGCCTTCCTCTTTGAATACCGACATGGATTTATGGACATAAGGGTGTGATCATTCTCATGCCAACAAAAACTAGTGTAGAGAATATCCACTTTTGATAATTTCCTCAGCAACTACCATATACAAGCAACAATATTTTAGCTTAGCATCTACAATCTATCAACTACAATCTACATTCTACCCTTTAACCCGAAATTAGAGCTAAATTTATAGGGAAATGGAGGTAGTTTGAGTTCCATGAAGAGGGGGATGGATTCCTCTAAAGAAGGGATTTGAGCTCCATGGACCAAGGGATAAGCTCCATGAATGGAGGGATAAATCTCGAGCTGATCATGCCTCTAGAAGCTTCCAGTTGGGAGAATATTCGACCAGCTAGGCTTCTAGAATTTAATTTTACTTTTATACGACTTTTAACGAGGGTCCGCAGGTTTTAGTAGCAGAACATGCAAGGGTTGTCGCGGTTTATAGACCAAGTAACCGCGGACCCACAGGAGAAGGCTTAAAAAAGTGTGGAGGTAGAATTTTAAGGGTTTTAAAGAGCTTTTCTCAAATTTCAAGACTTGGTTTGGGAACATTAGGGTTTTTGACTTCTAAGGGAGCACAATATAGGTAGTGATAGACCTATATGGATAGTCAAATGTCATGGTGACAAAATAACATGTAACAATGAGGCATGCATAGTAATTCTAGTTGTAACATAGTTCAAAGTGCAGTTTGTGCATTAGTTCAATGCATGAGTAATCAGTTAACTCAGTTAGGTGAGTTAATGTTAGTTGAGCTATTTGTAACTATTTGATACACTAGTGAGAGATCAAGTAAATTACCTATTATTTAATTCACAATCAGTGATCTCACATGCAACTGATGATTTAATATTATTAGTTGCATGCATGTTAGTTCTACTGGATACCCAGTTGAGACAAAGGTTAAAGGGAAGTTAACTATCAGTTGTGACATTAGCAAGCTTCCCAGATGCAGTTAAAACACCATAGGATGCCCATGATACTCAAAGAAGTTGAGAAAGGTTGAAATTCCTAAGGAATAGGGATTGCATTCCTCATGAATTGCGTGAGCAAGGTAGGTTGAAGACAGGATGAGAATTGGGTAAGTGTTGGCCTGATTTTGTCTAGATTAGTGTGAGACAATAGGCATAGTGCAGGAGACTCTTGTGAGAAGAGTGCATTTTAATTGTTTCATGATTCCTTGTGGAATATACAATATATGATAGAGTGGTTTTGAGCAGCAAGCTTTCCTCGGGAAATTATTTGTGTTGTGGTTTGATTGATTCTTCTTTTCTTCATGTGATTAGCGATTGTGTTTTGCATTCCGCAATTGTAGAAGTGATTTAGTATCTAGCTTTAACACATTGTTAGATCATATTGAATCCATGATATACATGCTTGTTGTATAATTTATACAACCATGGCACTAATACTTAACTCCCTCATATTTAGTATATACGTAGTTTAAATGTGTTAAAATTGCGGATGTTTTCTTAGGGAAACATGCTCATAGGAAAATTATTTTTTCTTCGAATATGGTTAGAGAATTGTAGATGTTTCCCTTGGATAAGACTCTATCGATTAGCACTCTTAGTAGTGAAAGACTCTATTTTTTGTATCTTTTCATGTAAAGCTATGTACCCAAGCATAGTTTTCTAATAAAACATTAACACTTTCAGTTACGAAAAATACAAAAGTGATATACTGTAAAAGAAAAAAACACTCTCCGTCCATATTAACCACTTATTTTTCAATCTAGAGAACAAAATTATAGGTTTATTGAGTTGAGAGGCTCATTCTACAACCCAGTGTGAAGGCAATTTGTAATGATATCCTTCCGTCTTAAAATAAGAATAAAATATTCTCTAAATAGAAAAGCAATGTTGACTATCATAAAAAAGAAAATAAAAACATGCTATGCATCTTTAATTAGTTATCCATATGAGATAATATAATTCCATCTAAAGTAATCATAAGTTATATGTGTGTGTGTGTGAGTAAAATTTTTAACACGTGATATCAACTTCATAAATATCTATATATATAAAAAAATTGTTAAAAGAAAATATATTAATGTTGTATTGAATAAAATATCCAATATGGGTTATGAATTAAATATTTTAATATGAATTAATACTGACTTATACTTAAAAATATACTAATAACAAAAAAAAAATTAATGTGCGATGATAAAATGACTTCATGCACCTGTTATGTAATTTGTATAACATTCAAAAATACAATTTAAATATAAATAAAATTACATATTATTTTTTGAACTCTAAAATAAGTTTGCACCTCAAGAAATTTGATCCCTCTCGGTTCATGTTAGATCCATGGTTAAGATGGATCTTATAAAATAAGAGATTTGGTCCCTATCGTAATCTTAACTTTCGATATGTTAAGTGCAAAATGCAATTCTTTACAATATTTTTATTTACACTTTAAGACATTTGATCTCTATCCTCTTCTTAACTTTATTTTTTGAAATCGTATACAAACCTTGATATTTTCATCTCCAAATATTTTATTCTTGTTCTCATTTTATCTTTAGCCATTCTTGTTCTCATTTATTTGTATACATTAATTGTGTTCATACCATTTTTTAGTTTATTTAGTTAAAATGTTATGTATGAAGATGATGCCATTGCAATAAGTTTTTAACACATGAGATATAGCTCAAGATCATACACACAAATTACTAAACTTTGTATTAGTTATACCTTTGACGTCAAATCGAGAACACATATTGAAAAACAATTAAACGGATACATAAAAACATATAACTAGATTTAATAAGAAATCAATTACAATATATCGAAATTTTTGGCCCAACTAATTCCTAAAAAAAAAGATAAAATATGCCTAAGTGTTTTGAAACTAATTCCAAACTATTCAATTTCAATTTTTAATTTCAAAATATTGAAACTTAATTTCTGAGTGTAATTTTATAGATTATTATTAATTCAATGAAAATGTCGGCTTTCAATAATATCATTTTTTTCGAGCTAAACCTATTTTTATTGTTATTTATTTACATGGGATGGAAAAAAAAGTTTTTTTTTTTTTTGCAAAAATAACTTTTACCTAGATTTTTCCAAAATGACATTTGTGTCTTTGTTTTTTTATTTAAATAGGAAAAAACATTGCACTACTTTGCTTGGTTGTTTACTAATATTTCAAGTTATTATTTTAATACAAATCTTATTTCTTATAACAAATAAGAAAACAGTTGAATAACTTTGACATTTTCTCCACTTTACATGACATCGGGGAACAAGAACAAACAACAGAAAAGGGGTTGTGGTGATTATTGGTTTTCAGCATTTTAATAAAATTTTATTATCTATGTGAAAGTCCCACCCAAGGTTATGGTATGAGCCACATTGTAAAATTGATGTACATATGTTTCAATATTTGAAATAACAAAAAAATAGGGACAAAGTCATGGGACATGGATTATAGAGCTAGGCATGGAGAATTCCTAATAGGGATGATATTGTTTATTGTGAAAAGAAGAGACATGAACTTGACAACAGACATTAAAGGATGATTGGGGCATGATGTAAAGGAGTTGGTTCATAAAATTAAATGGTTTTAGGAAAGTATTTAATCCCATGCTTGATTGAGATAATACAAGGAGAAAAAGAGGACAAATTTTATGGAGGACCACAACAACAAGGATGCGACAGTAATGGAGGGACATGAAGCTTGCCCCAAATGAAAGGGAGGAATTTGGAAAAGAGGATGTGGATAGAGGTCGAGACTGAGTTTCATTATAGAAAAAAAGATAAATATTGTATGATTAGTATTTTCAATTAATGGGTTATGCTACATTGTCATCGTAATAGATATGGATAAACAATGACTGCAATATTTTTTTTCGTGTATATATGTGATGCAATTTTGAAGGTATATTTTCCTAATTTTTACATTTTGATTATGGATATGACTATGCATCGGTACATGTTTCATATGCTTACATGAAAAAATAAATAAGTTAATATAGTAAACAAATGTAATCACAGAGTGTCTGAAGTTAAGAGTGGTGAAGAGTCCCATAACAATGTTTCATAAATGCTTAATGGTATCATAAATAATTTAATAACATAATTTAAGGACCTCAATTATCTATTATAGTTGCAAACCATGATCAGTTAGAATAGTTTGGTTCTGAGACCCTTTATATTAATGTACAAATTTATAAGAGAGACCCTCAATTTTCCAGAGTCGGTCAATGTGTACATCAAGATCTATTTACAAAGTGTTGTTCTAGTAAGCGAATAGTATGAAAATATCAAGGGAGTGCCCCCAGATAAATCATGTCCTGTTGTTGTACTTCCATAGGATTTAGCCTTTGTTGTGCACAAACCTCCATTCCTGCCATAGGGAATCTTATAATGAAGTCACAGGCCCCTACTAGTAGCCAAATGCTACGACTACCCATGAGTAGTATCTAGGAGATGCTAAGAGATTTTGTGAGGGTTCTAGAATAGTTGGCGTGTGTCAGGTGAGGTGGAAGTCCATTCTAAGGTGGCGATAGACTTCTATTAGATAAGAGATGAAGGAGCACCTATGATGCCATGCGAGGAATTCCATACCCGAAGGCATGAAAATGTCGCAGGATATGAATCCCTCAATGCAGCTATCACCCAAGCTCAGAAGGGGTAACGTCGTGGAATGTCGTAGTATGACTTTGACAGAGTGGTGAGATCCTGATTTAGATCTAGAAGCCAAATGGATCCCTAAGAGTAGGCCGCAGTCAAGAGGATTAGCTCAAGGTAGTTCATGCAGTAGTAGACCCAGTCTTTGGGGTAAGTGCAAAAATCTCCAATGAAGGCTTTGCGTGGTGCAGAGCCAAAGGTCCATGATGCAACCATTATTGAATAATAAGGAAGGGTGTTTACTATGGAGAAAAGGGGGAAAACATCAAACTTATAAAAAGGATTGGATAAGGATTATCTGGTTGTAGTCAAGATCGTAGGTGGGAAAGATTTTTATTAGAGAAATGGGATTCTCGTCTTGTACAATTAGACATCAAATGTGGATTATCTGTGGGGACCACACAGCGAGGTGAATAAGTGAGAGATTGGAGGACAAAGTAATACTTGGATACTAGCATAAGAAAAGTGGTATTGATTGCAACTTAGTCAAAGTTCAGGAGGTCGATAAATATTCGCAGTGGAAGGACATGTGGGTGATATGTCAAACTGACTGAGTTGAAGGTCGGGGGTCGAGTGGTCATAGGGAGTGAAAGTTACGAGCTTCAGGATGAGCTGACTGCAACTAGGCTAGGAAGTTGGGAGTCCCAAGCAATATGATGCCATGAACTACCATACACGTATGCCCCGACCATTCGCATATCCATTTAATTATATGGATCATGGTGTACGGCCGTGTGGCAGTATACAATTGGTGATCACAATTCTCTGTGAGCAAGAAAGCTAAGGATCAAAATTGATTTTATGTATAAGAGAATTTGTTGATGGTGTTTGTGTTTAAGGGAAATATAGACTAGGAGCCCCCACTTCCAATGCTTCAGGTTATTTCCAAGAGTGTAAGCTATTTATTTTTTAATTAATTTGGCAAAAAGTTCAAGAACATAGTGAATGGAAAAAAAGTTTTTAACGAAATGTGCAAATATTTCCCCAACTCCTTGTGTTAGTTATGTGTATAAGAAATCTTCTTCTGAAAATTTCGGCACACCCAATGTGGAACCTAGGTTCAACATGAAATCCAGTGTCACATTTTTCTTCATCTCATAGGCATAATTTTTTTCATAGACATAATGACACACATACATTACAAGAGACAATCATTAGGGGAATTTTGAGGTCTAAAATGGGCCTCCTAAGAAAAATGTACAATAAAAATTCACTTTATGAGAACCAATCACATTTTAGGGGATGACACCATCTCTAATGGTTGAGGTGGCATTTCTTGAGTTAAATGTACTTACTTGTCACATTATCAATGGTGGATAAAAACTCATGGTTAACCATGGTAGTGCTCTAAGTAATTTTAAAATCAAAGTAAAGTACTCATAATAAATGTCATTTCACACTTTATGGATAAAATAATATTATTGTCATTTCATATTTCTTTAAAGAAACAATGCATATCCCTATACATTTATTATATTTATATAGTATATTAATTACATCTTATTATACAATTTAAATAATATAAATTTTAATTAATAGCATATAATATAATTAAGAATTTATAAATTTATATTTATATTTTATTTTAAACTATTTAAGTACAAATGACAAATGTATTAGTTTTTCAATGATAATGACTTTTTCTTGAAAAGCTCATTCTTATTTATAGTCACATATTCAATACAATTTTTTTATTAATTTTATTTTGGTACAACTTTTGAATTGAATTTAACTATGGTTACATGGATTTTGGTGCAAATAGAGAATTTCAAATTCATAAATATTATTTTATTGGTTTAGCTATTATTTTATTAGGAGGCCCATTTTAGACCTCAAAATTCCCCTAATGACTGCAGCAAAAACTAATGGAATGTACACTCTTGGGGAAACTTGTAAAATATTGCTAAAATAGTAACTCCATTGTGCCATATACAATGATAAACATTATAAAAATAAATAGATGAGTATGCTATATTATAAGCATTACCAATGTTAACAAGGATCAAGGGACAATTATGACTACAACAACTTCTATGTTTGCATCCAATTTACATAAGGAATTGTTGACAAGTGGAAAAATCCTCTTGCAACAAGTGAGCATTTGGCCAATCAAAGTTCACATTATATATATATATATATATATATATATATATATATATATATATATATATATATATGTATATGTATATATATAAGGAATTGTTGATAGGTGGAAAAATCGTCTTGCAACAAGTGAGTATTTGGCCAATCAAAGTTCACATTATATATATATATATATATATATATATATATATATATATTCATTTGGTATGTCCATACACCCCATGTAACAAAGGCTCAATTGCCTATCTAAAACTAAAATTAAACTAAGAAAAACTATAATTAATTAAAGAATATATATGCAATATATTCTAATAATTTACAGAATATGAACATAGTCGACTACAATGATTTAACCAATCTAAATAGCAGAAATTAAAGGGTTTAAATGAGCATAACACCACAGTAAATATCATGAGATTTAAAGTTCTAATTGGAATTGAATTCATAAAACAGAGAAGATAAGTTTTGGCTGAAAATTTAAATAAAAACTGCAAAAATATTTTTTGGTTTTCATCCTATTCAAACATATTTTCTAGTATTTTCTAGAATATGTACACATGCACAATTCAAAACATATAAATAATAATTTCTATCTCGTAGACGAGAGAAAATGTTCCTATATTTGAATACTAGATTGCAATGATCAACTTGTAATAAATAAAATGACTATTCTTTAATTCCTAATCATAAAAAGATGTAGATTGCAATATTGTCATACAAAGTCTTAAACAAAACTATCAAATATTCATTCATAATCAAATAGCATAATTCATAGAGTAATGTTAGACGAATTTATTAAGAAATTAAAATTATGTACTGGCATAAATCTCATAGCTCGGCACACATTAACAATGAAAATGGTTTTCAAAAATTTGGTAGTTTAAAATTGATTAAAAACATCCAAGCCTGTAGTCTTCACTAATTATGAACCCTTTGCACCAATGCATAAAGGTTTATAAATACTAAAAAATAATAAAATAGGTCTTGAAACAATAAAATAGATATATTTTCTAAAAGTAAATACTCAATTCTAAAAATATGTTTGTTCAATTGATATATGGCCGACAAGCAGGTATCCTTTCCTCATCTTGAAAATATTCGTAGCTAAGACTAAGTGTCAGGTCACGTGCATGTAGTTGGATATAATTTTCCCATCGTGAATATATCTAGTACACTATAGAGAAATAAATGGAAGGAAATTGATTGATGTTGATCTGGCAACTAGAAATTAATCCTTGTACCTTTTTCTTCTTTTGATATTTTACCTCAAACTCGGAAATAAGCTTGATTTGTTCAAAAGGTAGTTGCAGAAAATTTTGCAAAATTTTTTGTTTCCAAACTTTAATGTTTTCTATTTCTACCTAGTCCTTCGCAAAAATATCTTCCGTAGATTGTTTTAATTCTCCTAGAATTGCTTCCTTTAATGACTTGGCACCTAATAGGTAAAATTATTCTATAAATTATGTTCCTTTTTCCCAAATTGTTAAACATTTCTCATATGTTTTTTGTATGCATGCTCTGATTTCCTTTTCCTCTTTCTCCTTGCAACTTGAGGATGCAAACATCAATCTTTGATCTCTCTTAGAAACTTTTGGAATTTCATTAGATTGAAATTCAATTTCCAAGTTAAGAATAGGAAGAAATTTGTTTTTAATTTATTTGTCTTCTTCTACTAATGAGTCAATTCTTTCATTTAAATCTGTAATTTATTGATAAAATATTGAAATTTTACCCATCTTTTTATAGAAATTTGATTGATTCTTCCATAAAATTAGAAAAATTTGTAAAGCTTGATCCTTAAAAACTTTGAGACTCTGTGTTTTCTGTTGATTCTCATTGAGTTGATATTTAAGAGATTCGATTTTCTCTTTCAAAGTTATGAGCATAATCTCATATTTTTTTTTTAATCTTGCTTCCAGATGGAGGTTTGATCTTCATGTAATTTTATCAAATCTTGAATTTCATGTTCATGTTTTTCATTTACTTCTTTCAATTCTTCCTAAAAATTCTTCTGTAGGTTTTCTATTTCAACAGAAAATCCTTGAACCAAAGTGGAAAAATTCCTTTGCCATTTTTCTTCATTGAACAATTCATTTTTCTTCAATTTTTCCTCCAAAAATTTAATTTTCTGTAGACTATTATCATATGAAGTTGTAAGCTCATTCAAATGATATTTATTGTAATGAACAAATTCTCCTAAATCTTGAGAGGATTCTTGAGTTATTTATTCTACATCTTCTTGAGCCTACAAGTTGAATTCAGATACAATTTCCAGAGCATCATGTTTCTTTTTATTTGTTATTTTTACACTTGATTTTGTTTGAGTATTAAAATAATAATATGTCAAAGAAGTTATTGTATCTGCAATTGGCTCTAACTCATAAACCAATTTAAACAAAAATTATTCCAAAGGAATCTTAATAGAAATGGGTGTTACATATGCTTGAGGAGATGATACAGATATAGTATCCATCTGTTGGTTTCACTAGAAACTTGTTTTTATTTCTCCTCATGCACTTCCATTTCTTTCACTTTTGTAGTTTCTGGTTTCTTGTGCTCTGTTTTCTCAAGATAATTAACCACAATAATCTCTTGTTAAGTTGTTCTTTTCCTTTTTTTTTCTATATTCTTTGAGGTTTATGTACTTTCCTACTTCTCTTTCATATTTTTTATTATTGTGACTTCATATTCTTTACCTGTGAATAAAATATCTTATGTTTTTTCAATTTCTAACTCTTGTTCCTCTTGAGAAACAACAAAAGGATATAAAGTGAGTTTGTTGAATGAAATGTTGAGGTGGAGAGTCTTTTCCTTTAGGAAATTTTCAAATAGTTTCTCCCTAAATTCTTGCAATTGTTTTCTTGTTTGACTATTTAAGAGTTTGCCTCTTTCAAAATCCCACTGAAAAACATCAATGTTTATAAAAATCTCATCGAAAGGGGGTTTTTTATGAATAAATTTGTTTATATAACTGAATGTTATATAATGTATTCCAATGAGACCTCTAAGATCATAGTCATAATGAGAAAAATGAAATACCAAATATCCTGAAGCTATTAGGATTATTTGAATCTGTTCCCTTTGTCTTGAATATTGATGTCACCAAAGTTGATTGGCAAATTAGGCCAAATTTTCTTTGGCATCTTACTCAACTCTTTGTATTTCACATTCAAAACAACTTGATTAGCCACTTCTCTCAAAGCAAATATTTCCAAGATATATCAGGGTAGAATATGGGGACAAACTTCACTTCCAAAAACTCCAATGAAGGAAAATACTTGCTGAACAAACTAGTCAATTATTGATTCAAGGTCATATTTCAAATTATCAATTATTCTGGAAGGTATTGTTTGAAATAGTATTCCATGGCAAGGAATCAAAACATAATGGAAAATATCATAAAAATGGTATTTACAATTATATTCCCATATAATAGGAGCATAATTTTGAATGGGTAGTTGATGGTCAGATGGGTACACTAGTACCAAATGGCTAATTAATTACTAAAAAACAATTAAGATTTGCATATAAACGACTATTTTTCGGTTGGTGACCAGTAGTAGCTAATTTACAGTATCTTATAGTTTGACCAAATTTTAGTCGTTTTTAACTTAGCTATTAATTTGTTGTCTCAATTTTTTTGTCTAGTAGTATATTTGGTTATTAATTTAGTCACTGATTTGGTCATTTAATTGGTCACTTATTTAATCATTGATTTAACCATTTATTTGGTCATTAATTGACACAATTAATGACCAAATATAAAACAAAATATATTACCATATGATCACCCGAGAAAACCAATTAATGACCAAAGAAATATGACCAAAATGTTGGTCGTGTTATAAGATATTGTAAATTAGCTACTAATAGTCATATATATGCAAATTTTGGTCATCATTTGAAACCAATTAATGACCAAAGAAATATGACTAAATTTTGGTCGTGTTATAAGATACTGTAAATTAGCTACTAATAGTCATATGTATGCAAATTTTTGTCATCGTTTGAAAACAGTTAATGACAAAAGAAATATGACTAAATTTTGGTTGTGTTATAAGATACTATAAATTAGCTACTAATAGTCGTATATATACAAAAATTAGTCATCATTTTTAATTACAAATTTATCATTTGCAGTAGTCATTTATTTTTTTTAGTACTTTCATATTCATTATATAAACGACTAATTTAGTAGTTTATATTCATTTCATTTACTTTCATTAATAATCATTATAAATGACTAATTTAGTCATATATTCATTTTATTTTTGTTCATAATTAATCAATATAGACTACTAAATTAGTTGTTTTAAATTTATTTTGTGTTTATTATTAATCAACATAAATTAATTTGTAGGATTTAAAAATTGTCATACAATGTGCATGTTCATCTAATATGAAAATACAAAGTTTCATATGTTAATTACAATATTAAACAATATCAAGTGCAACTATAAATAATTTCAACCACATAAATTATGTTATATGAAATGTTAAAGTATTACAATATGAGTATCCAACTTAATATTAGTTGGACTATAGTTTACACATGAAGTGATGTTTCATCACTTCAAAACATTATCGTTGTGTTGTCAAGGCATTACAGGTGAATTCACCAACTCTGAAGACTTGATCATCAGTCTTTATATGTGTGTCTTATGCGAGATATCAGCTCTAATGGTATCACCAGACCAGTTATCCTCTCTCTTTTCTCATTTGTCGCTCCAATGCTATTGCTATCCTCTTTTTTCAATTCTTGTTTCTTACCATCAATACTGATTTCATTTTCTGAAAACAAAAGAAGATACAATGTAGTGTAATACATAAAAGACAATTAACACTAGAAGATAAACTAAATTAGACTATAAATAATTTATACGACATATACCTCAACATTAACAATGTCAAAACAATTTTCCTTCAGCATCAATTTCTGAAAAATAAATGTCACACATTATTCTTTCCCATTTCTCAACAGGTTACATACGATAAATTGAAAGTCACATAAAACCAAGAGAAAACCCTTTTATAACCAAAACAAACAAACAAACAATGTATCTAATAAAACTTCATAATAATATTAGCAAATGAAAAGAGAGTGGACCATTTGTGTTGTTTGACTTTGCCTATTTTTGTTATGAAAGTTCTCGAGCTTAAAGAACCAACAAATGTGAGGGAAGTTGTAAATGTGAAAAAAAATATGTTGACCTAAATTGTAGACTTCTTCAAAATGATGTGAATGATTCCATTTTCGAATGTGGTAAATCTCATAATAAGAAATGGCATGTATTCTAATAAATTACATTGCAATGACTACCATGGGCCTCCACGGGTTATAGGTCCTCAGTATGTTAATCATGATGATGAAAGAGAGTTGGCAACGATAAGTATATGTGATCCTAGTTTGTATGTGGATATCTTCCAACCAAGGTCATCATCTCAATCAACCTAGGTTCTGACATGGTAAACCTGGATTTAGTCTTCACCTAATTTCATTCCATCATACTTTGTCAATACTCAAGAGGACATAATGGTCCTTCAGCTCATAATAAGGTTGCTTTTGAGGTTATAGATAAATGTTATCCAAGAAAATGGATTTTTGGGCTCCAAGAGATATGGATAATTTAAATTATAACAATTATATATTTGTTTCCCAATATTCAAATGTAGGGATACATTTTGTGGATTTTACTAATAGATAGAATGAAAGAAGTAATCCATGAGGAGAATCTACTGGTCATTGTGATTAGGGAAATACTTGGAGATAATAAGGCTATTTCAGTTCAAATCAAAGATGGTGTTGATTCTTGTAGCTCCTCAATTGTTGGTAGTTTTTAAGGTAGGAATTTCAGTTCTTCAAGGGTGGGGTCCTTTAGCATAATTACATCTACCTTGGTCCTATCATCCAAAAGAAAAACATAATCAACAAAGAGTAAATATGCTAAGTTTAGGGAAATTCCTGTTTGTATAGTTTTCAATCTTATAGTTCTTTTTTACTTTGTTTAACTCTGTTGAGACCAACTACTTGATAGTAAAAAATAGGAGAGGAGCCATTAATCATACCTACACATGGTCTCTTGTAGGCATGATAGAAGAATAGTCTGAACCATTGATTAGAATTGCAAAGATATTGAGGAAAGATAGTTCATTATATAGTTAACCAAATTCACATTGAACCCTATATGGATGAGTAGCCCTAAATAAAGCCATTTTTCTCTATCATATCCCTTGGAAAGACAAACTCACTAAAATTTCTTGTAATTTTTTGGTTTGATGTTATAAATTCCTTCTTGGGCTACTCTTATTCCATAATGGATTTTTTTCCCAGGAAGGATTCAAAATTCTTCTAATGACATGGAATCAACGTAGTGGAGTTTGATCCCACATGCAATAATTTTTGCAATGATTTGTAGATGCAATTAAATAGTGATATGGGTTTGAAATCATCTCATTCTTGTCTAATTTTTAGGATTAAAGCCTAAAATGTTGAATTGAAAGCTCCCAAATCCTTCAAGTGTATTTTAATTTGTCAGCAATTCTTAGTTGGGTTGTTTGAAGGAAGTCATAGAACCCCTATAATAATTATGTTGTCCTACGAAGTGACTGAGGGTTCTTATACTTTTGGAAACAATGAAAAATTGTTTGTAATTATTCCTTTGATATTTGATCCATCAATGCCTCATTACCCACCTTACCTATAGAACTGGGGAAATATGAAGTCATCTTTAACTATCTCCCTTAAATTTATTCTATCATCCTCTTTATAAATTCTCTCAAAATGGTTTGTTGTTGAGAAAATTGCTCCTCAAGATAAGACACCTTCTCATGAGGAAACGTTCGTTGATAAAAAACATCTTGAGGCGATTGTTCATTACAGTTATGAGATGTTGTAGAGATAAAAGATATGCTATTTAGTAAAGTCTATGCATGAATGTTAGTAATTTGGTACAAGGAAAGACATGGGAAGTGAGGGAATTGTGGATACTCCCTACAAATCTTTTCCCAAATGTGACATGTGAGGATGTATGCTTATTAAACAACTATATTTGAGAAAATGAACCATTTTGAAGGCAAGACTATTTTGGATGTAGGCGCAGGAAGCCTTGATGCAGGCTGTCGCACCTGATCTGACAACCCACCTTCTCACCTATGACTATGATCTATGCTATTCCCCACTTGTCAACTACAATTGCTCCAATTCTCAGTCAGCTTGTGCCTAACGGCCCTCACTGCAACTTCAATGAGGATAATCGACCACGTGTGGTGGCTACTAAACCTGCACTAACACAGGTCTAGCTAGCTCTAATAGCACTCCTCCATCCACAAAATCTGTTGACAGTTTCCCCTCTATTGATCATTTGTGTCTTTTTTCCCTCGCGATTTCTCAACAGTTGAGTGGTGTCGACTAGTCTAGCCCGTGTTGCTTCCTTCTTAGTTAGTTGTCACCTTATGCTTCTTGTGGTTTTGGTTTTTTTTTAGTTCAAGTTTAGGTGCAGGCAACATTCTTCCACCAACGAATTTCGACCATACCTTCCCACCTCTCCTAGAAAAATACACTCGAAACTACATGCTTCCTCAAGGTGATATTGGTATATCCTTTTCTACCAACTGGAATGTCAGCCACCCCTTCTTCGGGCAATTTTGTTTTCCTATTGGCAGTAGGGTTTGAACCTTATTTCAACCACTATGTTTTTTCCATGACTGACACAACCTTGTTGCCTACAGATAATTTATTCAACCCCTATACAACATACATATTGATCTATATGACCCATTTTCAATCCTTAAAAAAAAATAACAATTGCTTCAGGGCACTATACAGCGGATTTACTTTGGTCTTAAAAAATATTGTTTTGCACGATCATAATCAAACAAGTTTGGAACGAACGAGTTGGGAATGTCATACATGTTTATATATATAAATAAAATTATAAATAAGTTAATAACATATTACCTTGCAAGAAGAGGGGAATAAAATCCATCGATGACAAAAGTAGGTTCCTATTAGTTAGTGCAAAGCTTAATAAATCCCGGCACTGGGCAGGGTTGTTCGAGCATATAAAATATGATAGGTTGCAAAGCTAATCAGTTTTATAAAAATATTATTTCAGAGCCTTCAGTTTACTTCATGTATATCTCTACACGAAGATCCTTTAAGGCCAATAATGTATTAATAACTATCTAATGGTAGAGACTGTTTTATTCCATCAAAACTCATGTAAAGGATGGAAAGACAAACGTGTACAGGAAAAATGTTGATGGTAAGATTTTTATGCATATTTTGTCAGAGCACGAGCTAAAAACTAACCAACCAGTCACTTTTCAACATGAGAGGTCACAAATAAACCACAAAATTTATCAGGCATTAAAATTGTGAGCAAACTACCTTGAAATTTTATTATTGATAAATACCTCAAAATCCCCTTATTTCTTGGGCATGAAGCTTTCTAAATGAAATCCTAATTTTTTGTACAAAGAAAATAATACAACATCCCCTTTAAATATCTTAGTATCTTCCAAAACATTTCCAAGAACTTCTATTGCATGACCATTTTCTAATAATCTTCCTGGATTTGTACCTCCAACCTTGATAGCCCTTGCTATATCTTGGATAAATAATATCCCTTCAACAACCAATTTTGCGAGAATCCTACCAAGGAACTCAAGAGCCTTGGGTGCATCAATAGTATAATCCACCAATGAAAATAGTATAGTCTCCAACCTAGAAACATCAAAATTATATATAGTTATAATTCACAATCACACATGACCATAGATTGTAGCAGTCTTGAAATAAATTCAAACTTGAATAAGAAAAAACAAAATATTTCAAACTACCCTTCAATAAGTTGTCCCTGATTTAGCAAGAAAGGCTCAAACTTGCATAAATGTGTATGTAGATTTCCCAGAAGATCAATTTCAACATATTTCTTGACCAAATAATCTAATATCCAAAGAGAAACCATATTTGAATGGAACAATGGTGCTTTAAAGTCATCTACACAAAAAGCTACATCCTTCAAATCTCTCACACTGGATGGTATGCCATGCAAAATTAAGAAAAACTCAGGGAAACTTGTCGACTTCTCTAAAAGACATAATGAAAATGCATGGAAGCTTTTTAAAGGAATACATTTGTAATTTTCTTTGATTTCCATTTCATCCCTTTTCCTAAGTTGAACCTCAGTGAGTTGTGAACTCAAAGTTCTTTGAGAAGAATGTTCTTGCAGTTGAAATTCATCATTTGCGGTCTTCCCACCTCTGTCACCTGATGAGTATGAATTATTAAACTCTTTTCTATCATTATCCAAAACATTTCTTTCTTGGAAAAATGATTTTTCCAATAAAGGCTTTTATGCAGCATAAGTCCTTGTCAAAATTTCATCTCTCATACCAACTAGCATCCGGTCAGAACTACAACCTGAAATTGGACCTGCACCTATTCGTCTATTAATCACAGATGGGAATGGTGGAATATCTGCTAGAGCACTCTTAGCATATGGCAGAGGTTGAGCCCTCTCTCTTAATACCTTGCCAAGACCTCCCTGAGGGCCAAGAGTCATCACACCCCTGAATAAACTTTTTTTGTAATATCATAGTCAATTAAATGTATAATAGAGTTCTTTCCACGCAACCTCATGAGATAATCCATCTCCTGATAGAAACTGTATGTAGTAGAATAGTCGCGACCTTTTATATTGATTTTTTTAAGGGCATAATTGGTAAAAAAATGATTTTTTTAAGGGCATTAGTCT
Source organism: Pinus albicaulis (assembly GCA_034641835.2). NCBI lineage: Eukaryota > Viridiplantae > Streptophyta > Pinopsida > Pinales > Pinaceae > Pinus > Pinus albicaulis. The sequence continues at coordinate 1,250,640,383 of CM076580.1, forward strand.
ATCTAAATCATTATATGTATTACTAAGATTAAATCCTAATTTTAAGTCAATAATATTCTAGAACTTATAGAACATTTCATTTAGATTTGTAATACTAGTTGAATTTAGAACATAGAGATTTTACTTTTATTTTATTTTTTACAAGTGTTACAAAATAGTATTAGTAATCACTTTTTGAAGGTGGTGATGATAGAAATGTCTTGAACAACTTCCTGCATGTTCACATTGATGTCTGTGCAAGCAGTTCCTAATAGAGCTATATTTTTCAACAAGGAGACTGTTGTGGGCAGCAAAAAAACTATTTTTTGATTTATTAAATAATTTATATTTTTAAAAACCCTATTTCCTTGTTTTCTAAAATATTGGGCGTTGTGTTTCTATGTTGTACCATTTCATAAACTCATATATGTTTCCAAGTTTTGTGCAACTTAGCTTTAAAAGTCTAATTAAATCAATGTCTTTTAACTTCTTAAAAACATGTAAACTCATTTTTTGGTATCATACACCGACACAATGTGGGAATTAAGTGTTTTGGTTAATCACCAAGACATCTGACTAGCTAGTGCAGTGATGGTGGGTTCCATTTGAATCTGCCCTGGAACTAAAAATGTGAGAACTTTAGGTGCTTTATCAAGGTCAGGAATAACCTAAATGTTTGGTAGTTTGGTGAATGGTTCATCTTTCTCCAGTTGTACCTAGTCACAAACATAACCAATTTCTTTCATGTGTGGAGCTTGAAGTATTGTAGAGACAAAAACACTGCTTTGTTCATTCAATAATTAAAAATTGATAATGTCCAGATCAATCCAGAAGGTCTACATGGATCAATCCATCTTGTATTTCTTTCGACTTAAATTGCATATAAACTTAGCCAGACATCTATTGATTTTTTAAGGGAATAATTGGTATCTGGGACAACTTAGCGAAGAATATAGGTCGCTAATTTCTTAGAAGAGTGGGCCGTAGAATGTGCCTCGGTCCAGAATTGAAACCCCTCAATTTCAGTCTATCTCAAGCTGCAGAGAATCAAGAAGCTGAAAAAATAATAGAAGCCCAACCAAACCCTTCTAATCAAATTAAACCTAGCGAACCATAACATTCCTTTCCAGAAAACTAACCAACCATTCACTTGTCAACATGAGAGAGCACAGATAAACCACAAAATTGATCAGGAAAAATTGTGAGCAGGCTACCTTGAAATTTTCTTAATTATGTATGTCTACTAATGTCGAGTTGATACAACCATTGAATATTTTTATTATTGAGAAATCCCTCAAAATCCCCTAATTTCTTGGGCATGAGCTTTCTAAATGAACTCCTGGTTTTTTGTACAAAGCAGATAATACAGTCTCCCCCTTCAGTATCTTAATATCTTCCAAAACAGTTCCAAGAACTTCTATTGCATGACCATTTTCTAATAAGCTTCTTGGCTCTGTACCTCCATCCTTGTTTTCCCTTGCTATATCTTGAGTAAATAATATCCCTTCAATAATTAGTTTTGCGAGAATCCTACCAAGGAACTCAAGAGCCTGGGGTGCATCAACAGTAGCATCCTCGAATGAAAATAGTACAGTCTCCAACCTAGAAACATCAAAATTATTTACCATACACTATGGCAGTCCTAAAATAAAGTCAAACTTGAATAAGAACAAACACAAAATTTCAAACTACCCTTCAGTAAGTTGTCCCTGATTTGGCAATAAAGGCTCAGACTTGCATAAATGTGTAAGTAGATTCCCCAGAAGATCAATTTCAACATATTTCCTGAAAAAAGAATCTAATATCCAAAGTGAAACCATATTTGAATGGAACAATGGTGCTTTAAGGTCATCTACACAAAATGTTGTCTCCTTCAAATCTCTCACACTGGATGGTATGCCATGAATAATTAAGAAAATCTTAGGGAAACTTGTCGAATTCTCTAAAAGACATAATGAAAATGCATGGAAGCTTTGTAAATGAATGCACCTGTAATATTACTTGATTGCCATTTCAACCTTTTTCCTAAGTTGAACCTCAGTGAGTTGTGAACTCAAAGTTCTTTGAGAAGAATGTTCTAGCAGTTGAAATTCAACATTTGCAGTCTTCCCACCTCTTTCACCTTATGAGTATGAATTATTAAACTCTCTTCTGTAATTATCCAAAAAAATTATTTCCTAGACACATGATTTTGCAAATAAAGGCTTTTCAGCATCATATGTCCTTGTCAAAATTTCATCTCTCATACCAACTGGCATCCGGTCAGAACTTCAATATGAAATTGGACCTACACCTGTTTTTCTATTACTCAGAGATGTGAATGGTGGAATATCTTCTAGAGAACTCTTATCATATGGGAGAGGCTGATCCGTCCCTGCTATTCCCTTGCGAAGACCTCCCTGAGGACCAAGAGTCATCACACCCCTGAATAAACTTTTGTTTGTAATCTCATAGTCAATTAACTGTATAATAGAGTTATTTCCACACAACCTAATGAGATAATCCATCTCCTGAGAGAAACTGTATGCAGTAGAATAGACACGAACTTTTAGATTGATTTTTTAAGGGCATAATCGGTGCAATCCGATGATATACCTTTGTGTACTTCGTTGCTACCACCACTGCCTATCTTAACCTAGTTTTTGATAGATTTTTCCAATTTTAACATTTTGTTATTAACCTGAAAGAATGCATCTAGAGCAAGTGTTTTTTGCAACTGCTAGATGTTTCTCTACTGGTACCAGCCTTCTAAAAGTTAATTTGATAAGAAGACAGTTGGATAGATTTTTTTAATCCACTTGCTAGTTCAGGAACTTGACCTCTCTCTTGATTTTCTTTGGGTAGTACATGAGGCTCTTGAGAAATTCCTTGTTCTATTGACTTGGCTTCAACGAGGGGCTCTTGATACACTCTTTCTTCCGCTGACTTGGTCTCAACTCGAGGCCATTAAAGCCTTGCATTGCTTGGTTCTTCAATTAAACATCTAACATTGTTTTCTTTCGTAGAGGCAATTTGTCCTCTAGACATACAGAGGCCCTGATCTATAGATAATGATGCCAAAGGTTCAAATTTGAATCGGATTGATGTCATGATCTGGTTTGAAATTGTTGAAGTTGCGGATGGAAAAATAGATGTGCGCAAACCTAAAGAGTTGCATGCATCAATATGTAATTTTCTTGAAGAATTTCCCAAAACAGAATGAGGATCTGGAAGCTTCAAATTTCCACTTGATTCTTGTAGTGCTCCTCTCTTACTGGCTGTGCTTGGATCTTAACATATACCATGATTTTGGATAGAGAATAACAGTGTGGGTGTATACATTCCCTGGACTAAAGTTGGGTAAGTTGCAACAAATGTTGACGCTGTGCATGATGAAAACTCAGGTACAAATAGAATTAAAGAGTTTTTTTCCTTATTTACAGAAGAATTTGCCCTTGTTTCAGGTTTTGATCCACAGTCAGTGGTATTGTTGCTATAGAAGTTATACTTGGTTTGGTAGCATATACATCTTTATCATTATGAACTTCATATTTTACTGCACTAGGTAGACCTGTCTGCTTCGAGTTCTGTTGATGAATGGTAAATGAATGCCCTAAATTACTCAAATTTTCACTTCCTTGATTTTCTATCAATGCAAGTGAATTTAAATGAGATGGCAAGTTCTCCTCACCATTATAAGTGGCCACCTTTTCATAGGTCTCAGCGGACACAGAAACAATAGGAGTAGATGACATATTTGGACTAAGTTCAACATCAGAAATAAAACAATCACTCTTTAGTGTATCACTACAACCCAAGGCAACATCATAACTTAAAAATTCACCCATTTTAACAAAAAATTATTTTTTATGTTCACTTATGAGTAAAGGGTAGGGCTTACTGTGAATGGAGTCATGTTTAGAAAAAGATCTTGATAATGTCTTTTTGCCATCAAAAACATGCTTCAACAAGCTGCTTGACTTCAACTGCACTTGTTGGTCATCAGATGCTAGATAGAGTTGCTTATTTTCCGTCTGTAATGAACGAATTTGGATGATCAATACTTTTTCCTTTAATTGAAGATTCAAGGTTCAATTAAAATGCACCCATTTTTTCCCATCAAATATCACTGGTTTTAAAGGCTCAAACCTACCAAACGCATCATGAGACTCGCGTTGTTTTAGTTGATGTTTTGGAGTTGTTGCTGCTTCAACATTTGAATGCACAGAGTAAGGCTTAACTTCTTCATTGTATACACTATAGCTATTCATGGATAGATTGTGCTGAATCATTAATTTCTGGAAGCTTACAAGTCTGTCCATAAGGAAAGGAAAGAGAAAAAAACTGGTTAAAAAAATGAAAGGAAAGAGAAAACAATGTTGTGAGATTACAATGTACGTTCATCACAACCAAAAGATTGGAGAAATAATTATGGAAACATCTAATTATAGGGACAGTTATACCTTAGAATGGATGGAATAAAGAATCCTGGTTCCTTCTGTATTCATGATCAAAGATCTCTCGATCAACATTCGCATGCTGGCAAGTTCATGCATTAATGGTACTGCCAGTGCCGCCACATCTTGCAGCTGCCTTTCAACAAAATCAGAAGGCTTCTTTGCCTGAAGACAAAATGATGTGCAATCTGAGCACATCCATGCTACCTTGCATGAATGAGGGCTTACTCTTAAGATCCCTTTAGAAGAAGCAAAGGTAGGTGTGCCTAGTAGAGAGGGAGTTTCACATGTTGAAGCAAAAGAGAAATTAGCAGAACCGGGCAGAGATGGACGAGGTGATTTATGCTCAAATGGAAATACATTATATGCATTTGTTTTCAAGGTATTTTTCACTCGGAGAGGGGAAGGGAAATGTTAATTGAAGGATAATAAGGGAGTATAGTTTGTAGAAGATTGAGCTACAACATTCTTTTCAAGGTCATTAGAGGGCTCGTGTAGAAGACAAGCAGAGGATGGTTATGAATGAGATCCATGTTGCGCAGACTGACCATGCTCAATTAAAAAATAATCCCCACTAAGACCTTGATCATTGGAAGCTGAGACTAGTTGAATTTAATTTTGCTCAGGATTGACATGTTCAATGAGAAAAAATCCCCAACCTTGACCTCTGTCACTTGGGATTGACTCTAACTGGCTTTCAGGTTGCTTGAGCTTAACATGTTTAATGGAAAAAGGCTTGCTACTCAGGCCATCAGCAAGAGATAAATCTAATTGAATTTAATTTTCTTCAAGCTTAACATGTTTAGTGGAGACAATTTCCCTGCTCATATAGTTATCAATGGAGAATAAATCCATTTGACTCTCATAGTGTTCAAGCATAATATATTCAACGGGAACAGGCTCCTTGTTTGGACAACCATCACTTGAAACCAGATTTGATTTCCTTTCACTTTGTTCAGTCTTGAACAATCCCTTTCTGAAACTTCGCCAGTATGTGTATCACACTCCTTGAAAGCTACAGAAACAGTTGTAGACAACGTTTTTGGAGTAGATTGAGCAACCGAAGTTCCTGAAAATGGGGACATTGCGAGCGCAAAACATAAGGCACCCCTCAAAACTGGTACCCAAGTCAAAGGAAGCCTATTCTTTGCAGTGGAGCACCATAGGACATGTCGCTTAAGCACTTATAATAGAAAGACATACAGTATGCAATATTTCTCTGATGAAAGGATGGCTACTAATCCGAAAACAAATCCAACACACCATATAAGCTATGCATCACACCATATAACTTACTACTGAGTAAAAATCTTGTTAATTTAAGAAAGAAAGAAAGAAATTATCTTAGCTTTCCTATGAAGTCTCACAATAAACAAAGCATATGCTACATCATCCCACTGACCTGCTTATTGCGGGCATTGGTTGGACATGAATAAAATTATCTTTTATCAATCTAAGGATGCAGAAAATGTTTGACAAAAAATGCACACAAATTAGGGCAATCATAATTCATTCTTACAACTTTTCTCTGGCCAGGGAACTTGGTTAGCTGTTTATTGTCAGGACCAGCATTACACCCACCCAGAGATGCATATTTTTTTGGCTGTGCACAAACTTTGATGTCAATTTTTGCGTCATTGTCCTCTATGTCAATTACCTCAACCATCGACCGCAAGAAGCCTGCAAGCCTACTTACAGAGAACAACCATCTTGAACCAGGGCCCAATCTGCAAACATTTTTTACCTATTTCACTGTACAACACCCTGCTTGGTTTTCAGAATCCTTGCTGGAAAGTGGTTCCGAGCAGCAACCTTTTGTAGGAGTATCAGAATCAAGATGCTCTTCTTTAACATGCCTAAGAAGAGAGTTGTTTTCCCTGGACAAAACTAGATCGTCCTGAACATCTGTTTTCCCTAGGTCAGACATTTCCAACTGACCCCAGAGGAAATTCCATGGCCGTGAGGATTTCCTTTTGCATCAGAAAGGGAACTCCTCCTCAAATCCCACTGCAGCCATGGGATTTGATCCTCAGGATCGATATCGATTGTCCGATCCAAATGAAAAGCCTCGAACTCAGATGGGGTACTCTCCGAAAAAAACTCACCATTCTCTCGAGCCAGAAGCTCTAACAGAGATATATTTTTTAGTTTCGAACTATTAGGGGTTTCAGAATGCGAAATTTCTAAAACAATTTTGGAAGTATTAGGTGACTAACATGAAGGAGGAGTCAAGGGAAATGCCACCATGATCTCGATATCTGAGCATAGTGATGGCAAATCAGGCATTTCATTCTCCGGATGGGTATTCTCATCTGATAGCTTCTTCGTTCTTTCTGCAGGATAATAAGGACACCTTTTCGTGATGGGTTCAGTGCCATTTCGGTGGTTTCTCTTCTTTCTTTCGCTGAGGGTGAGAAAATATTCCTTCCTCTTGTATCCACCATTGATGAGCCTTTGCAAGCAATTTGGCAGCGATTTTTTCCATAGCAGCTTGTGAGACCCGCTGCAGGTAAGCCTGGGTAGTTTTTCCATTGGCGGCAGAAGGCAACGAGTGATTGAATGAACAAAGAGGGTAGTTGTGAAGGAGACTACAGATGTTGCAGGGGTGGAAAATTTTTGGAGGGAAGGTGACGCCAATTACAGAGCAGGCTGGTAATGTTTGGATTCCATGAAAACTGGGGCGGGTAACTTAAAATGTCATAGACTTAATTTTTCAAAAAATTCAATTCTTCTCCCACCAACTCCTTTTCTAAAGGACAATTGGGAAAACAATCAACATATAGATATTAAGACCTCGGAATCGCTCACTTCCTGCTATTTATTTAAAATGAAATTAATGCAGTTATCTCAAAGTGGTGTCTCCTAATGAGATGAGTTTCTCTTTAAGTAGCCAAACATGTATTTATAGAGGGGAAGAAAGTCAGAAATGTTATATTTTTAAATTCTATTGAGTATGGAGTGAATTATCAATACACATGGGAAGAAAAGCATTTAGTATTATATAGCCATGATATATATTATTTGCTTTGAAGTTAAACAATATATAAAATATTTCATGTTTTCTTCCAAGGTGCATGTTGGTTTCTATCATATGGTGTGTGTTTTATTTTTTTGGTAATTTCCAAACTTTTCTATTAAAAAGGCTATAAGGTATGTTTTTTAAACCATACATTTTGTAAATAAAATTAAGATTATTAATTTTTAATAATCATTATGGGTATCATGCCAGACTTTATCATGATGTAAATATTGTTTTAAATGTATGTATTGTTGAAATTGAAGGGGGAAATCTATATGAATCTCAACATTTAGGAGAGAAACTTCATTGAGGTAAAGTTGTAAGGGGATTGGAAAACTTTCTATTTAACTAAATTAATTGATCAAGGGACAAAATTGAGGAATAAGGAAGGGGGAATAGAATCACTTTTGGGAAACAAATAGAGAGAGAGTGAAGATTATAGAATAATTCAAAGGGAACAAGAGGAGAACCATGGAGAATTTCTTACCATAGAAGCATTGTAACCTGTGAATTGGGTGCACAAAACCTTTCACACTTGACTGTAAGGAAGTGACGTGCAATAGGAGGCAATTGGAAGCCTCTTGAGTTAGGGGAACTTGGTGTGGAGGTAAACACTTAAGTGAATGGGGATTGGAAATCAATGAGGGGTTTCACTAATTTCAGGGACCTGAAATAATTCTGAACAATTGTTTTACTAAAAAAAATAAGGCAGTGGAGAAGGGAAGAACTAAAGAACTACAAGATTAGTGAAGGGATCCTTTTTTTGTTATGCAAGTTTTACATGGCCCTATTTTTTTGTGTTTCGAGGCCCCGACTTAGCATTGAAGTGAAATTATTTAACCTTATTGAAGGAGAGCAACCTTAACCATGAGTATTGTAACAAAACCTACTATCCCCTTGGGTTATTCTTGGGTAGTGGAAGGTGTTACTTTAAAATTAACTGAATCTCCAAGGTATATTATGAAGATGGAGTCACAAAAATCATATTTTCTCAACCTCCTTGAAACACAAAACTAATGCCACCATCTTGTTCGATTAGTCAATATTTCCAGCGATACAATTTTTATCTCAATTTGACCTCATGACTGAAAATTATACCTATTTAAGGATTTTCTCATTAAACCTTGCCACATCACAAGCATAGCCACATGATAATGTTAAATGGCTATGTGGCTCTACCAAGTGCTCAAAACCTAGTGTGGCTTCTACCACATCATCGCGTTATAGCGCCATCATGCCATACCTCCGAAAGTGTCATGCTCAAACCTCTCTGGTGTGATGGTTAGTTTCACGTTAATTACTAGAGAGATTTCATGTTTAACACTCTCTATTAGTCCAAGAGGGTACTAAAAGCAAGCCAGGCATTAGACAATAGTGCGTGGATGAAAAAATCATGTCTCTCACTGCTGAAACTCGACATAATGTTATTTATTACTTCCGACGCAGCATGACCAATTTAATCACTTTCCATCCACGTCATTCCAGATCCATCTCAGTCGTCTCCCTACGTTTATATGACATCGAAATGATACCACCCTATCATGTGGCAACCTCCAGTGGTGTTAAATGTCATCTAAAACAACTCTTTGTCCCTCCAAAAAGGGTCCTACCTACCACATGTCACATCATGTTAGCTTAACTCCACATCAACTAACCCCCCCCCCCAAAGCATACACGCAACCCTACCTGACCTATGTGGACATCAGCCTATGCAGGGGGGTCCCATAAGGCCAAGCCCTTTTCGTTTTGTAGCGAAAACACATTATATGTGGTTTTTGGGTAGCTCTAGGTTGCACGATAAATCACACTATAACAAACTCCCTTACCTCGGACTCTCGGATTACCACACCTTTCTAAAGTAAATTTGGTCCTAGCCCACCATCTGGATTCCCAAAGTCCTAGAAACATGCCTTGACCCCCAAATGCCCTAGATTTTTAGATACATTCGTCACTCGCTAGTGATCCAACCTCGCTCTAGATAATTACCAAAATGCCCCACGTCAGATTTCATTTTAATTGTATCCTCTACATTATATCTGGTGTATTTCCCCAATCCAATTCTTTTTCAAAGGTGTGTATGTGCAATTGACCAAGATATTTGGATTAATAGATACATCTATCGAGTCCACATTATATCTGGCCCATATACAAACCAACACTAGGGACTCATCTAGCCTTAGATACATGTCCAGATCCATGTAGTATGCAAACTTAGATATTCAAAGGGATTTCTAGGGACTTGCCCAAGTTTCCCTTGTTGCATATGATCGCTTAGAGCACTATTACCTACTGGAATGAAACATTCATTTTGTCTCTAACATTTTATACATTATTCATGGACATGATACAGTAAATGGATTCATCAACATGCCTACAACCAAGCATCAAACCAGCTAAACCATCATTAACAATGCTGCATAGATTTGATACAACAACACCATATTCAAACATAGAATAAATCCCAAGTAGGGACATCAAATATATTGATAGGCCATGCATTATAATGATAATTCGTCTAAAGAGTTAAGGGCATTACCACTCACATCAATTTAACTCAAATATTTATAGCTCTTGAAAGATTCTCATACAACATGTAGTGCACATCCATCCTATGCAAAAACAAAGTGCATAACATTATCAAGCAAGAAAAATGAACCTTTCAATTTATATGTAGGCCAACCATAAAATAACTGGTATTAACAGTTATCGGCATGTTGCCATGCAACCAGTCATAGTGGCATATGTAATCAAGAACATTGATCTCATCCACATAAAGTTAGTATTCCATCTTAGCCAAATGAACATCCAAGGCACATTTCCATCAAGGACATGTAGTAGTTTTCAATCCATGTAGTGGTGGGGGGCATACCTTAGCACGATGGGCGCCCAACTCGGGTATGTGCGACGAGGATGTGCAATGGGCATGCCATATTGGTGAATGCCCACCTTGGGCACGTCGTGTAGTGGTGGGCAGAGTCATGCGTTTTGGTGGACGTGACGAGCGGCAACGTCGGATGGGTGTGTGCCCCATAGCGGGCAGACGATTCAAAGGCATCCAAAAAAGTCATGTTAGTGAGCGCATTCGGTGATACAGGAGCATCTTGTAGCGATTGGGCGAGTTGGGCATGATAGGGCGTAGGCAGTTGATCAGCTGACCCAAGCGACCCATCGGCGGAGAAAGTCTTGTGCGATGGAGAGCGCAAGCATTAGAAGTTTATATGGAGCGACTAAGTCATAATTATGGTTGGGTCGATGTGTTATCACTATTGGATGGGCTGACACTTCATAATTCTGTGCAAGTCGACATGATGGTGGGTAGGCCAACTCATGCAGAGTCGTGACCCGGGGTTGAACAGGTCTGTAGGGCACATATATATAAGGCGTGGTGGGAGTTCATAAAATAATTCATTGAATGTTAAATCATGTTCAAATTCAAGCTACACGAAGTTGCAACGAAGGACTAAAGTGAAGGTTTGAGAGAGTGTCGAAGGAAAACAAACAATACTTGTGCAAAAAGGTTCGAGCGGAGTCAGGTCGCAGGTCGTGCAAACCATGTGCCCGCACTCCCGTACCGCAGGAAGAAACTGTGTGCAGGAACATGTGCGGGGCACGTCGGATGATTTTGTAGGGCACGTTCAGAACATTCGGGTTGAATCGGGTGTTTTCCAAGGTGCGTTCTGAACATCGGGAAGATTCGGGTGATTCAGGGCCCACATTCAAAAAAGGTGTTCAGAAGTGTGGAGGACGTCAGGGCATGGGTAGAATCATGCAGCAGGTGACCCAGTTGACTCAAGTTGCACGATAGCTGGTCGACTTGGGCAAACATGTGCAGAGAGTGACCCCGGTGACTTGGGCTGCATGCATTTTGGTAGGACTTCAGGAATTTTTATTTTGAAGGTAAATTTGGGTTTCCATTAGACTTGGCTATTGTTAAGAGGTGTTGGTCCTTGCAGTGGCCTCTAGGGGGGAAGTGTAAATGTCGCAAGAAGGTTTATATAGGGAGTGGCTAATTGTGTGTACTTCTTGTCATGGGCATTTGTTGCTGCGGTGTGTTCAACTGGTCCCTGCTGCTCAGTTTCTTAGTCATTGACTATGTCTAGGTCAAGGATAGAAACTTGAAGGGAAGTGAGCTCACCCATTTCCATTTTTCTTGGTTTTCGGTGAGCCCATTTTTTTGTGCTAAGAGAGGAAGCTGGAATATGCATTCTAGGAAACCTCAAGGGTGGTGGTGGAAAACTATATTTTATTTTCCCAATTTCGTGCCCTTTGGTGTGGGTGCGACGATTTTTGGTGGATTGGTGTGTGGTAATTGTGCAGAGAATTTGAAGGTTGGTCGCTACCTTGCTGGAAGTTACTCTCATACATCAATTGTTGTGAGCATCACCCGATGCAATGAGTGCTAATTGGACTATTAAAAAATCATGAGAAATTAGTCAGTTACAACTACCTCTCATGGAAATGGTCATAGTTGAATGAATTTCTTAACGCAGTTGAATCCCAAAAGTGATATCTAATATAATGCACTGTGGAAACCCCTCAATACTTTTTCGTTGTTTATTGTTCAATTTCCTGTGTTGGTTTAATGGTGGGTGGTGGTATTTGGTTTTCTTGGTGGTGGTAGTATTTATTTGGTAATGGGAGTTGGCTTTGAGCTTCCCTGCGGTGGTGGGCAATGATATTTGGCTCCTTTTCTGGAGATGGTTGTTTTTTTTGTGGGGGGTCTAGTCTCTGGAATCTGCACATGGCGAGGATCCTCGAATTTGGAAAATTATGAAGCCCTCGGTGCGATGTGGTCATTCTCCTTCCCCTATCATCCATGGACCTATGGGGGTGGAGGACTTGGCGATAATCATGGTGACTCTGGTACATCGAGGTGACCAGACTGTGGGGTGTCAACGCCTTGCTAGTGTGGGTGCGCGTAGGAGCCATAAATGAGGTAAGCGGGGGGCTAGCAGGGGCAGGGGTTTGAGGGTTCAAAATAAGAGTCATCGTGGTGGATCAAGATCTCGTGGTGGCATGGGGAATCATGGGTATGACCACTTTGAGGTAAATGAGGGGCAAGGTATCCGGCATTAATGTTTCTTGGAGAACTATCATCCAGAACTTATCAACAACCTAATGGAAAGAGTGGAAACAACTGAGATAATTTTAACACTACAGATGGATTCAGAGAATCTTGTAGTGAAATGTAACACTTCGATATCAAAATTGCAATTTTCCATTTATGGCAGGACATAATTAAAAATTATTGACATAAATGACTAATTCATATACTTGTTGTACTGGTCATATTTTTATTCTTAGACTATGATAGTCATTAACATTAATCATTATTAATTTTGTCACTTATTATCTAGTCATATATTTTAATCCTAGACTAAATTAGTCATTTAAGTTAGTCACTTTTAGTTTAGTCACTTATTATCTAGTCATATATTTGAATGTTGGACTAAATTAGTCATTTAAGTTAGTCGCTTTTAGTTTAGTCACTTATTATCTAGTCGTATATTTTATTCCTAGACTAAATTAGTCATTTACGTTAGTCATTTTTAGTTCGGTCACTTAAAATTGCTCAAATTTAGTAGTAATTCACTTGAAATAATAGTGGTGACTAAATTTAGTCACCTGGTCATTAATTTCACCATTTTTTACTAGTGGTAATTCCATTTCATGAGTAGGAATGGAACCGAGGCAAAACATTTGAACCCGAGGGGAGATGATATTGACAATTTTAATGAATCTGAGATATTTTGTGACAAGATATCAACCCAGTTTAGGATTTTCCCCTCATTCAAAAATATATGGATTACTGGAATCCATTTTAATTTTTCAATTCTCAGGATGTTGTTCCCGATATAATCTAGTTATCATTTTAATAAAAAATCTAACATGCTTCTTAAAATATCTATGGGATATTCCTTTTTTTCTTTGATCTTGAAACCTTTCTCTTATTCTCTCAACCAATCTTCAATTACTATATCACAATTCTCTTGAAATTTCTTCAAGACAGTACTTCAAAACTTATAAAGGAATTCAACATTAAGGTGGATTTTTGGGGGAGTGAGCTTGTATATGGCCAATAGTACTTCAGCTTTCCAGGAGGCTATGAAAATTTCTTAATGGTCTGATATTGTTCGAGTTTTAATAGAAATATGAGAGAGAATCAATGAAAATGTCATAATAGGGAAAAATTCTAGCCCTAGTTGCTACTTTATGTAACTTTGTTTCTTTTATTGCTTCAAACCGATTGTTCTTTGTTTTAGTAGTTCTAGTGTTTTTTAACTATTCTCTTTCCTCAAAGAATAAAAATATATCCTCTCAACGCATCACACCTTCTTTTTTAATTTTGTAAGTTGAATCTAAGATGAGGAATGTGTTGAAGTTGAGTTGATCTGGTAGTGGATTATCCATCCCCTTAATATTTTCCCTAATTTGCTCCAATTGTTGCTTTGTCGTTGGAGATTTTTTCTTTGTTCCCATTTTACGATTTGTAAATAGTAGAGAATATATATGTTTTTCTTATTTAAAATTTGAAATTGAATTCAAGAACTTCTAAAAAAATTAACATTATGCTTACACAAAAAAATTTGAAACTAGTGTTGTGTTTCCTTAATTCAGTTCTTCTTCGAAGAAGACTTAAGAAAATAACATGCGGGAAGAACACCTTAAAATATTAAATTTACCATTGGATATTTTCCCTTTTTTTCCATTTTATGAGTTGTAAACACTTAGAGAGCATATATAAGTTTTCCTTGTTTAATTTTTGAAATAGAATTGAGGAATTTCTAAAACAAATAACATTATGCTTACAAAAAAAAATTTGAAACTGGTATTGTGTTTCCTTAATTTAATTCTTCTTCGAACAAGACTTAAGAAAAGAGCGTGCAAGAAGAACACCCTAAAATCTTAATTTTTTCACTAGATATTCTACCTTTTTTCCATTTTATGACTTGTAAACCCTAATAGAGCATATATAAGTTTTTCTTATTGAAATTGAATTCAAGAATTTATAAAAAGAATAACATTATGCTTTAATTTTTTGAAACTTGTACTATATTTCCTTAATTCAAGTTTTCTTTGAACAAGACTTAATAAAAGAACATGCAAGAAGAATGGCTTAAAATCTTAAAATTTTGTTTAGAAAGACACGAAAATGGCAATTGAACAAGTTCATTAATTTCCTGTAAACATGAAAATTGTTTTTCTTTTCGGGAATCAAGAAAGCATTAGAAAACTTATTATTGATTTAACAAATAACCAAATGAACATGAAACAAGAACTTTTGAAAATCTTGATCAAAAAGTGGATTGCATGCAAATCAACAAAAATAGTATTTTATTCGGGTGATCATATGTTTGGGAGGTCAAGTAGTCAGGCGTTTGAGAGTTTTTTTCTTTTATGATTGATGTTTTCTATCCCAACTACAACTATACCATAGTCAAGTTTTGTCTTTTAGTCAAGTAGTCAGGCAGTCAGGCGGTCGGGTGGTTTACTGAGTATATATATTTTTTCCTTATAAAATTTGAAATCGAATTTAGGAAATTATAAAATGATATTCTTGTTATAGATATTTTTTTGAAACTAGTACTATATTTCCTTAATTCAATGTTTCTTCGAACCAAACTTAAGTAACCAACATGCCGGGAGAACACTCTAAAGTCTTAAAATTTTGTTTAAAATACAACAAAATCATAACTAAACATGTTCATTAATTTCTCGTAAGCAGTCCAATTTTTTTTCTTTTTATGAATCGAGAAAGAACGAGGGAATTTATTATTGACTTAACAAATAATCAATTGAACGTGAAACGAAAAATTTTGAAAATATATATAAAAAACCACACTACATGTAAATCAAGGGAAAAAATATTTTATTGGGTGATCGTACAATTAGGAGTTCGAGAAGTCGGGAATTTTTTTTTTATGATTGACTTATTTTATCTCGACCCCAACTATACCATATTCAGGTGTTCTCATTAGGTCATGTAGTTGGACAGTTAGGCAATGTTGCAATCGGGCAGATTATTTATCAAAAAAATCATATTTAGGCCGACTTGCTAGTTTGGTGGTTGAAAGGTCAAGTAGTCGAGAGGTTATAATTTTATTTACAAAATATTTATAGATCCGACCTCTGACTTAAGTCTTCAAAAAGAAAAAGAAAAATTAAGGAGGTTTTTTTTTATTCATTTTGTAATGCACAAAATAAAAAAAGGGTTCTTTTAAACCTAACCACAGGAATGTAAATTATTCCGTGAATTTTTAAATTAAATGTTTCATATAAAAAAAAATTCAGAACATGGGTCATGGAACGAATGAGCATTGCATTTGGATTTCGAAGCAGAAACAACACTAGCAGTAACATAGATACATTCTATTCCTCTTGCGTTCAATTAATTTATGCTAATGTCTCAAGTACACATGAGAATGAAAACTGACTCACATATGCAATCATAGCTTCAGTTCTTGCGTGTTACATACTTAATATTAGAAATAGATATTGGATTTTTCAATGTCTAATTAATTTTTTTCATTCTACTTACTTGAAGCTAGCAATGAAGACTTAGTTTGGTAATTTCTAAATAATTGTTTACATGTGTCATAGTTAAGGTTACCAATGTAGACTGTTTTTTATAATATCCAATCAAATTCTTCAAGCAACTAGAAGCATATTACATACATGCTATTCATAGAACTATTCCTCCAAGTAAAATCCAAGGTTGTTTTGATTTTATTCCAAAGTAATCAAAGATATTTTTGCGATAAAAAAAATTTAAAACACTTGTATCATGCCTGGTGATATTCTACATTCTAATGAAGGAAATAAATAGGAACCATATCAAAATAGAAAGGAAAAATGAGTAACAAACTTTTTGAATTTTGAATCTCTGAATGGAGAAGAGTATAACTAAGATCGCCACATATATCATAGTTATCATGTTTTTCATTGTTTTGTTCTCTAGTGGAAGAGATTTGAGGGTATCATGCACAATGCATAATTGCAAAATCAACAAGAGGAAATCTATTTCAATTAGAACTGTGGAAAACGAGTATGAAAATGGAATGTTTCCCAATGATTGGAAGATATATGTTGTGTTCTTTGTTGAATTTTTTTTATTAATAATTACTCTGGTTAGGGTTTCACAGAGATTATTTCTATTTGTAAGGATCCTTAGATTTTATTTATGTTAATAAATGTGTTTCTTATTCATAGTTCAGTCAGAAAATACCATCTCTATAGTTGTAGTTAAATTGGATGAGAACAAAAAAGAGAGATATGAAAAATAGGTAAAACCTACAATTTTTGATACGCTAAGAGTGAGCCCAATATAAGAGTATCCAAAATACAAGGTGGCTGCAGTGATCAAAAGCCATGAAATTTCCTGCAAGGTTGGCAGTTGAGACAATATAAGATTTAACACACCAAACATAACCATGTATAGATTGCTTGATATCTGAAAAGGAGATTTTTTCCCTTGTTCATGAAATCATGTTGTGTTTTTTATTGCTATATTACAAGAGCAAAAGTTAGACTTCACTAGATATCAAAATAATTTCCAACCTAACCAAAACATACCCTAAAACTATTTGAGCAGATGCAAAGTTTCGTAAGGCTAAAATTGATGCTTACATCGTGACGATAGCTTCTGTAATTATGTAACTCATTAGACACACATAAATATTTGAATATTGAGCCCAAGCACAAAGGGATACCTTGTAGCCACCTAGTGCAAAAGTCAATATATCATAATTTGTCTTGTGTGAAAAAGACATTAGTATGAATGTGGAGCAAAAAAGTTCAAAAAGTTCAACCACATGTTCTTCCTACTCCAATATTATCAATGAATCAATTAGGAAGAACATGTGGCTAAAGATAAATTGTTGGCACATTCTCTATTACACTCCATTACTCTGTTTTAAGATGATCATCTGGCACTATGTTTTATGATTCTTATATTCATGGAAATAGCAGTTTCTCCCTCCAATTCGGAGCTACCTGAAAATGAATTAACATTGGACATAGTTCTACTTTTCTTAATTGATAAAGGGATAAAATAACTTGCCTCGACGATTCAAGAGGTTTTCAATATTTCAGAAGAAGGTGAGTCCAAATATAGGAGTTTAGTGATATTTTTACCAAAGATACTGATTAGCTATTGTTATAGCCAAAGCATAGAGCCTAAACCGACGTGAGAGATCAAAAATAAGAATTCACGTCACCAATGATTCAGAGATTATTTTACAAATTTTTGAATGTAATTTTTACAATATGTTTGGAGTAGTAAATTTCATATGTTAAATAATAAATACACAAAATACCTAAGAGAATATTGTTAATAAAAATGTTATCCTAGTGAGAGTAAAATATGTTAGAATTTCCAATTAAGCCAATGGCGGAGTTTTCATAGACCATAATAGAGGAAGACATGGTAGAAATTGATCCTATCTTGCAGTAGCCTTCATATGTCGCACCACACAAAGCTTTGGTGAAGGTCTCGAAGGATATAGACAAAGTTTGTTCCTATATTAATATGCCATTTATCCCAGAGAATGTACCGATGGAAGGTGATATGTTTGCCAAAGTTCCGCTGCTGAAAATGGATTATTGTGACCTTGCATATTAGGATAAATTTCTAGAGCTCGCGCCCCAATGGTACTTAGACCAGGTTCCTTATGACAGTGGAGTAGTGAGCATTGAGATGAAGCCCTGGATGTTGGGCCTGCAGAAGTCTGGGTTGCTAAACTTATTGCAGATTTCGCACTTCGGGCGTAGCCCAATCAATGACATCTACGTGAATTTGTTTCTCACACTCATCCATGACGATTGTTTATGGCTCAAGGATCACATTCCCATTGAGGTTGATCTAATACATCACATCAGCAATTTTTCCTAATCCGGGGGCAGGCCTTGTGGCATATTTTAGAGGCAAAGGCCAGTAGAAGAAGGTCAATGAGAAGATTAAGAAAGATTATCAGGTCATGCGCCAAAGTCATGGTTTTGTTTTAAGATAAATTAATGACCCTGATGTCTAATTTGGCACTCTCATCCTAGCCAGAAAAATGATGAAGAAGTGCAGACCAAAGGAATTCCTAGCCAAAGTTATTACACTTGTTGGCCAGTGTGAGAAAGGTGTGCAGTACAATTGGGCTCAATACCTATGTAAATAATTCATAGAAAATGTGCGTGAGGTTTAAGAGGAAGGGAAGAACTTTTGTTATGCCTGGTTATTTCTCCTGATACATCTCATCGGCTGGAAAATGCCTGAAGAAACATAGTTTCCCAATATCGAGCCTGACATGTGCGAAGCCGCGCGCTACACAACACTTTGGAATTCAACGATTCCCACTAGAGTCACTAAAAATAATATTTTATGGGTGTTGTTCGACTGTATGTTGTTCCAGGAAATTCAATCTAAGCCAAGGTTGTCCCCAACCTTGTATGAGAAATACAAATTGAAAGCAGACTTCAAAGAGACGTTCCACAATGTCCATATTCACACAAAGGGCATTGTTGAAGGTGTTTGGTATGATTTTCCATACTTGGTCACAGAAGATGACTTAGTACGTGTCATGGTAGAGTGGTCGCCTACTTGGTTGTAGTTGCGTAGCACTGTGGGTGCATCATTTTAAATTCTAAAGTCTTCAATGAAGCCTAGAAATAAAAAAGATACACTGAAAAAGCATAAAGATACTAAATTAGGGCCTACGCTGACCACAACCGGTGAAACCATTGACTTAGAGAAAAAGACAGTGCCTGAAAATAACAGTGCAGGTGCAAAGGAAACTAAGGCTTATATCACCAAGGGGACTAAGCGCGACTCTTAAGCCATGGGAGGTCCATGCAAAAAGAGAAAAGGATTGATCCAAGTGGATATTGGTGGCCACCCATCTATTCCATTTGGACCCCCACCATTGGTTCTTTCAGTTTTTCACTTTCTGCACATCTTACTATTTTTAGCAGGTTTTTGGGTCTTGAACTTCTGGGGCTGTAATGATCCAGGTGGATATTGGTGGCCACCTGTGTGTTCCATTTGAAATTCTGCCATCAGTTCTTTCAGTTTTTCACTTGCAGCATAACTTACTATTTTTAGCAGTTTTTCGGGTCCTAAAGTTCCGGAGCCGTTTTGACGCCCTAAACGATATTTTTTAGGAAAACTGGGACCAACATGGGTCCATGGACCGAAGTTGCTCACACCAAAAGTTGTACTCCTCGGATAGATATTTCTAACGAGCTATGATGCACGTCAAACAAAGATCGTATGCCAATGTTACGTCCCTGGGAAGTTGAAACACCAATTTACCCAAATGAGGCCCATATTTTTGGCGCTTCATCTCCTACGGCTAGGTTTTTGGATGTTTAGGGTTTTTCATTGTTTCTCAACAATAAATAGGCATTCGAGCTTCATTGTAACATAGTTCAGAGGCATGTAGCTGCCACATCTCTTATCAAAGATAAGTCTACTAGCACCCTAGCTGTTTATTTCCATTATGTCATAAGCATCTTTCAGTCATTTAATTTTAATAAAATGAAGCACTATTTCCCCTGCATCTCTGTGTTTATGGTTATATATGTATTATGTTGTGTTCCTGCATAAATTTGGATCAGTGGTATCAGTGCGGTCTTCTCTTTCTTTGTTTTTCTTTGCATGTCCCTAACGCGGTCAAGGTATAAGGAGTTAGGGCTTGAACTGGTTGAACCCTTGCAAGATCAGCCTCGTAAACCCCGCCAACTAGCCATGGTAGAAGAAAAGAAAGATGAGGAGGAGGGAGATCCTATCCAAATATTGCTCGAGGAGGCCCTCAAGAAACAAAAAAATGCGATGATGGATAACTTTGCTCAAATCCTTCAATGGATGGCCACCTATGGCACATCTGCATCCAACAACCACTCTGGAGGCGCCACTCCCTTCAAGGTACAAGTTAAATTTGACATTCCTATATTTAAAGGCCAAATAGATGCAGATGTCGTAGATAGATGATTGAATTTTTTAGAAGGGTATTTCTCGGTCCATGATTTCTTCGACTGACAAAAGATTATTTTTTCACTCCTCAAAGTTGCCCCCCATGTCAAAGACTGGTGGGAAACCTATTGTGAGCAAAAGGACGAGGGGGAACACTCTCTATTCTCAACTGCACCCACTTGGAATTCGTTCTGAGACGACATCAAGGAACAATACTACCCTGTGGGGAGCTATGAAGACAAGTACATCCAATGGACCACACTGGGGCAACAAAGGGATCAAGATGTGCATGAAACAACGAATTTGTTCCATACCCTGTGCACAAAGTTGGGTATTAAAGATTCAAAGAGACATTTGGTGCTCAAGTACCGCAACTATCTGCATAGACACATTCAGGAGGAAATGGAGTTCCTCGACATTACCTCGCTTGGCACGGCATATCGCTATGTCACCAAGATTGAGCAAAAATTTAAGGAAAAGAAGAGAGACTTTGGATCCGCAAATCCGAAGCCAGGAAAAGGCACCCTCGAACCATACAACAAGGGGTAGATCTAAAGCGGAGCGACTCAAAACACCACCAAAAATCCAAAGAAGGACACAAGGAAGTGGTGTGAATTCCATAGCAGCCCCACTCACAGCACAACAGAGTGTTAGGCCAAACAGTCACTGGTGGTCGAACTGAAGGCACCCGAATCAGATGCATGTTCTGATCCTGAGCTAGAGCCAGACAAGGGAGATGAAAAAGGGAAGCAGATAATTGATGCAGACCCCAGTGCCATTGTGGCCACCACCAAGCTCTAAAGGGAGGATCCTGAGGATCCAGAGGAGGGGGAGCACCTCTTCCATTCGTAGATGTGGGTGAAGGGTTCTCCACTGCAATTTATTGTCGATAGCGGAAGCCAAAAGAACCTAATTTTACTAGATGTCGTGAAGTGGATCGGCCTACCAACCATAGCACACTCGGATCCATATACCATCGGGTTGCTTCACCCAAGGTTAGATCTTTGCATCCCCAAAAAGTGTCGCCTTCCATACAACATCAAGCCATTCATGGATGAGGTATTGTGTGATGTTGCTCCTCTTGATGTAGCTAATGTATTATTGAGCCAACCATACTTGTGGAGGTGACATGCTGTGTATGAGTCTAGGCCTCGTGTTGTTATTATTACTTTGGGAAATAGCTTGTATAGGATACCATAGGTGGTACCGCATCCTGTCATCTCTTTGACTAATGCAAAGCAACACAGTAAGATTGTTTCCCAAACCAGGAAATTTTTTTCCTTACAACTCGCTCAGGGGGAAAGAAGAATATTGTGGCCAGAACCTCAAAACAGGGCTCCCCTGCACAGCTGCAGCAGATGGAAAAAGTCATGGAGGAATAAGAGGACATTTTCTCCTCACTCACAGAGGTTCCTCTACACTGTCGGGACAAGCACTCCATTGAGCTGACCCCCGACGCACCACCGCTTGATGTTGCCATACCTCATGTGACTACAGAGACAGAATCCACACATGTGCTGCCTGAGGCTAATAAAGAAACCAAATTTACTAAATGCATCCAACATGTCTGCCCGTAGGTCCATGGAATATTCGACAAATATAATACCCAGTTCAATAGAATTTGCCTCATCTCATGGAGAATATCAACACAATGGGGACCATTGCTTCCTAAGGAGGGAGGAACGATCCAGGTGGATATTGGTGGCCACCCATCTATTCCATTTGGACCCCCACCATCAGTTCTTTTAGCTTTTCACTTTCAGCACATCTTACTACTTTTAGAAAGTTTTTGGGTCCTAAACTTCCGGAGCCGTTTTGGGGCCCTAATGATCTAGGTGGATATTGGTGGCCACCCACCTATTCCATTTGAAATGCCACCATGAGCTATTTCATTTTTTCAATTGCAGCACAACTTACTATTTTTAGCAGTTTTTTTGAGTCCTGAACTTCCAAAGCCATTTTGAGGCCCTAAACGATGTTTTTTGGGAAAATCGAGAGAAACATGGGTCCATGGACCAATGTTGCTCATACCAAAATTTTTACTCCTCGAATATATCTTTCTAATGAGTTATGATGTGCATCAAACAGATATTGTATGCCAAATTTACGTCCCCGAGAAGTTGAAACACTAATTTACCCAAACTGGTCCCATAGTTTTGGCGCTTCGTCTCCTACGGCTACGTTTTTGGATGTTTAGGGTTTTGCATTGTTTCTCAACAATAAATAGGTCTTCAAGCCTCATTGTAACACATTTCATAGGCATGTAGCCACCACATCTCTTCTCAGAGATAAGCCTACGAGCGCCCTAGCTATTTATTTCCATTATGACTGTAAGCATCTTTCAGTGATTTGATTTTAGTAAAATGAAGCATTATTTCCACTACATCTCTGTGTTTATGGTTATATGTTTAATTTGTTGCGTTCCTGCATAAATTTGGATCAAGGATCCAAGGAAGCCAATGCAGAGGACCTCACCCTGACTGAAGAAGATTTTAATTAAATTTCAAATCTAGTGACGTCCGCAACAGAAGACATGTGGATAGATATGGAGGCGCAGTACAAAGGGGCACTCGAAGGCATCAAAACTGGTATTCAAGAGCTGAAACTACAAGTGAGCGGTGGCACAAGCAAGGCATATTCAAGCGAGAGTGCCTACTTCTAGCACGTAGCCAATCAGAATAGTGCTAATGTCTATTGCGAATATCTGCCTCATCCAGATCCCCGCACCTGCCATTAGAGTAGAGTCTCCTACTTTTCATGCGATGCTCATAGCATGTGGAGCAATAAAAGTTGATCTAGTTGTGTTTCCATCTAGGAAGCTCCACATGATCCACAATATGATTGTGGACGAGTTGTAATTTAGAGAAGACCATGACGCCAACGTTGCAAAAAAATCCCAATAGCAAGCAACATTTCTTCAGCAAAAATAAAAGACAGCAGAGGAGGTGTTCCGCATAGCTAAGGCTCGGTGCGTTTCACTGGAAGCCAAGATCGAGCAAGTCCACAATGACCTGCCATAGGTCCCTACCTCAGCTGCACCTACATAAAAATTGGAAGGTTTGGTCACTGCACTGAAGGCCTCTCGCAATGAAGTCTAGATTTTCTGGGCTAAGTTTGAACAAACAAATTTTGAATTACAGATGAATCTACAACTAGAACTTCCACCAGATGTTAGAGCATACTGCACTGTTGAGGTCAAAATAGCTACCTATAGCATATTAGCAGCACTCACATAGTGTGGCCAATTATTAGATGAAGCCATGGGTGTCTGGACTTCTGTTCAGAATGACCCAATGCTGCAACAACCACACAATGAATTCTTGTAAAGGAGCAACAATTTTCTGATATCGAGATGGTGACATCCACATTGGTTACAACCCAAAGACTTGCCCGCCTTCATGAGGGTAGAGCTATTCATATAGAGATAGAAGATTCGCATTGCCAAGAACAACTTTTGGAAGTATGGATACAATCATGGGTTGAGGAAGCCGTACAATTGTCTCAGACTTGGGATGGAGCCCTAAAGAGCCTTCAACAAACACGACACAACATTGATCTAGAATATGAAGGGCCAACAATTGCAAAGCTTGTGAACGAAGCATGGGGTGTTTCCCAACAGAGTGTTGAAGTGGTCTTACCACTGAAAATTTTTGTCGAAGCACTCAAATAAAATATGAAGGAGACCACCCCACAGTGACTCGGGACGAGTCACGAGATTGTGTTGGGGGCTTGTTGGAGTGGGTTCCCTCGGGTACAATTTTGGTTAAGTTTTGTCTAAATTTTATTGTGCATGCCCCGTAAAGGAGTCAAAGGGGCTTTAGGGAGGGTCAAAGTGTTAGGTCCCTATATTACTAGTATAGTCCCTTATTGTTGTTAGTGTAACCCCCTTATTGTTATTATTGTACCCCTGTAACCCCCATATTGTTATTATTGTGCCCTTAAATTATTATTGTTAGGTCGGCTAGGATTACATTGTGGCCCCATGAACTCCTATATATAGAAAGGAGGTTTTGTAATTTGAATCATCCAAGAATTGTTCATTTATGTAATGTATTGGAGGTTTCCCCCTCGAATTGACTTATTTTTAAGGCGTTGATATCACTTTTATTCTATTTTTGGAGTTGGTTTCACAACATTTGGTATCAGAGCTTTGGATTCTAGGGTTTCGCTTCTCCAAACAAGTCATCGTGGCATTGTCGCTAATTTTTACGAAGGTTCAAAATTTGAAATTTTTAGGGTGTGAAGCTGAACTCCTGAGGAACATCATCGCAAAATTTAAGAGCTTCGTCCACAACATTTTTGGAGATATGATCTGTGGAAGGTAGGGCGTTTTGCAAGCTCCTGAATTTCAGTTAAAAAGGTCATCGCATCATTTGCACTATAAATTTTTTCTACGAAGTTTCAAAAGCTGAAATTTTTAGAGCACGAAGCTGAGATCCTAAGGAACAACGTCGCAAAATTTCAAAGCTTGGTTTGCAATATTTGTGGAGATATGATCTGTGGAAGTTAGGTCTTATTCAGGCTCCCTAATTTCATCTCAAAGAGGTGATCGTGGGAAAATATTCATAACTCTCTCTCTGAGCATCGGATTGGAATTCTGTAAAAAGTGTCTGGAATTACATGGACTATAGTTTCCTGTCTATAAATTTTAGAGCCAAAGGAGCAAACAGTGACACGTGGCAAGTCATACAAGTTCGCTCTACTAAACCAGTCCATAATTAGGTTATTGTGGGACATTGGACATAACTTTGAATTGAAGATTCCAAATCAAGTAAGACCTGTGGCATTTGAAAGAAGATTCAAAGGAATACTACACGGCCAAATTTTAGATATTGAGGATCTGCAATTATAGAGATAACTCAATTTCAATATAGAGCTCTGAAAGAGCAAGTAAAAGATGTGTATTTGTTTTCCCGAATTTCATAAGTCTTATTTGAAGAATCACGTTGAATTGATTCCAAGGGCATATTGTAGAATAGATATCAGTATTGGTTTCTTAAATGGTCCCTAAAAATTATTCAACACCCATTAAGCCTTTAGAAGGCTCTACTATGACTCATGAAGACGAAGAATGGAAACATGACATATCAAAATTACAAGAGAAAGTGCAACAAATTTCGTTGTCACAAAGAGCAACAAAAAATGGCATGGAAGTTTTGAAGAATGGTGTGGAAACTAATTTTGAAGAAAGGCGTGGAATATAAGATAGATGGCATGGAAGGTGGCATGGAATCCAAGATGGATGACATGGAAGCTAAGATCGATGAAAAAATGGAAAACATGAAGAATGATATAAAAGCAGACATGGAAGGTTTGACAAAGTTGATACAAGAAATGTCTCCTAATGGTGAAAATATAGTAGAGGAAACTCATGATGAGAACAAAATAAATGTTAATCATGATTTCATAAACTCTAATGTTGGTGGGAAGAACCACCATATTCCAAAAATGGATATGAGGAAGTTTGATGGAAAGGATCCTGTAACATGGATACAACAGATGGAGCAATAATATTTTGATCTCCATAATGTGCAAAACACACAAAAGGTACGCATTGCAACTTTACATTTAGAACAAAATACATTTGTATGCTATCAATGGCTTTGCTCCCATAAAAAAATTGTCACTTTTTCAATTTTTACGGAGGAAATGATAGCACATTATGAGGATACAAAGAGCAACACCTTCTTTAGCCAATTGATAAATCTCAAACAAAAGGGTTTAGTGGGGGAGCACATTGAGGACTTCCAAAAATTGAATATAAGGGTAACTGATATTCCAGAGGAACACAGAATTGATCTCTTCATAGGTACTTTAAAGGATAGCATCCAACATGAAGTTCGAGTTTTGGAACCTTATTCATTAGAGAAGGCATTCAAGTTGGCAATAAAAATTGAATGTAAAATTATGGCGACAAGGAAGCCTACCACTCACTTCTATAAAGAAGGAAGTGTTGCTACACCTAGATTTCCATGACCTACAAGGTTGACACCACAATAATTGGAAGAAAAAAGAGCAAAAGGGCTTTGCTACTGTTGTGATAGAAAATACACTAAATGTCATAAGTGTGCTGAGAAGAAATTATTTTACATAGATTGTGAAGAGGAAGAAGAAAATGAACAAGAAGAGGATATACACCAAGAACCAACCTTAGAAGAGGAAGAAATGAATCTGACCATATCGTGTAATGCACTGGCAGGAACTACCACTCCTCAAACTCTCAAGATAGAAGGACATATCAAGAAGAAAAAGGTAATAGTGTTGATTGATTCAGGTAGCACCCATAATTTTATTCATTGTAAGGTAGCCAAGGAATTAAATTGTTTCCTATACCCAGCACCAGAATGTCAAGTGATGGTTGCAAATGGAGGAACTAAAAATTGCTCTGGAAAATGCAATAACATCAAGCTAACCATGGGGGAATATGTGTTGACTAGTCCAATGCTTTCCATTCCTATGGGAGGTGCTGATGTTGTACTAGGAGTACAATGGTTAAAATCTTTGGGGACGGTAGCTTTTAATTTTCAAGAAATTTTCTTGAAATTTTTTTCAGAAAGAAAGGAAGTCGAATTACGGGGTATTGCGGGGAAGCCAGGAAGGATAATAAGCTCTAATGTTATGACAAAGCTTCTAAAGAAAGAACAGTGAGGCGTAATTGCACAATTATGCTCACTAGAAGTTCCAACATCAAAATCATCTATTTCTGCAGATCTCCAACAAGTCTGGGACAATCATTCCAAGGTGTTTGAAACTCCCAAAGGACTCCCACCTATTCGTGATCATGATCATGCTATTCATTTGATTCCAGGAAGTGTTCCTCCAAACATCACGCCTTATAGATATCCTTACTTCCAAAAGAGCGAAATTGAACGTATGATTGCAGAAATGTTAGAGGCGGGTATAATTCAACCAAGTCAAAGTTCTTTCTCTGCTCCTGTAGTATTGGTACACAAGAAGGATGGATCATGGCGAATGTGTCCGGATTATAGGGAGCTCAATAAGCTCACCATTAAAGACAAATTTCCCATTCCTGTGATTGATGAATTATTGGCTGAATTACATGGAGCAATTTATTTTACCAAGTTGGATCTTCGTTCAGGATATCATCAAATTAGAATGAAGACTGAAGATATTCCAAAAACAACATTTCGAACTCATGAGGGTCATTATGAATTTTTGGTCATGCCTTTGGCCTTACCAATGCACCTTCTACATTTCAAGGGTTGATGAATTCCATTTTCAAACCCTTCCTTAGAAAATTTGTGCTAGTATTTTTTGATAATATACTAATCTACAGCAGGTCTTGGAAGGATCATGTTCAACATGTTGACAGGGTGCTCAAACTATTGCAGGAGAAACAATTATATGCAAAAACATCCAAATGTTTCTTTGGAGTACAAGAGGTGGAATATTTGGGTCATATTGTATCTCACGAGGGTGTTAAGGTAGAGCCTAACAAAATTAAAGCCATTAAGGAATGGAAAGTCCCCACAACCATAAAGCAGTTGCGAGGATTTCTCGGGTTAACAGGGTATTATCGAAAGTTTGTTAAGAATTATGGGAGAATAGCAGCACCTCTAACAACATTATTGAAGAAAGATGCATTTTCATGGACTCCCGAAGCAACTAAGGCCTTTGAACATCTTAAAGAGGCAATGTGCCTAGCACCAGTCTTAGCTATGCCAGACTTCACAAAAACCTTTATTGTGGAATGTGATGCCTCAGGAAATGGAATTGGTGTTGTTTTAATGCAAGAAGGAAGATCCATTGCTTTTGAAAGTCGTCCAATCAAAAGAAAGTATTTACAGAAAGCTATTTACGAGAAGGAAATGTTAGCAATACTGCATGCACTAAAGAAATGGCGAACTTACCTAATGGGAAGACACTTCAAGGTAAAAACTGATCATGATAGTCTTAAACACTTTTGGAACAAAGACTATCTTCAGAAGAGAAGAAAAAATGGGTCACAAATATGTTGGGTTATGACTTTGAAATAATCTACAAAAAAGGAAAGCTTAATGTTGTTGCAGATGCACTCTCAAGAAAGAATGAAGAGGTGGAAGTATTGCTTTGTGCCATTTATATTATCCAACCAGATTGGATAACCGAAGCAAGAGATGAATGGAAGAAGGACAAAGATGTATGGACACTCATTCAAAAGTTGCAGCAAGATCCTAGTACATCTGATACATTTAGTTGGAAAACTGATTCCTTATGGTACAAAGATCGCTTATATCTTTGTAAGAATTCCCAACTAAAACAAAATATTCTTCTGGAATTGCACACTTCTCCTTTAGGAGGACACTCAGGATTTTTAAAAACTTACCACAGGGTGAAGAAAGATTTTTTTTGGGATGGCCTTAAATCTGACATTCAAAATTTTGTGGCTGAATGTTTGGTTTGCCAGCAGAATAAAGTGGAAACAATTAAGACCCCGGGACTTCTACAACCTTTATCCATTCCAAGTCAACGTTGGGAGGAGATTTCAATGGATTTTATCACAGGTTTACCTAAGTCCAAACGAAAGAGTGTCATCATGGTGGTAGTTGATAGACTTACCAAGTATGCACACTTTTGTGCATTATCTTATCCATTTAAAGCAAGTACAGTTGCTACTACATTTATGGACACAATTCAAAAGCTACATGGAAACCCAAGGGTTATTGTGAGCGACAGAGATCCCATTTTTACTGGAAATTTTTGGACGGAGTTATTTTCTTGTTTGGGTACTCAATTAGCTCATAGCTCATCTTATCATCCTCAATCCGATGGTCAAACCGAGATAGTAAATAAATGTTTGGAAGGATATCTTCGTTGTTTTGTATCTGATAAACAAACACAATGGGTCAAGTGGTTACCTCTCGCTGAATGGTGGTATAACACTTCCTTCCATACTGCAGCAAAAATGGCCCCATTTATGGCACTTAATGGATATCATCCACCATCGATCACATCATATTTAAGGGAAAATTCAAAGGTTCAAGCAGTGGAAGATCACATCGAGCATCAGCAAGAAGTTCTCCAACTCTTAAAGGATAACCTGAATTTGGCACAAAATCGAATGAAACAACAGGCAGATCAACATCGTAGCGAGAGAAGTTTTGATGTAGGAGAGTGGGTATTTTTACGGCTACAACCATACAAACAAATGTCCCTCAAGCAAGCAAAGAAGGATAATAAATTATCGCCAAAGTACTATGGTCCTTACAAGTTGTTGCAAAAGATTGGTACTATGGCATACAAATTGGAGCTTCCTGCTTCTTCGCGAGTACATCCAATTTTCCATGTTTCATGCTTAAAGAAGGTTATAGGTGAAAATCTTCTAGTTCAAACAATATTGCCAGAACTTGATGAGGAAGGAAAAATGATATTGGAACCTGAAGCGGTCACGGAAACAAGAACTTGAAAATTACGGAATCGATCAATTTCAGAGTATCTCATCAAGTGGAAGAACTTACCCACTGAAGATTCTACATGGGAGGATGAGAATTTTATACAGAAGCACCCAGAGCTACTCAAGCATTGAGGACAACACTTTTTTGAATGAGAGGGGCATGTTAGGTCCCTATATTACTAGTATAGTCCCTTATTGTTGTTAGTGTAGCCCCCTTATTATTATTATTGTACCCCTGTAACCCCCATATTGTTATTATTGTGCCCTTAAATTATTATTGTTAGGTCGGCTAGGATTACATTGTGGTCCCATGGACTCCTATATATAGAAAGGAGGTTTTGTAATTTGAATGATCCAAGAATTTTTCATTTATGTAATGTATTGGAGGTTTCCCCCTCGAAGTGGCTTATTTCTAAGGCGTTGATATCTCTTTTCTTCTATTTTTGGAGCTAGTTTCACAACACAAAGTACCTAAATCAATGTAATGGGTTTAAAGGGAAAACCATGGGTCTCAAACAATGGTCTAAGGGCATGGTATCTACGTGCTACATTAGTATAAATATGTAAAGGTCAAGTCATGAAAGGATATCTATGATCTATTGTCTTGTTATGGTTATTGTTTAAGGATTTCGGTTTAAGTCTGGGTTTTTGAGTAGAAAGGATCATGTTGGTTGTGTGCGTGAAGACCTTAGTCCTGGATGTGTGTGGACTCCGTTGGCTATACGCGCAGAAGGAGAGGTTGTATTGAATACTAAATGTATTGAAGTACTATATATATTAATAAAGAATATTGTTTTGGCGAAATATGGATTGTTATGCGATTTCTTGTTATTTATCTGTTATTTGCTTTGAGATCGGAATTTGTTTTGTGATTTCATATTTACATATTTTAATGGTTAATTACATCTGTGCAAATGAATAAAGTATATTATTCATGAATATCGGTGAATGAATAGGTTTTAATGAAGTATATCTATTTATAGTGTGTGAATACATATTGAAGAATTGCGTTATAATCTACGAAGAGTTGATCTATTGTTCTATTGATTTTTTTATGCGTGCATATGTTCTATTATTTGTTATAAGTATGTTTATGGAAACTACATTAAATTCTTCCTCAGGGTGTGGAAACTTGGTTCCATCACGGCCCCATACTTCTTCGGGTGAGACTTTGATATGCGCAAGTAGGTCATTGTCGAAAGGCCCAGTAGTTGGAGGGTTTGTTGGTTGTGCAATAAATATGAACCTGGGTCAGGACCCCTCAAGCTAACAGGTATCATATCGAAGGTCAAGTCTCAACAATACCAATGATACACTCACTCACTAGGATTGAGACATCATCAATGAGTTGGCCAAGATGTCCTCCCAACTATCATCACTAGAAAATTCATGGTACTTCATCTCTTACTCTAAAACAGAAAAAAGAAGAACTTTCTAGGAAGATATCGACACATCCACCAATCCGAGCATGCTCCTAAAACTAAATTCTTGTGGAATATATTACATCGACTATTTTTTCATCTATTAGCACATATTGTAGCTTCATGACTCAAACCATCATTCAAATTCCAATGTACATGTTCTTATATGCTAGAATAATGTACTTCCAATGCAAAACTCCCTCTTTTTATCATGCTCAATATTTCATCATCATTTCATATGACGTAGGCTTACCTCTTTACAAATTTGATAATTATGTACCTACTCATATGATCGAGACCTACTATAAAATTTATAACCTCAAATATACCTTGAGTTTCCTTTTTACATTCTTTGATAGGGATCTCTCTCACAATGACAGTATTAACATCTTCATGGTTCATCTTTATATGAGTCTACATTTATCAGAGCATCCCAAGGATCCAACTTGATTACCAGGTTATCATTCCCTCCATTCCCCATGCTCATTATTTTCAAGGAGGCATCATTAAGTAAAATAGTTTATTTTCTTCTTCTTCCTTCTCATATTTATCTTACATGAAATTGTTTAATAGAAAATAGAACCAAGCATAGTATACAAGTACAAGTGCATGAAAACATGGTTTTCACTCTAGGGTTTTCAATAAATCTTATATAGGGAGAATTATAGGGTTCCATTAGTGATTCATGTTTAAAAAAAAAAATTACTAATGTTGATAAAACCTAGAACTAATCGTCAAGACTAAAAAAGAAAACAATTACCACAATATTAAAATGTAAAAGTGTAATTCTACATATACTTCGCAAACAGAGTGTCAGTATTGAAAACGATAGCCAATATTGCCTCTTATTTTCACCAGTAGTGTTTGAGGCATCTATGAATTCCAAACATACTCATGCATAAATTCCCTACACAGTACTCGTGAAGATGGGAGACAATATTGGTTGTATTTAGTAGTACTGACACTTCGTTTGAAAACTATCTACAAAATTACACTTTTATGTTTTGATATTGATGTAATTGTTTCCTTTTTTAAAGTTTTCAAGATCGGTTCCAAGTTTTATGAACATTTGTAATTTTTTTTAAAACAAAAATCACTAATGTATTGTGTAGATTCTATAATGTTGGAATGCCATATTTTTCAGGAAGAGGAAACAAAGGAAATATGGAGATTCATTTTGCATGTTTTGTTGTTTTGAAGGTATAGGGTTTAGGGGGATAGATCATACGGATCGGTATAAAATATTTATGTTTTTTTAATTTAATGTGTTTTTTGAATATTTATCCTAATTCTCGCCCCAAATAATTATTATTTTAACCTTTGACATGTTTTAAGGAATGAAAAATGTCACTGTATGGGACAAATACGGGAATCCTTTATTATTTGTTGTTTCAACTTTGATTGAGGGAACAAAAATATAATATCATTATAGAAAATGATATCTCTCTTCCATTAACATTGTTCCATATAGTTATTCCCTTCTTTTAGACATTGTGTTTTTTGGCTACTATTATTATCTTCTCACTAGTGATGTTGAGCTACTTCCAGCCACACAAGAATTAAATATGCAGTGGAATATAATTCAACTCTTTTTATATTCTAGTGTTACAGGTCAAGTAACCTTCTCATCAGCTCAAAGGAGAAGATAACTATGGAAGGAATAAAGAGGCCTAAACTAAACCTGCTTTTACCAAGGTAACGCGCCCCTATAACAGCCAAAGTGCGTTATAACACACCTGATCCATGAAAAGGTCACGTTAGTGGCTATGGAAATGCTCTGTTTAGCCTAGAGAGCAGCGTTACCCGTGTTTTGAGTTTGAAGTAAGAAAACCCGCAGAGAATGATTTTAAACTCCAGCTTTTTCTCATAGAGAGTCGGTGCAAAATACAAACTGTAAGGCACTAATCTCTTATTGGGTCTTGCCAAAAACAACTAGACTCTCAAGAAAGGCAAAAGCATGGAAAGTTGAGGAAACATCTTCGTTTTTCTATTTAGAACTAGTGGAAGGAGAAAGGAAAGGTTTGCCCTCTCCATCTCCTATAAAAAGGAGTTGTAGGCTCTTGGTCCAAGGTTGAAGGTTTTTTGAATAGATGTGAAGCAGAGCGTTTATTGTTGTAGTGTGAAGGTCAAAAATCAAAGAGGTTTATTGAGAACTTGTTGATTAAGACATCACCACATTTAGAGAAAGAGAAAGAGAGATTGGAAGACTGAGGAGGGCTTGGTACAACTGATGGTTGTAATCCTCCTTTTTATAAATCAGTAGAACTGTATCTATTTTTTCCATTTAATGCATCAATATTGTTATTGTTCCTCAATTACTTATGTAGCATGAGATGAATGGCTTAGATGTGCATTGTTTAATATTTATCATATGTTAACTTAATTTATAGGAAATGTGTATTGTTGTAGAGATTACACAGGTGCTTTGATTGATCACAGGGTTGAGATTTGGAACTGGTGAAGGAGGAACCCCGCTTCGCTGCTTAGTGCTCTCCAAAAGACTCGAAGATCTGAAAAGAGGTAATCTTCCATATTATTCCATCAAGTTGTTTAATTTGATATGAACATATATGTTTCTTCTTTATGAATTGTACATATAATATTACTGTCTGCCTCGGGCACCGAAAAGCTCTGAGAGGGATATTCGAGAACCGAAAACCCAAGCATTTTACCCTATAGCAGAATTGGTGACTCCACTGGGGAGTTTAACCCCAAGTTTCCGGATTATTTCTTTTATTCCTCATTTCCTCTGTTCACATATCCTTCTGACAAACTTTTATGCCTAGTAGACATTTCAAAATCTCACAGAGCTCAGTCCTATACCCTTTTGGCCATATGAAAAACTTTAACCTGACTAACGCTGCCTTTGTTAGTATTCCAGAGCATTATAATGTGGCCTAGATTTGATTATAGTGTGTTAGTATCTGCATTAACGCATTCTTTTCTTAGAACCAGTGCGTTACTCAACCAAAAAATTGCTATTCACCCCTGTGTTGTCTTCCTTTTAGTTGCAGAGTTTTTTGGCCATCAGAACCATTCCTTGAATGAATCCTTGTTCTTGTTTACCAACTGGCATTGCTGTTTGTTTGTTTTTTTTTGAAAAGTTAGTGTCGAATAAATTTTCTTTTTAGAAGAAATTATTTTTTAGTTTTTCTGCATCTAGCTAGATTAATTATGAAAATTTCAATTAAAAGACTGCTAAGATGAGATAAACAAATGTCTTAATATTTAAAGAAAGCTCTCCTTGTAGAAATACTCTTCATCGAATTGAACATTTAGATCATATTTTTGCATGGTTTTTTGAGTCAAAGTCTCATCACATTTCATACATCCACTCCCCGTCCGCAAGACTAATAATCAAGTACACTAAGAATCAAGCAATAATAAAATCAATCACATTACTTTTTCTGAGCTCACACCAACAGTAGTTCAGGCTAGGATCTTGGGTGAGGAAAAGTGAGAAAATCACCCAAGATCTTAAAACTTGAAGCTAGAGTCATTAATGAGTGAAATCCTATGGCACTCATATTATCGGGACCACTCCTTTACTGGGGCTAATCGCGAGACAACACTTGGGTGCACAAGAAGGTAGCCCGCCTTTGATTGCATCCGGTGGGCATTCTATATATTGGGGTTCCCTTTGGGTATGTTGAAACTAGATCAGGGATCTAGGTATTCTGCCCATATAGCATGTTATCCTAGACCGTGACCCCCTTGATGATGTCTGTGATTTGAGGTATCTTTAGTGGCCATACTTTTTAGGGACTTACACAAGGTGACTGGGACAGGCTGTCCTGGTACTTGAAACAGACAAACCTACTTTGTCTTCGATCTTTAGGAGGGTACTTGTCTTCACGAGAGTACTTACGCCTATCGTCTGAGGTTCGGGTGAAGCTCTAGAGTAACCGTAACTGTATTTTCGACCAAACCTCTTTGTATACTATTGTGATACTGGGTTTCATCTCCAACAAACGGTAGTACTCAGACAGGGCACCCTATTCTAGCTGCTTTCTGATTGATTTTAGAGAGTCATTTTTTTATTTATTTTTTATTTTTTTAGGTGTGTGGTTACTGTCATTGATACTTTATAATACATAACAATTTATTAAATTTTTTTAAAAATAAATAGGTCACTGTGGCGTCATCCGATCCACACCATCTATCTCAACAACAGCAAGGTCTACCTCCTCTAACTCCTGAGGAAAAATTGAACCTTGGTGAACCCGTGCCTTCTACGGAAGAACAGTCTCCATTGACGAACCCTGATTTTCACATAGACTCATATCATACGGAATTTCTGGAGGACCCTTTCATTAAAGGTGTCGTACCTCATTACAATCCTCCACTGACTGATCCTTCGACAATCGTGATAATTCATATTCCACCACGCCAAGACATGTCTTCGGCCGCACAAACATCCATTTCACAACCGGCATCCACAGGGTCGATACCAATGGCAACCATCCTAGGTTCGCTACCATCCTCCCCACTAGTTGTTAGTTATATGCCATCATTTGGTAACCCCAGTAGTCAACTTATGCCTAGTCCCAACCCTATAGTCATCACAACTGTGAGTAACTCGCCGATTCCTTTGGGATCTACTCCTACCGTGACCACAATGGGACCTATGGTTTCCCCTCCCATGAGTGGGACTACTTTGGTAACCCCTTGGCCTCCATACCAGGGGGCAGTGTCACCAGCACGCAAATAAAAGGGAACATTTCACTACCCCTGTAATCATTAGGACAAACTGGACAACCTATTGTTAACACTATTCCCTTAAGTGGTTTAAATATCAGTGTAGGATCTATGTCATTGCTGAACTATGGAAGTAGTAGCATGCCTCCAGGTAGCTCTATTGCGTCCATATGGGCCAACCCACCCCAACCTCCATCTGGACTAGGGGGGAACTTTTATACTGGGGGAAACCAACCATTCGCCCCACAATACAATATGCCCTATGGACAACAACCATATATCCCTACACCTCCACCCATAGGAAATTTTTATCAAATTCCCACTTATCCTCCTGGTAACACGTTGATGGGCGGACCTTATGGTCTAAATAGTCAGTCGAACCTTCCTTGGCTAGATTTGGGGGCAAACCCGCAATTGCCATTTTTGGCAGCTCTAAACATCCCCGACATCTATAAACTGACTAATGACCCCATCAATCACAACCTGCTTTGGTCTCCAGTATCGCACAAGATTGCTTCTGACATCCCAAAGTTCGATGGGAGACAAGGGGAAGACCCAGCCGCACACATCACCACCTTTCATTTATGGTCTATATCTAATTCCATGGTGGATGATAGTATCCGACTTCGACTGTTTCCCTGCACCCTTACAGGAAATGCTTCCAAGTGGTATATTGAATTACCACGCACCGCCATTAACAACTTTTGCACTTTAGCTACGAAGTTTCTAAAGAACTTCCAATTACCAATCAGATATGAAATCAGAACGGAATTGTTAACCTCACTGTGCCAAGACACCGACACCCACATCTCCAATCACATTCATGAATGGAGGTGTAGGAGGATGCTAGTCAAAGCACCAATCTTGGATTATCTTCTATCTAATTGGTTTTGTAAGTCTCTCTTACCCCACATCTCTAAAGACATTGGCCTATCCGGTGTAGTTACAGAAGATCAATGCATTCATCGTGCCCAACATTTAGATTTAATCTACTCACAATCTGCCATGCTTTATGATTTACTCCCCAATGCCCCAGGAAACCCAAATTCTCCTGCTACTTAGAAACCCAGAGTCCACGCCGACAGTCTCATTGGCGCAATCTCTGGCATAGCCACAAAACAGTCTCGGGGGCAAACCTCCCATCCATCCTTAGCTGCCGCTGCCCCTAACCAAACGACTACTCTTCCTACCGCTGAGGTAAAATTTATGCAAACTTCACAAAAACCTAGTGGAAAGAATAAGAAGAACAAGAAACAGACATCTTCTTCAGAAGAGTAGCCAGACCATCAGAATAATCCTAATCAGAAAAATGATGCTAAAAATGACATAGGGAAGGAGAAACCCATGAAATTTCCTTGCAAGATCTGTGCGGAGGACCACTTGACATACAAATGTCCTTGGCTGTAGGAATGCACTGATTTTATCGCAAACAAGGATTCTAGGCAAACACCTGTCATTCTTCAAAATCATTTCCCTAATCAACAACAACAACAACACATGGTTGCAAACCCGCCACAACCCCCGCAAAGGGGCAATGATAGTTCACATCCTTCCGGTGAAGAATAATTTGCCATTTATGGCATTGAAAGTGTTGAACTTCAAACACGAGCCAAGCTTTATGGAAATCCTACCATAGACGCTCAAGAACCTGGTACCAATTCGAACCCACCGCCGCCCAATGATCTGCATATCGAACGGCCTACTACTGACCCCGTGATTCATCCCCCCAAAGGAACACTTTGACGCACGACTCATAACACCTCTGCACGTGCTACCCAAAACTACAACATTGTAGAAGATTTGGTGCAGGTACCATCAACCATGTCTGCTCTCGAAGTATTGCAAACATGTTCAGCACAAAGGAAAGCCTTGCTTTTGGCCATTGGTGGAATAGATCCCCAGGATTCCTTGCTAGCTATCTTTGATATGGAAAAATATCAGACTCGCCTCTCACACTAGCTCCAATTATAGGTGCAGGTTGTGTCGAAATGGAGAACAATCCATTGTACTGTCATTGACGAAGGTGCTTCGACTTGCGTTATGTCACAGGCTTGTTGGCTCGCTTTAGGTTCTCCTACTTTGTCACCGCCGTCGAATTCCCTCAAAGCTTTCGTTGGCCACACGTTCCTCCCAAAAGGATATCTTGCTAGCTTTCCCATCACTCTGAGTGGGAAAACAATAATCGTGGATGTTGAAGTCGTAGATTGCCATCTCAACTATAATCTATTGCTCGGTCGCAGTTGGTCTTACGCCATGACCGCCATTGTTTCTTCGGTCTTCCGACTCATATTATTTCCATTGGATGGGAAAATAGTCACAGTGGATCAGTTATCCTTCTGCACCCCTGATTATACCACGTTACCAAGTAGCATTGTACCCCTAATAGGAGGCTTTCCTGACTCTCATGTCAGTATTGGTACCATTCTTCTTAAGGAATCTTCCCTAATGGGTTGCTTTCCTCTCCTGCCACCAAAGGTTCCAAATACAGTTGCAATGATATCCATCACTTTGGATGGCTCTATCGACCCATGGATTCTGTCGGCACCTTCAGACATTGATTCCTACAGAGATCAGATGTCGCTCTCACCAGCTGAGTTGGCTTACCAAGCCATCCAAATCACATCTAAACCCTCCACTGTTATGGTTTCAACCAAAGGTACAAACCTCTCGCCCATCACAGCTCTCTCTAAGGATCTCCTCAATGAATTCTTGCCTACAGACGAAGTTATTCGAGAGATCATGTCTCTAGAAGAACGACCTTGGGAAAAGTTTCACCATTGCGCTTCGATGATCGACTCGGACGTGATACATACTCAAATCCCATCCTTTGATCCACCTGAGATGGTTCCCTCCACTTACACGACTGTTCAAAATATCGATTCAGAAGGGAACATGGGTAATCTTTCTAAGACAATGCTCATTGATATCTCAGTCAAAAAGGGTATCATGGAAAACATTCAGATTGGAGCAGATTGCAATCCGGAGGAAATTGTGCGCTTCACATCCCTTTTCAAGGAATTCCGCAATGTGTTTGCTTGGTCTTATGATGAAATTCCCAACATAGATCCATCTATAGTCGAGCATGAAATCAAATTTTATGATAATGCCAAACCAATTCGGCAATGACTATGACCTGTCCACCTGCGCAAAGCAGCCACCATCAAAACTGAGGTAGAAAAACTTTAAAACGCTACTTTCATATATCCCGTTCCTTTGACAGAATGGGTTTCCAATCCGATTCCCTTAGACAAAAAACAAGGCACCATCTGAGTTTGTGTTGACTATCGTGATCTGAACGTTGCTTGTCCCAAAGACAATTATCCTATGCCATTCATAAATCATATTCTTGATGATTGTGCCAGATGCGAATATTTTTCCTTTATGGATGGATTCTTGGGCTATAACCAGATTGTGATTAAAAAATAAGACCAACATAAAACTACCTTCATCTATCCCTGGGGCACATTTGCGTATCGTAAACTCCCATTCGGTCTGAAGAATGTTGGAGAAACTTTTCAGCGGGCTATGGACTACGCCTTCCACGACATTCGACATATTGTACAGGCTTACTTGGATGACCTTCCGGCCCATTCCAAGAAACGACCTGATCACCTTGCTCATCTGAAAGAAATGTTTGCTAGGTGTAGATTCTACAATATACGTCTGAATCCTCATAAATTCATATATATGGTTGAATCCGGGCATCTTCTAGGTTTCATTGTATCCAAGCACGGGATTAGGGTTGATCCTGATAAGGTAAAGCAATTCTGGAATTGCTGGTGCCAAAATCCATCCTCCAACTCCAACGTTTGCAAGGGAAGGAAAACTTTTTACGTCGATTCATTGTCAACTATGCCGAGATGACAAAAGGATTTATGAGATTATTGAAGAAGGGAACACTATATTTGTGGGATGACAAATCTCAACAGTCATTTGACGTTTTAAAACATGCACTTTTTTCAGCCCCACTCCTTAGTGCCCCTAACTACTCATGCAAATTTCTCCTTTACCTGGCAGCCTCACCATCCTTGCTTGGAATGGTTCTAGTTCAAGTTCACAGTGACGATAGTGAACATGTGATATACTAATTTTCAAAAGGTCTAATCATACCTGAACTACGTTATTCACATGTGGAGAAACTCTCCCTAGCGGTAGTTTTTGCTATCACCCGACTCCGACACTATATATTGCTGCGACATACTACTATTATTGCTTTGGAGAACCCCATGTGACACATCTTGTATCGACAAATTATTGGCGGAAAATATTTCAAATGGTTTATAATCCTCCAACAATTTGATTTGGTCTTCATGGCTTCCAAAGCAAAGAAATCTCTAGTCTTTGCCGAATTATCGGACCTTCCCAAAATTGACCCAGAAGAAGTAGCTCATGATCCATTTCCTGCTGAATCTGTATACTTGGTCGATTCTTCGGACCCATGGTATGGAGACATTTTGGTCTACCTACAAACCCAACACTTCCACCCAACTCTCACGTCCGACGACCGTCGTCATATTCGCCACCATGCAAAACACTACCTCGTGCTGAATGACACTTTATATCGTCATGGTATCAATACTATTCTCCGACGTTGTCTCACTCTTAATGAAGTGGAACACGTTTTGAATCACTGCCATGCAGGGGCGTGCGACGGTCATCTTTCAGGCATAGCTACTGCCCAAAAAATCTTTTGCGCAGGTTATTATTGGCCTACTTTGTTTAAAGACTACATTGCAGTGGTCCAGAAGTGCCATCCATGTGAAATTTTCACGAAGAAAATGCGTGCTTATCTCGCCCCTCTTCATCTGGTTATCTCCATTGGTCCTTTCGCTAAATGGGTAATTGAATTCGTTACCTACAATCCCATTTCAAAAAATGGAAACAGCTACATTGTGGTTGCAGTCAACGATTTTATGAAATGGGAGGAAGCCATTCCCACTTTTAAGGCTGATGGTGAAACCACTGCTCTTTTCCTGTTCAATCAGGTGATCTGTCGGTTTGGCATACCCCTATCTATTGTCATAGATCATGGATCACACTTTCAAAATCATATGATGACTCAATTAACCTCCATGCTAGGTTTTCGACAAGATCAATCTTCGTCCTACTATCCTCAAGCTAATGGTCAAGTCGAAGCTGTAAATGGTGTCCTCAAAACCATGATTCGTCGATTATTCAGAAACCACAAAACCACATGGCAATGGAAGTTGTATTATGCGTTATAGGCATACCGAACGTCAATCAAAACTGCCACAGGCTTCACACCATTTCAACTTGCATTCGGCCTAGAAGCAGTACTCCCAATCGAGTGTGAAATTCCATCACTCAAATTGGTTGTTGAAATCATGCCCGACACTACTGCCACAGAAGAGCGCTTGCTCTTGCTCGATCATTTGGACGAAACTCGTCGAGATGCTACACTAGCACTCGAAGCTCACCAGCGCTGAGTCAAAGCTCAATACGACAAATCTGTCAAGCCTCGTTCTTTCCAAGAGGGTGATCTTGTTCTACTCTATGATCAGAAACATGACCTCTTGGGGGTAGGAACACTCCAACCATTATGGCTTGGTACTTACATAATCACTAAAGACCTTTCAAAAGGAGCTTACACACTTCAGGAATGTAATGGAATTCCGCTCGCAGAGCCCCACAACAAGCTCTATTTGAAGAGGTATTTTTCCTAGTTCACCACTAAGCATATGCTTTGTAATTTTATGTATATAAGTTTTTCCTATTGTTTTGATGTCTCTGGATATTTTTGGTTTTTTAGGTGTTTTTTCTCATATATAATCTTTCTCTTTCACACAGATGTCGTCATCCTCCTTATCATACGTCGGATACGCAGACCGTGTTAGTCGTCACACCAGACCCATTGCTTCAGCTGCTTGGGTTCTCTACACACCTGAGTCAGAACTTCTTGGTTCTGGGGGAATTTTCCTAGGTAGCGCCACCAATAACATTTCCGAGTACATGTTAGTGATCCAACTTCTCACGGAGGTTGCATCTCGCGACATCTCCAATTTAGTGGTCAGTTTATATTCCTAACTCATAGTTATGCAGTTAAACAATCATTGCCATGTCCGTCATCCAACCTTATTACGTTATTTTTTAAGGGTGCGACTTTTAGAACATCAATTTCAAACCATTTCATTAGAACACGTTCCTAGAGAATTTAATGCATTGGTCAATTCTTTCGCAAACTATGTGTTAGATTGGCATTTGTCACATTTGTTATAAAAGATTTACACATGAGTATATATATTTTTTCCATAGAAAATACATAAAAAATTAAAAAACACAAAATCACCAAAATTATGTATGTATATATATATATATATATATATATATATATATATATCGTGTCCAGTATAATAGTTCATCAAAAATCTCTCAAAACTTGGGGTGTTTTACGAAACTTTAGCTACAATAAGCCTCGCTATTACATTTATACAACTGCCCTGCCAGCTAAGCCTGATGCTCAAACTAACATACAACTACCCTGGCTATCCTCCTCAGAGGCACCAGGTATCTCTCTGGTACACCTACAGTATGCCGATGTAGATGAACTGGAACCTCCCGCATAGGAAGAGGTGGTATACCCATGCTCAAACCCTCCAAGTTTCTGGAGAGTTCATGTAGGATCTAGGTATCATCATCTCCGGTGGCTTCTGCATCCTCTGCCGCTATGCCAACCCTGGGTAGCTGTAGCCCTCGCCATACATAACGAGGGGCCCCAGCTGGGTAGATAGGCGCCACATCTGTGTCAAGCAAACAAGCTTCATGTCAAAACATTTTTTCACCCTATTTCAAACAAAAAAAAAATTGCGTAAAAATTCAAAAGACAAAAAATACTTCCTAAAAGTACGTTGATCATTCCTTTCTTACCATTGAGTCCCCACTGGGTGCTAGGAGGTAGCACTAGCTCCGGATCTTCGGTGAATTTCATCCCTGCATAGGGATAATCCTCAATCATAATGATCTGAGAGTTAAGCCAATAAAAAAACCCATCATCAAAACAGTTTCGGAATAGATCCTCTCCAGTCCACGGGATCAAAGCTGCCCATCGATCCTGTCTCGGCTCGTGTGGGCCCAATCCCGCTGTAATCATCCTGGGTCTCATCACTGGTACCCGCTCCAGTAGGAAGGAAATGATCAATGTGTCGTACCCAAACTCTCTTTGTGTGTGGGTCTTGCATGTTGTAAGCTCTACCTAGACCCAATGGACAACTCCATCACACCAGTCAAATACCTGAGGCTGCATGCAATCTAAGGCTAGCAACATCTGGGCCTTGGTGACCACATGCTGACTCTTGTCCCTTGCCAAGCGAACTATCATCCATAGTAGAGACCTCAGTGGTCTCAAAGCCACCCATGCGATAGGCACCCGGTTGCTAATT
The DNA here is from genome assembly GCA_034641835.2 of Pinus albicaulis. Lineage (NCBI taxonomy): Eukaryota > Viridiplantae > Streptophyta > Pinopsida > Pinales > Pinaceae > Pinus > Pinus albicaulis. The sequence goes on from CM076580.1 coordinate 1,250,683,685, forward strand.
GCCTTTGTGTCATGTGTACAATGAGCAAGGATAAGATCAGTATGAGCAAAGATTCATTCTTGACCCTGTCATGTTAGGCCTCGATCCACAACATGACAGGCCAGTCAAAAAATAAATATCGTCCTTCTCAATTGAGAGCTCATTGCCCCAAATACAAAAGACATGGTGACACTTGTCCCATTGCCGAATCAGCCACCTCAGGAGGTCCTCCTGACCCCTCATCAGTTCCAGCCATGCATATTTTAGCAAACCGCACCTGCAAAGAGCCATCAAACTGGTAGCATCAGTGATCATATCTCTTTCTTCACCTTCATGTTCTCTCTCTCGCTAGATACTCATGATTAATAGATGAATACCTGCCAATACAACATTTTCAACCGATTAGAAATTTCTTGGAATGCTTCAAAATGCTTATCAAAGAGTTCTTAAAACATGATTTGCGCCTAATGCGGGCTATAGAGCAAAACAAAGCGTGCTAAAGCGCCCTTCCTTCATGGGAGGTGCGTTTAACGCGAGTCCAACACTGCTGGCCTGCGTTAGCCACTAAACGTTTTTAGGGCCTGTCAAATTTCTCATTTTGAACTAGCAAAACTTCATAAAAAAAAATAAAATGATAGCAGGAGAATCCAGCTCTTACCTGGATCTCGCGGGAAGAAGAATCATTGCCCGGATTGACCGCAATCGCCAGCTAAATTTTTCACAATTTTTCACCCCAGAGCTCCTTCACAGCATTCAAAACAGTGAAAATGAAAGTCTTATGACCTTCTTATAGCCATTTCTGGGGCATGACTCTCTTAGATAGTCTAAAAAAATTCATGAATTCGTGTTGCATATGTGTTGCAACTATTGAGTTTAGTTACCGATGTTTAGATGAGTGATCAAGATCTATATGTAGATATAACCATGTTCGACCCGATTTCAAGCGTTCTTTTTATGGTATTTTTCTTGCTCGTTAATCCGAAAAACCTCGAGTTATCTTCTTTGGACTCGTTAAACTTACACGAAGTTGATTACGAGCATTCTTTTCATGGTATTTTTCTTGCTCGTTAATCCGAAAAACCTGGAGTTCTCTTCTTCAGAATCGTTAAAACTGACATGAAGAAGCACTAAGCTTTCTTTTTAGGGACTTTTTCTAGCTCATAAAACTAAAAAAACACCGAATTGCCTTTGTCGGGCTCGTTAAACTACCACGACAGAGAATCAGGAGCCATTATTTTCCTCTTTTCCAAAGCTCTTCAAACATAAAAAGTGACCGAGTTTTCTCCGCGTGACTCATTAAAATTTCACGGAGAGCACCGAGTTTTTCTCTGTTGGACTTTTTAAAATTTCACAAAGAATACTGTGTTTACTTCATCTCCTCGTACTCATAACAAAATGAGGTAGACGTCCATCGAACATAGATTTCTCAATTTTCCGGCTTTAATGGACTAACTTATGGAAAATGAACTGTTTCGAGCTTACTATTCTCCCTTTGTCATGCCCGATTATCAAGACATGACAAAGGTACCCCCCTGGAATTTTCTTTTACGACATTTTTTAGACTCTCTAAATATGAAAAATTCACCAAGTTTACTCATCTGGACTCGTTAAACCTAATCAAACGGGGAAAATTTTTGGACAAAATGCATACTACCTCTGTTACATTTAAGAAAGGTTGATTTAGCAACAAAATTTTTGAACATGGCACTTCCCAGAAAAATCTTTCGCAGTTAGCCGAACCCTACCATATATGAGTTTAGCCTTCATCTCCCAGTGTTCCTACACCGGTAAAATCCTAACAAAACTCTTTGATATTCATTAAGCCTCAGCTGCCTAGTACCCTATTACAGTGCCTTCTATTGTTCAAGCAGATCTCGCTATCTACTGCTCCTCATATCAACCAAACCGCTCATTATGCCAGAAATTATTTATCATCAGTTATCCCCATTTGCTCTTCATTATTTCCATAAAAAAAAAATCATCTATTTTCCGTTTCGTGTTGACTACTGTAGGATGCCTCAGTACCTATCTTTCAACAGATCTCTTCCTATCGACTTCAACATCTTATCTAGGAAGTTGGTCCAGAAACTCATCAGTACCCAGATACTTGCAGACATCAGTGGAAGGTGATCTTGTGTTTGATTGGGGGTCTCCATCATTGGCTCCCAATCAAATGATTCTACGAGTGTTCGACTTCAACTCCTTTTATTCACACTCACTAGATTGTACTATGCATCTTAGGGACCATCATCATTATCGATGGCCACCTTCGTGCTTGTTAACATATTTCATTATCGACTGGTAATCAGACGATTTCTCACATGTTTGACGATAGCTCCTTCATTCACATGTTGAGAAATATGCAGTTTAAGTGAAGCGATGGCCAAGACCTTAGGGCAAAGGGTACATCATTACAGCTGTGTTTCCTTCCCCAAGTTGCGATATTGTTTATGGAGACAGCTTGTTCAACCTGATCCTGTTATGACAGACACTTCCACATTATGCTTATTAGTGGACATATTATTCGTATCTCTGTACTATAGAAATCATGTTGATTAGCTACTGAGCATGGGAATGCCCGACTCAAGACAGATACTATATTTTCTGAGATATGTTGTTGTTTCAGGTTTTCCTCAGTCCTCCAATCTCTTTAGCTCTACTACACATATTATAAAGTATTTCAGCCATTGTTTTCGTCTCTGACCTCACACTTTAGGGGGCATCTATTACAAGTCAAATAACCTCCTCATCAGCTCAGAGAAGAAGATAAGTATGGAAGGAATAAATAGGCCTAAACTAAACCTAATTTTACCAAGGTAACGCACCCCTATAACAGCCAAAGTGCATTATAACACACCTGATCCATGAAAACGTCGCGTTAGTGGCTAGGGAAATGTTCTGTTTAGCCTAGAGGGCAGCGTTACCTATGTTTGAGTTTGAAACAAGAAAACCCGCGGATAATGATTTGAAACTCCAGCTTTTTCTCATAGAGAGTCAGTGCAAAATAGAAACTGCAAGGCACTAATCTCTTATTGGGTATTCCAAAAAACAACTAGACTCTCAAGAAAGGAAAAAGCATCAAAAGTTGAGGAAACATCTTGGTTTTTATATTTAGAACTGATGGAAGGAGAAAGGCAAGGTTTTCCCTCTCCATATCCTATAAAATGGAGTTGTAGGCTCTTGGTCCAAGGTTGAAGGTTTTTGGAATAGATGTGAAGCAGAGAATTTATTGTTGTAGTGTGAAGGTCAAAAATCAAAGAGGTTTATTGAGAACTTGTTGATTAAGACATCACCACATTCAGAGAAAGAGAAAGAAAGATTGGAAGACTGAGGAGGGCTTGGTACAACCGACAATTGTAATCCTCCTTTTTATAAATCAATAGAATTGTATCTGTTTTGTCCATTAAATGCGTCAATATTGTTATTGTTCTTCAATTACTTATGTAGCATGAGATGAATGGCTTAGACATGCATTGTTTAATATTTATCATATGTTAACTTAATTGATAGGAAATGTATATTGTGGTAGAGATTACACGGGTGCTTTTATTGATCATAGGGTCGAGATTTGGAACTGGTGAAGGAGGATCCCCGCTTCGCTGCTTAGTGCTCTCCAAAAGACTCCAAGATCTGAAAAGAGGTAATTTTCCATATTATTCCATCAAGTTGTTTAAGTTGATATGAACATATATGCTTCTTCTTTGTGAATTGTATAGCTAATCTTACTGTCTTCCTCGAGCATCAGAAAGCCCTGAGAGGGATATTCGAGAACCAACAACCCAAGCATTCTACCCTATAGCATCTAGATGATGCATCTTCAACCACATTTACTTTCCATTTTATGTAGATTAATTCAAAATTGAGAAATAAATTCTAGCTTCATTTCAAATAATATTTCAACAAAATGTCAAACTTAGGACCTATTTGAACAAGAGACAAGGAAGTTTAAGAGGGAAACTTAGTCAATCAAATTCAATTGGTGCAATTCACTAGCCCTCTCTTCCAATCTTTGACTAGATTCTTCATATTTCTCTTGATCCTAGGTTTGATTTAATCCAATTGTGGTAGCCATGTTGGATCTAGTTGTGAGTTTCTCAATGCTCTCCTACAATCTAGCTATACCATTTTATTTTAGCTTATATATAACATAGGGGTAGTCTCCTTCCAAGAGTTGTTAAAGGTTTTATATTTTATGAAATCCTTTCAATATAACTTCTCTATTTGTTCTTGTGTTTAAATGATCGTATGACCAATAATCAATTTTTTTATTTCCCTACGAACCTTTACCTAAAATACTTCCACTCTTGCTAGTCCTTCCTTATTATCCTTTTCTATTGTTGTTTTGTGTCTTGTGATGGAATATATCAAGCATTTCTTGTTATTTATGATATGCTATAATGGTTTTAACATTGGTTTCTTGTAGAGTAATCCTAAGAGCCTCTAGCAAGTGTGTGAGCACTTCCAAAAAATAATGATTCCTCCCCAATCAGTTGATATTGCTTTAAAATATTCTATTTCACGCTTCCGTATCTTAACAATTTATCTATGTAAAATTTTAAGTGGGATAAAAGTTCTTTTTTTGCATAGTTAACATTGTGGTGGCCTCTTCTACTTGTTTCTAATAATTTATTTCATTCCATAATAAGCTATGTCTTCCATTGGATTGCGTGTTTTTATGTTTCCCAATAGTCTATTTTTTCCTTGAATTATAGGTTTTGAAGTTGTATCTATCTCATAAAATCACCCTTTTCTATGTACTAGTAGTTAACACTGGTATATTCTACTGTGATTTGTGAAGGTGAGGGTAGGTGAAGATTTTTCAAGTTAGTGATAGACTGCATTTAGACCTATATCCTTATATAACTTATTTCAACATTAGGGACTCTCAACATATATTAAATGACTCTACTTTTCCATTTCCCTTTTTTAAATTCTCCATTACAAAATTCATTTTTCTAGTATAAACCTGCCTTTTTTTCTAATGTAGAATCTACCATATAGAGTAAACACATTTTGAGCCAGATAATATTCCTTTAGTTTTGAAGTCTTCTGAACAATTTTATCAGTTTCTCATAATGTGTCCTTTCCAATAAGTTGGTCAATTTCATTCACATAAAGAGCTTTTGTCCTAATAGAAATAAAATTTAAGTCAAAATTTATCATAGATAGATTCAGGTATATAGAATCAATACTGTGAGGGATGGGTTGGAAGATTATGCCTTTGTGGTTTTGAGGTTTATATATATATATATATATATATATATATATATATACCTAGATGTATTTCTACACAACATTTTGGGCTTGTTAATAGAACTTTGAGTGTTGTTTTCTTTCACACCATCCCAAAAAATATTGTTATTTGGTTAACACATCATAGATTCCTAATATTCATGCTTTTAGCATCAACTATTTAAAATTGGTTAGTGAAATGCTTTAGTTTGTGATTTTATGTGAAGAATTTCACAAACTGATGCTTTGACATTTTCATGTAAGTTGCAAAAGAACCATGGTGATGCTTTTCATTATGTACCATTTCAAAAAACAATGTTATATATTGTGAATTTTGTCCCGTAGATTATACCTTTATATCTACAATACTATAGATATAAAAATAAGTAGATCTACATTAAGTATTTATGTACACAATCCTTTCACAAAAGTAGAAACAATTGAAGCATGAATCACTTGGTTATCCTTTCCTACTATGGTAGATTATGGACTTGATATAATAGCCAAATATCTTCCTCCTAATCACCAAGATGCCTCACTCTAGTGCTTAGAACCTCTCACCTAACACAATTAGAAACAAATGAAGATGATCCTTTTCCTTCAATCAAAGGAAATTTAGTTGACCCAATATAATATAATGATAACATGACGACACACATCATGATACAATATAAAAAAATATTACTTAAAAGTGGGAAATAACTAGAATGAATATATATATATATATATATATATATATATATATATATATATATATATATATATATATATAAAAGAAGTCCAATATAACTTCGAAGTAGGGTTCTCCTCTCCAGTCGCTTTATCATCACCCTTTCTTGACAAAAAGACATAGGTTGGGATCATTTATGTAATTGGGAAAGGTCTCTTAGAAATAGTGAAATGTGGGTGCCATCAAATTGTAATTTTTTTAAATGTTCATAATTTCATCGGATATTCGATGATACGTGGAAACTGTTGAATATCCCACTATTATCCGATTGGACATTCATCAAAGATTCAACGCTCTACCGATGGAATGAAGCATCATAGCTATAAATCTCTTGTTGCACAAACTTGTTCTATAATCGATTACGTAATGCTAAACTATTAGATGCTCTCTTGGGTGGTGAGCTATAACACTTCCATCGCACAATTTTTTTTTAATGTTGATTATCCTATTCTCAACCACGGGACTTAATACTCCATACCAACGGAATAAACTGTCGAGTCCCGTCAGAGTAGAGTAATAAGGCATCAAATATCTGATGTTAAAGCGTCGTCGTTTTTCCATCTAAGAGAGAGGATATTTGATGTTTTCCCATTGCATATATGACGAATGTGGGTGTCACAATTGACGTTTTCCCTGTATCATATCTGACGTATGTGGGCATTGCAAAACTGACCTCAAAACATTGGATTTTTAATGACATTTTTGTCCATATTTGGCATCATATATTCGACATCAGTCCCATTGAATATCTATCGCTTAATAAAGTGTCATCTATTCTCGACTCCAATGTGTCGCATAGCCGATGACAATAAGTCGAATATCTGACGAATATATTTTGTCCCCATTTGTAATAGTGTTAGGGAATCACTGTCATTATTAATGTGAAAATTAACATTGACTAAGGGGTTAGGGATTAGGTGAGGGAGGCGAGAGTCTTGGGTGTATTCATTGAGGGAATGGAAAACGAAGGACAAATTCCTTGAATTCACTATATGATAAAGGGGAAAGGTAGGACGACAGCTAGGGTGAAGGGCAAAGGGACGAAAGGTAAACGATAATGGGTAATGCAAATAGAGGGAGCACAACATGAGGCTTACAAATCTAGTTCGTTGGCGGGTTTATGAAATTGCAAAGGAAATTAGAGAATGTGTGGACAAGTTCTAGGTGCAATGATTAGGGGAGAAGGTGAAGCGTCACATACCTAGTAAGTGTGAGGTTGTCGATCGAAGGGTCGCTTTGCAAAATCATCGAGCAAGAAAGAAACTAAGAGCATGGGGATGCATGTTTATAAATAAGGTCGCACATGTGGATGAAGAGCGGCTGCAGGTGGAACAAGTGCTTGAGACAGGTCGCATGCAACCTGCCCCGATCAGGGTCGTATGAAGTGGGGGAAATTGGTTGCAGGTCGTGAAAATAGTTAGGTCACAAAGTCATGCCACATACCAATTGATGGAAATATGCAGCCTTCCATGTGAAACTATGTGACTGGGGGATTAGTTATGACAAAAATGAGGTCACACATGATTGGGAGAAAGCAAGTCATAGGTCACAACACGAAGTCCTAGTTTGGTGTCTCAAAATGCGACTAACGACCTAGGATGAAAGCTTAGGTAAAGTTTGTGATCTAGACTTCTTCTAAGTCACGGAAGAAGCTAGGAATCCAACAAAGTGTAAGAGGCCATGGGATGTCATAATTAAAGATCAGGGAGTCATGCATGGGGGGCTCCAAAAATTTCGATACAGGTCAAATTTTGGGGTTTTCGTAGCAGCTACAATAGTAGGATATGAGTTGGAAATTAATGAGGAAGCCTATTGTTGAGATAACCTTGAAATGAGTCACTGCATGGGATATTGATCTTGAACTTACTCGATTGCTAATTCGGCCATATTACTCAACAATGTTTATCATTTTCAGTAAAGCAATACAAAAATTATAACTATCAAACTCACCAAAATTAGGAAAAGGGAAAAAGAACAAAAAATTACACAACTCGATTCATATACTCAATAGTTTGATGAAATTGTATATGTTTATAGTTATCAAATTCACTGAATGAGAGTGGAAAAATGAAAATTAGACAACTAGATTCATATACCTAATAGTTTGATGAAATTTGATCTAGTTGGTAGTGTAAATGGATAATATGTAGAAAATCTCTAACACAGCTATAATACCATGTAGAAATTATATCAATGGATTCAATCCGATCATCAAATGTACTAAAATAATATATTGAATCCTTGTACAATATTTTCATTATATAAAACACGATCGCTCAATCACATGCAAGTAAGAGAAAGAAGTAAATCAATTGAACAACACAAGATTTTCCTGGGGAAAGAAACTTCTCAAAACCCCTCCATATTTATTGTATAATAAACCAAGGAATCATGAAACAATACAATGCATGTGTGCTCACCACAACCTCATACACTCTACCAATTGCTTCACACTAATCTAGGAAAAATTGGACAAACACATAGCCAATTTCCTACCTACCCTTAGCCTGCCTTGCTCACGCAATCCCTAGAGAAATAAACCTCAGTTAAATAGGAAATTAAACCTTCCTTGATTGTTCAATCCATCATGGGATTCATGTGGCTTTATAACTGCACCTGGGTAGTTCGCTAAAAATACAACCAATAGTTTACTTGCCTTTAACCTTTGTCTCAACTAGGTTGTCATCATAATTGACATGCATGCAAATATTAATAGTGAACCATCAGTTACTTGGTAGGTCACTACTTGTGAATTAAATCTATTTTAATTCACTTGATTTTCCAGTAGCTTATCTTTCATTTAGAACTAGTTAAACTGATTTTAACACAATAAATGTGAGTTAATTGATCACACTCACACCACACTAGTGCTACAACTGCAACTGAACCCTGTTAATAATATAATCACTCTACATTCCTATCCTTTGACCCTCAACTCAAAATTCTTGAGCTAACTAATTCTATCACACTTAGTTAACTAACAACCTAGATCCACCTTAACTCTGAATCTATCAAGCACCGAGAGGGATCAAATCTCTCGAGGTGAACACCTATTTTTTGAGTGAAAAACTTGAGGAAAGGTTTGAACCTCGATAGATATGATCCCTCTCGGTGCTTGATAGATCCGGAGTTAAGATGGATCTACGCTAGTTTCATTCATGTGCGTCCAAGGAAAATATATTGAACATTTGATTAATTTTATCAATAATATGTAAATACATCTAACATTAATATAATCATTTTATATATGCTCAATATGTCTTATATTTATCTAGTCATTTTAATTAATTTTATAAATAATATGTAAATACATCTAATATTAATATAATCATTTTATATGTGCTTAATATGTTTGATATTTATTTAAAAATTTTGAATGCAAAGTGACAATGTAATAGTGTTTAATGATTGAAAATGTAAATAATAAGAATGCATTCAATTACAAATAGTGTTCATTGTGATCAATCTCCAACTATTTTCTTCTACTATTCTTATTGTCACCCTTGTTAGTTTTGTCATATTTTCATATGGATTATATGAAAAGGATAGCTGAAATCGTAAACCATTTGAATATTTAGCTAGAGTTGTTGTACTAAACATCATACATTGTCTCTCTTTCTCTCCAATATTAACAAGTTGAATTACTATAACACAAAAATCAATGTATATTATCAATAATTTTTTGTTCTTACATTGAAATCAGTGCACACTGTTAAGCCAATCACTTTACAATTACTGTACCATCATATGTCCAATTAGGTCAAATTAGAAAACAATGTCTACACTGAAATAAATGCATATAATGCAAGCAATCAAATAATATTAGAAGACAACATCTACACTGAAATCAATGCGTCTAATGCAAGTAATCAAATAGGATTATAAATCAACATCTACACTAAAATCAATGCATCTGATGCAAGTAAGCAAATAAGATTAGAAGCCAACATTTACTGAAATCAATGCATGTGGTGCAAGAAATAAAATAGGATTAGAAATCACCATCTACACAGAAAGCAATGCATTTAGTGTAAGAAATCAAATAGGATTAGAAATCATCTACATTGAAATCAATGCATCTAGTGCAAGCAGTCAAATATAATTAGAAATCAACATCTACACTGAAATTAACGCATCTAGTGTAAGCAATCAAATAGGATTAGATATCACCATCTACACTAAAATCAATTCATTTAGTGAGAGCAATAATATAAGATTATAAATCACCTACATTTAAATCAATGCATCTAGTGCAAGCATTTAAATATCATTAGAAATCAACATCTACTCTAAATCAATGCATCTAGTGAAAACAATAAAATAGGATTAGAAATCACCCTCTACACTGAAATCAATGCATCTAGTGCAAGAATTATTCTTCCATCTCTCTGCCCTCCAACTCTGTCTCTCTTTCCCTGCCTCTCTCCACTCTCTCACATCCTCTCTCTTCCTTACTCTCTCTCCTTTTATTTCCCACATCTCTCTCTCTCTCTCTCTCTCTCTCTCTCTCTCTCTCTATGTTACTATATCCCTCCTTCTGTCCTTTTGTCCTCTGTTCTCTCCACACTCTCCTTCTTTGTCTCTTTATCTCACCCCAAAACATACATACTCTCTCTCCATCTCTTCTGTGTCACTCCATCTCTCTCTCTCTCTCTCTCTCTCTCTCTCCACTTCTCACTCTCTATATCTTTCTTCTTCCCTCGCTCTCCCCCCCTCCAAATCCATCTCTTTATCCCTCTCTCTCTCCTCCTATCTTCCTCCATTTATCCTCCTCTCTCTTGTCCTTCCTCTCTCTCCTACCTCCCTCTCTCTCTCTCTCTCTTTTCCCTCCAATTTTCTCTCTTCCCCCATCAATCTCTTCCTCTCTCTCAAGTCCTCTCTCTCCCTTTCTCTCCTACCTCCCTCTCTCTCTCTCTCTCTCTCTCTTCCCTCCAATTTTCTCTCTTCCCCCATCACTCTCTTCCTCTCTCTCAAGTACTCTCTCTCCCGTTCTCTCCTACCTCCCTCTATCTCCCCCCATAGCTCACTCTCTCTCTCTCTCTCTCTCAACATATACACTAAAATCAATACATATAGTGCAAGAAATCAAATAGGATTAGAAATCACCATCCACACTCAAATCAATGCATATAGTGAAAGAAATATTTTTCCCTTTCTGCCTCCTCAAACTCCATCTCTCTTTCCCTCCCTCTCTCCACTCCCTCACATCCTCTCTCTCCCTTTTCTCCCACCTCTCTCTCTCTCTATCTCTCTTTGTCTCTCCAACTCTATTATTATATACGTCCCTCTCTCCTTCTCCCCCCCTTCCCTCCATCTCTACTTATTTTTATCTTTATCTCACCTCCAAACATACACACACTCTCTCCATCTGTCCCTTGTCACTCCCTCTCTCTCTACACTTATCACTCTTAATGTATTTCTTCATCCCTCCCTATCTCCCTCTCTAACACTATCTCTGTATACCTCCCTCTATCCTCCTCTCTCAATTCCTCTCTCTCTCCCTTTCTCTCCTACCTCCCTCTCTCTCCCTTTCTCTCCTACCTTCCTCTCTCTTCCCCCATCTATCTCTCTTCTCTTTTCCCTTCAACCCTCTCTCTTCGCCAATCACTCTCTTCCTCTTTCTCAAGTCCTCTATCTTGTCCTCTCTCTCTCTCTCTCTCCCAAACTATGTTACTATATCCCTCCTTTTATCCTTCTCTCTCCTTCCTTCCCCCTTATTTCCATCTCTCCTTATTTGTCTCTTTATCTCACCCAAAATATACACACTCTCTATCTATCTCTTCCTTGTAACTGCCTCTATCTCTCTCCACTTCTCACTCTCTATGTATTTATTCTTCATCCCTTTATCCCCCTCCAACTCCATCTCTCTATCCCTTCTCCTCCCCTCCTGTCTCTCAAGTCCCCTCTCTCTTCCTTCCTCTCTCTCCCTTTCTGTCCTACCTCTCTCTCTCTCCCCTCCAATCATCTCACTATCTCCATCCATCTCTCCTCCTCTCTCCCCCCTCCATATTTATGTCTCCATCTTCCTCTCCTACCCTTCCCTACCTCTCTCACTCCTCTCCCTCTCTCTCTATCTTCATTCCTCCTCTCCCCTCTCCTTCCGTTTATCCCCATCTCTCCCTTGTCACCGTGCCTATATCTCCACCTCTATGTCTTTGTTCTTCCCTCCCATATACATATCTAGATTTAATATATATCAGGGTTAATAATGTTTTGTTTCATGGTATTAGTAATGATGTGACCCATGGTATTTGGTCCATAGGCTTCACCTAAATAAAACCTCTTTTTTTGGATCTCCGTAAATATAAAGAGGTTTATGGAGTAAAAATAAAAAGATTTTTTATTTATTTACCATACCTCTTTTATTTACCATGTCATTTGATCTATAGGCTTGGTATATAATTAGATGTTGATTTCTAATCATATTTGACATGCTTTTATATATTTATCATGCCTCTTTATACCTCATTTATAATTATTTAGTTACCATGCCTCTTTTATAACTATGGTATTTGGCTCATGGTATTAATAATAATTTGTCCCATGGTATTTTGCCTCGAGGTTTCACCTAAATAAAACCTTTGTTTTGAGTTTTTGTAAATATAAAGAGGTTTATGGAGTAAATATAAAAATATGTTTTATTTATTTACCTTACCTCTAGTTTATTTATATTTATATTTATTTACCATACCTAAACCTCTTTATATTTAAAATTAATATTTTGTTTATACATAATAACAATTAGGTTTATTTTTAAATAAACGACATTGGATCAAAAATTTTAAATGTTAAACATTACATTTACATTTACATGTTTATGTGTTTACGTTTTTAAGTGAGATCTATCCCCATATTCGGTTGTAAAGACTCTCTGGCACAATAATACATAGTTTTATTTTAATAATTAAAAAGTATATATAATTTATATGTGATTTAAGATTCAAGTTAACATTTTGGCCGCGAAAATTAATTTTATTATTTTTTTAGGAGGTGACATACTTACACATCCGGGTCATATTGGATTATGTGTTTACGTTTTTAAGTGAGATCTATCCCCATATTCGGTTGTAGAGAACCGGTGGCACAATAATACATAGTTTTATTTTAATAATTAAAAAGTATATATAGTTTATATGTGATTTAAGATTCAAGTTAATATTTTGGCAAAAATTAATTTATTAATTTTTTTAGGAGGTGACATACTTACACATTGGGGTCATACTGGGCAATAGAATGTGCCTCTCGGTGGAATTACAAGTTTATTCGCGTATACTCGAGTGAATGGTCTAAGATCTCTCAATTCCGCTTGAGTTACATTGTACAATTTCTCAAGACCATTGGGAGAGGGATAATGTTCAAAATCAAGATTTTTGTTATGAGATAAGATTACAATTTATTTTCCAATTTATTTAAAAATTTGGTTGCACACTTTCTCACTAATGTGTCACTAGAATCCTCACTCATGTGAGACCTGCGATAAGAGGAATGAAAAAACGCTAGATCTCCATTGGCATTTTTCTCGCCAACAAACTAATTAAGTTTGGTAGAAGGAAACAAAAAAGGAAAATTTTTGTCTTTGATGTGGGCATACTGGTAGAAACTATAAGTACAATATATAACCATTATGTGGAGTGTAGAGATAGGTTTTGTTTTCATTGATTTATGCAGAGTGTGGAGAGATTTCATGACTATTCTTGGATAAAAAATAGCATAACTTCCTTAACATCATAAAAATGTTTTGAGCATTAAAATTAAATATTTCTTTATCAAAAGGAGTGTAGAGGTTATTTTCAATGTGCCGATGTGCTTCTCTACACGTCCTTACCTCCACATCTCTACACTAAATGCTTCACAACAATTCCTTAACTATGTCTAGTTTGAATGGACCTATTTCTTCCTTAAAATTGGGCTAAATTTCCACTAAATGTAAGAAAACAAAGAATATTATCGACATGAGAGGAGTGTTGGAACAAAATTAGAGTGACAGTTAGGCGAATATTCTAGATGATGCCATTTAGCACGATGGTTATCCTACTTCATATTTTCCTAGAATGTTGCCTTGAGTTGTTAAATTATGAAAAACACATTGTGATCAATTTATTACATTGAAATTACAATTTAAAAATTGTACCAATTTCAAATGCAATAATTAAAAAATGGTCCACATCGCTTCTGAATAGAAAATGATGAAGATCCAAAATTTGTAGAGTGGGAGAAAAAATATTTATAATATTTAGAAAATTAAAATGTAAAAGTAGTTAACCAATTATTGTACAATGTTTAATGATTAAATTAAATGATGAAGTAAACTATCTAAATTGTTATAAATGGATTTGTTTCTGGTTCAATTAAGCATAATTTAACTGTGGAAATAATGAAGAATGTTACCTTATACCATAACAGGGTGGCAATAGCATTATTAAATAATGCAGGCAAGGTTTACAAATTATTCGAGATGGGATATTTGAGTGATTAACCTTCTCCACGTTGCTCAATTTAAGAATAGAGATTAAAGGTGTAATGAAAACCATGGTACTTGGTTTGATTGATGATATTTGATTATGTTACAAATTATAAATATTATTTTTATTATTTTTTAAAAATTATTTAAAAGAAGATTATTTGAAAGAAGATTAATTGATAAATTGTGTGAAGTGTGGAAGTGCGAAAAAAATCTTTTTCCTCCACACTGCGCATAATTTATCAACATTATAAGTACATCACTAGCATTATTTTAGAACTCTACCTAATTAGTTAGTATATTTAATTTAGCATCATCATTATCCATGAAAACAAACAAATCTACTCCATACCTCTACCTAAATGTGTTAGAGTTCCCACACTCGAGATAACATTCAAAAGAAAATGCATTACTCATATAAGTATAGCATTCAAAAGAAAATGCAATTCACTTTCAGATATATAACATTCAAAAGAAAATGCATTACTCATGTTTTAAATTATATGAACACACCCTCATATTTCATAATAGGATGACTGCATGCCATATTTATTATTTTTATAACTGTTAAAATAGTTAATTAATTCCCGCATGCAGAGTTAGACAATCAGTTTGCAAGAATTGTGTTAGTTGAGTTGTGTGATAAATGAATTTGGTAAGTGAGTTAGTGAATCAGTTAAGTGAGTGATGGTCAAGTCGAGTTATGTATTTGTGTGCATGTCAAGTTAGGATAAATACCCTTCATCGGGTTCATTGTATTCATTCAGTGAGATTGAAGTTCGTATGATTAACAAAAGAGTTGCAGCTCATGTGTTTCGTGTGTGAAATACTTGTGTTATTTTGTGTTTAATATCCTCTACCTTTTCAACAAATTGGTATCATCGCTGAGGAAGGATCACAGGATTTGTGGGCGAGGAGAGCTAGAGAAAAGGGCCAAGAGAAGAAGGCCGACAATTTTTTTTTTTTAAATTTGCAAAATCATTGAACCATTAAGGAGTGCGCAGATCCACACATTCTTAGCACAAAAATCGTGCAACATCTGCACTTTTTTAATACAAAAACTGCTCAACTTTTGTAAAAATTAAGTTTTTTTGTTTCGGGGGTACGCAATCGGGTTTACGGCTTAAAATTCCCGTCGGCTGTGAGCAAGTCAAAGCACATTGGGTCAAGATTGCGTGTATGATTTAAAAAAAGAAAAAAAGAAAAAACCAAAGGGATTTGACGTATTTGTTTTAAAAAGGATTATTTACATTTTCACAAGGTTTTGATTATTTAAAAGGTTTTTTGATAATGCACGTGAGTCTTAAACGGATTTTTTAAGTTCTCAAAAAGTGAGAAATCATAATAATTTTTTTAAAGGAGCTTATTATAAAATATTTTGTTGGGTGTGGAGCCTGATTATCTTCTTTATTTTGTATCACAAATAAGGTCTCCTGCTTGATCTGGCGAAACGCCCCATAATTAACGCTCACTCGGGGGTCGAGGGGGAGGGAGATGTTTTGACTTTATGGAGCCCCCCCCCCCTTTGGTGGGGGTTTTCGGGGGTTACACTGAAATTTGTCACCATGACATTTTAGTACCCCCTTAAAAGTCTACAACATCAAAGTTCCTAAAGTCAAGCCTTGAAATTGAGAGAAAAGCTCATAAAAGTCTTTAAAACACTTGTACCTCACTTTCTCTTAACATTGCCTGCGGTGCCGCACTTTTTTTCTCTAAATCATGCGGAACTAAACACAATTTTTATTCATTAAAGGTGCAGACCCCTGTAAAAGGTAAAACAAAGGTAGAAAGTGACATTTAGAAGCCCAACAGTCAAATCTAGAAGCTTCTAGAAATAGTTATCTAGTTGAAGGTTCGCTCTATCCTGTATGTTCATTCCTCCATTATGGGAGCCCACCCCTTGATTTATGGAGCCCAATCCCTTCAAAAGAGCATTCTATCCCTTCTTAAGGGGAACCATAACCTCCTCTATTTTCCTATAAATTGAAGCCATAGTGCAGCTTCAAAAGTTAGATAGAGTTGGAGTTAGTGAGTTAGACTTGGAGAATTTTTTAGGAGAAATGTTGTGAAAACTCACACTCTCATAGTTGATCATTATATGGGAATGATTACACACCCATGTGATTTTAGTTGAGAGAGTGCAAGGCTTGTCAGATTAAATGAAACACCTGTTCCGGACCCCAGGAAGGCCTGTATGACATCAAGGTGGACACGGTTGTAAGGCTCTTATTTATTTAACTTAATACGAATGAATATTGTTTTCTCAATGGGTTATTTAATTAATTATCTCATTTCTTGAATTCCTTGATCATATTGATGGATGTTTGATTCATGAATTGATTTATTATATAGGTGCTTTTGATCTTTTCTTGTGTTTGTGATTGCAGATCCTTGATGACGACTTTCCTCAAGCCACTAGAAAGAAGATCAGCGCTAGACTACAAGTAGGTTTCTAAAACCCTGTTATAATTAATTCCATGTCAAACAATATCTAGAGAAAATAGTTTTTATTTGTCCGTTTGTTGCTAGCTGTTCGTAGGACACTTGGGAGGTCTGTCTTGTCCGCAAGAACGACTTATCTGTCCAACAAGGGGAAGCACCCCCATTGTGCTAATTTGAGGTCTAAAAACTAAGCCTTCCTAAGGAAAATGTGCAATTAAAATTCACTTTATGAGAACCAATCACATTTTAGGGGATGACATCATCCCTAATGGTTGAGGTGGCATTGCTTGAGTTAAAGGTACTTACTTGTCGCATTCTCAATGGTGGATAAAAACTCATGGTTAACCATGGTAGTGCTCTAAGTACTTTTAAATTCAAAGTAAAGTACTCATAATAAATGTCATTTCACACTTTTTGAATAAAAATATATTATTGTCATTTCATATTTCTTGAAAGAAACAATGCATATCCCTATATATTTATTATATTATATTATATTATATTATTTTTATATAGTATATTAATTACATGTTATTATACAATTTAAATAATATATTTTTTAATTAATAGCATATAATATAATTAAGAATCTATAAATTTATATTTATATTTTATTTTAATTTATTTAAGTACAAAGGACAAATGCATTAGTTGTTCAATGATAATGACTTTTTCTTGAAAAACTCATTCTTATTTATAGTCACATCAATACAATTTTTTTTATTAATTTTATTTTGGTACAACTTTTGAATTGAATTTAACTATGGTTACATGGATTGTGGTGCAAAAAGTGAATTGCAAATTCATAAATATTATTTTATTGGTTTAACTATTATTTTATTATTTCTTTAGGAGGCCCATTTTAGACCTCAAAATTTCCCTAATGCGAAGTTAAAAATAGATGTAAAATTGCCTTGTAAAATTATTGTAATTTCCAGTGAATTTGGGCCGTTCATTAGGTGGATGATCCGACACTAGAAATTATGTTTAATTTAGGGTTTTTTTCCCTAGAAGGAAATTCCTCGTTTTATATGAGGGCAATGTATTGTGGCTGTGTATTGTATGTGTATTCTCAGAGTGAGAAACAGATAGGGAGACTGTACGAGAGAACAAAGGATATTACGGCTTATCTATTTTAGGTTGTGTCTCTTCATTTTGTTGGATAATATAAAGGAAGGATTAGTTGTTCATAGCCCAAATTGGGTGAACCACATATATCTGTGTCTCTCTTGTTTTATATGTTTTCTGTGTTTGTGTTTCCACATATTTTATGTGTTGCATTGCTCTGTAATATATAATTTTCTAACATATTTTTTACGATATTTTAAAAGGGGTATGAAAGGATATATATTATAATAAGTCTTTATTAAAAGATTTGATTATAAAAGATATTATATATATATATATATATATATATTAAAAAAATTTATTACATAAAAACATATATTAGGGTTTTATCAGAGAAGATGTTTTTTGAAGCAAGATGGCCACATAAAGTTTCCAGCAACAACTTCCTTCTTTCATTGGGAAATATTATGATGTGTGGGCCATTAAAATGGATACCATGTTAAAAACGCATGATTTTTGGGATCATATCAATTTTAGGTTTGCAGAACCTGAGAATGACGCAGAAGAATGAGCCCTTAGTAATGCAGAGAGGGAACAGTGGAAGAAAGACAAAAGGAAGAATGCACAAGCATTGATTCTTATCCAGCAGGGAGTGGATTGAGTAGTGTTCTAGAAGATAATCATCACTTCTTCAACAAAGGAAGCATGGGAAACTTTAGCGACAAGCTATCAAGGTATGCCCAAAGTCAATATTGTTAAATTGAATAATACTAGGAGAGATTTTCAAAGTCTGTAGGTGAAGGAGATAGAGGACATCGATTATTTCATGAATCGGGTCATGTTTGTAGTAAAGCAGTTAAAAATTTATGGTGAAGACATTAAAAATAAAACAGTGATTGACAAGGTCCTTATATCTTTGTCTACCAAGTTTGATGTTGTGGTAGCAGCCATAAAAGAAGCCAAGGATTTGGAAAAAATAACAGTTGATGAGTTGATGGGATCACTTCTATCGCATGAGGCAAGGATAGATAGAAATAAGGATTCCAATTTAGAAACTGCTTTCAAAATTCAAGTTTCTATTTAAAGAAGTCAAGGCAGAGGTCGATCGAGAGGCATAGGACGAGACGGAAGCTATGGTGGTAAGAGAGATGGCCGATAAGAGCATGAACATCAAAGTGGAAGCAACAATAGTAGAATATTTCACAATAATCAAAGGTTTAACAAATCAACGGTGAAATGTTATTATTTCAATAAATTTGGTCACTATGCTCATGATTGCGGGAAGAAGATAGTTGATCAAGGAAATCATAGAGCTAATGTTAGTACAAATAATACTAACTCCATGTTCCTAACATTTAACACCATGCATGAACCATCTGATAAGGTATGGCTATTAGACAGTGGTTGCAGTAACCACATGACAGGAAACAAGAATTTGGTTGCAAATTCGGATCAATCTGTGAAGACAGAGGTAAAGTTGGGGATTGACGAGACTGTGGATGTAGATGGCAAAGGAGTGGTCAACATTATAGCCAAGCAGGGGGAGCCAAAGACAATATTAGAGGTATATTATGTTCCTGGTCTCAAACACAATTTGATAAGTGTTGGTAAATTGACACAGAAAGGATACAGAGTTATCTTTCAGGGGAAACAATGTGTTATTTATGACAAACCCTCAAGCAAGCAGTTGATAGAAAAGGTGCAGATGACGAGGAACAAAATATTTCCTCTAACTATGAACTACAACGATTAGGTTAGTTCTTTTATAGTTTCATGTTCTAATGATTACTATTTATGGCACTTTCGGTTTGGACTCTTGCATTTTTCCGGTTTAAGATTGTTGCAACAAAAACATATGGTTAGAGGATTACCTACCATGAAAGAACCCGCTAGCACTTGTGAGTTTTTCATCTTGGGAAAGCAACACGGTGAAAGTTTTCCGAAGGGACTTTCTTACAGAGAACAGAAACCACTTGAGTTAGTGCATACAAACTTGTGTGGACCTATGAGGACATAGTCGATTGGTGGAAGTTGTTACTTCCTCACTTTTATTGATGAATATAGCAAAAATACTTGGGTTTACTTCTTGAAGAAAAAGTCTGAAAATTTTGCAAAGTTCAAAGAGTTCAAAGCCTTAACAGAGAACCAAAGTGATCAACAACTCAAGGTACCGAGATTAGATCGTGGTGGAAAATGTGATTCAAAAGCATTCCATGAGTACTGCAAATAAAATGGAATCATAAGACATTTTACAACCAGATACACACTGCAACAGAATGGTGTAGCGGAGAGAAAGAACAGAACAATCATGAACAATATGACGAGGAGCATGTTGAAAGAAAGAAAATTGTTTAATGAGTATTAGGCAGAAGCAGTTGCATGTGTTGTTCACGTGATAAACATATTTCCTACAAAGAGTGTGATGAACAGAGTACCAAAAGAAGCATGGTCAGGTATGTTAGGCAGTGTATCTCATTTTAGAGTTTTTGGATGTGTATCGTATGCACATGTGCCTAAGTAGATAAGAGGAAAATTAGATGATCGAAGTGAAAATTCTGTATTTACTGGTTATATTGAGCAGTCAAAAGCTTACAAATTGTATAACCCTGCCACTACGAAGACAATAATTAGCATAGATGTTGTGTTCAAAGAACAAGATTCATGGAATGGGACTGTAGACAAAACAATCGATGCGCAAGCACCATTGATGGAAGAGGATGATGTAGAATAAAAGGAGAAGCAAGAAGACACCAAACAGAGTCACACCAGCAAGGAATCCAATATTTCTAGAGCAGCATGGAACTTCAAGCAGATACAAACCATAATTCTTCAAGCAGCCAAGCAGGTAATGAATCAAGCAATGGTAAGAAAAATATGAGAAGTTTAAAAGATATTTATGATGATTTGGATGTTAGTTCAAATTTTGCATTTTTGGCATTCCAACCTTCTTCGTTTGAAGAAGCAATAAGAGATGAAAATTGGGTGCAAGACATGGATGAAGAGGTAGATTCTATTGAAAATAATGATACATGGGATTTGGTTAATTTTCCAAAGGATAAAAACCTCATTGGTGTGAAGTGGGTGTACAAGACTAATTTGAATGAGAAAGGTGAAAATGACATATTTAAAGTCAGAATTGTAGCAAAAGGATTCTCGTAGCAAACGGTAATAGACTTTGGAGAAATGTTTTCTCCAATAGTTAGATTGGATACTGCAAGAGCAGTTCTAGCGACAGTAGCTCAGAACAAGTGGAAATTATATCATATGGATGTCAAATCAGCCTTCTTTAATGGAATTTTAGAAGAAGAAATTTATTTGCGGCAGCCTCCAGGTTATGAAGTTGAAGGTAAAGAAGATAAATTTTACAGGTTGAAGAAAGTGCTCTATGGACTTAAGCAAGCACCTAGAGCATGGTATAGAAGAATTGACAGCTACATGATCAAGAATGGATTTTGCAGAAGCATCATTGAGCCTACATTGTACACAAAGGTAAATGAGCATGGAAATATTCTAATTGTTTGCTTATATGTTGATGATATGATTTTTACAGGTGATCTTGAGCTACATGAATTTAAAGCAGCCATGATGAAAGAATTTGAGATGACAAATATTGGTCTAATGAAATATTTTCTTGGCATTGAAGTTGAGCAATCTCAAAAGGGAATTTTTATGTTTCAAAATAAATATGCTAGAGATTTTCTAAAAAGATTCGGGATGGATAATTGCAAACTTATACCTACACCAATTGCGACAGGTACAAAGTTAAGTAAGGATGATGAAGGATCAGATGTCAATCCAACTCTATTCAAAAGATTTGTTGGCAACATCATGTATCTCATAGCTACAAGACCAGATGTTATGCAAGGAGTGAGCTTGACTTTCATATTTATGGAGACTCCAAAAGACACATATTGGAGCGTAGGAAAAATAATTCAGAGATAAATAGTAGGAACCAAATATTGTGGCATAATATATGTAAGTACAGAAGAAGAAAAAAAAGATTTGATGGGATTTACAAATAGTGATTTTTCAGGTAGTTTGGATGATAGGAAGAGCACATCCACTTATCTGTTCCATCTTTGTTTAGGTGTGATTTAATGGGCATCTGAGAAGCAGCCTATTGTGACACTATCATCAACAGAAGAAGAATATGTAGCAGCAACTTCAGCAACATGTCAAGTAGTATGGTTGAGAAGAGTATTAGATGGACTCAAGCAACAACAATAAGGATCAACAGCGATATATTGTGACAACACATCAACGATTGCACTATCCAAGAATAGCGTGTTTCATCAAAAGAGAAAGCATATTGATAATATATATCACTTTATTAGAGAACTTGTGAGCAATGGAGAAGCTCACTTGAAGCCTTGTAAATATTGTGATCAATTGGTTGATATATTTACAAAGCCATTAGCAATAGGTGTTTGAGTTTCATTAAAGAAACTTGGGTGTTGTAAGCCTAGCTGAGACATAGACCGGCAAGCATGTTTGAGATGTCATGAGTTAATGTTTCAGGTTAGCGGTCGTAATTAAGGGGGAGTGTTAAAATAGTTAATTAACTCCAGCATGCACATGCAGAGTTAAACAATCGGTTTTCGGATACCTCATGAGAGTGTACTAACCGGCTAAACTTACAATAAAAGTTATAAATTATATTATATTTTTTTATAACTGTGTGACATGATATTAAAACATTTAATTATATTTCTGTTTTTTATTATTTCACAACATATATAATTATTACTCCATTTTATTATGCAATGAGCATTCTTTATCAGATAATAATTAATTAATGCATAATAAAAAATCCCATGTATAATTATTCCTCCATTTTATTATACAATGAGCATTCTTTATCAGGTAATAATGAATTAATGCATCCATAAAAAAATCACTAATATGTATAATTATTAAAATCACAATATGTATAACTGTTAGTCCATTTTATTATGCAATGAGCTTTCTTTATGAGGTAATAATTAATTAATGTGTGAATAAAAAATTTTAAAAGTTAGTTTTTTAAACATTTATAAAGACATTTCAAATCATTTTTATTTATTTAATAAAACTTATATTATAATTTTAATTTTTTTTGAAAAAAAATCCCTATTATTTTTATAATTAAGACAGATCTCATTATGTAAAATATATTTCGACATATTTTTAAATTAATTTATTATGATTTATTTTCGCAACGTGTTTCTATTTTATTCATATTTTATAGTTTTAATGAATTTAACAATATCGTCCTGCTTAATTCGACGTATCTGTTTCAACATGCTCAGTAAACATTACTAGTAAGTCATTGTCAGTTATGTTTAAAAAAATAAAATTCAGTGTTTTTATTTTTGTAATTATTATTATTATTTCAATAAATATTTTAAAATAGTATAAAATGTAAATGTCATTTTCATAAAGCTAGAGAGATAAATAACTCAAACTTCATTATTAATATTAAAAGAAATTTAATATATATCATGAAGTGTTATAAATACAATGAAAGGCAATATAATAAGGTGCATCATAGAGTGTTTTATTTTTTTTCACCATTTAGGTGTCATTATTGTTTTATTGTTCCACGTTTTTTTATTTTTTTATTTTTTACTCTCACGGATATCTCAGGGAAGGAATCATTGCTGTACATTTACATTAAATTTGGATATATATATATATATATATATATATATGGAAAAAAATTATTTTGTGTTTTATACTCTAAATCTATATCACTATTATAGATCAAGGATTGGGTATATCGCTTAACATAAATTTACAGATTAAAATTTTTTGATACAATTTTTTTTTTCAAGTATAAAATATAATATATTTATTTTTTATTATTTAAATTATATCTTTGACTTAAATTTTTCATAATATACATATAATAAATTATTTTTTAATATTAACATATTCGTAAGTATATTTTAATATTAATTAGTATTAAAACATTTTATCAATAGCAAATTATAAGATTTAAACATCTTCCTCACTTCATTTTTTACTTATAATTACTTTACAACATATTTAATTTTGTTTTTATTATAGTTAACATTATTTTTCTATTTAATCCATTACTTCCACCAAATACGCTTTCTATTTTTACATTTTTTTTACACTTTTTATTTATTTAAGAAATCACTAAAGCTTAGATCACATAATAAATAAATCTAAGGGGCATCCTCAAAAAATTATCTAAGATGGAAAACAAGATGTGAAATAGTACAAAATTTCAGTTTAACCTCATAATTATTACATATACGAATGATATATTTATTGTATAATTTCCCAAATCATCCTGAATGTGAATTTGACCCTACTTTAAGATTAAA
The DNA here is from genome assembly GCA_034641835.2 of Pinus albicaulis. Classification (NCBI taxonomy): domain Eukaryota; kingdom Viridiplantae; phylum Streptophyta; class Pinopsida; order Pinales; family Pinaceae; genus Pinus; species Pinus albicaulis. Next base: position 1,250,707,929 of record CM076580.1, read on the forward strand.
CATCTGCCTACTAAACTATCAAAGAAAAATATGACATGGTAAAAAGGGAGCCACCATGTTGATATTCCAAAGAGAATTTCACGTGGCAAACACGAAATTAGGATGTCAATATTATAAATACATGTTACACATTTCTAGGTAGGAACGAAAGATGAATTTACATAAGGGTTAATGTATGCTTTTCAATACTTCATAAAGAGTTTACATAAGGGTTAACATATGCTTTCCAATAATTCATAAAAGGTTTAGTGCTCCTAGAAAACTAAGGCCCATTGAGAATAATAGACTCTTTGTTCTATTTAATTCCATAACCAAAATAGGGTGTTCTTTTACGAATTAAATTATTGGAAGAAGGAATTATGAGTCTTAGATATACAAGCCCAAAGTTTATTAAGCTTCAAATATGATTAAATTTATAAAATAACCCATAGAAATAATGTGGTCTTTTTTCTTAATCCAATGGAGTTGGAGTGTGAGATGGAGTTGGAGTGTGAGATTGATAATAAGGTAGGCTTGTCATTGCAAAAATGTAAAGTTCATCAGTTTCAATATGACGAGATGACCATTCATTGGTGAGGCCTAACCATAGGCATATAAAGGGGAGAAAATAAATTATTTTCGGCCTATGGTGAGTCACTTTTTAGAAAAAGAAATATCTTTACCAATTAAAGACATAATATTCTTGGGATACGATCATTTTCTATGGATGAGAGATATTGGTCACCCAATCTAGTGGAAGCTAAGAGTGTATTTCCATATACACCAACCTATGCAAATGTTATAGGTTAGTGTTCAATCACAAGAAGAAATAGATCTCAACAACATACATGGAATGGAAAAGGATTAAAAATAAATCTAAAATATGAGAAAGAAGAATTTCTAATAGTTTTGGTTAAAAATCTATGTAATAAAGTTATTAAAGGAAAAATAAGACCAAGGTTATGGGACACGTACTCCCAGTTGAATGTTCAACAAAACGTCCTAGCAGGCATTCAATTGGTTTATTATGGTTAAGGGGAAATTGGCAAAGGAATTGACAAAGGCTTTGAAAAGGAAAAGAGGCATAAATTGACATTTTATTAATGAAAATAAAGGAAATTAGGAGAAAAATAAACTGAAAGTTCACATGTTGCATGTGAAGAGGAAATTGAAGGAAATAATGGAATTGAAGAAAATATAGGCCTCATTGATAAAAAGGCTTCTGAGGATCAGTTCACAAATTTTTTCAGTTTAACCTTTTGTCAGTTCGGTTTTGGAGCTCTCTCTCTATTCTCTCACACTCTTGTACACTTAAAGCATTCTTGGAGCACTCTAGCATTGGAGGAAGGAATGTAAAGGAAGGAAAAGAAAGAAAAGGGAGGCAAATATTAAGAAAGGAAGAGTTGGATCTGTTGGAACACCTAATCCTCCATGGGTAGGTGTGGAATGCGAAAAGTCACAATGGAGTCCAAGTGACCTCGGAATGTGAAACCAAGAGTCACACCATTTTACTATAAATGTACATCATGTATAATGGAAAAATAATAGAGCTACACACTTATCCTTCTATTGTGTGTTGAGTCTCCTGTAGTGTGTGTTTATCTTTCTCATACACCATGTGTGTGTTTAACATGGTATCAGAGCTGATACGTTCATAACTAGCTCAACCTTGAGTGAGCCATTTGTGTTTATGGCCTGTGAATATCTGCAAAAATTCTGATAATTTTTGCAGCACACAGAGATTGTTGCAGTAGTCATTTTGCTACATTCAGAAATCGACAGCATTCAGAAATCGGTTTTGAAGAAGAGCAGTACTGTGCATTCTGCAGCAGTACAACAAGGTCAAGCATCCAAGCTTGTAAATATCTACTCCTTTTGTTGAGTTGAGCTGAGTTGTTATTAGTGCAAAACAACTCTTTTGAAGAAGAAAAATCAGCTACCTTAAAGGCCTCTTGCACAAGTGTTTTGCTGCACTTTTTTGCAGAGATATTGTATTGAACTGACATTGTATTGTGAGTGAATATTGCTTCTTCATAGTTGCAATCAGTAAATTTGAGTTGTTGATGTAAGTCATTGTTGCTTTCCGGTTAGACATCCAAGTCTATACCTTGATGCCCTCCATAATTTGAGGAGCACATTTTGTACTTTGAGATTTCCATAGTTGGAAATTCTTTAGAGTCATTTGTAATTTTTGAAAGGAAGTTGAATCACATTGTAAACGGGTGCATTATCGGTTGAAGCCGACACCCTTTATTTTTTTGAGCCTAAGTTGTTGAAAATGGCTAAAATCAATGAGGCATTAGAGTTGTTGAATAACCTCATTCATTCCAATGTTGATGATATGATAAAAATGAGCAAGGATGCTCTTTGTAACATTCAAAGTTGTTTGCAAGATGCACATGAGAAGATTGAGTTTTTGCAGTTGGAATCTCAGCTCCAACAAGATGAACTTCAGCAAAAGAGTCACCATTTTGAACCTGTTTCATCTCGAAGGATTGTGGCTGACTCTCATCGGGTTAGAAAGAAGATGCTGTACCTGATTCACATTCAGCCTCCGTGACAAGATCGTATTTTACATGCGTATGCAACAGCTCAACTCCCCGCACTTCTCAAGCCCATCATCAGACCTTGGGAAGAGCTTGTCCACAACAAGCACAGAACTGGTCTTGGATATGACAAGGATGTGTCCTTTCATATTCTAGACTACACCAAGCCCATCGTATTTCAGAGTGCCGGATTCCTATATGGCAGTTCACCTGCAGCTGTTTCAGATCTTGCTCCACTTCCACAACAACAACAGATTAAAAAATGCCAACACTGTGATCGAGTTGGCCATATGAAAGATCATTGTTTTTATCTTCATCCATGCAAGCACTATGGTCGGCACACCCATTCTTCAGACAGATGCTTTAGACACAAGCCTCCTACAAGAACAAAGATTCATCTTGGATGGATCGCTTCTTGGCAATGGGCATCAGCAGCCAAGAAGATGTTTAAGACACATGTCAGAACTTGTTCATGGATATTGAGCAAACTTGCAGTTGAGTTTTTTCCATCATTCCCGAAAGCCCTGGCTGTGGGGGAAAATGGTGGTCATCATGTTTCCACGCCGCATCAAGGTAAGCCTGTGAGTACCATTCCATGTTCGTAGTTGTAGCTAGAGACAATGCTTAGTTCATGGAGTTTGAGCCATAATCCTCATTCCTGCATTAAGAGATACGGTATACGATGCCCATGAGCATGTCTGCCAGAAACCTTAAACCATCACAGGTTATAGACCTCCCTTATTTTAGGTTGAAGGTATCCCTTTCATATATGAGGGACACTTCCTCTAGCAGAAGCCTTCAGATTCTTGCCAGCTTTGGTTGAGTTCCAGGAAATGATTCAAGCATTCCAGTGTTGCTGGTAATCCTAAAACCATCACAGGTAGTAGACCTCCCTTCTTTTAGGTTGAAGGTCTCCCTTTTTTATGAGGGACAATTCCTCTAGCAGAAGCTTTCAGCATCTTGCCAGTTTTGGAAGAGTTCCGGGAACTGCAACAAGTATTGCGTTCCAGTGTTGGTGGTCATCCTTAAACCACCTCTTTTTTCCAACATTTCAGAGTTGATTCAACCCAAGTGCTGCCATGTATACTTTGTAGATTTGTATTACAACTCTCTTCTTGGACTCACACATATCCCTTCGGATTAACGGGGGGAATGTTGGAACACCTAATCCTCCATGGGTAGGTGTGGAATGTGAAAAGTCACAATGGAGTCCAAGTGACCTTGGAATGTGAAACCAAGAGTCACACCATTGTACTATAAATGTACATCATGTATAATGGAAAAATAATAGAGCTACACGCTTATCCTTCTATTGTGTGTTGAGTCTCTTGTAGTGTGTGTTTATCTTTCTCATACGCCATGTGTGTGTTTAACATGGTGATTAACAGGATCAAGAGGGTATCGCAAGATTACTTGTAGGTATCAAGTTACATATAATATTTCCTTGTTAGTTTTGGGATGCATGGTACATGCATGTGTGTATTTAGTTATCTTGCTATCATTGGAATTAGTTTTTCCAAGTTTGAAAGTTTTTTTCAGCCTTACCTTTCCATTTTTTAATAGCCATGATGTAATGGGGTTCTTTCATTTGGTTAAGTTGAATTTTCAAATGGTTTTGGAACCGAGCGAGGTGGTCTCAGGAAAATTACCAAAGGCCTAATAATCCCTTGACCAATAATGGTGGGATACATGGTAAAGCTTGAGGGTGGAGACAATAAAATTCTTTGTGATATTAGTGAGGAAATATGGAGGCATCCATGCTTGTTTAAGGCCTAGTGATCCCTTCCCTGGTTTTGGTGGGATTGTGGTAAAGCCTGGTAGTGTATGTTTATTGTTTGGCCTAGGCATTCCTTGACCAGTAATGTTGGGATAAACGGTAAATCATGGTATTATATGTTGGGAGCTAAAATTGCACATATTTTCCTTTCATTCTATCCTATTTCCTTTCTCCATTTGTACCATTAACATTCATTTTATGTCCTAAAGTGCACAGGTATACCCCTTGTCATGTCTTTATGGATTATTTATTCAATGAAGCATAGTCATGGGGAGTGTTACATAAGCAATTTGCTAATTTCACTATTCTTGAAAATTCAGAGGTTGGATGACCAAGTTCACAATTCCAAGGAAATCTCTTGAGTTGGCAGTGCTATCTTGGGGCAACACTGCAACGGTGGAACAGCTTCAGATTCCTTCCTCTATTATATTTTGAATTCAATTATTTTTATCATAACCACTCAGTAAATGTAGGAAATATCTATCGTGATTTAATGAACTATCATTGTAATCATTTGTATAAGAGAGGATACAAAGTTGTGAATCGGATGTTGGCTAACGAGATAATTGAGAATATGTAATTGAAATTTTTGTTCAAGTTAATGCAATTCGTCTTTTTCTTTCTTTCTTGAGTTTGTGATTATATCATAGCCCTGATCAAGGAGTTGGGCCCACTCTCCTGACCAAGTGTTGTTTAATTTATGTGTGTGATTAGTTTATTCTATTGCATCATGTTTTTCCTTAATTGATGTGATAGTTAATGTGATTGTTGTAATTCTTATTTGTTGTGGATTTTTTCGCTATTTTACAATTGATTGTTATTATCCTTTCAGTATTGTTACAATGGTTTTTTGTTTTACATATATTATCAAATTCGTGATCGATACAGGATTGTCTAATTGCCATCTACATATATTTTGCATGTTATGCTTGCAATAACCAACGCTTCTCAGATTGATAATTAATGTGGGAAATGGTTGAATAATATCATTCACACTTGGAAACCAACATTTTGGCGTCATTTCCAGAGAGGTTATCAAAGGTGTAAGAACACAATTCGTATTGGTCTCAGGATCAATCTCTCGTCTTGGGGAGGTAAGTTTCACCCTGCTCTAGGTCCTGGGCTTTAATTGCTTTGTTTTTTTCTTCTAATTGATTTCTTAGGGGCCAATCTCTCGTCCTGGGGAGGGAATTTTTCTTGCCCTGCTCCAGGTCATGAGCTTAATATTTCTCGATTGTTTATTTTCTTTATTTCTTTATTTTTCTGTTTTAACACCCAATCTCTTGTCCCAGGGAGGGAATTTTCACCCTGCTCTAGATCCTGAGCTACAAGAATTTCTTGAATGTTTTTCTTTTCTCCAATTGTATGAACAGAGATCCGAATAAAAGGGGTAGAGGAGGACCCCCAAAGAGAGGAGGGAAGGATCTAGGAAGGATTACCTATATCTAAGAACTCATCACAAAAGCTGAATCATAATCATCTTCACAGGCTGTTGTCAAGGTAAGAACTCAGACGAAATCCGAAGGGCGGTCTGTTGTGCAACCAATACTACCCGGGGTAGCAGAATAACCCCTTTCGATGGGAGAAGAAGAAATAGAAAGCAGTGTACCAGGAGAAGAAGAAGCACTCTTTTTGACAGTAGAAGGAGAGGAAGTAGCAAGTAGGGGATCAGAGGAATCGAGCATTCTAAGTACAGGAGATGAATATTTGAAGGAATTCGCGTCACCACACGATTGGGGAATGGTTTTTAAATAGCCTCAACCTTCTGTTGAGGAACGACTCCAGTCATCTATTGTAGAACCCATTGAGGTCCCGAGTGAATATTGGAAAATATTCATGGTACCTGCAACTTCCTTGATCAAATTCCCAATTGGGGATATTAGAGGTGATGTGCCGATGAAGCCCATTCCTTTGACAACCTTCCCTCATTTCCATGGGCTTTCCTCTGAATATCAGGACACATTAATTTTTGAATTCGACATTATCTATCGGGGGTGCAATTATATAGCTGATACTTAGAAATTGAAAATATTCCCTGCCACCTTAAAAGGGACAGCCCTGCGATGGTTTATGGGTTTAGGGGGAAAAACTATCTCCTCATGGGATGACATGAAAAAAAAAAATTCGTGGAGAAGTATCAGGATTATTGTAAATCTTGTGAATATGAAGTAATAAATCTTTAAATTCATGCAGAAGGAAGATCTAAATATGGAAGATTGTGTGGAATTTTTCAAATATACTTTGCAAAGATCAGGCCATAGTAAACTGGACAAGGACATCTTGAAAATCATCCTTCCTTGGGAATTAAGGGAAGAATCTCTGGATCTCTTGAACATAGTAGTAAAAGGGGATATATTGAAATAATATTTTGACACTCTGGCCTCCATCAAGCTCGTGATTTCATTGTCATAGGAGTTGTAAGGAACAAAAAGGGACACTTCAGCACAGTATCCGCTCAAATGGACACTTTGCAAGAAAATCAGAAGCAAATCGAATTGGAGAAGACCATGGTCATATTATGCCTGTAATGCAAGAAGAAACATCCACTAAAGGAATGCCCGTTAAACACCGTAGAGGCTTGTGCAATATGAAAACATAATCACTCAACTAGCTCATGTCCTTCTCTTCCAGGACTAAAGGTAGTCTTTTAGGGAGAAAATGAAGAGGTTGATCAACTATACTTCATGGGATCAAAGAATCCATGGTAGTCGCGACCACCAAATATGAATCAAGGTATGCCCCAAGACCTTTCTTATTATTTCAGTAATTTAAATATTGGTCCTCAGTCGATACCTTTTTCACCTGCATGGCCTTAGTATTGTCAATACCCACCTTGGAAGTCATGGTTCCCTTAGACTAGCTCAAACCCTTCATGGTCCCAAAATTGGCATGGATGTTCTCCTCCGGGATAGTTTCCCCAACCTATGCCACAACAGTAACTACAACTTCCTTCTAATATTCCTTCCTGTAATCACCCCCTTCATCCTCAGCTTCCTATCCAACCTAATCCAAATCCTAACAATAAGGAAGTTCAGTAGGCTGACACTCTCAACCTTCCTTCATATAACATCTCTACCGCATAATGTAATGAGATAAATTTTCAATCTTCTCAGGTAGTGAATGCTCAGACTTCACCAGTTATCATTGAATAAGTTGACAATGCAGTCACAAAACCAGAACTTCAGGTGGTTAAGGATGAAACAAACCAAGACTCCTTAAATAAACCCCCTCCTCAACTGACTGTTATTCAGGGACATCAAACTAATGTGCCTTATCTTGAAAGGCTAACCCTGAGTAAACAAAACCCTTGTCTGTCAAAATCCGCTTACTTTTTAGGGGAATTGCAAACTTGTCTATCAAAATCCCCTTAGTTCAAGCTATAAGGGATGTTCCAATTTATGAAAAAACACTCAAAGAATATTTCTCCAAAAAGCCTAGAAGTAAGGGACTCGTTCACCATTCATGTTATCGGGAAGTTTTCTGACATCATGCTAGGTAATTCTATACCTATTAATTATGGGGATCAAAGGAACCCAATCCTGATAGTATAGATTAATGTAATTAACATCCCAAATGTACTGGTAGATTTGGGAGTCGCAATAAATGTTATCACCTATGAAACTATGCATACATTAGGTCTACATAATCTCAAACCAACTCCTTCTGTCTTAGAATTGGCAGACAAATCTATAGTGAGGCCATTAGGGAAGTTGGAAGACATCACCATTTCAGTCAACTCATGGCACTATCCCGTTGATATCTTGGTATTAAAAATGCAGTCCCCAGCTGGTGGTCACCCTTTGATTTTAGGAAGACCTTAGCTTGTAGCTGCAGACGCCTATATCGGGTGTCGCCTAGGAAACATGTTTATATCTAATAGGAAGGTCAAAAATAATCTCATTCTTTATCCTCCTGTAGAACCAAGCCCATCAAGGAAACCATCATTTAAACGAAAACCCCTACCGTTAGAAGGATCAGAACCTAAAAACGAAGAACTCAGACCATTCCTTACCATTGGACAAGCTCTTTATTTTAAAACAAAAATAGAGGATGATACCATCATACTTTCATCGACGATCCCCATTCTATTTCTAACTCAACACGTCAGTTCCTGGAATCTTTCATGAGCCGTAATATGCAGGAAACCATTAAACCAGAAAATGAAATTGAAAATATACCTTCAACCTCATCTCATGATAGTATCCCCATTGAGATCGAACCAAGGAAAACATTGAACATAAACCCAAATCTTTTGGCATCCTAGACCAAACAACTCTTTAAATTCCTTTGATACCATAAGGAAGCCTTTGCTTAGGATTATACAGATATGAAGGGAATTCCTGTTGATTTATGCACTCATCATATATATATATATATATATTAAAGAAGATTTTCAACCCGTGAGACAACCCCAGAGAATAATGAACTCCGCCTTAACGAACATTTTCAAAGACGAGCTTCAGAAGTTATTGGATGTAGGATTTATTTTCCCCATCTCAGACAATAAATGGGTTTCCTAGTTGTTTATTGTTCCTGAAAAGAATGGTAAGTGGCGGATCTTTGGGGACTATAGGGAATTAAATAAAGCAACCCAAAAGGATCATTTCCCTTTGTCATTTATCGACCAAGTCCTAGATACTTTACCTGGGAAGAAGTTCTTCTCCTTCCTGGATGGGTTTAGTGGGTATAATCAGATCGAGATATCACCCAAGGATCAAGAAAAAACCACCTTCACATGCCCTTGGGGAAATTTTGCATACCAGGTCCTCCCATTTGGTCTTTGTAATGCGCTTGCAACATTTCAGAGGGAAATATTGGGAATTTTTTCTGATCTAGTTGATGACAATGTCGAGATTTATATGGATGCCTTTACTCCATACGGGGACTCATTTGAAGAAGGATTGGAAAAATTGGAAAAGGTACTCAAAAAATGTGAAGAGCCCTTGTTTTTATGAGTATAGTCAAATGCCACATCACGAGGGAAGAGGTAGTAGTTCTAGGACACTTGGTCTTGGCCATTGGAATTCGGGTTGATCCTGCCAAGGTAGAGGTAATATTACATTTTCATGTACCTAAGACACACACACAGGTACGTATTTTTATTGGTTGCAATGGCTATTATACAAATTTTATAGAAAATTTATCTAAAATAGAATCTCCACTCTTTCACCTGTTAACTAAAGATGCAGAATTTCTGTGGACAGATGACTGTGAAGTCGATTTTGCAAAGATCAAGGAACTAGTCTGTGGAGCTTCGATCTTACGAGATCCTGACTGGGCACTCCCATTCCATATCCATACCGATGCCTCTCAGACATGATTTGGGGAAGTTTTGGGACAACAGGAGGATAAGAAGCCATATGCAGTTTATTATGCCAGCAAGAATTTGACTCCTGTTGAATTAAACTATACGGTAATTGAGAAATAATTCCTAGTTGTTATTTATGCTATCAATAAATTCCGGCATTGCATTACTGGATATCCTACTTTTGTGCATATTGATCACGCAGCAATCAGGTACTTGATGAATAAACCTATCACCCCTAGTCGCATCACAAGGTGGTTACTGTTAATTCAATAATTTGATATTACTATAGTAGAAAAAATAGGGAAGGATAATGTAGTTGTTGATTTTCTATCTATATTGGATACTAGTGATGAAGGCACACCCATAGATGATAGTTTTCTAAATGAACATATTTTTGAAATTTTTACTAATACTCCTTGGTATGCAGATATTGCTAATTATCTTGCTACAGGGAAGGTGCCTCGTCATTTTTCATACAAGGAACAATGAAATATTATTCATCATAGTGCTCGTTATTCTTGGATAGCATGATATCTTTTTCATACAATGCTCGATCAACAAATATGACGTTCTGTAGGAAAGGATGACATTTATGATGTCTTGAAGGCTTCTCATGATGGCCCTTACGAAGGACACTTTGCAGATAAATGGACAGAGCATAATGTGTTAGGGATGGGATATTGTTTTCCCTCCATCTTCCAGGATGCAAGAAACTATGTCCGAAGGTGCGGTAGTTTCCAACGGATGGGTCAGCCTAGTTGATTAGATGAAATGTCGTTACAGCCCCAGGTAGTCCTTGAGCCTTTTGAAAAATGGGCTATTGATTTTGTTGGCCCTTTTAACCCATCTTCACATCAAAAAGTTCATATTTTGGTCTACACAAATTATGTAACAAAGTGGGTGGAAGCCAAGGCTATTGTGAAAGCAACATAATAGGTTGTTTCAGACTTTCTATTTGAAGATATTTTTGTTCGATATAGTGCTCCGAGAGAGATTGTTTTAGATGGAGGAGCACAATTCACATCACATATGATATAAAGGCTTATGAAAAAGTATGGAATCAAGCATAGGGTGACATCTTCGTACCATCCCCAGGCGAATGGACAAGTGGAAAGCATGAAAAAGGTATTAGAAAATATTCTCATAAATATTGTGGCAATACAACACCGAGATTGGGCTGAAAAAATTCTGAAATCTCTCTTGGCATACAAAACAACATGGAGGAATACAACAATGTTTTCACCATTTTAGTTGCTTTATGGAAAAACCCCATTATTTCCAGTATAATTTGAGATCAACATGCTCATAACAGCTCTTGAAGTAGGACTAGATATGTCAGAATCCCAGAAACATCGATTGGAACAACTAAAAGAGCTGGATGAAATTTGTTGAATGGTTGTTTAGAAAACTACTACAATCCAGCAGCACAGAAAAAATGGTATGGTAAATTTATCAAGAATAAGGTTTCCACATAGGGGATTGGGCACTACTCTATGATTCCCACTTTAAGGATTTTAAAGGAAAAATTTTCTCTCATTGGATGAGACCTTATGAAGTCAATGCAGTGCTTGATAACGGAATTTTCAGACTTGTCACGATTGACGATACACATCCCTCTTTTACAATAAATGGACATCATATTAGATTTTATCACCACCCAGCTTCTAAGGGTGCCTTCATCAAACATCTCTCTAATAAATTTGGTTTGAAGGTTCTTAGTGCAGAAAGTTCCTCCTCTACATCCTCTAATTGATTATATATATATATATATATATAGACACACACACACACACACCCACACACACACACACACACACGTATATATATATATATATTAATAATATAATAAATATAAATAAAATATTGTTATACCTAATTTTTTTTTGCATACTATACTACACGGTGTGTGATTCACCATATGGAAATTTTCAAGTAAGAAAAGGTTACTCCGACCTGTTGTTACCCAATGTTGTCATTTTCCGGGTTGTGAAAATTCTTCTAAGTACTCAAGTATGGTGTATTCCTCTCGGCGTTGCTTCGATGCTATTAACTGGCTGTGAAATTTTTCTAATTATCTAGTGTTGTTACTCCCTCTTCGATGTTTTGTTACTCTTCCGGTTTTGTTACTCCGAAAAATTTTCTAAGTACCCTGTTGTTACTCCTTTAGTGTTGTTACTTTCTAGTGTTGTTACTTTCAGAAATTTTTCGGCAATTCGGTGTTGTTACTCCTCCAAAGGTAGTTACTCCGCAAGCCAAATATATGTTGATTTTACTGCATTTTTTACAATTCTCCGGTGTTAAATCTCATCAAATTGGTTACTCCTCTCATATTAGTATCCACTACAAGGTAGTCACGTACATCCTGATCGATCTTTGCGGATTTGATTAAATATTCCTTTGACATGACTGTGGAAGGTCATCTATTAGTTGGGGGAGGTGTTTTCATAACTAAAATGACGGAGTAATCAAATCATAATAATGATTTTATGAAGTCATTATCATAACCTGTGCCAATGCGTACACTCCACGATTCTTACCCCATTATGCACAATTATTAATATGCATTGGGACTAGTGATTAGTACGTTTATGTTAGTTAAACAATCCTTTCCAATCTTTCAGAATAATTACCATCATTACCATAATCCACCATGATTTTCCCCATTTTCCAAAAAATCACCTTTTGTATTTTACTATTACCACATTTCATTTTCTAAAATTCTGTCACCGAAAGGATTATCTGCCGATAGTCTCTCTCAACAATCCTCTGCTACTAAAAAGTGTTGTTACTGAGATATCATGGAATGGGTGGATTGGATATGAGACATGAAACAAAGAATACAACTCTCGCTCGCAGAAACTCAAATGTATGGAAAATATTTTTAGAAGCAAGCTCGGATGTGTACTTTGACAGGTTGCATTCATTCGACGAAACTATCACAGCTGAATTGAAATTTAACTTGGAGGGAAATCACTCCAGAGTGCAGGGTTTGGATATTTCTATCACAGAGGAGGTCATATCGGTGGTCAGTGGACTACCGCAAAGAGGGAAGAAATGGTTATCTCGAAATTCCCCTTTTCTAGAATTCCAAGAATTGTTTTTACAGGCCGGGGAAATAGCGGTTCAGAAGGGAAGGGGATAAGATCGTAAGTCCCTGCCATATCCATGGGGCGAGGTGGAATATTTTGTGATAAGGTATATAACCTGTGAAGGGTGAATTTCTACTCTATTTAAATACCACTTCAAGCTTTTGGCGCACCTTCGGTTTCGACAGACACAAATCCATTTGTTGGATATGCCTTTCTTCCTATGGAAAAGCCTTCAGTTGATGGCACAATTTTCCCACCACTCTCGAAAGGTATTAGCGGTCCTCAAAAATCATGGGTCGGTCCGGTTATTGGTAATGCAAGCACTGTCTCAAATCCCTATGCCCTGGTCAAAATTAGTTTAATTATCATAGGAAGAACTGGAGGCTGTGATATATGCAAGGGAGGAGGACGAAGCGGAAGAAATGGAGGTAGAGGAGGAATCAATCGATATTGTCATACAAGAACCAGCATCACATATTGGTTCATTAGGGGAAGAAGAAATGGAAATAGAAGAAACCATAGTCGATGTTGTCACACAAGAGCCAACATCTCCTGTTGGTTCATTAGCGATGGAAGGAATGGAAACATAAGAAGTCACAATCGATGTTGTTCCATAAGAGCCAACATCGTTTGTTATTCTAGTGGGTATAGAAAAAATGGAGATGGAAGATGAAGTCGACGATGTTCCACAGGAACCAGCGTCGACTCATAATGCACAAATAGGATCGTCATCAGTTAGGGGGTTGATAAGTGGTGTTGTCGCACAAGAACCAACACCACCTGTCCAAGTAGGTTTTGGGTCAGAAGCAAGCGATGGTGTTACAGAAGAACCACCACCACTAGCTCAAAATAATCATGAAATTTTATAAGGAACTAGTCCTTGCGGTCGTCATTGCTCCACAAGAACCAGTTTCGACTACTCGACAAGGAGATAATATAGAAGAAATCTTGGATCAATCAATGAACAAAGAGGATGAGGAGAAAGAAATTGAAGCAACAAGCATAGTCAAGATGGAAATTGAAGAAGATGCTCCTCATTCCCAGTTTCCTGTAACATTACCAAAAGGGGCAAAGAAATTTTTTTCCCCTCTACGTTTGGTGGAAGAAAGATCTATTCCCACAATTTTATAATTTTTTGGAACAATTTTGGATACAATGGCTGGTACACTCACTCGGGATCTACTTCTCACTGATACACATACATAACAAACTGGAAGTGTAAAGGTCAAAACTGAGATATGAGAATCTATGTCGACTTAAGGTCGGGTATAATAAATAATGGTCGATGCCACCCCTTCAGGGCCGCCAGAAGAAATTGATCTTGCAAAAGCTGATAAGAAAGGGTCAAAACAAATTCTTGGACCATTAAGAGATGGCCTTGCGACAAATCAGATGTAAGGGAAGGATGTCGAGGGCGCTGCGTAGATGACTACAAGAATTCCTAAGCCAGAAAGGGAAAATGAATAGGTTTCTCCGCAAATGGAGGAACAAATCAAAGAAGTCAGGGTAAAGGAGGAGCCGATCGACAAGTTTGTTGACAATAATCCAAAAAATTATGAACCAGCTACAAGAACAGTAGAAGAAGTCACCATTAAACAATAAATCATAGAACAATATGCGAAAAGGAGAGCCCCCCTTAAAGAAAGGTACCAAATTCAATTTAATGAAGACATGAAATTAAAGATAGAAAATCACAAATTAAGAAAGAGGCTATCTCATTTACAAAAGAAAGTGAAGAGATACAGGGGAAATGTTGCAAAATCTAGGGCCAAGGTCATCTCATCGGCAGTACAGATAGAGGAAATTCCTACAACTTCTGTCGTTGCACAAACCGATCCCATTGAGTATCTATTTGAAGCCCGAGAATTCCTTTTAGCCGCTGGAATTCAGAAATGGCAGGCTATTGCATCGTGTCTCCAACAGGGAACAATAACTTTTAAGTCCCACCAAGAATAAGTATAGAGAATCTGTGAACAGGCTGCACAGATGATCACTGGTTCTATAGACCAAATCGACAGAGAGAAGAAAAAGTGGGAGAAACAGCAGAAGAAGATTGAGAACTTGGAAGAGCAGGTCCGAGTATTAAAGGTTGATAAAGAAGAAATGTTTACCTTAGCACAGTAGGTAATGGTTTTCCCACCCCCTGCTCATAGCTATGCTCTGTTTCTTCACAAGAAATATCTTTTCTTCTGTCTCAAAAGCATTTTTCATGAGGTCAGCCACGAAATAGAAGACCCTATACAGTTTTTGTGCATCTAAAGAATTCATGATGTCTTGAATCAAAATTTGATGTGCGAATTGTATATGCATGACTACTTCCTGAGTGATGATCAGACATTTAATTGAGTCCCATTTGTGGGATATGTTCAATTGAGAACCTTTACTTCCTACACAATCAATCAGGTTAAATGGAAGAAGGCTTTTGACACATTTGAAGAAAATCAAGCCACAAAGCCACTTGTCCTTCGAAGGGAAAATGGTCAGTCTGTATATATTTATAATAAGAACACCACCTTTTTATAGATTGAGGGACGTAAAGCATAGATGTTGGCAACACATAAATGGTGCACTAATTTATGTACAAAACAGGTGGTCACTTTTCAAGATGAGGCTCGGGACAACTGCCAAAAAAGATGGATGTTGTCATCATTAGCTATCAGAATCCGGGAACCTTTTGGAGCCCCTAACTTTGCATGTGCGTTATAAAGGTTGCCACATTATATTGCATGCACACACACTTGTGCGGTCTGGTGGATGTGTTTGAGGTTCCATTTTCCCATCGTCTGGCTGCCAGCATATCAATACACTCCACGTTACAATGTGAGAAATTATTGGTGGACGGAAGTTCTTATGTTAGAAATGTATAAACCTATATGAACATAAATGGCTAGGAAATATGACCTTTCTCAGCTTCACGCTGATCACAACCGCTCTAACCAAGACTTATGTAGGAGATGAGCTACATGAGGACATGCCGAAAAACTATTTGGGAGGAGATGTTGGGAGCTAAACTTGCACATCTTTTCCCTCCATTCTATCATATTTCCATTCTCCATTTGTACCATTAACATTCAATTTATGTCCTAAAGTGCATAGTTATACCCCTTGTCATGTCCTTATGGATCATATATTCAATGAATCATATTCATGGGGATTATTACCTAAGAGGCTTGCTAATTTCGCTATTCTTGTAGATTTGGAGGTCGGATGACCAAGTTCGCAATTCCAGGGACATCTATTGAGCTAGAAGCACTATCTTGGGACAACGCTTCAATGGTGGAACAACTTCAAAACCCTTCCTTTGCTATATTTTTCATTCAGTTCTGTCTATCATAACCATTGTGTAAATGTAGGCAATAACTGTCGTGATTTCATGAACTATCACTGTAATCATTTGTATAAGAGAGGATACAAAGCTATGAATTGGGGGTTGGCTAATGATAGAATTGAGAATCTGTAACAGGACTTTTTGTTCAAGTTAATGGAATTCATCTTTCTGGTTCTTTCGTGAGTTTGTAATTATATCATAGCCTTGATCAGGGAGTTGGGCTTGCTCTCCTAACTAGGTGATGTTTAATTTATGTGTGTGATTAGTTTCTTTTACTGCATCATGTTTTTCCTTAATTGCTGTGACAGTTAATGTGATTACTATAATTCTTATTTGTTGTGGATTTATTTGCTATTTTACAATTGATTGTTGTTATCCTTTCATTGTTGTTAAAATGGTTTTTTGTTTTACATATGTCATCGAATTCGTGATTGATACAAGATTATGTAATTGTCATCTGCATATATTTTGCATGTTATCATTTCAATAACCAACACATCCTAGATTGATAATTAATGTGCGAAATGGTTGAATAATATCATTCAAACTTGGACACCAACAATATTGATGAGATTTTTGGGCCTATGAATCCCTTGACTGATAATGGTGGGTTACACATTAAAGCCTTAGGAAGCCCTAGTTATTTTTTTGTGAGTCCCACATTCATGCTTGGAATATGGAATGGGGGTGATTGGCTGATAGAAATATTTGGTTCAACTAAATCTATGGTCGGGTGGTGCGTAGAAGTCCCTAACTTGGTTGGCTTTTGCATATGTTAATAAGAAATATTTATACTTGTTATTATGTGACTTTGATGGTTGTTCTATCACTATTATTATCTTGGGTATATGTTGGTTATAAGCATGGATTTATTTTAGACTTTAGTTATGTATCTCATCATGTTTTTATTAGTAAATGAATTCTTAATGATTATATTACCTAATAGATGATAATGTAGCTATTTTGAGAGGTCCTCAAACCTTCTTGATGATTCTCGGATACCCATCATATCCCTATGTTCAGATATGTAATTATGGCTTGTAGATTACATGTTCATGATGTGTTTGATGGAATGACTCTCATGGTTAGGCATGGTTAGTTCAAGTTATTGTGTAAGTTTTTATGGAAGGATTTTTTCCTGTTTCATTTATTTTTATGCAACCAACTCACAAAACAAAACAAAAGATAGATCAACGACTTAAAAATTAGCCTCTTTGAGGGGGAAACCTCCTTTACATTACATAAATGAACAATTATTGGATGATTCAAATGAAAAAACCTCCTTTCTATCTATAGGAGTCTAAGGGGTCACAATATAATCAGAGCCTACATAACAATAATAATGTAAGGGCACAACACTAACAATAGTGGGCTTCTATGGATAATAATAATAACAATATGGGGACTACATGGGAAAAACAATATCAATAAGGGGGATACACTAGTACTATAGTGACCTAACATGCCCTTCTCCTTCAAAAAGTGTTTTCCTCAACGCTTTAGTATTTTTGGATGCTTTTGTATAAAATTCTCATCCTCCCATGTGGAATGTTCAACGGGTAAATTTTTCCACTTAATTAGAGACTCTAAAATTGATCAATTTCGTAGTTGTCGAGTTATTGTTTCCATGAAAACTTCATGTTACAATATAGTTTTTCCTTCCTCGTCAAGTTCTTGCAATATTATTTGAACTGGGAGCTTGTTACCTATAACCTTCTTTAAGCATGAAACATGGAAAACTGGGTGCACTCAGGAAGATGCAGGAAGCTCCAATTTGTGTGCCATAGTACCAGTATTTTGCAACACCTTGTAAGGACCATAGTGCTTTGGTGATAATTTATTATCCTTCTTATCTTGCTTGAGGGACATTTTTTTTGTATGGTTGGAGCCATAAAAATACCCAGTCGCTTACATCAAAACTTCTTTCGTTGCGATCTTGATATGCATGTTGTTTCATTCGATTCTATGCCAAAGTGAGGTTATCATTTAAGAGTTAGAGAACTTGTTATTGATGCTCGATGTGATCTTCCACTAATTGAACTTTATAATTTTCTCTTAAATATGATGTGATGAATGGTGTATGATATCCATAAATTTTCATAAATGGGGTCATTTTTGTTGTAGTATGGAAGGAAGTGTTATACCACCATTCAGCTAGAGTTAACCACTTGACCCATTATGTTTGCTTTTCAGATACAAAGAAACAAAGATATCCTTCCAAAAAAAAATTCACTATATCAGTTTTCCCATCATATTGGGGATGATAAGATGAGCTATGAGCTAATTGAGTACCCAAAAAATAAATAATTCCATACAAAAAATTTCAATGAAAATGGGATGTCTATCACTTACAATAATTTTTGGGTTTCCATTTAGATTTTGAATTATTTCCGTAAATGCAGTAGAAATTGTACTGGCTTTAAATGGATGAGATAATGCACAAAATTGTGCATACTTGGTAAGTATAACAACTACCACCATGATCACACTATTTCCTTCGTACTTGGGTAAACCTGTGATAAAATCCATTGAAACCTCCTCGCAACGTTGACTTGGAATGGATAAAGGTTGTAATATACCTGGGGTCTTAATTGTCTCAACTTTATTTTGTTGGAAAACCAAACATTTCTCCACAAATTTTTTAATATTATATTTAAGGCCATCCCAAAAAAAATCATTCTTGACCCTGTGGTAAGTTTTTAAAAGTCCCGAGTGCCCTCCTAAGTGAGAGGTGTGAAATTCCAAAATAATATTTTGTTTGAGTTGGGAATTATTACAAAGATATAAGCAATCTTTGTACCATAATGAATCAATTTTCCATCTAAATGTATCTGATGTACTTGGATCTTGGTGCAACTTTGAATGAGTGTCCACACTTCTTTGTCATTCTTCCATTGATCCCTTGCTTTGGTTATCTAATATGGTTGGATATCGAAATGGCACAAAGAAATGCTTCCACATCCTCATCCTTTCTTGAGAGTCCATCTGCAACAAAAATTTTCTTCCCTTTTTTGTAGATAATTTCAAAGTCATAACCCAAAATTTTTGTGACACATTTTTGTTGCTCTTCTGAAGATAATCTTTGTTCCAAAAACTATTTAAGACTATCATTATTTCTTTTACCTTGAAGTTTCTTCCCGTTAGGTAAGGTCGCCATTTCTTTAGTGCATGTAGTATTTCCAACATTTCTTTCTCATAAATAAGTTTGTGTAAATAATTTCCTTTGATTGGATGACTTTCAAAAGAAGGGTGAAAACCAGAAGTTGGGAAACACTTTTTGGTGGATGGCCAAAATTTGGGTGAAATTTTAAATTTCTCGTTCGAGAAAATAGTCAACTCAATTTCTCGACCGAGAGTTTTTAGATCTCTTGTTCAAGATATTTTTAATGTTTCTCCCGAGAGTTAGATTGGGCTTGACTAGAGTTAAACTACTCTTGGACGAGAGTTAAGTATTTTATCATCCGAGAGTTTTATTGACATAAACTCTCAGATTTAATGATTTATATAACTCTCATCCAAGAGTTTTTTTTAACTCTCATATGAGAGTTTATATTCTCTTATATAGCATATGTGAAAATCAGCCCCATAGTTCATTTCAGCCATATGTGTTATTTCTTTTGTGGCAATAGCGTTGGCCTGGATGATGTCACTATGAGCTAAACGAATGAAATATGGGTAGCGGTGGGCAGACAGTGAGGGATCTGTCACAGAGAATGATATCATTAGAACCTTTGAAGCAGTACACAGATCTATCACGAACCCGGCTTCTTGTGATGTTTGTGGTCCTATTATCGCTACCACTTCATGTTTTTTCAATAGATCCAGAGTTGTAGAAAAGCATCAGTTTGTTAATTTGTTGTTAGAATTATTTTACTTATTCAAATTTATTTCATCCAAGGCTCTGCACTTTCTGTTTCATAGAAAATATTGCATAGAAATCCATAGAAAAACATTGTGTAGAAAGTTTAATTTAATAGATTCGAATCCAGCGACATCTTAATCCAAGGGATTTGAACCACACACCTCATAAGAATTCTACTCCTCTCACATATTTTACAATTTTGTATTGGTTATTCCAGTAGAAGTAGTGGGGTATGAAGTTTTTCTATTGTTGTTGCAATTTCTCTGGAGTGGACAGGTATCCATAATTCTACAAAAACATGAAGCCAGGCCTAATTGCAACGAGAGAGGATGCTGGCATACTCATTGCACTTCTTCCATAGACCTAGCACTTGACACTCTCACTGCAGCTTAGTTTTTTTGGAGTTGAGTAGCTCTCCATTATCACACAGGTTCATCTTCCTAATCCAATTTAAATCTCATATCCATATTTAGGGATTAGGGATGCATAATTTGTTGTATCAATTGACAATGTAATCACAACCAATCAATATAGATTTAAGGTATATTGGACTATAGTCTCTCGTCAATGTTACCCTTGTCTTTGCCAACACAATATGTTGGGAAAGCCCTTTTGTTTATATCACAAAACACCTTGATAACAAAAATGATTTCCTCATCCACCCAGCACATGCATATAATCCAAGCTGTAGAAAGAGAGAAAAATAATGGAGATATTTGCTTTATTCAACCATAGATGACCATATATTTGGTTTATTCACTTTAGGTATAATTATTAAAACCCCATGTTATAGAAAGCATTTTTTTTACTGAACTAATTCGTATAATTTGATGAACACATTTATTGTTTTTCTTTGGGTGTGAATATGAATGTATAAAAATCTATTTTTCCCTCAAGCTTTTATTTCTCAATACATATAGAAGCATCAAATCAAATCAATTCTGACATTAACTCAATCCTTTATTTTCTCAGTCTACCTGTTTGTTTTTGCATGGCCACAGAAGCAACTAGTCATTATGGTGGAAAAAGCATCCATTGAAGATGTTATGAGAGTCCTGTTGGAAGCCAGGAAATAGAATCTCTAGCACCTGGGGAACACATTTTCTCACCTAGTAGAAAAATCTAGATTTCCAACAGAGGTTTTAGCAAAGCATATTCCTGTAGACGTGATCAACAAAATCGATGAAATAAGAATGAAATCCAGCTATGGAAGACAACTCATGCACAGTAGTGACATGAGCATGAGCAACTCAATTGAGGATCAGAGAATTAGAAGAATGCGCCGAGCTCTAGACTCTTCAGATGTAGAACTAGTAAGGCTAATGGTGATGGGAGAAGGCCTGAACTTGGACAAATCTTTGGCATTACATATGCAGTGTCCAATTTCAGCAAAGAAGTAGTGAAAACTCTTCTTGAATTGGGAGCTACAGATGTGAAACTATAAAAATTATAACTAATGCGTTATACATCCAAGATTCTCCTAATCACACACTATTTGACTTCATGCATAATACATAATCTCTTCTACTATTGATCATTACTTGCGGAAATTAAATCAATTGCATGCACACATTGAAACCATAAAAATTCACACATATGAACACAATGTTTTAACGGGAAAGCCTGAAGCTAAAAACCCCAACTATCCGTATATAATATATGTCATAGAGATCATGTAACAATCCTCATACAAAGCTGATCATATCAAGCTCTCAGTACAATACAATCGCTACACACTAATCAGGCCCGATCTAGCAAATCCATGCACCGATCTTTGCCACCTACTAGCTCGCCTCTATTGCTAACTGGCCAATATTGGCTCTAAATGAACTCAAATGGTCTAGCCTTACTCACGTAATCCTCATTGACATCTCCAACCACTGTGTGTTGTAAATCATGCAACACTATAGTCACAACTGATAGTCACACTGCTCTTTCACCTACCTCTTCACTGGTCTCCACTGAAACTGTCCATGCACTGTAGTTAACTGATGTATTCTTTAGTTGATTAATGAGTTAATAATTAGTGAATTAATTAATAATTAATTCACACCAATCTCACTAGTGTATCAATCAGTTAGACTAGATACAACTAGCTCAACTATGTTTAACTAAGTTAAACTGAACACAACTCCACCAACTACCTCAATAACTCCACCAAACTCTGTCACATGAGTTCTAACTGAATTCTCCATGCAATAGCTCCACTTAACCCTCAGGAATAGCATAATTCCTTCTGTCAGCTCCTGTGCCACATCTGTGCACTTAACTGAAGTGCTCCAAGAGAATAAGATGATGTTTATAGTCCAAATATTATTAAGAGCTAATAATATTCGACATATCTATTTTTAGACTGGCAATCTAAAAATAGATTCCACCCAATATGTCTAAAAATAGAAGTCCATCTATTTTTCCAGCTTGACCAACCATCCACAAATAGCATCCTGCAACTCATAGAATATGATCGACATGTCTAAAAATAGACTTTGCGCCAAAAATAGCCTGCGGGCCCACTTAGTGAAGGCGACTTCTTTCCACTAAGCTCATCATCTTGTTGCAATCTCAAAACTCCCTCTCAACAAGATAAGGATTATCTGCCACCCCTATCCTGCCTCTGTGGTATTCGAATTTTCTTCTGGTGAGCGCCTTCGTCAAGATATCAGCATCCTGATCCTCCGTGGGAATGTATGAAAGTAACATGATCTTCCGCTGCACACAATCTCTGATATGATGATACCAGATGTTAATGTGTTTAGATATATCATGAAATACTGGATTAACCGAGAGTTTGATGCAACTCTGATTATCACAATATATCATAGTAGGATCTAAGTGTGAACCGAATAACCCGACCAGGATCTTCCTAATCCATATAGCCTCGCATGCAGCCAAACTCACTGCCATATACTCGGCCTCTGCTGAAATGAGTGCCACGGATCTCTGCTTCTTGTTGTACCAAGAAATTTTTGTTGACCCGATTCTAAAAATCCCTCCAGATGTGCTCTTTCTGTCCATTGGGCTCCCTACCCAATTTGCATCTGTGAAGCCACAAAGCTTCACCTCATCTGACTGTCTGTACCATAATCCATATCCCGATGTGCCTTTGAGATATCTCAATACATTCTTGCTTGCCTTCCAGTAGAGCTTGGTAGGCTTAACCATAGCTTGTGAAAGCTGGTTAACAACATAGCATATGTCGGGTCGTGTATTGACCAGATAACATAGCATAAGCGACCCCACCAACCGTCGATAAACAGTGGCATCCACTACCTCCGCTGAAGTAGCATCCTCCTTCCTCCAACCACCAGGAAGAGGAGTATCAACAGGCTTGCAGCCATGCATGTTGAACTTCTCCAGTATCTCCCGGGCATACTTACCCTGAGAAACAAACAGTCCACCACTGCGCTGTCAAATTTCCAATCCCAGGAAATAATGAAGGAGGCCCAAGTCCTTCATCTCAAACTCTTTTGCAAGATCCTCCTTGCATGAGAGTATCAACAGCTCATCACCTGTCAAAATCAAATCATCTACATAAAGTAAAATGATCAACAACTTACCCTCCACCACAATCTGGTATAGGTTCGGATCCGCCTCACTCTTGGAGAATCCAAGTCCGGTGAAATAACTGTCTATCCGTGTGTACCAAGCACGAAGTGCTTGTTTCAACACATACAACACTCTCTTGAGCCTGCACACATGTGACTCGCTGCTGAAGATCTCGAAACCTTTGAGCTGATCTATGTACACCTCCTCCTCAATGACTCCATTGAGGAATGTAGTCTTCACATCCATCCGATGAATGTGGCATCCCATTTGCGCCGAGAGAGATAGGATACTCCATATGGAAGAATACCTTGGCATGTGTGCAAAGTTTTCCTCAGTTGATCCTCAATCTCGGTGAGGAAGTCCCTGCAACAAATCTTACCTTGTACTTCTGACCGCTCCCATCGGCTCTATTGCTTTAATTTGTAGATCCATCTCAAACCTACCACTGATTTCCCTTCTGGCCTTGGGACAATCTCCCATGCACTGTTTCTGACAATCGAATCATACTTTTCCACCATGGCATCTACCCATGCGGGATCCTCCACAGCTTCCTCGAAAGAGGATGGCTCGGTCATAATACACTTGCTCATCAAAGCCATGTATCCAGTAAATCGGTCAGGTGACTGTCTCTGTCTACACTGTGATGTAGGAGCTTCTACATTCTGCGCTGCATCAAGATTCAGTCGCTCAGCTTCTGTAGTGCGCTTCCGCCCTCTGATGTTTGGCGCTACATGAGTGGTTTCTTCCACTCCATGAACCTCCTCTTATGGCTGATCCACATCCTGAGGCTCATCTTTAGGAACAAGTAGCTCCTCATCTGCATGCAAGTGTAGCTCCCTCTCAAGCGACAACTTCATGGCTTTCTCCTCATGAAATTTGATATCCCGTCGCACAATCGCCTTTTCGAATTATCCGTAAAATACACAAGATAGTTGTGGGGTGTATCAAGAAAAATTCACAAATATCCTAACCCGCCAACCTTTGGCTCCTTAGGGTTGTTAGCATTCGCCACATGAATTCTAATAGGTGAGCCAAAAATCTTCAAATGAGAAATATCGAGTTTCTTACAAGAAAACGCCTTCAAAGTGTACTCATGCCAAGGATCTCCGTGAGGACAAATTTCAGCTTTGCACATAAACCGCGCATTGGATGCCTCACCTTACAAGTGTATGGGAAGGCCCCGACCATGCAACATCGCTCGTGCAGCACCCACGATCATTCTACTCTTCCGGCCGACCTCTGCTGTGGGTTAAGAGGCGCTATGAGCTCTCTTCGAATTCCTTCTGCGCTACAAAAGTCCTTGAATTCGCCAGAGATGAATTCACCACCATTGTCGCTCCTAAGAGCCTTCACCTGCTTCCCCGATTCTTTCTCAACTAGTGCCTTGAACTCACAGAACTTTGAGTATGTCTCGCTCTTCTTCTGCATGAAGAAGATCCAACACTTACGAGAAAAATCATCAACAAAGATCACATAATACCTGTGCTTTGCTGTCGAAGCTACTGAGAAAGGTCCACACACGTCTGTGTGAATTATCTCAAGGATCGTCGTGGCGCGACTATCCTTCTCGTGAAAGGTGGCTTTCAAAAATTTTCCCAAGGTACACCCCTTGCACTGATCTGACTGCGCAAGAGTGCCTTTAGGAAGCCCAGTAGAAATCTGCTGCAGTATCTTCAAAGCTCCATGGTGAAGGTGGCCCAATCTCTGGTGCCACAACTCGCCATCATCCCGACTCACCACTCCTTCTGCCTTGCCTGCCATTGCTGCGCAACCATCTACCTGCAATTGATAAAGGTTCTTAACTCGAACCCCTATCCTCCGGGTCTCACCAGTTGCCTTACTGCGCAGGAAAGCCTTTCCCTCGCTAAAGACAACATCACATCCCTTGTCTTCTAACATCGCCACAGAGATAAGATTCTTCTTCAATCCTGGAACATGCATCACTTTCTTCAATACGAAGGGTTTACCAGACTCCCTCTCAAAGGAAATGGTCTCGACAATTAGCCCCACTATATCTACCGGCCAATACCCATCTCGACGGCACTCCAAGATCCTTCTCATCCAGACAAGAACAACATTTATTCCTTGGTCATGTTGAAAGACACACCACTATCAAGCAACCACATCAACCCATCATACTTGAGACCAAGCATGTGATCAATGAAAATCCGTGATCAAACTCGCGGAGGCTATGTCTCTCGTCGCCAGATCCAAAGGTTGTACCGCTTTATTTTTCTTCTTATAAGGACAAATTAGTATGCACTTCCGTGTTGGTGATAGTGAAAGCACTTCACCTTGGACATCTCCTGCTTCTTGCCTTTTGCACCAGATTGAGAAGTATTCTTCTTGCTCTTCCCCTTCCTTGCTTTGGTAGCCAAAGTGAAATTTTTTTAATCTTCATTCTTCGATGAAGATCTGTCCCTAGTACTCCACCTTATCTCCTCCTGCACAAGATCTGACCAAAGTCGCTCCCATCCTGGCAGTTTCTCCCGACCATTGATAGAGTCCTCATAGGAATGCCAACTCTTCAGAAGCCCAAGGAGAGCCAAGATCACCAAATCCTCTTCATCTACAGTAACCCCCACACTTCCCAGCTCATCCCTGCACTAGACGAACTTCGTGAGGTACTTGGGTATACTATCGCCTTTCTCCATTTTTATCTTCCTGAGTTTATCCTTGAGTGCCAACTTCCTCTAGTCACTCTTGCTTTGGAACAAGTATGTCAAATCTTTCCACAAAAATAATGGAGAAGCTTTAATATAAAGGCTGGACACTATGTGATCCTTCACACCTTCCAACAGAATCCTTCGACATTTTTCTGTCTTCTTTTTCCATGCGTCAAGTGTAGCAGCATCACTAGAAACAGGTTTTGGAATTTCTGCATCTATGAACTCCTTCAACCCATTATCCTCTAGCACCACCTCCATCCTGTCCTTCCATGCAATATAATTAGAGCTTCCCTCAAGGGCATACTCCAATCACAATCCATTGAAAGACATCTCAACTTCGACACCAAGAAAACACTACTGCAAATTCGAATTCCACCAGCACAAAATTCAACCGCTTCAATGATTTGCAATTGCTCCAATGATCAATATCCCTCTAATACCATGTAGAAATTATACAACTAATGCATTATACATACAATATTATCCTGATCACACACTATTTGACTTCATGCATAATACAAAATCTCTTCTACTATTGATCATTACTTGCGGAAATTAAATCAATTACATGCACACATTGAAACCATAAAAATTCACACATATGAACATAGTGTTTTAACGAGAAGGCCTGAAGATAAAAACCCCAACTATATGTATATAATATATTTCATAGAGATGATGTAACAAATTTCATACAAAGCTGATCATAACAAGATCTCAAGATAATAAAATCGCTACACACTAATCAAACGATTTAGCAAATCCAGAATTAATTCACACCACTCTCACTAGTGTATCAATCACTTAGACTAGATACAACTAGCTCAACTATGTTTAACTAAGTTAAACTGAACACAACTCCACCAACTACTTCAATAACTCCACCAAACTCTGTCACATGAGTTCTAACTGAAGTCTCCATGCAATAGCTCCACTTAACCCTCAGGAATAGAGTAATTCCTTCTGTCAGCTCCTGTGCCACATCTGTGCACTTAACTGAAGTGCTCCAAGAGAATAAGATAATGTTTATAGTCCAAATATTATTAAGAGCTAATAATACTCAACATATCTATTTTTAGACTGGCAATCTAAAAATAGATTCCGCCCAATATGTCTAAAAATAGAAGTCCATCTATTTTTCCAACTTGACCAACCATCCACAAATATCATCCCGCAACTCATAGAATATGATCGACATGTCTAAAAATAGACATAGTCTAAAAATAGACGTGCGCCAAAAATAACCTGTGGGCCCACTTAGTGAAGGCGACTCTTTTCACTAAGCTCATCATCTTGTTTCAATCTCAGCAGAACCACTGAAGACCAAGAGGAAGGATGCCTCTCCACATTGCTGCAGAAATGCTGAATCCAGACATGGCTGCAGTTTTTCTAGACCACCATGCAGATCCCAATGTTTGCACTTACAGTGGTGCCACACCCTTCGATATACTGCAAGCCCTTGCTTCTGATTTCTTGTCAAAGGGATCCCTCCCATATTGCATGCCACACATGGAGCACAAAAATCTCAGGCTATGCCTTGAGCTCCTACAATATACTACCATGGTTTTGTCCAGAGATGAAGAAAGAAACACCTCGCTGCAACTCCATCTTAAAAGCACACCGCCCACTAATCATAATTCTCCTACAGGTTTCGTTCCAAGGAGTAGTTGTTATGAGATCAACGAAGGAACTATTATTCCTTTTTCTCTGGATTCACGAATGATTTTTCTCAATCTCAGTGGCCAATTAGCTGCCTGCTGTTGGAATTTTTGAGAATTCCAGAACAAACTATAGAGAGAATAATGCTCTCCTCTTAACACAGAGAAAATAAAATTTTTTTCTTCAGGGACAGAGTTTCAACACTTTGAAAAAACTTCTATTTCATAAACAAAAAACTGTTACAAAAACTTCCTCCTTAGAGGGATTACAAGTTAGATTGCTGCAAAACACAGTTCCAAAAACTTCACTCCGTCTCACACAGAGAATACACTCTCTGTCTCTTGCAAAATAAAACACTCTATCTCTCAAAATACACTCTGCTGTGTAATGCAATTACGCACTTCTTTGCTTTTCAATTCTCTTCTATGTATATCAAACAATACTCTGTTCTACTTTTTAAAATAACCTACGGGCTCCTTTTGATGGAAATTTCTGAATATTTCGAACAAAACAGAGGAAGCAAAGTTCCTCAACTCAACACAAAGAAATGATATAAATTTGGACAAAGAGAGATGGAGAAAAGCCCTTTTTCATTAACCATAAAAATGGCTATTAAAAATACAAACTTCTTCAGAACTACAGTTCTGGAATAAGAAAAATATTCCTTACTCTGTTTTTTCAATTTCTATTCTTACACAGATTTGTGTTTCAGCAACACACAGACAGTTGCTGAAACTCCACATAGTCTATTGCTAAAACACATAGATAGTTGTTGAAACACTCTGGAAAATGCATTGCTGCTCCAAAACACAGCGACTCTGTTTTTCCTTTGTTTTCTGCTACTCTGTCTTCTTCTCTGCCTTTTTCTATTTCTCTAACTCTCTAACATTAAAACAACTGATGTCTATTACATTGATATGTTGAAAAACATATTTGACTTAAAGCATTAAAATAATAGAAATATCTTTTGAATTTATCAGCCTCTTAAATGCAGTAAGCGGTGGGAGATAACATGATTCCTTTTGGAAAAATGAAGCCGGATGTTTCAGGGACATTAACTCTGAAAATTTAATGCACAGTGAAGTGCAAAAATAAAACACGACTTTGAGGCATCTGTCAGTCTGAAATATCTAGAGAAATCTGATTTCTGTCCACCTGTTTCAGTTTGCAGTTGGAATTAAATTCCAACACTCCCCCTTCATTTCAACTGCTAGGTTTCTCTGCATACCCAGGCATTCCCTGAGATAATCAAAACTTTTCTTTCCCAATGGTTTTTTCAAGATGTCAGCAAATTGATCCTCTGTTCTGCAGTGCTGCAAAATAATCTCACCATTATTAACCAATTCACATATGAAGTGAAACTTGGTGTCTATGTGCTTTGTCCTTTTACGAAAAACATAATTTTTAGACAATGCTATCGCCGAGCTATTGTCACAGTAAATGGTTGTGCCCTTTTCTTGTTCATGACACAAATATCTGAGAAATATTCTCAGCCATACTGCTTGGCATGCTGCTGCTGTTGCTGCCACATACTCTACCTCTGTTGTTGACAAAGCCACAATTGGTTGCTTCTTAGAAGCCCATGAAATGGCTCCCGATCCCATATGAATCACATATCCCGATGTGCTTTTCCTATCATCAACACTTCCAGCCCAATCACTATCCGTGTAACCTGTCAATATGAAACTTTCAGAAGAGGAGTATAAAATACCAAACCCCTTCGTTCCATTCACATACCTTAGAATCCTCTTGGCTGCCTGCCAATGAGTTTCCTTCAGTATTTCCATAAATCTGGAGATTAAACTCACAGAATGCATTATATCTGGCCTAGTTGCAGTCAAGTACATAAGGCTTCCAAATATGCTCTTGTACAACTTTGGATCAAAATCCTTGTTGTTGTCTTCTTTACTCAATTTCAACCCCATTACAGTTGGAGTCACAGCTGCCTTGTTGTTCTGCATGTTAAATCTCTTCGACACTTCTTCTACATATTTAACTTGGGAAATGAAAACACCATTTTCACTTTGGTCTACATCAATTCCAAGAAAATATCTTAAGAAGCCCAAGTCATTCATTTCAAATTCACTTTTCATGACTGCTTTAAAATCAGCAATGAGAGAAGCATCATTGCTAGTAAAAATTAAATCATCTACATATAAAACAACAATAATAATATTACCGTCATTCTCCTTTATGTAGAGTGTGGGTTCACCATCACACTTCTCAAACCCATTCTCAATCAAGTAAGAATTTATTCTACTATACCATGCTCTTGGAGCTTGCTTCAGCCCATAAAGATCCTTCTTCAGTCTGCATACTTTATGCTCTTGGCCTTCAACTTCATAACCTAGAGGTTGTTCAACATAAACCTCTTCTTTTAACACTCCATTCAGGAATGCAGATTTAACATCCATCTGATAAATCTTCCATTTGTGTTGTGCCGTAATAGACAACACTGTTCTGACTATTTCCATCCTTGCTACTGGTGCAAAGGTTTCATCATAGTCTCTGCCTTGTTGCAGCTTGTAGCCTTTCATAACAAGTCTTGCTTTATGCCTGTCGATCTTGCCTTTAGCATTTTTTTTGGTCTTATAGACCCACTTAACTCCAATGGCATCTTTGCCTTCAGGGAGGTCCACTAACTCCCATGTTTTACTCTTCTCAATTGCACCAATTTCTTCATTCATTACTTCAATCCATTTATGTTCATTTACAACATCTTCAAAATGAACTGGGTCATCAACATGACAATATAAAGCGAATAATGAATTCAGACTAGTATTGTTACTTACCTCTCCTTGTTCATAAATCTCATTCAAATTTCTGAATCTTGGTCTTCTTGGTGTGCTTGGAGTTCCATTCGAACATAAGGGTATTTCTAATCCTTGTGGTGTGCTTGGAGAAGCACTTCCTCAACTTCTCAAGGTTGTTTGAATTCCATCTTGTGGTGTGGTTTGTTGTACTTGCTGTGGTGGAGGAGGACCCACCAAGGAAGGATTATTTGCTGTTGTCCCTTCCTCTTCTTCTTCGTGAGACACAATTGTCTTCACATTCACTGTCTTCTCTAAGCTTCCATCCCAAGCTTCATCTTCAATGAACTGCACATCTCTGCTTACTATCAATTTCTTGGTGGATGGATTATAGAGTTTGTATGCTTTTTACTCTTCACAATAGCCAATAAAGACACACTTCTCCCCCTTACTATCAAGCTTTTTCCTTAGCTGATCCGGTACATGTGCATATGCTACACAGTCGAATACTCTCATGTGAGTGACAGTTTTCTTTTGTCCACTTCATGCTTCTTCTGGTATTTTGTTCATGACAGCTTTAGTTGGGCATTTTTTCAAGATGTGAACTACGCAAGTGATAGCTTCAGCCCAATACTCATGCAACAAGTGTTTTTCCTTCAACATACTCCTGACCATGTCCAGAATGGTCCTATTATTCCTTTCTGCAACACCGTTTTTTTGAGGTGTATACCTCGCGGTGAATTTCTTTTGTATGCCATTCTCTCTGCAAAAACGCAGAAAGTCTTTGGATATGTACTCTCCACCTCTATCTGTTCTGAGCACTTTGATATAATACCCACACTGCTTCTCAACAAGAGTTTTGAAGTGGTGGAATTTCTCAAACACTTCACTCTTCTGTTTCAGCACATACACCCATGTCTTTCTGGTGTAATATTCAATGAAAGTTAAAAAATATTTATTTCTAGCAAATGATGGTGTTTGCATCTGTCCACACACATCAGAGTGAACAATTTCCAAGGGTGCTTTTGCCCTTATACTCTTTCCTGCTGGAAAAATTTCTCTATGTTGTTTGCCCAAGATGCAGCCTTCACAAAGGTTGTCCGACTTCTCAATCAATGGCAATCCCTTTACCATTCCCTTTCTGCGCAACAGATTCAAGCCTCCGAAATTAAGATGTCCAAATATCAAGTGCCACAACCAATTTTCATCTTTCACTTGTTCTTGAAAGACTTCTTGTGTTACAACTACAATAGTTCTTCCTTCCTTCAAATCTTCCCTGAGTTTGAGAGGAAACATTCTATTGCTGGTCATCTGCACCTCTGCAATGATCTTCTTACTTGGAGGTATGTCTCTAATTGTACACACATCATTTTTGAAGAACACATTGTAACTTTGTCAATGAGCTGTCCAATGCTCAAAAGATTACATTTCAGACTAGGTACATAGTATACCTCTGGCACAATCATCTGTTCTCCATTTCTTGCTAGGATACTGACTCTGCCTTTACCCTTGATAGATATCTTACTATCAGTTCCTGTTGTTACCTCAGATTTCACATTTTCATCTAGATTGGAAAACATTGCTATGTTTCCAGTCATGTGATTACTACAACCTGAGTCTAAGAACCAAAAATCATCTTGTTTGTCTTGTGCAATGTTACATGTTAATAGAACAATCTTTGCATTCTTATCTTCTTCATTTGCAAAATTAGCATTCTTCCTACTATTCATGTCATTTTGTTTTTTCCTACATTCATTGGCATAGTGCCCATATTTCTTACAATAATGACATTGGACTTGGGATTTGTCATACCTTTGTCCATGAGCTTGTTGTTTGCATGAACCTTCATCTTGGTTCTGATTGCAGCTCCTTCCGCTTGTGCTTGCAGGATTATTTATGCCTTTTTTTTGGCTTCTTCCATGACCTCTTTTATTTTCTTTGCCTCGACCTCTTCCTTGGCCGAATGACATCTGAGTCTTGAATTCTTGCTCAAAAGAGGAATCTGTTCCTCTACTCAGTCTGTGTTCACGAGACATAAGAGAAGCACTCAGTTCATCTATTGTGAACTGTGAGAGATCCTTTGTCTCTTCTATTGCTACCACAACAGCTTCAAACCTTGAGGGTAAACTTCTCAAGATCTTCTCTACAATCCTTCTTTCTTCAAGAATTTCACCATCAGATCTTATCTGAGTTAACAACCCAATAACCTGAGTGAAGAATGAATCTACTGTATCAGATTCCTTCATGCTGAGTGTTTCAAAGTCTCTCCTCAACATCTGCAACTTTGTTGTCTTCACCTTCTCCATGCCTTGATAGGCAGTTTTGAGAATATCCAATGCCTCTTTGGATTTTGTTGCTGCTGAAATCCGTGGGAAAATACTCTCATGTATTGATTGAAAGAGAAAAAAGAGGGCTTTGGCATCCTTCTTCCTTTCGCTCTTCAACAGGTCTTTTTCTGCTACTGTCAAAGCAACCAATGCTGCTGCATCTGTAGGTTCAGGGTAGCCAGTTTCAACTAGCTCCCATAATCCTTGAGAAGCAAACAAAGCTCTCATAGTTATGGACCAATAACTGTGATTCTTCCCATTAAACTGTGGAAGTTGGGAATTTGTCAAACCAGTTCCAGCATCTACCATCTTAATCTGTATAAGTAAAGAAAAGATACTGACTGTATAATAAAATAAGCAAGAACTTTCTCTACTGGAGAAATCTTCTCAATAAGCTTCTTACAGCTCCTGCAGTGGAAAAAAAAAACTCTGTTTTGTCTCACTGAGTGCCTAGACTAGCTCCGATACCATGATGGAAATTTCTGAATATTTCGAACAAAACAGAGGAAGCAAAGTTCCTCAACTCAACACAAAGAAATGATAGAAATTTGGACAAAGAGAGATGGAGAAAAGCCCTTTTTCATTAACCATAAAAATGACTATTAAAAATACAAACTTCTTCAGAACTACAGTTCTGCAATAAGAAAAATACTCCTTACTCTGTTTTTTCAATTTCTGTTCTTACACAGATTTGTGTTTCAGCAACACACAGACAATTGCTGAAACTCCACATAGTCTGTTGCTGAAACACATAGATAGTTGCTGAAACACTCTGGAAAATGCATTGCTGCTCCAAAACACGACTCTGTTTTTCCTCTTTTTTCTGCTGCTCTGTCTTCTTCTCTGCCTTTTTCTATTTCTCTAACTCTCTAACATTAAAACAACTGCTGTCTATTACATTTATATGTTGAAAAACATATTTGACTTAAAGCATTAAAATAATAGAAATATATTTTGAATTTATTAGCCTATTAAATGCAATAAGCGGTGGGAGATAACGTGATTCCTTTTGGAAAAATGAAGTCGGATGTTTCAGGGACATTAACTCTGAAAATTTAATGCACAGTGAAGTGCAAAAATAAAACACGAATTTGAGGCATCCATCAGTCTGAAATATCTTCAGAAATCTGATTTCTGTCCACCTGTTTCAGTTTGCAGTTGGAATTAAATTCCAACACTTGTGGCAAACCAAATAGAAATAAGTGAATTTAATACCCTGTAAAAATATAGCACACTTTGTTCCTAATGAAAAGGTGTTCTTCCACTGAAGTGTGACGTGAAAATTCGATAGTCTAACAACCAGTGCTCCATTCCACCAACATCAACGGATTCAAACCCTCTCTTTCATAAAGAAGCACTCTTTAAGAAGTTCATACAACCCGGGAGTCAAAAAACTAGTGACTCTCTTATTCATAAGAGAAAACAACTTTTTCCCTGATATGATTACCTGCACTCTGATACCACTGTAAGACACAAATTGGAAACAAAATCAACTATATATTAATGAATGTCTGACAAAGAATGATGTACAAGGTTTACATCATGAAACTCTTGAATCATTTCTCCACGTTTCTTGAACTTTAATAACCAACTATGAAAAGAAAATTATCAATCAAGCACCAATGCCTTTATCTGATAATGAAACTGTTGTTTTCCACTAACTTCACACCAACGCCTTCCTTGTATCCCATCTCCTTATTTGGTGAGTCCCTTGGCTAATGGGAGCACCTTACATGAGTACTCTCTCTAAGATTGTTTCCCTTCTTTAGTGGAAGATGTATCCCAACTTATCAAATTTTTCAATTGCCAAGCTGTGATTATTTGTAATGGAATGAATAAGTGGTCAAAATTTCACCAAATGACTTGTATGCATGGGGTGGGCAGTATTATTGCAGGTTATGCAGTATCTGACACCCATGATCTCAACTATAATGTGAATTGACCTCCTAAATAACCGTTAGCCTGATTTTAATCTTTACATACATACCACTCACATGCAAAATAATTGTGAAACTCAAACATCATTAATTTTCACAAAATTAAAATGCATCTCTTCTTACAAGATTTAAGGAGAGACTTAGGTCTCCTATTGTATAATGATAATATTGATCACATGTAGTAAAAATTTACTACAACCCTTTCCACTACCAATAACAAATTCTCTACTAAGGTGTAGTATGAAAAGCATAATATAATTTCCAAAACTTCAAGGAAATCAATTAAATATACCCATAACAAAACTATTAAGATTGAAAAAAAAAATTGTATAGAAAGCTCTTATGATAAGGAAGAAAACATGTTATATTTTTAAGAGACACGAGTGCGTTCTCCACCTTTGAGGGTTGTTGTAATTAGGCTATATGATTCATTTTGGGTGAGATGATTGATATAAATTCATAAATAAATTCACTATACATCATCACATGACATCATGAATATTGATCACGGGTTAATGAAATCTTAAAATATTAATATACTACCCAACTATATAAATTAAATGTCTAGTAAATATAACTTCAATTCATAACATGCATCGAAACATTCATTTCATAATACATATAATGTTGTTAAAATGAAAAAAATAAATAAAGAAAACTAACCCACATATGAATATTGGCCTTTAAACTTTTCAATGTAATAACTACTTCCACCATTCCACTCCTCGAATATATTGCGTCACTTTTGAAATAATTTGTTATGATAAGGAAACATTTTTGTGATGGTAAATCACTCTTCAAAGATACTATTAATGAACTTTTAAGTATCAAGGTTTCCAAATGGCTTGGTCATGATTGAGCATTTTATGTCTTTACATTGATATTTTTGGATTTTTTTAATGTACTTGTTCATTTTTATGAAAAAGTTCATTAATTAAATTACATTAGTTAGTGTTATAAAACAGAAATTATTAGCATGTGATATTGAAAAATCATGTATTGATCCATTATATTGTAATAAAATCTATTAATATCATAGATTTATTTATGTTTACTATTATAAATATTTTAGAATATTTTGTGAAAAATAATATTCTGAATTATTATCTAAATAATTATTGATAGTTAAATTAAAATTTTAAAATATTTAGTTTAAATAAACGATAATTTAAAATAAAATTACAATGCTAATTTTTATGTTATTTTATTATGATGTAGAATAATGTAAGGTTTTAAGTGATATCACTACTATTATTATCTAATTTTAAGGTCATAACCAAGTAGTGTATGAGTCCTCTTGTTTGTGGGACAAGGGAGACTGCTAAATACAGGAAGGCATACATACTTTACCTCTCTAGTTTTGAACGTGTGACCTCTTAGGAGGAAACATATGATCATAACCCTTAAACCCACTAAAATTGTTTATGAAAATTTAAGGTTTGCCCAAAAAGACCATTCTACACTAATCGGTCATCAAAGTTGAAATTCAGCTATATCAACCAAAATAATACGGACTCACAAACCATTAAAATACTAGACATGCAAAACTTCTTTTTGAAATGCAAATTTTAAATAAAAATTTGCACTCAATGGATCCCTATATCCGGAATTGATCCCTATATCTGTTAAATGGATCTGCTCTCTTAAAAAAAAGAGAGAGATCTGCTATGGTTTAAAAAAAATCAATGTGATATATGGGGCTCAGCAATACCTTATGTTTTGGGCGTAGAATGTAGCCATGAAGTCTCCATGATCTGTGGAATGGTAATCCGAGTGGCTGGGTTTGGATCCAGCATTTGGTACAACAGCGCAGCCACCTGCTCCTCCAATGGCTCTGACGGTAAACTAAATTCTCTGTTGCACATTTTCTTGTAGAGCATCAAATCATCTCCGTGGAACGGTAGGAAGCCCGACACGAGATAGAATAAAATCACTCTGCACGACCATATGTCTGCCTTGGCGCCATCGTAGGGTTCGCCGTTTAAAACCTCCGGTGCCTTGAATTCTGTCGTGCCGCATTTTGTGCGAAATAAGCGGTCCTCCCCTGCGTTCTCCTTCATTGCGCACAGCCCGAAATCAATAACCTGCACATTATCGTTATCATCTATGATCAGATTCTCAGGCTTCAGGTCTCTGTGGTAAACCCCTTTTCTGTGAAAGAATTCCACGGCGCTGATCAGCTGCTGGAAATATTTTCTCTTTGTGTCCTTGTCCGTGTTGGAATGTAATTCCCACTGCCCGGATCACTCCACAGGCGGCTGCATCATCGCTCAGCGAGCAGTTTGGCGGAGGATCAGCGCACGACAAACAGGTTGATGGCGTGGAGTTAAACCGCGAGCTGATTGGCAGCAATCAACGGAGTGCGGGGGGTCAAACAGCACGCCGGTTAACAAAACACCACCCCCCCACAGTTGACCAGCCGTGGGGCCATTGACCGAGAACTTGTGGCTGTGGTTTAGTGCGGGGGGTCACCCATCCGATGGGTACGGCCAAATTCATACCCCCCGCAACCACCAGCCTTGAGGTGGCTCCGCCACATGTGTTCAGCGCGCCACCAGTCCACCACCGTTCCGCCACCACCGTAAAAAAATTGCCGCTGCCAGTAAATTCAAAATTTGCCATAAATTTTCTTAAGCGGTGCTGACAGATTTAATTGCACCATAAATATTTTTTTTTAAGCGGTGATGTTTTTGGCAAGTTTGTCAACGACTAGCATTTAATTATTTTAGATATTTTTGTTTATATATAGAACAGAGATATAGTGTAAATTTTTTTTACACACAGAATGTAACGCACAGCAGTGCATTGTTTTTTTTTTAAGACAGAGCTGAATTAAAAAAATATACACAGCAAAGTATATTTTTTGGAAAAACAAAGAGCTGTTTTGTTGTTGTTTTTAATAGACAGAGACAGTGAGTAAAAATACACAGCAGTGTATTATTTTACAGAAAGAGACAGAGAAGAGTGTTTTATTTCTGAACTGTGTTTGCAGCAGTCAGATTTTCATTGTAAATCCCTCTGAGTGAGGAAGAAGAATTGTAACAAGTTTTTTTACTGAATAGAATTTTTTATGAGAAAAATCTGTCACTGTGTCTGCAAATTTTTAAATATTTCTCTTTGTTAGAAGAGGCAGTTTTATTATTTTGGAATTCAGCAAAATTCCAACATGGTATCGGAGCCAATCCAGGCTATTTGAAGGTCAAATACGCTGAAGGAACAGAGTTCGTTTTTGCAGCAGCCTCTCCAGCAGCGTGAAGGTTCAGTCAAGAAGGATTCGAAGGTATTTCTCTATACAGTCTTTGTGTAATTGTTGCAGAACAGTAAGTTAATTAAAACACACAGTCAAGTGTTTTTATCATAGTTAGAAGTGCAGAATGGCTGGTTCAAGCACAGGTATGAGTTTGGGAAATGTCCATCTCCCACAATTTAATGGGAAGAATTATGACTACTGGTCAATAACTATGAGGGCTTTATTTGTCTCCCAAGAGTTATGGGAATTAGTTGAGAATGGCTTTGAAGAGCCAAAAGATGATGCCGAGTTTTTTTATGTTAAATCAAGCAGGAAGAGAACAGTTGAAGAACAATAAGAAGAGAGATGCCAAGGCTCTTTTCTTCTTGTATCAAGCAGTGCATGAGAGTGTGTTTCCAAGGATAGCAGCAGCTAAGAAATCCAGTGAAGCATGGGAAACTCTCAAGACAGCTTATCAGGGAATGGAGAAAGTGAAGACAGCAAAACTTCAGTTGCTGAGGAGAGACTTTGAGACTCTCTGCATGAAAGAGTCAGACACTATTGACTCATTCTTCACTCATGTGATTGGAATGGTCACACAAATCAGATCTCATGGAGAGACTCTTGAGGACAAGAGGATTGTGGAAAAACTCTTGAGAAGCTTACCCTCAAGATTCGATGTGATTGTCACCACCATAGAGGAGACTAGGGATCTCACAAAGTTTTCAGTGGATGAATTACATGCATCACTGATTACCCATGAACAGAGATTGAGTAGGAGTGAAAACTCATCTCTTGAGCAAGCTTTTAAGGCCCAGATGTCTTTCGGAAGAGGAAGAGGGCAAGGTAAAGGAAGAGGAAGAGGCAGAAGCCAGAACAGAGGTGGAAGGAATAGTCCAGCAAATGCTCAAGGAAGGGGCAGCAATCCAAATCAGCATCAAGGCCAAGGCAGCCAGCAAAGTGGACAGCAGAATGATCAAGGACAAAGGTATGATAAATCCAATGTTCAATGTTACAATTGTAATAAATATGGTCATTATGCAAATGAATGTAGAAAGAAGAAACAAGATATGAGAAGTGGAACTAATGCAAATTTCACAAAAGAAAATAGCAGCCAAAGTAATTTGTTTTTAGTTTGTAACATGGCTGAAGAAAAAAATGAGGATGTATGGTTTCTAGACTCCGGTTGTAGCAACCATATGACAAGAAACTTAGCAATGTTTTCTATGTTAGATGAAAGTGTGCAGTCACAAGTCACACTAGGAACTGATAGCAAAGTTTCTGTTATGGGAAAAGGAGATGTAAATGTTTTGACAAGATTAGGTGCAAAGAAAACCATAGCAGATGTTTATTATGTTCCAGGAATGAAGTGTAACCTCTTAAGTGTTGGACAACTTGTCCATAAGGGGTATAATGTTTTCTTTGACAATGATGTTTGTACCATCATGGATAAACCACCCAGCAAACAGTGTATTGCTGAAGTGAAGATGACAAGGAACAGGATGTTCCCTCTCAGAATGAGAGCAGATTTGAAGAATGGCGAAGAGAAAGCAGCAGTTGCACAAGAGACTTTTCAAAGCGAACCAAAGGATGATAATTGGTTATGGCACTTGAGATTCGGTCATCTCAACTTTGGAGGTCTTAATTTGTTGAACAGAAAAGGGATGGTAAGTGGTTTACCATTGATAGAGAAACCGGACAGCCTTTGTGAAGGTTGTATTCTTGAGAAACAACACAGAGAAAGTTTTCCTTCCGGGAAAAGCATAAGGGCAAAAGCACCCTTAGAGATTGTCCACTCAGATGTATGTGGACCGATGCAAACTCCATCACTTGCTAGCAGCCACTATGTGTTAACATTCATAGATGATTTTACAAGAAAAACTTGGGTTTACTTTTTTGAAAAACAAAAGTGAAGTGTTTGAAAAATTCCGCAATTTCAAAGCACTTGTTGAGAACCAGAGTGGGCTGCATATCAAAGTCTTAAGGACTGATAGAGGAGGTGAGTATATATCTAAAGATTTTCTACGGTTTTGTAGAGAAAATGGTATTCATAAACAGTTTACAACTAGATATACACCGCAGCAAAATGGAGTGGCCGAAAGGAAGAACCGAACCATAATGGACATGGCGAGGAGTATGCTTAAGGCAAAGCATTTGCCTAATGATTATTGGGCTGAAGCTGTACATTGTGCAGCGTATATTTTGAACAGGTGCCCTACAAAAGCAGTTATGAACAAAGTGCCAGAAGAGGCATGGAGTGGCGCAAAGCAAGGTGTCACACACATGAAGGTTTTTGGATGTGTGGCTTATGCACATATTCCGGATCAGCTAAGGAAGAAGTTGGACAGCAAGGGGGAGAAGTGTATTTTCATTGGATACAGTGAGGAATCCAAGGCCTACAGGTTGTACAACCCATCCAGCAAGAAGTTTCTTGTGAGCAGGGATGTTCAGTTCATTGAAGAGGAAGC
Source organism: Pinus albicaulis (assembly GCA_034641835.2). NCBI lineage: Eukaryota > Viridiplantae > Streptophyta > Pinopsida > Pinales > Pinaceae > Pinus > Pinus albicaulis. Next base: position 1,250,748,403 of record CM076580.1, read on the forward strand.
TTGGGATGGAAGCATAGAGAAAACAGTGAATGTAAAACATTGTTTATCTCATGATGACAATGATGATGAGGTGGCTGAAATACATCCCCAAACAGCAGCACCAATACAAGGGCAGCAAAGTACACCCTTGAGGAGAAATGAAAGTGCTTCTCCAAACACACCACAAGGAGGAAATTCAAGTGCTTCTTCAAGCACTAATACACCTACTGTAAGAGGTAAGAAATTTAGAAGTTTGAAAGAGATTTATGAACAAGATATAAAAAATGAAGGTATCAATTCTTTGTTTGCTTTATATTGTCATGTTGATGATCCTGTTCATTTCGAAGAAGCCATCAAGGATGAGAAATGGATAGAAGCTATGGATGAGGAAATAAATGCCATAGAGAGGAACAAAACTTGGGATTTGGTTGAACTCCCAAAAGGTAAAGATGTTATTGGAGTTAAATGGGTCTACAAGACCAAGAGTAATGCTGAAGGCAAAATAGAGAGACACAAAGCAAGGCTTGTGGTCAAAGGTTATAAGCAGAAGCATGGGATAGATTATGAGGAAACTTTCGCACCGGTTGCTAGAATGGAAACCGTGAGAGCAGTGTTGTCCATAGCAGCACAAAACAAGTGGAAAGTTTACCAAATGGACGTGAAGTCAGCATTTCTAAATGGAGTGTTAATGGAAGAGGTTTACATTGAACAACCTCTCGGTTATGAGAAGAAAGGCCAAGAGAACAAAGTATGCAAGTTAAAGAAGGCTCTTTATGGGCTGAAGCAAGCGCCAAGAGCATGGTACAGTAGGATAGATTCATATCTACTGGAAAATGGATTTGAGAAGTGTGAGGGAGAACCCACCCTCTACATCAAAGAACAAGATGGTAAAATTTTGATTGTAGTCTTGTATGTTGATGATGTTATTTTTACAGGTAATGATGATTTCCTTATTGAACATTTTAAAACAGTCATGAAAGAAGAATTTGAAATGACTGATATGGGTTTGTTGAAATACTTCTTGGGAATAGAAGTAGAACAAAATGAAAATGGGATTTTTATCTCACAGGAAAAGTATGTTAATGAGGTGCTTGAAAGATTTAACATGCAGGAATGCAAAACAACAATCACTCCCACGGTGATGGGATTAAAACTCAGCAGAGAGGATAGTAGCAAGGATTTTGATCCTAGCTTGTACAAGAGCATAGTTGGCAGCCTTATGTATTTGACTGCAACTAGGTCAGAAATAATGCATGATGTTAGATTGATTTCCAGGTTCATGGAAAAGCCAAAGGATGCACATTGGCAAGCAGCAAAAAGGATTTTGAGGTATGTTAAAGGTACAAAATGGTTTGGTATTTTTTATACTACTTTAGAATGTTCAAATTTAGTTGGATACACTAACAGTGATTGGGTTGGAAGTGTTGATGATCGGAAGAGCACTTCCGGTTATGTTTTTCATATGGGTTCAGGAGCCATTTCATGGGCTTCTAAGAAACAACCCATTGTAGCATTGTCTACGGCAGAAGCAGAGTATGTGGAAGCTACAGCAGCAGCGTGTCAAGCAGTTTGGATGCGGAAAATGTTGAGAAGCTTATGTCAAGAACAGGTAAAAGGGACAATGATATTTTGTGACAATAGTTCAGCTATTGCATTGTCTAAAAATTCTGTTTTTCATAAGAGGACAAAGCACATTGACACCAAGTTTCACTTCATACGTGAATTGGTTAGCAATGGCGAGATCGTTTTGCAGCATTGTAGAACGGAGGATCAGTTTGCAGATATCCTCACAAAGCCACTAGCGCAGAAAAGCTTTGAACATTTGAGAAAATGCTTGGGTATGCAGGAAAACCCAGCAGTGGAAATTAAGGGGGAGTGTTGGAATGTAATTCCCACTGCCCGGATCACTCCACAGTCGGCTGCATCATCGCTCAGCGAGCAGTTTGGCGGAGGATCAGCGCACGGCAAACAGGTTGATGGCGTGGAGTTAAACCGCAGCTGATTGGCAGCAATCAACGGAGTGCGGGGGGTCAAACAGCACGCCGGTTAACAAAACACCACCCCCCCGCAGTTGACCAGCCATGGGGCCATTGACCGAGAACTTGTGGCTGTGGTTTAGTGCGGGGGGTCACCCATCCGATGGGTACGGCCAAATTCATACCCCCCGCAACCACCAGCCTTGAGGTGGCTCCGCCACATGTGTTCAGCGCGCCACCAGTCCACCACCATTCCGCCACCACCGTAAAAAAATTGCCGCTGCCAGCAAATTCAAAATTTTCCATAAATTTTCTTAAGCGGTGCTGACAGATTTAATTGCACCATAAATATTTTTTTTTAAGCGGTGATGTTTTTGGCAAGTTTGTCAACGAATAGCATTTAATTGTTTTAGATATTTTTGTTTATATATAGAACAGAGATATAGTGTAAATTTTTTTTACACACAGAATGTAACGCACAGCAGTGCATTGTTTTTTTTTTAAGACAGAGCTGAATTAAAAAAATATACACAGCAAAGTATATTTTTTGGAAAAACAAAGAGCTGTTTTGTTGTTGTTTTTAATAGACAGAGACAGTGAGTAAAAATACACAGCAGTGTATTATTTTACAGAAAGAGACAGAGAAGAGTGTTTTATTTCTGAACTGTGTTTGCAGCAGTCAGATTTTCATTGTAAATCCCTCTGAGTGAGGAAGAAGAATTGTAACAAGTTTTTTTACTGAATAGAATTTTTTATGAGAAAAATCTGTCACTGTGTCTGCAAATTTTTAAATATTTCTCTGTGTTAGAAGAGGCAGTTTTATTATTTTGGAATTCAGCAAAATTCCAATAGTCTGGTTCTTTTTCTTCCTCTATCTTGTCATCCAGGGGTTTTCCTTTCACATACTCCATTACAATATATATTCTATTTTCGTCCTCCATCGCTTCGTGCAGCTGCACTATGTTGGGATGCCTCAGCTTTTTTATCGCAGAGATCTCTGTCTCGACGTAGCGTAAACTCTTCAATTTAGCCAGAATTTCTTTCTTCTTCAAAATCTTGATGGCCACGCCCTCCCCCGTTTCTAGGTTTCTTCCATGGTGTACTTTTGAGAATGAGCCCGATCCCAACTGTTTGCCCAGATCATATTTGTTCGTTAAGATTCCATGCTTTACTCGAATGTTAGAGTCCATCCTAATTCTCTTGTTCTTCCAGATGTGTAGAATACCGGGAAATTGGTATATTGCTGAACAGGATGGTAAATTTGATTTTCAGAAATATAATACCCTGAGCTCTCACTCTGTTATTATATATGAGAGGGTCTTTCATGTGTCATCGAAGTACATTTGAGTCGGCCATGAAAATACGAGTGCGTCGCTTCACCGTATTATGGCTACTTTTAGAATTGAATCTCGTAAAGTGGCTAGAGAATAAGAATCTCCTAAAGTGCCTAGAGAATAAGTAGCCACTAACAAGGTTTAGTTACTCTCTAGTCTAAATTTTGATATTAGTTGAATATGGAAGCTATTTTGCGAAACTTCTCAAAACCTTGTACAATTTTAGAAATAAGCATTTTATTGTGGATAGATCGTATATTTATCCTTAAAAAATGTAATCAACATTTTACTATAGATAGATGGTATATTTCTACCCAATAAAAAATTTTAATTTAATATAATGTAATCAACATTTTATTGTAGATAGATAGTATATTCCTAGCCAATAAAAATAACTTAATTTGATATAAAAAAATTGAAAATGAAAACCTTCCACAATCTTCAAAGTATACATCCAATTGTAAGTTGACCAGTCTTCTTCAATATATTAAAACAAAAAAAAAAGACAAACTCAACAACAAAACAAGATCAGTCTTCTTCAATATATTAAAACAAAAACAATAAAGACAAACACAACAACAAAACAAACTAACTAGACTTCTCATAAACGTGTTACCCTCCCAGTTATAAAAATCAGGTATTTAAGCATGCTTTTAAGTACAATAAATTACACCTTGATGAATAAGCTTCCCATGAACTTGCTATCCCCCAAATCATAGAAATTAGGTATTTAAGCATGTTTCTAAGTTGAATAAATTACACATGGACGAAGAAATACATAAAGAAGTGTTGCGGTGTGTCTTTGTCATTCTACTTAGACAAAATTTAATAATAAAAAATTATTAAATAAATATCTATATTTTATACAATTATATTTAGCATTTATATAATAAAAATTATAAAACAAATATCATAAATATTGTAACTTTATTTGGAATTTACAATAGAAGGTAGTTATTCACATGTGCTATCCTTTGAAAAAAAATAACATATAATCTAACCACTTGTTAATTGGTAGTTATTCACATATGTTATCCTTTAAAAAAAAATAACATATAATCTAATCTTGTTAATTTTTTTTTTAATATATATATACATATACATTAAATTAATAATGATTAAAAGAAAAATTAGTTGATGTTAACTAATAGTGATTAAAAGATAAATTGATTACTCGTATTTGAAGTGGAGAAATTAATTTTCTATGCACTTGTAAGGACTTGCATAAATTTTGGTGTGTAGCAATCACTTATAAGTCCACAAATTTGTACGCATATTTACACCAATGGAATGTTGAATGGTAAAAAAGGATGTTGCAACAAGTCCTCCATATATTCGTCAAAAATTGATCAAGGTTATATGCATTTCTAGACTTTAAAATACCCCAAATAATAAATAAGGTTGAAGTACGATGTGGTTTATGGTCCAATGTCCACCAACATAGGAAAGAGTTAATATCTGAACCATCCCAAGTAGAAGGATAGTTCACATTTGAAGCACTTAATTGCACACTGAAGAGGAAAACGGGAAATGGATAAAGAGGTGATTTGTGTCTTCTCAAGATGATAGGAAATGAATACGTCAGCCTGGTCCCTAAAATCCCTCCTTACATAAATTTTCAGAGGTGAGAATATGATTATGAGCTACTAGCCAAGAGAAATATTTAAGTTTCAGGGGGGGAATTCCATTTCCAAGCTTGAACCATCCAAGAGTGAACCACAATGTGTCTAGAGGGTTGAGTGATTAGTTTGTTTGCTTCCTTGACAATGACCTTACCCTGATGTGAAACACCAAACCATATGAACTTATATTCTTTGGGTAAGTGTTCTATCCTAGAAATTTTTAGGTTAATGAAATATATTTTCCATTTTGAAATTAGGTTAATGAACTTATCATCTTTCAAATGTGTATGGAAAGGAGATGAGAGAACGACATTTTCTATATCTTTGATCACAAATAGGACCTTATTATTTAATAAAGTAATGAGATAGGGAGATAATATATGAGAGACCATCATACCTGAGAGCGAGTCTAGACTGATTTTTGGAACAGAACCGGAGTAAACTTCCCATCTAATATTTCCAAAAAAATAGTGCTTTGTTGAAAGAAGGTTTCTCCATGAATAGGAAACGTAGGATGGATATGGAGCGCCAACATGAAGCTAGTTAATGAACTCTCAATTATGGATATATTTAGTACAAATGACTTCTTTGAAAAGGCCTTTGCTAGAGACCTCTCTATAAAAATGTTTTAATTGAAGAGCCATGTTGAAAGAAGCAATATCTTTAGCCCCCCATTAACGAAGGGGTGTAAGCAGATTGATCATTTTCATACTAGCAACGTGGACTTTTTGTTCTCTCTCTTGAGTGCCCTCCCACAAAAAACATGATGTGATGGAATTTTATTTTTAAATCACATTGTTTGGAAGCTAAATATATGCATCCAATAGATAGGGATAATTATATGGAAGACTGGTTTAATAAGAACAAGTCTTCCCCCAAGAGAAATCTAGTTGTGTGCCCACTCATTTAGCCACTTCTTGATATTTTCCATATTTCTATCCCATTCATGGGTTTTGTAGCCATTTAGAGTGAAAATGAAACCCATGTATCGAAATCCATCATCCATATGAGAAATTTTAACCCCAAAAGTGTTGGCAATCTGCAAAGTCGATGTTGCATCTAGATTGTTTGATATCAGTTTGGAATTAGATTTATCCATAAAAGGTCTTGAAGTAAGACCAAAGTCTTGAAGGTTATCATAAAAGGCTTGCCATGATTTGGGATCTGGGTTCCCAATAGCCATCAAATCATCTAGAAATATCAGGTGGGGCAGGGTAACTATACCTGTTATTCTGCATCTTAAAATGATACAATGAGATTGAGCATGATTTATTTTTCTTCTTAGGCCATCAATGATGATAAGGAATAAAAGTGGAGACATCACAAAACTCTTTCCAATTCCTCTAGAATCCGAAAAAGAATTTGTAGGAAGGTCATTGATAGAAATGGAAAAATAGTCAGATTTTATACATGCTTTAATCTAGTTAATCAATGTTCTTCCCAAACTAATCTTTACTATGATCATCCACAGGATTTCCGAGTTGACGCAATCAAAGGATTTTGTTAAGTATATCTTCATGAGACAAGCATCCATATGGTTTTTCTTGACACAATGTATGGCTTCTTCGTAAAATGAAAGCACATCATGAATGTGTCTGTGCTTAAGAAAACTAAATTTCTCCACGTAAATATGTTTGGACAACAAAAGGCTTAAGTCGATTTGAAATGGTTTTTGATATCAATTTATAACTATTATTTCACAATGAAGTAGGGCGATAGACATAGAAAGATATTGGTTTTGTGGCCCTAGGAATGAGGTATATAAAATTATAATTTTTGGCACAAGATACCCAACCAGGACCCCTAGACTCTTCACCAATCTTGGTAAGCCCCTCGATCATTATATCTTGAAATTTGAAAAGAAATTCCATGGTCCATCCGTGAGGACCAGGGGTTTTATGTCTGGCCAGGTCCTTTAATTCTTGGAAAACTTCTTCCTGTGTTATAGGGTTTTGCATTTTATTGTTTTCCCCTAGATTAGACCATGCTGGGAAAAGCTCACACACTACTAGTTGCTTACAAAATGGTACACGATCCCTAGAAAAATATAAGTTTTTGAAGTAGTTTATGAGCTTTCCTTGAATATCTTATTCATTGATAAGGTGTTCGTCTGATTTTGATCTTTTGCTCCAAACTGAGATTTTTAACACCTATAAATAACCTACTTGTGAAAAAATTAGATTTTATTATCTTCGGCTTCAATCCAAAATATTATGCTCTTTTTTTGTAATTGTTCAGCATGACTAAGTATATTTTTTATCTATGTATTTCCATCTGAAGAAACATAATTTGTTTTTAGGTCAGAAAAGTATGTAGGGGAGCTAGGATCCTCTAGAATTTTTTCCTATTGGTATATCGAGATGAGTTCTTGAATAAGCTCCCTCTTATTTTTATTTGCCTAGACTCTAACCTTATCCTTTAACACACACAAATTTAGGTTGATTTTATCCATATTCTAGGGAACAAAGTCTCCATATGATGACTTCCAGGACGATAGGACCAATGAAATAAAGTTTGAATCCTTGAACCATAAATGATTAAATTTAAATGGAGGGGCCTTATGACTATGAAGCCCAACCCAATTCATTAATATAGGGAATTGATCAAATATTTTGATTTGGAGGATATTGGAGTGATATTCCTTTATTTTTCTTGATAATGTTGCTTGAACATAGAAATGGTCAAGGTGTTTGACTATACCCTACTCACCCAACCTTCCATTCCTCCATATGGGACCCAATGGATATGGCATGATGTCTCAAAGGAAATAATGGTTAAAAAATTATTTGAAGTAGTAACTGAAATAATATGGACAAGAGAGAGAGGACCCCAAATCTTTGTAGATTCAATTGAAAATTTGAGGTCCCCTACCAGTATCATAGAATCAAGATCCAAGATATCACTATTATCAACACAATTCTAGAAGTCATTTCTATTTTTTTATGCAGCATAAACACTAATTATGTGTAATCGAGTCTTTGTGCCTCTATGACCGCCAAGATAATTGTTAGTATGAAATCTTAACGCAAGTGTATGAAAATATATCACTTTAGATGCACATGACAAGAAACATTAACAACATAGATGGTTGTATAACTTCCAAGATCTTCAATAGACGGTCGAAAGAAATGAAAAATAAACCCAGATGTATGCAAATAAACAAGGTAAATAGTAAAATAAAAGATGATTTTCTCGAAATATCCAATAGACAAGACAAGGTTTATAAATAATTTTATATTATGTAACTCCCGGGAAGGGAACATAAATATTCCCCATCAATGGGATGGGTTCTCGTATGTCCTCAAACACTTCAGCTTCATAGTTTCTCTCTCAATGGTGTAGAATACCCAAGATGTGTAGAACTCAAAGGGAGCTCAATGTGTAAAAAGAAAATAAAAATAATCAAAGATAGACAATGATAAGAGGATCAAAGTGTGACCATGATAGAAGGATCAAAAGGTAATAAATGAATGGGAAACCATTCTATTTATAGCACAATATTGAGTTATCCTTGATAATGGTGCATAAAAAAATATTATTAACCAAGATCTAGATCTAACTGCTTGGAATATTTTATTATATTTTGTTGGAGGGAAAAGGAGTTTAAATTGGTTAAATCCATTCATTTAGAAATAATAAACAAATAAATGATTTGTTTATTATTTCAAGAATGGGGTTAAGGAATACTTCAACAAATAATGATTTATTTAAATATTACTAGAAGATTTACTCAAACTTAACAAGGATTAATAATTAAATAATGATTAATTAATTATTCGTAGGGAATAATAAGATAAATAATGATTTATCTAATTATTTCTGATTAATTAGGTTAAATATGACCAAGAATATTATTTAAATAGAGGTTTAATTAATTATTCCTAGAGGGAAATCAATCAAATAAAGATTTATTTAATTATTCCTCCTGGGTTTTTCTGTTTAGACCAGAAATAACTTAATAAACTATGGTTTATTAAATTATTTCTTAGTGAAAGAAATTTTACTATGATAAAATTGGTCTTACATGGTGTATTTAGATCCATATAATTATGCATGATGACCTCATTTTTACAAATTTAGATGCAGATCAGTAGATTTGATGGGTTTGGCCCCAACCACTTGCAACACCTACAACATGCATGTATCACTTATATGATCCATTGATATTTTCAGAGCTCTTTCCTGATTTTCAGGGCTTCTGCAGTTGTTATTATATCTCATATACTTAGATATTATTGAATTCAGTCCTGGTTGTTGTCCCAGGCGCAGTATGTATGTGGGATCCATTATATTTTTGACTGGCTCATTTTATGCCAACATTGCATGTACCATTTACTATGTAGTCTTTAACTCAGTCCCATTTCACTAGGCAAACCATTATTCTTTGTACTTTTTTTTGTCTCGGCGGGCATAGGTATGCATCCCTCGCCTCACTAAGCATAGGTACCCAACCATCAAAGGAGACTTACGGTTGCCGGTCTCACCCGCTTAGGGTTATAGTCCTCTCCTGCTTCACTTTGCCTACGTTTCTCTCTCTATGACTCCCCTTCGGTGTCTAGTGATTTTTTTCTTACAATGTACTTCGGTCATATGATTAGCTCCTAACGCTTGCATGATTGTGGGCAATCTGTTACCCCCAGGACTGAATTCAATAATATCTAAGTATATAAGATATAATAACAACTGCAGAAGCCCTGAAAATCAGGAAAGGGCTTTGAAAATATGAATGGATCATATAAGTGATACATGCATGTTGTAGGTGTTGCAAGTGGTTGGGGCCGAACCCATCAAATCTGTTGATCTGCATCTAAATTTGTAAAAATGAGGTCATCCGAGCATGTGGGGGGTTACCCGAAGGGCCACCTGCTCATGAGGTCTGAAACATCTCACACACACCTGGGCATCACTAGATCAATCTGTTGAAACACCAAACTATAGAGTATATGAATCTCGATCATGCTGAATTGGAGCGGATGAGAAACAACCAAGTCAAAGGTAAATAAGGAGTCCCTTTGCATGATCTGAGGCACCCAAAAATGATGGAAGATGGAACCAGAATACATTTCCCTCTGGATCTATCTTCTGGAATGAATGTGCTGATGTTGACATAAGGATATCTTCCATAGGTGAGGCAATGGGGGTCCTCAACTAAGGCACGACAAAATATAGTGGAGCGACTGATGGACTGACACCAAGGGTGATGATGGAAAGTGGGATACTAAGTAGCAAATGGATAACCTCCCTTGTCAGAGCATAAAAATCATGGATGACCTTGAAGAAACTGAAGCGACTTTGGAGGGGATGGGGGACAGTATGATTGGAGTCCAAAATGGACTACACAAGAGAGGGAAAAGGCATGAATCAATGAGACATTGTAACAGGAGGCAAAGGGACTAGGGAAATACTCCATGAATTCGATGATGACTCAACTTGGATGCTCTAAACAAGGGAGACTCGATGATGCTGCCACAAATAATAGGCCCAGTGGGGACCATAAAATCATGAGTAAAATATGGTTATTCGTGATGAAAATTGGCACATGCATCAACATATATGAAGCCTAAGTGGTTCCCCAAGTACAAGTGGCGTAAGTGCAAAAATTCAATTTTGAGAGGCAGTAAAGAGTCCCTTCTTGGAAAAAAGGCTTCCATATGAAGTATCCAATCACAAAAAATTAACGAATAACTACTTTAAACCTTGGTGAGAGCTTCTCAATGGTTTTTATGGTTCGTCAAAAAGAGCTACGGTTTGGTCGCAATTGGCGAAAGAAAAATTAAGGTTTCTCTTTTAATAGGGCGAGGCCCTAAATCTTGTGAATGTCATAGTAAAAAAACCGTCCATTGGAAACAAGATCCATGACATTCAGGAAGGTAGCCTTACTTATCTAAAAGAAGGCCTTAATTCTTCTTGGAACAAGGGTTCCTGGTGAAGAATCAAGGTAAGAAGGGAATATAGGAATGAACTACCAGAGAAGGTCTAGAATCATCCCCATCGACCAAGTCAAACATGGGGACTAAGTGGTAAGTAAGGTATCACATAAATTAGAATATTTTAGGATATGGTATCAAGCATATACAATATATGGATCACCAGAGACACTGGTAGGTAAACCTATCTAAGGAATGGAGGATAATCGACACCTAGATCGACATGGTCTAGGCTGAGAGTTATGAAAAATCAAGTGAGAAGGTGGGTAGGGGTTCCATCATGCCCCAAGCATGGGATACTACCCCCAAGATTATGTGGTGGAGGGAAGTAATCTGGTATGATAAGGTTGGAATGATGTCCCTAGCTAAAGTTTAGTCAACAACAATTTCTAAGGGACTAGGTTCGTGATGTAGGATGAATGAATGACTAAGTGGATCATCACTAGAGTGATCTGAAGTGATGTGAGACTCTATAGGTTCTTATAAATAGGGAAGAATAATGGTACTAGATTCGACACTACCAGATGCACTAGGAGGGTTATGAAGAATGTCTTCTCCTGGACTCTCCAATAGGGGTACCCCCTTACCCAAACATTAGGTGTCAATGTAATGACCACAAGGTGTATGCGGTTTGAATGCGTGGATTCGATGTAAGCAAGGGTATATCCAATCGAATTAAATTTGGATGAAGTATTTGGACTCTACAACATATTGTTCAAGGGACTGTTGCGGATGGAAGTATGCACGGTGGTTCATACCATCCCAAGGAAATTCAGGGGTAGTCATTGATTCCATAATGTCTTCATCAGAATGAAATATGGAGGGACCGGTAGAAGAAAGAACACATGATGTGGGAGGGCTACCTAACACATCATAATGAGAGATATGGTTCACATACGCATCATTGTGAAGGGTAGAAAAAGAGCTAGTAGATGAAACATCTACCGATGTTTAGAGAAGGTGATCGCTGAAGGAGGTTAAATCGAAAAAAAACAGAATGCCCCGAAGGGGTTTTATGCCAAGGATATCATAGATGATGAAAGATAGAGGATAGTGGTGATAGGCTTCGTCATCTCGACATCGGGTGGAGGTATGAAAATGTCCTCTGATTCTACCGCAATAGAAATCACAAGTAGAGCTGTACATGATCCACTACGAGTAGTCTCCATTTGGCGAAGAGCCTCAAGTGTGTCATGAAAGTCGTCAAGACAGGGAGAAAGGTGAGCATAGTAGCCATAAATATCACATAAAACACAAGGGTAGTTTGTGCGCAATGTTTTGAGTTTCTTATCTGAATCTTGTAAGGTAACATGGACCTTTAGGATGTCATATTCATGAAATGATCTATTGACCACAGGTTTGAGATGACGAAGCTCGGGACAAATATGAGTGCCATGCCCAACAACATCACACAAAGTGCATGGAGGTAATGTCTTTGGAGGCTTAGGAGGAGCAGGAGTTTTTTGGGGATCCTTTGTTCCTTCTTTCTGGCTTTGCCCCTCTAATGAGATGCTTTTGAAATAGGAGTAGATTCGTGTTGACATGGCCGAGGCACTAAAGAAAATGTAGGAGTCATAGTGGCCGGTTGGACCGGGGTAAAATTAGTATAAGGTTTGAGCTGAATAGGTGGGGTTTCAACTGGGTGATCAATGTATCAGACTAGGATCCCAAGGGTCAACTTGGGAAGGTTCAACATAGCCATAACAGGTACCGAAAAGACTCCAAAGGGGGGAGCTAAAAAGGGTATCTAATCGGAGGGGTAATGGCCTGGCGAAATGGCTCCCAATTGGTTAAGGCTAAGGGGAACCGTTCCTAGTTTAAAAGGAGTAGAAGAGACACCAACAAAAGAGGAAGTTCCTTGAAATTAAGGGTCTGGAGGCTCCATCGAGTGACCACCAGCAGGTTACAGAGGCGTGGGCTGCAGGATGGTTGAACCAAAATCCTTTTGGATAGTCCGAGATGATTTCACCATGAAAACATTCGACGAGCTGGGATCTGTGCTAAGAGGGGGGACTAGGAAAAGCACCAAAAAAGGTGGAATATTTATAGACTCCGAGTGGAACATTGGTAAAAGGCGCGACTGATTTTTTATTGGCCACCGAAGAGATGATAGACTCGGGAGAGAGTTGAGACTTCGATTCGTAATATGTCAACTAATCTATGGTGACGATCGTTCCGTTGAGAGGAAATCACATCTTACGGTGAACCAAAAAAGTGACAACAAAGATCGCATAGGTGTAGCTATGACCCAATAATATGTTGTAATCCAAGGGGGCATAAATGACTTCAATGTCAATACAAATAGTCTTTCTTACAAGAGTAACAGGACAATTTCAGAACATGCCAAGGGGTTGGGAAGAGTGACCATCCCAAGCATGCAAAGTGATGGTGGAAGTGACTAACTAAGGTGATATGAGTTTCTTCCAAACAAATTTGGACATCATGTAGGTGGATGTTCCCTCATCAATGTTAAAATACGAAACATTGGCATTTTGAATCTTAACTATTATTTGGAAGGCAGCGGAGGAAGGTAAGGGGGGATGTTCTAATTTTTCAACTTCAAGTACGATAAAATGATCATCTGAAGGATCCATAGTGCCTAGAGAAGATAATAAGCTTTACATTGTGAAGGGCATGACTAGAGGACTTCTAGCATTGACATGGCAACAGGAGATTGTGCCAAGTCATCTATTATGTTGTAGTTATGGGTGCCTTTGGAGGAAGTAGCTGTTCGGAGTAATCGCCCTTTAGGGATCTTGGGAAGGACCTCTGCCCGTGGCTAAGGGATATGTAAAGGGACATTCAGTGTCATACTAGACTCTGTGGAAGCAATGGTTTGAGGCTCGGTTGCAAATGAAGCAGGTGGCTTGTCATATTGGTGTGATTGAGTTTGGAGGTTGACATACATAGTATCAACCACGTCAGAATTCATCATGAGAATCCAGTAATCGGAGGTACCAGATTAAGGAGGTTGAGGGGCTACATGACCTTAAGGGGGTTGGGCAGCCACATATCCTTACTAAGGGAAAGGATCAATAAAAACAACTGGTTGAATAGGCGTAGTATTTGGAGGAGCCAAAACCATGGCTTGTTGTCCTCTATATGTTGATTATGCTTCCCACAACTGATGCATTTGGGGTAAAATCGGACAATCGTGAGTATAATTGCCATGCACACCACAACAAGAATAAGGCTTGTTCGTACGAAGAGGCATGTCATGCTTGGGATGAGTTCCATGTTGTTAGTTGTTAGTGTTTGGCTGGTTAGGTTGGCACTCTTGATTACCTTGCTACCTTTCCTCTTTTTCTTGGAAGTGGGAGGATCATTCACACATTGCTATGTATACACCTGATTCGAGGGAGGAGGTGGTTGCTGCAATGGAGGTTGATAAGGCATAGGAGTCGGGGGTGCTAATGTAGGAGGGGATAGAGCACCAAGGTGTTGATACAGATAGAATGGATTTTGAGAAAAATTGGGGTAAATAGGTTGAGCCATTGTAGGCCCTAGCATCGGTTGATGGAATCAGAAAAATGTTCTTTGTCCTGGATACATGTTGCCGGCAAGGGGATAAGTGCTAGAGGAGCTGGTCCCTCCGTGAGGGAAACCATAACCCATAGGAGGATGAGTATACAAATGTGAAAGAGATCCAATGATACCATCGGTAGCGTGAGATGCCCCCAGTGCCTTGGCACCACCAGGTCTAGAAAGATCCAGTAAAAAGGTATAAACATAACTAGATTGAGCATAGATGAAGTCATATTTCAAGGCAATTTGGAGAGCTTCTTCCTCTTTCTGAGGGAAATGAGATGTGACCTCTTTACCAATAGAAGGAAAAATCCTCCTCAGAAACCAATCCATATAGACACGGTCATCGAATGTAGGAGCTTGGCATAAGCTCCTCCTTCTTAGCCATTCTTGGAAATGATTGGAAAGGCGGGTGGCAGAAGTTTGACAGATTGCATTCAACAACTCGGTAGTAGTATCATATCAGAGAGGTAGATGGAAATAGGCTAGGAATGCTTTAGCAAGAGTCCAAAAGTGGAATGAGAGGTAGAGGTGTGGTCGACATACCACTAGTGAGTGTGCGTTGGAATAATCAGAGACAGATAGAGTCATTAGTGATAGAATTGGGCGAACACCACATGTGAAAGGAGGCGATGTGATTAGTAGGGTCCTCTCCAGCATTTCCTTCGAAATTAGGGATGTGAGAAGGAAGCTTAGCTGGCATAACAGTCCAACCTGGATCATGGTGTATAGGGTTATTGATTAACTGGCTAAAATCGAGAAGGCTTAAACCTGATATAAAAGGGAGAAAAGGTGTAGCCGGAATAGTTCTGGTAGTGGTTCCACTAGTGACAGCTCCAAAATCAGATCTGAGGATACCATCAGCATTAGCATGAAAACTTTCATTAGTTCTTGACATGGTGACAGAATGAGATGAAGGGGAACTGGGTTCATAATTAGAAGGAGGGCCCAATGAACCAGAATCAGAATTGGTATGGGGACTCTGTTGAGGACTAACTTGGCGTCGATGAGGTGGAGTAAGTATTACTAACTGTTAGGTCCCTATATTACTAGTATAGTCCCTTATTGTGGTTACTGTAACCCCCTTATTGTTATTATTGTACCCTTGTAACCCCCATATTGTTATTATTATGCCCTTAAATTATTATTTTTAGGTCAGCTAGGATTACATTGTGGCCCCATGGACTCCTATATATAGAAAGGAGGTTTTGTAATTTGTATCATCCAAGAATTGTTCATTCATGTAATGTATTGGAGATTACCCCCTTGAAGCGGCTTATTTCTAAGGTGTTTATATCTCTTTTCTTCTATTTTTGAAGCTGGTTTCACAATATTTGGTATCAGAGCTTTCGATTCTAGGGTTTTTTCTTCTCCAAACAGGTAAGCATGGAATTTTCTCTATAAAATTTTTTATACGAAGGTTCAGAAGCTAAAAAATTTAGAGTGCGAAGCGGAAATCTTGAGGAAAGCCGTTGCAAAATTTCAGATCTTGGTTCGAAATATTTTTGGAGATATGATCTGTGGAATTTAGGGCTTTTTCCAGGATCCTGAATTTAACCTAAACAGGTCATCGCGGTATTTTCACTATAAATTTGTTTCTACAAAGTTTCAAAAGCTGAAATTTTTAGAGTCCGAAACTGAAATCATGAGGAAAATATTTTCAACATTTCAGAGCTTGGTTCGCAATATTTTTGGAGATATGATCTGTGGAAGTTAGGTCTTTTTTAGGCTCCCGAATTTCATCTCAAATGGGTTATCATGGGAAACTATTCATAACTCTCTCTCTGAGCATCGGATTGGAATGCTGTAAAAAGTGGCTACAAGTGCACAGACTCTAGCTTGTTTCTTATCAATTTCAGAGCCAAAGGAGGAAACACTGACACGTGGAAAGTCATACAAGTTCGCTATACTGAACTAGTCAATAATTGGGTCATTGTGGGAGATTGGACATAACTTTTCCTTGAAGAATCCAAATCAGGTCAGACTTGTGGCAATCAAAAGAAGATTCATAAGGTTATTTCAAGGCCAAATTTTAGATATTGAAGGTCCAAAATCAGAGAGATAATTCAGTTTCAATATCAAGCTCCTCAAAATAAAAAAAGGTGTGTATTTGTTTTTCAAATTGCATAACTCTTGTTTGAAAAATCAGTTCTAGTTGATTCCAAAGGCCTATTGAGCATAGCTATCAGTATCGGGTTCTAAAAATCCTCCTAAAAATAATTCAACACCCATTAAGCCTTCAGAAGGCTCTACTATGACTCATGAATATGAAGAAATGCAACATGAGATATCAAAGGTCCATGAGCAAGCACACCGAATTTCGCTATCGCAAAGAGCAACAAAAAATGAAAGGGAAACTAAGATGGATGGTTTGAAGAAAGGCGTGGAAGCTAAGATGAATGGTTTGGAAGCTAATATGGATGACATGGAAGTTGTCATGGAAGCTAAGATGGATGCCATCGATGAAAAAATGGAAAACATGAAGAATGATCTAAAAGCAGACATGGAAGATTTGACAAAGTTGATACAACAAATGTTTCCTAATGGTGAAAATATAGTAGAGGAAACTCATGATGAGAACAAAATAAATGCTAATCGTGATTTCATAAACTCTAATGTTGGCGGGAAGAACCACCATATTCCAAAGATGGATATACGGAAGTTTGATGGCAAGGATCCCGTAACATGGATACTATAGATGGAGCAATATTTTAATCTCAATAATGTGCAAAAAACACAAAAGCCACGCATTTCAACTTTACATCTAGAACAAAATACATTTGTATGGTATCGATGGCTTTATTCCTGTAAAAAAATTATCACTTTCTCAATTTTTACGAAGGAAATGATAACACATTATGAGGATACAAAGAGAAACACCTTCTTTATTCAATTGATAAATCTCAAACAAAATGGTTTGGTGGGGGAGCACATTGAGGACTTCCAAAATTTTAATATAAGGGTAATTGATATTACAGAGGAACACAGGATTGATCTCTTCATAGGCATTTTAAAGGATAACATCCAACATGAAGTTCGCGTTTTGGAACCTAATTCATTGGAGAAGGCATTCAGTTTGGCAAGAAAAATTACCACTCACTTCTATAAAGAGGGAAGTGTTGCTACTCCTAGATTTCAACAACCTACAAGGTTGACACCACAACAATTGGAAGAAAAAAGAGAAAAAGGGCTTTGCTACAGTTTTGATAGAAAATACACTAAAGGTCATAAGTATGCTGAGAAGAAATTATTTTAAATAGATTGTGAAGAGGAAGAAGAAAACGAAAAAGAAGAGGATATACACCAGGAACCAACGCTAGAAGAGGAAGAAATGAGTTTGACCATATCGTGTAATGTATTAGCAGGAATTACCACTCCTCAAACTCTCAAGATAGAAGGACATATCAAGAAGAAAAGGGTAATATTGTTGATTGATTTAGGTAGTACCCATAATTTTATTTGTTGTAAGGTAGCCATGGAATTGAATTGTTTCCTATACCCAGCACCAGAATTTCAAGTGATGGTTGCAAATGGAGGAACTAAAAATTTCTCTAGAAAATGCCATAATATCAAGCTATCCATGGGGGAATATGTATTGAATATTCCAATGCTTTCCATCCCAATGGGAGGTGCTGATGTCGTACTAGGAGTACAATGGTTACAATCTTTGGGGACGGTAGCTTTTAATTTTCAAGAACTTTTCTTGAAATTGTTTTCGGAAGGAAAGGAAATCGAATTACGAGGTATCACAGGGAAGATAGGAAAGATAATAAGCTCTAATTTCATGGCAAAGCTTCTGACGAAAGAACAATGAGGCATAATTTCACAATTATGCTCACTAGAAGTTCCAACATCAAAATCATCTATTTCTTTAGATCTCCAAAGAGTCTTGGAAAATCGTTCCAATGTGTTTGATACTCCCAAAGGACTCCCACCTATTCATGATCATGATAATGTTGTTCATTTGATTCCAGGAAGTGTTCCTCCAAACATCCGACCTTACAGATATCCTTATGTCCAAAATATTGAAATTGAACGTATGATTGCAGAAATGTTAGAGATTGGTTCTTTCTCTGCTCCTGTAGTATTTGTACACAAAAATGATGGATCATGGCGCATGTTTCCCGATTATAGGGAGCTCAATAAGCTCATTATTAAAGATAAATTTCCCATTCTTGTGATTGATTAATTATTGGATGAATTGCATGGAGAAATTTATTTTACCAAGTTGGATCTTCGTTCAGGATATCATAAAATTAGAATGAATACTGAAGATATTCCGAAAACAACATTTCAAACTCATGAGGGTCATTACGAATTTTTTTGTCATGCCTTTTTTCCTTACCAATGCACCTTCTACATTTCAAGTGTTGATAAATTCCATTTTCAAACCATTCCTTCGAAAATTTGGACTAGTATTTTTTTATGATATACTAATCTACAATAGGTTTTGAAAGGATCATGTTCAACATGTTGACAGGGTGCTCAAACTATTGTAGGAGAAACAATTATATGCAAAAACATCCAAATGTTTCTTTGGAGTACAAGAGGTGGAATATCTGGGTCATATTGTATCTCACGAGGGTGTTAAGGTAGACCCCAACAAAATTAAAGCCATTAAGGAATGGAAAGTCCCCACAACCATAAAGCAGTTGCGAGGATTTCTCGGGTTAACAGGGTATTATCGCAAGTTTGTTAAGAATTATGGGAGAATAGCAGCACCTCTAACAACATTATTGAAGAAAAATGCATTTTCATGGACTCCTGAAGCAACTAAGGCCTTTGAACATCTTAAAGAGGCAATGTGCCTAGCACCGGTCTTAGCTACGCCAGACTTCACAAAAACCTTTATCGTGGAATGTGATGCCTCAGGAAATGGAATTGGTGCAGTTTTAATGCAGGAAGGAAGACCCATTGCTTTTGAAAGTCGTCCAATCAAAGGAAAGTATTTACAGAAACCTATTTATGAGAAGGAAATGTTAGCAATACTGCATGCACTAAAGAAATGGATAACTTACCTAATGGGAAGACACTTTAAGGTAAAAACTGATCATGATAGTCTTAAACACTTTTTGGAACAAAGACTATCTTCAGAAGAGTAGCAAAAATGGGTCACAAAGATGTTGGGTTATGACTTTGAAATAATCTACAAAAAAGGAAAGCTTAATGTTGTTGCAGATGCACTATCAAGAAAGAATGAAGAGGTGGAAGCATTGCTTTGTGCCATTTCTATTATCCAACCAGATTGGATAACCGAAGCAAGAGATGAATAGAAGAAGGAAAAAGATGTATGGACACTCATTCAAAAGTTGCAGCAAGATCCTAGTACATCTGATACATTTAGTTGGAAAAATGATTCCTTATGGTACAAAGATCGCTTATATCTTTGTAAGAATTTCCAACTAAAACAAAAGATTCTTCTGGAATTGCACACTTCTCCTTTAGGAGGACACTCAGGATTTTTAAAAACTTACCACAGGGTGAAGAAAGAATTTTTTTGGGATGGCCTTAAATCTGATATTCAAAAGTTTGTGGCGCAATGTTTGGTTTGCCAGCAGAATAAAGTTGAGACAATTAAGACCCCGAGACTTCTACAACCTTTATCCATTCCAAGTCAATTTTGGGAGGAGATTTCAATGGATTTTATCACAGGTTTACCTAAGTCCGAAGGAAAGAGTGTCATCATGGTGGTAGTTGATAGACTTACCAAGTATGCACACTTTTGTGCATTATCTCATCCATTTAGAGCAAGTACAGTTGCTACTACATTTATGGACACAATTCAAAAGTTACATGGAAACCCAAGGGTTATTGTGAGCGACAGAGATCCCATTTTTACTGGAAATTTTTGGACGGAGTTATTTTCTTGTTTGGGTACTCAATTAGCTCATAGCTCATCTTATCATCCTCAATCCGATGGTCAAAATAAGATAGTAAATAAATGTTTGGAAGGATATCTTCGTTGTTTTGTATCTGATAAACAAACACAATGGGTCAAGTGGTTACCTCTTGCTGAATGGTGGTATAACACTTCCTTCCATACTGCAGCAAAAATGACCCCATTTATGGCACTTTATGGATATCATCCACAATCCATCACATCATCTTTAAGGGAAAATTCGAAGGTTCAAGCAGTGGAAGATCACATCGAGCATCAGCAAGAAGTTCTCCAACTCTTAAAGGATAACCTGAATTTGGCACAAAATCGAATGAAACAACAGGCAGATCAACATCGCAGCGAGAGAATTTTTTATGTAGGAGATTGGGTATTTTTACGGCTACAACCATACAAACAAATGTCCCTCAAGCAAGCTAAGAAGGATAACAAATTATCGCCAAAGTACTATGGTCCTTACAAGGTGTTGCAAAAGATTGGTACTATGGCATACAAATTGGAGCTTCCTGCTTCTTCACGAGTGCATCCACTTTTCCATGTTTCATGCTTAAAGAAGGTTATAGGTGAAAATATTCCAGTTCAAACAATATTTCCAGAACTTGATGAGGAAGGAAAATCATATTGGAACCGGAAGCAGTCACGGAAACAAGAACTCGACAACTACGGAATCGATCAATTTCAGAGTATCTCATCAAGTGGAAGAACTTACCCACTGAAGATTCTACATGGGAGGATGAGAATTTTATACAGAAGCACCCAGAGCTACTCAAGCGTTGAGTACAACACTTTTTTGAAGGAGAGGGGCATGTTGTGGTCCGCGTCAACAGTAAGCCTCATAGTAGTAAGTAGAAACTCGCTGTTGCTGTTCTCCTGGGGCCCCAAAACTCCCCAAGGCTGCTGCCAAGCTGCCAAAGGACAGCTAAAGCCTGCCAGATGCTGTCAGGCCTCACCAGATAAAGGCTCACGCTGGACCCCCAAGTATATAGAAAGGAGGTTTTGTAATTTGTATCATCCAAGAATTGTTCATTCATGTAATGTATTGGAGGTTGCCCCCTCGAAGTGGCTTATTTCTAAGGCGTTGATATCTCTTTTCTTCTATTTTTGGAGCTGGTTTCACAACACTAACGAAAACTGAGGATGAAGGCTTAGGAGTCCTCAGGATAAATGCATTGGGGGTGCAATGATCGCAAGACACAGATACCAAAACAAGGTGGAAGAGAAAAAAACAAAGGCTCATACGCGTAGATATATTAATTACGATGTTTATGTCTTTTCTTGGCAGTGTAAACTAAGTGCTCTTCACTTTAGGTGTGCACGTGTGCAATATGTGTGTTAATTTTAATTAATCCTAGATGGTTGTGTATAAATATAAATAAAGGATGTTGTATAATTGTAAATAAAACTGAAAGTGACAGTAAAATAAACAATTAAAGATGCATAAATTCAATCCAAAAAGAAGGGCTCCCAAGAAACTGTTCTAAGAGGCAGGATAAATTAACTAAAAACACAGAAAAAAGGCCAAAATATCTAAGGTCTAAGGGACATGGATCTAACGACTCAAATCTACTAAAAAGAGGTGTAGACAACAACAAAAAACTAGAGGGAAAAATGCTGCAAAAAAGGGAGGTGATGGGTTAAGAACCTAAGGAAACAAGAGGGACCCTAAGGGAGAGGTCAAACAAGACTCAACAGGGATATTTGTATGATACAATAGCCAATCTAAATGGATGTGAAAGAAAGAAGGATCAAACACTAAAAAATGGTTGAAAGCTCTACAAAATCTCACACTACCTACTCAACTAAACCCTTCCTATAAAGGTGAAAGTGTACTGAAGCCCTAAGAGGCTTGTTCCCACTTCAAAAAGAAAAATTGAGCATATCTAATCCTAATATGGGAAAATACAAAGGTCAATCAACCATGAATAGTACTTGCAGCAAAACTTGAAAATTTCAGGAAAAACCTAACAAAAAACTGCAGCTCATAGGTACTGACGTGCTGACTGGTGAACTCGTAGTTTTTGGCTCAACAGCTGCTATCTGAGCCCCAAAATCATATTTTTAGGGACGCAAAGTGTGGGTTACACTTCTGGGACTCTCGGTGGTAGGTTGCAGAAAACTTTCCCCATCTCTGTCGCGGTTGATACTTGTTACCTGAGGAAAACTCCCAGAAACATGCGAAAGTTAGATTTTTTATTGTTTTAGGATATAAAAGGTAAAATAAAACATTAAGAAGCTAAAAAAGAGCTGAATAAAAAAACCCAGGTACTGATGCAGATGGCCACGTAGGAAAATCCAAATAAAACCCTGTGGAGTCACCAATTGTTAGTATGAAATATTGACACAAGTGTAAGAAAAGAGATCACTTTAGTTGCACATAACAAAAAACCCTAATAAAAAATATGGTTGTCTAACTTCTTAGATCTGCAATATATGGTCGAAACAAATACAGAATAAACCTAGATATATGCAAAGAAAATGACTAAACAACAAAATAAAAGATGAGTTTCTCCAAATGTCTAATAGACAAGACAAGATTTATAAATAATTTTATATTATGTAACACGTGGAAAGGGAACCTTAAGAGTCCCCCTCAATGGGATGGGTTCTTGGTTGTCCGAAAATGCTTGAGCTTTAGAGTTTCTCTCTCAATGTTGTAGAATACCCAAGACGTGTAGAACTCAAAGGGAGTTAAGTGTGCAAAAAGAAAAAAAAATAATCAAATATAGACAATGATAAGAGGATCAAACTCTGACCATGATAGAAGGATCAAAAGGTAAGAAATGAATGGAAAACCCTCCTATTTATAACAAAATATTTAGTTATCTTTGATAATGGTGCATAATAAAGTATTATTAACCAAGATCTAGATCCAACTACTTGGAATATTTTATTATATTTTGCTGGAGGGAAGAGGAATTTAAATTGGTTAAATCCATTTATTTAGAAATCATAAACAAATAAATGATATTTATTATTTCAAAAATAGGGTTAAGGAATAATTAAATAAATAACGATTTATTTAATTATTAATAGAAGATTTAGTCAAATTTAACAATGAATAATAATTAAATAAGGATTATTTAATTCTTCCTAGAGAATAATAAGATAAATAATGATTTATCTAATTATTTCTCATTAATTGGGTTAAATATGACCAGGAATATTATTTAAACAGAGGTTTAATGAATTATTCCTAGAGGAAAATCAAACAAATAAGGATTTATTTAATTATTCCTCATGGGGTTTTCTATTTAGACCATAAATAACTTAATAAACTATGGTTTATTAAATTATTTCTTAGTGAAAGCAATTTTACTATGTTAAAATTGGTCTTACATGGTCTATTTCGATCCATCTAATTATACATGGTTAGATGACGAAAAATTGTTGTAACAATAATTAATCCCATAATAGTATTGTATGCTTTGAAATAATATAATTTTCACTTCCACATAACTTCCAATCCCCCAAAAATACCTTTGGAAGTGATGGCACAAAATACCATTTTGGATAGATCTAAAGAAAGTGTCCTCATGCGTTATCCCTGCTTATCATAGTTTCTCGTAAAAGTACTATCACGAGATTATTTAGTTCTATTATGCTTATCAAGGATATTTCTTTGTATGCCTATCTAAGGCCGTGAACATTTAGAGATTGAATTGACATTAGGGAAGATAAAATTTAGGAATCTCTACTCTAACGACCCAGGATTTTGGGAAATTCACATCAAGGTGACCTAACCTAAATGATGCATGATCTGATTGGGGAGATGTATTTTCTTTGGAATCTTGTAAAATTGCCATCAGGTTTGATGGAAGGAGGGTACAATTTGAAATATTTTTATATTTTTTCCCTTTCTTCCTTCTGGTAATAACATTCTTGTGAGAGGCCACGAGACATTATTTGTTATTTTCATCAAAGAAAGAATTTGATATAGTCAAAGGTTCCATGGTATTTTGTGACACTTTGGACAGGGTCTCAAGCTCCATATCTATTGAGAAGGGGAGAAGGTTATATCATAAGGGAGGAAAAATTTGATAGGGGAAGAAAAATATGGATCAACAAGGGATGTCTCTTCAATGGATTGTAATATTAACTGAAGAGCAGGAAGCATCAATCACTGATTTAATAGTGTTGACAGGGGATTTTTTATTGCAAGTGTAGAGGATTTAATAACAGGGTTATGGTGTGTGATGATAGGATAATGATGAATTACAATACGAGGAGGAAAATTTGATGGAGAGAGATTGGGTTGATGAGGGTCATTTGAAGTTTTTTTGGGATGATAGAGAGGATGATTACCTTCCTTGGCATGAATTTTGGTGGAGTTTTTCCGATCAAATGCCCGTCGCCCTTCATCAACTGAGGAATTTAATTTTTTAGGGAACATGTTGTACCTTTCCTGACATTCAAACATAATATTCCATGTTCTATGGAAACATAGACATCAGAATGGAATAACCTAGTAATCGACGATTTGTTTGCGTGAGGAGGGACCCCAATATAAGTCAGTTTTTGTAGGAAGGCCTCTTGTCACTGATATTTAAACCATGAACCATGTCGTGTGTTTTTCCAAGACTCTCAAGATGCCCTCTTCTAGGTAATAGAATTTACCAATTACAATGGCTATATGTTTTATAGCTTCTCTGGTCTAGAGTTCAAGTGGGAGACCTAGGAGTTTTACCCAGAATATTTTCCACTTTGGAAAGTCGATGGCAGGATCAAATAAAAAATAACATCATTAGAGAGGCAAATAACCGCAGCCTTGTACCTAGGCTCAAGCAACAATCAAATTCACGCCCATTGGAGTCAAAAATTGGAATGCATACCATCCATTGGTGGAGAGGGAACCACCAAGTTTCCATCCATTCTTTCATGTGTACTCCATTGTAGCGACCGATGACCCATGACCCACAAAATATTGGGTTTTTAATTGCATGGTTTCATCCCAATAATCATTGGACTCAATTACTAAACCATGACACTATGGCACTACTTTGATGCCCTGTTGTTTGCGAGGGAAAGAAACAGACTTCCAAATTCACCCATAATATTTATTGGATGATTATTCACTTCCCGCATCCTGATACATAGAAAGAAACCGAGTATATTGTTCCTCCACATGAATTGTAACTTCTATCAGTTTTGTAGCTTTAGGAGAGGATGACAAGTTCATTATGTCCCCCATATGAAACTTCCAATAACAAATGAGTCTAGATAGATAAGGGCCATTGAAAATTGTCAATAGCCTTCTAGACCAATCAGGATCAGTCAAAAGCATAGGTGGAGAAGTCTTCCCTTCAATTTGGCCTTACAGATTCAGAGTGGGGGGCCACCAAAAGACACCCCATCTCCAATATATATTCAAGGTAGGAACCTCCCCAAGAACACATCAACATATAGTTAGCTTCGTCAACTTGAAGTCAAAATCTAATGACCAATCATGGTTTCGGCAACTTGAAGCATTGACCAATGGGAAAGGCTAGAAACTCCCTAGGGAATTTCTGGATTTTTCCAATCATGTTTAGGAAAGTACATAGGATGAATAACTTTGAATACAATGGCCCAGCAGATTTAAATTTGGATCTCTCCTAGATATGGTGTTGGATCTCTATCTTCTACCCAAACCCTCTCCCCTAATATTAAAGCAAATAATTTTCAAGGGATAGTATGGTTGAATCAATGAATTAGAAGTAGATCCAGATAAGAGAACTTCTGCCACGTAATGTGGTATAAATGGGGAATTTTTAAGACATTCCATGTTGTATGAAATGAAGTCCCCTTTACCTTCTGCACCAAGGCGAGGTAACTGCAGAAGGGGATATGTATAAATAGATCTAATGGTACTACTCCACAAAGATTTATGACATCCCAAATGAGGTAGTTGGAATAGATTCTTAATTTATTCTCTCCACCATAACTATATTTGCCTAATAAATCACCAAAAAATGTAAGACACAAATTCGAAACAAACTAAAAAATATATTAATGAATGTCTCACAAAGAATGATGTACAATATGTACATATAAATACATCAAGAAATTGTTGAATCAGTTCTTGTGGTTTCTTGAATTTTAATAACCAGCTACCCTATCACAAACTAACCCAAGGATTATTTGTCTAAAATTCCCCCTTTAATCCAAAGGGATATGCCAAAGTCCAAGAATGAGAGCTCAAAATGTGGAAATAAATCTTAGCCAAGAGTTGAATGTCTCTCAGAAATCGTTTTTAAGGATTACCACAATCCAAAGATGGGAGAACTCAATGTCTCAACCAACACTAATTTTGGAACCTACATAGAAGTTCTTACAACAACAAAAAAAGTGGTTTTAAGATGACCATAAAATCTGGAACTATCACAGTAGTCCCTCAAACAATTCTGAATCTGGAAGTGATCACTCACAAACAACTACTCAACTGAAGTCTCACAAATTTGGCTCTAACTTCTACAGGTTGTGGCTCAGGATGTGGATCTCTGACTCAGGCCTCGGTTGAAATATAAAACTCGAACTTGTAGCAGACCACCAACAATTCCCCCCTTGTACGATATATCACGACATGCATTCCTCAGCACTGCAAAACTCATCAACACGCTCGAGCAAATCCTTTGGTATGATTTGAAGATATTCTTGGCTGATTTCAATCATTCCCAAGAAGAAATCTATCTAAAACTTAGATTCTCTTTTGTAGTACTCTTCTTTGTGGAACATATGTTTGACTGGTGATTTTTTTTCCACAATGATCGCATGGGTGTAGATCAAAACATTGATATTTCACATGTCCAACTTTGTTACACCGTTGGAATCTATCAACCTTTTATGGAAAAACACCATCGAGAAATCCTGCCAACTAACAATTGGCTCATATTTTTCTCATAAGTTTTCAAAAAATGAAAAAAATACAACCATATTAAATCCACCCTAGTAACAAAAATATTGAAATATTACCACCACGAGAATTCAATTTCCTTCTTTTGAAACTAGGCTTTGTTGGTTCTCAATTTCCTTCCTTTAAAACTAGGCTTTGTTATTTCTTGCTGTTGATTCAGATTTAAAGCACCATCATAGTTTTGAATTTTTCATAGGCTCCAACCATGCCAATATAAAAAACAACAAAAATGACTCACAACCATCAGAATTTTCAATTTGTAGAGCTTTGATTCAACGCTTAGATGTAATAAACACTTCAAGGTTTCCACCAACTCTCAAAGAGTTCAACCAATTTTAAAAACATAAACCAAATATTACTTTAAATAAGTCAACGATGGAAGCCTCATCAACGATTCAAAATTTATTATGGTAAAAAAACATAATCCATTGGTTTTTGCAGCAACCTCTCAACACACAAAACATATTAAATAATTCCTTTAGTTTCCTATCTCAATTGGTATACATTGCAACCTTATTTCAAAGTAACCAAAATATTGTCTTCTGAGAACATTATTACAGTCCTCTTATAATGGAGCAACAATTATCCTTTTAAAGATCACAAAAACTATTCTTAAGTCCACACTTGTGTGCTTTTTCATTTAGCCAACGGTGGAAATAAAATAATTTCTAAAATATACATAAATACACCTTGAAATTTTCTATAATTTATTCAATTACCTCATGTTCTGTAATTCTAGGTGAGAGAATAAAAATTCTTAACTGAAGATTCAGTGAAACTGTTTGAGAAGCGCCCGCTCTGCTCCCATAAAACTAATGTCTACGTTCACCTTAACCTTTTACAAGGCATTTCAATAAATTTTATGTTTTATGTCGAGAAAACAAAAACGATGATGCTCAGATCTTACAACTCAACCAAAAAAATGACAATGCAATCTTTTCATTTCAAAAAATGCAAGTTAAAGATAGTTCAAAGGAAAAATCCATCAACTTGTTTTATCCTGTGAAGGCTATATACTCCAGGCAGACATCAAAGACATTGAAAATCATATACTTTCAAGATATTGAAATATTTTATCAATATTTCCCCAAATTCAAGATTTTTTTTCCCAAAATTAGTCTGAAATTAAATATTCAATGGTTCATCTCTGCTCTGTATTACCTAGAACATGGCAGTGCACAGAAAATCCACAAACATCATGTGAAATGGCCCTAAACTACCTGAACCTGTCGACTCTGTTTTCAATATTTTACTCGGAATATTGTCTAGACACTATTAGCACTTGTAAAAATAATTTCTCAGCAATACATTCTTTAAAAAAAAAAAAAAAATCACAATATGGTACCGCAAAAACTGGATATCCTGGTAATAATGGGTAAACAAGGAAAATTATTTTCTAGCAATTGTATTTCAAAAATCCACAATACAAACAGAACTACAAAGAGTCTCAAGTTCGTTAAGATATTAACCAAAATACGAGTAGACATGCCTTATAGTTCTGGTTGTGCATCCTTTGTCACGTGAGTTCAATGGTAGACTGAATAGCACTTGTGGCAAACCAAATAGAAAGAAGTGAATTTAATACCCTGTAAAAATATAGCACACTTTGTTCCTCATGAAAAAGTGTTCTTCCACTGAAGTGTGACGTGAAAATCTGATAGTCTAACAACCAGTGCTCCATTCCACCAACATCATCGGATTAGAACCCTCTCTTTCATAAAGAAGCACTCTTTAAGAAGGCCATACAACCCGGGAGTCACAAAACTAGTGACTCGAGTTATTCATAAGAGCAAACAACATTTTCCCTGATATGATTAACCAGCACTCAACCTGCGCTTTGATACCACTTTAAGACACAAATTGGAAACAAACTCAACTATATATTAAATGAATGCCTCAAAAATAATGATGTGCAATGTTTACATATAAATACATCAAGAAACTCTTGAATCATTTCTCCACGTTTCTTGAAATTTAATAACAAACTACCCTATAAAAATTTGACTTAAGAATTAGTTTTCTAACAAACACTAGCTAACCAATTAATACTTTCATGTTGCTAGTTTGAATTTGTGAGGCATTCCTTGGGGCGTTGTGAAACAACATCAGTCCTAGGATCGATTATTTAGGATGTATGTGAAATTTATCCGTAATGTTTGGAAACTCCACCCCCCAAGTGCAAAACATTTTAACTCAAATGTCACATTTAATGTGCTGAAGAGCTCATTTAGATTTCCTACATGCTTGCATCTTATGTTCTTTGTATGATTATACAATTTTCACTAATAGAATTAAGATTACTACGATGATAATTCCAACAGTCGATATATAATCTATCATATGGAGGTATGCAGTCTCCACGAGCATGCCTTAAGTTACAGGAACCCCTTGTTCAATACCTTTTATCCCATCTTATCCCAAGGATGTTATGAAAAGAGAAGGAAGAAATTTATTAGGAAACAATAACCCAGCTGCTACTGGGATAGCCATTACATTATAACCCAAATCCACATGTACTTAATTCTGATTCGCCGGAATGTGCTCCTTGAAAGATCAATGTCAGTGATGACATCTTCCAAGTTGCTTCTCATGAGGACTATGTTAGCGGCTTCGATGGCTATGTTTGTACCAACACCAATTTCCATACCCACATCAGCGGAAACAAGTGTTGGTGAACAATTGATGCCATTGCCCACCATTGCAACCATCATTCTAGACTCCTGCAGAGTGAAAAACACAAAGTTGAATACTTTTTTATAGTAAAAATGTTGATAGATCCAGGGTAGTTATAGTCAAAATGTTGAGAGATCAAGAAAATATTCTATCTGCATTGGATAGTTATGCTAAAAAATGCACACAAATAAGGTAAAAATTCTTATAGGGAGGAACCAATTGTTAACCAGGGTCTATGGGTGAAGAAACTAAACTAAAATTTTGCTTGAAACAACTAGGTACCTGTAATTCTTTAACTTTTGTTTCTTTTCCCTCACGCAGTGTTTCTGCCATAACTGTCTAAGTTCCAACCTTCTTGGAAATGGCATTTACAGTACCCGAAATATCCCCTGTGACCATAATACTTTTCACTTTCATTTGTTTCAAAATCGACACCACATCTTGTGCTTCTGGCTTAACTGGATCTGATATTGCAATTATTCCAGATAATTCTCCATTGATAGACACCAAAATCCTTGTTCGAGACATCCCTTCAACCTCCTTCAAAATGTCATAAGCATCTTCAGAAATATTAATTCCAGAATCTAGCATCAACTTAATATTGCCTACAAGAATATTCTTGTTGTGCACTCTAGCCCTAACATTGTGGCCTGGTATAGACACGAAATCCTGTGCCTCAGGCAGCTTGCTTGCCTCTAAACTTTATTTTCCCAAACTTTTGGCATACTCAACCACAACCTTGGCCAAAGGATGCTCACTGTTTACCTGGAGCATAACCCAATATTCAAGTTAGCTAATGAGACACATAATCCCTTAACTCTAAAAATAACCAAAACTGTAGAATGTTTGTGAATATAAATTTAAGTAAAGATCAATCAGTATTATGTTTGGAATACTTGGGTATATAGGAATAATTCATTGTGCAACCTATCAATCCATGTACTACGACTTCAAGACCAATCAACAAATGAGGTCAATTAGGCCACCCAAGATTCAACAGATCTGAACTTAAACGTATTGAACCAATCAGGAAATCAAGAAATAAAGATGCAGGACCTACCTCTGATGTAGCAACAATTTCATAGAAGTCATGCAGGATCATGTTTTCCATAAGATTAGTGTCAGTAACAGTACGTTTTCCAATAGTGAGTGTCTTTGTCTTATCATATATAATGCATTCCACCTGTGGATAGTAAAACCTCCATTCCTCAATGAATCTCTTGTTTTAAAAGAACAACATAAACATATTCAAAGGAGTACTTCTCTAATTCTAGACATGAAATTCACATTAAAAGAAAAAAAAAAGATCTTCTTTCCTACTGTCTCACTGGTGGGAAGATCGTTTTCCCGTAGAAATTATATAACTTATGTGTTATATATCCAAGGTTCTCCCGATCTCGCACTATTTTAACTTCATGCACAATACAGAATCTATTCCACCATTGATCATCACATGCGGAAATTAAATCAATTGCAATGCACACATGAAACAATAAAAAATCACACACATTAACACAGCTGTTTAACGGGAAAGCCTGAAGCTAAAAACCCCAACTATCTATATATAATATATGTCATAGAGATCATGTAACAATCCTCATACAAAGCTGATCATATCAAGCTCTTAGTACAATACAATCGCTACACACTAATCATGCCCGATCTTGCAAATCCATGCACCGATCTTTGCCACCTGCTAGCCTGCCTCTACTGCACAATCCCTGCTGAAGAATGGCTCTAAATGAACTCAAATTTCTCCAGCCTTGCTCACGCAATCCTCATTGGCATCTCCACTGAGTGTTGGATGCAATCAATGCATCACTATAGTCACAACTGATAGTCTATCTTGCCCTTTCACTTATCTCTCCACTGGTCTCCACTGAAACTGCCATGCACTGTAGTTAACTGTTGTATTTTTCAATTGATTAATGAGTTATTATTTGTGAATTAATTAACTAATTAATTCACTCCACTCTCACTAGTGTATCAATCAGTTAGACTAGATACAACTAGCTCAACTGAGTCTAACTGAGTTAAACTGAATACAACTCCATAACTACTTCTTCCAACCGTGTCATAAATCTGCCACTTGAGTTCTAACCGAGTCCTCCATGCAATAGCTCTAGTAAACCCTCAAGAATAGCGTAATTCCTTTTGTCAGCTGCTGTGCCACATCTGTGCACTTAACTGAAGTGCTCCAAGAGAATAAGATATTGTTTAGAGTCCAAATATTATTAAGAGCTAATAATATTCGACATATCTATATTTAGACTAGTAGCCTATAAATAGACTTCGCCCGATATTCTAAAAATAGAATTTCATCCATTTTTCCAACTCGATCAACCATCCACAAATAGCATCCTGCAACTTATGAAATATGATCGACATGTCTAAAAATAGACATAGTCTAAAAATAGACTTGCACCAAAAATAGCCTGCAGGCCCACTTAGTGAAGACGACTCTTTTCACTAAGCTCATCATCTCGTTGAATCTCAACACTCCTCTCAACAAGATAGGATTATCTCACCTCAACTCGTCTCTATGGTATTCAAATTTTCTCCCGGTGAGCACCTTTCGTCGAATATCTACATCCTAATCTTCGTAGGAATGTACGAAAGAAATATGATCTTTCGCCGCACACAATCTCCGGGACATATGTGGTACCTGCATGTCAATATGTTTAGATCTATCATGAAATACTGGATTAACCGAGAGTTTAATGCAACTCTGATTATCACAATATATCACAGTAGGATCTAAATGAGAACTGAACAAACCGACCAGGATCTTCCTCATCCATATAGCCTCGCATGCAACCAAACTTGCTACCTTGTACTCGACCTCCACTGAACTGAGTGCCACGGATCTTTGTTTCCTGTTGTACCAAGAAACTGTTGTAGATCCGATACTGAAAATCCCTCCAGATGTGCTCTTTCTGTCTGTTGGGCTTCCTGCCCAATCTGCATCCGTGAAGCCATGCAGCTTCACCTCATCCGACTGTCTGTACCACAATCCATACCCAGATGTGCCCCTGAGATACCTCAGGACATGCTTGCCTGCCTTCCAAAAGAGCTTGGTAGGCTTCACCATCGCTTGTGAAAGCTGGTTCACAGCATAGCATATGTTCGGTCGTGTATTGACTAAATACATGAGCGAACCAACCAACTGTCG
This sequence comes from Pinus albicaulis, assembly GCA_034641835.2. NCBI lineage: Eukaryota > Viridiplantae > Streptophyta > Pinopsida > Pinales > Pinaceae > Pinus > Pinus albicaulis. The sequence continues at coordinate 1,250,781,396 of CM076580.1, forward strand.
ATAAACAGTGGCATCCACTACCTCTGCCAATGTAGCATCCTCCTTCAACCACCAGGAAGAGGAGTGTCGATAGGCTTGCAGCCTTGCATGTGAAACTTCTCCAGTATCTCCCAAGCATACTTGCCTTGAGACACAAAGAGTTCACCTTTCCGCTGCCAAATTTCCAATCCCAGGAAATAATGAAGGAGGCCCAAGTCCTTCATCTCGAACTCCTTTACAAGATCTGCCTTGCATGAGTGTATCAACAGTTCATCACCTGTTAGTATTAAATCATCTACATAAAGCACAATGATCAAAAGCTTACCCTCCACCACAATCTGGTATAGGTTTGGATCCACCTCACTCTTGGCGAAACCAAGTCCGGTGAAATAACTGTCTATCCGTGTGTACCAAGCACGAGGTGCTTGTTTCAGCCCATACAACGCTCTTTTGAGCCTGCACACATGCGACTCGCTGCTGAAGATTTCGAATCCTTTAGGCTGCTCAATGTACACCTCCTCCTCAATGATTCCATTGAGGAACGCAGTCTTCACATCCATCTGATGAATGTGCCAACCCATCTGCACTGAGAGAGCAAGGATGGTCCATATGGAAGAATACCTTGCGACAGGTGCAAAGGTTTCTTCATAGTCGATCCCCTCAATCTGTGAGAAGCCCCAGGCAACAAATCTTGCCTTGTACTTCTCAATGCTCAAGCCGTTAACTTGCTTCACTTTGTAGATCCATCTAGAACCTACCATTGATTTCCATTCCGGCCTTGGGACAATCTCCCATGCACCGTTTCGACAATCGAATCATACTCTTCCACCATGGCATCTACCTGCGCGGATCCTCCACAGCCTTCCTCGAAAGAGGATTGCTCCATCAATACACTTGCTCATCGCATCCATGTATCCAAGAATCGCCTAAGTGATCGTCATAGTCATGCGCTGTGATGTAGGTAACTCCTACATTCTGCACTGCATCAAGATTCAATCGCTCAGCTTCTGTAGTGCACTTCTGCCCTCTGATGTTTGGCGCTGCATGAGTGGTTTCTTCCACTCCATGAACCTCCTCTTGTGGCTGATCCACATCTTGAGGCTCATCTTTAGGAACAAGTAGCTCCTCCTCTACATGCAACTGTAGCTCCCTCTCAAGCGACAACTTTATGGCTTTCTCCTCATGAAATTTGATATCCCATCGCATGATAGTCTTCCGACTGTCTGGAAAATACACATGATAATTGTGGGGTGTTTCTGTGTACCCCACAAATATCCCAACCTCTGCGGTTGGCTCTAGCTTCTTCCTGGCATCCTTCGTCACATGAATGTAAACAAGTGAGCCAAAAATCTTCAAATGAGAAATATCAGGCTTCTTACCAGAAAACACCTCTTCGGGTGTACTCATGCCAAGTAATCTATGAGGACAACGGTTTTGCACATAACCCGAAGTGTTTCATGCTCTAGCCCATGAGTGTATGGGGTTGCCCGATCATGCAACATCACCCGTACAACACCCATGATCATTCCGTTCTTTCTCTCCGCCACACCACATTCTTTTGTGGGTTATGAGGCACTATGAGTTCTCTTCGAATTCCTTCTTTGCTATAGAATTTTTGAATTTTCCGCAGATGTATTCACCACCATTATCGCTCCTTAGAGCTTTCACCTACTTCCCCGACTCTTTCTCAACCAACGCCTTGAACTCACAGAACTTTGAGTATGTCTCGCTCTTCTTCTGCATGAAGAAGATCCAACACTTACGAGAAAAGTCATCAAAAAATATCACATAATACCTGTGCTTTGCTGTTGAAGCAACCGAGAAAGGTCCACACACGTCTGTGTGAATTCTCTCAAGGATCATCAAAGCACGACTATCCTTCTCATGAAAAGTGGTCTTCACAAATTTTCCCAACGTACATCCCTTGCATTGATCTGAGTGTGCAAGTGTACCTTTGGGAAGCCCAGTAGAAATCTACTGCAAAATTTTCAAAGCACCATGGTGAAGATGGCCTAATCTCCTGTGCCACAATTCACTCTCATCTCGGCTCACCACTCCTTCTGCTTTGCCTGCCATTGCAGTGCAGCCATCTACCTACAATTGATAAATATTCTTAACTCGAATCCCTATCCTCCTGGTTTGACCAGTTGTTTTATGGCGCAAGAAAGCTTTTCCCTCCCTAAAAAAAACATCATAACCCTTGTCTTCCAGCATCGCCATGGAGATCAGATTCTTCTTCAATCCTAGAACATGCATGACATCCTTCAAGATGAAAGGTTTACCAGACGCCCTCTCAAAGGAAATGGTCCCGATACCAATCAAACTGTATCTACCATCATCGCCCATCTCGATGTGCACTCCAAGATCCTTTTCCTCCAAATCACTAAAAAAATCTTTGTCTCAGGTCATATGGAAAGACGCACTACTGTCAAGAAACCACACCAATCCCATCACACTTGAAACCAAGCATGCGATCAAAGAAAAATCCATCTTAGACTGCGAGGCTAAGGCCTCTCCAGCTGCAGATCCAGCAACCTGTTTATTCTTCTTCTTTTGTGGACAGTTAGTGGCGAAATGCCCGTGCTGGTGACAGTGAAAACACTTTACCATGGACAAGTCCTGCTTCTTGCCTTTCGCACCGGTTTGAGAAGGATTTTTGTTCCCCTTCCCTTTCCTTGCTTTGGAAACCAAATCACAATTTTATTCATCTTCATTCTTCGATGAAGATCCATCCCTGGTACCCCGCCTTATCTCCTCCTGCACAAGATCCAACCAAAGTCACTCCCATCCCGGTAGTTTATCCGGTCCATTGACAGTCTTCGTAGCTATTCCAACTCTCTGAAGCCCAAGGAGAGCTAAGCTCAAGCAAGTCTTCTTCATCAGTAACCCCCACACTTCCCGCCTCATCATCATAGTGGAAACTTCGTGAGGAATTTTGGTATACCTGCCGCAAGCTGCATTTTATTTTCCGAGCTTGCTCCTAAGTGCCAACTTCATCTCGGTCACTTCTCGTTTTTTCCAAATCCGTCAAAGCCTTCCACATTAAGAATGGAGTGGCTTTACCATGAACGCTGGAAACAATGTGGTCCTTCACACCTTCCAACATAATCCTTCGACACTTTGTTACCTTCTTTAACCATGCATCAAATGCGGCCGCATCGCTAGATCTCGCCGCATCGCTAGATCCTAGCTTGGGAACATCGCTACATATGAACTCCTTCAACCCATTATCATCCAGCACCCCCTCCATCCTGTCCTTCCATGCTAGGTAATTTGAGCTGCCCTCAAGGGCATACTCCAATCACAATTCATTGAAAGACATTTCAATGAATGCTCAATTTTGACACCAAGAAAACACTGTAGCAGATTCAAATTCCACCAGCACAAAACTCAACCGCTTCAATAATTGCAATCTTCTCCAATGATCAATGGTGCTGATACCATGTAGAAATTATATAAATTATGTGTTATATGTCCAATATTCTCCCGATCTCACACTATTTTAACTTCATGCAAAATACAAAATCTATTCCACCATTGATCGTTTGCGGAAATTAAATCAAGATTGTAATGCACACATGAAACAATAAAAATTCACACACATTAGCATAGTTGTTTAACAGGAAAGCCTGAAGCTAAAAACCCACACCATTCGTATATAATATATGTCATAGAGATCATGTAATAACTCATACAAATCTAATCATATCAAGCTCTCAAGACAATACAATCGCTACACACTAATCCGGCCCGATCTTGCAAATCTATGCACCAATTCCTACAATTCGGCCAAAATTTACCTCTACTTCGCAACACGGTTGAAGAATGGCTATGAATGAACTTGAATTCACCAAGCTTGCACTGCGCAATCCTCATTGGCATCTCCACTGAGTGTTGGATGCAATCAATGCATCACTATAGTCACAACTGATAGTCTATCTTGCCCTTTCACCTATCTCTCCACCGGTCTCCACTAAAACTGCCATGCACTGTAGTTAACTGATGTATTCTTCAGTTGATTAATGAGTTATTATTTAGTGAATTAATTAAATAATTAATTCACACCACTCTCTCTAGTGTATCAATCAGTTAGACTAGATACAACTAGCTCAACCGAGTCTAACTGAGTTAAACTAAATACAACTCCACCAACTACTTCTATAACTCCACCAAACTCTGTCACATGAGTTCTAACTGAAGTCCTCATGCATTAGCTCCAGTAAACCCTCAGGAATAGCGTAATTCCTTCTGTCAGCTGTTGTGCCACATCTGTGCACTTAACTGAAGTGCTCCAAGAGAACAAGATAATGTTTAGAGTCCAAATATTATTAAGAGCTAATAATATTCGACATATCTATTTTTAGACTGGAAATCTAAAAATAGATTCCGCCCAATATGTCTAAAAATAGAATTCCATATATTTTTCCAACTTGACCAACCATCCACAAATAGCATCCTGCAACTCATAGAATATGATCGACATGTCTAAAAATAGACATAGTCTAAAAATAGACTTTGTGCCAAAAATAGCATGCGGGCCCATTTAATGAAGGCGACACTTTTCACTAAGCTCATAATCTTGTTGAATCTCAACATTTCCATCCAACATTGGGGCTGGCGCTAGCCCCAGCCTCGAGTCAGCCTGGTTGAATAAAAAATAAATAAATAAATCTTCTACCAATATATCACTTATATCACTTACTTTATGTGCACTCTCAAGCGCCTTTCCCCCTTTGATGAGAACACCTTGTGTGGCACCTACTCCGGTACCTACCATGACTGCAGTGGGTGTTGCAAGGCCCAAAGCACAGGGACAAGCTATAACCATGACAGATATGCCAAACTGAAGTGCAAGCTCAAACTCATCCATGGAAGAAGGGATCCAAGACTTTGGGTATGAACCAATCTTGCCTGCAACAAACCATGCTAGCCAGGTAGTGAAGGAGATCACAATAACCTACAGAACAGGAAACAAATGTAACCATGTTTAGTTTCAAAAGAAATTTTCTACATGAGCTAGGTTCAGCCTGCGGATACTTAATGCTGTTGTGAAGTCAAAACCACCAAAGGCTCATTTTTTTTTGACCTAACTGTGGAACAGTAAGAATTTTGCAATCTAAGGACATATGACTTATCAGTTAAAGAAAGAACCTTAAAATATAATTACAAATGACTACTCAGGAAACTACTAAAATTGCAATTTTAGCATTACCAATGGGACAAAGAACTTTGAAATTTTGTCTGCAAATCTCTGCACTGGTGCTTTAGCCATCTGCGCTGCTTCAACAAGCCGGACTATTTGTGAAAGGGCACTCTCTGAGCCAACATGTGTAGCTCTTATATGCAGTACTCCATTTTCATTTACTGTCCCAGCAATGACTTTTTCACCTATTCGCTTAGCAACAGGCATGGCTTCACCTGTTATCATGCTTTCATTGACATGACTTTGCCCCCAGACAACCAAACCATCTGCAGAGATTTTCTCCCCTGGTAAAATCTTGATGGTATCATTGCGTTGGATCAGCTGACTGCTGATTGTACTTTCAGATACCACATTCCCATGGCTGTCAAGAGTCAGTAAAGTAGCAGTATCTGGTGCCAAATCCATAAGCTTGGCAATAGCTTCTGAAGTTTTCCCTTCCCAATTCATGTGTTTGAATTTCAAAGTCAGATATTTGAACTTTAATCTTAAGGGGAGTGGACCCCAAAGGATAAATATTTTGTGAATGTAATTAAATATTTAATTGAGGAAATGAATAAAATAATGTGGTGCAGATTGACCAAAATGAGATTTATGAGATCACTTTCTAAATCCATGAGGATGGATGAGGCAAATATTTCCCCACAATCTTTCAAAAATCCTTGAAAGAAATTAATTTTAAATTTAGATTTTTGAGGAAAAATCTGAATTTCCCCAATGATGAGGAAAGTAGTTGGGAAGAGGTAAACAGCTGGAAAAGCTGAGGAAAAGCATAAAACAACTTTAAAGAATCGCTAAATTTGGAAGCCTAGGCAAACAGGAAGAAAAGCATCCTGAGATTCTAGACGCAGAATTAGAAACATGCTTTGGGGAACAATAGCTTAAATAAGCTACTCTTGTACAAATTAGAGGTTGATAGGTTTCAAGGAGAAGATCTCAGCTCAGGGGTGAGTTCTGGGAGACAAAAAGGACTCTAAGGTTGGGAGGTTGGTCAATTGCATGAGTGGTATGTCTCTAAATTTATTGATGTTCTATTTCATATAGTATGAATTGGCTACATATAAAAATTTGACTGTATATTAGAAGATCAATTCTACATTTAACAGAATTGATCATAAGGAATTTACCCATGAAATTCTGTATAGTTGTAGAATTTAGAGCGGTGAAGTAGAATCCCACAGAGTCTCTAAACCAGTGATTGGTTTAAATGTGAGGATACTTATTTTTTTCACAGGAAAAATTTGTGAATTTGTTTTAATCTTCTTTTGTTTCCTAGCATGATTCTAATATATTCATACATGAGAGAGAATTTGAATTTCCTGTATTATATTGGAAAATAGTAGGAAATGAATTGTAACTTACACTGTGCATGAGAGAACAGAAGGAGAGACTCTATAAACTTACCTCAGGGCCAGCATACCATTCACATGTAACCAGAAATTTAATGGTCAAGAAAGTTGTATGTAAGCAACACATGCTATAGCAGAGGAAAGAAACTGATAATTTACAAAAGACTGATCATAGAAAATTAACTTATGAAACCATTTTAATATCATAGCATAGAAAGTAAATACAAAAGAAAGATGAGAAAATATCCAACATGCATGTTCACCCCAGTCTGGCATATTGAATTATATGTATCCTAGTCTATCATGATAACCCAAATAAAGAGGGTAAATTTGTAGATTATAAATCCCAATGTCCTCTAAACATAAAGACAGAAATACAGATGCATTCATCCCTGTAGACAATTTGGATACATATTCTGTGCAAAGACATAAAAAATTAATTCCTCAAATATCTGCATAGAACTAAGGTGTCATTCTGTTATAAATGACCATATCACTCTGGTTATCTAAATTTCCAAAACAAAAAAAACAAGGCGTTTAGACTTTAGGGTCAGTTTAATAAACTGGAGGAAGAAATTGAGAAAGTCATGACTCACAATAATACTATTGATTTCATTCAGATATTTAAATTTTACCATCACAGAAGCTATGTTATCGTGGAATAGGAAACTTTATATTACAGTACATTATTCATTCTAATATCACCACAGTATGAATATAGTTAAAAATTGTATGGCCTGAGAGCCTGGAGGCAATAAACTACACAGAATGATGAGTATGTGTATATGTAATATATATATATATAAATTTAATTGCCAAAAGTTAAGTATAAATTTCAGCCAAGTCAAAATGAGCAAAGAGAGGGTACTGCTGGAACATACTCATAATAACAATAACCGAAATCAAAAGTGGGTCTTATGAAAACCCAGGAATGACTGATGTATATATGGATATATGGTACAAATTCGAAACAACCTTATAAGGTCCCATGAACAGAGCTCCATAAACATTCAGAGTGGGGATTTACTTATAGCATTAAAATAATTACAATTGTATCATTACAATATTTAAATGTCGAAATATAAACCATATAACCAGTAGAGAAGAACGAATTCCTTCTGACAGAGTTCGGTTAATATCGACCTGCAAGGAGCACGAGTAAACAATTGTTAATGTTTAAGGGAGTCCCGCATCTCTGCAAGTGCGAAGGAGAGCACAACGCTTACCTACAAGAGATAAAACCCAAAATCAACGAAACGCTGAAGATAGAGAGTACGAATAACATGAATCAAGTCAAAACGATAACTGAGAAAGGCGTCGTACTTGGTAAGGGAGAAGCCCCTACTCCCTTATAAATCTGCTACATATAACCATGGAATTATCATGAATAAAGGGTTGCATTCAAGAATCGACTAAAAACGAGAAACCTCCGAAGAACGAACAAATAGAAATTTCTTTCTACGCCTGGTCAAACACCAAAATTACTAACCAGAGTGCCGAGGAGCGTAGAATCCTGACAGCGCTGGATTAATATACTCGTAACCAATTTCACTTGAGAAGAAGATTGGGCTACGAAGCCATGAGAGCCTACGTAAAATCTTACTCCTGAGAAGGTGCACAAGAATCTCAAAGGGTAGGTAAGAAACCCAAGCCAATCAAATTCCGAGAAAGGCGAAAGCGCATTCTCTGCAAAACAAATAGAGCCATTCGTTATAAACATCCCAATCTAGTCCGGTAGCAGAAAACGATAATCCAAAATCGTAGTACTGGCATGAAGAAAAGCGTGAAGCTCTCAATCGGAGATGGCAGTCTGTGAAATAATAAAACTATAGAGAGCGAAATTTTACAAACTCTAGCAAAGGATCTTACCGACGAAATTTGTTAACGCACACGAGTAAGGCGAAGCCTAAAACGAATCACGCCCAGCGTCCATGGCATTTTCATTCACGGTCTAGAGATAAACCAAACGCAGGGGGAGGTAAAAGAACCGCCGAGCAAATACCAAGCTCGATTTATAAAAATATGCTATGAATCAAAACCACGAAACCCTAATAGCCAGATGCATCCGAGTCGTCCACCTGGCGAGATCCGCATGGTGAAGCCACGGATCGAGAAGTTAATAGGTAATGTACCCCCTCTGTTCAAAAATTAATATGACAAGCAGCGAAATAAATGAGGATCGATCTGGCCATGCTGTGGAAAATCGCTTTGGGAACGAGGTGGAACGAATCCAGTATTACGTGGAACCAACACCACGTGATCACAAAGGGAGCAAGACCATCTATCACCCTTACGACGAGCGTTAAAACCTTATGGTAGCTCAGCGTGGAAGACAGATGGACGTCATCATTCCAATTATCATTGTACAAAATTCTAACTTGGTAATTACGTGGAGTTCAATTAAATACGCCAAATTCACATAAATAATGATAAGACGTAAATGAGAATGAAGGACGAATGCCAGACTCGCATAGTTGGTAATTCGAATTTCGCCAAGGTTATATTTTTATTAACCAAGGATAAGAGCAAACGACTGCTTGGATTTGTATACGTCCATGGAATTATATTAACATGGAATTCATGTAGAACCAATCGAATTCCCCTCTATATATAAGTTGATTTAGAATCCAAAGGTTATGATATAAAAAGAAGATTTGACATGAAAGTGGGGTGACAAAATAAGGACATTAGGTTATGTTGGATATAATTATAATTAAAATAATTATAATTATTACAAATCAAGTAAATTGCAATATGGTAAGATAAAGTGGGGATATGAATAGCAATTGAAAAGTAATGATTGTGTTAACCTGCAATGTAATGACAGAATGCCTCATTAGCATTAACTGCAAACGATGCAACCAAATAGAAAAAAACAATTTTGTAAATTGGGAGGTGCAAGTGGGTTTGGCTAAAAAAACTTCCAAATGTTTTCCTATAAGGATAAAGGAGATAAGCATACTTCCCGTAGAAAAAGGGTAACTTGGTCTTGCATCCAAACAAACTGCCCAGAATTTTCTTTTCTACGGTCCTCATTTTCCATCAAGAAATTAGAGTCCCCATCTCTAGAGCCCTTCTTCTCCTGTAGCTCACTAGATGCTTTGATTTTAGGGCTGCTCTTTCCTTTATATAATAATAGTTTTTCACATTCTTTCATTTTGGACATTTCTATCATTCTGTCTACTCACTACATGATTCTGCTCCACATGTTCTGTTAATTTACATATCATTTTATTCGTTTCAAGTGTGTAAACACCACCCCATCCACCATTATTTTCCATGTCACACATGGGCTAATGGGCACTGACAGTATCGATCTTGGACCTAACAGTATCACAACGGGATTGCCTTTAGTCAATAAACTAGGTCATTGATGGATGCTCTGTTTATCCATAAACAGTTACTAAAATTGGAAGGAACAAAATGAGATTTTATGATATTGAAATACAAATTAGAATACAACAATAATTTCTTGTACCTTAGTTCATAGCCTAGCTACATCAACGCCTTTGTCTTATCTTGTCTCGTTGTGCCTTCTTTCATAGTAATGGCACGAATACCTCCTCGTCCTCGGGGCAAGAGAAGAAAACAAGAGCAACTTGATGCCCTGCTTCGGCGACCTTGACATGAGTGCCTGGTTCGTCTTGTATTCATTTCCATGGGCTCGCATGTCCATTCAAAAATTTGCATTGTGCCTTAAACCCTTTCCACAGATCTCACAGAAATGCGTGTACTTGGCTCTGAACTTCCCGCCTGAAACCCTTGCCACAAAACTCACATAAATGCGTGTGCTTGCCTCTGAAATTCCTTCTCCCAAACTTTTGGCATACTCAACCATGGCCTTGGCCAAAGGATGCTCATTGTTTACCTAGGGAATAACCCAATATTAAATTTAGCTAATGAGACATATAATCCCTTAACTTTGAACATAACCAAAACTGTAGAATGTTTGTGAAGATAAATTTCAGTAAATATCAATCAGTATTATGTTTGAAATAGTTGGGTATATAGTAATAAATTATTACGTAACCTATCAATCCCTGTACTACGACTTCAAGACCAATCAACAAATGAGGTCAATTAGGCCACCCAAGATTCAGAAGATCCCAACTTAAATGTATTGAACCAATCGGGAAATCAAGACGGGAGATTTCTCCTCCTGTAAATTGATTCCACCTTCAAACCCTACATTTCTCGCTTGGGGATTTCCCAAACCCTACCCCTACTGGTGACGTTCTATTTTCAGCTTGAATCTCAATGCAGGCACCAGTGTCTATGACTGATTGAACATCCACCGATTTTGGATTCATGATTTCTCAGTTCTGGACCAAGAATAACATAGATGTCATGGTCATAGATGTCAGCCTTCTTGAATTAATGCCTCTAGCTGCTGAGCTTTCTGGTTATCCATCTCTCGGAACCAACCACCTGGGGAATAAGTAACGACTTCAAATCAATGGCTAAGGAGAATTTAATCATCTAAAAAAAGATCGAACGATGCACACGAAGGACAGCAAGACAATAGGCATGTTGTTTTCAAATGGTGACGCCTTACGACGTATTTAGGTATTTAAGCATGTTTCTATGTTTCTAAGTTGAATAAATTACACATGGACGAAGAAATACATAAGGAAATGTTGTAGTGTGTGATTTTCATTCTACTGAGAGAAAAAAATTAATATCAAAACATTATTAAACAAATATGTATATTTTATACAATTATATTTAGAATTTATGTAATAAAAATTCTGAAACAAATATCATAAATATTGTAACTTTATTTGGAATTTATGGTAGAAGATAGTTATTGAAATATGTTATGTTTGATATAATTTAATGAAATATTTTAAAAAAAGTAATAATATTGAAAAATAAATAAATATAATTTTTAAATTAATAATGATCCAAATAAAAATTAGTTAATGTTAACTAGTAGTGGTTAAAGGACAATTTTTGGTAGGTCGTAATCACTAGTAAGTATATAAATTTGTAACCATATTTACACCAATAGGTATGTCTATTTTGGAATAGAGTGATGTAGGAGCATCAACCCCCTAAGTAATAATTTTTCCTAGACCCCAAGGGGGTCATTAAATTTACAAAGGGAAAGAAATTTCTCTTAAATGTAATTTGTATAATTTTCGAATAGTGTACTTTGAGTGTAAATATAAGTGTCCACATTGTAGAAAGAATATGGATTGTTAGGATCTTCAGTGAATTGGTGTTTTATGGCCAAGTGAACCTTTATAAATATAACAAATGTCAAGATAGGTTGTTACGAAGTGTCTATGAGCTAGGAAAATTGTTCGAATAATCTCCATTTTGTTATTAGATATGTTAGTCTGTAGGAGTTCATATAGGTATCTATAGATGGGGCATCGAGGGAAAATGTAGAGGTAAAAAATAAAAAGGTGTGTGTGTGTGTGTGCGCATAAATGAGTGATAAGAGTGTCTAAATGAATGTTTAATGAGGCTAACATATAGAAGAAACTGATTGAATTGTGTGAGAAGAGGTTGTGAAAATCAAGGGTAAACCTCTCTAATGTCCCCTTAATAAATTACCATAATTGTGATTTCTTTTAAGAACCCTTGTGTATTAATATTGAATGTGTATAGATCTTTATGTTTCTAATTATTTGATTTGTGGACAAGTACGGATCGTAGCGTTAGTATCTTTAAGAAATTGTAGATTAATTTTGTAAAACCCTTGCGTAATATCCTTCATCAATTTCATGGAATTGGGAGCATGGCTAATCTTCCACATCAAGAATGGATTGAAATTTTATAGGAAAGCTCCTAAATTTATGGAGTCATGGATATTTTTATCTCAATTTTTTTTTTCACATAGAAACAAATTCTTTCTATTTTATAAAATGAGAAAGTACATATCAGAGAGAGAAATTATCAATCACTGAAGTGAACAGAGAAAATCCATAACAACTGGTCCAATTATCATGGAATTGGAATAAAAATATCAAAAAACATATTGATGGAAGATACAAGTCAACATAGGGCAGGAAAAAAAAAATTAGACAAGATTCATTACAACTAAAAGAATCTTGCAAAGGATCATTTCCAGAAAAAACAAGGGAGAGACAGAGATCCCTACAAACAAAAGAAAATTTTTAAATAGGGATGAATCATTCCCTTGTCTAAATTCCAAAATAGAAGAACTAGAAGATAATATGATCAGGAATGGAGCTTCAATCCATTTTGAGAAGCTATTTGCTTCACTATTTTGGATCCTATAGATCATATTCAAGATAGAAAGATGATGGAAATTAATAGACAGTGTTTTGATACAAAGCTTCCATGTATAAAGAGTTGAATATTTTAAAGAGCCCCTGTTATTTTCCCAATATATAACTAATTTGGAGTCAGAAAAATTTGTGAGGGCCCTGAGATCAAGCCAAAATACACAGTGAAGCCCCCTAAAGGGATAGAATTTCATTCCTAGTGTTGGATACCAAGCCACAGTGCGAATAGAATATGTAAAAGAGGTGAGGAAAATTTTGAATGGGCATACCACATCTACAAGAGTCAAAATATTAAGCATCATTAAAGAAACGAATAGGATAGGCTGACCAAATCTCTCTAAGATGGGGAGGATGATCATGATAAGAGTACAACGGGACAAAGAATTAAGAATGGTAAGAAAGGATGTTGCAACAATTCCTCCATATATCCGTCAAAACATGATCAAGGTTATATGCATTTCTAGACTTCAAAATACCCCAGATAATAAATAATGCCAAAGTACGATGAGGTTTATGGTCCAAATTCCACCGACTAGTAAAAGAGTTAATATCCGAACCATCCCAAGAAGTAGGATAGTTCATCATTTGAAGCACCCAATTTCACATTGAAGAGGAAAAGGGTAAATGGATAAAGAGGTGATTTGTCTTCTCTAGATGATAGACTACATTGGATTGGTCCCTAAAATTCCTCCTTAGATATAATTTCCCATGTGAGAATATTATTATGAGCTACTAGCCAAGAGAAACATTTAAGTTCTAGGGGGAATTCCATTTCTAGACTCGGACCATCTAAGAGTGAACCACAATCTGTCTAGAGGGTTGAGTGATTATTTTTTATGCTTCCTTGACAATTACCTTCCCTGTTGTGAACCACCAAACCATATGAACTTGTATTCTTTGTGAGAGAGGACTATCCTAGAGATTTTTAGGTTAATGATTAAATTTTCCATTCTGAAATTAGGGCTTGAGGAATCTCAAGCTAAAGATCATATTTCCAATTTGTATGGAAATTAGATGAGATATCAACATTTGTTGTATCTTTGATCACAAACAATACCTTATTATTTAAGAAGGTAATGATATTGGAAGATAATATATGAGAGACAATCATACCCGAGACCAAGTCTAGATTGATTTCTGGAATAGAACCGGAGCCAACTGCCCATCTAATATTTCCAAAAGATAGTGCTTTTTTGAAAGAAGGTTTCTCCATGAATAGGAAATGTAGGATGAATATGGAGTGCCAACATGCAGCTAGTTAATGAACTCTCAGTTATGGATATATTTAGTACTTATGACTTGTTTCCAACGGTCTTCACTAGATACCTCTCTCCAAAATTCTTTTAATAGAAGAGGCATGTTGAAAGCAACAATATCTTTGGTTCCCCATCCACTGAGGGGTGTAAGGAGATTGATCATTTCCATATTGGCAAGGTGGAATTTTTGTTCGCTCTCTATGAGTGTCATCCCATAAAAAATGTGATGTGATGGAATTTAATTTGTTAATCACGTCATTTGGAAAATTAAAGATATGTATCTAATATATAGGGATACTTGTATGGAAGACTGGTTTAATAAGAACAAGTCACCCCCCAAGAGAAATCTAGTTGTGTTCATGTTGAAGTTTGCAACAAGAAACAGTCAAATTGGCATCTAGAAGCAACATGACAACACCTACACTAGTGTGGGACCACAGGTCATGTAATGATGGGTCCTAGCAATACATTAGTGTTTAATTCAATTTATTTAATAAATTGGAAATGTGTCTAATTTAATTATCCCTTAATTAAATTGGACAATAAATTGTAATCTTATCTCATAAACACTTGTAATAGTTAACTGAGTGTAATAGACTTAGTTATCTCATGAATTTTGAGTTGAGAGTGGTTGGTGAGGCATGCAGAGTGATTCTATGTGTTTTCGAGTCCAAGTTGTAGTTAAGTGCATTAGTTTAGTGGATGAGAAATCAGTTAACTCAGTTAAGTGAATTAAAGTCAGTTTAACTAGTTATAACTGATTTTTGCACTAGTGAGAGATCAAGTGAATTAAATCATATTTAATTCACATGCAGTGATCTACCATGAAACTGATGATTTACTATAAATATTTTCATGCATTTCAGTTTTAGTGCATACACAGTTGAGACAAAATTTAAAGGGAAGTTGACTATCAATTGTATTATTATAAAACTGTACAAATGCAGTTAAAGCACCACACGATTTCCCATCATACTTGCACAGTTGAGAAAGGTTGAAATTCCTAAGGAATAGGGATTGCATTTCTCATGAACCGTGTGAGCAAGGTAAGCTGAAGACATGCTGATATTTGGCTAAGTATCGGCCAAATTTTTTCTACATCGGTGTGAGACAGTCAGGATAGTGCAACAGACTCTTGTGAGAAGAGTGCATTGTAATTGTTTCATGGTTCCTTGTGGAATATATAATAGAAGATAGAGGGGTTTTGAGTAGTATGTTTTTCCTGGGAAAATATCTATGATGTGGATTTTTTTGCTTCTTTGTTTACTAGTTTTGATTGGCAATCGTGTTTATTTTCTGTAGTTTATTTGTAGAAGGATTTAGTATCTTGTTTTATTAAATTGCATGATCATATTGAATTCATTGATATACATATGTTTTTATAATTTCTACATGGTATCAAAGCACATGAAATCACTATAGTGGAAGAGAAGCTGAGTTTGTGACTAAATAAGATTCAAATTTGCAAATGTATTCTTGGTGCGACAAGCAGATCAGGATAAAAATGGCTTTCAATGGCTTGATATTGGATTATAAACTTGAGGGTATTTCCAATTATATTTCATGGAAAGACAGGATGGAGGCATTTCTGGAGTAAAATGGGTTGAAAGAATTCATTGATAATGACATTCCCAAACCCACTGCAGCAAATGCCGCAAATCTTGATGCTTGTAAAAATAAGGTTGCAAGGGCGAGGAGGATCTTACTAGAGGGAGTAAAAGAACACATTGTCTTAAGTATCCATGGAAAAGAGACTCCGTATGATCATAGAAAATTGGCACTGGAGGAAAAGCTCAGGAAAATCAAAATAGAGAAAGATGACACTATTCCGAAATATTTAACCAAGTTTTTCCAATGTCGAGATGATCTTGGGAGAATCGGAATTACTATTGCGGATGATGACTTGGTGAGCCTAGCTCTTCTAGGACTTCCCAAGAGTTGGCATAGTTATCAGGACTCTGTCAATGGGAGGGAGAAGCTACCAAATTGGGAATGAATTTGGTCAGATTTGGTGCAAGAATAATTTAGGCATAATATCAGCGATGGATCTTCATCTTAGGAAGATGATGAAGAAAATTGTGCCTTGGATGGTAAGGAAAAAAGAAATCCAATTCCAAATCTAAGTTCGACGAAGAAGGCAAGGAGCGTGACACGTCCAGAGTGAAGTGTTTTCACTATAACGAGCATGGAAGTTATGCCACTAATTGTCCACAAAAGAAGAAGAAAAAGAAGGCTTCAATATCTGCAGCTCGTGAGGCTTTGACCTTGAAATTTGATTTGGACTTCTCGTTGATCGCATGCATGGTGTCAAATGTAAAGGGATCAGGGTGGTACTTGGATAGCGGTACATCTTTCCACATGACGAGAGACAAAGAACCTTTCAGTAGCTTGGAGGAGAAGGACCTCCAGATGCATATCGAAATTGGTGACGATAGAAGGTATAGTGCCACCGACATTGGTACAGTTACTTTCTAGAGACAATCAGGTAAACCATTTTTATTAAAATATGTAATGCATGTACCAGGCTTGAAAAAGAATTTAGTTTCAGTTGCGATGTTAAAGGATAGAGGCTATGATGTTGTTTTCAGTGAAGGAAAATATTTCCTTCGACACAAACCAACCAGACAATCCAAGAAGATTGGGATTCACATGAATAATATCTATAAACTTGATGTAGATGGTTGCGCAACATTGATGGGTAAAGAAAAAAAAGTGGTGAGCTAAGACGAGGGTGACTTATGACACAAGATATTGGGCCATCTACACCACGAAGCTTTGAAGTTCATGCACCAGAATTATATGGGGCTTCCAAAGGGTACTCTTGTGCAGATAGACACATGCAAGGGATGTACCATGGGGAAGTGTGAGAAATCCATCGATTGTCCCTTGAGAGGGAGCTTGATTTGCATGCAGATGAGGAACTCTTGGTTCCAAAGAATGAACCTCAAGATGTGGAGAAGCCACATGCGGAGGATTATTGCATGGTAGAAATCACTCAGATAGAGAAATTTCGATCTAGATGGACAGAGGGAGTACTGCAACTATACCTCTCGGTGTGAGGTGGGGCGATGTGCAAAATTAATCCCAAGAAGAATTTTGGTAGGGTTCATTGAGATGGTGTGTCTCATGGATCAAACTTTGCTACGAGGAGCCCATAGTACAAAAATAGAAAGAAGGATCCGTTAGGATGATGCAGTCAAATTTCAAGACGACATAAATCAAAGTGGCAAGTGTCAGATATTGGAACGTAGATCAAAGCTGGCAGCAGTGCATAGTGCATGGATGCAAATTTCAGCAGCACAAAGAGTCAAGTAGACATGTTGTTTAGTCAATTTAATGTCTTAAATTGCTTTCATTAATTATCAACCGAGGTTTGTAAACTGATGAAGTGTGGTGCACTTTATGTGCTTAGTTAACCTACTTTTTACTTCATTGTTTTGTATTTTATGTTGTTTTGGGGGGTTTTTGTTCTTTTATGTCCAATAATATTTAATCTAAAACTATGAAAATATTTTAATGAATAGAATGAATTTTAAAAAGGAAGAAAAGGAAGTGTTCCTAACTTAATCTAATTTTCATAAAAATAAATCAAAATTTGTTGGATAGTTAGAAACCAATTTGGAAAATAGAGCATCTATTTTATCTTATCATTAGTCCTATTCCATGGATCTAATTCTAAAAACTAAGATTTAAATTTCAGTGCTTATCATAAGTAAAATAAGAAAATGAAAACAACTAATGTACTTTTGTTACTCCAACTTTAAATTATGAAGTATGACCTTCTTGAGACGATGTGTAAGAATTTCTTTGTACTTTAAATTCTAATGTCCTAGAAAAGTAAGAAAAAGATGCAAAGGAAAAAATCTAATGTATATTTAGCTACTCCAACATTCAATTATGAAGTGTGATCTTCTTGAAATGGTGTTAAGTAACCAATTATACCTAATGATCTATAAAAACAAGTTAAAGTATGCAGAAGGTAACTCATTAATTGCATTCATTAAACATTCAATCATTCAGTCTTAAAATATGATTAAATCAATTTCCTTGGAATGACCTTTAGGAATATTAGTGATGCAACTAAGTGAGGATCTGAAAGCAAAATGTGAAAGCATGTAAAAATCAATATAAACAACTAATGTATATTTCACTTTCTCCAACATTCAATGTGAAGTATTACCCTCTTGAGATGCTATGTGAAAATTAAATTATTACTTAGTTTCTAAGTTCTTATAAAGAAAATAAAAATATGGAGAGTAAATTCAATCATTGTATGAATTTAGACATTCAACCATTTAGTTTAGGATCATCATCTCAAAATGGCTTTTGAAAAAATCCATTGACACAATTAATTGACAATTCTGTTCTAAGAAAATGAATGACAAAAAATTAAAGAAACTAGGCAACTGTGTGTTCTTATTACTTAAATCTTAATTCGATTTGAAAATAGAGTTATCTATATTCACGAAATATCTTAGAAGAACAAAGCTGCACAATTGTGATTTAATGTTATGCTATTGATCAAAAATTGGAATGAAACATTAACCTAATTAGAAAACAGATTTGCTAAAAATAGAGTAATGGAAATTGAACTAAAAACAACAAATGAAAAACCTCCTCTAGTGCAGGGGCCCTCTGTAACTAATTTGGCGGAACTTCTAGCTGGTTAAGGATGGACTTAACAATCATTGGCAACAGTAACTTTTTATTATGATAGAATGTAGTATTAAAATAGAGTATCAGCAAAAGCTTAAACTTAACACTTAATTTTTTAATTGTCTTCTTGGTTCTGTACAACCGATATTTAAAGGAAAATAACAAACTATTTATCAGATAAACTTGCTACAAGTGGCTAGTTCAAATTAGACTTGCAATAGGACTATTTGACTCTTGATTTGCTATGATAGAGCAAATCAAGAGTCCCACTACTTTCTAATAACGTACTTTGACCACATATTTGACCATGATCTTAGGCCTACTTTTCTGTTGACCTTGATCGGGTGAATAGGATAGAATCTATGTGGAGATGATTCTAGAAATGCCCATGTGACCCAATTCTTCATTTGACACCTGGACCAGCTAGACCATGAGAATAGCTACGGAATCCACAGTTACCTGGAGAATATGCTACTTTTTGTAGCTAAAATGCAAAAATATATTCAAATAGCAAGAACATGAAAATATAATATGGAAATTATTTTAATGCATTCCTTAAGACAAAACCTATAATTTATCATTGATTGGGGTCTGTGATCTTATGAGAAAGTGAGGGAAAAAGGTGAGAAAAGTTGTTAAAGAGAGGGTAATTCTAAGGTTCAACATACCCCCACCGCAAAATCATTTCATGTCCTCATGAAACTTGCCAGAAATGTGAGTTCTCCCTTCTTACTGCATTTTCTCAGACACTTCTACTAGCACATCCAATTGCCTTCTTTTGTTCTTCTTTGAAGTGACTATCATCCTGGGCCTTCTCATAAGAAGCTTATACTTGAGGTTAATGACTACTTTGTGTAGTAACTTATTCTTTCTTTTCAATTTTCTGTTTTTCTTCTACCACAGTCCTGGATGCAGAATGGTATTGTCATGAATTACCTTGTCCAACTTGTTTTGTTGGTTCAAGATCTCATTCTCCTGTTTGATATGTCTGTTTAATATCTCTAGTTCTAAAATATCCTATTTGAGAGCATTAAATAGAGGTTTTTGTGGATTGACAGAAGGCTCTGGGTTCATTCATGCATTTCTCTTCTCCAGTGGTTCTACATAATCATATATTTCTTGTTGTACAGGGTCTATGCCTAGAGATCTTCTACTGGGGTTACCTTCAAAATGATGAATAGGAGAATTTTGAGGACTGTGTGTAGGAGAAATGTTAATAGGAGATGGTATTAGGGTTTCCTCATCTAAATTTATAAGCTATGTCCCTTTCGATAATGTTTTCTTCATGGAACCTCGGTGTCTGGAGCTCCTTCTTAGTTTTGGAGGACTTACATTCTCCTCATTTGTAACTTTAGTCCTCTTTCTTATCTTACCTCTTGTCTTGATTTTATTTTTGATTTCTATCAGTTCTTCAGAGATTATATTTTCATCATTATTCTGTAATGAATATTCAGCTTTGTTTTCAACATTTGTATCAGTCTTCTTTCTTCTTCTTCTTCTGACATTATCTTCTTTAGGTGACTCTTGTGCTTCTTGAAAATGGTTTCTAATAAGGAAATCCCCCCAGGTATCTCCTATGCTTCTTAAATGGAACTCAATCAGTATCTTTACCAACCCATGATGATGCATGGTGGTATCTATGAACTGTATTTTCTTTTGCACATTTCAGGCCATCATTTTTAAACTATTTAGGAGAAATAAAGGAAGATTGATTTCGCGATTTTCTAAGAAATTATTCAATAAACGGATATGGTAGACATACATGCAACCAAACCTTCCTTCACAAGTGATAAATTTCTATAAAACCAAGAGAATGTTCCTCCATTTACTTTTAAGAGCTGAGATGGGGATAGCTTTTCTAAAAACATAGACATCCATACCTGGGTTTTTTAGTATTACTTTCCATGATTCACTGTGGAACTCCTTATTTTTTAACCATATTTCACCATGCCTTGGAAGTTCTGTAGCCTCAGACATGAATGACTTAGTCATTCCAAACTTGATATCTCCAATTTCTACTTCGATGCCATCAAAAGACCGGGAAAAGGATTTTGTAATCTCCTTGTGAAAATCATTGAATTTCTCTACGAACTTAAGCCATCCATATTTCTACAACAATTCTTTTATATGTGGGTATCCTTCCATGTACTTTTCTCCCACTGGTTCTGATCTGAAAATTAGCCCCATGCCTTCTACTATGTAGAGTTCTCAACCTTCAAAATTACCCTTCTATTTTATGAAATGAATTGGCTACAAATCTGATGAAAGGTATTGAGGGTTTGTAGGAATAAATAGATGGTAAAGGTTTTGGAGAAACATAGACAAGTATGTCATGTCATAGGTCATGGCCATTAATCATCAACGAGGGAGTTAATTATGGACCATTATGTAACACAATATGGAGGATGTGGCTAATATGTAGTATGATGGAGATTGAAATCAAATCAAATGATGATTTGTCAAGGAAACATATGAATATCCATATTATGAATGCTTTATGTTTTAATCTTACTATTAAAATAATTTTTTTCACTTTACCTTTTGGAACTTAACCTTTTCATTTGTTGTTTTCTTTTTTGTTGATCCTTAGGTACCCTTTTAGCATGTTGGTATTCAAAGCACAATCCTTAAATTCCTTGCAATCATCATTTTTGTAGGTTATTAAATTTTATCAGGAATGTTGAATAAGATGTGGCTGCATAATCGAATTAGCTGCATAATGGAATCAGCTGCAGAATGTGATCAGCTGCAGAATACAGTCAGCTGTAGAATGTATCAGCTGCAAAATACAGTCAGCTGCAAAATGTACTTTGTAAAAAAAATGAAGTATGACTATGGAATATGAATGTGAGATGAAAATAGAATATGACTATGAAATGGAATGAGTGTAAAAATGGAATGAAAGTGGAATATGACTTGTGAAATGGAATGAAAGTGGAATATGACTTGTGAAATTGAATGATAGTGGAGTGAGATGGAATGAAACTATAAAATGAAATGAATTTGCAGATTATGAACTGCAATGAATCTAGTTTTGTGTCACTAATTATTACAGAAAAGAAATGGAAAATATATGATGTCAGAAATCTTTGATTTTCACCCTGTATTTTCTGTATGAGTATGCCAATTATTAATTGGTTTTCATACTTATACACTTTATTATTTTTTATTTATATATATTATTTTTTATTTTTTTTATAGGAAAAATAAAAGCTAAGTTAGTGAAGAAGAAGAATTCTTCTTCACCAACTTCATCTTAGAATTATCTTGGAAAAATCTTGATAAAATCCTCTCTTGAAATTGGCTTATGATATATCTTCAACTAATGACCATTCAAAAGAAGAGGTACTTTTTCTTAATCTATTGTCCTTATCTTCACTACTCCATTATCAAAAAATGTTTCAATCTCATATGGTCCAATCCAATGAGTCTAAAACTTTCCTTGAAAAACTTTGAATTTTGAATCGAGCAAAAGTGCCCAATCACCTGCTTGAAACTTCTTCTCCTTGATATACTTATCATGTCATTTAGCCCTTTGTTTTTGGACTATGTTGGTTCTTTGAACCGCATATTGCCTAATTTCATCTAGCTCATTGAGTTGCTCCAATCTATGCTTCTGTGCTTCTGATAAATCAAGTCCCAATTGTACTATCATCTTTAAGGTTCAGATCTGAAACTCTATACAGAACAGGACTTGCTTTCCATAAACAATTTCATAGGGATTATGTCTTGTTGTATTTATCCATTTAGTTCTGTAGGCCCATAAGGCTTCAGGAAGCCTTTCTTCCCAATCTCTTCTATGTAGATGCACAGTCTTAGTGAGAATTCCTTAATCACCTTATTGGTAGATTCAACTTAGCCCTTTTCCTATGGATGATAAGGAGTATACTTTCTGTGCTTGATCTTATAATCTTCCACGAGCCTTTCCACCACCTTAGATGTAAAATGAGGTCCCTGATCTGTCACAATTTCTCTTGGAACACCAAAATGAGTAAAGATGTCCTCAAAAAGAAAATTAACTACGGACCTCTCATTAGCAAAAGGTAATTCTTTAGCCTCTACCCATTTAGTGACATAATCAGTGCATACCAAAATATACTTATTTTGTTTAGATGGAGGATTGATAGGTCCAAAAAAATTCAAGGCCCATTTTTCAAAAGGTTCTATAAGTACCTGAGGTTGTAATTGAATTTCATTTGAGGGAGAAAGTTTCCCTAACCTTTGGCAATTGTCACACCTTTTGACATATTCTTTGGCATCTCTAAATATGGATGGCCAATAATATCCTAAATGAAGGATTCTGTACGTTGTCCTCTTGTCAGCGAACTGTCCACCACAGCATTCATCATGACATGCTTTAAAAATTTCAAGCATTTCATCTTCTCGAACACGTCTTTTGATAATAAGATCTGGACCTGTCTTATACAATTCATTAGTAATCCATGAATATCTTGCACTTACTTGAATGATTTTCCTTTTCTCTCTACAAAGAAAATGTGAAGGTAATTTTCATGTAACTAAGTAATTGGCAATATATTCAAACCAAGGACTCTGAGTAGTTATTGAAAAAAGATATTCATCAAGGAATTTATCTTCAACTGGAGTGTCATATTTGATATTATGAATTCTGGACAAGAAATCAGCAACTGTATTTTGTTTTCCAGGTCGGCCTAGAACAATAATTTTGAATTCTTGCAGAGTGAATAACCATATTGTAACTCTTTCCATTAGTAATAGATTTATTCATTAAGTATCTAATTGCAGACTGATTTGTATGAACAAAGGTTTCATAACTTCTTATACAATGTCTAAATTTGTTGATAACATGAGCAACAACTAAGAATTCCTTTTCGCTACAAGGTAATTTAACTCTATGGGAGTCAAATTCTTACTTGTGTAATAGATGGTATAGGGGATCAAAACTTTTGTCCTAATATAGCTCCTAGAGTTGTATTTGAAGCATCTATTGAAATGTGAAAATTAGTTTCATTAACCTTCTACGATGGGTGCTTCAAAAAATTTCTTTTAAAGTTCTAAATGCTAATTGGAAATCAAGATTCCAACTAAATCCACCATATTTGGTGAGTAGTTTTAAGAGTGGGGATGTTATCTATTTTGGATCCATATACACCTTTACACAATCATGTATTAGATCAGAAAAAATTCCTAGTACTACCCTTTGTAATGTTGCAGGTGCATTGCACAATCCAAAAGGAAGTAATAAATAGGCATAATTCCCTATGGATAAGTGAATGTGGTTTTATCTTGATCTTTAGGTGCTACCTAAATCTGATTGTAACCACTAAAACCATCCAGGAATGAGAAATACTTCTTACCCGCTAATGTATCAAAAAATTGATCTATAAAGAGTAAAAGGAAATGATCTTTTATGGTAGCTTTATTTAATTCTCAATAATCAATGCATACCCTCCATTTACCATTCTTTTTAGGCACAATCACTAAAGGGGAAACCCACTGTCTATCTGAAATTGGGTAAATGAAGTTTACATTTAGAAACTTTTGCAACTCATTTTTCACAATTTCCCTAATATTTGGATTCATCGTTCTTTGAGGTTGTTTGATAGGTTTAAAATTTTCCTCAATGTAGATGTGATGTATACAATTTTTAGGAATAATTCCTTTCATTTCAGTGTATTCCCATGCATATGCAGAAGAGTGTTGTTGTAATGTTTTGATTAGCTTTTCCTGTTGTAATTTTTCCAAGTTATTGTTTATGTTCAAGGTTTTCCCTAGAAATATTTCAACTGTAGAGCTACCAAATTCTTCCATAGAATAAAGATAAATCTGTCTAGATGAAAAATATTCAATATTGGATTTTTCTTGAAATTCATCATGTTCATATTCTGGGGTTGATTCAAAATTTTCTATTGAATTTAAGATTTGACTATCTTCACTAATGGTTGAAATAGTAAAGAGAGGTTGTATATCATTTTCATCATCGAGCCATTATTTGTCATCTAACTTTATGATTGTTCTTGCTGGAGGATATAGAGTGAATTTATTTGTTGAGTTACCATCAGATATATACATGTCACCATATCTACAGTTGATGAAAGCATCAGCTGTAGCCAACCAAGGTCTTCCTAATATAAGTGGATGTCCTCCTAGATTATTCTTAGGAGTTAAGATCGTAAAATCAACATGGTACTCTCAAAAGTCTAAGGACACTGAAATATCTTCTAACACACCACATGACTTGATTACAGATCTATCTGCTAGTTGCAGTAATGTAGGTGTATAAAGAAGATTAGGAAGCTTGAGTTGTTCCATGGTTTGTTTTCTCATGATGTTTATTGCTACTCCTAAATCAATCAATGTATTTGGAATTTCAACTCCATTGATATGTGTTTTTACAAATGGAATTCCTGGATCTAAATATTTTTTCATGGAAATTTTTCCCATCATTATGTCTGCTCTTTTTCCTACAAGCTGAATTCTTTTTATTTCTTTTGTTTTTTTTCTCAATTTCTTCATGCTCAACTCTTTTATTGTTTTAGCTAGAATTGGAATTTCCTTGATGGCTTGCAACAAAGGGATTTTAATACAAAAGAAATTCAATTCATCTAGAAAATCATAATTAGGCAACATAATATGTTTTTCTACCCCTCTATCAACTTGTAATATTTTAGGAAAAGAAGGTGTAGAAGTAGATACTAATGGTTGCTCTATGATAGGAGTTGAGTTTATTGGTTCTTTTTAATTTTCATTTTTATAATTTTGGTTTTGAAGAGATGTTCCTTTTTCAAAAAATTTATTGGGCTATAGAGAATCTTCCTCAGAATTGTCTTGTTCTTGAATGACTACAGAAGGATTTTTCTTTTCTAATATCCTACCAGATCTAAGTTGGACATCATTAAGATCTAGAGGAGTAATCATATAGGTTGGAAATTGTTGTCCTTCTATCATATAGGTATTTTGAGGATTTTTATTGTTGGGGTTTGGTAATGGTTGGGCAAGTAGCTGATTTGGTCTCTGAGGAAATGGTAGTGAGAGTTGTGGATTTTGGTTTTGATTTTGGAGTTGGGGTTGTTGATTTTGTTGAGGAATTTGTTGGAGAGGATAGTTTGGATATGATGGAAGGATATTGATAGTATTGAGAGAATCTTCCATAGGGATTTTTCATTCCTTGAGCCCAAGGTTGAGATTGAGATTGAGGCCAAGGTTGCTACCAAAAATTCTAGTTTGGTGGGGTTTGAGTATACTTTTGGTTATTAAAACCTTGAGTCTGTCGCCCCTGCCATGGTCTTATAGAGACAAAGAAAATATATTTTGTTGGATTTGAAGTTTTTTATTCTTGAAAAACAGCCTTAAGACCATGAATTGAAGGACAACTCTTAGTCTCAGAACTTTCTGAAAAAATCATACAGGTCTCTATGACTTTTGCATCGAGAGAACATTCTCTTGAAGCATGATTCTTTCTGCATTTGGGACAGAAAATAACTAAAACATCATTCTCTGCTCTCTGCTTGTTTTGTAACTTAAGGGTGTCTATCTATTCACTAAGACTCCCTAAAATTTTTGTTTTAAATTCATCAAGCATGTTTCCAATTTTCACCCTACTCATTGTTCCAGTTTCAGATATATTTACCCTAGTAAGAGAAGGATCTCTTGGACCTTTCCCAGTTTTTGATTTCCCTCTTAAGATATGAATACATAATTCCCGAATGTCGGGTAATGGGAGTTGAGAGATTTCCCCCTTCCCCATAATTCTCCTCTCTTTGCATCATTTTAAACACTTCATCCTTGTGATTAATAGGTATCCAATAATCCAAATACCTTTCTAAAAATGCTCTCTTCATATCATTCCATGTTTTGATAGACCGAGTGATTAGACTCTTGAACCATTTTAGAGCTGCTCATTTCAATGTTGAAGAAAACAATTTGAGTTTTTGAGAGTCTTGTAAATAATCATAACTTCTGCACAAGAATTTAAATTAAAAAAAAAAGGTTTCAGGGTCTTCACTTTTCAATCCATGAAATTTTGGGAGGACAGAAGGTGATATATTTTTCATTGTGTCATTTTTATCTTCGTCAACTATAGGGAATCCAAAATAACTCTCAATAACCCTATTTCTTCTACCTTCTATATTTCCTCTACCTCTCCCTCTATCTCCTCCTCTACCTTTACCTCTATCTCCTCCTCCAAATATTACATTTTCTCCATTTAGAATTTAGAAATTCTTCTTCTTCTCCTCTTCTTTCCATTATAGATTCTTCAAGGCTAATATAAGAGTCAACTTGTAAGGCTAATTTCTCTTCCTTTGGTTCTTCTATCAAAGGCATGTTGAAGAAAGGTTCTTCCTCTTCCTCCCCACTAGGAATTTCTAACTCGTCAGCTAAAATGTGTTCTCCTGTAGAGGTGAAAAAGGTTACTCCTTTTGTTGGAGACCTAGGATCTTCTTCTTCTAAGACTGACTCAGTATATGAAGTAGGGGATCCTCCTAATTGGATTTTTGACCTTAGAACTTCATGAATTATATGGCTAGTGAAATATGGAATATGAGTTTGAGATGGAGATGTATCACTTCTTATTCTTGGTGGAGTGAGTGGTGTTGTAGGGATTAAACTCCTACCTTTAGCTATGAATCTGCCCCTAGAGTCTCTTTCTCTACACATATCATTTTTTTTAGATGTAAGAAATAAGGTTTCCTAATTACACTTCCTTGCAACGGTGCCAAAATTTTTAGTCAATTTAATGTCTTAAATTGCTTGCATTAATTATCAACCGAGGTTTGTAAACTGATGAAGTGTGGTGAAATTTTTGTTCTTAGTTAACCTAATTCTTACTTCGTTGTTTTGTCTTTTATGTTGTTTTGGGGGGTTTTTGTTCTTTAATGTCTAATAATATTTAATCTAAAACTATGAAAATATTTAAATGAATCTAATGAATTTTAAGAAGGAAGAAAATGAAGTGTTCCTAAGCTAATCTAATTTTCATAAAAATAAACCAAAAATTCTAGGCTAGTTAGAACCTAATTTGGAAAATAGAGAATCTATCTTATATTATCATTAGTCATATTCCATGGATCTAATTCTAAAAAATAAGATTGAAATTGCAATGCTTATCTTAAGTAAAAGATGAAAATGAAAAAGGTTAATGTACTTATGTTACTCCAGCATTCAATTGTGAAGTATGACCTTCTTGAGATGATGTGTAAGCAACTATCTCTACTTTAACTTCTAATGTACTAGAACAGTAAGCAAATGATGCAAAAGAAAACATCTAATGTATATTTAGCTACTCCAGAATTCAATTATGAAGTGTGATCTTCTTGAGATGGTGTTAAGGAACCAATTATACCTAATGATCTAGAAAACCAGTTAAAGTATTCAAAAGGTAACTCAGTAATTGCATTCAATAAAAATTCAATCATTCAGCCTTAAAAGCCCAGGTTAGCTCAATTGGTTGGTCACGCCAGTACTCTCGGATTGAGAGGTCATAGGATCGAATCTCCTAGACGCTAGTGGGGTGGAGGAGGCCCTCAGTGTTACGTGATGACGGTAGAACCCTTGAGAGGATTTCTTGTGATATATTAAGACCATGGATGTAGCTAGTACATGTGTGCGGGCACATAGGAACGTGAACCACTATGAAAAAAAAAATCATTCAGCCTTAAAATATGATTAAATCAATTTCTTTGGAATGACCTTTAGGAATATTAGTGATGCAACTAAGTGAGGATCTGAAAGAAAAAAGTGAAAGCATGTAAAACTCATTGTAAAAAACTAATGTATATTTGAATTTCTCCAACATTCAATGTGAAGTATTACCCTCTTGAGATGTTATGTGAGACTTCAATTATGCCTTAGTTTCTAAGTTCCTAGAAATAAAATAACAATGTGCAGAGTAAATTCAATCGATGTATGAATTTAAACATTCAACCATTTAGTTTAGGATCATCATCGTGAAATGGATTTTGAAAACATACATTGACACAGTTAATTGACAAATTTTTTTAAGAAAATGAATGAAAAAACAGTAAAGAAACTATGAAATTGTGTATTCTTATTACTTCAATCTTAATTCGATTTGAAAATAGAGTTATCTATATTCACGAAATATCTTTGAAGAAAAAGGTTGCACAATTATGATTTAATGTTATGATATTGATAAAAAAGTGGAATGAAACATTAACCTAATTAGAAAAAACTTTTGCTAAAAACAGAGTAATGGAAATTAAACTAAAAAAACAAATGAAAAATGTCCTCTAGTGCAGGGGCCCTCTACAACTGATTTGGATGAACTGATAGCTATTTAAGGATGCACTTAAATAATCATTGGAAACACGAACTTTGTATTATGATAGAATGAAGTCTTAATACAAAGTATCAGCAAAAGCTTAAAATTAACACTTAATTTCTGAATTTTCTTCTCGGTTCTGTAGAAAATAACATAATTTTTTATCAGGTAAACTTGCTACAGGTGGCTAATTCGAATTATACTTTCAATAGGACTGTTTGACACTTGATTTGATACAATAAAGCAATTCAAGAGTCATGCTGCTTTCAAATTACGTAATTTGACCACATCTTTCACCATGATCTTAGGCCTTCCTTTTTGTCAATCTTAACCGAGTGAATAGGATAGAATCCATGTGGAGATGATTCTAGAAACGCCCATGTGGCCCAATTCTTCATTTGACACTTGTAACCTGCCAGACCATGAGAGTAGCTACAAAATCCACAGTTAGATATAAAATAGGTTGTGTTCTGTAGCCAAATTGCAAAAATATAATAAAATAGCAAGAATATTAAAATATACTATGGAAACCATTTTAATGCATTCATTAAGACAAAACCTAGCATTTATCATTGATTGGGGTCTGTGATCTTATGATAAAGTGAGGGAAAAAGGTGAGAAGAGCTATTAAAGAGAGGGTAATTCTGAGATTCAACACATGTGCAATAGGATCCAATAGTCAGAAGAATTTGATGACAGATGCATTCTACTAATTTAGTTTGTTTGGAGGCTATTCAATTTCAGAAGTGTTGCATGGAAAAGTTGCATGTGCGAGAAACACTAGAGAAGTGTTGCATGCAAGAATTGCATGTGAGAGAAACACAAGAGAAGTGTTGCATGTGTGAACAACACTAGAGAAGCGTTTCATGCAAGAGTTTCATGTCGCATGCAAGATTTTCATGTCGCATGTAAGAGGTGCATGTGCCCATGCAAGGACATTCCTTTCTTATTGAGAGGGAGTGTTGAAGTTTGCAACAAGAAACAGTGAAATTGTCATCCAGAAGCAACATGAAAACACCTACACTAGTGTGGGACCATAGGTCATGTAATGATGGGTCCTAGAAATACATTAGTGTGCAATTCAATTTAATTAATAAATTGGAAATGCATCTAATTTAATTATCCCTTAATTAAATTGGACAATAAATTGTAATCTTATCTCCTAAACACTTGGACTAGATAACTGAGTGTGATAGACTCAGTTAGCTCATGAATTTCGAGTTAA
Source organism: Pinus albicaulis (assembly GCA_034641835.2). Classification (NCBI taxonomy): domain Eukaryota; kingdom Viridiplantae; phylum Streptophyta; class Pinopsida; order Pinales; family Pinaceae; genus Pinus; species Pinus albicaulis. The sequence continues at coordinate 1,250,811,579 of CM076580.1, forward strand.
GGGTGGTTGGTGAGGCATGCAGAGTGATTCTATGTGTTTTAGAGTTTTATTTGCAGTTAAATGCATTAGTTTAATGCATGGGAAATCAATTAACTCAGTTAAGTGAGTTAAAGTCAGTTTAACTAGTTGTAACTAATTTTTGCACTAGTGAGAGATCAAGTGAATTAAATTAGATTTAATTCACATGCAATGATTTGCCATGCAAATGATTATTTACTATTAATAGCTACATGCATGTCACTTCCAGTGGAGACCCAGTTGAGACAGAGGTTAAAGGGAAGTTGACTATCAGTTGTATTATTAGCAAATTCAACGGTTGCAGTTAAAGCACCACAGGATTTCCCATGATACTTGCGCAGTTGAGAAAGGATGAAATTCCTAAGGAATAAGGATTGCATTCCTCATGAATTGCGTGAGAAAGGTAGGCTGAAGAAATGCTAAGAATTGGCTAAGTATTGGTCCAATTTTGTCTGGATTAGTGTGAGACAATCAGGATAGTGCAGTAGACTCTTCTGAGAAGTGTTATGCGGAATTATGAATTACGGATAAAACACATTCCCTAAATGTGGTGCTCATTTAGAAAAATAGATGAAATACTTTGCAAATAATTTTCCTAACAGTAAATAGACACACAGAATATATTAAGAAACCTAATTGGAGTCCAAGCACTTCCTATTCTCCTTTTGTCGCTCTTGCTATAGCTCCAATCCAAGCTTGATTGCCAAAATATTTCCTGCAAGTATGAACACTAAACAACAAAGAGATTGCAATATACAAATGGTTATTCACATTAATCAGTTAAATCAATGAAACATGAAACATATACATCAAATAAGAATCCATAATATGAAAGACATAAGATTATATAGATACATATGTGGGAAAGTAAGCGGCAATCTTTATAAATGGATAGAAGGGGAGGTTACAACCAAATAGTGATTTGATGCCACCAAATCTAGCATCATCCCAGCCTCATCATAATGAACATCTCTCCAGCAGCATGTCACTCAAATAAAACACTCAATTGAGAATCCAACAACATTTCTCTACCAAATTTCTTCCTTCTCAAGCACTAGGATCTGTGCTCAATTTATAGATGAGTTGAAGGTAGTTTCACAATAAATGACTTTATAATAAAAGGAAAGACATGTTCCCAAGCTCATAGGTGTCAAATGGACACATGGATTTCAAGTTTGACACATATTCACTCTTCTAGAAGGCACTGGCCAAGTGGAGATTCCAGAACAATGAGAATTTCACTCCCAATCTGACCAACACACCCTTGAGTGTCATGAAGTGCTTTTTAGAGCACCATTTAGTGGAGATTCCTGCATATGCAAAGCAATTAGCCCCTTGAGAGACTGTTTTGGTGAGCTCATAGGTGATATAACATGTACTTCAAATCTTGGAAACCTTGCAATGGAAGTCATGGATGATTTGTTCTTGTTATTTATCTTAGGTCATGTAGCAAATGAAATGATAGGGGATGATAGACCCTATTCATTGGTTTTGGGGATGATGTCCAGTTTAACCAAGTCATTGGGAATGATGCCCAAATTTACCTATAATAGATTGCCCCCTAAAGAATGAAGTCAGAATAATAATAACAATTTTTTTTGAATGAGATGCTTTACACTGTGATGGGCTGGAACTAAAGAGAAGTGGTGACCTGCATCAATATTACAATACATTACATCATGATATATCCTCTGGATCACAAATTTCTAAGGGAAGGCATTCCCATGCTCAGCACATAAACTATCTAATAACATGTACAGAGTGCAGAAAGTCGTCTACATTGGAATGTTTCCCAATATAGACATGCCTATAGATATAGGCCCATGTTCGGATGATGATCTGTATGTAAGGTCACCGTACAGATGATGTGTACAACAATCCTGAAATCGCAGCCTGGATGGCTGAAACTAGATCCGGGGTATTCTTATCTCGTTCACTTGAACGTTAAGGTGCAAATCTAGCCATGCGAATATATGATTTGTATTTGAACATGGTAAGACATCGTTTGATTACCGGCCAATGATGTGAGCTATTAAAAAACGCGAGAGAACCACCATTTATGTTAATGGACCTCAAGGTACTGCATTACATTTCGTAAGGCGTGAATAGATGATTTTATGTTGAACGCCAAACAAAATATTTCAGTCAAAAGTTCTGGAAGCGAGGATATTGTCAATGCTGTAACAAGCCTCATGGTACTAGAAGATGATGTTTCTAAGTAAAATTCTTGGATGATGATTTTCTGTCGACTGGAAACCACTTTATTGTGAAATGGGAGTTACTGATTTCAGAGACAAAGTATGGCTTGATATAGAAATATTCAGGGATGACTCTCATGAGAATGAAATTTTATGAGTATTGCAGAAGGATGAGTATTCACTGGATGATTTATCTTGAACATATTGGCGACACTGAGATGAGTTGCAAGCATTGACCCAAAACCGAAGTGAAGGTATGATGAATGATAGGTATGAATGAACTGTAAAGAATATTACCCAACCCAAATAGTCAAGGTGATGGAGTGAAGTGTCATTTTCAAGAGCGACCTGCTACCATAAAAAGTTATGTTTACTTTCCCAAATTTTCCTCGGTCATTTTTTGACCAATACCTCTTTATTTTTTAACAAGCTTGAGGAGGATAACATATGATTGATCTATAATTCAACCCCTCGGGCGAATAATGTATCGCTATTTAATAATTTAATGAGTCTAGTGATGAATGAAACTCAATTCTTGCCATGATCGATAAGTGCATCATTGTTTTATGTTTTAAAAAGCCTAACGATAATGACAGCCCAGTCCTTTTTTCATATTTAGAGAGTTTTAAAAAGAGCACAAAAGAAAACTCCATAAGTAATTTTTCTTGAAGTTGTCGCTCAGATATGGAAAAGTGTAAAATAATATCTGAGAGAAACTCTTTAGTCATGTTTGACTAAGGTATTCCTTTTTCGTAAATAATCTATCTCAATCCAAAAAAGCATTAAACTTATACTGAGTAGATATCAATTTATTTACTTTTACGAGCTCGAAAATACAAGTGCTCAACAATATTTTTACATTATCAGATTCTGAAAAGAGCTGAAAGAAGAATCCATGGGTTCCCTTTTCACTGTAATAGAAGCTTGAAAAAGAGATAAAAGTGTGCTTCAATTCCTTTTTCATTTTTAACAAAGCTCAAAAAATAAGGATAAAAGTATGCTTTGTGGTCAAATTATTCTTGAAATAAATATACATGACTAATCTGTTCATCAGTTGTAAAAATTGTTCAGAACAACATCAAATGGATTAAAAATACTTGTTTCATGATAAAAATAGAATAAAACCATATTCACAGCAATAAATATGATTTGCAAATAATCAAATGACTAATAAAAAGAGTTTTACTATTCATTTTTACCATTCAAAAGTTACCACTTGTATTTTGGAGCTCTGAACCTGCTTTTGCCCCCGAACTTCAGTTGTTGATTGCATGAAATTGCTAAGAATGTTTTGAATGCCCCCTGCAAGAGCACATGTCAAATGGCCCCTGCAAGAGAAGATGCCCCCCAAGCTTCATTTCATTCTCCTAAGCAGATTACTGGTTACTAATAGTTGGATGGAATGAAGGTTCATTTACAAGATCAGATGGAAGACTCGTCGTAATTAGGAGAGGATTTGTTTCATTTTTAACAAGATTGACACAGGAAAAGAACTATGCTCATGACATGTTTCTTTTTTTAATGAGGTTAACACAGTAAAAGAACTTTCCTCAAAGGTTCTTGTTTTATTTTTTAACGAGGTTGACACAAGAAAAAGTAGCTATCCTCATAGGCACTTGTTTCATTTTTTAATGAGGTTGACACAAGAAAAAAGAATTATCCTCAAAGGAACTTGTTTCATTTTTTAACGAGGTTGACACAAGAAAAAAGAACTATCCTAAAAATTTGTTTCATTTTTTAACGAGGTTGATAGAGTAAAATAACCATCCTCATAACTTGAGTCATTTTTTAACGAGGTTGACACAGGAAAAGAACCATCCTCATAGGCACTTGTTTCATTTTTTAACGAGGTTGACACAAGAAAAAATAATTGTCCTCAAAACTTGATTCATTTTTTTTAACGAGGTTGACACAGTAAAATAACTATCCTCACAACCTGTTTCATTTTTTAATGATGTTGACACTGTAAAAGAACCATCCTCAAAACCTGTTTCATTTTTTAACAAGGTTGACACAGTAAAAGAACCATCCTCATTGTGCAGTTGGACTAGTGAGTGTGCGCTGAAAAAGACGTATTATAACGGAGTCATAATTTAAGGAGATTGATGAGCCCCACAAATGATAAGTTATAACATGCATTGAAGGGTTTCCTTCAGGGTTTTCATTGAATTTTAGAATTTCAAAGGGTAATTTATGAGAAATCATTGGCCACCAAGGGGAATAACTGATGGGACCTGCTTGACATTTCACTGAAGATGTGAATAAAGGGTCAAGTCATTCAGTACTCATAACGTAGGAACCAGATAGGATTCCAAATGATGGTATGGGTGAATTAAATGGACAAAACATCGAAGATGAAGCAACAGTAGATGTTGTTGCAGTTGAAATAGATGGTTCAGTTTGGTATGTTATCTCAGCCATGGTCAAATGACCCAATGTATACCCTATAGAATCTATGGGAACTCAAAGTGAAACTGGATCAACAAAAGCAAAGGAAGGTGATTGAGCAAAAGACTCTTACGGGTAAAGCTCCTACCGAAAATGTGTTGGAGTTAAAGGTGTTTCTTCTTGTGGTATTTCTTCAATCGAAAAAAAACTAGGTGGAAGAAGTTCGACGTCAGGCCCGAAGTATATTTCAAGTGATTGACTGTCCGATATGGGAGACTCAATGGCTACAATAGAGTATGGAGTGACCAATACAGGAACAAATTTCGGTTGTTTGACTTCGGGATCGAGAATTTCTCCACTTAGGGAATATAGAAACTGAAATACAAGGGGATAATAAACCATATTTCATTGGTCTTCGAGATGATGTCTAGTTTGAACAATAACAGTTGCCCCCTAGAGCATGATGGGATTTGAATCAACTTCTAGTTGAACAAGGTCAGGTTCGGGAGGTATGGTCTCACTGATTGGATGGATCGTGACCAAGGGTATCTCTAAGGACTCCATCTCGACAACAGTAGACAAACCAGGATTTCTAGAAACAACTTGTGCCAGCTCTGGTATATGGGAATATGATGCTTCACCAGAAGTACTAAGAGTATTGGTTTCGGTAGAGTGATGTTGCCTTCTCCGACCATAAGTAACTTCTGATGGTTAAGGTGGTTTTAATGCAAGTCCACGTGAACGACAAGGAAAAGGATTTTGTTCTTCCACGATGACTAATTTATTTTATGACCAAAAACAAATAAAAAAAATAAATAGGTAATGCTAGGCAAAAGGTTTACCAAGAAACTGTGAACTGCAGAATACCTCCTGGAGAACCAAGAAGGACGGGAAGGAAATCGCCTCGAATTTTGTGTTCGTTGTATCAAAATTTACAAGGCGGTCGACTCAGTTCACTATGGATTGATAGCAACCCAAAATTTTTCCTCCCAAATATACCAAAAGGTATTTGGAGGCCCAAGTCCATAATAGCGTTGTCTAATGCGAAACCGCACAGTGAGAGCACCCCTTTATACTTTTCATATTATAAGATTGCCCGATATACCGAAGGTACGTGGATGAGATATGATATACTTATGTACGTGGTGAGAGGTATCAAACTTGGAATGTATTGCAGACAATTAACGAAAGCTGCTATGTTTTACGAGGCTGGAACACATCTCTAGCTTAGACCTTCTAAATTTTATCGTTATGGTTCCAATGCTTTTTTAGGTAAATTGATGTAAATTTTAAGTTTATCTTGTTTATTAGTTTTCCTTTTCAAGTTTCACCGCTATGATGTGATGGAAATTCCTAAAATTCAAACTAAAATGATAAGCAAACTTTTCAATTTTACTTTCTTCAATGAAAATCCTAGCTACTAGAGGGAAAGAGCAACCAGTTTTAAGAGCAAACAACAAAGAGCACAAACTAATATGCAGCTTTCCTAAATGGTTCCTATGCAAAACACACAATCCACTACATTCAAATGCAAGTTTTTCTTTTAGTCCCTTCAATGTGAATGCAGAAAAGGAAACTAAATGCACCAAATCAATAATAAAAAAAAGAAAATCTTTGAGAAATGATGAATTCAACAACAATTTATTTTTTAGTAAAAACGAAGAATGGAACTACAATTTCTCCTATAGGAAACAAATAATTTAACGAAAATTCCTTTTCAAAATAAAATGGATCTAATGCAGAAAATAAAAATGCTTCTAAATTGATTCGTCAATGATAAAGAACAACACTTTAAAGAGACATTGAAAAAAATTATCTTTCAAAGGAGGAAGATTTCGGTAAAGTCACTGGTCTCTATGAGGCATCAAGCAATTTAAAACATAGCAAACAAAAGGCTAAAAGAAATGGAAATGAAAAATTAAATGGGAATTCGATTGGTTCTAGGGGGCAATGTAGTCTCTAAGGGAAGAGAGTGTGTTTCAAAGCACCCCTGAGTGGGAGACAGTGCTCTGCAAAGCACTGTGTCCTGACCAACAGTGCATTGGGCGCAACAGAGAAAAAAAACTCAAGTTGTTTAACACACTTACAATGCAATTTTTAATTTCAAAAAGCCTAATATTTAAGAGTAAATTCTACTGGGTGGATAAAAAGAGGAAAACACACCAAGGATGAAGGGCAAACTCCTCAAAAAAATCTCCAATTTGTTATGCGAAATTATGAATTACGGATAAAACACATTCCCTAAATGTGGTGCTCATTTAGAACAACAAATTAAAGACTTTGCAGATACTTTTCCTAATAGTAAATAGACACACATAATAGATTAAGAAACCTACCTGGAGTCCAAGCGCTTCATATTCTCCTTCTATCACTCTTGTTGTAGCTTCAATCCAAGCTTGATTGCCAAAATATTTACTACAAGTATGAACACTAAACAACAAAGAGATTGCAATATACAGATGGTTATTCACGTTAATCAGTTAAATCAATGAAACATGAAACATATTTATCAGCTAAGAATCCATAATATGAAATACATAAGCTTATACAAATACATGTGGGAAAGTAAGCATCAATATTTATTAATGGATAGAAGGGGAGGTTACAACCAGTGATTTATTTGATGTCACCAACTCTAGCATCATCCCAGCCTCATCACAATGAACATCTCTCCAACAACATATCACTCAAATCAAACACTCAATTGAGAATCCAACAACATTTCTCTACCAAATTTCTTCCTTCTCAAGCACTAGGATTTTTGCTCAATTTATATATGAGCTGAAGGTATTTTCACAATAAATAACTTTCTAATAATAGGAAAGACATGTTCACCAGCTCATATGTGTCAAATGGACACATGGATTCAAATTTTGACACATATGCACTCTTCTAGAAGTCACTAGCTAGCTGGAGATTCTGGAATGATGAGAATTTCACTCCCAATTTTACCAACGCATCCTTGAGTATCGAGAAGTGCTTTGCAGAGCACCCTTGAGTGGAGGTGCCTGCATATGAAAAGAAGCTAGCCCCTTGAGATATTTCATTAGTGAGCTCATAGGTGATATAATATGTACTTCAAATCTTGGAAACCTTGCAATGGAAGTCATGGATGATTTGTTCTTATTCTTTGTCTTAGGGCATGTAGCAACTGAAATGATAGTGGATGATAGACCATATTCATTGGTTCTGGAGATGATTTCCAGTTTAACCAGGTCATTGGGAATGATGCCCAAATTGACCTATAACAAGAAGAGTGCATTGTAATTGTTTCATGATTCCTTGTGGAATATAAAATAGAAGATGGAGGGGTTTTGAGCCGTTTACTTTGCTTGAGAAAATATCTATGATGTGGTTTGATTTTCTTCTTTCTTTACTAGTTGTGATTGGCGATCGTGTTTATTTTCCGCAATTGATTTGTAGAAGGTTTTAGTATCTTTCTTTAGTACATTGGATGATCAGATTGAATCCATTGATATACATATGTTTGTATAATTTCTACAGTGCCCACTGATTTAGTCGCTTCTCAATTTTTTGCATAAGCCTATCACAGTCTTGGATTTTGTAGCCATTCAGTTTGAAAATGAAACCCAGGTATCGAAGGCCAGCATCCATATGAGAAATTTTAATCCCAAAAGTGTTGGTAATCTGCATAATTGATGTTGCATATAGATCATTTGATATCAGTGTGGAATTGGATTTATTCATAAATAGGCTTGAAGAAAGACCAAAGTCTTGAAGGATATCATAAAAGGCTTGCCATTATTTGGGATGTGGGTTCCCAAAAGCCATCAAATAGTCCACAAATATTAGGTGGGGCAGGGTAATTGTAGCCACTATTCTGCATCTTGAAATGATACCATGAGATTTATCATCATTGATTTTTATTCTTAGGCCATCAATGATGATAAGGAATAAAAGTGGAGACATCACATAACCCTTTCCAAGTCCTCTTGAAGCCGAAAAATAATATGTAGGAAGGTCATTGATAAAAATGGAAAAAGATTGAGATTTTATACATGCTTTAGTCTAGTTAATCATTTTTCTTTTGAGACCAATCTTTTCAAGGATCATCCACAGGAGTTCCTATTTGACACGATCAAAGGATTTTGTTACTTCTATCTTCATGATACAAGCATCAGTATGCTTTTTCTTGACTGAATGAATGACTCTTGGTAAATTGCAAGCACATCATGAATCATTCTATGGTTAAGAAAACTAAATTTCTCCATGGAAATATGTTTGGACAAGAAAGGCTTAATTCGATTTGAAATGGTTTTTGATATTAATTTATAAATATTATTGCACAATGAAATAGGGCGATAATCATAGAAGGATATTGGTTTTGTGGCCTTAGGAATAAGGCATACAAAATTATAGTTCTTGGTGCTAGTTACCTAGCCAAGACCCCTGGACTCTTCACTAATCTCAGTAAGCTTATCGATAATTATATCTTGAAAGTGAAAAAAAAGTTCCATGGTCCATTCATCAGGACCAAGCCTTTTACCTCTGGCTAAGTCCTTTAATACTTGGAAAACTTCTTCCTATGTTACAGGGTTTGCCATTTGATTATTTTCCTATGGATTAAATGAGGATGGGAAAAGCTCCCACACTACAAGTTGCTAAAAAATTGGTACATGAGCCCTAGAAAAATATAAGATGTTGATGTAGTTTCTGACCTCTGCTTCAATGTCTTATTGATTGATAATGCATTTGTATAATTCTAATTTTTTGCTCCAAATTGAGTTCTTTTAGTGCCTGGAAATAACCTATTTGTGAAAAAATAAGTTTTTATTATCTCCGGCTTCAATCCACAAGATTTTGCCCTTTTTTTGTAAATATTCAACATGACTAAGTATATTTTTTTTATCTACGTATTTCCATCTAAAGAAACACATTTTTGTTTCAGATCAGAAAAGTATGTAGGGGAGCTAGGATCCTCTAGAATTTTTTCCTATTGGTATATCGAGATGAGTTCTTGAATAAGCTCCCTCTTCTTTTTCTTTTCCTAGACTCTAACCTTCTCCTTTAACACATACAACTTTAGGTTTATTTTATTCATCTTTCAGAGAACAAAGTCTCCATATGGGGACTTCTAAGACGATAGGACCAATGCAATAAATTTTGGACCCTTCAACCAGAAATGATTAAATTTAAACGGAGGGGCCTTATGACTATAAAGCGCAACCTAATTCATCAATATAGGGCATTGATCACATATTTTGATTGGGAGGATGTTGGAGTGAATTCCTTTATTTTTCTTGCTATTTTTGCTTTAACATAGAAATAATCAAGGTGTTTGACTATACTTGGCTCACCCCACCTTCCACTCCTCCATGTGGGACCCAATGGATATGGCATGATGTCTTGAAGGAACTTATGCTTAAAAATTTCTTTGAAGTAGTAACCCAAAGAATATGGACAAGAGAGAGGACCCCAAATCTCTGCAGAGTCAATTCAAAAGTTGAGATTCCCTGCGAGTATCATAGAATCAAGATCTAAGAGACCACGTTTATCAACACAATTATAGAATTCCTTTATGTTTTTTTATGGGCCATAAACATTAATTATGCGCAGCTAATTATTTGTGCCTCTATGACCACTTGCGATAATAAATCCCTTAGTAGTATTGTATGCTTTGAAATAATATAATTTTGGGTTCCACATAACTTCCAATCCCCCAGAAATACCTTTGGCAGTGATGACACAAACATATCAATTTAGCCAGATTTGAAGAAAGTGTCCTCATTACTTATCCCTGCTTGTCATGGTTTCCCGTAAAAGTACTATCCTAGGATTATAGAATTATATTATGTTTATCGAGGATATTTTTTTGTAGGCTTATCCGATGCCATAGACTTCTAGAGATAGAATTGACATTAGGGAAGATAAAATTCAGGAGGCTCTACTCTAAGGATCCAAGATTTTGGGAAATACACATCAAGGTGACCCACCATAAATGATACATGATATGATTGGGGAGATGGAATTTCTTTGGAATATTAGAAAATTTCCATCAGGTTTGATGGAAGCAGGGTACAATTATAAATATTTTGTCCCTTCATTCCTTCTTGTAATAACATTCTTGTGAGAGGCCATGGGAGATTAGTTGTCATTTTCATCAAAGAAATATTTTTTTTTATATTAAAAGGCTCCATGGTATTTTGTGACACTTTGGATAGGGTCTCAAGCTCCATATCATCTGAGAAAGGGGAGAAGGTTCTATTATAAGGAGGCCCAAATTTGATAGGGGAAGAAAATTATGGATCAATAGTGGATGTCTCTTCAATGGATTTTAATATGGAATGAGGAGCAGGAAGCATCAATGACTCCTTTAATAGTATTGACAGGGGATTTTTTATTACAAGGGTAGAGGATTTAATAACAGGGTTATGGTGCGTAATGATAGGAGAATGATGAATCACAATAGGGGGCGGGGGGGAATTTGATCAAGAGGGATTAGATTGATGAGGGTCATTTGAATTTTTTTTGTATGATAGAGAGGAGGATTAAATGCCTTAGCATGAATTTGGGTGGAGTGTTTCTGAGAAAATTCTCGTCGCCCTTCATCAACTAAGGAATTTAATTTTTGAGGGAACATGTTGTGCCTTTCTTGAAATTCAGACATAAGATGTCTTGTTCCATGGAAACATAGACATCATAATGGAATAGCCTAGTAATAGATGATTTTTTTGCATCAGGAGGGACCCCAATATAAGTTAGTTTTTGCAGGAAGACCTTCTCTCATCGATATTTCCACCATGACCCATGTCATGTGTTTTTCCAAGCCTCCTAGGATGCCATCATCTAGGTAATAGAATTTACCAATTGAATTGGCTATATATTTTATAGATTTTCTTGGTCTAGAGTTCAAGTGGGAGACCTCATAGTTTTACCCAGATAACGTTCCAATTTGGAAATTCAATGGTAGGATCAAATCCAAAAGAGCATAATTGGAAAGGAAAATAACCACGAACTTGTACCCAGGCTTAAGAATCAATCAAATCTGCACCCATTGGAGTCAAATAATGTAATTCATACCATACATTTTGAAGGGAAATACCATGCAAAAAATACTTAAGGAGAGGAAGCCACCAAGTTTCCATACATTTTTTATTGTGTAATCCATTATAGTGACTGAAGACCCATTGACCCACCAAAGATTAGGTTTTTCATTTAATGGTTTCATCTCAATACCCATTGGTATCAATTTCTAAACCATGATATTGTGGTGCTACTTTGATGGCCTTGTACTTTCCAGGGAAAGAAATAGGCTTTGTACCACAACTAGAATATTTCTTGGATTTCTATTCACTTCCCACAACCTGATCCAGAGAAAAAGACCGAGTATATTGGCCCTCCATGTGAATTGTAGCTTCTATCAGTTTTATAGCTTTAGGAGAGGATGATGAGTTCATTATTTCCCCCATATGAAATTTCCAATAAAAATTGAGTCAAGGTAGAAAAATGCCAATCAAAATTGTCATTAGACTTCTAGAAAAATCAGAATCAATCTAGAGCACAGGTGGAGAAGTCTCCCTTTCGAGTTGGCCTTGCAGATTCAGAGTGGGGACCCATCGAAAGGCACCCCATCTCCAATATATATTCAAGGTAGGAACTTGCCCAAGGACACATCAACATATAGTTAGCTTCGTCACCTTGAAGTCGAAATTCGATGACTAATCATGGTTTTGTCAACTTGAAGAATTTCCCAATGGGAAAGGCTATGAACTCCCTAGGGACTTTCTAGATTTTCCTAATCATGTTTAGGAAATGACATAGGATGAATAACTCTGAATATGATGGCCCAATAGGTTTAAATTTGGATCTCACATGGATATGGTGTTGGATATTTTTCTGCTATCCAAACCCTCCCCCCTAATATTAAAGAAGATAGTTGTCTAGGGATAGTAGGCTTGAATGAATGAGTTAGAGGTAGATCCTGATTAGATAAATTTCATTGACGTAATGTGGTATAAATCGGGAATTTTTTAAAACATTCCATGTTGTAAGAACTGAAGTCCCCTTTACCTTCTACAACAAGGTGAGGTAACTGTAGAAGGGTAGATATATAAATAGATCTAATGGAACCACTCTACATAGATTTATGACATCCCAAATTCGGAATTTGGATTATATTCTTAATTTCTTCTCTCCACCATAATTATATTGGTCTAAGAAATCAGCAAACACTGTAAAACACAAATTGGAAACAAACTCAACAATATATTAATGAATGTCTCATAATGAATGATGTACAATGTGTACATATAAATAGATCAAGAAACGGTTGAATCAGTTCCTGGGGTTTCTTGAACTTTAATAACCAACTACCCTATCACAAACTAGCCGAAGAGTTATTTTTCTAACAGTCCCCTGTTAATCCAAAGTGATATACCAAAGTCCAAGAATGAGAGCTCAAAATGCAGAAATGCATCTCAACCAAGAGTTGAATGTATATCAGAAATGATTTTTTAAGGATGACCACAAACCGAAGATGGGATAACTCAATGTCTCAACCAAAAAAAAATATGGAACTTACATAACAGTTCTCAGAACAACAGAAAATGTGGTTTTAAGATGACCACAAACTCTGGAACTATCACGGCAGTCCCTCGCACAATTCTGAATCTGGAAGTGCTCGTTCACAACAAACTCAATCAACTGAAGTGTCATAAATTTCGCTCTAAATGGTACAGTTTGTGGCTCAGGATTTGGATCTTTGACTCAAGCTCGCTTGACATCTCAAACTCAAACCTATAGTAGACCACCAACAATTCCCCCCTTGTCGGATACAGGGTGAGAAGTATTCCTCATCACTGCAAGATTCGTCAACACACTCGAGAAAATCCTTCAGTATGATTTGTAGATCTTCTTGGATACTTTCGATCGTTCCCACGAAGCAATCCATCTGAAACTTAGCTTCCCTCTTGCATTACTCTTCTTTTTCATATGTTTGACTTGTGATTTCACTTTCCACAATGTTTGCATGGGTGAATATAAAAACACTTATCTTTCACATGTCCAACTTTGTTACTCTGTTGGCATATATCAACTTTTTCTCAAACTACACCATCCATAAATTCTGCACTTCAAAATTTTATAGATTGAGGGAAATTTGGAATGTGAAAAGATACGTCTTGTTATAACACAGACCAATTCTATGTTTACTGTGTGTAATATCTTCCAATGGTCTTATAAAAAGTTTCACATCTGAACTTCTAACTGCATCCAAATTTTCACCTAAAAACACTTCATTTCTCTAATCATTCTTTGACTGATGATTTGGCCCAAACAAACTGTTGGTTTGAACAAGAACAGGTTCAATATTTTTTTTAATTCATATAATTCTTCTCACTGAAACTGGGACTCTAGCTCCAAGAATTCAATTTTTATTTTAGCATTTTTCAAACATCATTGGATGTTAGAGAGCATGTATTCACTGACTTGGAAATCGTTATAGATAATAAATAAAATTAAATTTATTAATAGTCGTACTAAATCATTTAGTTTATCCATTTTCTCCAGTGTGGTATCAAATTAAACTTGCAATCAACTCAAAAAAAAGGGATGTCATCTACCACTAAAAATGCACCCAATACAAGAAAATTTTCAATGATTTAACTAGGTGTCGTGTTCAACCAATCATGCACCCATCAATAATACAAGTCAACAAGAAAAAAATATCTACCAATTTCTTTTAAAAAATAAATCCACAAAACCTAGCCAACTAACAATTGGTTCATATTTTTCTCATAAGTTTTCAAAAAATGAAAAAAATACAACCATATTAAAGCCACCCTAGTAACAAAAATCTTGCAATATTACCACCATGAGAATGCGATTTACTTCCTTTGAAACTAGGCTTTGTTGTTTCTCAATTACCTTCCTTTGAAACTAGGCTTTGTTGTTTCTTGTTGTTGATTCAGATTTAAAGCACTATCATAGTTGTGAAGTTGTCATAGGCTCCAACCATGACAATATAAAAAACAACAATGATGACTCACAACCAACAAAATTTTCAATTTGCAGAGCACTAATTCAACGCTCAGATGTAATAAACACTTCAAGGTTCCCACCAACTCTCAAAGAGTTCAACCAGTTTTAAAAACATCAACCAAATATTACTTTAAATAATTCAAAGATGGAAGCCTCATCAACGATTCAAAAATTTTTATGGTAGAAACACACAATTTTTTTCTTTCTACAGCAACCTCTCAATGCACACAACACATTAAATAATTCATTCAGTTTCCTATCTCAATGGCTATACACTACAACCTTATTCCAAAATAGCCAAAATATTTTCTTATGAGCACATTATTACGGTCCTCTCATAACATAGAAACATTTTTCCTTCTAAAGAACACTAGAAATATTCTTAGGTCCACACTTGTGCTCTTTTTCATTTGTCCTACAGTGGAAATACATGATTTTCTAAAATACACAGAAATACACCTTGAAATTTTCTACATTTCATTCAATTACCTTATGTTCTGCAATTCAAGAATAGAAAAACAAAAATTCTTAACTGAAGATTGAGTGAAATCGTTTGAGAGGCACCCGCTCTGCGGCCATAACACTAATCTCTACCTTCACCTTAACCTTTTATAAGGTATTCCAGTAAATGCTCTATTTTATGTCAAGAAAAAAAAATGATGATGCTCAGACCTTGCAACTCAACCAAAAAAATGACAGTGTAATATTTCCATTTTAGAAAAATCTAAGTTAAATATAGTTCAAAGGAAAACTCCATCGGCTTTTTTTAGCCTATGAAGGTTGTATACTCCAGGCAGACATTAGAGAAATAAAAAATCATATACTTTCAATATATTTAAATATTTTATCAACATTTCCCCAAATTCAAGATTTATTTTCTCAATATTTCTCTGAAACTAAATATTCAACAGTTCATCTCCGCTCTGTATTACCTAGAACATGGCAGCGCATTGCAAATCCACAGATATCCTATACAGTGGTCTGAAACTACCTGAACCTCTTGAACTTTCGATATTTTACTCAGAAGATTGTCCATACACACTTATCACTTGTCAAAATAATTTCTCAGCAATATATTGTTTGAAAAAAAAAAAAAAATCCCATGATGGTACCGCAAACAATGGATATCCAAGTAAAAATGGGTAAAGAAGGAAATTTATTTTCCATCAATTGTATTAAAAATCTCCAAAATACAAACATAATTGCAAAGAGTCTCAAGTTTGTTAACAGATTAATCAAAATACGATAATACAAGTCTTACGGTTCCGGTTGTACATCCTCGGCCATGTGAGTTAAACGGTAGACTGAATAACACTTTTGGAAAACCAAATAGAAAAAGAGGTGAATTCAATACCCTCTCAAAATATAGCACACTTTTTTCCTCATGCAAAAGTTCTCTTCAACTGAAATGTGATGTAAACATCTAGTATTCTGACAACCAACGCTCCATTCCACTAGCCTTTCATTCCACCAACATCATCAGATTTGAACCCTTTATTTCATAAAGAAGCACTCTTTAATAAGGCCATACAACTGAGGAGTCACAAAACTATTGACTCAAGTTAATCATAAGAGAAAATAACTTTTTCCCAGATATTATTAACCAGTGCTCAACTTGCACTGTGATACCACTGTAAGACATAAATTGGGAAAAAAATCAACAATATATTAATGAATGTATCACAAATAATGATGTACAATGTGTACATATAAGTACATCAAGAAACTGTTGAATCAATTCTCAGGGTTTCTTGAACTTTAATAACTAACTATCCTATCACAAATTGACCCGATTGTTAGTTTCCTAAAAAACACCAGCTAACCAATTAATATGTTCATGTTTCTCGTTTGAATTTTCGAGGTATTTCCCAGAGTGTTGTCAAACAACATCAGTCCTGGGATCGATTCTTCAGGATGTATGTAGTGCCTCTGTGAAATTGTATACTTCATATCTTAATAGCCCTCCATAGGATTTTCTGCATCCCAAGAGAGGAAATGACACTAATTTAGATTAATATATAGCCAGCAAAAAAATAGTTCCAATCAATGCATCCTTTTAAGATTTATCCCTCATTGTTTGGAAGCTATGACCCCCAAGTGTAAAACATTTTAACTCAAATGTCACATTTAGTGTGTTGAACAGCTCATTTAGATTTCCTACAAGCTTGCATCTTATGTTCTTTGTATGATTCTACTATTGTCACTAATAGAATTAAGATTACTACAATAATACTTCCAACAATCGATATATAATATATGATATGGAGGTAGTTAGTCTCCATGAGCATACCTTAAGCTACAGGCACCCCTTTTTCAGACCCCTTTATCCCCTCTTATCCCAAGGATGTTATGAAAAGAGAAGAAAGAAATTTATCAGGAGAAAATTTCTAGTCAAGCACCAATGCCTTCATCTGATAATGAAACTATGTTTTTCCACTAACTTTGCACCAACACCTTCCTTCTATCCGATCTCGCAAACTATGTGGCGAGTCCCTTAGATAATGGGAGTGCCTTACATGATTACTCACTCTATGATGGTTTCCCTTCATTAGTGGAACATGTATCCCAACTACAAACTATCTAGTAGCCACTTCAACTCAAGATCTTCAACTTTGTTTCCTCCTTTTCACCTATTAAGACATCTCTCCCTTGCTCCAATGTGAAGAAAATTACCAAATTCACATCCTCTATTTTATCATCTATAAGGAAATTCAAGTCATCGATGGATAGTGACCATACCAAAATTTTCTTCTTGTAAGAATTCACCATATTTGAGTGTTGATTATGTATCCTCAATGGGTTGTTCAAATGCTAGAATCCCAGGCTGAGAAATTAAAAAATACCAACAATACTTCATGAGGGATTCCACTCCAGAGTCCCTTCTCACGTATCTCTGTCAATATGTATATGGATCATATTTGAGGGCATATTTGCAACTTTTCATTTTCTCAAAGGAAAAATCTAGGTAGAGAACCTAGAGGAATTGTAAACTCTAACATCCTTTGTTGTTAACTCCAATACCTCCTTCGATTGATACTGCATTAATAAATTTATTTGGTTGATACTACATTCGGTGGATACTGAAATGAACACGAGGCTAAATTTCCCATACTCTTGGAATCATGGAAAAAGTGTTGTTGAAATTGCGTGGGACCCACATCCAAGATGCAAATACTAATTTGGTTCTAGACATGTCCCATGCTTGAATCAATTTTTTAGTGATCTAGATACTGAATCACCCATATCCATAATATAACTCAAACACATAGCCAATGTGACCCATATCTGACCCCAAAGAATTTTACAAGCCAGAGAATATGTACTAATATGGGGAATGAATGAACTAGGATGAGGGACTCACAATGTAGCCATCATATACATCCAAATTTCAAAAATACAAGCCTCACAAAATCAAGGTTCACAAAATTGGATACAATTCTTATTCAAAAGTAAATTCGGTGATAACCAAGCCTTGGAAAGTTTTGCAACCCTCATATCTTCCCAAATAGAGATATGAGAGGAAAGGAGCAGGAAAATTTGGTCTTATGACCCCATATCATGCAGAAGGTTGATTTGTTTTCATTGTATTATAACGAGGAGGCACTAAATGTTATAGGTTGTAGGCCTAGTGAGAAACTTTAGAATTAAGCTCTTGTTTATTCACAATGAACATATGGGAATTTCGAGTAAAGCCTAGGTGCTAATGGCCAAATAAAAAAATTGGATGTTCACATGATTAAAATTTGAAGGAATTTGAAGTGTTATCTTCAGTCAAACCACAAATTGAAATCAAACACTAGTTTGATTCAGAATATAGAAGCAAAAAGCATGATATCAAGCATAAAATAAATATATAGAATGGATAGGTTGCAATTAAGTGGTATCAAAGCACGGTAATGATATCTGCGAATTAAGAGATAAAGGGAGCGATTAAAGAGAGAAATCGTAGCCAACGAGAGAGAATATTAAAGAGAGTGTGTGTGGATGAGAGAGTGATTCAAAGGACATTCCCAACTCATGGTGAGAATATTAATGAGAGTGTGTGTGGAGGAAATATTTATTCAAAGGACATGCCAACTTGTGGTTAACATTGGTAAAAGGATTAAATCACTATAACAATTTCACAAATTATGTTTGAATGAAGATTGTACATGTAGTCAACTAGTGAAAATATTTTATTGAGTTTTGAATAAAAAATATCACAATTTAAATCTCTGAAATGTAAATTATATACATTCCCTGTATGAGCTCTAAGATTTAGTTATAAGTTGTTAAATCATGTAAGCACACCTCTTATTTTAATGAATTAAAGAGAATGATGAACCTGGAATGTATTTGTGTATGTAATAGTTGGAAATATAGTTTATATGTTAAATTGTAGTTGGGAAATTATTGAACTCAAAAAGAAGAACCTATAAGTCCCACTAGAGATTTTTTATGTTATTAATTTTTAATTACGTGTAACCACATAATAAGTAGTTTATGGTAAGAAGAGCTTGTTGAACATTATAGGTAGAATAAGGAATCATAACTTTAGTATAGAGAGTGGAGAAAGAATGAGAATTGAGATAGAGTAGATTGAGGGGATTTCTAACCAAGAAATAAGCAGAATTGGAGAAATTGTAGTCAAAGCATATTGGAGTAATGTGCGAATAAATAAATGATGAAAATGGTCACAATTGAAAAGGAAAAAGTGATGTTTTTGGATGACAAAATATCTCTATGTTAAGGAGACTTGGAAAGTAAATATAGTCTTGTGGCTTTATTTTAAACTAGTGAACAAGTTGACAATTGCATGTAGCAACAGGATAAAAAGGAGTTGTGGAAAGGAACACTCTCAATAGAGAAGCTACAGTAGACAGGAAATTTTTTTTCTTGTGGAGGATGGAAATATAATATGAGAGATGAATTACTTAAGGAAGATGAATAATACAAGTGGAGTTCTCAAGAGGTGAGAAGAGTGCAACAGCGAGAGGAGTAGAGGAGCTTAGGAGGTTCCAGAGGAGGTGAAATTGTGATAGCAAAAGGCCAAGCCTAGAGTAGAGAAGCTTGGTGAGGTGTTTATGGAGGCTTATATGTAGCTCATAGTGAGCATGGGGAAACCCATAGAGAAGGAGGAAGAGATGACCACTTATTATCATGATAATGGTTCGAGTGAAAGCCACAGTAAAATAAAGTAAAATCTCAATGTAAATGGCATAAGGAAGAGAATAAGTCAAGAGGAATTTGGAAAGTATTTTTATAAGATTAAGTAAAGGCTCAATACAACGATGTAATTCAATTGTTACAAGATAGAAGGGACAATGACTAGAGGTGAGCATGGAGGATGAAGAACTAGGTTAAGTGGCCTTTTGTGCAATAATATGTAAGGAAATTAAGGAATAAGTCAAGTGTTTGGTTGAAGCAAGAGGACCTCAAGATAATCAAGTGTGAAATTCCAGTTCATTACTATGAACCAAAAAAAGGATCATTTCATGGAGAGGAAGATGATGTTGTTCATAAGAGACCTATTCAGAGTCTCATATATTATTTCGAAAAAAAACGAGTATGAAGATTTGATGACAGAGGCATCAAATGAGGCCATAGGGCCTTATGATTTTAAAATGATAATTTGTGCATGGTTTTGGAGTTTGCACGTATTGAATCTAAGCAATGATTTGAATTTATTGCAAGTACAAAGGAAGTTGAAGGAATGACTTCTCAAGACATTGAAGTAGGATAGTTGTTGAAACTTGTCATGGATATGGAAGATTATAATAAAAATCCTCTTGCTAGAAGGAAAGAGAAAAATTGGTCTTATTTAAAAAATCAAAGTGAAGACCATACATGGTGAATGGAATTTTGAGAGAGGATTTTGAGGAAAATGTTACTAAAATGAAGAAGACATGGTGCATATTCAACATGAAAAACTAGAATGAGAAGAAGATGAGAACCATAAGTTTCAATCTAGGAAAAAAATAGATAATGAAATTGATGAGGTATTGATGTTAAAGAGGAAGGTGCCTAAGAAGAGGTATATCAAAGTGAAGAAGAGAGGCAACAACAACATATAGATGATTGAAGTAGCCTACATCAACACGGCAATTTGAGAAATATAACAAAAAGTATGGAAGCTTGAACGAATGAGAATAACAATAAAACAACAACATCTATGGATGGGTGAGAAGTGAAAACATAAATTATGGGATCTTGGAAGACTACATATAGTAATGCAACAATGGGACATGAAAAAAAGTGGACAACAACATAATCAAGTGTGGGATTGAAGAGGAAGAAGCAAGTTGAATACTTATGACGAGGAGGTCATAAAATTATCTATCTAGGGAGTCTGATGTAGAAGCATAATCCCTGTAGGAAACCCTTTTTCCTAGACCCCGAGGGGATCTTGAAATTTCCAAACCTATATAAATTTCCGCAAATGTAATTTGTATAATTTTGGGATAATGTATTTTTAGTGTATATACAAGTTTTCATGTTCTAAACAAAGTCTATATTGTTAGTTTGTTAGGTGGTATTAGGTTTTACAGCCAAAGGGGGCTGTGTAAATATAGAAAATGTAAGGGTAAGTTGTTAGGCAGTTTCTATGAGCTGGGACAAATTTCCAAATAGTTTTGATTCTGTTATTATATATTCTAGTTAGTAGCAATCTATATAGGTATGTAAAAATGGAACAATGAGGGAATTTATAGAAGTAACAAAGAGAAGGGTGAGTGTATGCATGTAAATGAGTGAGAAGAGAGGCCAAATGAATGTTGAATAAGGCCAACATCTAGAAGGAACTCACTCATTTGTATGATAAAAGCAAAGAGATTCAAGAATAAACCTCTCTAATTTCCTTATGATAAATTACGAGAATTATGGTTTATTTTCAGAGCCCTTATGTATTAATCATGTTTGTGTATAGATATTTTTGCTTCTCATTGTTTGAGTTTGTGTGTTGGACATAATGTTGTCATTAAATACAACCAATGTCACTGGTGTCAAAGGGGATGTATGAGGAAGTAGTAATGTCATTTGTGAATGAAAGGAAGTAGTATGAAAAACTAATCTATTCCATAAGCTTATCAAATAAAATCAATTTGGTTTAAATTTTACTCATTTTTTTATCAAAATTATGATGTCTTAGCAAGTCTATGCACATTACGGTTGAATAGCCCCCCTCATTCTTTGATACCTTTCCAACTATATATTACACTTGGACAAACGCCTCCCGAATGAGAAGTTATGATCAATTGAATTTTTCGGTTACAATGAGGACAAAAAATGCCAAATTCATTTGAAAATCACCAAATTTTTTAAACACCATGCATCTCCTAAGTGGATCCATAAACTTGTGGTGAAATCTATAATGTATGTCAAACAAACTTTTGCACTTTTTATTGGACATTCCCCATCAATCTTTAAGGCCTTTCCAATGATATATCACACTTGGAAAAACACCTCGAGAATGAGAAGTTATGATCAATTGATGTTTTGAGTTACAATGAGGACAAAAAAATGCCAAATTCATTGAAAATCACCAAATTTTTTAAACACCATGCATCTCCTAAGTGGATCCATAAACTTGTGGTGAAATCTATAGTGTATGTCAAACAAACTTGTGCACTTTTTAACATGTTAAATTTCAAGTAGCTTCTAGGAAATCTAGTTCTTAAAATTCTCATGAACCATGGACAATGTGTCAACATGCCGAAAATTTAATGAGGGCCACACTTCCATGCTATCCTAGTCTATTGAGACACGTGGCATGGATATGTTTGAACCCTCATCCAATTTCCATGTGCCCCCCTACACAGTAATCGATGACCTAGAAGTCTTGGCAATGACTAATCAAATTTGATAAATGGAAACAAGGATATGTGGCCATTAGAGGTTGGCCAAAGATGGTGACATGGTAGTAAAAAATGACATGGCTAGTGATGATGATGTGGCATGAGGAGGATGAACTCGCATCTTGTTATGGTGTTATGTGGAATGTCTATATGGGTTTTTCAGTTGACCAATAAGCATAATTCTTGAAGGCACATGGCACACCTACGATTCACCACATGACAAGTATGATGTGCTAGTGATGTTAACAACTTGGTAATTAATATCCCTTCAATCCCAGTCATTTGTTATGGTTGCATGGCTTGGCCCAATTCCTTAAGAGGGCTCTTGTCATGTACAAATAAGAAGCCCTCTTCAAGTCTTAAGAGAAATCCATAAATTTGGGAGAATGATGTGAAGGTGTGGCCTTCATGACCATTCTAAAACACTACAACATTCAGGGTTAAAACCATATAGAGTTTAACTGTGGTCTGAGGTGGAGAGTGAGTAGCTCATTTGATAAATATATATCTTCAAGAAAGTCATATTTTCATGCCAATTATCTTTATTTAAATTGGGAATTTAGGAATTTCAAAATCCCAAAAACATGAATGAGGTAAATTGCCCTATAACTCATAGATTCCTAGAATTGCCAATTGAAAATAGAGTACCCCATAGTACAACAGTGTTAGAAATAAATATATGGTAAAAATAATTGTAAGTTAACAACCACCCTGTTATGAAAGATCATGTAAACCATGACATGAAAGATCATGTAAACCATGACATTTTCACGTGATGTCGTTACGAAGTATCATGTAAATTATTACATTCAAGTTCCAAATCCCCTTAATAGAAAGTTGTAGATATGGTATGTTCGTGTTAGAGAAAATGATTAAATTAACGGTATGACAAATCTCCTACAGCTGCTTTCAAGAATCACAAACATTCCCCGTCCCTTTTCCGCTCGTTTTCGAAGGCGTTAGGGTTCATATATAATCGGTTAGACCAGAAGAAGACAGTAAACGGAGACTCTGCTCTCAGCCCCTGTTGTCTCTGAAGACCAAATCCAGGTCAGCAGGGCAGATGACATTTTGGCAACAGACATCACATGAATCGAACTGGGCCGACCTATTATCGTCAAATCCCACTCTGAACCAGGGAACTTCCATGACCTGCGATATGGTAATCCGCGTATTAGGGTTAGGGTCCAGCATTTGGAATAACAACGAACCCACTTCTTCGCCGAAATATTCCAATGGAAACCTGAAGTCCCTACTGCACATTTTCTTGTACAAGGGAATCAGATCAAATTCACTAAATGGATGATAACCCGATAAGAGACTATAGAGAATCACTCCACACGACCATACGTCTGCCTTCACACCATCGTAACCTGCACCGTTTACGATTTCTGGTGCGAAGTACCCGGGCGTTCCGCAACGAGTGTGCAGTAACCCGTCGTTCCCCACATTTTGTTTCATGGCGCTTAGCCCGAAATCTACTATCTTAATGTTCCCCTTATCGTCTAAAAGCAAATTATCAGGCTTCAGATCTCTATGGTAAACACCTCTGCTGTGACAGAAGTGCACGGCGCTGATCAGCTGCTGGAAATATTTTCTTGCTGTGTCTTGGTCCAACTTTTTTCCTTCCACATGGAGTTTTTGAAGCATCTGTAACAGGTCTCCTCCGTTGACATATTCCATGACAAAATATATTTTGTTTTTGTCAGCCATGACTTCGTACAGCTGCACGATGTTGGGATGCCTCAGCGTTTTCATCACAGATATTTCTGTCTTGATACGGTGTACCCTACTCGTTTTAGCCAGAATTTCTTCTTTCTTCATAACCTTGATGGCCACGCTCTCCCCCGTTTTTAGGTTTCTCCCACTGTATACCTTTGATGATCCACCATGTCCCAAGAGTTTGCTCAAGTAATATTTGTCCATGAGGGTGCTCTCCTTTACAGAACCGTTGGACTCCATTGTAATAAACTTATTCTACTGTATGATCTCTCGACTATAATGTCAATTTGATTTTGATTAAACGTATGCTGTAAGCTTTGCAGAGCTCTTATCAGCATACGAGATTGTAAAATCTGTGATATACTTTGATTGTAAAATTGCGTCGCTTCACTCTATTAGAACAAACATTAGGTATTTGGATCGACAATAATTCCAAAAGTGCGTCGCTTCACTGAACAGAAAGTAGTAATGTGGCCATTGTAAGCGTAATATACCTTTTCAACTATATGGAACCATAAATTAACGAAGTTGTAAAGAGAGCAAAACAATATTTCATTATACAGTGAAGTAATCCATCCATTGATTCAACGTTGAAAATCAATAAATCTTGAAATCACTAAACCAACCAGCTGCATTATTATCATTAACCTAATGTTTAATTAATATTGAACCGTATTATTATCATTAACCTAATTTTTAATAAATAATATTAACCTTTTTCTGAAGTCATGAAAAGGGATAATTGAGAGGTCTATTCTATACTAACCTTCTTGTGAAATCATGAAAAATGAAAAATTGAGAAATCTATGATAACCTTGTTGTAAAATCCTAAAGAAGGGAAAATTGAGAGGCATATATTAAAATAATGAAATATGAAAATTTGAGATTTTTATTTTACCATTCTTGATTAATTTTAATTAAAAAACATTAAAAAACATCAATTTTTATATTATATTTTGGGTTATGAATAAAATATTTTTATATTTATACTAGTACAGCTATATAAATAAAATGATTGCTACATTAATCCATAGTAAATATCAAAATACTTATTTCATGATACAATTCATATTATTAAATTAAAAAAATAATTAAATAAACTAAATTATAATTTTATTATTGTTATTAATGATACAAAGAATAAATACATAAATTAAACATACATTGGACAAAATTAAACCCATAATTATCTTTTTTAATATATATATATATGTGTGTGTGTGTTGTTCACTTAAATTTGCTTCTCATATATATACTTAACCTCTGACCATTACATTACACATTCATTACATATGTTTATAAATGACAAAGTCATGTTAACTAGGTCATGTCATATCTACATATCTATTTCTACCTTTGAAATAAATTATAACAGTATCAATATATTTATGGAGCTTAAGCCATAGTTTAGGGTTAAAAATCACACTTATGAATATTTCTTCCATACCAGGTGTCAACTCATAGCATATTGTCACATTAATGTCCCATTGCACTCTTTGTTTAATGTGATCTCAAGTCTGTTTTGGCGTTTAGATTTTTCTGTCTAGCATGGTATGCTTGGATATGAATGTTATATTTATTCGATTCATCGATTAATTCACCTCTGCTGCTCAGTACTCCCAGTGACATCTCGCAATCTATCCACCGTAGATCTAAGTTTATTATAAACCAACGTTGGTAGCAGATTAGGGTTTCGGGGGTAATAACCTTACCACCCTAACTGTTTTTCAGAAATGTTTCTGCATTCCACCAGTGAGAAGAGGCTCCATCTCTGCGACCAAATTTCTCTTCGGCTCCCTATTCCATCACGGATTTTGCAGGAGGAAACCAGTATTCAGCTAGAACTTCTCTAGGTAAAAACATTATGGCTACTATTTTAACGTATAATGGATTAATTTTCACGGTTTGAAGTTTTGTTACCACAAGTTTTACTATAGAAGTACTCGGCTCATAGTTCTCTATTTTTACTGGAATTTCTTACCTAATATTTTTCTTTGACATTTAACTTCGGCTTGTTCTGGTCTAGGGTTTCTCCACCTTTCATGGTTCTCCATACTTTCACGGGAAACCTCCTTCAGGCACGACTTCCACATAGATAAATAGTAAGAACATTTTCGGCCTTCATTGTTTTATAAGTTTTTCTGGTTTTTCTTGGCTCACTCTTCAAGATGACTGTATTCTAAACAAAGAGTCTTCACAACATTTTGGCATGATTGGCGTGCTCGGTTCTTATCTACCATTGTTAAGGTGAGTTGGTGAGAAATTACAGGTTTAACTTACTGGTTTTCTTCTTCTCACAAATATATGGTTAGGAACAGTATTTAACTGCTCATTTGGTGCATGCAAGTAAGCTCTTGCAGGTTAATACAACTCACCCTTATTCTTCACAGATGCTCGGATGTGAACCCCGCTAACTTAGCCTCATCAACTCTGCTAGGTACTAATTCTGCAGTGAGGATCTCTTTGTTTTCCGAGCGACTCCATTTACCAAAGATTTGAGATTTTCTTACCGAGGCTACTCTCGTCTATTAGATATTTCCAAATGTTATTTCTACTTTGTAGACCCGTGCCCGAAATGGGATTCCTCGGTTTATTATTTGGGACAACATCTTGATTCGTGTACTGTGCAATTTATTCTTTGTTCAAAACCAGTTTAACTGAGTTTTCGAGTTCATAAATTGTTATACCATTTAGGGTTTGAAATTATGGGTTCTCTATTCGTTTAAGAATTGTCTTGATTTTTTCGTTGCTTAAGACATAGTTATTGCATCCATAGCTATATGCTCTACACAATATTTTTTTTTCAAGGTTTTCAAGGTTATTATATGAAGTAATTTCTTATCCAAATGGCCTTACATATCTTAAGCTTACAACTGTAATTTCATGATTTGGGTAGTTCCATGTACCAAAATCTCTTTTCTTTAAGTAGATATACAAAGATAGTACTTCTATGATATTCTTCCTATGTGCATATACTTTGGCAACAGTAAATCATAAATTCTATGGTTTTTTTCCTATTTGTAATGTACCTAGGTTATTTACCACAATATTTTCCTATTTGGTCACAATTAGAAAAATATCATTGCACTCTTCATTTTCCTTCCTAAAATGAGATATACAGTGCTTTTACATACTTTTTCCATTCCATGCTTTTACTCTATTCTTTTGTATAAATAAATCTATCTACCAAGTAATTACTGTCAATTTGAATGACAATTTCACTTTCGTACAGTTCTGTCATCTAAGTTTGATTGTACTTAGTATAAACTCAGTTTACTCTAGTTATCTACAGAATGCATTTTATTTTAAGTTCAAAGGTTTTGTTTCATATTTTCGTTCTTACTTAGCCTCAATATGAAAACGACTGGACCATTCTGTCAGCGTAAAAATATATTAAATATAGGAAACAAACAACTCATAACTCTTTTTCCGAGGGTTTAGAGTTAACAATTTTCTGTCTATTAGAAATAAAACTTAGACACTTTATTTTGTGGACGAAAGCATTCATAGAAAATAATATGTACAGTCTAAGTATTGTACTGTTTTTCTCTTGTTTCATATTTAACTATTCATTCCATACATAATCATTAGTATCCTTGACAGAAAGAACTTATATAGTTCTGTTCCCTAACTGATGTTTTTCCGCCCTACCTCGAGAGAGGCAATCACGTCCTCGTCTCTCCCTTGTTCTTCAAGACTTAACAGTGCGAGTGGATAGAATTTTTGGAGGAGACCTAGAGACAATCCGATCCAATCTTCTAATATAAGCAATCTTCAGAATTCAGAGTATTCCACTCATTATACCAGCTCAGGAATTCTTCTTTTCTATTCTCTTTTTCCCAGTTACTAAACAGAACCCCCAAACCTCACTGGGATTAAGCCTTTATCCTTAGAGGTTGGGTAACTGTTTGAATTGATTCTGTCCAACTAAATATCAGTCTTGAATTACTTTTACCATCATTATTTTTATTCTTATATGGAATTCACTTCCATAATTAATTTATTTAAGATTAGTTTCTGCTCATAATATATATATTGTTAAAATAAAATAAAATGGAAAACAATGTCTTAATGTCTTAACAACATATCATAATCATTAGTTAACACCTAAACTAGTTGTTACAACTTCCCCCCTAGAAGTGAACACTGTCCTCGGTGTTCTCATTCTTCTCTAGCAAATAACTCAGGGTACACTTCCCGAACAAAGCCTTCATCTTCCCAAGTAGCTTCATCCAGGCCAAAGTTCTTCCATTGCACTTTAACCTGGGTGATGGCTCGTTTCCGGAGCATGATTTCTCTTTGATCAATTATACATTGAGGCTCAACTACAAACTCGCCATCTAGTTCAAGCTGTAATCAATGAACTTGCATTATTTTCCTCATAAATTTTAACATTTTAGTCAAGTATGGTATTCATATCCTACCTGAATACTTTGCCAATGGATTATGTGCTTTGGATCATGAATGTATCATTTCAATAATGATATGTGAAAGACTTTGTGCACTCAGATATGACTAGGCAAGGCCAATCAGTAAGCCACAGGTCCTACCCATTCCAATATTTGGAAAGGGCACCAAAATCTGGGAGCCAACTTGGCACATGAGGCCCATATTAAGGTGCTTTTATTTGGCTTAATCCTTATGTACACGTGGTCGCCCACTTCAAACTCACGATAAGTCATTTTATTATCTGCATACACTTTTTTCCTACCTTGAGCTACCTTCAAATTTTGTCAGATCTTCTTTACTTTTGTTTCCATTTCAGCTAGCATGTCTCATCCAAGCATCAACTTGGTTTCTGGGCTACTCCAGTTAATAGGAGTTCTGCATTGTCGCCCGTATAAGGCTTCGAATGGACTCATCTTAAGTGATTCCTGATATCCCTTATTGTATGCAAACTCCACTAGGTGTAAATACTCTTCCCACCTAGTTGGTTGTTGCATTACATACATACATAACATATCTTCCAGGATTTGATTTACTCACTCCATTTGTCTATCCGTCTGTAGATGGTATGTAGTGCTAAAATTAATTTGAGTCCCTAATCCTGTGAACAATGTTTTCCAGAATTCTGAAGTAAAATTCACATCCTTGTTAGATATGACAGTCTTTGGGATACCATGCAGTCTAAAGATCTCATACATAAATATGTTTGTTATCTGCATCATCTTGTAAGTGGACTGCATTGGTATAAAGTGTGCTAATTTGCTTAATCGATCCACCACTACCATAATAGAGCCATTATGCTTCTTTGACCTTGGTAATATAGTGATAAAGTCTAAATATATCACCTCCCACTTGCACTCAAGTACCGGTATAGGCCGCATCAGCCCGGCTGGGTGTCAGTGCTCCACTTTCACTTGCTGGCATTATAAACACTGGTTTAGATATTCCATAATATCTCTCCTCATACCTGGCTAGAAATAATTCTTTCTTATTGCTATTAGCATCTTCTGATATCCAGGATGCCCAGACTAATTACTTCAATGATGTTCATTTAAAAATAGTTCCTTCAACTCCATTATGTTTGCAACAAAAATTCTCTTCTTTAAACTTAGCAACCCATCCTTATTAATTTTGAATAATCAGCGAATTTTCCTTGGTTTTTTAACTCCTCTGCTTGCTGCCACATAAATTGATATTCGGGATCTTTCTCAGCTACTATTTTATTTGCTCCAAAAACCTGCACTCAACTTGATAATAGTACAGCTCATAAACACCATGCAGTTTCCTACTTAATGCATCAAATAATCTATTCTCCTTACCCTTCACATGCTTCATATCAATGCCAAACCCACTCAGGAAAGCATTCCACCTTTCTTGGTGAGAATTAAGATTAGCTTGCTTAAAATAGTTGTTTAAGCTGTTGTGCTCAGTTTTGAGAAAAAAAAAAATTCTGAGTAAGTAGTGCCTCCATACCCGGAGTGCATGCACTATTGTTGTTAGCTCCAGATCATAAGTTGAGTACTGCTGCTCATGCTCCTTTAATTTTCATGATTCATAGGCAACTACTTTACCCTCTTATGACAGAATTTCCCCAATTCCTTCTTTTCATGCATCTGTGCAAACTTCAAACTCTTTATTAGGATCAGCTACCCTTAATACCAGAGCTATAGTCAATAACTGTTTCAGCTTTTCAAAACTATCATGGAATTCCTTTTTACATTTAAATATTTTTCCTTTTCTTTGTAAGGAAGTAAATGGGAAAGAAATTTTTCAGAAACCTTCAATAAACCGTCAATAATAACAGGCCAACCCCATAAAATATCGGATGTCTGCCACGTTTTGAGATAATTTCCATTCCATAATCATTCTGATTTTCTCTGGGTCAAGTGTAATACCCTCAACAGAAATTACATGTCCAAGGTACTGTATTTCCTCCTTGAAGAAATGACACTTGCTAAACTTAGCGTACAATTGATGCTTCCTTAGCATTTCCAGCATTATCCATAAGTTCTCTTTATGTTCTTCCACATTCTTGGAATAAACTAAAATGTCGTCAATAAATATTAATACAAAATTATTAAAAAGGGGGTGAAATATACCATGCATCAGCCTCATAAATGTTGCTAGTGCATGTGTCAGTCCAAAAGGTAGCACTACAAACTCGTGATGTCTGTACCTTGTACGAAAAGCAATTTTATGTATTTCTTCATCCTTTATCTAGATCTGATGGTATCCCAACCTTAGATCTATATTTGAAAATATTGTTGCTCCCTTCACTTGATCAAACAGATCATCAATTCGCAGTAGAGGATATCTCTTTTTAACAGCAAATTTATTAAGTTGGCGATAATCCATGCACATTCTCCTGGTTCCATCTTTTTTCTTCACAAATAGCACAAGTGCTCCCCAAGGGGATACACTTGGTCAGATGTACCCTTTATCTAATAATTCTAGTAACTGCATCATTAATTCAATTAATTCCAGTACACTCATTTGGTATGGTGTCCTTGAAAAGGGTGATGCTCCAGTTATCAGCTCTACGGTAAAAATAATGTCCCTTCTGGGTGGAAAACCGGGTATTTCATCTAGAAATACGTCCATAAACTCTTGTACTATCGGAATATTTTCTATCATTGGATCCTTCTCTTTGGAATTACTAAATTCAACTTGAATGGAATATAACTGCCATCCTTTCCTCATGCACTTACCCATTTGAGGTGTTGTAATTGGACGTAGCTGCAGAGGTTTCTTTATACCTTGAATTTAATTGCGGGTTCCATCTTACATTCTGTAGTATATAATTTTTTCTTTACAATCTACCAACGTCCATTGCTTCTCCAACCAGTCCATACCAAGTAGCACATCATAAGAACCCAGAGGTAATATATTCATATCCATACTTAGCTGTTGTTCACTAATTTCTAGTGCACAGTTTGGAATTTTGGCACTAAATTTCCTCTTTGCTCCCGTGGCTAACTGTACCAGCCATGGGTTTCTGAATTTCTAACTCTGCAATTTACAAATTTTTACTACCTTAGGACTTACATATCTTAAAATTTCACCTGTGTCTACCAAAATAGAAATAGGTTGAGATATAAATTTACCTTCTAATTCTATCATTGTCCATTGGTAGTCTGCCTACCGATCTTCCAGAGCTACATTAATTCTGGGTAAATTTCTGGCTACATCTCCCACTATTAAGGCCTCCTGTAAGTTAGTAATTGCCTCGGTTCTTCCTCGCTGTGGACAATTTCTGTAATAGTGTGCCTCACCACACCCCGAGCACTGTAAAGGTGACTTTTGAGTTTGTGCTAGTTCCAATTTGCTGGAAGCTTCTGTGGGTTTATCTTCTACAGGCCATCTTATTCCTTGATCATTCCTTCCAAATTTTTTTCTAACTGAGCTTCTGGCAGCACTTTTGAAATTATTGGTTCTTTTTTTCTTGAAACCAAAACTACCCTTATGTTCTTTCTTTATTTTCTAGTTTTTTCCCTACTCTCCTTTTGCTTTAGCTTGTTGATAACACATTCTTGCCTTCCATATTGCCTCGTCCATAGTTTTTGGATTCACAAAATCAATATGTTCCTTCATATGAGTTGGAAAACTACTCAGGAACCATTGTACCTTTTATTTCTCATCCTTTAAATAAGGAACGTAATGGAGTAAGCAAGTAAACTTACTGATGTAATCATCCATCATCATTTGTCCTACCTTTAAGTCATGGAACTCTCTAGATTTCTCATCATAGAAGCGTTCATTTAAGTATTTATCTTTAAAATACTGTTGGAACGAGTCCCAAGTCACATCCTGATCCTCTATACTACGGATATTTTTCACTTCCTCCCACCAAAGTGTGGTCTTCTCCCTCAACTGATAAATAGCCAATATGGCTTTAAGATTACTATTGTATTCGTATATTTGAAAATACTTATTCATGTTTCTGAGCCATGCCTCAGCCACTTCCTCCTCTACTCCATAAAACGTAGGAGGTTTTATTTTTCGAAATTCACCTTGTATTTCTACTTTCTGTCTCTTAAATTCTTTATGTTTGGACACATTATCTGACTCAGACTCATGGTAATTTTTGTTTCTATTACTCTGCTGATATTGTTTTCTTTCCATTTTTTCAGTGGCATGGTCTCTTGCTTGTTGCTCATTTCCTTCTTGTAGTAAATATCTATCTGTGTTGGGTTGTTCAATCCATTGATTCTGTTTTTTGAGAGGCATTTTAAGATTCTCTCATGTTCTTGCATTAACCGCAGATTATCACTATGCACTCTTTCCATTTCCTCTTGTAAATTTTGTATTGTATTTAGTAGAATGCTGGTTTGTTGTTACTGCTCTTCCAGCAGTCTACTTGTTTGCTGGTGTTGATCCACACTCAGCTGCACCCACATCTCCAGATTCATTTCTAGTCGTTTTTGTGGTTCCCTGGTGTTCTGAGGTGGCTGTTGTGTTTTCCCCCTCCTCATATTCTATCCTATTATAATTTCTTCTCTCATGGGCATCGCCGATAAAACAATGGTATTAATCACAGGGGAAGGAGCAGAAAATGCACCATACTATCATAAGCAACAAGATTAAACCCAAAAAAAATTTCAAAGGGTTACCACCTTCATACATATTTACACATTTTATTCTATATATATATATATATATATATATATATATATATATATATATATATATATATATATATATATATATATATATTTCTCACCTAACTTTGGTTCTCATATGTATACTCAACCCCTTACCATTACATTACACATTCATCACATATGTTTATAAATGGAAAAGTCATGTTAATGGTGTTACACCATTTTTTTGGTCATCTAACTCATTATCATTAGATGAACCCAATTACACCATGTAAGACCAATTTTACCCTAAGTAAAATTGTTTTCACCATGTCAAATAACATTTGTTCATATTTCCTGGTCACATTTAACCCAAAACAAGGAAATTAAATAAATAAATCATTATTTATTTAATTATTTCCTAGGAATAAGTTATTTAAATCATTATTTAATAACATTCCTAGTTAAATTTGACTAAATCATTTTTAAATAATTAAATAAATCATTATTTAATTATATCCCCATCATCTCCCTAAAATAATAATAAATAAATCATTTATTTATTTATTGTTTGTAAATAAAGGAATTGACCTAAGTCAAAAGACCTTTTCCCTCCAACAAATATAATAAAATATTCCTAAAGGGTGGTTCTAGAATTTGATTAATAATATTTTATTCATGCAACAAGTTCTAGATAACCCTAATATTTGTATTTTGTTATGTCAGGATGTCTCAACAATAGTCACTGTCAGCTGAGATCACTATATCTCATTTTGTCACTATCATTTGTTTGTTCTAATTATTCATTGTTCTCTTTCTGTTTCTCACTAATAATAGACAGAGAATTAGATTCTAAACACTGAGACTAGAAGAACTCAGTCCTTGTCTGAGGATAATCTGAAAGCATCTTTGTTTTCTCCAGTCTCATTTTATTTATAATATAAACATTTTTTAAACATACTGTCTCAGTTTCATTCAGCTGGATCTATGGAGCTATGTTATTTTTTATCTACTTAATATCTTTTGTGCTTAGATCTGAATTTGTGCAGCAATCTTAAAGGTATTTTGCAGCCATAATCGATGTTAGGGCTATTTGTTATGCGTAGCTAAAGTGATCTTTTACGACGAAAGATTCATACTAACAATTGGTGACCCATTATTTTTTACATTGCCATGGTTCGATTCCCCGCATATCCAAATTATTTCTTAAGACCTTTGTGTTTTCTTCTATTTTCCGTTTTTCCTATTTTGTTCTTTACACCTACAAAACCCTAAATAGTCAAATTTTAACTTTATAAGTCATTTATTACAAGCAGTGACAGACATCATTGGCAATTTTAGACGACAAATTTTTTGGAATTCTGCTTATAGAGTTTGGACATGTAAACGTACCATTCACCCAAAAGCAGACTGCTTCTGAGGTTGCACTTTTCTGCCCTAAATCTATGTCATGGACAGCAAACAGGTCAAAACCTGCGACCTACACTTTTTTCTGCAATTTTCCAAAACTTTTTCTGGGTTTTTCTGAAGCTTCTATCAGGGTTTTATAGCCTCTGTCTCTGCTCGTTTAGACCTATTTATGATCTATTTCACTCACCTAAGTGGGATTATTTCCCCTAAGGGCTCTAGTACCCTCCACTTTTTGTGGGAGAGTTTTTGCTATTTCAGAAGTCTGAATTTCTAGAGTTTCAGCCTTATTACTTTTAGATCTGATACCTTCATTTCAGATCTCTTTAGATCAGCTCTTCTCCCTTTCAAATCACCTCATATAGTTTTGTATGGGTTCATTTCTAGGGCCGCCTCATTTTCCCTTCTATTTTTAGCTGATCTTCCCCTTTTTAGCAGCAACCTTGCCTCTGCCTCTTCACTGCTCTCCGCACGTCTTTTCAGCAGATTTCTCCTTTAGATCCCTGTCCCTCCCGACCTTAGATCTATTGGCCTCTTTTTAGCATGCTTTGATTTGTTTTTTCCCTCTTATAGACTAGTTTTTAGAGACCCGCCTTTTTGGGTTATATTGATGCATTGGTAGCTATTAATTTTCTGTTCTTTTAGTCTTATTTACCGCACATTTATTTTCAGTTGCATGGCACACTTTTTCTTTTACTCTCAAAACATCTGGGTTTAAAAAATTAAAATTAACGCATGCCACACACTAACCCTAAGTGAAGAAGAGCCTGGTTAACACTGCCTGGCAAAGACTTTAAAATCAATTGTCACTGCACCTCTCTGCCCTTGACCTCACTTGATTTTATCCCTCCCTGCCCCTGTCGATTTTTCTTCTTCCCGTCATCATTGCACCCCCAAGGCGCTTCTCCCGGAGACTTCTTGGCCTTCACCCTCAATTTCCGGTCAGTTGACTTCCTCTTTCTTGTCGTCCTCGAGTAAGTCCTCCCCTGAGTCCGCACTCTGACTCTTCCTCTGATTGTTCGGGTTCTCCCCCTACTTCTGGTTCTCCCTCGCTTACCTTCACCATGTCTAGTTCAGGACCTAGCCCTAACCCCAGTTCTACCGCTGGGTCCATTTCCAGTGTAACCACTACGGGACCTACCTCGACTGCCCCATTGCTCCCTTATATGGACGGCCTCAGTCTCCTCGACTTCAATCAGCTCATTAATGACCCTATTCGCCACGATGTTAGCTGGCCTGCTATGCCAACCAAGCTTCCCTCCGACATTCCCAAGTTCGAAGGCCTCGCTAGCGAAGATCCCTCCAACCATATCCGATCTTTCCACATGTGGTGTTCCTCCAATTCCATCACCGATGACTCCACCCATCTTCGTTTGTTCCAACGCACACTTACCGGCGAAGCTTCTAAATGGTATGTTCATCAAGCCACCTCTTCCCATACCACCTTTTCAACCATTGCCCAAGCCTTTTTATCCTATTTCTAGCTTCTTCTTTGATACGTCACTTGTACTGAACTCTTAAATTCTTTTCATCAATCCTCTTCGACTCACCTTTCCGCTCATGTCCAAGAATGGCGATGAAGACGGAGCTTGTGTCGCGCCCCCCCTTTGAAAATCGAGTCTACATGGATTGGTTCCTTCGCTCTCTCTAACCTCCCATTGGAAAAGATGTCGCATCCCATTTTCACCAAACCAAAGAAGCCTCCCTACAAATAACCTTGAAATATGACCTCATCTACGCCCAATCCGGTTATGTTTCTACCGTCCTTCCTGACCTCCCCAAGCCCGGTGGCCCTAATGCCATGGGGGCATCTCACTCTGCCGACAGTGTCGTTGGAGCCCTGTCACATACCTCTCCTCAACCTCCTGTGGGCTATGGTTTCCCTCTAGGAGGGGCCAGCCCCTCCGGCACGTTCCCCCCTCCAGGTAACATGTATCCAGGATACGACATGCCTCCTTTTTCCCACCCTCCTGCTTACCTCAATGTTTCCCACCCTACCCCATATCTGTACCTACAACCTGGTGTCCCAGCTCCTCCAGCATTTGGAGCTCCCACTCCTTTTCCTTCTCCACCCCCGCAACCGCACCTACTACGCCCTCCAAGGCAAGTATTTGCACAGCAAGGGGCACCTAATTTTCTTCCTTCTCAAAGAAAGAGAAAAGGCAATCAATCCACTTCTGGTAATGATGGACCCAATACTTCCAGTATTGACCTCACCACTGCCAACTAGCCACAGGGCTCCCAGCCCAAGCTGGACAGGCCGCTTCGCACCAATAAGCCGTGTTCGTGTTGCGGTGTTTATGGTAATTACACTCATGATTTTCCCTTATTGCCACAAATGCGGCAGATGTGGGAGTCCTAGGCCACCGTACAAGGACAACACTCCTCCCCTACTGTCCCTCCCAATCCAGCTTCTTCTCAACCTGCTGTGTTTATTGATCCTTTCCCTCAACAAATATTCGTGGCCACTCAACCGCCTCATGCCCCAGTCACCACTCAACCTTCCCCTTCTGGTTCCTTTGATTACCAGATTCTCATGATGGCCTCTGACCAACCACTCACCATCGACCTTAACCTTCAAACTCGGTCCCGTCAGTATTCCACGCCTCCCGTTCCATTTGTCTCCGAGTCCCCATCTCCAGGTCTTACAGAGCCTCTATCGACACCTAATGGTCCCTTGCAACTCCCTCTTCCCAAAGCTGAGGTTCATCCCAAGACTCCTAAGGGACCATTACACCAAAATGATACCTTTGGTTGGGCTGCCCACTCCTATAGCATAGTAGATGATCTGGCACAATCTCCTGCTGTCATTTCAACACTGGAACTCCTCCAGTCATGTCCTTCCCAAAAGAAGGCTCTACTATCTGTCATGGGCGCTGTAGATCCTGTTGATGACCAATTGATTATTTTTGAGGCCCGTCAGTCAGAACATCCCCCTCTTCCTCCTTCTGTTTCTTTCCAAATCCCCATCAAAATCCGCAATGCCAATGTTGCTCGGTGTATTATTGATGAGGGGGCATCTACCTGCGTAATGTCCGCTTCGGTTTGGAAACAACTCGGATCCCCTAAGCTGGCCCCTTCCACAATCACCCTTCATGCTTGGGATGGCCATGCCTCCCAGCCCATTGGCCTATTCCGTAATTGTCCTATCACCCTTGCAGGCAAGATTGTTTGTGTCGACTTTGAAGTTATTGACGCCCTTCTCAACTACAACATTCTCTTGGGGCGTAGTTACACCTATGCCATGTCTGCCATCCCATCCATAGTCCACCGCAAGATTTTATTTCCTCATAATGGCAATATTGTCACCATTGACTAGTTGACCTACCATGAACCAAAATCTCAGACCTCCCCTCTCTACCGTCACCAATAAACCCACTGTTGATTCTTTGACCAGTCTTTCCCCCGGCGTCTACAAAGACTCCTCTTTGCTTGGAACTTTTCCTGGTCCTCCCCCTCCTCCTGTTTCTGACCCCACTTTAGTAAATGTTTGCATGATGCAATCGTCTCAGGCTGGCCTTCCACATCCTGCTCTGGCTAGTTAGCAACCTCCCTCTCGCCCACCGCAACCTGCTCCTAGCTCTTCACTTAAGTCGACCGAACCTGTTTCGCCTGGTCCTTCCCATCCTCCTCCCACTCAGGAACCTCCCTTCCCTCCTGAGTCAGTTCCCTTAAGTCCCCACCATATGGGAGCCCTCCCTCCTATTCATTACCCCGCCGGTAAGATACCTTTCCTTGGTCCACCCCCCACCCCCCCCGGCGTTTATTCAGTCCCCGTCATGGCCAGCCTTTCCCTACCTAATTTAACCTTGGGAATTCTAGTATGGTATCTTACTCCTCCAACCGAGACCCCACCAAGCCACCCCAAACCATACATAGCTGTGACACCGGTGCAACCGATTCCCTTCGCTCCTTCCACCTCTAAAGTGCCCCTAGCCCCTCTGCAGGACCCTCCCCATGCTGCAACCCCTACAAGCAAGAAAAGAAAAACTCCAAAGGGGGCATCCAAAGACAAGGCCACCGCATCTGACCCTACCCCTCCCCCTCCCCCACCCACCAAGCCTTGTGCCTTGTGTGATGGTATCGGTCATCCCACCCATACTTGTCCTGAGTTGCCCTGTATCCAGCCCATGGTTAAAGTCGTGTTCCCTGAATCTACAGTCCCTGAAACCTCTGTTTCTTCCTCATCTGCCGCGAAGACCTCAAAAGCCCTTCGCACCAACAAACCCTATGCTCTGTGCGGTGTCCATGGCCATTACTGTCACCATTGTCCTCACCTCACGCATTACCGAGTCTCTTTAGAGGTCATTCGCGAGTACGAACTTGAACAAAATCAATCTGCCTCTCCCATCCTTGCTCAATATGTGTCAGGTATACTCGAGGATCCTCCCGCTACCATTGACATTCCTCCCCCTGATGTTGAAATGTCGGAATATGCTGCTCCCCTCCTATACTTATCATCATCTGCGCAACCATCGGAGTACATTCCCTCCGAATCCACTCCATCTATTCTTCTTGATCCTCCTTCAGACACATTATCGGGCTCTTCATGTTTTGACCATCTTTTTACCTATTCTTTTGTCATTCCCCATGATGACCTGTATCTGTGCCTCTCTTCCAGTATTGTTGATTTAGGTAACTTTGTAGCATCGTACGATTCCCTTGACCCTTCCATTCCCTCCCATAATCATGATCACACCATCCGTATCTTCGATTTCTTCGCAGCCTGAGTTCCCGCTCTTCATCCCATAGTTCTCATTCATCTCCCTCTCATCGATCTCTGAGTCCTAGACTTCCTACCCAGACTGCTTCCTCCCATATCCGTCAGTGGATTTCTATCCTCTACTCACGCTGCCATCCTTTTTCTCATCCCTCCCATTTGTTGTCCTGCGGCACTATTACATCGGCCCTCTCCTCCACCCATTATCTTAGCTATGAAAATGGGGCAAGTCGCTCTTTCCAGAATCTCGCTTCGGCAGCATGGGCCATATTTACCCCCTTGATTACCCTGGTTCTTGAAAATGGGCTCTGCATTGGTAATGCCACCAATAATCAGGCTGAATATGATGCAATACATGGCCTCTTAGCTGATGCTCTCTCTCACCACATCCTCCATCTCCATGTTCATTTAGATTCCCTGCTTCTTGTCTTACAACTTAACGGTGTCTATCATGTACATAACCCTATCCTATTTAGGCAATATCTATGGGTGCAACTTTTGATACGTGAATTTAGATTCATTATTTTCACCCATATCCCTTGACATCAAAATAACTATGTAGATCAAATCCCAAATCATGTTCTAGACTGGAATTTATCACACACAAGACAATAACATTTCACATCATCAAAAAAATGTCCATAAATCATATATATATTACATAACATGTGTTTTTAGAGTCCATCTGCTCTGAAACATACAACATGCCCATAGCATGGTACAAAAAACAAAACTACAAAATGGGGGGCACCACTTGCCCCTACATCAACGCTGGGGGGCACCACTTGCCCTACATCTAATCACTCTCTGGAGGGTCCCGATCCAACAGCTCTACTCCTGCAGCTCGTAGATCACGCACCGTCTGACCATCCATCGCCATGCGTCACATGACACCTCGCCATTCCGAGGGTGGCCCAATACATAACTCTATGTATTGGTCATCTAAATCCTACCAACCATGCTCTGACACACCAGACAGCAACCCCTCACATCTACGATGGATGTCCTCCACTAGAGTGGCCATATCCTCATTCTGTGATGTCCTTGATCCACTTGCACCTGTAGCTGCTGCTGCTTCCGGTCGTCCCATATATCCGGCCAGTTTTACCGGAGCTATATCTGCATTCCAAAAAATATAACGATTAGTACCATGAAGACTAGTCACGAACTCTAAAATACACATAATAGATTAGAAACTTGTCACTTACCATCGAGCCCCCACACTCGACCAGGCGGAAGCGGCAAGTCCGGATCTCCCCAATAACTCATCCCACTATAGGGATAGTCGTCTATGTATAGTGGCATTTGATCCCAATGGGCAAAGAACTCTGGTCAGAACACCCGTCTGACTGCCCCTCCTCCTCCTCTACACAGTAATCGTCCCCACCGATGCATCCGAGGCTCTCTCAAACCTCCATCAGGTAACTGTATACGAGGTCGCAAGGTCGGGATCTTCTCAAAGAAGAAAGAGCACAGAACAGTCCCATAGGCACAATCATGATTCACTTGTCGCTTGCATAGCAACAGCTGTCGTTTCACCGACACCAACATCATTTGGGCCCACCCATAGTATGCTCCCCCCAACACACTCTCTACAATCATCATCTACTCTCCAGTGATGTGATGGAATGCCTGGCTGCCAAAGATCCGCAAAACTGTTGCGGCCACTGCCCGGGTCTCCAACCTCTCTAGATCCCCAATGGATATCCACGTCCCTTTAACTCGGACACCTGGTCGACAATGTCAATCAACAAACTCCATAATGTTACGCCCCCGTGGTAACACTGGCTACGTATTCCCCACCATCCCTAATGGTGGGAGACCAATCAAGAAATACAGATCCTGGACCGTCAGCTCGATCTTGTGCCCCTGCACTATAAACACCTCATGATCTGGATCCCAGTAACTGAAAATCTGGGCCAACAAGGGTTCTCCAGCCCTCATCAAAGGGTTATCCAAAAATTTAAGAACTCCATACCTAGCCAGTGCACGATGGACACCCTAATCCGCTTGGATTTCCGTCCGTAATGTACCCAAGTCTCTCTCTCTCCACTTGATCCGTATATCTTCCATATCTGCACAAAACCATCATTTTTTTCAATCTCCAGATCAACAAAACTGCATTAACTTACACCAAAACTGAATCTCAACCCACAACAGCACTGAAACCTCCCACATCTAACAGGTCGCACTTTTTGGGCAAAACCTGGGCCAGGTCGCACCTTTCAGGCCCAAACCCGCATCCCAGGTCGCAAATTTTGCCCCAAAAAGTGTGACCCGACCATAATGATGAATTAGGGACAGTTACTGAGATTTAAAACCCTAATCTGCAATTTGACTCCATCAAAAACAAAGTGTAGGATTAGGCCTCTTACTTGCAACTGACGGATCACGATTCCACCGGTCGGTTTGCCCGCTACGATCGCCACAAGATTTAGGGCCTTCTCTCCTCTCCACATTCACCACAGCTACACAAGCAAATGAATGATTTTGGAGGGAAAACGCCTTATTAGAAGAAAACCCCTATTTTTTCTTTCGCCCGCTGCGACCAAACCGTAGCCCCGTTTGACATACTGTCTACACCGTTAGAAAGCTCTCACCGAGCACTCAAATGGGTATCTGTCAGTTTTTCATGTTTTGATACTTCACCAAGACACATTTTGTCCACGAAGGTTCTATTCACCTCTTCTTAAAATCAAATTTCTTCACTTACGACACTTGTACTTGGGGCACCACTTTGCCTCCTTACTCGTCTTCGTTCGTGTTGATGTTCGTCATGAGCTACCCTATTGTACTCATGCTTTTACGGTCCCCCATTGGACCCGTATTATGAGGCAGCACCATTGAGTCGCCCTTGTTTAGAGCATCCGAGTCGAGTCATCATCACCTCCATGGAGTCTATCCTAAGTCCCTTTATACCCCGCTATAGTCCTCCATCCTTTCTTGCTTGATCCCTCTCTCCTGTCGCACATTATGGCCTTCAGTACCCTTGTCCCCTATCCCTCATGATATTATGTCAGTCGCTGCCAAGCCATTCATGCCCTTTATGCTCTAATAAGGGAAGTCCTCCAACCGCTCCTCCATATCCCTCATTCCATCATCATTATCAGTATCTACTTGTTCGTCGCTCTACTATTTTCCCTCGTGCCTTAGTTGGGATTCCCTTATTGCCTCACCTATGGCAGACCTACTTCTGTTGACATCAGCTCATTTACTCCAGAATTCAGGTCTAGGGGGCAGTGTACCTTGGTTCCAGCTCTTCTCAGCATGATGGTGATATATACACCTGATGGTCCAATGATGCAACAACAACTATTGGTGATTCCCGAGCGTGTGTGAGATGTCTCAACCCTCATGAGGGGGTGGCCCTACAGGTAGCCCCCCACATGCCCGTATGACTTCTTCATTTCCGCCCTTGATGCAGCTCCTCTCATTTGATGATATCGGCCTCAACCACTTGCATCGCCTCTTCGATTTGCATGTACAAGTCCGATTTTGTGAGCCCTTCCCCATGTGTAGGGGGAATTTGGGTGTATTTGTATCTCATGTACTAAAATATTCTTGTATAAGTCTTGAAGATTATTCCAGGCATCGCATGTATGTGGGGTTCATCATTTTGTTTATCTGGCTCATGTTTAGGCCAGCACATGCTTCATTACTGCATTATGTGGTTTTCCAGGCGCCTTGTTCTATGTACTATTGTATCGGCGGGCATAGGTATGCCTCCCCCGCCGCCTTTAACACTAGTACCACTTCATCACCTAGAGACTTGTTGCACTTGTAAGTCTCGTCTCCTCCGGGTCTAGTCCTTTAGCACATCAGAACTACCCTACATTCCTCTCTCTCACTTCCCCCTTGATACCTAGTGATTGAGTTCTTACAACGTACTTCGGTCATACAATTTGCTCCTAACACTCGTACGTTGGGGGGCAATCTGTTACACCATTTTTTTTGTCATCTAACTCGTTATCATTAGATGAACCCAAGTACACCATGTAAGACCAATTTTACCCTAAGTAAAATTTATTTCACCATATCAAATAAAAAATTTTCATATTTCCTGGTCACATTTAACCCAAAACAAGGAAGTTAATTAAATAAATCATTATTTATTTAATTATTTCCTAGGAATAAGTTATTTAAATCATTATTTAATAACATTCCTAGTTAAATTTGACTAAATCATTTTTAAATAATTAAATAAATCATTATTCATTTAATTATATCCCCATCATCTCCCTAAAATAATAAATAAATAATTTATTTATTTATTGATAAAGGAATTGACCCAAGTCAAAAGACCTTTTACCTCCAAAAAATATAATAAAATATTCCTAAAGGGTGGTTCTAGAATTAGATTAATAATATTTTATTCATGCAACAAGTTCTAGATAACCCTAATATTTTGTTATAAATAGGAGGGTTTTCCCCATTCATTAGTCACCTTCATTGCATTAGATCACACTAGATCTACTCTTGGTCACCATTTTTCCATTTTTTCTTTATGAGCTCCCATTGAGTTCTATGTTTGTCAGGGTTTTCTACCACAATAAGAGAGAGGAATTTTAGATCTGAAACACTGAGGACTTTCAAGAACCCATCCCATTGAGGAGAACCGGAAAACACCTTTCTTGTTTTCCTCTCAGGTACCCCATTCTTTAATATAATATAAAACATTCTTTTAAACACATTGTCCTTGTCTTGTCTATTGGATGCATGGAGCCATATTATATTTTATCTGCTTAATGTCTTTTGTGATTAGATCTGAATTTGTGTAGTAGACTTAAAGATATTTTGCAGCCATAATCAATGTTAGGGCTATTTGTTATGCGTAACTAAAGTGATATTTTACAACGAAAGATTCATACTAACAAATGGGGTCATGTCATATCTACATATCTATTTTTACCTTCGAAATAAATTATAACAGTATCAATATACTTATGGAGCTTAAGCCATAGTTTAGGGTTAAAATTCACACTTATGAATATTTTCGCCATACCACGTGTCAATTGACTGTTTACTATCACATTAATGTCCCACTGCACTATTCATTTAATGTGATCTCAAGTCTATTTTGGCATTTAGATTTTTCTGTCCATCATGGTACGCTCGGATATGAATGTTATCTTTATTGAATTCATCGATCAATTCGCCTCCACTACTCAATACTCTCGGTGACATCTGGAAATCCATCCACCGTATATCTAAGTTTATTATAATCCAATGGAGGTAGTATATTATGGTTTCGGGGGTAATGACCTTACCACCCTAACCATTTTTTAGAAATGTTTCTGCATTCCACCAGCGAGAAGAGGCTCTGCCTCTACGACCAAATTTCTCTTTGGCTCCCTATTCCATCAAGTATTTTGCAGAAGGAAACCTATATTTGGCTAGAACTTCTCCAGGTAAAAAAATTATGGCTACTATTTTAACGTATAATGGATTAATATTCACAGTTTCAAGTTTTGTTACCACAAGTTTTACTGCAGAAGTAGTCGACTCATAGTTCTCTATTTTTACTAGAATTTCTTGCCTAATATTATGCTTTGATATTTAACTTCAACTTGTTCTAGTCTAGGGTTTCCCTACCTTTCATGGTTCTCCATAATTTCATGGAAAACCTCCTTAA
Source organism: Pinus albicaulis (assembly GCA_034641835.2). NCBI lineage: Eukaryota > Viridiplantae > Streptophyta > Pinopsida > Pinales > Pinaceae > Pinus > Pinus albicaulis. The sequence continues at coordinate 1,250,856,521 of CM076580.1, forward strand.
GACACGATGTCTGCATAGATAAATTGTAAGAACATTTCCGGCCTTCTTTTTTTTCTGAGGGTTTTTATTTTTCTTGTCTCACTCCTCAAGATGACTCTATTTTAAACAAAGAGTCTTCACAACATTATAGAAGGATTGGCGTGCTCGGTTCTTGTCTACCACTGTTAAGGTGTTTCGGTGAGGAATTATAGGTTTACCTTACTGGTTTTCGTCTTCTCATAAATATATTGTTAGGAACAATATTTAACTACTCATTTGGTGCATGCAGGTCAGCTCTTGTAGGTTAATACAACTTAGCCTTATTTTTTTGCAGATGCTCAGATGTGAACTCTGCTAACTTAGCTTCATCAGCTCTACCAGGTACTAATTCTCCAGTGAGGAGCTCTTGGTTTTTCGATTGACTCCATTTACCGAAGATTGGAGATTTTGTTACCGAGATTACTCTGGTCTATTAGATATTTTAAAATGTTATTTCTACTTTGTAGACCCGTGCCCAAAATGGGATTCCTCTATTTATTATTTGGGACAATATCTTGAGTCGTGTATTGTACAATTTATTCTTTGCTTAAAACTAGTTTAACGCTGAGTTTTTGAGTTCAGAAATTGTTATACCATTTAGGGTTGGAAATTTTGGGTTCTCTAGTCGTTTAAGAATTATGTATCGATTTTTTCGTTGCTTAGGACATAGCTATTGCATCCATAGCTGTATGCTCTACACAATATATTATTTTTCATGGTTCTCAAGGTTATTATATGAAATAATTTCTTGTTCAAATGGCTTTACATATCTTAAGCTTACAACTGTAATTTCATGATTTGGTTAGTTCACTGTATGACATCGCTTTTCTTTAAGTAGATATACAAAGATAGTACTTCTATAATATTCTTCCTATGTGCATATACTTTGGCAACAGTAAATTATAAATTCTATGGTGATTTTCCTATTTGTATTGTACCTAGGTTATTTACCACAAAATTTTCCTATTTGGTCACAATTAGCAAAATATCGTTGCACTCTTTGTTTTCCTTCCTAAAATGAGATATACAGTGCTTTTACATGCATTTTCCATTCCATTTTTTTACTCTGTTCTTTTGTATAAATAAATATTTCTACCAAGTAAGTACTATAAATTTGAATGATAGTTTCACTTTCATACAGTTCTATCATCTAAGTTTGATTGTACTTAGTATAAACTCAGTTTACTCTAGTTATCTACCGAACACATTTTCTTTTAAGTTTGAAGGTTTTGTTTCCTATTTTAGTGCTTACTTAGCCTCAATATGAAAATGACCGTCCCATTTGGTTGCGTAAAAATATATTAAATACAGAAAACAACCAACTCAGAAATCTCTTTCCAAGGGTTTAGAGTTAATGGTTTTCTTTCTATCATAAATAAAATTTAGAACAAAGCATCCATAGAAAATAATATCTATAGTCTAAGTATTGTAATGTTTTTCTCTAGTTTCATATTTAACTATTCATTCCATACATAATCATTATTATCCTTGACAAAAAGAACTTATCTAGTTCTGTTCCCTGACTGATGTTTTTCCGCCATACCTCGAGAAATCCAATCACGTCCTCGTCTCTCCCCCATGCTCCAAGACTAAGCAATGCAAGTGGATAGAATTTTTGGAAGAGACCTCGAGACAATCCGATCCAGTCTTCTAATTGAAACATTCTTCAGAATTCAGAGTATTCCACTGTTGTACCAACTCAGGAATTCTTTTCTGCTATTCTTTTTTTTTCCAGTTACCGAACATAACCCCCAAACCTCACTGGGATTAAAATTTTTCTCAGAGGTTGGGTAACTGTTTGAACTGATTTTTTCCAACTAACTCTCAGTCTTGAATTACTTTCACCATCATCTTTGTTATTCTTTTATGGAATTCACTTCCATAATTAATTTATTCAACATTAATTTCTGCTCATGATATATATATATTGTTAAAATAAAATAAAATGGCAAATAATGTCTTACAAATATATCATAATCATCATTTAATACCTAAACCAACTGTTACATACATACATTTAGAAAAAAATGTAACAAGATTATGAATCACTTAGATTTATTCTCACTTTATCAAGGAAATTCTTAATTTGCAAATAGTTTTTCTTATAATGATATGGCTTACCAATACTACATGCCCAAAAAAACTATAGCTCACTTAATATAATACTGGTTCAAATGATATTTTTTTATTATCAATATAATTAAAATGACAAAAAGTGCATAACTACATTCTATATAAATATCAAACTTTGACTTGTAAATATTACTAATATTCCATAATATGACATTGATGTTAAATCCTTACCAACCACTTAATAATTATTAATAATTAAATTAACATTCTAAAAACTCTATTTCAAAATAAACATTATCGGCCCAATAAAATAATATAATTTTCTCTTAATTTTAAGAAGTAAAGTAATTAAAAGTAAAAAAAAACACTTACATTTTCATCTTTTATTTAAATCAATTATTTATATATCCATATTAACTAATTTATAATTAATAGTGATTATAATTTCAATGTGAATCATAACTAAAATATTTTAATAATAAAAAACTATTTAAATATCAAGATTATAGTTTATAAATAAAATATTTCAATGTTAAGTATATATGTATATATATGGATGGTTTAAAAAAATATATATCCAAAACCTAAAAATAATATTATGTCAAAACATTTCCAATAGTTTTGTTATTTTGAGTTTTGACCTCGTTTCAAATATATATATATTTTTAGTAAATTTTGTATGATTTATATGAAATATTTATTAGAATTGTAAATTTAAGTTCTGTTCTTCATACAATTAAAAGATTTTTAATATTTTGAATTCATATACCTATTCAAGAATGCAATTTAAACAATAAAAAGTTGTATATTTATTTTAATTACCTATGTATCTTGAAAAGAATCAAACCTTTATAGTGTAATTTTTTTTTAAACATATATATATATATATCACTAAACCCACATAATTACATATTGACATTAAAAATGTATTATTATTTTACTCTATAAATAATCTTTTGACAAATACTAATTTGAGGGGAGCCTTATTTCCACTGCCATAGGCCCATAAATGCGCCAAGGCAAAGAATGCTCGGGGCACGATGATCAACAGCTTTGGCACGATGATCAACAGCTTTAATCTAACGGCGGGCATTCCTGCCTAGGCGCATTTATGATCACTTGTGAAATTAAAAGGTCTCTCGAAAACAAAAATAGGTGAATGAATCAAAGAGGGCGGGAAAGCTTCTCAACGGTCACAAAATTACCGTAAAGGTACCCAATCAAAGTATTAACATTTCGGAATCTTACTACGTGCTTTCATGCTTTCAAGAAAAAAACAAAACGTAATTCAAAACCCTAACTATGTTAAAGTGAGCAAGCTTCGATAGGAGCATTGAAACCCTAACTACGTAGAGTAAGTGTGGCTGGATAGTCATTTGTGGCCTTCTCCCAAGAAACAAATTTCAGTTGTGAGGAAGATATTACACTCATGGCGTTTCACGGTTGTTCCCGCTAGATTTTTAGCCCTGCCATTGTGATTAATCTAACTAAGCTATCAAAAAATGTTATTGGGAAATGAATGGGAGAAGGGCCACGAGTTTCGTTGGAGGTAAGAGATTCTTAGCTTTAAAAAGACAAGTAATCTGTGCTAAAAAGTTTTAGCTAGAAAAAATGCATATAATATTTGTGTGACTTGAAAGATTAAAAACGGAATACTTGCATGGAGTAAAATAATATTTTTTTAATAGAAAATATATAAGTGCATGTGATTAAAGAATACTTATTTAGAAATATATATATATATATATATAGGTATATGTAGAAAATAATAATGATGGTATATTTATTTTAAAATCTTTTATATAGTTGTTGTTATATAGTTTGCAGGTTTGTTATGTAGATCGTATAAATGGCTTCGAGACAATACAATAGTGATGTTGTGATTGTATAAATAGCTACAAGACACTACAATAGCGATGTGATTGTTACTAAAGCTTGAACACATTTTCCATATTTACCCACTACAATAGTGATATTATTGTTACTGAAACTTGAACACATTTTTCATATTTACCTCTTACTCTTGAGGTATAAATAATAGACAAGCTCTATGCAATTATTTAAGATTTAGATAAGTTTTATATCATGTAAATATTAGATGCGTGAGAAATATGCATATAAAAGATTTTATATTGAAGGGTTTATACGTGAAGCTGGGTTACACTTTTGTGAGAATAGGGGGCCAAAATTTTTTTTTCAACAATAGTTCGGCCGAACATTTTCCAAAATTCGACCGAACTTTGTAAGAGTTCGGCCGAACTTTCTTATAAAGTTCGGCCGAACTCGTGATTCCGTTTAGATCAACGGCACACTGACGGCACGGGCAAACAGAATTTTTACCGGAGATTGGAAAACCGGCAACAAAAGTTCGGACGAACTATGAGTTCGGTCAAACTTTTATTTTTAAAATAGTCCGGCTGGAATATTTTCTATAAATAAATCGCCTGCGAAATTTTATGGTTTACTATTTCATTGTTCGTGCGGTTTTACTGTGGTTTATCGTTTTCGCTGTGTTCGCGTTGTTGTTGCTGCCGCCGCGCTAGTGCTCCTGCCGTCCGCGCTCGTCGACTTCATCGGGTAAGTCTCCATACGCCCGCGAAATAATTTTTGTGCGTTGAAATAAAAAAAGGTGTCTGTATTTTATTAAAAGTCTGTGTATTAAAATGTCTGTGTTTTAAATGTCTGTATTTTAAATGTCTTTTAAATGTCTGTTTTAAATCTTGATACCTTGCAAGGTTCCAGGCAAAAAAACCCTGTCATATCAAATTTCCAATGGCCTTCTTAAAACCTTGTGAAACTTCAAAGTTCCACCTGCATTTATGCTAAGTCTGTCTGGTGCTTGTAATTTTCCTTTCCTCTAGACATGGGAGACTGCAGTCAATGTCACAATGTATCGGTCAATTGAATCATTTGAGAATAAGGGATATTCACAAGAGTTGTGAAAGAACTTCCCATAAGTTTTATATATATTTTGATCAATTGTGAACCTCCTCAATTAGAAACTGAGATGTTTGAACTTATACAAATAAAAATGAGATGCCTCGCAAGA